>CM040821.1:43621321-44904381 GCA_022828995.1 Vimba vimba
TTCAATAGGTATTACTCCATGTGAAAATTGCTCAGCAAGAGAGCGAGGGACACAATGTCATGAGAGATGGAACTTTCCTTTTAAAAACCATTTACACCATATGTGACGCAACATCTTCTGAATAACTCACAGTCTGGACGAACACTGCCTTGACATTGAACATTTGGTATAGTATGTCAAACATCTCAGTGAGACAGTATAACAACAAACTATATCTAACTACGACAAAAGACACTGAGTTTACAAGCATTCCATCTCAAGGCACAGCAAACTTTGTTCCCACCACAACCTCAGTCACTCAAAACTGTAAAATTATTGGAGCACAAATAACAAACACTTACATCTGTCCATTAAAACATCCCATTACTAACATGTCATTATCCAGTTCAAAAATACTGTGTCCAAAATGTCAAAGCCAATTCAAATCAGCTGCAATAGAAGTTAAAACATATGGAAACCTCACTATGAAATCTACGTCTGGCAACATTTTTACAGCAAAAATTGGCCATAGCATTGTACGCGCACTCGTTGATGTAAAACGCAGCAGATCTGATGATGATATTGTTGATTGTCTGCTAAAACTACCAGAAATGCAAGTCACAACACACAATGACTTTATAATCAGAATTGAGCCTATAGAGACTGAGACTAGGGCTGGGACGGTTACCGCATTACCGCAATACCGCGGTCACGTGACGCCTTCCGCGGGTCTGAGCTCGTCACCGTCATCACCGCAAAAAAAATAAAAAAATAAAAAAAAATAAAAAAATAAACACTGGCCTTCACATGTGTTCACGTTGTGTCTAATGACATGGATTCATTGATTCTAATGACATGTATTGTGTCTAATAACATTGTGTCTTACATGGATTCAAGGTTTTCTAAACAAAACTTATCATCAAAAGATGGAGCAAATCCGACCTTTCGCAAGTTTGCAAGTTGTTTCATGACACATAATAACATTCCATTCGTAGGCTATTGACTATAATCCCTTATTTACACTCTGTGGCACGTTATGGCTGCGACGCGGCTACCGGAGCTGATCGGCGCGAGTCAATGCTTGTGTTTACAACAGCCACGACGCGGCACGTTTCAGAAGCATCTCTCCGCGTCGCTTCGCTAAAGATAGGCGCCTAGTCTATTTTCGACGGACGCCGCGTCCAAGCCGCACCATAAATAAAAAAAAAAAAGTAAAAGCAGGACCTCAGCTTTTAATTGCACGTGCTTATTTAACACAATTCTCTCACGTGAAGACCGCATTTGTCAACCCTCGCGGAGTCGCGGCGAGTGCACACTCACAGCACCAGAGAGTAATCTTGACGGCACTTGCAAGAAAATGGATAAGTTACATAATCAAATTCACAAATATTACACCATTTAAACATTATTAAAAATGCATAGGCTATGAGTTACTAAAACAATATTTGTCAAATACACTTGTATGTTCACAATTTGAACGTTCTTGTTTCCATTTGTTTAATTTCAAGATCTGAGGTGAATTATCCATTGTTGCTTTTACAGCTACAAAGCTGGAGCACTAAACGATATTCAGAGTCACATGACACGCTTTTAACATTAAATAAAGCACATAAACACTACCTGAGATTATCATTGCCACACTTTGTTGTTCCAGCCGCAACGTCGCAGAAAAAAAAAACTGGGGGAGGGGGGTTGAGGTTTAAAGCGGTTTACCGCAATACCGCGGGAATTTCTTGCTTTTCAACCGCGGTAAGAAAAAATCCATACCGTCCCAGCCCTAACTGAGACTACTGAAAGAGCTGGACAGTCTAAACCAGAGATGCCCAAACTAGGGCCCGCGGGCCAAAGTTGGCCCGTGGTAACCTTTGATTTGGCCCACCGTCCGAGGGGAGAGGGATGAGAGAGGAGGAGAGAGAAGAGGGGGAAAGGGGTGATACCTTCGCCACAGATCGGTATTTCTAATTTGACATAACATTTTTGTTTGTTTTATTGTTGAACTACAACAGAGTAAACTGAAATTAAATGTAAATTAATTTGATTTTTTCCTGTAAATGCGCAATTCAAGGTGCAGCACCGCGTGCTTTGCGACACTTGACGTCAATTAACGTCAACAAATTAAACGCAATAATGGAGAAATCAAGGCAGTGGCACACAGAAAAGAGACATTTTAAAAAAGTTTGGCAAGAAGAGTTTTTATTCACTGAAGTCAAATCAAAGGCAGTATGTCTAGTTTGCAAACAGTCTATTGCTGTTTTAAAAGAGTACAATATCCGTCGTCATTATCAAACAAAACATTCTGCAGCTTTCTCAAAGTACAGCGGCGAGGCGCGAAAACAGAAGGCTAACGAGCTGCTTGCTGAACTTCGATCTGAACAGAGCGCGCTGCTACGTCCTTCATCAGCACAAGAAAGCGCCACACGGGCCAGTTATCAGATTTCCGCTCTAATTGCTAAAAGTGGAAGAGCCTTCGCTACTGGAGAGTTCGTCAAGGAAGGTCTTGCAGTGGCTGCAGAAGCAGTTTGTCCTTCTCAGGTACGAATGTTCTCACAAATTAGCCTGTCAAGAAATACTGTTACCCGACGCATAGAGGACATGGCTCAAGACATCGGCGAGCAAATCAAGACAAAGGCAAGTGCGTTCTCTGCCTATTCAATAGCCTGCGACGAGAGCACCGACATATCCGATTCCGCACAGCTGTTGGTATTTTTGCGTGGAGTAAATGAAACTTTTGATGTGACACAAGAGCTGGCTGGCATTGTGACCTTTTCTGGTACTACTAGAGGAGAAGATCACTTTTTTGCCGTTGAGAGAGTGTTGTAAAAAAATGAATTAAAGTGGGAGAAGATGGCCGGCATTACAACTGACGGAGCGCCGGCAATGGTAGGGAGGAAATCTGGCCTTGCTACATTTGTGTCTCAGAAAGTCAGTGAATGTGGAGGAAAAGTTGTTAAGTACCACTGCATTTTACATCAAGAACAACTATGTGCTAAATCTGTCGGGCTTGTGGATGTGATGCGTGACGTCGTCAAAATTGTCAACAATATACGCTCCAAGGCGCTTTCTCACCGACAGTTCAAGACTCTGATGGATGAGATGGATGTGCAATATGGTGATGTGTTGTACCACCAGGAGGTCAGATGGCTCAGCCGGGGAAAAGTTCTCAGGAGATTTTTTGATCTGCGTGATGAGATCAGAGTTTTTCAGGAGAGCAAGGATGGTAGTATTCAAGTGCCCACTGATAAGAAATGGCTCTCTGACCTGGCTTTCCTTGTGGATGTAACAGAGATGCTCAGTATTTTGAATGTTCAGCTCCAGGGAAAGGACCAGATTATCACCCAGCTTTTTGATCACGTCAGAGCTTTCAAACAAAAACTACTGCTGCTCAGAAGACATCTCTCAGCAGGAAACAGTAACATTTACAGTTATAATATTCAGGATATTTTGTGCAATTATAATTATATTATTATTAATTATATTTAGAATTATATGTGGAGTTTACATTAATATTCAGTCATGTCAGCATTTGTATTTTTGTTGTACATCAAGCTGATAAAATTTGCTTAAAATTTGCTAGTTTCTTAAATTGTCATGAAATAATAATTTCCTTCTTTTTTCAGTTATTTATTCTATTTTTTCTCCCTCTGTTTTACATGTCTGTCCCAGTCTCACACTGTTCTTTCTGTTTCTCAACCCACATGCAGGAAATTTAGCCCATTTTCCCTGTCTTGGAGAGGTAGGCATGGTGAAAGAGAAGGTCCATGAGTATGATGCTGTTCTCAGCAACCTTATCCAGGAGTTTGACAGTCGCTTTGAGGACTTCAGACACAACACTGCTGACTTTGAGTTGTTTGCTCAACCCTTCACCATCAGTGTGGATGCAGTCAGAGATGATCTTCAGATGGAACTAATTGAGCTTCAGTGTGATTCAGAACTGAAACACGAGTTCACATCCCTTCCCTTGACAGACTTCTACAAATGTGTCCCAGCAAACAGGTACGCAAAGATGTGTAAGCAGGCACAAGTGATGCTGTCTCTGTTTGGCAGTACCTACCTCTGCGAGCAGACCTTCAGTCTGATGAACTTGAACAAGAGTAAACTCAGAAGCAAAATAACTGACTCTCACCTACATAATATCTTGTCTTTGTCTGTAAGTCAGCTACAGCCCAATCTTGAAAAACTTCTGAAAAATAAGGACCAGCTTCATATCTCTCATTAGGTCACTGACATTGCAACCACATGGTTTTATTATTGCTTGTGTATTTGGCATTGAACTGTATTGTAAATTGAACACTTTGGGATTGTTGGTTTTATTGTAATAAGTTCATTAAAATGCAAAACTTTACAAATAAAACTGCATTAGTTAATCAGATTAAAGTTGTTTTATATTTATTTTAAATATTATGAAATAAATAAACCCATAGCAACTTTAATGTAATACAGTTTGATTTATGATGCAAAATTTACTTTTGGCCCACGGCCCTCAATCAAGTTTGATTTTTGGCCCTTCATAGGAAAAAGTTTGGGCACCCCTGGTCTAAACCATACTTTGAAGATACACAATTTGATCAAACTTTACTTCAAATACACACACCACCACACAGTACAAATCCTACACCAACTGACACATCTCCTTGTGCCATCGAGGAAACACAATCTGACATAGAGCAACCCTCCATCTCAGTACATGTCAAGTAACAAAAAGGTAAAAACAAAAAGTTGCGATCAATAGGCCTACAACAACAACAAAAAAATGATTTTTTTTTTCTTTCCACTGCATGAAAATGTAATTTGTATTTTCATTTAGTTTGGCTAAATAGTCTTGTGAAGTATTTATGTATTCATTTTGATAATCATAAGAGGTATTTTTGATTACCATTGTTGGTATTTCATTTAGTTTGGCTTAAAGGACAAGTTCGGTATTTTACACTTAAAGCCCTGTTTACAGATCGTTTCTGATGAAATAGAACTGTTAAGATTAAAATTTGGACACATCCTGCTGTCCCGAGAATTTTAGGTTTCTTTCGCGTTCCCCAAAACCTCCAGAATGGGTGTATAGGTGCACTGGAACAATCCTTCCTAATACGCATTAAACTTTCGTTTACAAAGAAGTGAAACTCACCGAGTGGTCAGGGGTGTTCACTGATATGTTCACACAAAAATCGCTGCAAAATATGCTTTCCAACAGGTGTTTTACCATTCGTTGTAAAACTGTGGACCTATTTTTCCAAACGTCTCACACCCGTAGATTCTTCCGTTGAGAGCTTAAATAATAGACACTCCAGCCCAGTTGGTGGCGATAATGCTGCACCTTTGCAAGCAAACCACTGGCATTTCAGTTTGCGATCCGCCGTAAAAAAAAAAACACAAGAAGAAGAAAACAACCCCATTTCAGTATCCGCGCGGAGTAATACCGTACCTCACATCACATCCAATACAAGTCAATGGAGGAGACAAAAACTACGATAAAACCTGTTGGAAAGCATATTTTGCAGCGATTTTTGTGTGAACATATCAGTGAACACCCCTGACCACTCGGTGAGTTTCACGTCTTTGTAAACGAAAGTTTAATGCGTATTAGGAAGGATTGTTCCAGTGCACCTATACACCCATTCTGGAGGTTTTGGGGAACGCGAAATAAACCTAAAATTCTCGGGACAGCAGCATCTGTCCAAATTTTAATTTTAACCATTCTATTTCATCAGAAACGATCTGTAAACAGGGCTTTAAGTGTAAAATACCGAACTTGTCCTTTAATCATCTTGTGGAGTATTTTATGTATTCATTATAGATAATTTGATTACCATAGGACGTATTTTTGATTACCATTGTTGGTATTTTTTTTTTACATGTGTAAATATTGAAAATTGTATACATTGCATGGAAAAACCTGATTTTCATTTATTGTTGAAAAATAAAAAGTACTTTAAATTGATTGAAACCAAGCAAAACTGTCCCTTATTTATACTACAATATATTTTGTTCATTCTTGTAATGCAAAGTTGAATTTTAAGCATCATTACTCTAGTCTTTGTCATATGGTCTAGAATTCATTTTAATATGCAGATTATTTTATTTTGATTAAAACTTGAGTTTCAAAGTCTGTTCATATCAATGTTTCAGATAATTTAATTGTATTTATTTGAATCCAGTAATCTGTATATTACAAACTGATCAACAAAATGGCTCATTTAACTTTCAACTGTCACAGCAATGTCTTTCATACATCACACATTTTGCCTGTTTATTCTGTCTACATACTCAAATTTACCAACAAAATTCAGTACTACAGGTATAAAATGATATATAATGGTAAGCAAATCTCAATCATATAATAGGACTGTAGTAACAGAAATGCAAAGACTAAGGAGGCCTCTAGAGAAGCTGAGTAAAGATGCACAGGTTTATCATATGAAAATCCTTTCTAGTTGATGTACCAGAAGCAGATATACATGATGATATTGTTGATTGTCTGCTTGAACTACCAGAAATGAAAGTCACGACACACAATGAGTTCATCATCAGAATTGAGCCAATATCTTCACTGGAGACCAACACAACTGCCATGACTGATGACACTACTGAAAGAGCTGTGACAGTCTAAACAAGACTTCGAAGATACAGAGTTTGATCTTGTTGATTAAATGTCTCCATGTTCAAAATGTATAGTTTATTTTCTTACATGTGCCTTTATTATATGATTTCTATGGTAGCACATGCTAAATGGGTTCTCCGGTCAAAAAAGTTAAGGTTGAGGAAAGTAAAGACCTTATTTGTGGATATGTGCACAATGTCAGTCCTGTGAAAAAAGCATCTCGGACTGGTAACAACTTTTTTAATGCAGTTTTTCAAACCAGCCGCGATGACTTTCATAATATCGTTGTTTTCGCAGCAGAGAAACGGACATCTTTTTTGCAGGCAAATAAGACTAAAAGCCCAGTGAAATTACAAAAAATCAAACGCTGCATCAGTGAGTATCTATTTGGTTATTATGTAAATATTTACGCTTTTATTTAATGTTACTGTTTATTAATATGTGTATTAATTTGGTTGTTTTCCCAGGTAGAGATGGTGGAGAATCTGACATCCAGTGCGGTGGCTCTGACAACATTTCTGTGGTGCCCAACCTCGGCTTTCCCATTAAAAACCCATCGGTGAAATATAAGACGATTGCTGAGGTGCAGTTAATGGCCCCGAAGCAGAACGTAAGAAGTTACTGATTTGTTTTGCTATTAATTTAGTAGTGATTTGGTTAAGTAGAATATATTGAGCATCTGTATACGTGGTGTGATTGGTTTAAGCAGTATTGTATTGACTTGTGTAAAAGTAGGCTATAAACAGCTTCTTCTAGGTGGTTAAGCTTATAGTTTGAAAGCATTTAGTAAGTTTAAGATGTTTATATAAATGTCAGGGTTTATCAGAGGAATATAGAATATAATGTGAGATTTGAATGCGTTTTTTTTTTTGTATGGTGAGTGCCATACGCGTGCGCAACTAATCGAAACGTGTGCAGTGAAAGCTTTCTGTCTGCTCGAGTGTCAGTAGCTGCGTTTACATGGACACTTATAATCGGATTGACGGCTCAATCGGACTAAAAAAACGATCAATCGATTCGATTGAGCTCGATCCGAATGAAATTTCGATCGGATTGAAAGGGGTGGTTTATCCCTTTTGTAATCTGATCGAGAGAACATGTAAACACTTGATCGGAATGAAAACCTAAACTGAAAGGACTGCGCATGTGCAATGACGTTAACTAGCGTAATGACGTATGACGCGCAGAACGAGCTGTTGTTCCTGTTGAATAAAGTCATATTAATAAGTTTCCCATCATTCTAAAATCCTCATTTCACTCGCGCGTCTGTGAAGTGAAGCAGGACAACGTCCCACCAGTCCTTGTTTTGGATTCTCATCCACAGGCGTCTGGTTTTGGCCGTTGGGAGGGGCATTTTTACTGCGTGATCAATAAGCAGCACGGCAAAACGGTTAATATGCTCTACATTATGACCAGAGACGATAATTTTACGTCTGCTGTTAACAAATAAAGAATCAATAGAGGAGAATATTTAGGCGCGAAAAGCGGGAAACTCTGTATATTCGTGCAGTGTGCGCATGTCAAAACATCAGATCCGATTTGAATCTTGTGACATATAAACGCGCACATCAACCCGATTACTTTATTTATCATTCATGTAAACACCTGGTTTGGATTCATCAATCGTATTAATTTCATACCGATTGTGTCCATGTAAATGTAGCTATTGTAATCAAACAATGAAAAATCACGCACTAGTCTTGACCTAGTAGCTTTTTTTTAATTATACATTGAAACGTTTTTTTTTATTGATGACGATTCAATATCTGTAATATTTTAATTTATAAATGGCTAGGCTAGAATTTACAACAGTCCCTTACGATTTTGGAAAACCCTGGTCTAATGCATAAAATGTAGTAATGTAGGCCTATTATTCAGTGCAGTATTAAAGCAGGTTAAAGCACTGATGTTAGAGCTGATGCATCAGGTATCTGTAGTAAGATAAAGTTAGCTGATGCATCAGGTCTAACAGCAGTGCTTTTATCTGCATTAATACAATCATGACTGTAATGGCGAGGCAGTAAATTAAAAAAAAGAGCAATCATGACAGTCAGACAATTTTATGTTTCTGTTTTATTATATTGTATATAGGGCTGCAACAACAAAATGATTATTAAAAGAATTGATAATGAATTTATTCGTTGTGTCACGTGACTATTGCGCCACTCAATAAGTCGTCGAGATTTTTGAGTATAATTTTAAAAAAGCTGAGTTGAGCGCAGGGCAGAGCTATGAAGCACAGGACTGGACCGAAGCAAAGCAAACTCGCGAGCGATACTGTGCAAGAGAGACCGAGAGTGTGTCCGACAGAGGGTGTCCGAGAGTCCGTGAGCGACAGTGCGCCTGAGAGAGACCGAGTGTGTCTGAGCATTAGTAAATTGGTACATAGTTGTATTGTTTGCTCAGTTGGAACAAATAAACCAGCCACAAACCCTGAATCCAGCCTGGAATTTGATTTTATTTCTTGCCTGCGTACATCACCTGCCCAGGATGCTAGAAGATGTCGTTTGAAAGTTTGATCTAAGTTTAATTTCTTTTTGTTTGTTGACAAACTACACTACAGTACTGTAAATTACTTTAAATCGCACATTACTCTCAATTGCACTCCGTTTACAGGAAAGTCTACAGTAAGAGGCTTTAGGCAGTGAGTCGACCTAGTCAGTCCACACTAGACCTCTAACTACTGAGTCCATGAGCCCATTGTCTGCTGTCCTGTGTCAGGATGCCTGTTGAAACATGCCCGCTGTGTGTGTGCATGTATGCCCGTCTCGCCAAGCACCTGGTTCTCACCCACAATGTGAAGAACCAAGAGGAGAGGAAGCTGCTCTTGGCCATGGAGTTGGGGCGAGTGAACGCCCGTGCAGGACTCTGCCCAGTTCCGGCATGTGGAAAATTTTCAACATGGGTCACAGGACGAAGCGCTTCACTACTGTAAGAGGAGGGCATGCCTGGCCAAGCTGACTACCCTGTGGGCCTCCGACCCGGCTGTCCCGATGGTGTCTACTCTCGACCTGGAGGTGCACCAGCTTCTGGAAGAGGATCCATCAAACCCTCGAGACCCAGAGGAGCTGGAGGAGGAGGAGTGTGACAAGCCGGACTGCACCAAGCAGACCTGAACAAACAGGTCAACACCCTCAGCGAGAGGCTTCGGATGGTCACCAGGCGGTAACGCATTTTGAAGAGGAGGTCGACCTTCTTGGGCTCCTCTCCTCTCTCGGCCCGGACGAAGAGGAATGCGCCCCTGCGGAAGAGGCTGTTAAGTCCCAGGGGTCTTCCCCCGAGGTGTCCTCTGCTACTCAGCAGCCCCCTGCCTTGCCCGACACCAGCGAGAAGCCATATATATATATATTTTTTTTTTTTTTTTCCTCATTATTATTTATGTATTTGTATTTATTATTATTATTTATTTATTTTTATTTTTATTTATTTTTACTGTGGCTCTTTTGGAAAAATGCATTAACCAAAAATAAAAATAAGGCTCTTTGGTCAAAAAAGGTTCCCGACTCCTGCTTTAAAGGAACATTCCACGTGATGATTTTGCTGAAACTATTGGAATGATACTTTTAAATGTTCTCTGAGGGTTATGAAACAAGTAGCAACATTTAAAAAACGTTAAACAAACATCCAACTAATATGTTTCAGAAAATGTAAAACATCCAAGTTTCAGACATGCATTGAACGAACGTTTGTTCATATATTCGAGAACGTTCCGTGTTTGCAGGATTATAGCAAATCTTGTGTATATCATCACAAAACAAACTATTTTAATCGCACAAGCTAAATGCGACTATATTAAGATATTATGAACATTCAATACATATCAATTAATTAATTCCTTGCCTTTGAGGTGCCAAGGATGCGTGCCTGAGGATAAATGTCCGATGACCATACTTTCAGAGTCAATCACACTTCACACATTCGTTTAACGAAAGAGTGGGGTATTTAACAATGAACCTTAAAAATACATGAGTATGTTTTAGATCTTTTATTGAGATTAAACGGAAGGGAATTGCATGCAAATGACCATGTTAATTACATGCCAAGCTGCAAAAAAAAAAGTTGGCAAACTATACTTAAATGGCGAGTAATTATTAATTTGTATATGTGTCTCTGGTGTCTCACTACAGAATGTGAGTTAACTGTAAGCCAAATATATAATAAGATATCGAAAGCATTAAGAATTAGTTTTGCCAAAAGTTTCTCTTTCAGGAATGAAAAAAGATGTGCCCAAGTTGTAAGGCCATTATCAATGTGGCCTTCAAAACTTGTCCTGCATGCAAGACTTGTCAGCATACAAGGCAAAACTGCAGAAAAAAAGGGAAAGATTTGAATGAATGGAATTCGATTGGGCTGCTTCCACACAAAAAACCATCTCAGGTTATGAATGTAACCCTAGTTCCCTGAGAAGGGAATGAGATGCTGTGTCGATGGTGCTTTGGAACAAGGAACAAGTTTGGAACAAGGTGGACTCTGCATGATTGCGTCTGAAGCACGGATGTCAACTGGTCACAGGCGGTTGACATCACAACCGGGAAAGGATGAAAGCAGTCGACTGGCGTGAGCTTTCATTAGCCGAAGCAAGTCGATCACAGGGATGAAGGAAATATGGCTGAGCGCTGCAGCGTCTCGTTGGATCAAACAGATCCAATTTCCTCAACATGATAGCTCTGTGGACATGTGTATCCAGCGCTCTTACTGGACAGAGAAGATTCAGCTTTTCCTGATCTTAATCCCTGAAAGTAGGAGGGCAGAAGGCCTGCAAATCGATAGGCCGTGTAACATTGGTCGGCACCTTAGGGTCATAGCCCGGTTAAGGGTAAAGCAATGCCTTGACCATTCCTGGTGCGAACTCAAGGTAAGTGGGTGATACCGAAAAGGCCTGAAGATCTCCTACTCTTTTAAGAGACGATAGCTAGAAGGAACACAGTTTTTAACATCAGAAACTTCTCTGAAACTGTATCAAGGGACTCGAAGGGAGCTACAGATAAGCCTTCTTCTAAGCCAGGTCCTAAGTAGGAACCCTGGTTCGAATTGCAGGCCTCAGCCTCAAAGTACCACGATGGAAACACATTAGAGGCTTCCTCCCCATAGATGCCTTATCCACAGGGGCATGTGAGAGCATCTTCCCCTAGGGACCACATTTTATTTTTATTATGTTAAATATGTAAGATGTTACATGTCAGTAACATATTAAATGTTATAAGTAACATTGTCTTTGTAATAGAGACAATGGACCTTGCTCATGAAACACAAGGAGGGGGAATTTCGGTTAAAATAAGTAATCAAATCATTTCATTGAATGTAAAAGGTTACATTAAAAAAAAAGTTTTCCCCCTATTTTCATGGATAATGCCCAATGTCGTTTGTCTTTAGATTGAAGTATCCACTTCAAGCCAACTTATTTATTATTGAATTTTGTGTAAAAATGTGTAAAATGCATTTTTTATACATATATTTCAGCTTGACAAGTTGGCTGCCATCGACCTCCACCCCATACTGCCTCTTGGGAAGAACGCTGTCAACACAATTGTGGCTGATGCCATTTAAAGTGGTGATCATGTTTGGGATGATGATCTCCTCCAGAGGTTGAAGACTGTCTATGAAGCACTGTTAAAATGTTTGTGTTCTTGTCTTTTCTTGCTATTTCTTGCATTACATTTAAATAACTTTATAATACTTACAACCATTTATTGTAGAGAGTGTGCGTTTATTATCAAGTGTGCACTAGGTTGGGCAATGTATCAGTTTTACAAAGGATCAAGTTATAATTTCTTAATCTAAAGAATGATATAATAATCACTGTATATATTTTTGTTAATGCTATAGTTTTTTTTTATTTGTTGTCCTAAAGTTCATTTTCAGAGAGAAAAGAAGAAATGGACTGACCCAGATACGTAACTGAACTCCAGCACCACTGCTGCACCCACAGCCAGAGACCTCCACACTTAAGTTCCACAAGCCAAATCCATCAAGTGCCACAAAAGAGATACAGGTAAAATTATGCATAAAGCTTTTAAACAATTCCCAAATTGTTTTAACAATATAATTTTTCTTTCTTAGAGCCAACTAAAAAATGAAAGAAGACGGGAGGAATAAAGATACATCTAAGTATATTTTAAATGATGTTAGTTGACATGTATTAAAGGTCAAATAATTAAATAATAATATTGTATGTAATACCACAACCTCAGTCACTCAAAACTGTGAAATAATTGGCACACAAATAACAAACACTTATATCTGTCCATTAAAACATCCCATTAGTAACATCACTATCCAATTCAAAAATACTGTGTCCAAAATGTCAAACCCAATTCAAATCAACTGCAATAGAAGTTAAAACATATGGAAACCTCACAATGAAATCTTCTTCTGGCAACATTTTTAAAGCAAAAATTGGTAATAACGTTGTTAGCAACACTTGTTTATGTAAAACGCAGCAGATCTAATGATGATATTGGTGATTGTCTGCTTGAACTACCAGAAATGAAAGTCACGACACACAATGAGTTTATCATCAGAATTGAGCCAATATCTTCACTGGAGACCAACACAACTGCCATGACTGATGACACTACTGAAAGAGCTGGACAGTCTAAACAAGACTTCAAAGATACAGAGTTTGATCATACTTTCCTGCAAATGCACACACCACCACACGGAACACATCCTACACCAACAGACACATCTCCTTGTGCCATCCAGGAAACACACACTGACATAGAGCAACCCTCCAACTCAACACGTGTCCAAGAACCAAAAGGTACAAACAAAAACTTGCGGTCAGTACAACTAAAAAAAAAGAAAAAAAGATTTTTTTCCTTTCCACTGTGAAAACGTCATTTGTATTTCATTTAATACTTGTTGATTAAATGCCTCCATGTTCAAAATGTATAGTTTTTTTTTTTTTTTTTTAACATGTGTAAATATTGAGAATTAAAAAGAATGCATGGAAAAACATGATTTTAATTTGTTGTTGGCAAAATATATACTTTACATTAAATGGATTAAAACAAAGAGAAAAATTGTCCCTTTATACTACAATACATTTTGTTCATTCTTGTAATGCAAAGTTCATGCAAGCATCATTACTCTAGTCTTTAATGCCATATGGTCCAGAATTGTAATATGCCTATTTGCTGCTCAAGAAATGTTTCTTATTATAAGTGCAGAAAACAGTTGTGCTGCTTAATGTAGTTTGAAAACTGAAATACATGTTTTAAACATGTTAAAAATAGTTATGTTAGCTAGGCAAAAGTGCCAATTATATCCCCACTTAAGCAAATGTGATACTTTATAGAACAGAGCAATAAAAAAAGAATATTGGCCTAGGCTACCTTACATTTTAAATGCAGTAGGCTAGTCTGTTTCTGTTCCTTCAACAAAAATAGTTTCAAAAAACACCATCAGTGCTTCAGTGTTTTTTTGAGCAACACGTTTCATTTCTGAATGAACATTCCTGAATGAAGTGATTTGAATGAATGGTTCAATGACTCCCTCAGACGTGAATTACCTCCACCTACTGGCGGATTTGTGCTGCGCTCCACTGAAGCAAGTGTACAAACAAATGGTAAAACAGAATTCCATGTTATATAATTAATATAGTAATATTAATAATTCAATTTGTTAGTTACAGAGCTAACTCATAAATAAATCCATTAAATTAGCATTATTCTATATAAAGCATATTGATTGGGTCATGCAATGTTATTGTGATTAGGAACTATTAATTAAGGCCAGGGTTTTCAAAGTTGGGGCCGCAAGTTGGGAGAAAAAAGCAAGCAGAAAAAAGTTTTTTTTTTTTTTTAAAAACGCAAAAATATTCATATTTTTATTAGTATTTTTATGAAATAGCATTATAATAATTTGTTGCATAGCCTATCTGAACATTATTGTTTTAATGCTAATCTTTTAGAGATGTACCGATTGATCTGCCGTGACCGGCCGGTCAGTCAGACAAATGCCGATTTTATGCCGGTCAGATGCACATGGGCGCCGCATGATTAACATCGCGCAACATCAGCATCACACGTGCACACGGAACGCACATGTAGGAAACCTCGTGAATTACGGCCGTTTCAGACCGCAAGTGATTTTTTTCCAGCGTGCATATTAATAATACCAATCTTTTGTGTGCTGTATTGTTTTATTGTTATATGTGTGTTTGAATAAGTGGGCCGCCTATCTTGGCCAGGACACTCCTGTAAAAGAGATTTTAATCTCAGTGAGGTTCTCTCCTGGTTAAATAAAGATATATACAAATTGAGAATTTCTGACTTTATTTCTTCCTCTTTCTCTAGGAGTGAAATCTGTCTCGCTTGCACGGAAACGTGCATTTGGAGGAAAATGACTGTTTGTTCTCTTCAGAGCTGGAGAACTGCTGGAGAGTCTGAGTCTGTAACGTGGAGCGCTTCTGTGTCTCACACGGCCTCTAAAGACATCCATCCTAACAGTGTCTCGTGAAATCCCAAAAATAAATCAGATAAATGTAAAAAATCAAAATAAAATGGAGAACAAGCCTATCGCAACATGTCTGTATATGAAATACCTTCTTCAGACAGGCTTGAAAATAAATGTAAACAAAAAAGATAAATACAGGAAAATATATTATAATATATTATATATTTATATAACAATAGGGGAGAACCGGGGCGAAAGTAACATGGGACGAAAGTAACAAAGCGATTTTCTCTGAGCCCTGATTACATTTGCATTTCAAGCTATGACAGCAGATTCAGCACGCAGCCAGTGACGGAGCCGCTAAATATCACGTGATTTCATCATTGTTTCCCGCGGATAGGTCCGGAAAGCTGTTTGAGTACGGTAAGTAAATTACTGAAGCGGTACTTTTTTTCTATTTACAAGTTGTGTTTCTCGTTTCATGTGTCGCATTAATGATCAATCCACGGGTTATTTAGTGCTGTAACACGTAATAAAGTTTGCCTTGTCAGAGTTTTTCAGTGTACAAGTAATTCGGGTTTAAATGTCGGGAGTTCCAGTCGGGATGAAAGTAACACTTGTTACTTTCGTCCCGCTGCTAATGAGGTGATTTTCTCTGTTACAAAGTTTATCAAAACATGTTTATGTCATATTATACCAACAGAATATGCCAAGAGTGAGGGTCAGAAAGACAGACAGGGGTCTGATTCAGCCAGACATGTATGAGAGGTCGTTTCTGGACATATCTGTCAGGAAAATGAGTCTCAGGGTAGCTGCAAAGTCGCATGGAATATGCCATGTCACTTTGCTCCGATACTGCAGGAGAAGGGCAGAGAACAGTAAGGAGAAGACTAGACCACCAGGGTACAGGTCACACACCAAAGTCTTCTCTGTGGACCAAGAGAGGAAGCTGGAGGTTTACCTTAAGAGGGCAGCTGATATTTATTTTGGCCTGTCTCCTAAGGAGGTCAGTGTAGTAGCCTACAGTAGTTTAATGCTTATCAAAATGTGAGATTTGTATATTCTTTAAATAGATTTTCATTTTTATTATAATTTTTATTTTTATTGACATTACATTTAATTTTTCCACTGTCTGTAAAGCTGCTGCAACATGTAAAAATCCCTAGTGCAGAATCAGTAAAGTCTTATTTTTATCTTAATCATGTCATAAACAATGTCCCTCTAAAAATTTTTTTTAAACTGTTTTAGGTGCGCAGATTTGCATACGAGTTGGCCAACAGATATGGGTGCAAATATCCTAGTAGATGGGATGCCACCAAAGGACTGGCTCACCTCCTTCCTTGAAAGGAACACCACCTTATCTATTCGTAAACCCCAAGCCACCAGCATGTCCCGTGCCACTAGTTTTACAAATGTATCCTCTTTTTTTAAGAATTTGCAGACAGTTCTTGCCCGCTACCTTTCTGAAGCAAAGGACATTTGGAATGTGGATGAAACAGGTAAAGTTTATAATCCATTAAAGCTAAAAAAAAGTTACAATGATTCAGTGGTTTAAAATACATCTATTGACAAATCTATTGTTATGTAAAATTTAAAAAACAGACCGTGATAATAAATACATACTGTAGCCTATACAGATAAATATATACAGGCTATAAAACTATGAGGTGAATAAACATGTAATTATATAAAACACTACACACACACCTAGCTATAATAAAAACACAAATAAACAAAAAAATATTTATACAGATATAGGGATAATAAAACAATAATGTAAATATGTAACTATATACAAACACTAACAATACACTCATCTAGCTATATAAACACTTACAAATGTTCATGAAAACTCATCAATGTTTTTAATTCAATTTCAGGTACCACAACAGTCCAGGTGCCAGGTAAAATTATCGCAACCATTGCTCTTGCTGGTAATGCACAAGGCAATTGCATTCCCCCGTACTTCATTTTTCCTAGAAAAAAGTTCCAGGACCATTTTGTTAGGGATGGTCCCATCGGCTCTACTGGTTTCGCTAACAGTTCAGGGTGGATGCAGGATGTGGACTTTCTTTCCTTTCTCCAGCACTTTGCCAGACACACCCGTGTGAACCTGGAGTCGAAGGTGCTGCTCCTTCTCGACAATCACTGGTCACACCTTTCTGTGGCAGCAATTTACTTTTGACGGGTCAAATGGCATAGTCCTCCCATCTTTCCCACCCCACTGCTCACATCGTCTCCAGCCGCTCGACAGGAGTGTATTCGGTCCACTGAAGCGCTATGTTAACACAGCAGCAGATCACTGGATGAGAACACACCCTGGAAAAACTATTTATGACATTCCAAACCTAGTGGCCACAGCTCTGCCACACGCAGCAACATCACATCTGGCTTTGTGTCCATCTGCCCCTTCAAACCAGATATTTTTGAGGAGCAAGACTTCTCACCTTCATAAGTCACCGACCGCCCAGATAATAATAATATTAATAATAGTTATTTGTATTGCACTTTACACGTAAAGAACACATCTCAAAGTGCTACAGGTGCACAGGTAAAAACACTAAACATAAAAACAGTCAAAACAAGAGCAAGAAACAAAATTATATTAAGAAAATGCAATACAAAATAAGTGAGTCTTTAAGTTATTTTTAAAAACCTCTATAAATTGTGGCGCCCTTAGGTACTTAAGTTAGTCGACATTTGTACAAAATACCACCTGGTATTGATAGACCATACTTGTGAGTTATTGACCACAGCAAAAATATATCTCGGTCTAAAACAATATATTTTAAAAAGATGTTTTTCTGAAAAATGGTACTTTCATCCCTGCTCTCCCAAGATATTTTATAATATATACAATACATTTTTTTCTAATGAATCTGTTTTAAATAGTGTTATTTTTTAAATTCGATACTACAGAGCGATCGTCGTATCTGCACATTCAACAAGTTTAGTGTGAGAGAGAGTGAGCGCGCGCATTGCGCGCCCCCTTAAATAGACTGCCGTTGGAAAAAAAATATTTTTCCGAAAAACGGCTAAACTAAGCTTTAAACAGTCAAAACAAAAATCCAAGTCGGCGAATTGTTAGTAAATAAGTCAGAGGACAGATGTATAAAATGATTTTTGTGAAAGAAGTTCAAATTAAAGAGTTACACGATGTTTTAGTGTAATTAGGTCACTCTCTCCTCCGCACATGGTCGAGCAAGAGTGGAGAGGCAATGAAACGACAGAGTTCACGAGGGAAAATGGCGACATAAAATCGAATTCTTGTTACAATTGCATGGGAATGGTATGTATATGTAGCCAGGGTTGTGCCTAATCATGCCGGCGTGAACATGTTTTTGTATCTGTGTTGTGCATGTTGTTATTCATTTTTAAAGTACTCAACTCATGGCGACGACATCGGATGACGTCACGACCATCGTTCGTCGTGTGGAATGTGGTTTTCCTCTTCATGAGGGAAAATATTTATATTAGATCAAAATATCGAGTTTTAATGCCTCAAATCATGCTATACATATCCTCACCATCTCAATCAACTGATATTCGAGTAAGATGGATCATGTTTTTAATTCTGGATGTTGTTTTTAATTTTTAATGTGTTCCTCAGAAGGAAAATAATTAATTTAAAATCAACCAAATTAATTTTCATGCCAAAAACGGCTTATATTATATTGTATTTAACTGATATTCAAATGGCATGAGTTATTTTTAACTTTGATGGGGACGATATCTTATGACGTCATAACAATCGTTCGTCGTGTGAAATGTTGTTTTTTCCCCACAAAAATTCTAGTCCTTTTTAAAGGAAAATGAAGATAATATGAAAATGTAAGATTGAAGAGCACTTATAAGTTCTTTCATCTGTGAAGATACTACTTGAAAACAGTGTAGAAAATATTGCAAAACCGTAAGACATGTAGAAGGAGTAAAATAAATAAAATGTTATAAGAAAGAGAATCCTTGTAGTATTTTTTTATGCATGTAAGGATTCATTCTATAAAATATTTTAATGTAAGTATCAAAAATAAGTGTCCAGATAATGAAAAAGGAGAATTTTTAAGCTTTTCAATGAAATCTTTTTATTATATGATCAAAGAACACAAAATATATCAATTAATGAAATATTTATTCATTTATACATGGATTTCTCGGCGACGTCATCACTGCTTGCGCATGCAACCAAGAGGCAAAAGACCCACGTTCTTCATACCAGAGTAAAGGGTTTAGGCTTGTAGCAAAGTGGTGATGTTGTCGGAGTTGTAGTTGTTGCGTAATTTATTTACATGCAGGCCTATCTGTTGTGTTTTATCTGCTCATTTAAATACGTGTTGTAATTCCAAATCTAGGCGAATGGAAGAGTGGGACAGAAGGAGGAAGTTGTATGTTATATTCTTTCTATTCATAATTTGACAAGCTTCACATGACCACATTAGCACGTAGTTGTATGCATCAAGGGATTTGTACGCTCTAATCATTTCTCTTGTATACACACTTGGTGTCTAAATAAGATAATTATATATATCAGGCCATACAATTGCTGGCCACTTCTTGTCATCCACAATCCAAAGATCGTCATGTATTGCATAGGGATCCGGCAAGATCGCACCATTGCTGAGAGTAAGTTTTTTAATATAATCGCCACGGTCGGAGGTACTAAGGCTTTCCACGTAATCCATCTTCAGATCTTTGATTTACATGAAAGTAACGTTATATGTATGCAGTCATGAAATGTTGCAGATCATAAAGTAACGTAAACAGGGTTAACTTATATAAAAGCAAATTCGGGCTCTATAGATGCTGCACTGCTAACATTGGCTATTACATTATTAACTTAGTCTAACATGATAATTCATACATGCATCACAGTATGTCCGGATTTTGATTCGTAAACAGTTGGACTTTTTACATAATGTTATATTAATATAATATAAACACAAACAAACAGATCCAACTCTGAAATTGCAGTTTATTATTGAGTCAACAAGAAATTACAAACAATGCGAAATCTACGTTAATTACAATGTTCTTTTACAGAACTCGGCATAACAGATTTCTGATTTCAGATTTCAGATGTCTGCCTCCTGGATGCGCGCGCATCCGGTATTGTTTGTATACAAGAAACCAGTGTATTTATTCAAGAAACCCTCTTTTTGGTCAAAAACTTGTATCATATTTATATGTATGTGTATAATACTAATACATTCCCTTCTCATGTCAGAAAAAAATCAGGTTTTGTCCTGATAAATCTTTTTTAATAAAAATAAATACATAATCTTTTTTAAATCACATGAACTTCACTTTTTGAGTCATGTTTATTTATATTTCTCCTCCTGTTTGTGCATACAAACAACAACAACATTCCTTTGTCTTCAGTCAGTGCTTATAAACAACTTACATACTAGCAACTATTTTTTGCTGTATATAAAATGATTTATTGAATATTTTCCAACCCACTGCTCTATTTTGCTGCAACCCAAAGACTCTAGAACCCTTCAGGATTTTTACACAATAAGAAATATCATGAATAAAGGATAGAAAAGAGTGACTCATGACTGAATGTGGCTTGCAAAAACTTCTTAAACACGGTTTGTGGTTTTAAAGAAAAGTTATGGGGGCACGTGCACTGCAAACAAGGCCCGACAGGGGAATGAAACGTCCAAGGCTCAAACCTAAGGTCCTGCTTGTGCTCGGTCCATCCGTCCACTGACCACTCAAGACCAACCCGAGCCAGACCAAGTTCACCAGCACCCCCTCTTATTTCTCAATTATATTAATAGTGTGACCTCTTGATCCCTTAGATCAGGGGTTCCCAAACTTTTTAGCGACCCCATGATAAATGCGCTGCTGCCCCACGAAGCCGCACCAAAGCCGCCCACCCCACCTCAACAACCCCATCGCATGAAATGTACAGCAAAATTATTTTATTTCAAGGCGACCGTTATTTAGAATGTGTCATTTTATGGTTTCAATGGTGACGCGTCATTGCTTGTCACGTGACATACCACAGCAACAACAGAGCTGAATGAATGATGATCTGCTTTTATGTCATTTTTCCTTTTTTATTCAAAATATTCACAAATTTGTTAGATATGGCATGAAATAGCAGATATTCCAATTGTCAAATATATGCAAGTGGAAGTGTTTTGTTGTTTAAACACCTTTATAACGATTGCGTTAGTTGAGCTGTATGCGCGCTGGGCGCCGCCATCTTAGTTTGTGCCGCAGACACAGTTCAGAGAATCGGACCTGTTGGATTTACAACACGTGAATTCATCCACTTCTCCCGAAATACATAAAAGTAAGTGGCTGGTGAACTGGGAGAAGAATAGAGTAAACATTAAAGTTACTTACACAATGTGTATCTGATATAAATAAAACGTGTCTAATTATAATGGAAAGGATTATTGTTGCCTCTTCCTTTGACATCAGTGTGTATTTTATAAACTCTAAATGTATTATTTTTTTAGTACTTATATGTCTGAAACCTAAAATAAACATTATGTGGTTGAAAACACTGAAAAGTTGACCTCCGTGAAGTTGGCACCCCATAAAACGAAATAATTTCCAAAACTATGCGTTTGTTCTGATTTGTGCCACAAAAACGAACGTTTGTGCTGGTTCGGTGTTTGAGATATTGAACATTATTTTTTGGGGTTGTGTGACGTCACTCTCCACCCCTTGTCCTTCAAGGTCCCGTTGCATGCGATTCCATGTTTCAAAGTTTAGTTAGTGTGTAATGTTGTTGTTAGAGTATAAATACTATCTGTAAAATTATAACGCTCAAAGTTCAATGCCAAGCGAGATATTTTATTTAACAGAAGTTGACTACAAAAAACGGCTCGATTGGACTACACCCCTCTACTTCCTTCATTAATGACATCACCAGAACCATGTTTTGACTAACCTCCGCCCACAGGAACACAGGCGTATTGATGGCGAAATGTCAACAGACGGTTGATGTTTATCTATAATCGGATACCGCAAAAGTTTAATTCGAAGTTGTTAGTTTGCTCTGTCCATTTCACCACGGACTGTTTTTGTAACCTGGGATAATATCAAGCAGGCTTATCTCAGCGTTTCATACTGAAGAAGGGGGCAATTTCAACTATATTCCAGCAAGCGGTAAGTAGTGATTTAATATGGAAGTAGCGATCAACTTAACATCGTTTCTCTTAGGATGAAAATAATCTTACTTAAACTGTGATTAATATACAGAAAGCGATCAAAGAACAATCCCTTTCCAATCGTCCAAGCTGTCAATCAATCACACAGCGCGAGTTTATCTGGACACTTGCCAAAACTCGTTATGAAATAAATGACGCTGTTACACTGCACAACGAAGCTCTTACTGTATTTATATGCCTCATGTTTGCATTGGTGAAATCATTAGTGAGTGCGGAAACTGCGTTGCAATGATAAGATCTTTTTTCACGCGATCAACAGGCTGTCATCTGCTCAACGCTCACTGCAATTTTTTATGTGATTGAAATAGATCTAAATACTTGGCTTTAAAAACTAAAACTTCTCACGATTCATTAATCCCGATAGTTGTAATAGTAAAAACATATAATAGCTGTAATAGTAAAAGTTTTCCAGATAGTTCCACATGTAATGCCAGATATTTCATATGCAAGCATGTCAGCCAATCACAGCAGAGGGCGTTTACACTGAAGTCTCACAGCAGACACGCCCTTTCAAACAGTGTTCAAACCAGGGAATGAAATCAGGCTAGGAAATATGCCTTTTATTTCTAAATTATAACAATTTTTGATCTAAAAAACATACTAACATTATAAGGACACCCCTGGAAACATGATAAAATAATAAAAATAATCCATGGAATGGGACCTTTCAAATCGCTCCAAACCGGTGTCATTCGTTTGTGCTCGGCTTGTGCTGGTTTGTGCCGTTAAAACAAACGCTGTATCTGTTGTCCTTTCGCAGATATAACAAATTTAATTTGTGAGCTGTGACGTCACTCTCCACCCCACCTCATCTAAATCGCACCAAACCGGTGTCGTTCGTTTGTGCCGGTTTGTGCCATTGAAAGAAACATTGCAACTACGATCCCTCTTAAACATAAAAAAATAAACTCTTTAAGTACAGTTACATAACGGTCCACCCCATATGGTCCAAATCGATGCAAAACTGTGCCGCTCGTTTGTGCTCAATTTGTGCCAGTTTGTGCCGTTACGATGAACATTGTATCTTTTTCCCCTCCTTTGAAATAACACATTGGATTTGGGACAGTGACATCACTCTCCACCCCATGCCGTCCAAATCGCCCCAAACCGGTGCTTTTTGTTTGTGCTGTTTTGTGCCTGTGACGTCCCTTAGTCTCCTGATCCTATTGGTCCTGGACGTGGGAGTTCCTAATTGATAATTAGTTAGAGTATATAAGAGTGCTGTGCCTTGTTTGGGGCAGGCACTCTATGGGGAAACTCTCCTCATGAGTGGCTCATTGTGTCACGGGACACTGAACGAGAGACGAGGATTCAAGTGCAGAGAAGATTTAATAAACAAACATGGACAAAATACAAAAACTCAGAACTCAGATACCAACAGCACAGGAACATCAAATACAGGTAACACGGACAACGAGCCAGCACAAGACTACAAACACAAGGAGGCTAAATAGGGGAACAAACAAAGGAGGGTAACGAACACAACAGGTGGGACAAATTAACCAAATAATCAGATAACAAGATGGGAGGGGCTAGACAATAAACAAGAACACATGGCAAACATAACAAAAACACCCATGTGCAGCACAAGACAGGACAGGCATGTGACATTACCCCCTCCCTACGGAGCGGCTACCAGACGCTCCACAAGACCCGAACGGAACGGGAGGGACAGACCAGGGCGGGACGGGAGGGACAGACCAGGGCGGGACGGGAGGGACAGACCAGGGCGGGACGGGAGGGACAGACCAGGGCGGGACGGGAGGGACAGACCAGGGCGGGACGGGAGGGACAGACCAGGGCGGGACGGGAGGGACAGACCAGGGCGGGACGGGAGGGACAGACCAGGGCGGGACGGGAGGGACAGACCAGGGCAGGGCGGGACGGGAGGGACAGACCAGGGCAGGGCGGGACGGGAGGGACAGACCAGGGCAGGGCGGGACGGGAGGGACAGACCAGGGCAGGGCGGGACGGGAGGGACAGACCAGGGCAGGGCGGGACGGGAGGGACAGACCAGGGCAGGGCGGGACGGGAGGGACAGACCAGGGCAGGGCGGGACGGGAGGGACAGACCAGGGCAGGGCGGGACGGGAGGGACAGACCAGGGCAGGGCGGGACGGGAGGGACAGACCAGGGCAGGGCGGGACGGGAGGGACAGACCAGGGCAGGGCGG
The DNA here is from genome assembly GCA_022828995.1 of Vimba vimba. Classification (NCBI taxonomy): domain Eukaryota; kingdom Metazoa; phylum Chordata; class Actinopteri; order Cypriniformes; family Leuciscidae; genus Vimba; species Vimba vimba. The sequence goes on from CM040821.1 coordinate 43,645,652, forward strand.
GACGGGAGGGACAGACCAGGGCAGGGCGGGACGGGAGGGACAGACCAGGGCAGGGCGGGACGGGAGGGACAGACCAGGGCAGGGCGGGACGGGAGGGACAGACCAGGGCAGGGCGGGACGGGAGGGACAGACCAGGGCAGGGCGGGACGGGAGGGACAGACCAGGGCAGGGCGGGACGGGAGGGACAGACCAGGGCAGGGCGGGACGGGAGGGACAGACCAGGGCAGGGCGGGACGGGAGGGACAGACCAGGGACGGGAGGGACAGACCAGGGACGGGAGGGACAGACCAGGGCAGGGCGGGACGGGAGGGACAGACCAGGGCAGGGCGGGACGGGAGGGACAGACCAGGGCAGGGCGGGACGGGAGGGACAGACCAGGGCAGGGCGGGACGGGAGGGACAGACCAGGGCAGGGCGGGACGGGAGGGGCAGGGCGGGACGGGAGGGGCAGGGCGGGACGGGAGGGGCAGGGCGGGACGGGAGGGGCAGGGCGGGACGGGAGGGGCAGGGCGGGACGGGAGGGGCAGGGCGGGACGGGAGGGGCAGGGCGGGACGGGAGGGACAGACCAGGGCAGGGCGGGACGGGAGGGGCAGGGCGGGACGGGAGGGGCGGGGCAGGGCGGGACGGGAGGGGCAGGGCGGGGCGGGACGGGAGGGGCAGGGCGGGACGGGAGGGGCAGGGCGGGACGGGAGGGGCAGGGCGGGACGGGAGGGGCAGGGCGGGACGGGAGGGGCAGGGCGGGACGGGAGGGGCAGGGCGGGACGGGAGGGGCAGGGCGGGACGGGAGGGACAGACCAGGGCAGGGCGGGACGGGAGGGGCAGGGCGGGACGGGAGGGGCAGGGCGGGACGGGAGGGACAGACCAGGGCAGGGCGGGACGGGAGGGACAGACCAGGGCAGGGCGGGACGGGAGGGACAGACCAGGGCAGGGCGGGACGGGAGGGACAGACCAGGGCAGGGCGGGACGGGAGGGACAGACCAGGGCAGGGCGGGACGGGAGGGACAGACCAGGGCAGGGCGGGACGGGAGGGACAGACCAGGGCAGGGCGGGACGGGAGGGACAGACCAGGGCAGGGCAGGGCAGGGCGGGACGGGAGGGGCAGGGCAGGGCGGGACGGGAGGGACAGACCAGGGCAGGGCGGGACGGGAGGGACAGACCAGGGCAGGGCGGGACGGGAGGGACAGACCAGGGCAGGGCGGGACGGGAGGGACAGGACAGGGCAGGGCGGGACGGGAGGGACAGACCAGGGCAGGGCGGGACGGGAGGGACAGACCAGGGCAGGGCGGGACGGGAGGGACAGACCAGGGCAGGGCGGGACGGGAGGGACAGACCAGGGCAGGGCGGGACGGGAGGGACAGACCAGGGCAGGGCGGGACGGGAGGGACAGACCAGGGCAGGGCGGGACGGGAGGGACAGACCAGGGCAGGGCGGGACGGGAGGGACAGACCAGGGCAGGGCGGGACGGGAGGGACAGACCAGGGCAGGGCGGGACGGGAGGGACAGACCAGGGCAGGGCGGGACGGGAGGGACAGACCAGGGCAGGGCGGGACGGGAGGGACAGACCAGGGCAGGGCGGGACGGGAGGGACAGACCAGGGCAGGGCGGGACGGGAGGGACAGACCAGGGCAGGGCGGGACGGGAGGGACAGGGCAGGGCAGGGCGGGACGGGAGGGACAGAGCAGGGCAGGGCGGGACGGGAGGGACAGACCAGGGCAGGGCGGGACGGGAGGGACAGACCAGGGCAGGGCGGGACGGGAGGGACAGACCAGGGCAGGGCGGGACGGGAGGGACAGACCAGGGCAGGGCGGGACGGGAGGGACAGACCAGGGCAGGGCGGGACGGGAGGGACAGACCAGGGCAGGGCGGGACGGGAGGGACAGACCAGGGCAGGGCGGGACGGGAGGGACAGACCAGGGCAGGGCGGGACGGGAGGGACAGACCAGGGCAGGGCGGGACGGGAGGGACAGACCAGGGCAGGGCGGGACGGGAGGGACAGACCAGGGCAGGGCGGGACGGGAGGGACAGACCAGGGCAGGGCGGGACGGGAGGGACAGACCAGGGCAGGGCGGGACGGGAGGGGCAGGGCGGGACGGGAGGGACAGACCAGGGCAGGGCGGGACGGGAGGGACAGACCAGGGCGGGACGGGAGGGACAGGGCAGGGCGGGACGGGAGGGACAGGGCAGGGCGGGACGGGAGGGACAGACCAGGGCAGGGCGGGACGGGAGGGACAGACCAGGGCAGGGCGGGACGGGAGGGACAGACCAGGGCAGGGCGGGACGGGAGGGGCAGGGCGGGACGGGAGGGACAGACCAGGGCAGGGCGGGACGGGAGGGACAGACCAGGGCGGGACGGGAGGGACAGGGCAGGGCGGGACGGGAGGGACAGGGCAGGGCGGGACGGGAGGGACAGACCAGGGCAGGGCGGGACGGGAGGGACAGACCAGGGCAGGGCAGGGCGGGACGGGAGGGACAGACCAGGGCAGGGCGGGACGGGAGGGACAGACCAGGGCAGGGCGGGACGGGAGGGACAGACCAGGGCAGGGCGGGACGGGAGGGACAGACCAGGGCAGGGCGGGACGGGAGGGACAGACCAGGGCAGGGCGGGACGGGAGGGACAGACCAGGGCAGGGCGGGACGGGAGGGACAGACCAGGGCGGGACGGGAGGGACAGGGCAGGGCGGGACGGGAGGGACAGACCAGGGCAGGGCGGGACGGGAGGGACAGACCAGGGCAGGGCAGGGCAGGGCGGGACGGGAGGGACAGACCAGGGCAGGGCGGGACGGGAGGGACAGACCAGGGCAGGGCGGGACGGGAGGGACAGACCAGGGCAGGGCGGGACGGGAGGGACAGACCAGGGCAGGGCGGGACGGGAGGGACAGACCAGGGCAGGGCGGGACGGGAGGGACAGACCAGGGCAGGGCGGGACGGGAGGGACAGACCAGGGCAGGGCGGGACGGGAGGGACAGACCAGGGCAGGGCGGGACGGGAGGGACAGGGCAGGGCGGGACGGGAGGGACAGGGCAGGGCGGGACGGGAGGGACAGACCAGGGCAGGGCGGGACGGGAGGGACAGACCAGGGCAGGGCGGGACGGGAGGGACAGACCAGGGCAGGGCGGGACGGGAGGGACAGACCAGGGCAGGGCGGGACGGGAGGGACAGACCAGGGCAGGGCGGGACGGGAGGGACAGACCAGGGCAGGGCGGGACGGGAGGGACAGACCAGGGCAGGGCGGGACGGGAGGGACAGGGCAGGGCAGGGCGGGACGGGAGGGACAGGGCAGGGCAGGGCGGGACGGGAGGGACAGACCAGGGCAGGGCGGGACGGGAGGGACAGACCAGGGCAGGGCGGGACGGGAGGGACAGACCAGGGCAGGGCGGGACGGGAGGGACAGACCAGGGCAGGGCGGGACGGGAGGGACAGACCAGGGCAGGGCGGGACGGGAGGGACAGACCAGGGCAGGGCGGGACGGGAGGGACAGGGCAGGGCGGGACGGGAGGGACAGACCAGGGCAGGGCGGGACGGGAGGGACAGACCAGGGCAGGGCGGGACGGGAGGGACAGACCAGGGCAGGGCGGGACGGGAGGGACAGACCAGGGCAGGGCGGGACGGGAGGGACAGACCAGGGCAGGGCGGGACGGGAGGGACAGACCAGGGCAGGGCGGGACGGGAGGGACAGACCAGGGCAGGGCGGGACGGGAGGGACAGACCAGGGCAGGGCGGGACGGGAGGGACAGACCAGGGCGGGACGGGAGGGACAGACCAGGGCGGGACGGGAGGGACAGACCAGGGCGGGACGGGAGGGACAGACCAGGGCAGGGCGGGACGGGAGGGACAGACCAGGGCGGGACGGGAGGGACAGGGCAGGGCGGGACGGGAGGGACAGGGCAGGGCGGGACGGGAGGGACAGGGCAGGGCGGGACGGGAGGGACAGGGCAGGGCGGGACGGGAGGGACAGACCAGGGCAGGGCGGGACGGGAGGGACAGACCAGGGCAGGGCAGGGCGGGACGGGAGGGACAGACCAGGGCAGGGCGGGACGGGAGGGGCAGGGCGGGACGGGAGGGACAGACCAGGGCAGGGCGGGACGGGAGGGACAGACCAGGGCAGGGCGGGACGGGAGGGACAGACCAGGGCAGGGCGGGACGGGAGGGACAGACCAGGGCAGGGCGGGACGGGAGGGACAGACCAGGGCAGGGCGGGACGGGAGGGACAGACCAGGGCAGGGCGGGACGGGAGGGGCGGGACGGGAGGGGCGGGACGGGAGGGGCGGGACAGACCAGGGCAGGGCGGGACGGGAGGGGCAGGGCGGGACGGGAGGGGCAGGGCGGGACGGGAGGGGCAGGGCGGGACGGGAGGGACAGACCAGGGCAGGGCGGGACGGGAGGGACAGACCAGGGCAGGGCGGGACGGGAGGGACAGACCAGGGCAGGGCGGGACGGGAGGGACAGGGCAGGGCGGGACGGGAGGGACAGACCAGGGCAGGGCGGGACGGGAGGGACAGACCAGGGCAGGGCGGGACGGGAGGGACAGACCAGGGCAGGGCGGGACGGGAGGGACAGACCAGGGCAGGGCGGGACGGGAGGGACAGACCAGGGCGGGACGGGAGGGACAGACCAGGGCGGGACGGGAGGGACAGACCAGGGCGGGACGGGAGGGACAGACCAGGGCGGGACGGGAGGGACAGACCAGGGCGGGACGGGAGGGACAGACCAGGGCGGGACGGGAGGGACAGACCAGGGCGGGACGGGAGGGACAGACCAGGGCGGGACGGGAGGGACAGACCAGGGCGGGACGGGAGGGACAGACCAGGGCGGGACGGGAGGGACAGACCAGGGCGGGACGGGAGGGACAGACCAGGGCGGGACGGGAGGGACAGACCAGGGCGGGACGGGAGGGACAGACCAGGGCGGGACGGGAGGGACAGACCAGGGCGGGACGGGAGGGACAGACCAGGGCGGGACGGGAGGGACAGACCAGGGCGGGACGGGAGGGACAGACCAGGGCGGGACGGGAGGGACAGACCAGGGCGGGACGGGAGGGACAGACCAGGGCGGGACGGGAGGGACAGACCAGGGCGGGACGGGCGGGACGGGCGGGACGGGCGGGACGGGAGGGACAGACCAGGGCGGGACGGGAGGGACAGACCAGGGTGGGACACAAAGTTCAGGAGTCCAGGGCGGTGCAGACCGTCCATCGGGCGGCCAGGGCGGAGACGACCCCTCGGGCGGCCAGGGCGGAGACGACCCCTCGGGCGGCCAGGGCGGAGACGACCCCTCGGGCGGCCAGGGTGGAGACGACCCCTCGGGCGGCCAGGGCGGAGACGACCCCTCGGGCGGCCAGGGCGGAGACGACCCCTCGGATGGTGGAACTGGCACCACCGGCTCAGGCACTGGAACTGGCACCACCGGCTCAGGCACTGGAACTGGCACCACCGGAACTGGCACTGGAACTGGCACCACCGGCTCGGGCACTGGAACTGGCACCACCGGCTCAAGCACTGGAACTGGCACCACCGGAACTGGCACTGGAACTGGCACCACCGGAACTGGCACTGGAACTGGCACCACCGGCTCGGGCACTGGAACTGGCACCACCGACTCGGGCACTGGAACTGGCACCACAGACTCGGGCACTGGAACTGGCACCACAGACTCGGGCACTGGAACTGGCACCACCGGCTCGGGCACTGGAACCACCGGCTCAGGCACCATCGGCTCGGGCATTGGAACTGGCACCACCGGCTCGGGCACTGGAACTGGCACCACCGGCTCGGGCACTGGAACTGGCACCACCGGCTCGGGCACTGGAACTGGCACCACCGGCCCTGGAACAGACACCACCGGTCCAAGCGTGCGCGCAGCCCACACACACCACATGGCTGTGGCCATAATGGCCAGTGTCGCGGTCACTGAGGGCTCAGGAATAGATGTCACCGGCTCTGGAACAGGAACAGACACAGACACAGGAACCGACACAGGAACAGAGACTGGCTCCGACTCAGGAACAGACACTGGCTCCGGCCCAGAGACTGGAACAGACACCACTGGCTTAGGAACTGGAACAGACACAGACGCAGGAACAGACACTGGCTCCGGCACAGGAACTGACACCACAGGCCCAGGCACAGGAACAGATACCACCTGCTCAGGTTCAGACGCCACCGGCTCAGGAACAGACGCCACCGGCTCAGGAACAGACGCAGGCTCGACGGCGGCCATCTTGTCAAGGGATACAGACTCCGCAGACGTGACGTGAACAGTCTCTGGATCGGCAGACGTGACGTGAACAGTCTCTGGCTGGACAGACGTGACGTGAACAGTCTCTGCCTGGACAGACGTGACGTGAACAGTCTCTGCCTGGACAGACGTGACGTGAACGGTTTCTGGATGGGCAGATGTGACGTGACATTGAAGTGGCGCCTTTCTCCTCCTCCTCCGTCTCCTGACCACCGGCTCCGAAACCACCGAACCACCTCCTCCGATCTGATCACCGTCAGACATGGTGCTCTCCTCCAAAGTTCTCTGAGCACACCTGGCAAAATATTCAAACAGGGAAATGGAGTTTCCCTTGTTCTCCCCCGGAGGAAAAATCTCGCTCCGCTGAATCCACATACTTGGCTGGCTCGTTCTGTCACGGGACACTGAACGAGAGACGAGGATTCAAGTGCAGAGAAGATTTAATAAACAAACATGGACAAAATACAAAAACTCAGAACTCAGATACCAACAGCACAGGAACATCAAATACAGGTAACACGGACAACGAGCCAGCACAAGACTACAAACACAAGGAGGCTAAATAGGGGAACAAACAAAGGAGGGTAACGAACACAACAGGTGGGACAAATTAACCAAATAATCAGATAACAAGATGGGAGGGGCTAGACAATAAACAAGAACACATGGCAAACATAACAAAAACACCCATGTGCAGCACAAGACAGGACAGGCATGTGACACATTGTTTTTTCTTACACATGTTGTCAAGATTTTGTTTTCCCTTATCCCTAGACTTATGTTCATTATTATTGTTTGTGATATGTTTAATTCAATAAATCCTATTTTGATTTGAACGTTTCTGTTTGATCCCTCTTTTGTGTTGCGGCATGAGCTGGTCGTAACATAAAATTGGGGGCTCGTCCGGGATTGCTGCATGTTGTCAAGATTTTGTTTTCCCTTATCCCTAGACTTATGTTCATTATTATTGTTTGTGATATGTTTAATTCAATAAATCCTATTTTGATTTGAACGTTTCTGTTTGATCCCTCTTTTGTGTTGCGGCATGAGCTGGTCGTAACATAAAATTGGGGGCTCGTCCGGCATGTGTAAGTGAATAATGTCTTTAGAGTGTTCACCTTTTTGAATGAGTAGACTTCAGGTATTTAGAGTGTTCTCAGCTGGGTTTAAAATCCTTCCATCGAGACACTGTTTGTTATTTTTTTTTTTGTTGTTTTGCCTTTCTTATTTTTGAAGATTATTCTGGGCGGAGGTTTTAAATCTCTGTTGGGGGTATGCTTCGGGCTTTTGGTTTGGAATGCCAATTTTCCTTGAGTTTAGCGTTTAAATACCGCCCCGAGTCCGGTACACCTTTGAAGATTAAATTAGGTTTAGTTAGTTTTGCTTATAGTAAGGAAACAAACAGTTGAAACTCCACGTCGCGTATCGTCTGTTGAAACCTTGTTTACTGCACCTGCTTTTGATGTTTACAAAAACATTAGACTTGTGCCACTGTTTTTAGAGAAAGAAGTAGAGAAGTATTTCCAACATTTTGAGTGCGTTGCTGAGTCTTTGAAATGGCCAAAAGAATTTTGAACCTTACTGTTGCAATGTGTTTTAGTAGGAAGAGCTCAGGAAGTTTATTCAGCGCTGACTATGGAACAAAGCAGTGATTATGAAATCGTTAAGACTGCTATTTTGCATGCTTATGAATTGGCACCTGCAGCATACCGCCAGAAATTTAGAAGTCATTTTAGGGCTGAAAACTGTTCATTTTGCTAGAGAGAAAGAAAATTTGTTTGACCGCTGGTGTACATCAGTAAAAGTGACCACCAAGGAACAGCTTAGAGAATTGATTCTTTTAGAGGAGTTCAAAAACTGTGTTCCAAATGCTGTTGCTATGCATCTCAATGAGCATAAAGTGGGTAAAATGTCCGATGCTGCTCTTATGGCAGATGAATTTGTTCTTACTCATCAAATTTCTGTTAATCACTTCAATGATTCGAGCAGGTCTAAGTTGAGCATTACTGTTAGACCTAAAAAGATGTTTTCACGCCAGAATACTGTGTCAAGTTTTTCTGATAATACTTCACGTATGAAAGCTGAGATGATTTGTTTTTACTGTAAGAAGCCAGGACATAAAATTTCAGACTGTATTGCTCTCAAAAAGAAAGAGAAAGGTGTTAAACCTGTGGGTTTAATTTCTACATCGAATGTGAATCATACTCCTGCTCGATTTAATAAATAGATTGAACGGGTAGATATTACTGAGATGGAGAGTGTTAAAAATAGTGTTGATTTTGCACCATTCCTCACTGAAGGGACCGTGGCTTTGCCTAATTCGGATGAGACTGTCCCTGTACGCATCTTACGAGATACTGGGGCGGGGCAATCCTTTTTGTTGGAAGGACTTTTGCCTTTGTCTGAACATACTGATACGGGAACACATGTACTGGTTAGAGGACTTGAGATGGGGTTCATGGAAGTTCCTCTACACCGCATTCATCTTGATTCTAAACTCGTGTCAGGTGAGGTGGTAGTTGGAGTTCGTGCTATGCTTCCTGTCTCAGGTGTCACTTTCATACTTGGCAATGATTTAGCCGGGGGAAATGTTTGGGAAAAGTCGGACACTGGTGTTCCACCTATAGTAGCTTCTGCTGTTGGGAAACTAGATGGATCTTGTGACTGTCCGAATTTATACCCTGCATGTGCAATAACTCGAGCGATGGCTAAGAAAAGTATGCCAGATGAAACTGAAAACATTCTTTGTGATACTTTTATTGTTCCTGAAAATTCCTCTCAGCCAGAACCAAGTACTGTGTATACAGATGTGGAAGATGTTATCCCTGTGCATGATTCACATGCTGCTGATGACCACAAGTCTGTTTCTCTGTCAGAATGTCCATTTATTTTTGATGACCCTGTTAACACATCTTGTTCTTTATCTCCGCTCTATAGTGTGACTCGAGATGATCTTATCAAAGCACAGCAGGCGGATGATACTCTTCAAGAATTGTTCTCTTTAGCTCGTGAAGGAGGAGATAAGAGTTCATCTTCCTTCTATTTTCTTCAGGATGGATTGCTTTATAGACAACAACCTATGAGCTTTGAATTTTCCCTCGACCCTAGGATCCAAATCGTGGTTCCACTTAATTTCCGTCAAGACCTCCTACAACTATCACATCAGGGCATGGCTGGTCACATGGGTAGACCTATGATAGAGTTTTGAGGAAATTTTATTGGCCTAGGTGTAAGCGAGATGTGATTAACTATATACGATCTTGTCATACTTGTCAAATGACAGGAAAGCCAAATCAAAAGGTTCCATTACCTCCTTTACAGCCTATTGCTGCAGTTACAACACCTTTTGCACACTTGACTATTGATTGTGTTGGTCCCTTACCACAATCTAAGGCTGGACATGCATATTTACTCACTGTAATGTGTCAGACTACACGTTACCCCGCAGCTTATCCTTTGAGATCAATAACCTCCAAAGCTATTTTAAAGGCTTTAACAAGTTTCATGTCAGTTTTTGGCATTCCAGAAACCATTCAGTCTGATCAGGGCTCAAATTTTATGTCCCGAAACTTTTCTAAGGTCATGCGTCAACTTAAAGTTAAACATAATATATCAAGTGCTTATCACCCTCAAAGTCAGGGATGTCTGGAAAGATTCCATCAGACTCTTAAGTCACTTTTGAGGTCCTATTGTGTCGAACTTGACTAGGAGGAAGGACTTCCTTGGATGTTTCTCGCTATTCGTGAGGTTGTACAGGAGAGTATGGGTTTTAGCCCTAATATGTTGGTGTTTGGACACACTGTTAGGGGCCCTATTGCTGTCTTGGCGGATGAGTGGACAAATTTTGACCCTCCTGAGAATGTTTTGGACTATGTAAGTAGTTTCCGTTATCGACTAGAAGCTAGAGCTATTGCTCTACGGAAGTTAGCCAAATCTCAGGGAAAGATGCAGAGGTTGTTTGATCGCAAAGTCAAGTCCAGACATTTTCAAGCGGGCGATCAAGTGCTGGCGTTGTTACCTTTGTCGACTACTCCTTTCCAGGCTAGGTTTGCGGGACCTTATACGATTGCGAAGTGTTTTCCGAATAATAACTATTTATTAAATACTCCTGATCGTCGAAAGAAAATACAGGTGTGTCATGTTAATTTACTAAAATCTTATGTGACTCCTGTTCCTTCTATGCCTGTTGATGTTGTGACAGCTACTGAAACTGCAGATCCAAGTGTTTCGGAAACATCTGTAGAGATGGATGACCATCTAGAAGAGCTGAAAGGTCCTTTTTGAGAAGTAGAAGGGCGGTTGAATAATTCTGAAGTTCTTGCTAACTTGGCTCACCATTTGTATCACTTGTCTGAGTCGGAGAAGACTGATATCATTGAGTTGGTAAGCTCGTTTCACTGTCTCTTTTCTGATGTTCCTACTCAAACTTCCGTTGTTGAGCATGATATTGATGTTGGTACGGCTCAGCCAGTGAAACAACATGCATATCGTGTCAACCCTATCAAAAGGAAGTTACTTCAGAGAGAGGTGGATTATTTACTTGATCATAACTTGGCAGAACCAAGTTTCAGTTCCTGGAGCTCCCCATGTATCTTAGTGAGTAAACCTGATAATTCATTTCGTTTTTGTACTGATTACAGAAAGCTCAATTCTTTGACAAAACCCGACTGTTACCCTCTACCAAGAATCGATGACTGTGTTGACCGTGTTGGCTCTGCGCAATTCGTTAGTAAATTTGACCTCCTGAAAGGTTATTGGCAAGTGCCGTTGACATCACGTGCTAAAGAACTATCTGCTTTTGTTACACCTGATAGGTTTCTGCAGTACACAGTTATGCCTTTCAGAGTCCGGAATGCTCCTGCTACATTTCAGCGGTTGATAAATCACGTGTTGTCTGGGATGACCGGTTGTGAGGCCTACCTGGACGATGTTGTTCTGTATAGTTTGTCTTGGTCTGAACATCTTGATCAAATTAGAGAGCTCTTTGTACGTCTGGCCAAAGCCAACTTAACTATCAACCTTGCCAAGTGCGAATTTGGAAAGGCCACTGTGACATACTTAGGAAAGGTAGTTGGCAGGGGTTGTGTGAAGCCGATTCACGCTAAAGTGAATGCAATCTGTAGTTTTCCCAAACCAGCTACCCGTCGTGAGTTACGATGATTTCTTGGGATGGTGGGTTACTACAGGGGGTTTTGTCATAATTTTGCAAGTGTAGTTGCCCCTCTGACTGATCTGTTAAGCCCTAAAAGACCCTTTCAATGGTCAGAGCAATGTCAGTGTTCCTTTGAGAATGCCAAATCTTTATTGGCAAATGCTCCGGTGTTGGCTACTCCTAATTTTGAGAAGCATTTTCTACTTGCAGTTGATGCAAGCGCTTATGGTGCTGGCGCTGTTCTTTTACAAGAGGATTCTAATGGAATTGAACATCCAGTCAGTTATTTTTCGAAAAAGTTCAATTGTCACCAACAAGTGTACTCTATGGTGGAAAAAGAAGCATTAGCCCTTATTTTAGCCGTTCAACATTTCGAGGTCTATTTGAGCTCTGTATGTGGCCCTATTACGGTATACACTGACCATAATCCGTTGACTTTCTTAGATCGCATGCGCGGTAAGAATCAGAGAATAATGAGGTGGAGCCTTATTCTTCAACCTTTCCACTTACAGATTAAACACGTACGTGGCAAGGATAACATAATTGCGGATGCTCTATAAAGTATGTAAGCTGTCCCAGTAGTGTCTGGTATCTCTTCTCTCTCTCTTCTTCTTTCTCCATTTTTCTCTCTGACGTCCTAGGGCCCAGGATTCCAGGATTGAAATGGAGTGAGATTTATGGAGATGAGTATTAAAGTTATTGTACATTCACATTTAAATGATTGTTTTTGCATTCATAACATTTTTGTTTGTTTTTTTGTTTGTTTTTTGTCGGTTCTTTAGAGAACCTCCTTTTGGAGTGGGAGGTGTGACGTCCCTTAGTCACCTGATCCTATTGTTCCTGGACGTGGGAGTTCCTGATTGGTTTTCCTCATCCTAATTGATAATTAGTTAGAGTATATAAGAGTGCTGTGCCTTGTTTGGGGGGGAAACTCTCCTCATGAGTGGCTCATTGTGTTTTCTTACACATGTTGTCAAGATTTTGTTTTCCCTTATCCCTAGACTTATGTTCATTATTATTGTTTGTGATATATTTAATTCAATAAATCCTATTTTGATTTGAACGTTTCTGTTTGATCCCTCTTTTGTGTTGCGGCATGAGCTGGTCGTAACATGCCGTAGAAAGAACCATCATAAATTATTCCATTCTTTAGACATCACAAAATCTTTGGAGGAGTAGTGACGTTACGTCACGCAGGCAAGCCACGCTCTCCATCCCTCTCGTCTACAAAACTGTCCGGTTCGTTTGTGCTCGCACATTGTCAGTGTTCTTCTTTAGATATGGGAACGTTTTATTTTAGATTTGTGCTATTGACATTTGGTCTTTATATAATCACCAATGCACTACGATATGTAATGTACTGTCACTACTCTGGCTGTAAGCCATGTGTGACTGATGCTTAATTTTGTAATAAAATAAAATAAAATAACCAATAAAAAAATTGTGTAGTGTCTTAAGTTTTCTGAATACTTTTAACAGCTTACAGTGCCGGTTTGTGCTGTAAAAAGTTTTGTTTGAGCTGCTTCGGTTTTTTAGATATTAAAAGAATATTTTTTGGTCATTCTGAGGTCACGGTAAGACCGAAACGGCAAAACCAAATCACAGTATTCACTTAACTGTTATTTATCCTGTGCGTTTTCAACTTTTAACGGACACTGCGGATCACAGGATGTGTGCAATAACACAAACTCCAAGATAGGCTAAGTGTTTTACTTGTATTGTTTTGTTAATAACATAATATGAACATTGTCATGAATACACGCACCATAATCTGAATTTTTAGCATCATTACTCCAGTCTTCAGTGTTATGAATTTGATGCTCTAACAGCTCTAATGTGCTGCTTGATATTGTTCTTTTTTTTTCTTTCTGGAAACCAAGATATACAACCATTCAAAGGTTTTGGTTAAGTAGTATATATAAAAAATAATACTTTTATTTAGCAAGGACGCATTAAATTAATCAAAAGTAAAAAAATTATCAAAGTTTCCACAAAAAATATTAATAAATAATAATAAAAAAAAAAACTACGCAATGTGTATAAATTGATACACATTGATATCATTGATATAAAATAAGAGCCTTTCTAAACTGAGCAGTGAGCACCAATAATAATTGAGCACAAAATCAACATCTTACGCTTTCTAAAGAATAATGTGAAATTGAAAACTGAAGCAATGATACAGAAAATTCAGCTTTGACATTACAGGAATAAATTACATTTTAAATATAGCTGTAAGCAGCAATTATCGGGGCCAAGCGCAAGAAGAGGATAAAACATGCAAACATGGCTGGGAGTGTCAGATCAATTGCAGCAAGAAGAAATTAAAGACATTAAAAGATGAATGAATTGACATTTTTGCTGGTATTAAAGCAGTTTTATTTCCAGAAATGTTTGAACATACAAAAAGTAACTTTTAAATAGCAAATATTAAAATACAAAAAATTAATTATATATATATATATATATATATATAATTTAGTTGTAAATATGAAATAAATAAAATGTATGGTTTAACTGAAAAAAAAGATTAAAAATTCTAAATGGATAGCACATGTTAATTGACACTTAAACAATGTACTGAAATGACAATGTACAACAACATAGTGTTTTACAGTCTGTTAAGTAAAAAAAAATGGATGATACTAACTTAAGTGAATGTTTATAAAATATATAAATATATTATATAAAATAGTTATAAAAATATAATATATAAAATATAGTATCAATTATAATTGTCTTTAATAAAAGAAGAGATGCATTTGTAATGTCGTTGTAACTGAACAGTGGAACTCTGGAACTCCGTAATCCAGATAGATAATTTAGAAAAAAAGAAAGAAAAAAAACATGTGATCTTGGGCATTTTCAGTAGTGAACAACTGCAAGTGTAAGCGTGTATAAATATGTCAGTCACTGTTTGTATGTGTGTGTTTGTGTGTTGTGGAACATATCTCTTAAGATTAACTTATATGGTGTCAATTGAGTGTTGTCTTTTTTTGTTATTGAAAGGGTTATTTAGCTTTTTAGTTGTTTTAAGAGCCTGAAGCTCATTTTTTCTGGGTTGACTTTTTTGGCTTGTCAACCTTTTCTGAGGGCAGACAAGGCACTAGATTTCTGTCTGTGATGTCTTCGTAAGTTTTGGTTTGGTTAGTGGAAGGTGTTTGTGTTGTGTTTGGTTGTTTTTTCACCGTTTTTGGTTGTTGATCATCTGTAGAGAGCTTTTCCTGTGCAATGTGCTTCAATGTACGTGGAGTGTTTTCTTCAGATGTGGATGCACAGAGCTCTTCATCACTGATGTAGTTTTCTTCTCTGTCTTGGGTTTGGATGGTGATGGTTTTGGACAGTGCTGTTATTTGGTTTTCATTTGTGTATTCAACAATGAAAGGGCCTGCCGTTATCAGGAATTCTTCAATGTCTTGGGAATCCATGTTGTTGAAGTCACATTGGTGTGTTAGGAATCTGTTGAGTATAGAATTGTTAACCCTCTGGGGTCTGGGCTGTTTTTGGGGCCCTTGAGATGTTCTGACATGCCCTGACATTTGTGCTTTTTTCAGTTGCTTATAAACATATTAATGGCAAAGGTGTAAATTCACTCTATATAGCACAAACAGGGCTACCATAATATGTGAGCCACGTGTATGTACATGTTTTCATTTTTGAGAGAATAATGTTTATGCATGGTTATTGAAAAAACTAAAAACTAAAGTTTCTGAAATAAGGCCACAAAACACATAGTAAATATGTGTCAATAAGACTTTTGACTAATGGATGTCCTCGCCTAGAGTTTTTTCTTCAAAATGATGTGAAAATCATCCTGCCTAATCATTCACATAAAACGATACATTGATTTAAGTTTTGTGAAACACTTCTAGTTTGGAAAGCCAATATGCGGATGGGGCGTAAACGATCATGCATATTTAGTAGTTCACACCTGATGTGCTGAAGGGCCGCTGTGCCTTGGTGAAACAGTGTTTGTACGTGAAGAGCTCTTTTCCAAAACGCCATAAACCTAAAAAGCTGCCTCAAAGATCCACCAAAAGTAATGATTATGAATATGTAAAATATTTCAATAAGACATTGTTATTGTTTATTAACTTCTGGCAAAGATGAAGTTGACGATAGGCTATTGACTCGCGATCTTCGCAGTAGACAAGTGAACGCACCGGAGAAATGCACATTTATTAGGCTACATAGTTTTTTGTTTTGGATGGTTTTGTTTAGAACCAGCTTTCTGTAAATATATTTCACATTTTTTAGACATGTGAGGCGAGTAGGCTACGGTCTGGTTAATGATGATCTACAGTTCAAGCACCTTATGTTGTGATTGCTAGCCTATAGTTACTTTTATGTATTAACCCTTTAAGACCGACGGGAGCGCCGGCGTGTGTCTGTTTAAGAGCCTATAGAAACTGAAACCAAATCGCTAGCTCAATAACTCTTTTTGCATACAAAACCAGAGATGTAACATGTTCAGATGAAGCCTCCAACATGCTCCTGTTGCGTTGTTTTCACCCTCTAATGAGTCTGTACAAATTGCGTAATATGCGTTTACAAAAAAAACACAAAAATGCATTGCACGTCTTTGCACACATGTTCTGTAGATCTGCGATTGATAGTTACATCTTCCGATGCTCATTGACGTATCACGTTCTGTGCACTATGACCCCAAAGGTTGTCACATGTTGTGATGTCACAAGCTGCGTCATTTGACCATGCGTTTGACTCCCATTTGCTGTACTAGTATGTATTTCTTTTCGTTATTGTTTTTTTATCATTGCTTCATTTTATCATTTATTTCTCCTTTACACACTCACAAATACACTTTTACAAATGCAAGCACATTTACGCACACACACGCGCGCGCACGTAACATAGTCTAAACGAAAGTACACGGACGCGGAGGTTTTGGCAATACTAATTGCGTCCGATGAAGATGAACTCTCCGTCTGCTCATCGGCTCCAGATTCCGATTCAAGGACGAAACCGACTTTCTTGAAGGAATAGATCCGTCCCAGGAAGAAAGCCAGGTGTGCAGCCAAAGAAAGCAATGACGTGCAGTGCATTTTTTTTTTTTTGTTTGTTTTTTTTGTTTTTCTTTTGTTTTTGTAAACGCATATTACGCAATTTGTACAGACTCAAATGAGTGTATCTTAGAAACTAATTTATGTAAACAGTTCAAATAAATTCTGTATAGTTTTAAATTGTTTTATCAGGAAGAAAGCCAGGTATGCAGCCAAAGAACGAAATGATGTGCAATGCATTTTTGTGTTTTTTGTTTGTTTTTCTTTTGTATTTGTAAACGCATATTACGCAATTTGTACAGACCTATAAATGAGTGTATCTTAGAAACTAATTTATGTAAACAGTTCAAATCAATTCTGTATAGTTTAAAATCGTTTTATGCACGTTTTTCACATTGACAAGTTTGAGGTTGGCATTTATCAAATTTCTGTATTGAATAAAATATGTAGAAAAAAAAATGATTTTTTTTTTCTTCCTTTTGTTTATTGCACTTTTGAGATATTTATCTAGTTACTATTAATTTATTACAAATATAGCCTTCAAATTGGGAGAGTAAGGATTATTTTGATGTATGGCATATGAAAATGCTCAAAAGAATGACAGCACAGCATGTAAAAATACAAAGATATACTCTGGCAGAACTGTTCTATGGTCGGTCATAAAGGGTTAAATCCAGGAAATTTGTTAATGAAAAAATTATTAAAATTAAGATACAATTAATACAAAATGAAATTCGTTTTAATGAAAGGATTTGTTCTTTCTGTTTTGAGGTCTCTGTGAAAGTTTGAAAGTCTTTTAGTGCTGCTTTCAGAGCGCTTGCGTCCATAATGGAGAACTGTCACGTAATATTGTTTTTTCCTCATAAATGCGAACACGAAAAATAAAACACAAAAGACTTTTAAGTAAAACTTACTCCGAAATTGTGTCCTCGGCGGGATCAATTCGCTCTTCAAAATGCTGCCGTTCGTCGTCTGTTACAATCTTCCTCTGAGGAAACAACCCGGTATCATGCATTCTTCCTCGCTGTCCAGAATCATGTGAAGGGAGAAGCGTGCCATACTCAAAACGTGATGAACTATCAGTAAGTCTGATGAAGAAACAGTGTTTTTATGGCATTGATCGGGGGGCGTATACTAGATCACCTAAACTATTTTCCATTTGAATAGCGCCGAGGGCGGGGCGGCCTCAGCACATTATAGAGATAATGAAGGGAGAAGGAAAAACGGCACCTCTCCTTGCTTTCAAACGGATTACATGAGTTGAAAACATTTGTTTTTTATATGAATTACTTCACTTAAAAGAAGAGAATTCAAGCTTCATAAAGACATATTTCACGTGTCTGTGTGAGAAGTATTCGCTGAGTTACAGTTCATTTTTGGACGCGTTTCAGAATGGACTTCACTGACGGAGAGAAGGCAGAACTCGCATCATGTTTATTTTTCTTTATTTGGTGAAAAGCACAACACTTTGTTTTTATATGAGTATACACAAAAAAACCACACTAAACAGGATCGATTGATGTATAACACAAGCATATAAGATAAAAATTAAATTTATTATTATTTTTTTTGTAATGATAAGGAAAAAACCGAGCCTATCGCGCCGGCGCGATAGCCGACCCCAGGGGGTTAATTGAAATTCCAAGTTCTTGATTATCAATACTGAAAGTGAGTGTGCCGTTGCATTTTGGTAGGTAGCTTTCTGTCTTGCGCAGTATTTTGCAGCTGTGACATCTGTGGAATTGATTTTTTGTTGTGAAGTCTTTTTGTGGGGCGTGGCATTTTGGGCACAGCTTCAACAAGTTAATTACTGCACCTTCAACTTCTGCAGTCAGATTGTTTAACCCCCTGGGGTCGGCTATCGCGCCGGCACAATAGGCATGTTTTTTTCCTTATCAGTGCAAAAACATTTTTTTTTTTTAAATATTAATTTTTATCTTATATGCTTGTGTTATACATCAATCGATCCTGTTTAGTGTGGGTTTTTTTTGTGTATACTCATAATAAAAACAAAGTGTTGTGCTTTTCGTCAAATAAAGAAAAATAAACATGATGCGAGTTCTGCCTACTCTCCGTCAGTGAAGTCCATTCTGAAACGCGTCCGAAAATGAACTGTAACTGTAACGGTCACCAGCTGGAGTGCCATTGAGAGCCACCAGAGGGCACTCCACATAAGACTATTATCACTCACAAACTACATTTCCCATAACTCACTGCCCGGACTCATCATCACTTATCACTGATCACATTCACCTGTACCTCATTCACTGATTGCATTCACCTGTGTCTCATCATCCTGTTAGTCTCAGTCTATTTATACCATGTTCATTCATTCACTCACCGCAAAGTCTTGTTTTAGTGTTACACTGCAATTCCGACTGTTTTCCCTAGTTTCTTGTCTTTTGGTTTAGTTGGATTTCTTGCCCCGTTCCCTGGATTACTCTTTTGCCTCTGGTCCCTGTCTGTTTTGTTTGTTCCTTTGTTGGTTTGTTTGGACTGCATACCTGTGTTTTGACCTTTTGCCTGTACACTGGATTACGCCTCTGGATTACCCACAATAAAGCTGCGTTTGGATCCCAACCTTCAAGTCTCAGAGCAGATCGTAACAGAAGACTTCGCCACACCCAGATCCAGCAACTATGACCTACAGGGATCCAGCAGTACGGATCTCGCCTGATCTTACCAGCATGAGCCGAGAGTTCGCTGGACAGATCGCGGCCTTGGCCCTGGATAGCCTCGATCTGTTCCAGTACACCTGGGGGTTTGTTTCTCTCGCTGCCTCTTTCTCTCTGGGTGACGAGGCAATGTTAAGTTGTGTTACCGGCTGGGGGCTAAGGAGGTCGACCCGAGGGAGCTCCCCGATCTCTCCGGTCTGGATTGGAGAGAGGCACTTTCCAGATGTCTGGAGAGCTTCCTTCCGTGGCACGCCATGTCACCGTCTGCACTTCACGCCAGTCCAGCCGAGCCCGCACTTCACGCCAAATCTGCCGAAGCCAAGGCAGTATGCGCCATGCCCGCCACCCCTGAGACAGAGCATCATGCCCGCCGCGCCTGAGACAGCAAGCAACATGCTCGCCAAGCTAGAGCCTTCCCCGCTGGTCTTGTCCAGCACAGAGCCTTCTTCACCGCTGGTCCCGTCCAGCACAGAGACTTCACTGCTGGTCCTGTCCAGCACAGAGCCCTCTTCATCGCTGGTTCCGTACAGCTCAGAGCCCTCTTCGCCGCTGGTCCTGCCCAGCTCAGAGCCCTCTTCGCCGCTGTATCCTGTTCCTGTGCCATGGTCGCCTCCGTGGCCACCTGAAGGGTCGTCTCCGCCCTCATCGCCTGCACAGCCTGATCCGCCCCAGCCTTCCGCCCTGCCGCAGTCTTCAGGTCCTCTTCCGCTGTACGGGCCTGGCCCTCCATCCCGCCCCCGGGTCCGACTCCGCTCCACCTCCCTCCTGAGCAGTTTTAGGAGCGTCTGGAATCCGCTCCTTAAAGGGGGGGGGGCTATGTAACGGTCACCAGCTGGAGTGCCCTTGAGAGCCACCAGAGGGCACTCCACATAAGACTATTATCACTCACAAACTACATTTCCCATAACTCACTGCCCGGACTCATCATCACTTATCACTGATCACATTCACCTGTACCTCATTCACTGATTGCATTCATCTGTCTCATCATCCATTCATTCATTCATCATCCATTCATCACCCCGTTCATTCATTCACTCACCGCAAAGTCTTGTTTTAGTGTCACACTGCAATTCTGAGTATTCTCCCGGTTTTCATGTCTCTTGGTTTTTGGATTTCTTGCCTGTTTTGATTGCCTGTTTTGTTTGTTTCTTTGTTTGGACTGCCTATCTGTGTATGACCCTTGCCTGTACACTGGATTACACCTCTGGATTGCCCTCAAATAAAGCTGCGTTTGGATCTAACTTTCATGTCTCGGAGCAGTTCATGACAAGTATAATATGCAAGTACAGATAATCCTAGATAGATAGATAGATAGATAGATAGATAGATACTCTAATGATCCCAGGGTAACTATCTATCTAATTTGGATAATGTGTTGTGTAGGTCTTAAATTTCAATCTTTATAGTCTTAAAATGTCTTAAAAAAGGTCTTAAATTTGACTTACTGAAACCTGCAGAAACCCTGATGTTACTAATTCTTACAGTTGTTGACACATAACCAATGAAGTCTCATTATCAGCAATTATAACCAAATTGTTTAGTGATTCAATTTTTTTTTAATTACTACTTTCCCTTTTTGTTGAATAACGAACACGAATACACTACAATTGACAAAAAAATTCTAGACACTACAAATACATTTTATTTTAAAATGCAAAAAAGATATACACCAACCATTTATATTACATCAAATACCTTTTATCATGTTAAATTAGGTTAAATAAACACACTGAACATGTTAAAAAAAAAGGCGAGGCGACATATTGCCGATGAGTAAACGATCTCGGAGCGAAATCGTGCCGATGGAACTTTGTACATAGGGCCAACGTCGGCCCGACGTACTTGTGCTATCTGGATAGTGATAGAAGTTACTAAGTTTATTATCTTAACATAACATTAAAACACTAACATTTTTAACAAACTTAATTTTAAAATGAATTAAATTATTTTTAGTTTATTTGCATTTATATTTTTGTTTAATTATTCTTTTGTCTGAGTTGCAAGGTGTCAGGTCTGATGATAAAATAAAACGCATACGACTGGATTTTGCAAGTGTTGTCATGGAAATGGCAGGTGAGGGACGAAATAGGGACGTTCGCACACTGGCCCGGACAAATGTCCTCAGAACGTCCGTCACCGAACGTTACAAAGCGGACCAATTGCGGACGTCATCAGAATGTCCGTCAGCGAACGTTACAAAGAGGACCAATTGCGGACGTCATCAGAATGTCCGTCAGCGAACGTTACAAAGCGGACCAAATGCGGACGTCATCGGAATGTCCGTCAGCGAACGTTACAAAGCGGACCAATTGCGGACGTCATCAGAATGTCCGTCACCGAACGTTACAAAGTGGACCAATTGCGGACGTCATCTGAATGTCCGTCAGCGAACGTTACAAAGCGGACCAAATGCGGACCTATGGGGACGTTCGAAAAGTCCGGGGGACGTCCCTTGTTAGTAGGGTAAATACAATATAATATAAGCCGTTTTTGGCATGAAAATTAATTTGGTTGATTTTAAATTAATTAGTTTCCTTCTGAGGAACACATTAAAAATTAAAAACAACATCCAGAATTAAAAATATGATCCATCTTACCCGAATACCAGTTGATTGAGATGTTAAGGATATGTATAGTATGATTTGAGGCATTAAAACTCGATATTTTGATATAAAATAAATATTTTCCCTCATGACGAGGAAAACCACATTCCACACGACGAACGATGGTCGTGACGTCATCCGATGTCGTCGCCATGAGTTGAGTACTTTAAAAATGAATAACAACATGCACAACACAGATACAAAAATATGTTCACATCAGTATGATTAGGCACAACCCTGGCTACATGTACACACCATTCCCATGCAATTGTAACAAGAATTCGATTTTATATCGCCATTTTCCCTCGTGGACTCTGTTGTTTCATTGTCTCTCCACTCTTGCTCGACCATGTGCGGAGGAGAGAGTGACCTAATTACACTAAAACATTGTGTAACTCTTTAATTTAAACTTTTTTCAAAAAAATCCTTTTATACATCTGTGCTTTCACTTATTTACTAACAATTCGCCGACTTGGATTTTAGTTTTGACTGTTTAAAGCAGTTTAGCCGTTTTTCGGAAAACAAAGTTTTTTTTCAACGGCAGTCTATTTAAGGGGGCGCGCAATGCGCGCGCTCACTCTCTCACGCTTCACTTGTTGAGTGTGCGGACACGACGATCGCTCTGTAGTATCGAATTTAAAAAAAGAACACTATTGAAGACAGATTAATAAGAAAAATATATTATAAAATATCTTATTATTATATATAATATATTTATCAGTATATCTTTTTTGTTTACATTTATTTACAAGCCTGTCTGAAGAAGGTAGCCTACACATACCGAAACGTCGCGATAGGCTTGTTCTCCATTTTATTTTGATTGTTTACATTTATTTATCTCATTTATTTTTGGGATTTCACAAGATACTGTTAGGATGGATGTCTTTAGAGGCCGTGTGAGACACAGAAGCGCTCCACGTTACAGACTCAGACTCTCCAGCAGTTCTCCAGCTCTGAAGAGAACAAACAGTCATCATTTTCCTCCAAATGCACGTTTCCGTGCGAGCGAGACAGATTTCACTCCTAGAGAAAGGGGAAGAAATAAAATCAGAAATTCTCACAATTTTTTTTTTTATATATTTATATCTTTATTTAACCAGGAGAGAATCTCACTGAGATTAAAATCTCTTTTACAGGAGTGTCCTGGCCGAGATAGGCGGCCCACTTATTCAAACACACATATAACAATAAAACAATACAGCACACAATAAATTGGTATTAAAAATACAATCTCAGAAGAATTTGCAAGTCATTAAATCTTTCTCTAGCGCATGTGTAAGTGTTGTAAAATTGCTGAAAGACACCAAATGATTCAGCCTCAATGTCATTTGGAGAGAGTTCAATCTGTTGGTACGGCATAATTAAAAGCAGTTTCACCTAACTTAGCTCTAGCTTGAGGTACATGCAGATTGTAGGAAAACTGTGAACACAATGAATAGTTACCTGCTACTTTTTGATTTAGCATACCACAAAGATAAGATGGTAAAAAAAACCAAAATGGCTTTATACATCAATAAGTACCAATGCATTTTCCTTCGTACAGCAAGAGAAGACCAAGAAACTCTGTTGTATAATGCACAATGATGTGTAGAAAATTTACAATTCGTAATAAATCTTATGGCACTGTGATACACAGCATCTAGGGGCGCAAGAATATAAGAGGGAGCATATGGAGCTAGAATTGTCTTTATTACATGCAAGAAAATAAATTATCTGAGAGAAAAAAAAAGTTTGAGAGAAAAAGTTATCACACTGATAGCAAAAAAACATTTCATGAGAGAAAAAAGAATATTTGAGAGAAAGTTTTCTTACCAATAGCAAAAAATAATATTTGAGACTAAAAAAAGTTTTGAGAGAAAGTATTTTCTCATAGAAAATAAAAAATATAAATTTGAAATTTTTAAAATTATTTCTGAGAAAAAAAAAATCTCTCTCAAAATACTTTGAAAAAACTCTCAAATATATATGTTTTGCTATTAGTGTGAAAACATTTCCTCTAAAAAAAAAGTGTTTCTCTCAAAACTCAAATGGCTCTTGATTCAATTTCTTGCTCTCGTGTCAGGATTCTGCTTTCACTGTGAGAATTGTGTCATGGGCGGGGCCACGTTCCTATTGGCCAGTCGGGGGAGCATCGTCTTGTCTTGGGAGTCGAACTGAATCATTACACCATTGTTCGGTTCACCTGCATAGATGGTGCCTCTACCTTATGGCTAGTTTAGTTGAGCACGGACACTCCAATGTTTGGTTAACCCTTTAGAACCTGAAGCTAAAATAGGTGTTTTTCACATAATTTGATTTTTTGACCGTAAAATTCTAAAACAATGTGCTATCTTCATGTGCAAGTTGTCATCTTTCTCAGAAAAAGATAAGCTTTCAACAAATTACAGTTATTGACCATTATTGTATGTGGTGAGTTTGTAAATAGAATTTAAATAGACAAAAATAAAAAAATGAGAATAAATTTACTGATTTTTATTTAGAAAAAAAGCAGAAAAAATCATGAACGAAAGAAACTAACACTTTAAAGTTGAAAAATGAACTATAATACATATATACAAGTGTTTTTTGTGACATTGAGTTGCACAGTTTTCATTTAGGATACTTTTTTCATACACACACACATACAAATGCACCCATTCAGGCATGCACACACACACTACATGCTTACATACGTGAAAGAGTAACGGCCATCCGCCTCCCAGATTTCATGAAAAATTATCCCAATCCCCTCTTCTGCTGTCTAACACTTCTTTCGCCATGTATTTGTTAGTTTCTTTTATTATTTTATGCAATCAAAACACTCTAACCTGCCGCGCGTCGAATCTCTCTGTTCAAATCCTTCCATCCCGCGCTGCTGTCATTTTCAGATGGAAAGCATGACATTACTGTAATAAGCCGTATATTGGCGAAAAGCGCATGATGTCTACTTTCAGGAACTATTTAAATTATTTTGATAGTGCAAACGGTTGAAGAGTTACAGTGACAAGAATTCAGCTTGGTTGGCTGTGTCGTCGATGACACATCCGGTTTTAAAGGGTTAAGATGATGACACACAGCTGGCTGAGCAAGTTCAGTATCACTGAAGATTAAACATTAAAAAATAGCACTCATATTCATGAATGAATGTGTATTATATTATTTGCTTGCTAATCGCTAGTAAAGCTAACCAGCCATTATGCTACGTAAACTTGCAAACTCACCTGGTTTATACTATTTTTAAATCAAATGCCAAATTAATGTTTTGATTTAGATAGTTTCACGCCTTATTTAGTGAGTAGATAAAAAAATTTTTTTTTTTGCGATCAGTGTGATAACTTTTTCTCTCAAACTATTTTTTCTCTCAGATCTTTTATTTTCTCGTATGTAATAAAGACACAATTTTAGCTCCATAGGAGCATGCTGATACATTACCCTCCCCATAATCAAGAATCGGCAAGAAAGTCGCAGACACAAGATTCTTCCTTGCATTAAATGAAAAGCAAGACTTAACTTCCTAACTTCTTTAATTTTTTAAAGAATATTTATGAGGGGCATTTGTGAGAACAAGATCCAATAATGTGGATTTTTCAGGAAATGTCAAATTAGGTCTGGTAAGTGAATCCACCAGTTGAAAAAGATTATAAGTGTCGCAGAACGCTTTAAAACCATCAGATACCTGGTGCATCCAATTCAAGTTAAAATCACCCATTAGTAGTAATTCTTTATAGTTCAAGGAGCCCAGAGAGTGCATCAAAGAGGATAAAGCATCGCTAGAGGCTGATGGAGGTCTGTAACAACCCACTATGGTGAGCTGACATGTCTTTGAAACAGACAGATTAAGAGCTAATAGTTCACGCTGTTTAAAGGAGTAGTTCACTTTTAAAATGAAAATTCTGTCATCATATACTCACCCTCATGTTGTTTCAAACCTGTATGAATTTCTTTCTTCTGCTGAACACAAAGGAAGATATTTAGAAGAATGTCAGTAACCAGACAGTTTTTGGGTCCCATTGACTTCCATAGTGAACTATTCCTTTAAGTTTTGTTTTCTGGGGAAAGAAATAAAAATTGAGTTAAAATAGTTTTGTTCAGCCAAGATTTGGATATTACTATAACATCCGCATTTGTGTTTCTAACCCAGATATGAACCATATCCAATTTAGGTAACAAACTACGGATGTTAATATGGATAAGACCCAGTGCTGACCTAGATTTTTCTTCAGTTGGGATAGTAAAAGTTGAGGCGCATGTATTATATGGCCCTGGGTTTGGCCATACGTTCCCAGACATTAGTGGCATAAGGACTATAAATCTCTTTCGTCTAGCTGTTTTGTTTACTACATGATTAGTGGGCCCCACACGGGACGAATAATTAATACAATAGTTCTCTTCCTTAGAGCACACCTAATCAAATCTGCATACATAAGTCAAAGGAAACAACATAAACTGATTTTGTTTAGGAGCAATGTTTGAAAAGCAGTGTTTTAAAATACAACTAAACCATGATAACAGAAGATTTTTGACAGTCCTACAGAATATTGTTACCTACACGCAATGTTGGAGATAATAATGGTGTAATCTTTGCCAGGTCTCACTCACAACGCACAACTTTGTGTTGGCTGATTCAGGCATAGCTTTACTAAAATATTATGGAAGTTATTTACTAAAACTGTAATTATACCATATTTTATTTATTAATATTATGGCTTCATGTTGATTTAAAGTTTTTGTTTGTTTGGTATTAACTAATACCTTTATCTTTTAACTAGAAAAGAAAAAAAGTCTTAGGGTGTATTCACACCAGGAAAGTCCGATAGTTCACTTGCTTTGGTCCGGACCAAATAGAATGTTGATTTTTTTTTTTTTTTTGGTACGGTTCGCTTTCACACTGCTCTTTTTGTAAGTGAACCAAAATGTGTAAACAAAACCACACGTGTGTTAAGGTCGTCCATTCATTGGACAGTAATCCTCAAGCAGGGAAAAGCAGGAAGTGCACAAACAGGCTCAGCGTGGAGATATTTCATAATGTAATATTTGTTATTTTACTGATTTGGTGTTATTCTCTACACACGCTGTTAGGGGTAAACAGTTTAGGACCCAGGGACCAGATGTTTGAAAGAAGACCCGGAGTCAGAATTATAAAAAATTGAAGAAAAGTTTTACTGAAGATAGTCTGCAGTTTCATCAGCAGAAGTCAGCTTCAAGACTCACACAGGAGTTCATAGGCCGCCCCGCTTACAGTTACAGAGATCTCAGCAGTTATACCATTTCCAAGGTCTAAGCTACGTCATTACTTACAGGCTGAATGATTCTGATTGGCCAAGAAATTGATAAACATAGTAATTTTCCACACATACAGATAGACAGAAGCATATCTCCATAGATTATGCTGCTGACACTCGGACCCTGAAGTTAGGCACGCCGTGACCTTCCAGGTTGCAGATTTGGGTTACTGGGTGCCAGCATGTCTCGAACAACAACTCAGTCAATCTCCAATAATGCCAGTGGTTCCTTAACCTGTAAGCAAGAAGACTAACGCACACACACCCGACACACATCTTTTCCAAGGTTGGATTTGGCCAGGCTCTGACTATAAACAGGAGTCTCATCTCAAAACATCAAGATAACAAGTTCTTTCTTTCAGGATAGGACACTTTAGTCTAAATGGAAACTATAGGATTTAACTGACAAATGGTCCCTTAAACTATAAACTTCAATGACCCCTATGTGTTTTAACATGTTGAAGACCTTTCTCAAACACAAAACCAGTCCCTATTTCATTTCTGGAAGCCGGAATAAATAGGCAAGCAATGTTACTGCATTCAAATATCAAATACTGACATTAATGAATATATGAAAAGAACATTTCAGTAATCACACTGGTAACTTATATAACAAAGTAAAATCTCCAGAGAAGTCATTCAACTCATTTGATATTTAGAAGGAAACATATTGATTAATAATACCTTGATTATAATCACTCATTACATATACATTGAAGCAGCAGTGGATTCCAATCCACCCCCTTCAACGCAATATAAAGAAACTTGGTATGGTATAGATAAAAGCCCGCCCGCACCGACAATTGATTGTTTTGAGTCCTTACATGCGCTTCGTGAGGCACACTAGCGCACACACACACACGCAAGATCTCTCGCTCTCTCTCTTTGCCGTGCGCGCGCTCTTGCTCGCTCGCTTGCTTGCTTTAGACACCATTATGCCGAAATGTCCTTTTTGTTAAGTATCCTCATAAGAGCAGTCAAATAAAAAGACGCAGTTTTCTGTAGTTGGGTCGGTTCATGTTCACACCGTAAATGAACCGTACCAGAGTTCGTTTGGAACCGTACCGAGACCACCTCTTCAGCTGGGTCTCGGTTCGATTGTTTGGTCCGCACCCAAGTTCGATTGCTGTATTCACACCTGCCCAAAAGGTCCGCACCAAGGGGGGAAACGAACTAGAGTTCGATTCAATCGAACCAAACGAGGCAGGTGTGAATACACCCTTAAATCAATAACCATTTACTAGATAAGCATTATGTATCTTGTTTTCTGTAAGTTGAATTTCAATCTCCCTTTGTCATTTGGGGATAGTGAGAAAAAAAAAATGCTTTTCCTACTTAGTATATTTGTCTTGTTTCCAGTCCAAATAGCAAACTTTTTTTTTTAAATCAAGATCGATTTACTTATTGAAATAACGTTAGATATTTAGTACTGTTTTCTGTGGGAATTAATCAAAATTAAGTGAGCAAGCAAAATTATCTGCCA
Source organism: Vimba vimba (assembly GCA_022828995.1). Lineage (NCBI taxonomy): Eukaryota > Metazoa > Chordata > Actinopteri > Cypriniformes > Leuciscidae > Vimba > Vimba vimba. The sequence goes on from CM040821.1 coordinate 43,674,084, forward strand.
ATTAGGTAAGAAAAATAATGTTAATTCAAACAGAAACAGTTTTTCTTATCCCATTATCCCAATTTTACTTGTTTTAAAGAGGCCCTGTGAGTCTCCAGAGGACAGACATGCTGTATAATGTACCAGCAAACAAGACTTTTGACCTATTCTATATATGCATTTTATTATACAAACTGAGTTTTATAGTTTTCATTGTTGTTTGTTAGTTTTTTTATTGCTGACAATTAGAGGAAGTCTACAGGAATAACATAGCTGACACAGAAGCGGCTGGTGCAGGTTAACGTTACTGACGGACATGGTGACGTGAAGCCCGTGTGTCCAGTGGCTGAAGCGTGTCGAACCAGGCGTTTAAGCAGTGGTGGAGGAAGTACTGAATCTCAGTACTTAAGTAAAAGTACAAATAACCAGAGACATATTTACTTTAGTAAAAGTAAAAGTACCACAATGAAAACCCTACTTAAGTAAAAAGTACCTGATTTTAAATGTACTTTAAATATTAAAAGTAAAAGTACTTTCATAACAATTTATTCTCTTAATGTCATGACAGAAGACTGGAAACAATTGCAGGTGAACAATATTTATTGGAACTCAAACACAGAATAAGACAATTCAGGAATGACAGTTCCTCTCAGGGTGCGGTCGCGATCTCGCGTGCAGGAATCAGCTCCGGACGGTCCACACAGGGGGAAACGCTCAGACTCGGACACACAGGGACTTCGATGGTCTAGTGCTCGGTGCTGAGTGTTGGTGCTCGGTGATCTGTGCTCGGGTGCGATGAAACAACAGGGATCCACTGAAGACACGACAACCCGGAAGACGACACGAACATTCACGCAGGAACAGCAAACAACGGATGGACACTGGAATGGAGAGATGAGTGAGTATAAATAGGGAACGGTAATGTGAATCAGCTGAGGTGGGGAATGAGATGATTGCGAACAGCTGGAGCACTGAACAAACACGTGAGCGGGACAACGCCCACTCCCGCAAACTCACAGACATGTAAACAACAATGACACGAGACACAGAGGAAACAATGAATTCACAACCGTGACACTTAATGTCTATATTATAATAATTAGGGCTGTAACAATATGCAATATGAAACCGAAATCTCGATACTCGGATCCACAAACCTGTGTCGCGGTGTGAGTGTGAGAAGGCAGAATCGCGACACACCCCTTATTTGAAGTTAACATTAGGCTATACAATACGTAGACCTGGATAAATTCTTTAAAATTGGGCAATCCCAGCGTTATGGTCGTGACAATTGCAGTAAAAACTTGAAATGTAAATTCTCAAATACCAATTGAAACCGTTTATATATCCATACTCCCTTAATAAAGAAGTCCAGACATTAGAAAAATACTAGTCTACAGACACATGCGTTTTATATTTTAATATGAGGGAAATATAAATTTCCCTCATATTAAACGTAACGGACGTGACACAAAAAAAATCTTTAACTTTTAGGTGGCAAAATATGTTTTAGTAATTCTGTGAATTTCACTGTGCAAACCAAAAGTAATACCCACCGGATGAAGAACATATCACAGAACATATCATATTCATTTTATTTTTTGTGTTCACATTTATGAGGAAAAAACAATGTTACGGACGTGTCAGTTCTCCATTTCGTATTAATTGTATCTTAATTTTAATCAATATTTCATTCATGTTTCATGGATTTAATAAATAAGTAAATATAGCAGAAAATAGATCAGGACACGGAGGTGCGGGCGCGTGAACTGGTGAAACTCATGAACCGAAACTCAGGTCTGTACTTGCCTCACAGACCTGAGATGTATATATATATATATAGAAAACTTGAAATGTGTACTTTTAAACAGAACAATTCGAAACGAAAGAAAACAGACTGTTTTCTGCATGTAATCCGTATGAAATGTGCATTTCTCTCTGGCGCGTTCACTGCAAAGATCGCGTGTCAGCATCAATTAAAATGTCTCCTTGTTATATTTTACATATTCATAATCATTACTTTTGCCGGTTCTTTGTGACAGCTTTATTGGCAGCGCCACAGTTGCATGTTACATGAACGCGTCAGCACCGAAGCATGGAAATTTTTTTCAATCCCTGTTTTGGCAAGGGGAAAAACTGATCAGAAAATGTAACGAAAATGTAACGAAACGTTGTAGAAATGTAGTGGAGTAGAAAGTATAATAATTGCTGCAAAAAGTAACGAAGTAAAAGTCAAAAGTATGCACTATTGATTCTACTTAAGTAAAGTACAGATACGTGAAAAATGTACTTAAGTAAAGTAACGAAGTATTTTTACTTCGTTACATTCTACCACTGCGTTTAAGGCAAGTACAAAAACCCCCATGTGTTTGGTGGATGAGGTTTTTGTATTCGCTGGCTTCTCAGTGCAGTCGTGATATTCAGGTCAGAGCCACAGCCCAGAGAGAAGCGCATATATAATATGTGTATATATGATCTGAAGCTTGTGAAGATGCTTGTAAAAATGCAAAAGTTTTTGTACAGGCATTTTAGACAGCACATTTTTATACAGTCTTAAAGTAAATTTATGTTGATGCAGACTGAGCTTCCATCAAGATCATCAAGCCCTACAATCAGCGAAGTGTCAGTGAGCAGCTCCATCTCAGATATTTTCTGTTGAAGACATGGGAGCAGTGACTCTAACACAGTGAGCGAGTTGTCCTCTTCTGAAGTCCAGAGCAGCGGTTACAATGTGAGTTCTCCATTCCCATAGGGAACAAGCTTGAAGGCCCAGAGAAGACACATCCCAAGGTCATTATGTAACAGAGTATCAGTTCGTTCAGTTCAAAGTTCTGATCCTGACGTCACTGTGTAACATCGACCATCTGTGCTCGATGGTGACGGACTGTTGTTGAAGATTTTATTGTTTGCTAATGTACACTATTTCCTCTGTGTGTGTCTTTAGGTGTCTTTGGAACCTGAGAGCTGTGTTCTATTTCAGATAATTCTATTTCAGTAATGTACAAAACTATTTCTCAAAATACCTATAGAATGTATTACCATCTTTGGGACAAGGAGTAGGTATATGTTTGCTGGACAATCTTTCTGCAGGCATCTTTCTGCGGGCTTTGTTTGTTAATAAAGTCTAATATTTCTGATATCAAATATCTCTGAAGTCATTTCCCTGGAAAGAATTGACACCACAACACTGTCAGTGTGTTTTTTTTTATTAAGGTGTGCTGCCAGATCCTGAAGGCAGAAAGGCCAGTTGCCCAGGGAAAACAGGAACGACTTATTATTTTATTTATTTTTAAACTCACTGGCTCATTATGATGAGATCTACTTTGTACAGGTCTGTGGGAAAGGGCGTTTTGAGATGTTAAAAGGGTAAACAAATTCCTATGATCCAGTAAAGCCGTTCGCCCAGGGAAAGCAGGTATGATTTTGGACAAAGCATGTGTGTGTCCTTGTAGTGAACATGCTATTGGATCAGGGAGATGATCTGGCCTTCTGGATACAGACAGCCCAGGCCATGTGGAGAGAGAGACAACCAGGGATGCAAACAGCGCGCTTTTAGGCGCCTCCCACTTTTTTCATATCAGTTTGGGTGACAGAGTCATCTGAAGTACTTCCATAGCTTAATGTGAGGGACAGAAGTCTATTTACATCATTAAAGTTTATGGAAACTCGTTTTCCCTCCTCTGCGGCTGTCAATCATTCTCCATTCAGTATTCAAACAGCGCACGAGCCTCTTCCGGTTGGATGCACGGTAAAACTCTCCAATATTATCTATTTTCATTATCATGCATGATCTGTAGATAAAAGGCTGTGTATTTGCATAAAATTACTTTATTTTGTTGGAATTTGTTGCTGTTTTTAAACGACTCACTTGTTAGATCACACATCACAAGGATTATGAATCAACATCAAACGCACAATAACTGGAATTTAAAACTGAAACAAATTATCAATAAACTGTTGCACAGATATGCTCTAGGATTTGTGCGCTCGTCATTTCTTCGCTTTGTGCTGTGAACTTTTAAATGCGCACTTGTGCAGCACTGCACACTCCATGTTGCTTTGAGCACATCATTCTGCACCCGCGATGCCCATACGCGTTTTGTGCGCTCTGTTTTGATGCGTTTCATATATCATGGTTTTGCGCACTAAAAGATTAAAAGCCTATATTTTTTCATACCTAGCGTGCTCAATACATTTAAAATAAGCATAATTTAACTGTATATTATTTATGTGTAGTGTAATGTAGGCTATATAAATATACACTTATGAATACTTGACACTAATACATAAATATAAAATTGTGAAATGTATGATTGCCATGATATTATTCAATTACTTTTTGCTGCTGATTATACACTCATTAAGTTTAATAAAAATACATTTTTTTGTATTTTTCAGTCAGTAAATGTCCAGTCCAGTAAAAGTCCAGTAAATGGACTGCATTTATATAGCGCTTTCATAGACCTATGGCCACCAAAGCGCTTTACATATTGCCTCACATTTACCCATTCACACACTTATTCATACACCGACGGTGGTGTCAGCCATGCAAGGCACCATCCAGCTCGTCGGGAGCAACTGGGGTTGGGTGTCTTGCTCATGTGTCGCAGCTGAAACCATGCTGTTGTCCTCCATAGCTGTTTTTGCCGCTAAGTTTTTAAGAAACTCCAGTCCAGTAAATGGACTGCATTTATATAGCGCTTTCATAGACCTATGGCCACCAAAGCGCTTTACATATTGCCTCACATGTACCCATTCACACACTCATTCATACACCGACGGTGGTGTCAGCCATGCAAGGCCTCTGGTGTAGTGAAGCTAGCTGCCTTTGTCCTTATGGTGGTGGTGTCTCCTTCACTGAGTGTTTTTGCCGTTGGCACCTGCGTTTCTATCACTTAGCGAGTGTGAGCGTGTTTGTGTGGAGTAGAGTTTGGTGAGTGGTGTGGTTTTAGGATACTCACTGCCCAGCTAGCTCCCTACTGGTAAGCCTCAGCCTGAAAGTATTTTGTTTTCTTTATTTCGTTTGGTACACACCATAGTGTAAACTCTTGCCCTCTTAGTCAATTTTATACATTTTAAATTATTGTTGTGAAAAAGTATTTTTGTATTCAGATCCACGTCTCTTGTCCTCTGTGGTAGCGGACCTGTGTGTTCTTGTAAGGTTTCCCCGTTCGGTGAAACGGGGTGGCGTAGTCTGCTCTTTATTCTGCCATACTTTTCTCATAAGTGTAGCATTTGCCCTTCCACCACCTCGCCACATTAGTCTTCCTCTACGTCTCGACTGGAGGAAGGCCAAGCTGAGCCTCAAGGGATATTGTGCAGGTGAAGGGTAAGGAGAGGTTTGAAATACTGAAGATCAACGACAGTTTGGAACTAAGCGATGTTATGCCTCCATGTGACATGGTCAAATACCAACAGAAACAGAGTCTCTCGACTCAAACCAGTCTGGATTTTCACCTCCCAGTCCAATCAGAACCTGTGGAGGTGTGCGTACAACAGCCAGGCAGCTCAAAACAAGGCAACAACAGGAATGGTCATTAAAAATGCAATGTTTTTGTTTGAGGTCTTAATTTTTAACATGTAGTTTAATTTCTTTTTTTTGCAGCATCCCCTGCTGACTTATTTGTCAATAATTAATTGTCAATATATGTGTCAATAATTGTTACGTCCCTCCACTACCTGTGGTGGCTCTGTTTCCTCCTCTAATGTTTGGCTGCTCTGCAGTGTGTTTTCATCTGTTATTGTGTGCAGGTGTGATCTGTAACGAGTGGGCGGAGAGACACCCTTTAAAATCTTAGGCACTCCGTACAGAGGGAAGAGGCTTGTGCTCCGGCTACCACGCCTGTGATTTATCTTCCTGCATTGTTTTTATTCTGTTGTAGTTAATCTCCCATTTTCTGTTTTGTTTGTAATTTACTCGAGTCCAACTGACTTTGCGGTCATTTTATGTTGTGGCCAGTGTGCCTGATCATAACAATAATTAATCCAACAGGCACTTATAATGCGTACAGAAACCTGGATGACTGGAGGGTGTCTACAGAAACTACATTGATAATGTGCTGAGATTCCTTGATTCAAAACACAAATCCATTAAGTGGCTGGTGAGTGTTGTTGTTACTGACGAACACAGCGACATTATGCAGGGATCCAATGGCTGATTCACTTAATTTAAATGTTGTTGCAAATTAAAAACAGGAACCAGGAAGATGGCTTGGACTTGACATGCATTTACCCCAATATCATTGCCATGGGTACAACATGGATGTTTAGACTGGATGCCTATAACCGGGTCAACTTGGCGCCGTCCCAGATGAGCCAGGAGGAGGAGAGATCACTGACATTTTACATCTTAAAATCTTTTCTTTCTTTTTTTCCATCTCTATAAAATGTCACATCCATGTTTTTGTTTTACAGATTTAGATCTTAAAATAATTTCTTGAATCTCTATAAGAAGCAGAGGTCACTGACTTATTTTTGTTTTTCAGTGATTTGATAACAATGTATGTTTTGACTGTACATAGCTGTTTGAGTTCTTAATGTCACGGCCGGCTCGCAAGTCGTGACAAAGAAGGAGATGACACGATAAACTGGTATGCAAAAAGGAATAACATTTATTAAAGTAAAAGTAATAAAGTAAGAGAATAGACCAAAACGGGAACAAGACAACAACTAAGACGACAACAAAATGGCACGAGGGGAGAGCACCCCGCCATGACTGAAGGGAGCTGCTTTAGTTTGCCGGCATCAGCTATAGCACATGTGTAAACCCATCAGTCATCATGACGTCACTCACTCCAACTCCAACATACAAAACAAATGACAATGGACAATTAAACCCACACAATATGACCCACACTGGGGTCGTAATAGCCTGACGTTGTCATACTCAGATTCTAGTCAGAACGTGAGTCTGATACTGCTCCATTGAGCTTTGATTATGGGGCGTGTTTCAACCGAATCAGGAAGGAAAATGCCTCTGCACTCAATTGGATAGACCTACAACCAATCAGAGCAACGGAGTAAGTTTTCATTCATGTTTCATGTTTCCGATCGACAAATGCCTTGATCGTGGTTCTCTGTTCCTCTTTTAAAATTAATGCGCTGTCGATAACTTCCATTTAAAAGGCGGTGACGGAATCTACACAATGTTTCATAAACAAAGTTTGGGAGGAGCACATTATAATAATCAATCCAATCAACTTGTCATCAAACACCATGTCTACCCTATCAGCATGAGAGGAAACATATATTCACTGTCAACTCACCTAACATTCCTTTGACAGTTTCAGCATCCCTCCACTCAATCTCGGCTTGTTCTTCCACAGCCAGGAATACGGGGGGAGTACTTTGGGTTTTGGCAGCACGTCAAATATGCATTTATTCTATCTGACTTATTTATAAGTGTGAACTTGTGAAATCTCAATTCTCCAGCGGCTGTCGTCTTTGTTGTTAACGAATTCAACCCAAGCGCTCGTTGGTGACGTAGATGATTACATTGCTCATCTGTCCATCCATCATCTGTCCCGCCCTGACAATTTGATTGGTCTGAACAATTTTTGTTTGGGCATAGTAGCTCCTCAACGGATCCAGTCCAGACCGAACTTACCGACCTAAAATTTTTGTAGGGGGGCTAAGTTCGGCTGGAATCCAGGCTAGGATCCTAACATTAATGTTTAAAGAGTTTTTTTTTTTTAACTCACCAGCTCATTCTGACTCAAAGTTCTGATGATGAAAGTGGCAAAGAGCTTTGACTCTTTGACTCTTTTGGCCCAGACTCGGAGATGTGCGATTTTGGAGAGGCGTTGCTGGGATGTGCTCTGCTTCCATGCAAAAGTGAATGAAGGCAGCAGCCATGGCCTTCTTTATGTTTATCTTTTATTTGATATCTGATCATTTGATGCATTACGGTCTAGCACCTGTGTCAAGAGGAGTCCAATATTTCAAAACATTATTATAGCACAGTCAATGTGATATATGACTACAGTTGTTGTTTTTTTTGTTTTGTTTTTTTTACGGCTTAGGGCAAAAACCTAGCCTGGGTTTACCCATTCTGCCTTGAGCGCAGCGTGAATAAAGTCACGCTGCGCTCAAGGCAGAATGGGGAAACCCAATCTAGGTTTTTGCCCTAAGCCGTAAAAAAACAAAAAAAACAAAAAAACAACTGTAGTGGGAGAGCAGCAAGACGATGACGACATCTATGCGACACACTGAAGTAGTTTGTTTATATCTATGGATCCAACATGACAGACGTAAAAATATGCATATTTTTAGGAACACATCTACAAAAATATGCCTGTATTTCAAGTTGATAAAATAATTTAAAATCCACATCAGTTTATTTGTGCCGACGCGCCACGCCCTCCCAGGATCTATAACTTTAACTAGGCTACTTTCACTTTTAAAAATTCATCATAAACTGCTTGCAGTCGTCGAGATGGATGCTGAGGAGTTGAAGAAAAGAATAGCTAGTGGAGATTGTAAAGTTGTCCACAATACGTCATCAAAAATCCAGTCCAGTGTGTGGGAGAAATTTGGAGTTATCTGAAGAAAATATTGTGAAAAGCTTTGCTGCAAACATTTTCGTGTTGGATAGTCGCAAATGTGGAACTTCATCCCTGAGGAAGCACACAGAAACTGTGGTAACAAAGCAGTTCTATCGAACAGTATTTTTCATATTTAACTCTAAGTATGTGTGGTGTGCAGGGCGTGTTTGAACCCAAAATGGTCAGATGTAGGCTAGACGAAATTGCGTGTCTGTTCGATTGGTAAAATGTTAAGGCTACTCAGTTTTGTGGTAACGTTAGCCATGTTCTTCATGTATCGGCCTTTTGACAGCTTCGGCTGAAGTTGTCCTTGTGTTAATTGTCGTGTAATAACTTATGTATGACCTGGCAATACACATTTTTGTAAGTGTGTCTATAATGTGCTAGTCTAAACTGATTTATTTCGGGTGTCGGTTCTATTTTAAGCGGGTCGGGTGCAGATTTTAATTAGTGCTGCTGTGGGAAAACGGGTCAGTGCGGTTTTAAGCACTGCGGGTATGGATTTACAAAATCGGACCCATGCAGGACTCCGGTATACACATAAATCTCTGACCCATCGTTGTCTTCTTCGTTGAATATCTGTCGCTCTACGTACGTCATCTGGTATAATTGAAATGATTGGCTATGAGTACAATAAACTGCTCTGGGCATTCGTAAACTACGCCTCAAATACGAGAAAATGAACGTGGTTCCCAGACCACGTCTCAAAGAGAAAGAGGTCTGACGTTAGCCAGGCTAGCAAAAACCTCTACTGAAAATGAATATGTTTGTGCAGTGCAACCCACTGGAGTGCGGAGCAAGAAATATGCCCATGTGAACAGGTGGAGGTGAACTTTCAGCGGCCAATCAGCAGCAGCAACGTGCCCAACTGCTTCAACAAAAGCAGTCCAACCAAAATACTATGCAAGGCTCTAGCTCGGAGGATTGATCACATATTCCTAACTTAATTTCAAATTACCAAAATGGATTTGTTCTTGGCCGCCACAATACCTGCCGATTATTGAATATATTATACGAAAAACTATTTGCCATGGATCACGCCTTTCTATTATTAGATGCCGAAAACACGTTTGAAAGGATCGAATGGTGTTATTTTTTCGGGACACTCAAAATATTTGGCTTGAGAGAATTTTTTTTGAAATGGGTTCAATTACTATATTCATGGTCGGTTAAAGGGACTACAAAAAAGAGGAAGCAGGCTACACATGTAATCGCTCTGAACTGGAAGAACACAGAAAGACCAAAGATAAACCAGTGGATTAAACTAATGTCTAGCAACCTGGCACTGGATAAACTGACCTACATTGCGAGAGGAAAACTTGAGGATTTTAAAGATATGTGGTTGCCTTTCTTGTGCCTTGTAAAAGCATGTGACATGTAAACTATACTTTTTGCTGATGGAGTGAGCATGGGGTTCTAGGGTGGGGGGGCGGCCTTGTCTTTTGTTTTTTCCTTTTTATGTTTCTTTGTACATTTTTTTCTTTTGTATGTATGGAAAACGTTTAAAATTCAATAAAATATATTTGTGAAAAAAAACAAAAGCAGCCCAAGGCAGTGCTCAAACAAAAGGGCATTGATGTTGACAAGTGGGATTATTTTGCCATAGACTGTTCCCATCTGGCGTCAACGTCAAGCAGGAGTTCTCTCACAGTGACATTGGATCCCTCAACAGCTCAAAACATGCGGATGCGAAGGAGGAGGAAAAAGAATATGCCAGATATTTTTGCCTTTAAAGACTTTCTCTCTATTAACCTTACTTTCATCACCCATGGACATTGATTGGTCTTGAACTCTTTATACATTTTTTGGTGTTGTGGTTTGGGGTGAACAATTGTGATGGAAGGTTAAACTGAATTGATTGGCGTGAATGTGTTTTTTGCTACTAAATATTTTAACTACTAAGATTTTGCTTGAACTCTTTATACATTTTTTGGTGTTGTGGTTTGGGGTGAACAATTGTGATGGAAGGTTGAACTGAATTGATTGGCGTGAATGTGTTTTTTGCTACTAAATATTTTAACTACTAAGATTTTGCATTTAATGAAAGTCTTTGGTTTGTTTTTATGCTTTGTTAAATGGATTGTTATTACAGTAGGTTTCCTTTATAAAAAAGTTGTATTACTGGTTTTGGGTTTAGTTAAATCTAGAATGGTTATAAGCATATCACTAAGCAGAGAAAAAGAAACTAACAAGGATTCCCTCAGTAGCAGTAACTATGAAGGCAATCAAAACATTCTAGCTAGTGGCAGTGATGAGGAAGGACAGCCTAATTTTCATTGATCAAAAATGAAAGCTGGAGGTTTAGTTAAGTTTAGTTTAGTTTTAGTCCTGACCTGTCATAGTTCTGACCGTAAACTATGCCGACCCGTGATCCGGCGGCGTTAATCGCATGACCCGCCGGGCTTCGTGTGGGCTGTTGCTAATCATACCTCTTGTTCAGCTACAACATTATTGTTTGGGTTAATTAGGTAAGCACATTTTCTCGAAGAATGAGTGGATTTGAGACGATTTGTATGATGTGTTTTATTAGATTTATATATTTATATTTATTTATATTATATTTTATATAATTATTATTTTTTTATTTATTTATATTTATTAAAATGTATTTACTGTATGTTGTTATTGCATCCACAGCAGTCGCAGGTAATGGCATTGATGTCGATAAATGGGATTATTTTGCAAGAGACTGCCATCATCTGGGAATCCATCCCTACAATTAGGAGGTGAACTTTCACCAGCTTTCAATGAGGCTGAGAACCTAATGGTCGATCTGTTGGACAACATCACTACACAAGTGCAGCAGTCTGACAGTGGAGCTCTCTGACTGAAGAAGAGCAGACTATGGATGGTTCACTTGAATTCCACACACATATTTCTAAAAAAGTTAAAAAAGCAACATCCATGATTGCAATAACAAGAAGAAATATAGCTGCAAGCAGCAATACGGGGCCAAACCCTTAAACGCACCACAGGCAGAACAAGTATGGCGCACAGCAAGCACAGCCAGCACATCATGTACAGCAACACAGCAAGCACAGCAGCGCAGCAAGCATTTAAGCACCAACAGCTGTGCGGAGCCAGAAGAACAAAACATCAGAAATTAAATGTACATGTAAATGTACATCAAGCACAGCAGTGCTGCAATTATTTAAGCACCAACAGCAGTGCGGAGCCAGAAGAACAAAAATAGCAGAAATTGAATATACATGTAAATGTACATCAAGCACAGCAGCGCAGCAAGCATTTAAACACCAACAGCAGTGCAGAGCCGGAAGGAATTTGAATGACAACTTTATACAAAATTTTAAAGTTGTCCTACACAGGACTCAAACCTACGACCAGAATGGTTCAGGATTCATGACACATGGTTTAGCACATTGCGCCAAGCTGCAGAGGAAAGGCTTCAGTGTAAGAATAAGCACAATAAAGCATGTTAACCAGATTAGCAAGCTAAACTATCTTAATGCTAATGTAGCTTATGGTTAACCTGATAGCTGAAGGGCCACATTAGAAAGAATGGCATCTGGTTGGCGTGCTAACCAATTATTATGCTAAGCTAACTAGCATAAGGCAACAAACACAGGCTAGATCAACTTTGGAGACAAATATCTCGGGAACAGTAGTGGATATCAAAAATCTGTTCACTCACTTCTGTGTGGCTCAGTTCAAAGAATGTCTGATCATAGTTTGGACAAAATTGGGCAAAATTTGTAGGAGGAGTAGCGAAAAAAATGTTTATCATTTGCTTCAATATGGCGGACAGTCACAGTGTTGGAAAATGACAAATGGGATATCGTCAGAATCAGCCTAAACCAAGGAATGTAATGACATTCAATGAATCAAGGAATCAGGTGTACTGTTTCTAAGTTTCATGTCTCTAGATTAAAGGGTTCAAAAGTTAGATAGGAAAACTAACAGATACAATAGGTGCCTTGCCGCTTCGGGGATTGGCCCCTAATAATAGGAAAACTAGAGTAATGATGCTGAAAATTCAATTTTGCGTTACAAGAATTAACAAAATATATTGTAGTATAAATAAGGGACAGTTTTGCTCTTAGTTTAAATCAATTTAATGTCAAGTATATTTGCAACAAGAAATGAACATTTTCTTTTTTCTGTATGACCATAAATGACGGACTAATTTGAGTTTATAGTGCTACAATGTGAAGAAAATCCAGCTGGCCGATCTCAGAGGGTTAAGAGATCTGACCTCTGACCCCAGCAGGCGGACAGGCACTTTCCATCAAGCCCAAACACATTAATTTAGCCCAAAGGGACAGATAATAATAATTATTATTATAATATACACAATTCAGGATGTATTCTCAGTTCTCCAAAATTTTATCCAAATATTAACAAGGCTGTTCAGGCCAGGAGACTCAGATTTTCAGTTGTGATACATCAAATTGTAGCCCAGAAACCCCACATTTTCTATCAAGCCCAAACACATTAATTTAACCCAAAGGGACAGATAATAATAATCATTACAATATACCCAATTTAGGCAGTAATCTTAGTGCTCCAAAATGTTGTCCAAATATTAACCAGGCTGTTCAGGCCAGGAGACTCTGATTTTCAGTTGTGATGCATCAGCTCAGGTAAAGGACTGGATGTTACAATCCCGGAATCCACATATCCCAAGATGGTTATACTATAAGCTGAAAATAGGAGAGTTATTGAGACAAGTGCCGAGGATCACTGGCTTCACTGGGGTCATCAGGTGGGCACCCTTCTTCACAAGTGTTTCGATGATTAACCCACAACACCAACCCACAACACTGCATTTTGGACAGTTAGTCCAAAATGCAGCCGCTAGAGTTCTTATTAGATCAAGAAAATATGATCATATAACACCGATTTTATCATCACTGCATTGGTTATAAAGTTCTGTATTAATTACAAGGTATTGCTACTGACTTATAAAGCCCTAAACGGCTTAGTTCCCGTCTATTTAACAGATCTTCTATCGCCCTATAATCCATCGCGCTCTTTAAGATCAATAAATTTGAGGCTTTTGGTCATACCTAGGATATCCAGATCCACCAAAGGAGGGAGAGCATTTTCACATTTAGCTCCAAAACTCTGGAATAGCCTTCCTGATACTGTTCGTTGCTCAGACTCGCTCTCCCAGTTTAAAACTAGATTAAAGACGCATCTTTTCGGCCAGGCATTCATATAACATTTTAAATCTTACTGTTCAAACTACAATCTGGCCTCTAGTTCATAAATGCCAGAGGAGAACTGGCCCCCGACTGAGCCTGGGTTCTCCCAAGGTTTTTTTTCTCCATTGGGTCACCTGATGGAGTTTTAGGACACCATCAGGTCACTTGATAGAGTTTTCGGTTCCTTGCCACTGTTGCCTTTGGCTTGCTCAGTTGGGGATATTTTGGGGATATTTAATTTTATCAAACAATAAATTTACACTAGAAACAAACCCTGTTGTGTTATTTTGGTTTAATGCTGTGAAGCTGCTTTGATGCAATCTGTATTGTGAAAAGTGCAATTTCACAATACACAATCCCCCCCCATCTTGTCCTGAGACACTGGCTCAGCGGCGGCCATCTTGTCCGGAGACACTGGCTCCGTGACGTGAAGCGTCTATGGATCGGCAGGACTGACGTGAAGCTCTGGCTCGGCAGGACTGACGAGAAGCTCTGGGCTGGATGGGACCAGCGGCGAAGGCAGCTCTGGACTGGACAGAACCAGCGGCGAAAGAGGCCTTGGGCTGGATGAGACCAGTGGAGACTGAAGCTTTGGGCTGGGCAGGACCAGCGGCGAAGAAGGCCTTGAGCTGGGCGGTACCAGCGGCAAAGAGGGCTTTGAGCTGGGGGAATCACCACGCTGGATACCAGTCCTGGACGGTAATAGACTGATCCGTTGACTAGCTTGATGGTTGGCATGATGAGAAGCTTCTCAGGCTGGACGGACGGGACGTGAACTGACTCAGGCTCGGGTAATACTGTGAGCTTGCAGGGTTCCTCATCCACAAAGGCCACAGTAAATGATGAACCGCTCAACAAAAGGGTGATGTCCATATATTGCACCAGCGTGCAGTGAGAAGTATTGGAAGGCATCAGCGAATAAATAGGTTCGTCCATATTATGGCGAAACATATCCTTCAAAACGCAATCACTAAATTCCACCCCATGGCAGAGCCCGCAAAATTCCTCCACATACTCAACTATTGGTTGGCTATCTTGGCAAAGACGAAACAGGCAAATTGCTGGGTGCATGTTTTGGTCTAGTATTCTGTAATGATTGAATTCTCTGGAGGCAAGATGGAGCGGACCCAAATGCAACTTTAATAATAATAAACAAAATCAAACATAAAAACTGTAAACTGGTAACTCAAAACCAGAACCTGGACAAGGCATAAGCACAACTAGAAACATTCAATACTAGACAAAGACACAGGGCAAACATGAGGGCTAAATACACAAGACTAACAACAAGACAAGGGACACCTGTGAATAATAATCAGATGATTAACCAATGACAAGACACATGGCAGGATCACACGACAAACAGGGAATCACATGACAAGACGAGAACCAGGAACAAGAAACAATACCCAGAACGTGACACATACACTATTATACATGATTCTGCTAAAACTTACTGTTCATGCAGACGCCTGAGGTCGCTCGTGACATTGCCAACTGGTATCCCTTGTTTGGACAGGAAAAATCTGCCCTGGTCGTCCACACTGTCCTGCAGACATCCTGGACGAATCTTGTGGAAGTATGCATCCAGCATCTGTGGAGATCAGATAGGAAGTTAATGCTTGAGAAATGGTTGATTCTGATGCTACAGTAATTCATACATGTTAAGACAACAATTTCTCTGGTTGCTACTGTAGGGGAACTTTTTCCTCCTTCAAATCAGAGACCAGGAGATGTTGGGATATCGTTCAAGCAGAAGTTATTCTTTATTGAGCGTTGCTGCAGTTCGTCCAACAATCTAATCTAAAGAAATTTGCCTTGCAATTTTATATACATTTAGGGGGAGGGATTTACATTGAGGTTGAACAAAGCATGTAAATGAAGTATACAGATTAAGGAACCCGCCCTAGACTCCAGTGTGTTACCAGTCTCAATCCAATCAGCATAACTATTCAAAAGCATATATGCTAATCCAATCAGCCCAACCATTCCATGTCTGGGGCTGTGGCTCTGGCTCCAAGAGCCATTAAAGACAATAAAGAGAAAACAGGAATTGTAACTTTGCTGAGCAGAATCATTCGTGTGATATCATCGTCTTAACCTTAAAAGCTAAATACAATATTCTTTACCGTGATGTTATGTACGGAAGCATATTTGAAATAGATTCTTAAATTTGTAATCCTTCAGTCCCCCGTTTGAGAGTTCTTAAAAACTCTCACAAAATACAAATTTAGACACTTAGGCTACGTTTACACAGAAACGATCTGAAGAGAAAACGCAAAAGTGATCCCTTTTTATTCCGCGTTTAGACTAGCGTTATCGGGGGGAAATCTGTGTGCATATGGTGACACAAAAGTGTGTGAAATTCAATGTAGTGTGCACTCCAGGCGGCTAGGTGGCAGTGTGAAGCACTGATTGGTGCCTTCACTGTCTAGCAAACTTATGCGTTTTTTCCGTTTAGACGGAAACGGGACGTTGGAGCGTTTTTTTCCGTTTAGACGGAAACGCGACGTTGGAGCGTTTTTAAGATTTCCACTCTGGAGGGTGGTTTCACTTTTTTGCGTTTTTAAGCCCAGAAAACGCCGTCGCCGTTTAAATGAAAGGCACATCTGATAAAATATTTTTACGTTTTCACCCGTGAGCGTTCTCGTGTAAACAGGGCCTTAAAAGTTAATTCTTGAAACTTGTGATCATTACAGGCACATCGCACATGTTCTGTGTTTATTTTCTGTAATGCTGACACAGAAACAAACATGCAATTAGGGTCTGTGAAGTCCTTACGAGTAAAGGTCTTTTCTGGTTGGAACTGTTATTTCCTTGTGCTGGACTTGAGTCATTTGTTGGTTGACACACTTGATACTAACATAGGGCCCTATGATTACCGTGATGCGGAAAACGGAATCACGGAATTTACACATGAAAACGGAATTCTCTTATACGCACGGAATTTGCATACGTTTTGTTGACATATTAAATAACGATTTTTTTACTTCCTTCTCATTTTTTCAGTTTAAAACAACAAACGTAGAAAGGTCTCTACCTAAACCCAGAGCCATATAGAGAGACATCTGTCAATACAGACAGTTAATATACAGGGATGCAAACAGCACGCTCTTCAGTATGAGTGCAAGCGTGAACCTTTTGCACGCTCAAGTTCGTTATTTCAAATGTAGGCGCCGCGGCAAGCGCGCTCATAATTGAAGCGCCGACGCGGACGCGCTCATTTTTTCCAGCCGCAGCGAGATGAAAACACCTCAACTTTTCAGAATGCCGCAAGCGCACCGCACCGCAGTTCATGAGACAAGAACCAACAACTTCACCCTTTCCATAACAACATTGAAAGCTCAGTCAACATAAAGGATGCGGGTGCACCACAAACACTACGGGTGTTTTTATATTCTTCTATTATTCTTCTTTCTATTCTTCTTTCTATTCTTCGTAAATAAATCTTGTAGCAGAGCTACAGCAAGCGTTTCCGAAAGGAAATCTTAAAAACGTCTTTGTATGGTTGCATAGCAACGACAGACGCCACGGGAAAATCAGACCGAATTTTACTATTAATAATAAAAGATAAGCTAATATGTATTTGTATTTGTAAATGTCAGTATCATTGTAAATGTTTATCTTTTTTGACACATTCTTTTTTATAAAAGTGATTTAAAGGCTTAGGCTAAATATGCGAGGTTTATCTTTTTATAAAACATTCTTTGTGAAAAATTATTTAAAAGCTATTTTAATCTTTAATTTAATACTCATCAATCCTACCTTGTAACTGTTATTTTTGGATTCTATTACATTTGTTGAAGGTTTGGCTGAATTTTGAAGAATTTTTAATGTGCTTTGCTAAATATATTAACAGTTAAATAAAAAAGCTGAATTGTGAGTTTGTGTAAGTAAAATTTTAGAGATCAATAATGCTTAGAAGTGAAAAGAAAACAAGAAAAAATCCGAAAGGGCTAAAAATTATCCAAAAAAACGGAATTGGAAAAAAAATAAAAAGGAATTTGAGAAAAAATAAAACGGATTTCATAGGGCCCTACTAACAGGTTTCCAAACCATGAAAAGTTATCTTCAGTCATCTGGTGTAATTTTGTTGAAAGATCAAGAATGTCTTGTTGTATTTTGTTCAAGTTCTCTGATGGATGACTGAAGTTCCCGTAGGTGAGTCTCTGCGTTGTGTATTTTTTTTTCTGTGTTGGTTGCTCGGCAGTGGGTCTAGTTGTTTTCTTGAGGTTGTGGCTTCATATGCAGGTGTGGAGGTCGGTGCATATGGGTCTCGGGACAGCCATCAAGTGGTATCTGCACAGAGGAAGAAAGAAAACAAAAGACACCAGAGCAGTATTTGTTCAAAAACAAGGGTTGTATCCTCTTCTGAGTCTGCTATTGTTGTTCTTTCTTACCCTATTTCTTAATTCCAGCGACACCTAAAGAACAGCGAGGTAAGGATGGGCTAGTAGATGGGGAAGGCCTATGAGGGAGTCTTCACCGCAGGATTGGCCCCCGAAGCCAGTTGCATTCGGTTCTTCCCTGGGCTCCTCACTGGTCCGTGTCCTATCCTATCCCTGGAGGTGTGGTAAACAACTTTACAGTGTGACACATCAGTCAAAGTTTAACTTCCCTGACACAATACTGCAGCTGCTGTAATCAATTGGGGTGTGCATTGGCTATGGCCATATCTATGGATACAACATGGCATCTGACGTGACGTTACCTTTCGATGCAGATAGTGTTCTTAGTAGTTTAGAACGCAAGTTTATTTCGTCTTCTTCCTCGTCGAATTTCTGCCGCTCTACATACATCATCTGGTATAATTGAAACGATTGGCTATGAGCTACGTACAGGCGCATTTAATAGACATTCGTAGCGCCCAATAAACGGCTCTGGGCATTCGTAAACCACACCTCAAATACGAGAAAATTCGATTCTAAGATGCGTTGCGATGCATCAAAATTCTACTGCACACAACAAGGCAAATTTTTCATCAGTCATGAGGCAATACAAGCAGTCAGATATTGAACAACAGATTTTATTGGCTGCTATGTGTGTATCATCACTCTCCTGTATCTTTGACATACTTGTCATTTACCCTCTGGGGTCTGAGCGGTTTTCTGGGCCCTGGAGGTGTTCTGACATGCTCTGACATTTGTGCTTTTTTCAGTTATTTATAAACATGATAATGGCAAAGGTGTAAATTCACTCTATATAGCACAAACAGGGCTACCATAATATGTGATCAACATGCATGTATATGTTTGAATTTTTAAGAGAATAATGTTTATGCGTGGTTATTGAAAAAAATAAAAATGAAAGTTGCTGAAATAAGACCACAAAACACATACTAAATATGTGTCCACAAGACTTTTGACTAATGAATGTTGTTGCTTCGAGTTCTGGCTTCAAAATGATGTGAAAATCATCCTGCCTAATTGTTCACACACAATTTAAATCAATGTATTGTTTTATAAGACAGGTTTTGCTTGGAAAGCCAATATGCGAGGGGGGCGTGAACGAGGAGTGGTTTACACCTGAGAATACAATGTCCCACCCACTCTGCATAATGAGCCATTCATTCAGGTGTGACACTGGCTGCATTCCAAACCGCATACTCGATGAGTAGGTACTTAATTTCAATAAGTACTTACTTAACGAGCGCTAAAAGAGTAGGTACTTTATAGCCAGATCTCGTTGAGTATGAATGCGAACCGGACATCTGCCATGTTGACGTTATCATGCGACCTGCGACGCGTTATCACACGCGCAACAACTTAAAAGATTCGAACGGACACGTTTAATTCATCTATCTGTAAATATCTTGATATTGATTAAACTTGCTCATTTTGTGGTCTTTTTGAAGAAACTGCTGCCCATTTATTTTGTGAATACATTTAGGGTTGATTTAAGTTCTTATATTTAACCCTACTAATGTGACCCACCGTTTTATCCTTAACAATATTATTTATTTTTATTGCGAAATCCCAAAATTGTCATCTCTTGAATATGTTGTTAATTTTTTTTTATATCCAAACATTGTCATCCACAAGCAAAAGTGGCTTACTGCTTTATCTTTTCCTATTTTTCTTGTTGAATTTAACTGTCATGTCATCCGTCAGGCCTATAAATAACAAAAAAATGCTTTTTAAAAAAATGTATTATAATGAATTATTTAAGAAAATATATATTAAGATATTTAACCTTGTAGGTTCTTTTTTCCTGTGTAAAAAATATATGTATGCAAACCCATAATATATATAGCTGTGCAGCTGTGCGAAGATTCACCTTTGGAGGAAAACTGTTGATTTTATACTCGAAAAATTTAAGTATAATTAATATTAAAAATTAATATTACCTCAGAATGAATTGCATTGCTATCCCACCCCAAAACATATAATAATAACAACGACAAATGCTGGCCATATTACTTTTTACTGAAAATGATATAATTCAATAAAACAAACAAATTGTAATAGCTATGCATGATTGAATACACTCTAGATGTGTATATAATGAACATATCTACATTTTCTTTCAAACAATTAAATAATTATATTTTATTTACTGACAACAATGAGAAATAATAATAAATTAGTAAAAGAATGAATGAAAGTCACCATCACACAATAAACAAATGCATAAGTCAACACATGAAACAAAGCTTTTTTCAAACTACAATCATATATGTAGGCTACAGGCGTTGAACCCCACATCCTTCTGCCATCTCAACACAGCGGTTCCCATTCTGCGTAAATAGACATTTAAAATAAGCGTCTTTAAGATGTAGCCTATATGGTTTATGTAAATCCACTTTAGAGACATAACTTGCGTGTCTTTACTGGAGCTCCCGTTAGCTAACGTTATACATAATAAAACGAGTTTTTACAGCAAAATCACAACTATACTATACTGTGTAACGTCTTTACACCTTCAACAATTCAACAGTTTACTCTACAGTAGTTCAACACATGCAATTTTAACAAAAGGAACTGTGTTAATCACATTTGAAAGCACCCGCGTCGCCGATCTCTGTGATGTTTGATAATGACGTATACTCTCGCGTGGCCTCCTGGGATAGAAGAGTATCCATCGGTTGAGCACTCGAAAATCTGTCCGGAAGCAGTAAGCCATCCGGGAACTTCTCGCCTACACTTTTATGAATACTGATGTTTCGAACGTACTGTTTCCTTCACGTACTGTTTTCGCCTATACTATATAGTAGGAAATTAGGCATATTCGAACGCACTTAAGTCTGAATGTCGCGATAATTAGTACGTCACCCAGGTAATTCTCGCCTACTCTATTGGATTTGTACATACTTTTTCGCCCGGCTACTCTTTTTTCCCATACTAAATAGTAGGGAAGTATGCGGTTTGGAACGCAGCAACTGACTGAGCCCCACAAGAATGAATACAAGGACAAAAGATATATTTAGAAGAAGAATTATATTGACCATTTAAGATTTTGCTTACATCTATCTTGTAAAAAGGTTACAATTACAACAATAATTACAATTTCAACAATATTTCAAGTGTACTCTTTCTTTGTAAAAAAAAAATATTATAGGCCTACATTTTATCATATGTAGGTATTCATTAGTTTGAATATAGCCAACATTGGAACATCTAACATCTTAGTTTATGACTTTATTTTTGACAAAAATAGTATTATATATATATATGTATATATATATATATATATATTTTTTTTTTTTTTTTTGGCAGTATATTCTACAGTAAAAACTACCCAAATCTAGTCAACAAAATGTTATTTCATATTTCGCCTGACTGTAACGTTTTTTATGAAATATTAGGGCATATAAATGTTAATTTGCAGTTTAATACGTTGCTTATACAAATAGCCTAAATTTTATTTCACGTATAGGCTACACATACATACATAATTTTACATAAATATAGAACGTATTTGTTTAACTTACACATTAACAATCAGCAATCTTTCTCCAACAGTCTTCTCTTGCTTTGGCAGCAGAGACCGTATTGAGCTTGAAATACATATTTAAATTCATCGTAATTCTGAATGATTATCTCTTGCTCCTCCGCTGAAAAATATATCGCTCTCGCTCTACCCGCGATTAGTTGTTCAGTGTCGACGTCACTCTTTTAAGTGCGCGCGCGTTGATGAGCTGCATCATGGTACCAATAAAGCCTGATTGCATCGGTTTGGTTTTGTCAACTCAAAACTAATCCTGTAACCTAGAGTTTGTTCAGCTACCTTCATGGTACAGGCCTAGTTCCCTGTTTTTTCTTTGTTTTTCTCAGTGTTATTTTGTTCCTGATTTTATGGTTGTTTATTTTCATTAAAATCTCCCTGCATTTGGATCCTTAATCTCTCTGCCTGCCGTTTTTGATTCCTTCGTTCCGTGACAACTTCAAATTATTCACTCTAAAAAAAATGCTAGGTTGTTTCAACCCATGTTTGGGTCAAATATGGTTGGGTTTAAAAGTGTAACTTAAAAATATTTAAACCAATAGCTGGGTTTGTCCATATTATACCTAAACATGGATTGAAACAGCACAGCATTTTGTAGAGTGTTGGTTTATTCAATATTCATGCAATTGAAAGTGGACGAACAGTTAAAAGTTTAATCAAGTTTTGTACACACACGTCTGTATGTGGTGTTTGTTTTCAAGATCTCAGAAATGGTCAGATCTTCCTGATTTGATGAAAGCGTTGGATTGTAACTGTAGTCTAGTTGGCTTAAACAGGATAAAGTTGATGAATGTGTAAATGTGATGTCATGTGCTCCCTCTGTTGTGAGTGAAGGTGTCAAACGGATGTTGTGCAGGTGGACTGGACTCCTGTTTTAGAAAAATTAGAAAAATAAATTAAGACCAGTAAGTGCAAATTAAAAGTCTGTATTTTCATTAAACAATTCATACCTGTCAGTGTTCATAGCTTTAAAATGAGGATGCATATCAGGTTTGAAGACAAGAAGTCTGCACACTTTGTGTTTTTCCTGTAGATCAGCGTCAAAATATGCTCGTTTTGTGCCTTTTTTAAAATTCGGATATATTGTGGATGTAGCCCACAAGTGAATGTGGGGCTGTGTTTTTCTGGTCTCCTTCCATACTTCCATACAAAAAAAAAAAAAAGTATAAAGTTAAATGTAAATTCAGAATGACATGGGTATGGCAAGAGTGAAGTTGATTTGTTAAAAGAGTAAATGCAGACACTGGAATGTTTTTAGAGTTGCAAAATATCAGTAAATTCTAAATGTTTTACCTGTTTCATGCAGATGTCAACTGTAGTTGTCTTGTCTGGATATCAATAGTCTTGTCCTGTGATTTAAAAGTGATTTAAGAAATTGATAAATAATTGACTTCAAAACTTCTGGTTATTTTAAAAATATAACCTATGTTGATGCATTTTCTTGACAGAAGGGTTTTCTAGCTTTACTTTAAATGAACTACTCAGTATAATAGATTATAATTGAAGTTTGTGGCTCATA
The DNA here is from genome assembly GCA_022828995.1 of Vimba vimba. Taxonomy (NCBI): domain Eukaryota; kingdom Metazoa; phylum Chordata; class Actinopteri; order Cypriniformes; family Leuciscidae; genus Vimba; species Vimba vimba. Next base: position 43,697,234 of record CM040821.1, read on the forward strand.
GTTGCACATTTAAACATTCACTTCATTTGATTCAGCTGATTTTCGTCAGCTTCGTTGGTCATTGGGTTAACAAGTTTGTTTCAATTATGTGTGAACTTTCAAATTGAGTGCATTGCGCTACTGGTGAGAATATGTATTTGGCACAAAAAATATTTTTTTCTGAATATAGGTGCAAAGGTTAAGCCAAAGAGAGATTTTTTTGGTGAGCAGGTAAAGAAAAAAAAGTAAAGTTTTTAAAATGATTTAATTCATGCACAGCAGGCTTCCCACAGCAGTTAAGATTGTGTTAGAGCTGGTTGTGCTTTGGTGTTATTTCTGTGCTTTTTTAATGTCATTTTATGAATCAGTGTAGCATTAAGGTTAAGTAGTTCTAAAGTTAAAGAGTTTACAACATCTGCATTTTGAGTGTTGTTTGCAATGAACTTTTGGTGTCAGAGGTTGCTGCTTTGAAATGTTTGCTCTTTACACTACTTACACTAGTAATGTTAGTGTATTCTTTGTGAAATGTCATTCTGCTTATCTGATAATTAAATGTGGATAGTAAGTACATATAGGTTAGCATTTGTAAATCTGGTTGGTAAATCACACAAATTTAAAATGTTTGATTCAAATTGTTTGCATATTATGTGATTAAATTAGTTTACTTTTAGAACAGTAACAGTTTACAAGCTTTAATTCAATGTTATTTAATGACTTTCACAAATTTGACACTCAAATCTATATTTCATCACGGCCAGATGAAAACGCTAAATTATCCAAATTGACAGAGTGTGTTAAAGTTTGTCTCAACAAACTTTTTTTTCTTGTTATATTTGACATTTTATCCAGTGATTTTACCCATTGAAATGCCTGTAAATGGCGAATTAGACCAATAAGTAAAATTGATTCATGATTTAAAGCCTTTGAGTGAAGTTTCTGCCTAAATATTACTTGATTTCATTCATGAGGGTTGTATTTAGTGATTGCAGCCTCTAATTGTGACTGAAAGGTATTTGCCTCAAAATGACTTTAGATAAAGATCATTAAAGATCTAACATTTTTTATTTATATTTACAGCCATCACTTATCCATATTAAGATAATAACTCAACCTAATTCAGTGCATATAATGCCCATGATATCTCCCTACATATTTGGATGGAAGTACTCATTTCGTTTTTAGACATACAGACATCTCTCAAATGAAACAGGATATTTTAATAAATGCAAAATCAGAACACAATGATAACAACTATATACAATATACATGGGTGTCTACATTACACAGTAGCTTTCAGTGTAATTAGTCACAAATAAAAAAAGTTTCTTAAAAACTATTTTAAAGTATATAAAAACAATATAAAAATGTTTCTTGGTGCAGCTCCTGTGGTACCACATGCAGATGTCACTGGCTAATTCAGATTGGCAAAGTAGGAAACTAAAAAATAACTATACAATATAAAAGTGTGCGTCGCAAATAAAAAGTTTTTTTAAAAAAACAATTTAAAACGTATATTAAAATATATATAAATAAGAAAAGTGATGTCACTGCCAATCTTAATAAGTGAGAGGAGGAAATAAAAAAATAACTATATAAAATATAAAAGTGTGCGTCACAAATAAAAAGTTTCTTAAAAACAATTTAAAAAGTATATGAAAGTATATAAATATTTAAAAAAGTGATGTCACTGCCAATTTGAATTAGTCAAAGGAGGAGTCTAAAAAAGTATAACTATATACAAAATAAAAGTGTGCATCACAGATAAAAAGTTTTTTAAACCATTTAAAAAAGTATATAATATTTTTAAAAAAGTGATGTCACTGCCAATCTGAATTAGTCAGAGATAACTAAAAAATTATAACTATATACAATATAAAAGTGTGTGTTGCAAATAAAACGTTATATATATCTTGGTGCGGCTCCTGTGGTACCACTGCAGATGTCACAGCCAATCTGAATTAGACAAAAGAGGAAACAAAAAAAAAATATCTTAAAATAGTTATACAATAGTATTAGTAATTATTTAAATTAAATAAACTGTAGCATTAGTATTTGTGTGATTTAAACTATTTAAAGTCAACCAAAGCATGTAAATGATGATTGCCTGGAAATTCTTATCAACGTTTATATCCGATACCTATATTGTAAAGTATATTGACTGATGACCTATCTTCTCAATCCCACTGAATGCTATACCTAAAGACAGAACACCTGTGTAAAGTTTCTCTGAACTTGGTTTTAATGTCAGTGTCCATGTATAGTTGACTAGCATACATTGTGTGTAACATCAAATGTGTAAGGGAACCCCTGCTGTTGGAGTTTTATTTATTTCATTCAAATACGGTACAATGCTTAAAGGTGCTCTGTGATGTTGGGTGATGTCACTTCTTGTTGATGTTCGAAGTATTGTCAAACAAAACGGAGGCTAGCTAGACCCTTCCCTCCTCCTCATCCAATATTCGTAGATTCGCGCACTAACCCCCCAAACCCCACCCCATCCGCTAGCTGCCCGCCCCATAAGCAGGCTGTCAAAAAAATGCGTCTCTTTAGGCAGCCTAGGCTCTGAGATCTGCACACAAAAACATTTGGCTTCACCAACAGCTCAAAACCTAAATAAATATTGTTCCAACCAATCACTGCCAAGGGGAGCTCAACATGTTGAAAGAGTAGATGAATGTGATCATTTATTTTTGGGCCTAAAATGACTGATACAACCTTTAATTATGCTACTGTAACGGGACGAACAAGACGTGAGGAGTGCGAATCCATGTGCAAGCTTTTATTTATAAACATAGTAAACAGGCAAGGGTCAGACAATGGTAAACAGGTATAGTACGGGCAAGACACAAGAGAGATCCTAGGGCAAGCGTGGGTGTACGATCGATAAACAATATCCAACAGGGCAAGGCAGAGAGATAATCCAGGTACACAAGTGATGATCCAAACGAGGGGCAAACAGAGTCCGAAGGGCAAGGCAAAGGGTTAATCCAGGAAACACAGGCAGATATCAAAACACAAGAAAACAGGCAAGACAAGACTTAAAACAACTGAGTGGGCTCCGTAGAGTAGCTATCGCTATGATATGCGCTATACAATACTCGGCGATCACAGAGAGAAAGTCCAAGGCTTATAAAGAGTGTGTAATTGGGTGATAGTGATTGTGAGATAGTTCTCAGCTGGGAGAGTGATTAGTGTAATCAGCTGTGTGTGTCGTCTGTGCAATGAATGATGGGAAATGCAGTCCGGTGTGTGAGTCAATATGATGAAGAATCGACCTCTGGTGGCTATCGGGCGGTAGGCCACAGACCAGATTTGTGACAGCTACATACCTTCAAAACATAGGCTCCATATGAAGTGCATCCTGAAGTGAGCGTAGCACTGTGACAAGCCCATAGGAGGATTATGCCCTCGGTGTCTCGAATGATCTAAAAGACATACACTGTATGAACACTCCAATGTATACTACATATTTTTGCAGTAACAACATTAAGATTTAGATTTATTTTGTGTCTTTCCTATAATGGGCAGTTTGTGAGTGTGAGATTAACAACAAAGCAGCAGTGTTATTACAAAACATTCAGTGGCACATACCATTCAAATACAGATGTGACAAATATCAGGTTTTTAATGCATTTAATTTATATTTAAAAAATATGACAAAATTAGGCTATTTAGGATTGTGTGTCACAATTATGTTAGTATAGGTGCTCAATTAATCTGTCACAATTGGAGGCGTCACAACATACGTTGACATGTTGCGTAACCATGTCAGTCAGGTGTCATTTTAGTGTCAGTGTGTCGTGATAATGTCAGTGACATGCCACTATGCACTGACATATGGCAATGAAGACAGATGTGCCAATATGTATACTGAAATGTGCCATTGGCTTCTGTGCGTCAAATATCATGCCCCTTCATGTTAATACTGCCTGTCCTGAATGAGCTATAATGTGTCAAATATAACCATCATGCATGAAATCAAGTAATCAATAATTGGAGGCTTTAAAACAGTTTTTGGCAAGTGTAAAACTACATCTTACTGGCCTAATTTTCAATTTAAAGGCATTTGAATGGTAAAATGACTGGAAACGATGTGTGTTAATCACAATTTACTACAAAATGTTGTTTACTTAATGGTTATGACAATCTGCAGAGGTGGGAGTAAGTCACATTTGCAAGTCACAAGTCTCAAGTCTTACTTTTAAGTGTTAAGCAAGTCCAAGTCACTGCTTTATGCTAAGCAATTCACGTCAAGACGTAGGGTTAAGCAAGTTACTGCCAAGTCATAAAATTGTTTGATTAAACTGAATTTATATATTAAAATAAGTTAAAAATACAGTATGGACTATAGTAGTGTAAGATTAATAAGGGAATTAGAATCAATATAACTCAAAGGGGATTTAATTACAGTGAATAAGAACCGAGTTAATATGCAAATTATTCAGAATTAATATTTAACACTTTATCAACTATTCGTCCACCGATAAATTGAGATTAGGGTATTTTATCAATCCTGAACAGGATATTATACCGTGGCCTACGGTAATAATATCATAAAACTAGATGTACCGCATGGCGGTACAAAATATGACCGCCGCTCAGGCCTGCACTGGCTTTCCACAAAAATAAATGACGTGGAGCAATTTGGCTGTATTGCGTGTTTATGTATATACCTAAAAAAAGTAGTAGTATGTGCATGTCTGTGTGTATGTGTGTGTGTTTGTGTATGTGTGTGTCTGTGTGTGTGTGTGTCTGTGCGTGTATGTGTGCCTGCGTACATGTGTGTGCGCGTGTGTGTTTGTGTGTCTGTGCATGTGGATTTGTATGTGTGTGTATGGGTGTGTGTCTGTGCGTGTGGATGTCAGTGTGTGTGCATGCTTGCGTTTGTTTGTATTCCTGCATGTGTGTGTGTGACAGTATCATCCTAAACCAGCAACCCTTCGCTCAACAGCACCATCTACAGGCCGATGAGTGTACAGTCACTAAATGTGCACATAAATGAATTTATTTTATACCCCCCCATGGATGAAATTCTACGAAACTTAGCAGAGGATACCCCCAGAGGATGTCGAGTTAATCATACACATGAAATATGGTGCAGTTCTGAACATCTCCACTGAAGATAGGGGCGATTAAAGCAGAATAATATTGCATTTTCATTTTTTATGGGGGGGCGCAAATCACAAATGAGTGATTATGGGCTAGGTTGATGTGGGCCCTTAAGACCAACATAGCATAAAAATGTCTTCATTCTCGGTGCCACGGTTCAGGTAGTTATTTAGGAAAAACTGCATTTTTTGGGTTTGGGGGGGCCCAGCGCGGGGGGGGGAGTGGCCCCCGGGGACCAAACGAAATTTTTCCGTAAAAGTCTAGTGGGGCTACATGCCCAACAAATTTCATGTTCCCCGGTGTTTCGGTGTCCCTGGTATCGTTGACGGAAAATTCAGTAGATGACAAAAAAAAAAAAAAACTTTGACAATCCCTATAATTATGATAACCGATTATGAGCAAGGTAACAGAATCTACAGTTTAAGGCAGTAACTTGTAAGCACACAGCACAAGACGCTTGTATGTAAATTAACCAAGACTTTATTGAACTACTCAAAAACACACAAACTAAACTAACGAAAACACACAAACATTCATTCAAACAGTGACAGAGAAAAGTGATGTTATTAACGGAGGGTGAATGATGTTATTAACGGAGGGTGAATGGAGTCCCAAATGTCTAGCGTTAGACACTATTTCTTGACCGGAACCTAAGAGAATCAATCTACTAGCACTTTAATCTTAGTTCGTTTTCTTAATAAGATTTGCACCAGTTCAGCCAGAATTAGGAGATATTGTGTACTTGGGTGGGAGACATGACATGCAATTCTACCCGTCCATGATGTCATAACCTAATAAAAATGGGTATTTGTCTAAAATATATATCTTCATGTTGTTCCTCTGACAAGATATTATTACAGCAGACCATAGCTGTAGTTGGTGTATAAAAGACCTCTACTTCAAATTTTTATCTAAACATCAAAATTGTCATGTGGTGTGACTGTCCGGGATATGTGTGACCTTACTAATATGACAATATATGTGACCAGTCACGGAAAGTAAGGACACATGTCGGTTCTGGGGCATTTTGAGTTATTTACATATTCTGAAAGTGTAGTCTCCAAGCTTTCCAACGATGTGTAACACAAGGAAATCTGATCATATTTGGAGAAGTTATGGCCATTTAAAGGTAGGCACTCAAAAACGCACAAAGGGGAGAAAACAGCATCTGAAGATTCTCACCTTTCTCCTGCTGGGAGTGACAATAGGGCTCATTTACATCTCATTTAGATAAGCCATACCCCCCTGTAAAGCTGTAAGCACGGGGGGAGCAGAAAGGCCAGGAAAATGTGCCATCAAATAAAAAATAAAAAATAAAGTTTGCAGGTAATATATAAATAAATGTCTCTTAGCATCTACCGATAAAACTGTATAGGCAACTCTTGTGTACACTGAATAAAAAATAAGATAAACTCTAGACAATGTTCAAATCAAAAACAAGATGTGCTATGTGATATATATAGTATGAGTAGGCTATAGCATTCATTTCGTACGTTTTTTAAATAAGATACTAGCTGAAATGTGTTTTTTTTTAAATCAAGTGATCAAAGTGCTCGTTGCCGCTGCGATCAGTGGCGCAGATGCAGTGTTTTCTCGTGTGGCTCGCGCACACACCCCATTGTCTTCACTCGATGCACGCTTCAATCCGTTGCGTATCCTATTCGTTCTGTTTAATATCACAAAACATAATGCAAACTTTTGTGTGTCCCTGCTTGATATACAACCACTGCTGAACATAATCGTTTTGATGAGAGAAAAAAACTACACGAAAAAAAAAAAAAAACCTATACGAGGGCGGGTTCGAACTCAGACCCTCCGACACGGCTGGCGAAAGCTCCACCACTGGACGACAAATTAAACCCCATGTAACCTACTATTTAAATCGATTGCTGGACATTGTAATGTTATTGGCGTCCATCTTCATTGAATTTTGAAATCAGATAGAGCCAGCCAGAGCGCTGCATAATAAGTAGCCACGCCGGCTTATTCAGTATGGAAATACACACCGACAATGACACGCCCCTACTGCGTGCTAGAATCTCCGAAAAACAAGCCGATTTCAACCTCAAAATGTACGCTTTTAAATATACCAATACTGCTATCTCAAACATGCAGAGGCTTCTTCGTGATCTCAACTAACAGATTCTGCAAAAGAACGAAAATCACAAATTTTGAAAAAAAAAGCTTCTTTCTCATTTTGCTCGAAAGTTGTGCTGCCGACTTGAGTCCCTGGTTTCCGTGACGGGTCACATATATCAGCAAAGTATAAATAATTGATAGATTTACAGTTTAAGTATCAGAATTAGGCCATTTCAACAGACACAGAAAGTGTTGATGTCTGTGTATGATTTTAAAGCAAGTTCTGGCCAAATACATTTTGTCCGTAAAATGGGCGTCATATGGTGTGACACTGCAATCTATATTTTGAACGGGCAATAATTTGGACATCATTATGATGAAGAGGTCCACACTCAACCATGAAGTTGCAGTGCCATCTCTATAGGTCAAGAGTTGAGTTCTGGCTTTTTAATTTTTAATTAAAAAGCTCTGTATCTGATATGCTCACTAGTGGTCAGTGTTTTGTGTCTTATGGTGTGACATTATTTACATAAAAATGAAACACTTTTATACGAATTTTACTTATTAATTCTTAAAAATCATTCCTGCCATGTGGCAATTTACATGCTAAGTATAAGCTAGCTGTTTTTAGTTAACCAAGAGATTATCTTAACTGAACAAAACGTCATATGGTGTGACATTGTATCATATGGTGTGACTGTTTTTTCTAAGTCACACCATATGATATATTTGTCACATAATATTACATACACCTTTTTTAATGATAAATAAATAACTATTCAAAACATATTCAATGATAATAGTGAATGTTTAATAGTGAACATTAAATTACCTATACAATTAATGTATTTCTTTTAAATTTTATACATAATTTAATGTTCTTGAAGTGAGATGGTGTTTGATTTACTCATACACTCACCTAAAGGATTATTAGGAACACCATACTAATACTGTGTTTGACCCCCTTTCGCCTTCAGAACTGCCTTAATTCTACGTGGCATTGATTCAACAAGGTGCTGAAAGCATTCTTTAGAAATGTTGGCCCATATTGATAGGATAGCATCTTGCAGTTGATGGAGATTTGTGGGATGCACATCCAGGGCACGAAGCTCCCATTCCACCACATCCCAAAGATGCTCTATTGGGTTGAGATCTGGTGACTGTGGGGGCCATTTTAGTACAGTTAACTCATTGTCATGTTCAAGAAACCAATTTGAAATGATTCGAGCTTTGTGACATGGTGCATTATCCTGCTGAAAGTAGCCATCAGAGGATGGGTACATGGTGGTCATAAAGGGATGGACATGGTCAGAAACAATGCTCAGGTAGGCCGTGGCATTTAAACGATGCCCAGTTGGCACTAAGGGGCCTAAAGTGTGCCAAGAAAACATCCCCCTCACCATTACACCACCACCACCAGCCTGCACAGTGGTAACAAGGCATGATGGATCCATGTACTCATTCAGTTTACGCCAAATTCTGACTCTACCATCTGAATGTCTCAACAGAAATCGAGACTCATCAGACCAGGCAACATTTTTCCAGTCTTCAACTGTCCAATTTTGATGAGCTTGTGCAAATTGTAGCCTCTTTTTCCTATTTGTAGTGTAGATGAGTGGTACCCGGTGGGGTCTTTTGCTGTTGTAGCCCATCCGCCTCAAGGTTGTGCGTGTTGTGGCTTCACAAATGCTTTGCTGCATACCTCGTTTGTAACGAGTGGTTATTTCAGTCAAAGTTGCTCTTCTATCAGCTTGAATCAGTCGGCCCATTCTCCTCTGACCTCTAGCATCAACAAGGCATTTTCGCCCACAGGACTGCTGCATACTGGATGTTTTTCCCTTTTCACACCATTCTTTGTAAACCCTAGAAATGGTTGTGCGTGAAAATCCCAGTAACTGAGCAGATTGTGAAATACTCAGACCGGCCCGTCTGGCACCAACAACCATGCCACGCTCAAAATTGCTTAAATCACCTTTCTTTCCCATTCTGACATTCAGTTTGGAGTTCAGGAGATTGTCTTGACCAGGACCACACCCCTAAATGCATTGAAGCAACTGCCATGTGATTGGTTGATTAGATAATTGCATTAATGAGAAATTGAACAGGTGTTCCTAATAATCCTTTAGGTGAGTGTATTTATGAGTTTCTTATCATTTTAAAAGTTTTAAAACAATGTTAGTATGTATTTTGATTAATGTTAACTGAATTGAATTAATTGAATGTTGAATGCAAATAAAATACAGTTTTTTGCATTGACAAATTGTGGAGTGGTGCAGTTAATCATATAGCGTGACACTATATAATTTGGTGTGACATTCAGAATTGTGCCAGTAAAAATACTTTCTTAATTATAAATCATAAAAAAGTCAACGGAACACAAGAGAAATAGTATCAGCAAGAGTCACAAGCATTTTCATAGATGTATAACCGGGTTTAACATAATTAATCTAAAATATCTGGAAAGGCTGAGGAGAGATGACTTACTTTGCATGATGGTTTAGAAAAACAATACAAAATCTAATGAATCTGCACAAAAGAAATGTTAAATCTTAAGATAGTAATGAAAACAATTTATTTGAAGTTAGTTACTTAGGGAGAGTATATCCCATTTTCATTTTATATAGAATACCTTTTATGTCACACCATATGACAATTTTAGGCACGAATGCAACAAATTGGTGAATAAATCCAATTTCAAATACAAAATCTAAAAGACCACATATATTGTGGGAAATGCAAGAGTCAGTACAACACAACTCAATATTTTTTATGCCTAATATTTGAAGTAAAAAATAAAAACTTTTTTCAGGCTTATATGTCTCCCACCCACTTGCGTTTGGATGCTCCTGGGCTCGTGCGTTCCCTTCTGTAATGAAGTTGCTGGAGAGGGAATCTCTGGCGCTGATTGGCTGGCAGTTGGTCGATGATGCGTTCTGAGGGACAGCACTCGATGGTGAGTGGTTAGTTGGCTTTGCAGGGTGGCGCTTTGTTCGTGGGATTTCCTGGATTGCGGGTTGCCATGCAACGGAGTTTCCTCTGAGTCTGGAGCGACTCTGAGGCCCTGTCCCAAATGGCACACTCCAGACTTGTGGACTTCCTCAGAGTCCACACTTTGGTGACGTAATGTAGTGCAGACCTATAGGGCCCTTGGCGTGAGTCCACGAGGGCGCATTGAGAGGTATTTTTGGGACAGACTGGATCGTCACGCCGGAAATAACGGCCTGGTTGTTGTTGGACAGGAGAAATCACGTTTTTGTGCTCCGACGTCTTATCTCCATGTCAACTACATAGCTTAATTTTACAGTTCTATATTTTTATATTGTGCATGACACCTGGGCATTAGACAATAGATACATCATGCTTATTTTAAAGGGTGATTCTCTGAATTGGGTGCCTTTTGGGTCATATTTTATTTTTATTGATTTTTTTTTACCTTAAATAGTTATATTTCTGATCATTTCATGTGATAGTGGATTAGTCAAACCTTTAAGAAAATACATTTTCCCACCTCAGGCATGAAATTCTAATCGATGTTGAGTGTTTTTTCTTACTGAAAGTTGTTTTGGAGTTCAACCCCGTCACAGACCACTTCACAGATTTTCAAGTCAATTTTTGTAGAAGCTTTTCAATGAGATGCCCCTTGTTTGATATCATTTATTGCATGTAGAATTTTATTTTTAAATACTCACCATTTGAATACCAAATCAGGTCATGAAAACGGTACCTAACATTGGTCTTCATATCTTATCACAAAATATGCATTAACATTAGGATTTAATTAGGCTTTCATATTTTTTTCAGACTATCCTGTAAATTCTGCACACAGCAAAACAAACATTGACCTAATTTGTCTTCTTATCACGAAAATATTAATAAAAACTATCAAATAACGGGGTTGAAGTGATGATCATTATTTCAATATAGTATCATGGATTTCTTACCTGTAAAATTAATGGTATCATATTCCAGGGGTTCCCAAACTTTATCATGACAAGGCCCCCATAATACCACTAGGTTCTGGCCAAGGCCCCCCTTTTGCATGATGTGTTATCGACAATACCTACTACGGCAAATGTAAATAAATAAATAAATAAAACATCTGGGTGAACATCCATTGACATTTATTAGTGTTGTAATAACAACATTTGTATGTCAGATCATCATATATGGTCATTTCAATATCTTAAAATCTGGAACAGTAATTTCAACATTCAACATTGTATCTGTGTGTGTCAGTCAGTGAATGGAAAAAGAAAGATCTTAAAGAGAGTGTGTGTGTGTGTGTGTGTGTGTGTGTGTGTGTGTGTGTGTGTGTGTGTGTGTGTGTGTGTGTGTGTGTGTGTGTGTGTGTATGTTGTCAGATCATATATATGTTAATTTCAATATCTTAAAATCTGGAACAGTAATTTCAACATTCAACATTGTATCTGTGTGTGTCAGTCAGTGAATGGAAAAAGAAAGATCTTAAAGAGTGTGTGTGTGTGTGTGTGTGTGTGTGTGTGTGTGTGTGTGTGTGTGTGTGTGTGTGTGTGTTGTCAGATCATCATATATGTTAATTTCAATATCTTAAAATCTGGAACAGTAATTTCAAAATTCAACATTGTATCTGTGTGTGTCAGTCAGTGAATGTAAAAAGAAAGCTCTTAAAGAGAGAGAGAGAGAGAGAGAGAGAGAGAGAGAGAGAGAGAGAGTGTGTGTGTGTGTGTGTGTGTGTGTGTGTGTGTGTGTGTGTGTGTGTGTGTGTGTTGTCAGATCATCATATATGGTCATTTCAATATCTTAAAATCTGGAACAGTAATTTCAACATTCAACATTGTATCTGTGTGTGTGTGTGTGTGTGTGTGTGTGTGTGTGTGTGTGTCAATGGGAGTGCTTGGCCTGGTTGCAACATTCAACACTGAGAGAGAGAGAGGATATTAATGGGACGGATGGGCCTGGTGGCTTCTACATAGTTTGTCCAGCCTGGGCTTTATGTCTGTCAGTGCAACACGCATGTCACTCTCCACATTTAGACGTGCTCTGTGTTTTGTTTTAAGTACTTTTAAAGTTGAAAAACCAGACTCACACAAATAAGTGGTTGCAAAAGGAAGAAGGAATTTCAGAGCACTCTCAGCTAAGATGGGAAAGTCATTTCTTACATACATCCAGTAGTTAGAGAGAGAAAGAGTCTCAAATTTCATTTTTAAATCCTATGAAGTAGTCATCTCAATCAGCTCCTCTTGTGATTTTAAGTCCAGACAAGACCCTACATCAGGGGCAAATGGGTTCCTTACCCAGTTTAGATGGGTGCTGTCAATTTCAGGGAAATATTCTCTGAAATATCCCTGGAGGTGCTCCAGGTGTGATTGTATCAGTGGAGAAATGGTGTCCAACTCACCACCAGATGACAGCAGCTCTTGGTGTAAAAGTGGGAACATTTCTGTAATTCCCTCCTTGAGCTTGTTTGACCACAGCATAATCTTAAGGGAAAAAGCACGCACTTTGTCTTGCATATGCACTATGTATGTGCCACGCCCTTGCATGCTTTGGTTAAGCACATTCAGATGACAAAAAATGTCAGCCATATATGCAAGTTTGAGAATCCAGGCTTCATTTGTAAAACGGTCAGCCAGCTGATGTTTCTCAGACAAGAGAAACTCTGCAACCTCCCTCCGCAACTCATACACACGGTTCAAAACTGCCCCTCGTGAAAGCCAGCGTACGTTTGAGTGAAGAAGCAATCCATCAAAACGGGCTCCCATTTCTTTACACAGAATAGCAAAAAGTCTGTGTTTCAAGGGGCGTGCTTTAATGAAGTTTACTATGTGTATTACGTCCTGTAGTACCTGGTTAAGCTCATCATCCAACCGTTTAGCCACCAGTGCTTCTCGATGGAGCATACAGTGCGTGAACGCCGCATTCGGGGCCTTCTGTTTGATGAGAGCCGTCACCCCACTGTTCTTCCGAGTCATAGCCGCGGCCCCGTCAGAACACACACCCACGCAACGAGACCAGTCAAGTCCATTTGAATTAATATATTCGTCCAGCACTTGAAAAATCTCTTTCCCGGTGGTTCTACTTTCAAGTGCTTTACAAAACAGTATTTCCTCAACGAACATTTCTTGGGAAATGAATCTTATGTACACAAGCAACTCGGCAGCGTTTGCCACATCTGTACTTTCATCTAGCTGCAGTGCGAAATATTCACTAAGTTAGCTCTCACCTGGTCCAACAGTTGAGCAGACACATCCTCAGCCATGTCTCCAATACGTCTGCTCACAGTGTTATCAGAGAGTGGTACAGCGTCAATTTTCTTGGCAGCATCCTCACCCAGTAGCTCTTTAACAATGTCTTTAGTAGCTGGTAGTATCAAATCCTCTCCAATTGTGTGTGGCTTCTTAGCTCGCGCAATGTGAAAGGAAGCCAAAAACGATGCCCTCAGTGCTCTCTCAGGGACAGTAGCTTGCCGCGCAAATGTTGCTGACTGCCTGGTCAAATGTTCTTCCTTTCTTTTAAAAAAGTCAATTGGTTTTTCGGCCTCTGCTGGATGCTTCTGGTTCAGGTGACGTTGAAGTTTTGATGGTTTTAAGCATTCGTTGGAGAGTATCTCGAAGCAGAGAACGCATTTGGGGCACTCGTGTCCATTCTTGTGCGTGACGCAGGTAAATCCATACTTAATGTATGCTGCCTCATACCTACGAGTCTTACTCGGCCAGGAGTTCGTTTTCTGATTTTTTTTATCTGAGGTTTCGATTGCTGGCTCGTCAGGTTTTTTCCTTTTTAAAAATCTATCCATTTTGATAGAGGTTTGACAGAGTTAGGCAGCTAACTAAATAAATAGCTGAATAGCTGAGCACTGGCGGTTGTTACCAAGGCTACACTGACAGATTACGTGTACCAGCCAATCAGAAAGATTAGCATTAAAAGTTTAATGTTCAGATATCGACAAATTATTAGAATGCTATTTCATAACAATGCTCATAATAATAAAAAAATATATATTTTTTTTATATTTGTAAAATATTTATATACAATTTTATTTTATTTTTTTTTTGCTTTTTTCTTCCAACTTTCTGCGGCCCCCCTGGCGCCACCTGGCGGCCCCCACTTTGAAAACCACTGTCATATTCAATAACATTTTATTTTATTAAAGTTGGTAAAAACAAACAAACATTTGAGTAAGTATTTAACATTAAATCAAAAGCATTAAGCATTAATTAATCACAAACATCAATCGATCTTCGTCACATTTTTTATTATAACAGGGTTGAATCGTTGTGACAGGGTTGAATGTTTGACACTTCTTAGTAGATTACTCAATTGTAGACTTGTTGTATCGTGATGTGAACTGTCAGAAATAATCGATTATGGTATTTTATGTTCAAATTTTTTTAGACATCCTAATGGCAAAAACAGCAGCAGAGTCGCTATGTCGCTATTCCTCAAAGCTTCCCTCTTCTTCTGTCTTTTTTTAGCATCCCTCCACATCTTCCGCTTATATCGTTTAGCTCTGTCACCCAGATTGCTTATTTTTTTATTTTTTCCTATCTCTGTGTCCCTTTTCCACCTTTCACGCTCACTCCTGAGATATGTTTCCCTGCTCTCTGCATCTGCATCCCTTCTTGCTCTGTACTGTCTTTGCCTCTCTGCTGCTGTTTTTGCCATTGGGATGTCTGAAAATATTGAACATAAAATACCATAATCGATTATTTCTGACAGTTCACATCACAATACAAGAAGTCTACAATTGTGTAATCTACTAAGAAGTGTCAAACATTCAACCCTGTCACAACGCTTCAACCCTGTTATGGTAAAAAAAAATGTGACGGGGTTGAAGTTTTTGGCTAACAGTAGCTAAGACAGTTAGCTTAGCTAAGACAGTAGCACCACATGACATTTAGGACAGCATAAAATTTTAATGTTTTGCAAAACTATAATTTAATTATTCTTAAACCATTGTTTACTATCATTTAGTCATATAACAGAGTTGAAATGTTGAGCATGACAATCTTAATCTGACAGTAAAAAACGATACTGACACTTGCCTTTGCAGCATGTTCTTCAAGAGACTTGTGTGATGTCACTGCCTGGATGTGATGCCACAGGGATTGATCCATTATTTTTATAGGGGGGTAAAAAGTATGGCGTGACGGGGTTGAAAACAAATTGGAGGACGTGTATAAATATTGCAATTTCATATGTAATTAATGTATTTTTATATATACATGTATATTTTAGTTAAAGTAGACCAACATATGATTATATTAGCAGCAACATTTTGGTATTAATTGCACTTTTTATTTGTTTGATATTCAGTGAAAATGTAATGATGGTTAGTGAGGACATGCAAACATGCTTGCTGTGGTATTTATGAGTAGCGTTTAGTTAGCCTACAAAAATAGTCAGACCGAACGTTGCATGCAGTGCTTTATTACTGGGCTACATATCCGCCCTCACTTCCAACAACCAACCTTCCAACATCCCTCCGCCTGATATCCATACAAACGTAATGACGTAAACAGTACGTCAGGTTTACTGATATAATCTGAATGTTACATCACTTCTTTTTTTTTTCTCTTTTTTTTTTTACTCTTGAACTCAGTTATGTTGTTTCCACTTTCAGTTACTTGAGTAATCAACAACTAAACATTCACTTGGTCTGTAATAAACAACAAACTCTATGAAGTAAACAAACAGATTGCTTGAGTGTAATAAATCAGTTAAGTGCCAACTCAGAAATAGTTTCAGATGTAGGATATAGAGCTGCCTTTATATACATTCTCGGATTCTGAACGAACTCTTTTTTTTTTTTTTTTTAAAAGGACACATTCTCTTCACTTAACACTTAACACATTAAACACATAACGGTTGTGTCATCTAGTCCATATCACCTCTGGTGCATTAGGGCCAATTCACAGTCCTACTCAGTCCATGTTACCCGTTTTTTTTCAGTCTGTGACAAAGTCTCTGAGGAATTGTGGAGGCTGTCGGTGCCTAGCAGGGTATCTTGCCACCACTGGGACTGTGTCGGCAGTGACTTCTTCATCCTCTTCTGCTGTCGATGCGTCACGCAGGCCAGGGTCAAGCTTTTTGAAGAAGGATGAATTTCTTGTCACTCGACTGTGGTTACTTTGTACGGCTTGTGGTTGTATGGTGCTGTGAGTTTATTGCGCCTGGGTTGAGAGCACAACACCATGTCACCAGGTTGGAGAGAGTAATGTGCATCGTGTCGGCGTGTGTCTGAGTACGCCTTCATTTTGGCTTTGGCCTTGTGGTCTCTCCTGCGAAGATCCTTGTCTGATCCAGTGGGCGTGCTCACAGAAGGCATCTTTGTGTGTATCCTGCGTTTGAGCAACAACTCAGCGGGTGATGTTGTTGTTGTGCTGTGTGGTGTGGTGTTGAACGGTACTCACGTAGGAATGTGTAGAGATACTGCTTCCAGGGGGTGTTCTCATAAACCTCTCTGCAGTGGCGTTAGCCTGGGGCCATAGTGGTGTGATCTTTCGATGGTGAAATCCCAAATAGGCTGCAAACTTGCTGAACTGCTCACTGTTGAATGGGGGGCCGTTATCCGTTTTCACAGATCTGGGGATGCCAAACATGGAAAAGATTTTATCTATGACAGGGATGACAGAGTTTGCAGAAGTGGAGTGTATAACTTCCACCACGGGGTATCGGGAGTAGTCATCTATGATGACTAGTAGGTGTTCACCTGTTGGTAGTGGGCCGTAGAAGTCTGCACTTACACAGTCTGGCAGGTCTGACATCTGCAGAGGTTCTGTGTGAGTTTCAGGTGTGGTGGCTTGACATGCTAGACAGTTTCTGACCATTGTCTCGGCCTGTCGGTCGATGCCTGGGAACTACACCTTCTCTCTCAGGAGGGCCTTCGTTTTTGTGATTCCCTGATGTGCCTCATGGGCAAGCTGAAGTACTCTGTACTCGAGGGAGGAGGGACGATTCTGGAGCCCTTTAGTATGATGTCATTTTCGTGTGATACTGTGAGCTCGCTTTTCACATGTTTATACTGTTTTAGCGCAGCAACTTTTGTGACTGTGTGCCATGCATTGTTGCGTATGAGAACACTAACTTTTTGTAATGTTGCATCCTTGAGTGTCTCTGATTTGATTTCATCCAGAGTCATCGCTTTTGGTGTGTTGTTCTGCATGATGAAGTTTACATATTCTTCAGCCACTTTTGTGGCAGGGGTGTTTTTGGTAGGTGTCTGTGCTGGGATTGGATGGCGGGACATGTAGTCTGCTGGATTATCAGTCCCTTTCCTATATTCTATTTTGAGGTTGTATGGCTGCAGCCGGAGTCCCCACCGCTCGATGCGGGCAGGCGGCTTGGACCTCGGGTTGTTCCAGATTAGTTCGAGTGGCTTATGATCCGTCACTATTGTGAACTCTTTGCCGTAGATGTAGAGATGAAAATGTTCGCAGCTCCATACAATTGCGAGCGCTTCACGCTCTGTTTGAGAGTAGCGCCTCTCGACGTCGCTGAGTGCTCTGCTTGCATATGCGATTATGTGTTTCTTTTCTTGGTCTTTTTGCAGCAGTATCGCCCCTAGCCCGACTGGACTAGCGTCGACGATGAGCTCTGTTTCTCTGTTCGGGTTAAAGTATGCCATTGTGGTCTCGCTGGTGAGACTCTCTCTCAGTGTGCTCAGTGCTGCATCCTGTTCTGCGCCCCACTGCCAGGTCGTGTTCTTCCTCGTGAGCTTTCTGAGGGGCTCTGTTACAGTGGCAAAATTAGTAATGAAACGTGAGCAGTAGTTTGCCATGCCCAAAAGACTTCTGACCTCCGCAGCATCCTTCGGCTTGTCGGCTTGGTGTATGGCGTCGACCTTCTTTGGATCTGCTGAGACACCGCCAGCAGAGAAAATGAAACCGAAGAACTCAAGTTGCGTCTTGTTGAACTCACACTTCTTTCGGTTTAGTGTGAGGCCACGTTCTTTGAGTCGCTGGAACACAGCTGTTAAGCTCTTGTCATGATCAGCCTGTGTCGCTCTGTAGACGATGATGTCATCGCTGAGATTCTTCACCCCTGCGATGCCCTGAAGTGTCTGATGGATTGTGTTTTGAAACACCTCCGCGGCTGAAGATTGCCCAAGTTGAGGCGCTTGTATCTTCTCAGGCCCAGGTGCGTTGTGAATGTGGTAATGTACCTGCTGTTGGGATGTAGTTCCAGCTGGTGATATCCCGATGTTAGATCCAGCTTTGAGAATATGGTCGCTCCATTCAGTTCATGAATAACGTCATTCATAGTGGGAGTCAGGTGACGTTCTCTTTGGATGGCTGTGTTTGCTTGTCGCATGTCGACACATATGCGTACCTTGTCTGGATCTTTGGGCTTTGGTGGCGTTACAATGGGCGAGACCCAGGGTGTTGGGCCTGTCACTTTTTCTATGATATCCTCATCTTCCAGTCTCTGTAACTCAGCTTCAACTTTTTGACGTACATGAAAAGGAACTCTGCGGTGTGGCTGGCATGTGGGCTGTATGTCTGAGTTTATATGTAGTGTCACTTGAAAGTCTTTCAGCTTACCAATGCCATCAAACAGCTCAGGGTGGCTGTTTACAAGTTCATCTGCTACTGTGAGGTTCACCGAGGAAGGGCTGATAGAGCGTATAATTTTGATCAACCCCAATTCGTCGGCTGTCTGGTAGCTGAGCAGGGAGCAGCCATCACCTTTAATTACATAGAATGTCCCATCTGTTTTGGTCTTGTTCTTCGCCTCCACGCAGCCTGTGAATTTCCCTAGGATGGGCAGTGCGTCTTTGGACCCATAGGCAAGTATTTTGAGATCAGTGTGTAGGAGGCGGGGCTGGATGCTCAGCCATATAGCTTGATTTGTGTTAACGGCTGCTTACTGTTGCTATTGCTTTTAACAGTGTATGCATAGGATTCATCGCTGCTTGAAGATGACTTGGGTTGAGCTGGTTCACTTTGTGTTTCCACCTGATTGATTTTCTTTCTATAGCTTTTCTTGTATCCCTGTGTCTCTGCTTGCTGCTCTGAGTGTTGTGGTTTTGACCTGCATTGTCTTGCGAAGTGGTTTTGCTTCCCACATGCTTTACATTGGTTTACCCTTTGCAGGGCATTAATTTTTGTGTGGCCACTTACCGCCACAGTTTCTGCATTGTGTGTTGCTGCCACCCGTTGGACGTTTTTGGTATGACTTCTTGTGGAGCTTTCTGTGTATTTGATTCACAGCGGTAGTGTGATTAGAACCCTCTTCGATGCAGTTCAGAAAGTTCTAGAGTCCTGCCGTATTCAAGCAGTTCTTTTAATGTCTTGTTTGCCTCCCTCAAACCGTATTTGCGCACTCTGGAGGACGTGCAGCTTTGGATGATCTGTGACTTTATTTCATTCTCACCGGGCTGTTGTGCAGCTTTCCTGAAGACGTACACTTCGTACTGGACATTCTTTTTGGGCGAGAAGTACTCGGTGAGTTTTGCTTTCACGTCTGCATACTTGTCTGCCTCCGCCGCCACTGTGTCGTATATGTCGTGCACTCTTTCGCCAGCCAGATGCAACAGGAGGGCTTTCAGTCTTGGGTCCCTGGTTATATTCACAGCTGTAGTGTAGTTCTCGAACCGCTGAAGCCACTTATTCCACCTCGGTCCGACAGAGCTGGGTTCGCTCTCTGTATCAAACGGTGGTACGGACGGGCTGTGTGCTAGCGCCATGCTAACTGTCCGGTTGCTAACTCGCTAGCTCACTTACTTTACAGCCGGTTGCTTTCACTTCGAACTTTATTTCGCACGCAAACTCTGTCCAGGAGACGTTTTTGTTATTGTGGACCCTCGTCGCCAGTGTGGTATTTAAGAGTAGCGTTTAGTTAGCCTACAAAAATAGTCAGACCGAACGTTGCATGCAGTGCTTTATTACTGGGCTACATATCCGCCCTCACTTCCAACAACCAACCGATATCCCTCCGCCTGATATCCATACAAACGTAATGACGTAAACAGTACGTCAGGTTTACTGATATAATCTGAATGTTACACTTGCCTACTACTTAGGCAACCGATTATCTTTAAATAAAAATAAAAAAAAGCAATTGTGTTGCATTATAATGCTAAGGCACCTTGTTCTGTTAATTGACAGCGTTAAAATGCATTTTGTGATTTCCTTCAATTGAAAATCTTTGAAGTATGTTTGGGGGACTTGAAGGGCACCCAATTCAGAGAATCACCCAAAAGATGTATACAGTTGTAGCTAGATAATAAAACACAATGTTCCATTTGAACTAAGATTACAATTTTAACACATAATGAAAATGTGCATGAGTTTCAGATGAATTTAAAGGTTTCAATATTCATACTATGTATACATATGACTCAGTAAAGCCCAATATTCGGTTCTATTTATTTAATGAATTATAATGTGATCGTATTATTCAACACACTATTATTATGTTTGAGACATCAACCACTGCTCGATGACCATAATGTTTGTATAAACTGTAGGTAACAACTAGTAAAATATACATCAAGGTAATAAAAAACGTAATATTTTCTTCTCAGTCATGTCAACAATTATCCGTGGGCGAAATCTCCTCCCATCCGTTGTCTGATTGGCCTTTCGCAAAGATTCTTGTGTAGTTAAAGTGCGTGGAGCCTGCATCTATGCGGGCTTCGCGGAAGACCGCTTCAAGGGTACAAAGGGGGCGCTGCTGAGCACACTTCAGAGCGGTAAAATGCTGAATGGGACGGCCTACGGACTCGTAGACTCAGCGATCACGCGCAATTCAAGTCCGCGAGACCGAAAGTCCACATGAAGTGCGCGATTTGGGACAGGGCCTGAGAGGGTTTCCTTTGATGAAGTTCAACGAAGGATCTTACGGAAGAGTTGATGAGTTTTGAGTGAGCTCTTGGTGGTTTGAAGAGTATGTAAGCATACACGCTGGACGATGGAAAGGTCAGCACAAACATAGGCGAAAGTAAAAGTCACTGCAAAAGCAGGGCATAAAGCAGGCAAAAAGCTTGTCATTGGATTATAAGCGTGTCCAAATGAAGCTAACACACTGGCAGGATGCAGTGTCTTGTTACAGGACACACACTGAGACTGGGTTTTACAATGGATAAAGAATGTCCTGAGAGCTGTGACTCTCACTTAAATTCTTGCAGAGGAAGAGAAATAAAAAACCCTGTTAATCCTATATATATTCTATATATAACCACTTGATAAATGTGTAAACATGTATCTAATTTTCCCATCTCATGATTTTCCCTTTTATGTGGTGTTTGTATTCTTGTAAACTCAATTGGGTTAATGTTTCAGACTTTGCATATTATGATTAACCAACATTATATGTGCGGCATGTTTGATCTCTAAAAAATCCAATCTTCATCTCCGATTTGTTAATGTACATTACATGTTGCTAACTTTGTGATGCATTAGTATTATAAGAATCTTAAAGATTCTTTTCTTAAACACCCAATGAAAGTACATATTCAAATGCCCTGCTAGAACACAAAGGGTCGTAAAATTTCCCCCCAAATCTTCTCATTGGCTCTTGCACCTCCAGAGGTTGTGCCATCTTCACGCCTTAAAGTCACTGATCAGCTTTTAGCTCTCTCTTACTCCCTTTATGAAATGCTGACGTGAAGATGATGCTGAACTAGAAGCCTCTAAGGACCCACCAAGCTTGTGCCAGGCTGCGGCCTTGTCTTTCCATTCATCAAAGATACTCTGACTACCACTGGTTCTTTCTCATCAAGACCACATCAGCAAAGATCAACTGGAGCCTCAACTAATTGCATTAGGACGGTTTAATTCAAATGGGCGAGACATGCAAGTATCAAACTTAGTCTCATTATTTGATACATTAAGTATCCTTACCCCTTTAAAGGAGGCCGTGTTAGAACTAAACTGATGGTTTGCTCAAGGCTGTTGATCTGCTGAATTTCAAACAATACTATAACTTCTTGCTTTCCTGTATTCTGCTTCAGCTCTTTTTCCCTTGGTAAACTAACATACACACACATACATGCATACAGAGTAGTTTAAGTGTTTAGACTAGTTAATAAAATCTTGTTCATGTCACACGTAAAGTTGTCCGTGTCTCAAGCTCATAACTGGAGTCACTAATCATTTAGATCTTGGTTACTGCTCTTAGTAGTATTGTAAATTAAGAAAGACATTTCCCATGCCCCGGAAATGTACATTTCTTAGAGTTAATAAACAATTAATCCTGAGTGTTCATGGGACAAATAGGTTCATTGATTGTAATATTAATTTACGACAGTAAATTAATTATATTAACTAATCCAAATATTCATAATCAGTTATAACCAGTTATTATTGATTATTAATATTTCATATAGAGCTAATTTGCTACATTATGGTGGAGAATGAATAGGGCATGATTAAACAAAGGTTATGAGCTTAAACCACTGTCAACCTAAAAGTGTGTATTTGATAATTCTAGTCAGAATAGGACACAACATGCAATTCCGCATTAAGGTCGCTAGTTGCTGGCTTATTTAAATGCAGATAAATGATGATTTGAATTGACATCTCTACTGTAATTGAAAAAGTCTTAACACATTTAAGCTTATTTTCAAATGGTATCAGTGTAAGGTTAATATGATTTTAGCGAAGAAACCCTAATTTCAGTATTAAAGCGTAAGTCTGTTTTGACGAAGGAATCTCAGCTCAGCGGCATATAAACTGTACCAGAATTGATTATTCTGCTTTGGTTAAAGAATTCCAAATGCAGTATTGCTTAACCTGTTTCTGATGAAGGAATCTCAGTACAGTGTTATATAAATGTAAATATGGGCGATGCTCCCCTTTTTACAGTGTAGAAGCCTTACAAATTATAGTTAGATTGATGTCATTCATCTAAACTTTATCCATGCATTTAAAAAGCATAGCTACCTGGTGATCAAAACTGTGTCTCACTCACTGAAACTCTGAAGTGCACTGGTTCCCATGACAACAACTTGTCACAGGAAGTGCTAACTCTAGATAGCACATGTTACCTTCCGACGCCATTTTGTAAACAAACAGCTGAAGTGGCTAAGCTAACCCAACCAGGCAAGCCCTTCAACTTAGGCTAAGCTAACTAATAACTTCAACAGTTAGTTGTTAGCATAATTTACATGAAGCCTTTAACTACAGCTTGTGTGTATGCAGTGTGAATTATCTAAACCATTTTCCTTTAATCCCATTTCTGGTTTCTGAATTCTCACTTTCTCTTTCCTTAACTTTTTTTCTTTTCATCTAATTTCACCTGCACTTTTGAGGTGCATTCCTTACTGAACGCTGTTCAGCTAAATTTGCAGTTACTTTGTTAATTAAATCTAAACTTAATTACATGTAAACTGTTTAGCTAGAGAAGAATTTTTAGTTATTGGGAACTTTCAATGGCACGTTGACTAAACTTTATGGAGGGACAAACACATGGTATGGTCTTGAACACGCAGCAGCTGTGACCAACTTAGAATGATGTCCAAAGCAAATCTAATGGTTGATCATAAGTGCAATTGATTATCCCCAATACTAGATCATTCATGAGTCGATCATGATTAAGACAGATGTTTATGGATTGATCATTAAAACTTTGAGTCAACCGATTCCTTAAAAATGCTGAATCGTTCAGTTATGAGAAAACACGTGATGCTTGATGGTTCTGCTGTGATCTTTAACTATTTTCGCTGCTGAAACAGAACAAAAACAGTCAATACTGCATCTAAAATGTAAGTGACTTAATTGTAACTGTTTATTAACCTGTTGTATGAAATCTAGCGGTGGGAGAAAAAATTGATTCTTAGATGCATCGCGATCCAGACGTGGACGATTCTGAATCGATTCACAAATGTCAAAAAATCGATTCTCTAAAAAAATATTTTTCTAATAACCTAATATTGACGGAACGCAAAAGGCGGAACTCTAAGCGGACGTGCGTGCAGTCTGTGGCGCGCACATAACAGAGAAGTTTCTTCTGCTCACCAAGGCTGCATTTATTTGATTAAAAATACAAACAAAAACAGTAATATTGTAAAATATTATTCCAATTTAAAACAGCTGCTTTCTATTTTAATATATTTTAAACTGTTATTTATTCCTGTGATCAAAGCGGAGTCACTGTCACATGATCCTTCAGAAATTATTATGAGAGATTTACGTGAGCCCAACACTGCTTACTTTCGTTTTCATTTTTTATTTTATTTCGTTTTGGCTTGTTTATAGTTATTTTTTTTATTTTTTTTTATTAACTTGTTCCGTTCTGAATATCATTAAATTTAAAGGACTTGTTGTGGAATATTTTGAGTGTATCATAAAATTAGAATAATTCTCTCTTTTTATATTTCCCTAGTAATTTTGTTTAATTTATTTTTTTATTGTTCTAATCAGGTCAGGCAAGTAAAATTCCCTGTGTCTTGTGTCTTGTCCCTTAAATTATACATACATACATATATATATATATATATATATATATATATATATATATATATATATATATATATATATATATATATACAACGAATTTCACACACTTGGAAAAAATGCTCTTTATTTGAATGAGTAAACGTGGCTCTTTTAAGAGGAGGCTTTAGCTCTTTGTTGTGTTCATCTCCTACGGTATTATATATCGTTCATCTGCAACTCTGCATATCATATTAAATTAAAATAAATGCCTTAGGCCTTGTGTTTTGTAAATAAGTTTGATTGGTTTTCTAAAAAAATATTATTTTATGCCTAAACATAGCCTACCCAATCACAAAAAAAATATTAAAACTATCCTATGGCTTTATATCACTTTAACACGGTAAAGGGCTCATACTGTATCCTCACAACTGTGTTCCTTTCTTGAGAGAAATTATATCTGCGAGGATTTCCAGTCAGGATTTAGACCGTACCATAGTACCGAGACTGCTCTCGTTAGAGTCACAAATGATTTGCTCTTATCATCCGATCGTGGTTGTATCTCTCTATTAGTGTTACTTGATCTTAGTGCTGCATTTGACACCATTGACCACAACGTTCTTTTAAATAGACTCGAACATTATGTTGGCATTAGGGGAAATGCACTAGCATGGTTTAAATCATACTTATCTGACCGTTATCAGTTTGTAGCAGTAAATGAAGAGATGTCTCATCGATCACAAGTTCAGTATGGCGTACCTCAAGGCTCAGTACTAGGACCGCTGCTGTTCACTCTGTACATGCTACCATTAGGAGATATCATTAGGAAACATGGAATTAGCTTTCACTGTTATGCTGATGATACTCAGCTGTACATTTCTTCAAAACCTAATGAAACTTATCAATTCACAAAATTAACGGAATGCATAGCGGATATAAAAAATTGGATGACTCGTAATTTCCTACTTCTAAATTCTGAAAAAAACAGAGTTTCTAATTATTGGACAAAAAACTCCCTCACGTAATAACCTAGAATACTGTCTAACACTCGATGGCTGCTTTGTTAAGTCTTCGTCGTCGGTTAGGAACCTGGGTGTGCTCTTTGATACCAATCTTTCATTTGAAAGTCACGTGTCTAATACCTGTAAAACTGCATTTTTCCATCTTAAAAATATATCTAAATTACGACATATGCTCTCATTGACAAATGCGGAACAATTAGTTCATGTGTTCATGACCTCAAGGCTAGATTATTGTAATGCTCTACTGGGTGGTTGCCCATCACATGGGTTAATGAGCTAATGAGTTAAATCAGATGTGTTTGATTAGGGAGACAAAGAAAATGTGCAGTGTTGGGGTGCCGGCAGTACAGGTTTGGGAACCACTGAACTAGAGAATAGTGCAGCGTTTTGCATGGCGTCCCCACTGCTTATAGCTACGCAATACAAAGTGACGTTCGAAAGGGAAATACTCGGTTACTATCGTGATCTCAGTTCCCTGAGAGTAGGGAAGGAGTATTGCGTAGCCGGCCGCACTAGTAACCTGGCAAGTTGTCGCTTCAGTCGTTAAACGTGCTAAAATGGCGTTTTTCGGGGACTAATATCAGAGACAGTAAAAGAATAATAGGCTAAGGCCGCGCCCCCTCGGCGGGCTCTGACGTGGTGTGATGCTAGCTCATTGGCGCACAAGTCAGAGGCGCCCACGCCATTGGATGTGCAGTTGCCGCAGCACAGCCAATGAGTGAGCCAGACACTCACTGCGCTAGCTGTGCAGCTGCAAAATGCGTTTTACACTATTTTTTACAGTCTATGGTTTTACATTATAGGCTTCAGTAAATTGAGGATATGAGTTTCCCCTTTTCCCGCAACATATGTATGCACGTAAAAAAGCATTGAAACTTTAATTAAACTAGGGATATTTCAATTGGGTGAATATAATTTAATGTTTTCTGAGGACTTTTTCATTTTTGTGATTGTTTTGCGGTTAAATTAGGAATTATGCAGGATCTCAAAAAAAATGTGACATTGTGTTGATTTTGCGTTGTATTCAGCGATCGCGGAATCGCGAAAAACTGAGGACTGCATAGGGGATAGTGAACATTTCACTGGAACTTCATCTTCATTAGGCCTACATCTATATTTTTGTGGTTAATGTAAATTGTTATGTATTAATGTATTCAGCTGTTGTCAGAGCACTATATATTTTGCTACAATCTGCCATGTCAATAAAGAATAAATGTTCCTAATTGACACAACATGCTGTTTTTTAAAAAATGTTTATTATATAAAACTCAAATAGGCTAGTGGCAACAAGATAACAACAGGCATATAGAAGACTAAAAAAAAACAATATTAATAATTGTTAATGTTAAGGTCTGATGTTTGTTTGCACCAGTAGCCTACCCTAAACATGTTACTTCTATATGTTGTATGCACCAATATAGGCCTACCCTTGTGGCTTCATTATTAACACTTCCTGTCATATATTATCCCCGCATCAACTTGACCGTGTCGAAGTTTTGGCACTCTGCCAGCTAGATGCATGTGTGTTTCAACCAGGTCCTATACCCAGACTGGGGGGGTTTAGCTCTTTGTTGTGTTCATCAGCTACGCCGTGTGTAACATTTTTCTGTCAACTCTGCATATATCGATATTATATAAATGCTTTAGGCTTTGTGTTTTTGATTGTTTTTTTTAAAATATATTATTTTATGCCTAAACATACCCAGTCACATTTTTTTTTTCAATAGTCAGAGTTTTCAAACACGTTAGCAGAGTCAGATATCTGAAACGGAACCTCCGGAGAACACAGAAGGTTATGTACTAAGTAAATGCATTTGTCGAGGTAGCGTTTCCCCACTGAGTCTCAAGGGGATTTTTTTTGAAAAAGCATTCGTTAATATGTTAATTATAATATTTTTGAGAAGCAAAGTAAACTATAATATTTAATTATTGATTTATTATCATTTAGATGCATCTTTGCATAGCCTTTATATACTGAACATTTTAATGTAATTTTGGTTGTTTACTTTTTTCAATTTAATGATAAATCTGAAAAAAAAAAAGTTTGATGAAGATGATCATAGTTAATGGTGCTTAATAATTTAAATGGACTTGGAGTTATATAGTGTTTAATAATGTGCATCTATTAAATGTGTTAAAATTAAGCCTAAATTCGTTTATATACTGTATATACATTTAATTGTTTTATTTATTATATGTATTTGTGAGTTTTTTTGTTATTCAGAATATTTTATGTTTTATATGCAATAATGCATCTATTAAATGTAAGAGTTTAATGTTTGCACAAAAAAGAAATGTGATGAAAAAGCGGGACAAGATGAATCTGTCAAAAGTCTTTTGGAAAGTAGACGAAGAGTCTCCAGAAACTTCAAATGTTTTTAATCAATAGTCAAAGTGCTAAAATAAATTCTCATTGATCAGTTTACTTCTTTCTTTGTTGCTTTTGAAGTACACCACACCAGACATGCTGACGCCCTTTACCTTAAACCATTTCACACCTCTGCAGGCTGGAGACTTCTTAATCCTTTTGAAATCTCTTTTGTATATTTTTTTCTTTCCTTTTATCTATGTGATATGGTCTACATTTTATTTTACTTGTGGTACAGTTCAGTCTAAAAATAATCTGTTAAAATAGCTCTCCTTTATACAGGTGCTGGTCATAAAATTAGAATATCATCAAAAAGTTGATTTATTTCAGTAATTCCATTAAAAAGGTGAAACTTATATATTATATAGACTCATTACATGCAAAGTGAGATATCTCAAGCCTTTATTTGTTATAATTTTGATGATTATGGCTTACAGCTTGTGAAAACCACAAAATCAAAATCCCAGAAAATTAGAATATTACATGAAATCACACAGTAATTACACACAGTGATACCATGGTCATTGAACCAGGTTTTGGTTCTTTTGGCAGTGTGGGCAGGTGCAAATCCTGCTGGAAAATGAAGGAAGCATGAAGTGCTCTGGAAATGTCCTGGTAGACGGCTGCGTTGACTCTGGATTTAATAAAGCACAGTGGACCAAAGTCCTCTTTTCTGATGAGAGCAAATTTTGCATCTCATTTGGAAACCAAGGTCCCAGAGTCTGGAGGAAGAATGAGGCACACAATCCAAGATGCTTGAAGTCCAGTGTGAAGTTTCCACAGTCTGTGTTGGTTTGGGGAGCCATGTCATCGGCTGGTGTTGGTCCACTGTGCTGTCCACTCAACGCAGCCGTCTACCAGGACATTTCCAGAGCACTTCATGCTTCCTTCAGCAGACAAGCTTTATGGAGATGCTGACTTCATTTTCCAGCAGGATTTGCACCTGCCCACACTGCCAAAATAACCAAAACCTGGTTCAATGACCATGGGATTACTGTTTAATTACTGTGTGATTTCATGTAATATTCTAATTTTCTGGGATTTTGATTTCGTGGGTTTCATAAGCTGTAAGCCATAATCATCAAAATTATAACAAATAAAGGCTTGAGATATCTCACTTTGCATGTAATGAGTCTATATAATATACAAGTTTCA
This sequence comes from Vimba vimba, assembly GCA_022828995.1. Classification (NCBI taxonomy): domain Eukaryota; kingdom Metazoa; phylum Chordata; class Actinopteri; order Cypriniformes; family Leuciscidae; genus Vimba; species Vimba vimba. The sequence goes on from CM040821.1 coordinate 43,726,303, forward strand.
CTTTTTTAACGGAATTACTGAAATAAATCAACTTTTTGATGATATTCTAATTTTATGACCAGCACCTGTATATGAGGAAATATGGAGAAGCTTTTTACAATAATAAAGTCAAACTACACAACATTTCAAGCATTATTGTCTACGTTGTTATTTTATTTTATTGTCTGTAAAGTTTATTTAAATGTTTTAGATATTTAAAACGAATTGCTTACATTGTTTATTATTGTTGCACTAACAATTATTTTTTTAAGAGTTGTTTTGTGTTCTCAAATACACATCTATCACAGTCAAATGCCGGTGCCAGACAGCGCTACGCCATTCCTTTGTCTCTATACAAAAACAAACTTGCTTAAACTACACAAACATCATCGTCTCATATTGTCAATGCCGGAGTTACAAGCGCCCAAGCGCCCATTGAATGTAGTTGTCGGAATAAGAATTACAGGCCATTAGTGTTTGTTCTGTTTTTTTTCCCTCTCTATTACAAAATGCATTTAAAATAATCTGGCAACCAAACTCAATCTGTACCAACATGCATCCACATTAAAAGGATTAAAAAAATAAATAATAATGAGCGGAATCAAGTTAATGCAGACGCTTATTATTTAGGCTACATGAGGCAAAGATAAATGGATGGGTTTGCATTTTTAATGTTGTGCAAATTACTGCCTTACAAAGACAAAAACCTTAACTCGCTAGAGTGTGGAACTGAGACAAATGTGAGAACATTTGAGACTTAGTGGTAAGCTCTCTGGACACATAACCTTCTGTGTTCTGCGTATTTTCATGCTCATCCTGCGGTTCTGTTTCAGCTGTCTGACTGCCCTATTATTGGGATCGCGGATTTATGCTGGACGATGTGATTGTCTGTATGACCCGCTTGTAACAGCTCCGCTTGTAACAGCTGATTTGATGTTGTTTGTATAGTGTAGGCCTACTTTTTGCTTCACTATGTTGTAAGCTAGTAGCTTACTACTGAAGGCGCCGGCGCTCTTTTGACACTCTGCCAGCGTGATGCATGAGTGATTCCACAAAGTGCTTTTGGGAAACGCCCCCAGGTTGGTTAGCGGACCTAGTTGAAACACTCATGTATCATCACTTTACGTGCAAGACGCCCTCACCACGTCACCTCATTTTCGCATAAACTAGTCCCCAAGACTTTTGCTGCACAATTCTACGTATTTCCGTAAAACAGCAAGGACTGGACAACTGTCTGAAACAAGTATTGGACTATTGTTGCTTTTACTGGATTTTTCGGAGACATCTCCACGAGTTCTACGATTTCGAAGAGTTTTTCATCACGGTATGTGGAATTGTGTGTTTTTTAAAACAAAAAAAAAACTTTTAAAGATAAACTTAGCCTTTTTAATGTTAGAACATAAAGAAGAAGGGAGGTTGCCCTACAGATTAAGAAACTTCTTTTTATATGTTTACTCACAATATAAACAAAATGGACTGTGCTTTTGTTAAACAAATAAAACAACACGATGCGCTTCCCGAATCTCATTAACTTTCTGTAAGCAGCGCGTGCAAAAATGATCATAAACCCAGCATAGGCTATAACGTTAGCCAGTTTTTTATATTCACTTTGTGATTTAAACCTTTTGCGTGTTTGGCTGTTTGTAGGCTACCTTTTATAAATCTGTGTTATTTTATTCTATTGTGCTTGATCCGCGATGCGCGACACGCTTAGAAAACGCTTATTGGTTTGCTTTTTTCAGTGGGTCTCACACTTCTCCATTTTGATTTAAATTATGATCGGTTAACAACAGACAATGTGAGTCAAGAAAACTACATAAATTACATCTTGTGATATTTATATTTTAAGTGTTTTATTTACTCGTTTGTTAATAATTGACATTATATCTTAAACAAATATTTCTCCAGTTTTGGATTTGTCTGTATGGCTATAGTTGTAGACCTACAGTTTTCTACTTTTTCTGTGTATTTATTTATTAAACTGTTTGCCAAATATATATAGTTTCAATTAAAGATACTAATGTTTATTGGAATGTTCTGGCAAGATTCTTACTATCCCATATTGCACGCTGTATGCCGTTACTTGAACACAAAACATTATATTATAAAGTTTGTTTTTATTATGATCAAGTATTGTAGAACTTTTTCTGAGCACTCAAACCGTTTTCTCATGGGTCTCCACAGTAGTTATATTAAACATGACCTAACAAGTGTGTTGGTTAACTGTTAAGGAGCATCCTTAAGGTAAAAACGAAATGGACATCCATATTTTGGAGTGTCATTTCTCTTTCAAATGTATGATTTATTCATTTGTTTATCATTTCTACTAAAAAAAAAACAACTTTCAGAAAAGTACTTTTTATTTTAAAAGTAATTAGCAGACAAAAAAAATAATTAAAATAATATTTTATGTTAAATTGTACACACAACTCAATGCAATTACAAACAATATTAACAACTGAAATGAACAACTCTTACTAAGCTGTCTATTTTACCAAAAAAAAAAACACTACATAAATAATATTATTAAATATTATTAGAAGTATTTTATTTTCATATTCTACATTTTAAAAAGTGTTACTGTAATGCCATACCTGCATTTTCAGCATTATTGCTCCAGCCTTCACTGTTACATGATCTTTCCAAAATTATTTTAATAAGCTAATTTGCTGATCTTTCTATATCGAAAAAGGTTTTGCTTCTTCATTCTTTTATTTTTTTTTATTTTTTTTATTATTTTAGTAAAGTGAGCTTTTTCCTTGATGTTTGGTAAAATAAAAAAGTTGGTAATAATATAAAAGTCTAATTTTAACTATAAAAAAAGTATTTCTGTTTCCTTAAACATTGATACTTGTCTATCCTGTAATTTAAAGCATTTAGACTAACTGTTTTTTTATGTTTTTATTTGTTTTTTTCCAAAATTATTTTAATAAGCTAATTTGCTATTCTTTCCATGTTGAAATGTTTTTTTTTTTTAAATGAGCTTTTTCCTCCTTTGATAAGTTCAAATTAACATCATGTATTAGTAAAATACATTTGTTATAATATAAAATTTAAATATTTTATATTTGATTATTGTCATATTTTATATATATAATTAAGCAGCTTGATGTATCGTAATTTCTTTAAAAAAATTGATTTCTGTTTACTTAAAAATTGAGACTAAGCATATACATGATTTTTTTTCTAATTGAAAACATTGACTAAGTTCAAGAAAAAAGTTAAAAATAGTATAATCCAGTATAACCACATGCATTGTTAAAAATGACAAATCAAAAAGCCATATTCTCAGATATCTTCAACACTTTGAAGATGCATTTAGTTCATGGGTTACAGTTTGTTTGTTGTGTTTGTCATAAATTGTTATTTAAACATCATAAATTAGCAATTTTCATGCAAATTAAAATGTTTACAAAGTTCCTGTGGATCCATAAAAAGTCTTACATTTTATTTTATTTTATTTCAAGTCAGAAAAATCTTAAAACATTTTATTTTTACTTATGAATGGTCTTACATTTTGGATGACACTTTAACTTAGGCATATCTAAATGCTTTACCAAATTAAAACTATCAAATTTGATAACATAGCTATATTCTTTTATTCTATCTTTGTGATTATGATTTGATTGTTCTCATGACAATTTGTAACATTTACAGCAGCATGTTATGTCTGTCTACTGCACGCAAAAATAATCGAAAGAGAAAAAATGTGTAGTCCTAATTTCAGTTCAATTGTAAATTAATTCTTTACATATAGTATATTTTCCTTTTATTAAGCTGCCAATTTTTTCCAAAATGAAACCGTAGCACAACCATGCAACAAACAGCAATGACCCTAGCAATGACCCAATGAGGTCTAGTGTGGACTGACTAGGGTCGACTCACTGCCTAATGCATTGACCACGGACAGCCTACAGAGGTCCCGTCACTTAACCTGTTAACCGTTGCCAGTGCGCCCGTGCACTGAAGCGTTTTTTTTTTATTTACTTCAAAGTTACTATCAGATTTAATGTTATACCTTGACAAGCTATACATCATTAAAAAGATATAAAACTCAAGTTTCAGTATTTGACCATTGTATTCTGAGAAACTCATAGTGACAGTTATGTCTTAATTTGTGTCAGGAGTTATGAAATGAAAAAATGAGTCCATACCTTTAATATGAATTATGCGCGTCAGCCGCTTTCATTCATAAAAAAACTCTGTGCTGTCGTCATGACAGCGATACACAAAACAACGTCCCTCAGGGCTTTAGCTCAAAAATGTGCAGATTTGGAGAAACATTGATAGATTCTCATAGATTTACATCATATTTCTATAGACAGGAATAATATTTATTGAATTTATACCCAAATGCGTCGATGTAATCTTTATGAGCGTTTGGTACTCTGATTTACTGTGTTTTCAATTCATACCAATAGCCTGATGGCGCTATATGCACAATAATAGTCCATATATGGAACATGAAGAAGAGCCATAATCATGTGACATTCCAGGAAGCCTCGAACACACACAGCTAACAGAAATCTGTTGAAACATACACAGCAGGCATGTTTCAACGGGCATCTTGACACAGGACAGCAGACAACGGACTCAGTTGTTGGAGGTCTAGTGTGGACTGACTAGGGTCGACTCACTGCCTAATGCATTGACCACGGACAGCCTACAGAGGTCCCGTCACTTAAGTTACAGTTGGGCACAGGAAGGGCCCACCTGTAACTTATTTGATAGGGTCCCTGTAGGCTATCTATGGACATGTCATTTTAAGGCTAATGATGCATAGTTATGAGCTGTAAAGTACCCCAACATGTTTTATTTGTCTTTCCTGTGCACTGTACTGCATGTTTTAAGTAATAAAATATTTATAATTGTGAAATATGACCTATTAATACATTGACCATGGACAGCCTACAGAGACCCTGTCAAATAAGTTACAGGTGTGATGCTGTTTTTGACTTAGAAATTTTCAGCGGTTGAATTCCTGTAAGGTTTACAGGATTTTCACCATAGTTTCTGACGTCCCGTCTGTAACTTATATGACAGGGTCCCTGTAGGCTGTCTGCGGACATGCCATTTTAAGGCTAATGATGCATAGTTATGAACTGTAAAGTACCCCAATATGTTGGATTGTCTTTCCGGTACACTGTACTGCATGTTTTAATGTGCTGTCCATGATGTTATTATATTCATGTTTTGGATGGATTTTACTGTGCTCATAAGACATTTGTACATACCTTGTCCTTTTTGCCCCCCAAAATCCTTCATAGCCAGTCCTGGCCTTTTCTGCCTGGTCACCCCCCGATGATGGCCGGGTCACTTTGCGCCTGTGCTCTGCTGAGCGGCCTCCACTTAGCAATTATGTCCTCTGGGTGGGGATGATTGGCCGTCCACCCCTTTGCTTGAATGATATTCGCCACCCCTCAGCTTCGATGATATTCACCACCTTTACTGCTGTTGGGGCACATCTTGTGCATTTTGCTGTCAAAGAGAGAACATTTAAATAAAAATTCTGTTCACACATGAGTTCTAAATGTTTCTGTTGGAGCAAATCTAAGCATTGGCTAAGAAAGTATCTACACTTACACAAAAGATGTTGCTCCCGCTTGCTATACTGCAGAGCTCTCCACTTATCATAAAAGGCTCTATCGTTGGGGAACCCAGCGTTTGCTCTCTGAGTTTTGTTTGGTGGCTGGCCAGTGATTCCTACAGGGAAGAACTGTAGAAAAACTTTAAAGTCCGTGGTTGGGCTGCCCACCTTTTCTTCTCTGCCCGGGTGCCCTCTTTGCCAGAGTCGTCAGAAGAGGAGCTGCAACATTGAAAAGGTTTCAAGGGTACACACTGACAAACAGATGGATGAGCATTGAGAGACATTATAATTATAACAGTTTCAGTATTACATACCGTGTCGGGGAGCTGAGCAGGTTTGCAGTCGCCACAACAGTGTCCAGGGGCTTCATTCTGTAGTGTTGGTTTGCCACAGCAGTCGAATGGGCCATGTAGTGTACCACAGACGCCTTCTGCTCCTCTGTGAATTTTGCAGCCACATCTGGCTCCACGGTCCTACGTATTTGCTGGCTTTTGATGTTTGGCATTTTGTTGCTGCAATGGGGCAGAAATAGCAGATGAAACTCACAAACTTGAATTATATAATTTTCTAGAGGCTGATCCATTTAATAAATGCACAAATCCGTTATTAGTTGAATGCTAATCCAACAGATATTTTTGGATTTATGGACTGCTGTTAATACTTGCTGTACGTGCAGACGAGAGAGCTCATTGGTTGCACTCCTAATCTTCGTGCCCGATGATGAAACAAACAATCTGTTTCCACTATTTACATCCAGGCGGATGCAGTCAGGGCAGATCCACGTGTAGTATGTGTCCAGCATCTGCAGAGACGAACAATAAATATATATATATATGTGTTAATATCTGTTGGTTCATTGCTGATGTTACTGTATTTCATGGTAAGGCAATTTAGCTTGTACAAAGTGTACTTACTGTTGCCTCCTCCATAGAGAGGGCAAAGACGGCGATCTGCATTGTCGCAGTCTTGTGTTCGCTGACAGCCACGCACACCTTGCCCCCAGAATTTTTTCTGTTCTCCCACTCTGCTGTCTGAAAAAAACAAAAAACACACAGTGAATAACTGACATATACGCCCGCTTGGCAGACTACCTAATATAATCTGTTTAGGCTGATACCCACACGAAAACTGAGGTCTTAACACTTACCGTTATTCCCTCCACCGCTCCTGGTCTCTGGAAGTGACTGAGGATCAGGGTTGCTTCACAATAATAGCGGAACATTGTCTTTTCATCTGAAGCCACGTGGTCACCTTCCATCAGCCTCCCATAAATGGACAGCATGTCTTTCTTGGCCTTCCGGAGGACTGCCTGGCACTCCCGAAGGCTCTTCTCACCCTCAAGGAACCTGTCATACCTAGAATGACATACAATTACACACATGTCTGTATCACATAACCCCAGATGTACAGCCAGCACATAAGTACTATCAACATGGAGGAAGTCATTAAAGGTCCCATGACATTAAATTTTCACTTTCTAAAGTTTTTTAACATTACTATGAGTTCCCCTAGCCTGTATATGGTTCCCAAGTTTCTAGAAATTTTAATCGGTGTAAATCGAGCTTTTGCTATCTTTCTCTGTCTTTGAGAAAATGGAAGCTCAAACGTACTGATCTTGAATCTCCTCCTTATGACATGACAGAAACCCTCCCCTTTATCTGCTTTGCCTGCCCAGAGAATATTTCTCGCCCATGAAAAAATGAGCTAGGAAGTAGCAATGCGTGCGCACAATTTTAGTTTGTCCACGAGAGATATCATGGCTTTTGAGCGAGTGAAGCATAATAATGCAAGAGACGCTGGCGCGACCACAACATTGCCCAACATCAAATGGCAAACGTAATGCAAGCGGAATGAAACTGCTCGTTATTGTGTGGTTGAAGGACCGTTTATCAGTTTGGACCAATGCAGCGCGAGCCGATCGTTATCATGCGACACAGCGCTAATAAGAGATCCAGTAAAGAAAGCATTTGAATTCGCCACAGAAGTAATAACATCGCTGCGAGATCTAGTGAGAAACATTCATATTTCTCCGTTATGAACGAATCAAACAGCGCTGACGTGGAAACCAGGAAAAAAAATTGTGCCATGAATGAACTATCCAGTGTCCACAGATCAGGAACGTAACATACACCATGGATTTACTGTAGTAACACTAACTGCAACCATGGAAGTTTGGCTATAATGCCTTCAAGTAACATTACGTCGGTTTTATTTTGACATTATGAATACAATTGCTGCCCTCAAATGTTCATCTGAGGCTCGTTCTTCGAACGTTGCTTATTACATCCGAGATCAAATGACACATCCAAGATGATATCATCGTGCTAATCATGATCCGGCTAATTGGGTTCTTCGAACACACCTGTTGTTTATGATTAGTATAGCTGGATTGAGTTATCTGAGATAACTGCGCGTTCATGCGCTGGTTTAAAAGGGGATATGTATCGATAGTAGAAACATTGATCAGCAATGCTGCTATTCGCTGTTCAGCGTGGCCAAAGAGTGCGCACAGTTTTTCTCAGCAGAGCAAGCTAGCCGAAGTTTATTCGGAATTTTAATGTTTAATCAAACGCCAGGGAACACCTCAAAGTCTGCAGGTTTAAGATTGCGCACCTGTTGCTATGACAGCAAGTCCAGGATGAGCTTCGAAGAACCAAACAATCCAAGATCATGCCAAATCGCCAACAATCAAATCCAGCTAACTGAGTTAGCGACGTACGAAGAACGGGCCCCTGAACAAAAATAAACCTTTGTTTATAACTACTACAATATTACATTTAATTTTTTCCAAGGAGCTGTTTTGTTTTATATGCTCCTAAGAAGAGTCAATTATAGCTCCAGAATTGCTCAAAGTAAAAAAAATCATACTTTATGGTGTTAGTTTTAATAAAAAAAATTAAAAAAATTAAATCAAGGAAATTTCTCTGCCATTTTTCTTTTATTTATTTATATATATATATATATATATATATATATATATATATATATATATATATATATATAAAATATATAATATGTGTGTGTGTGTGTATATATATGTATATATGTATATATATGTATGTATATGTGTATATGGGTGATTCTCCAACTATGGTACTTTTTGGACATGGATATTTTCAGAAAATGAAACATTTTTAATTAAAATATTACTGGCATAATTTGGTTCCCCAGTATGCCTAGATACCTGCCCTGAAGTTGGCTGTGCTGATTTTTATGAAATAATATGTATTTTTTTACATTTTTTCCAGACATCGCAAAATAAATTGTCATTTCCACAACCGAACAAGAACATGTGTTTTCAACCAAAAATGTTGAAATATTTGTAGTTATAAATATATTGGGTTACACATCACACTTGCATCTTTCCAAATTGTACATTGATTTATTTCTCTGAAATGCAACTGTTAAGATTTTACAAAGTTAACACCAAAAAAACGCTGAACGCTGAACACTAAGCCACTGAAACCTTTCATTCATATTTCTGACATTTTCAAATCTGATATTTTTCAACTCATATACATATACTTTACCCTTAACTGCTAAATAATCAACACCACCACCATCATTACCTTAACTTTATTATTTTTTAACGTTTTACCCAAAAATATTTGTGGTTGTGGAAATGACAAGGGAAAGGCGGGTTATGGTGAAAATAACATTTCAGATATAAAACCTGTAGTAGAATTATAAATGATCTCTGTCTTTCCTTAGGAACTCAGCATATTTAATTTGATCAGATTTTAGTCTTTCCCTCAATAGTCTGGACTTCTCTGCTGATGTTTTGGGTGCCATCTTAAAGAACAACAGAGAGACTATGTCAGATTTAGTTGTAAACAATAAAATATCTCAATTTAAAACATTCTCTATGACATTATATGTAAAGTTTATGTGTTTACACTATATTTTTAGTACTAAAGGCAAACTACTTTACTTTTAAGCACAGACAATGTCCTTGCAAAGCCAACCTGTCTTCATCACTTCCATGGAGACAGATGTGGAAAAGACGGTTGTGGAAATGACATTTTCCCCCTTTCCCTCTAATATATCATGTTTGACTAGCCTGTTAGTGTTAGTTTTAGAGTTAGCATTAAATAATCTCAAATATCACCTGATGAAATTGTAAAAATCCAGAAATGTTTTCGTCATAATGAATTATGAGCAGTTCAGAAATGACATACAATAAACATACTCACAGTATTTCTCATATTTACCTTGATATATCTCCAATTTATTAACCTGTGCTGGGACCATTCTTTCATTCAGCCATGTGGTTTCCTCTGGAGTGTCAGTTACTATGATTACTGAGTATACAAATCTAGAACACTGAGCCTGGGATTGCATTTAATGCAGAGGTGTGGAAATGACAGTGACAAGTGTTCAACATGTTTAAAATATGTCAAATTGAAAATAAATATTAAAAAAAATATTAGATTTGAATGAATTGGGTTATAATGCATACTTTCTGTTTGAATTTAAAATTATATCAGTATTAGATTTTAAGTGAGATAAGGTTGAAGATCCAAAGTCTGGCCTAGGGACAGCGGCAAAATAGTAAAAAACTCATATAAAATGCCTCCTATTTTATATAAAACAACAGAATTGAACAATGATTTTTTATATATAGGTTCCCCTATACATGTAGTAAGTGTGAAAAAAAAAAAAAAGTGGAAATGTTTTTTAGTTTTTTTAATATCTGTCGAGGACAGAAAAAGTACCATAGTTGGAGAATCACCCATATATATATATATATATATATATATATATATATATATATATATACAGTACCAGTCAAAAGTTTGGAAACGTTACTATTTTTGTAAGAAGTCTCTTATGCTCATCAAGCCTGCAGTTAAAAAAACAACAAAAAAACCCAGTAATATTATGATATATTATTACAATTTAAAATAATGTTTTTTATGTAGTTCAGTATGGTGGCTGGGCCCATTTCAGCGTGCCGGAGTTGGGTGAGGTAGTCCTTGGTTTCAGTGGACTTTAGCAGGAAGTCCAAGCTGACTTCATCCCCACTTGGCTGGATGTACCTCAGCATCCTGGAGACGTTGTCTACCTGTGATGAAAGAAAAAGAGAAGTGTGAGATGATGCAGTGAGAAGAAAAGCCACACACCAGCCAGCCACACACAGACACCCCTAATAAAGCTTTGTTTTATCTGAGTTCCCTTCTTTTATGGAACTTAATAGCTGCTCTACATGTGCTGTGCTACTATATATTGAAACATTTCCTGGTTACAAAGAGCAATACGGAACAGACTAAAAAGAGACACATGGGATATATCTTACCTCCTGCCGATATATCTTACCTCCTGCCTCCAGCCATTCTTCAGGTGTACTACTTTTCATACAGACCCTGCTCAGATGCGTCGTCAGCATTTCCTGTGGTTTTTCACACAGTAGGCAATGAACTATGCGACGATCAGATTTCTGGCTGTGAGACAAAGCAGACACACCAAAGATTACAACTGTGAAAATGAATGAAGGCATTCTTAAGACAGAGGCCTGATGTGTGCTAATGTGACTGACCAATTCCCACCTGACCCTTGACCTATTTTAGGTCACCAAAAGTCCCAAGTCTCTTCTTTGGAATCTATTTCAACTTGTTTTTGGGATGAGAAACAAGTCTTACTTTAAGGACTGTGTAATGTGCCGTTTTCTGCATGTTACACATACAGTAGCCTATAGAAATGCTTGCACGCATTTGCATCACATAATATTAATGTTGGGAAACTTAAACTTGTAGATTACGTACCCTATTTGAGATTGATTGTATATGAATAAACCACAGTCCCCTGCTATATGGGCACTGCCATTGATAGAGGATAGAGCAAGAGTTGTTTTATTCTCTGTGATAAAGGTTAAATGCTTTGCGGGAAACAGAAACCTGATCAGTTATCCAGATACAGAGATCAGTTGATGAACAAATCTAAACGTGCCGTGATTGCCTGGCGATTTGTTGTATTTTTAACCCAATCTTTCTTTGTAAAAGGCATTAAGTTAATTATGAATGTATTTCAAAGTTAAGGATTCATTAGTTTAATACACATTGAACCAAACACTATAATAACATCTTAGTTGATAATTCAGTATGCTTTATTTTAGACTGGGCGGCACGGTGGCGCTCTCCGTGGTCCTGAACACCACTGGATGTCACTAGTGGAGCTCTCCATGGCCCTGAACACCACTGGATGTCACGAGTGGAGCTCTCCATGGCCCTGAACACCACTGTGTGTCACGGTGGAGCTCTCCGTGGCCCTGAACACCACTGGATGTCACGAGTGGAGCTATCCATGGTCCTGAACACCACTGGATGTCACGAGTGGAGCTCTCTGTGGTCCTGAACACCACTGGGTGTCACGAGTGGAGCTCTCCATGGTCCTGAACACAACTGTGTGTCACGGTGGAGCTCTCCATGGCCCTGAACACCACTGGATGTCACGAGTGGAGCTCTCCACGGGCCTGAACACCACTTGGTGGCGCTATCCCTGGTCCTGAACACCACTGGCTCGCACAGGTGCTAGGTGAAAGTGCTTCATCTCGTTCTGAGGTGGTTCTGCAGGACCATGCTCCCTTCTGGCCACCACAATACACACAGAGATAGATCTATAGTGAGATTTACAATGTTTATACACACAAAAAACAAACATTCAAAATATTCACACCATTTACACATATTATTGTAAAATGGGATCAAAGATGAATGTTATGTTGGGTTATAAACAAAATTTAACTATAATAAATTCTTAATATCAAACAGGCAAAATAATGACTACTGACAAAACCACACTTGTTGAACATGTGTTTATTAAAATACAAATATCAACCACAAGAAAAACAACAATATATTTACTAAGAACAACAAACAATTAAATGAACACACAAATGCTATAAATGTAATCTAAATGCTTAGCAAAGCAACAAATAAGACATTTTAAGTTTGGGTTCAACAAATGAAAACCTCAGTCAAAGCATATATGCATTTTAACAACAACTGCCTTTGACAATAAACAAGTAACTTGTGTACTAAAGTCAGGGTGTTAAGTGTCATTGTTTCTTGAACACTAGCTTTGGAAAGATTGATTTAATTTTTTCTTCTCCTGCTCCACAACCAGCTCACTTCTTCTCCTTTTCTTCAAACTGGTCTTAATTCTCTCTGCTAAGTAGGCCTGAAGATCCTTGGTCCCCCAAGGGCTACAGCTAGGACTCCAGAGTCCACCTCTCTCACCAGCTCCTTTTATTACGTCCTTGATGTCTGAATTAAAAAAAAAAGTTTCAAACAAACAGGTTAACACTCATGACAAGACAAATTATATAAATATTTATAAATTCTATATTAAGCCTCAATACACAAGGGAAAGGAAAATGTGCACATACCAGTCATTTTCAGCCTGTAGATTGAAGTACGCAGCCTGGAGTCCTGTAGGTTTCTCCTGTCTAGTGTGCCTCAGTCTCGTTTAGGGCTTGAGTTTGCCAGCTAGACCGGGTTCCAGATCCTCTAGAGACTGGGCCAGCTTTCACTTGTGCAAAGTGGGCTGTTTCTGAAGTCCAGAGGAACCGGCTTGCGCAAGAGGCAGACTCTGAAGGTCCACGGAGATCTCCACATCGCGTCCCACATCTGAAACCTGGGTGGATGAAAGTGCTTCATCTCATTCTGAGGTCTGGTCAGGGATGGATTCAATGGACCTTGTTGTGGTCAACATCGCACCCTGACTTGGGCTGATTGGAGATGCAGAAGCCACACTCTGAAGGTCCGGGAAGATCTCCACATCACTTCCCACATCTGGCACCTAGGTGGATGAAAGCGCTTCAAATCTGCTTGAGGGCTGGTCGAAAGCATGGTGCGTTGCAAGCACAGGAGGAGGTGTGCTCGCTCCAATAGAAGTAGAAGCCACCATGCCGCAGACCTCCACTTCCATTGCAGTGATTCTTGAAGCCAGCCTGTCGAGTCTCCTGTCCACGGTGTCCATCCTCTTGGTCAGAATTAAAGTGTTTTAGTGTTTAAGTGTTCCTCCAGCAGCTGAAGGTCAGATTTTACCTGTGCCTCTAGCCTCTCTGTGCTCGCCTTATGGTACCCGGTTACGGATTGCAGCTTACTAGGCGGCTCGTGGCTAGGCTGTTCGTGGACGCTGTGCGGCGCCCCCTAGATGATTTTTGGGGGGCCCGGGGCCGCCCTGGGCCCCTCGGCCCTGACCCACAGAGGCCCTGGGAGGCGGTCCCGTGCCCCCAGCCCCCCCGGGGGCCCCGCCAGGGTGCGGCCAAAAGTGCGACCAGGGGGGATTTGCAAAATGCTGCAGTTCGGGGGCTCGCCACAAGGCGGCAGCGCACCGTCCCACGTGCAGCCTATTCGAGGGTAGTCGAATAGGTTGTGGTATGGCGTCCACGAAGTGCCTATTTGTCCACCTAAGTGCCTACTCCTTATCATTACGTCCACGAAGTGCCTAAAGTGCCACCTAAGTGCCTACTCTTCACCATAGTCTTCCTCTCATTCCACGAACAGCCTATTCGTCCACCTAAGTGCCGATTCTTCATCGTTACGTCCACGAAGTGCCTAAAGTGCCACCTAAGTGCCTACTCTTCACCGTGGTCTTCCTCTCGTCCCACGAAGTGCCTATTCGTCCACCTAAGTGCCTTTTCTTCATCATTACGTCCACGAAGTGCTTATTCGTCCCCCTGAGTGCCTATTTTTCATCGTTATGTCCACGAAGTGCCTAAAGTGCCACCTAAGTGACTACTCTTCATCATTACGTCCACAAAGTGCCACCTAAGTGACTACTCTTCACCGTAGTCTTCCTCTCGTCCCACGTACAGCCTTTTCGTCCCCCTAAGTGCCTATTTTTCATCATTATGTCCACGAAGTGCCTAAATGACCCAAACCCATATGGGACTTTTACCGGGTGCATCTTGGGAACCAAGCCGACTTGGAGCTCCATACTCCGGGCATGGGGAGGTACCAGTGGGACCCCCATGACCCCACGGCCCCCATGGTCCTGTGACCTTCCGGTTTGGAACCAAGCCAACTTGGAGCTCCATACTCTGGGCATGGGTAGGTACCCATGGGTCCCCCATGACCCCAGAGTATGGAGCCCCATGTCGGCTTGGTTCCTGAGCTATGCTGGGTCAAAGATGGGACTTTTGACTGGGTGTATCTCAGGAACCACGCCGACTTGGAGCTCCATACTCCAGACATGGGGTGGTACCAGTGGGACCCCCATGACCCCACCATCTGCACAGTCCTGTGACCTTCCGGTTTGGAACCAAGCCCACTTGGAGCTCCATACTCTGGGCATGAGTAGGTACCAGTGGGACCCCCATGACCCCAGAGTATGGAGCCCCAAGTCGGCTTAGTTCCTGAGATATGGCCACTTCCTGTGGGAATTTGACCGGGTGTATCTTGGGAACCAAGCCGAGTTTGAGCTCCAAACTCCCGGTGTGGGGAGGTACCCAAGGGCCCCCCATGACCCCAGAGTATGGAGCCCCAATTCGGCTTCGTTCCTGAGATACATCCGGTCAAAGTCCCGCATCCCACCTGTAACTTATTTGACAAGAGCCCCTATATGCTGTCTGTGGACAGTTGAATTTTATGCAAATTATGCATAATTAATGGCTGTAATGTACATCAGTGTGTGGGGCTGTGTCTCCTGAGTGGTGTACAGTAGGTTTCACCTCATAAAAGCACTGTATTTATGAAATATGACCTTTTGATGTACTGGCATCCCACCTGTAGCTTAATAAGTTACTCACTGTCAAGGGTGCACTTCAGAAGGAAGGGTCCCAGAGGCTCAGGACTCTGGGGTCTGAGAGGGCCCCTAGGGGCCCCTCACCACCCCGAAGGACGATCTGCTGGGACTCGTCCTTTCCGAGATATCGACCGTTTTTTTCCAAAAGTCCCTTGTGTATAACCGGGTGTATCTTGGGAGTTAAGCCGATTTGGAGCTCCAATCTCCGGGCATGATGGGGGCCCATAGGGGTCCTTCAAATGCCACTGCCCCCAGCTCCTGGGACCTTCCGTTACGGAGATATGGCCACTTCCTGTGGGACTTTGACCGGGTGTATCTTGGGAGCCAAGCCGAGTTTGAGCTCCAAACTCCCGGTGTGGGGAGGTACCCAAGGGCCCCCCATGACCCCAGAGTATGGAGCCCCAATTCAGCTTCGTTCCTGAGATATGGCCACTTCCTGTGGGAATTTGACCGGGTGTATCTTGGGAACCAAGCCGAATTCGAGCTCCATACTCTGGGCATGGGGGGGTACCAATGGGGCCCCCATGACCCCAGAGTATGGAGCCCCAAGTCGGCTTCGTTCCTGAGATATGGCCACTTCCTAAGTGACTACTCTTCATCGTAGTCTTCCTCTCATCCCACGACGTGCCTAAGGTGCAACCTAAGTGCCTATTATTCATCATTAAGTCCACAAAGTGCCTAAAGTGCCACCTAAAAGTCTACTGTTAATCGTAGTCTTCCTCTCATCCCACGAAGTGCCTTAAGTGCCATCTAAGTGACTACTCTTCATCGTAGTCTTCCTATCGTACCACAAAGTCCCTAAAGTGCCACCTAAGTGACTACTCTTCATCGTAGTCTTCCTCTCGTCCCACAGTGCCTAAATTGCCACCTAAGTGACTACTCTTCATCGTAGTCTTCCTCTCGTACCACAAAGTCCCTAATGTGCCACCTAAGTGACTACTCTTCATCGTAGTCTTCCTCTCGTCCCACGAACAGCCTATTCGCCCACCTAAGTGCCTATTTTTCATCGTAGTCTTCCTCTAGTCCCACGAAGTGTCTAATGTGCCACCTATGTGACTACTCTTCTTCATCGTAGTCTTCCTCTCGTCCCACGACGTGCCTAAGGTGCCACCTAAGTGCCTATTATTCATCATTAAGTCCACGAAGTGCCTAAAGTGCCACCTAAGTGACTACTCTTCATCGTAGTCTTCCTATCGTACCACGAAGTCCCTAAAGTGCCACCTAAGTTACTACTCTTCATCGTAGTCTTCCTCTCGTCCCACAAACTGTCTAATGCCATGGTTCTCAAAGTGGGGTCCGTGGCGCACTGCCTGGGGGTCCGCGGAAAGTTTGCTATAAAATATAAACATTCCCGGAGAAATTGCAGGGCCCATCGTCATTCATTACTCCCGCGTGTGTAACGTTAGACCAATGAACATTCGGCTTTTACATTACGTCAATCTACCAAAACATTTCCCTCAGGCTTTAACTTCACGTCTCACAGCTAAAGAATGAATAAATGAAAGCCAATTAAACAGGCGCATTGTGTTCAGCACTCCCCCTCTTTAACTTTGGGCCAATAGAAACTCTGTTGTTACATTACGTCAATCTGTCAAAGTCGTTATTTCGACATAATATCTCGTAATTTCGCCATAATAAGGGGACATTCTAATCTGCATTAAGCCACATTAAGCGTTCTTATAATGGTTTTCTATGGGAGGAAAATGCTTAACGTGTAATTAAACGTTGCGTTCATATTCTGGGCTCATCTGATTTACATAGCATAGCCTACTTTGTTATGATTTTAGTATCATAATGATTAATAAGTCCGTGAACTTGATTTGAACAAATGCCTTTCAAGTTGTTTGTGCAAAATTCAGAATTAAATGAATGTGCAGCAATTTGTAGAAAGTCTGTAGGCCTACTATACTGTTGTAGCCATTAAATACACACTTTTAGTTTCATATTTGTTAAAATATTATGATGTTATTTTGTTTCCATTTATGTTGATTTATGAAAAGTGAACAGCATGAGTAAGTTAGGATGCGCAATATATCGAGAGATATGGAGCGTGTCAGACATGATTTTGACCACTTCATTAAGTTTTGTATTGTAGAAAGCCTTTCTTTAAAGTGAATTTCGTTTTGTATAAATTGTATCTTAATTTTAAAGGGGGGGGGGGGGGGGGTGAAATGCTATTTCATGCATACTGAGTTTTTTACACTGGTAAAGAGTTGGATTCCCATGCTAAACATGGTCACGTTTGAACGTGACAGTTGTACGTTTGAAGGAGTATTTTTGTTCCAAAAATACTCCTTCCGGTTTGTCACAAGTTTCGGAAAGTTTTTTTCGAGTATGGCTCTGTCTTACGTAAGATAGAGCGGAATTTCCTTATATGGGTCCTAAGGGCACTTCTCCGGTAAGATCGCAGGCGCGCGCGCACTCGTAGACCAGAGCAAGAGAGTGAAAGCAGTTCGCCATCAAAGCGCCCTGCCCGGCTTTTGGGAAGTCAATGTCACCAAAGAAGTGTGTTTTTGGTTGCCAGGGCAAGACAACCCTGCACAGATTCCCAAAGAACCCAGCGTTAAGGAACCCGTGGATGGAGTTTGTTTTCCTGAGCATAAACGGAGTTGTGTAAGATTGTTGTTCCCTGTATTTCGACGATGATTGTTTTATAAACAAAGCCCAGATCGACGGATTTGCAGATCGTCTAATGCTTAAGGATCGAGCAGTCACAATGATAAAGGTTCGCGGTCGTGCGTTGGAACCAGACGGTGAGTAAAACTGTTGAACAAATGTCTCTGTGTGTTGTCACTAGCTCAGCGCGTTAGCACAGCTTTAGCTCCGCCCGCACGGCCCGCCCCCAGCCGCTCGTTTTTTTCCGGAAAGACTCGGTACAGCCTATCTTTCTTTAAAAAATATAATAAAACAAAAGACTTTTTGGAGATATGAAGGATGCAATATTACTCTATAGGTACTCAAGATTAACAGGAGATTGAGTGAAAATGAGCATTTCACCCCCCCTTTAATACATTTTTAATCAACCAATTGCCTGTATTTAATGAATAAGAACTGAAGCAAATATAACAGACAATAATCATGCAGGCGCCCGCGCGGTCACTTGCATGTTAACATGGAGCGCATCTCATCCTAACTTAACGAAACTCAGTGTATGCCTCACACAGACATGAGAAATACATCAAATACACAAAGCTTGAAATGTCTTTAAATGAAATAATTCAAATGAAAAGAAAAAGGCTACGCTCTGATTATGTAATCCATTATGTGCATTTCTCTCTATAGGCGCGTTCACTACGAATATGGCGATCGTCAACTTCATCTTTGCAGCAGACACTGTAATAAAAATCAATGCACGCGTCACCGGATTTACAAATGCACATCTTGCCTGTTGCACGCACACATATTATGTAACATTATTATTAATTAATAGCCTACATCTTTTAGAATATTTGATTGAATGCTGAATGTTGCGCTTGTTCAATTTAATAAAATTAAAACTTTAATTGTGTTCATTAAAATAATTGAATATTAAATATTTAATTGCCAAGGTTTGCTCATTTATTAATAGTGTATATATATATATATATATATATATATATATATATCCTGTCAATGATCTAGCCCCCCTCAGCACATGCTTAACGATTTTGCCGGGGCTTCAGCCCCGAATGTTTTGAGTGTAGCCCCGAATGTTTTTTGAAATGTTGACTGACAAAAATGAAACTGGACAATAGCCTATGTAAACCCCCGAAATCATAAGTTGCCTTATTTCGTTGTGCTTTGGCTTTGCTGATGTCTCTGACTAGTGATTGTTGAAATCTGTCTCTGCAGACGCACCACGTGAGTGATTTCAGCCTATCCTAGAATATCCCCAGGATTTGCGCAACAGCAAACAATCTCACAGCAATTAAAAAAATAAAAAAATAAATAAATAACGCAGTCAGCACCGCCGCACAGTCCTCTGTCACACCAGATGTTGTCAGGCTATATGTCAGTAAAACTTTCCTGAGCCGTGTGCTCGCAGCGCGCACTCTTCAATATCACACGCAAATGCAGCGCGCCCTGTATCACGCAAAAGAAACTACTACGAGCATGTACGTCGTGTTCTGTCGTCAATTAAGAATTGAACTAACCAAAAGGGAGATTAAAACTGCGTCATTTTTCATTATTAATATTCTAACATTTTATCAATATTGCAAAGCCATCAAAACTGACTTGTGTCATAAAAAAATATTTTGTGACCAAAAATTTGAAAAATACATCTAGCCTAAATGGTCGTTCTTTACATTATTTTAACTATAAGCAACCCAATTTGTCTAGATCTGTAATATTATTTCCTTTGTATAATGAGCTTGTCTTTGTAATAATGTTAATCAAGCTGACTAAATCACGACTGTGCAGCAGTTCACACTCACAATAAAAATACAATATAATTTAAAACAATGTATTCCTATTTAACACAGATGTTCTTTGCTAATTACAGAAACTATAAGCAAAATATAAGTATAAATATATATTTATAAAATAAACAAACAAAAGATTGCACTGGTGTTTGATTGAAATGTAACGTCTGCAAAATAATCCTTAAAAGATTTCTCATTTAAGGTCATTTCTGTTTGGAATATGTGATTGTGTATTGTCAACAATAAGCAGAAACATTCTGCATTTACATTTTGTACTGTGACCTTAAAATGCACATATGTAGGTCCGAGAAATAAAAATGTTCTCGGGGGAGCATGCCCCCGAACCACCCTAACTACCTCACATTTGAATGCGCATGTCTGTGGGGTAATGTGGGCTGGTGTGACTGCCTACTCCATATAGACCTACAATATACATTATTATCTCTATTGAATCATGTTATCTTGTAACCCACCCCCAGCCCCTGATGTTTCAGGCTTAGCCCCTGATGTTTTTAAAACCTAGAAACGCCCCTGGCACCGCCCCTGCACCTTTCCCATCTTTCTCTTTCTCTCTCACACACACACACACACACACACATGATTTAGCTATTACATTTGTGTTGCGGTTATGAGGGGGTCCTTGGAATTTTTTCTGCCCTATGAGGGGTCCCTATCTCCAAATAGTTTGAGAACCCCTGGTCTAATGTGCCACCTATGTGACTACTCTTTTTCATCGCAGTCTTCCTCTCATCCCACGACGTGCCTAAAGTGCCACCTAAGTGCATATTCTTCATCATTACGTCCATGGATTGCCTAAAGTGCCACCTAAGTGACTACTCTTCATCGTAGTCTTCCTCTTGTCCCACGACGTGCCTAAGGTGCCACCTAAGTGCCTATTATTCATCATTAAGTCCATGAAGTGCCTAAAGTGCCACCTAAGTGACTACTGTTCATCGTAGTCTTCCTCTCATCCCACAAAGTGCCTTAAGTGCCACCTAAGTGACTACTCTTTATCGTAGTCTTCCTCTCGTCCCACGAAGTGTCTAATGTGCCACCTATGTGACTACTCTTCTTCATCGTAGTCTTCCAAAGGGCCCGAACCAAAAAAAAAAAAAATCCACACTGACCACTACACCACAGAACATGTGAGTTCTGTTTAAATTTCTACTAAATGTCTTACACTTTGGACAACATTTGTGAGTATTGTCCACAGACAGGCAATGCTTTAAATACATTGCCTCCATCTATGTTGTAAGCACACAGAACATCTTGAATGATTAAGTACATAAGCAACCTATTGGATAGGGACAGATATACTGTACATGTACAGCATATATGTCCCAGTCCAAAAGTACAAACATTGTTCCAACCGTTAACTTATTTGAAAGGTACTCCTTATTGTCAATATCACTATTGTATTGTCACTATCAAAATAGTTTTCATGTGTACAAATCATCCATAACTTCAGGGTGGTCCCATAACGTGGTCCCGGCTGGGTTAGAACCCATGTCCTGACGAGGGAAGGAGCCCGAACCAAAAAAAAAATCCACACTGACCACTACCCCACAGAACATTTGGGCTCTTTTTAAATTTCTACTAAATGTCTTACACTTTGGACAACATTTGTGAGTATTGTCCACAGACAGGCAATGCTTTAAATACATTGCCTCCATCTATGTTGTAAGCACACAGAACATCTTGAGTGATTAAAGGTAGGGTAGGTAGGATTTGTCTAAAAAACTTATTTTCCAAATTTGATTAAACTTTATTTATACATCAATACATAATTAAAATGTAAGTACTCTGAAAAAGAAAGTATAAAAATCGAGTGTCTGTAGACCTCTCACGACTGTTTTAAAGACAGCTCATTATTTCCATTCACTCCACCCCCTCCCTTCTGGGCTCCTTACAAAGCCACGCCCCCAAAACACATGAACGCGTGACTCCGACCGCTGAGCCGAACACGCATTATAAGACGAGCGGAGAGGAAGGAGCACAGTGCATGTAGTGACATCATGTCAGAATCACATGTAATAAAAAAATCTAATGCTAATTGCTTATGAATATAAACAAATAAGATGTATTTTAGTACTCACTCTCAACCTAACATGTTGATATTGGTAAAGTTTAAATTTAAAATATATTTTTTTTATTCGTTAACGAGCTAGTTATATAAGCTAAAAACAGGTTGCACTGATACACTTTTTTACATTACCATCAGTTACATTGTGATGAAGATGAATTTCGTGTAAGATTCATAACATATACAGTATGGTGTTCTGCGTGTAGGGGTGGGAGATATTGACAAAAATGAATATCTCGATATTTTTTTCCAATATCTAGATCGATATTCAGGCGATATTTTTGCCACCCTTCAAAGAAATGTGTGCAAACTGGCAAAGAAGGTCCAGTTGGTCTTTTGACTTGCTGCATTTGACCTATATTATTGTAGGCTATAGAAAAAAACAATAAAGGAGCTAACTAAACAGAATCTTTGGCAGCCCCTACTTTTTCCACTTACAAAAAAAAAAAAACTTAACTAGGCACTTCTTGCAACAGTGATTATTAAATCAAACAACAATATTGTTGATGATCAATTCAAAGTAAAAAAAAAAAAAACATTTTCAAAATGGTATAAATCCATCCATTTTTTCCCCAAAACGCTATAAATCCATATTTTTTTTTTCAAAAATGTATGGTTTGTCTTTTTAAAAACGTCTTTTGTCTTTTATTTTTCGTGTTTGCATTTATGAGGAAAAAACAATATTACGTGACAGTTCTCCATTATGGACGCGAGCGCTCTGAAAAGCGGCACTTAGACTTTCAAACTTTCACAGAGACCTCAAAACAGAAAGCACAAAGCCTTTCTTTAAAACGAATTTCGTTTTGTATTAATTGTATCTTAATTTTAATATTTTTTTCATTAACCAATTTCCTGGATTACATACATAAAAATAAATATAGGCTATCAATCACAACACAAGGTGCTTGAACTGGAGATTATATCATCATGAACCGAACAGTAGCCTCGCCTCACAGGCCTAAAAAATGTGAAATATATTTACAGAAAGCTGGTTCTAAACAAAACCATCCAAAACAAAATAAAACTATGTAGCCTAATAAATGTGCATTTCTCTGGTGCGTTCACTAGCCTACTGCAAAGATCGTGAGTCTATAGCCTATCGTCAACTTCATCTTTGCAGCCGACACAGAAATTAATAAACAATTAAAATGTCTTATTGCAATATTTTACATATTCATAATCATTACTTTTGCTGGATCTTTGAGGCAGCTTTTTAGGTTTATGGCGTTTTGGAAAAGAGCTCTTCACGTACAAACACCGTTTCACCAAGGCACAGCGGCCCTTCAGCACATAAGAACAAAAAGAGAAAAAGCACGGACTTACTAATTATGAAACTTTGATGTGGTTGAACAGGTGAAACAGTCACAAATTCCTTTGCAACTCAAACCTTCTCAGTACGAGTTATGAAGGAAGAGAACAGCATTACAGTTTTCAGCGCGTCCTCCTCTGATTGCTGTGTTGTGACTGGAAAAGTGCGTGCAGGAGCACATGCGCAAAACGTAGGTTTGTCCTTTTGTAAAATAAAAATAATTTTAGGGCGAAGCAGAGGAGGTCGTGCAAGAGGCCGTGGCGTGCAACTAGGGTCCGAGGAAGTAGAGGCCGGGGACGGGGTGGTCGCTGGAAAGCCACGCCGATATTGACACGCGTTTTATTTCTTTGTTTATCCAAAGACTTTTTGTTCATTACCTTTTCTTGTACTGTCTTCTTTTTTTGCCTTGTTTGCCTTCACTAACTGCATATGCCGGTAATGTGATTTTGATTGCTCTTTCTCTGCCATTGTTTTGCTATTCCCAGGGTTGCCAGATTGGGCGGTTTACCGCCCAATTGGGCGGTTTTGCAATCTATTTTGCGGGCAAAAATGGGTTTGGGCGGGTGGATAAAAATTGGGCTGGTTTCGGATCAGTTCGGCGGGTTTTTGTTCCCGAAACACCGGCACTTAAGATCCTTATTCCTGCGACCCAATGTTCAGCAGGCAGCAGTCTCACTCACACACGCATGCACGCACACACACACACACACACACTACAACTCTGGCTGATGTGCCCCCTAACCTCACAACACCCCCTCCCACTACCTTAAAGTGACGCACGCACGCCAACACAGATTTGAATGTTGCGATATGATTTTGTCAAAGGTTTAATAGACAGACGAAATGGAAGAAGAACGCGTGAGTGTTTGAATCGAGATCACAGACTTTTAAAGAATGGTGCAGCTCTGTAACGACACATTTCATCCTCTGTTGAAACGAAAGTGGCTATAACTTCGCTCAACCTCATCTATTAGCAAGGGCAAAAAAAAAAAAAGAAAAAAAAAAGAAGCAAATTAATTTGAATTAATATCTGTAATAAAAAAAATCGATTTTAAAATCACTAAAAAAAAAATCTATTTTTTTTCTCCAAGCCCTAATATGCATGTTTTATGTTGCCATTTGAAATAACTGAAATGTTAAAGTGGGTTATTTTTTATGTCCATATATCCACTGTTTTTATGTTACTGAATGCTTTTTTTCCAAGTGACTTTTATTGACAATAAAGAGACTCATCGATAAGTTGATCGCATTATTTTCCGTAACATAAGCTTATAGTTTAGTAGAATAGTCTGATTGAGATCAGTAGCCTACTTTGCGTTCATTTGATTGAATATTGTTTCTAAAATTGGATAGGCTAAGTCGAAAAATGGGTCATTTTAAAGCTTGTTAATGATTTTAATGTGTTTAAACGAGAAACAAGCCACACAAAAAATTGGGCGGTTTTTTGGGCGGTTTTTGACGAGGTTTTGGGCTGGAAAACCTTGCTGGCACCTGGCAACCCTGGCTATTCCCAGGTTCCATGCCTCTTGAATTCCTCAAATCAAACGTGCGCACGCAAGTGGGCAGATCCCGTGGCAAAAGGGTGGTTGCCATGGTTGCGAGAGAGTGACAGTCGCCTAAGCCAATCCTTTGTTTCGTCCCGAATGGAAATGAGCTGTGTTTAATGCGGATTAAACGGTCTAGAGTCACTTGATTTTTATACTCTTTTTTTCAGAGTACTTACATTTTAATTATGTATTGATATATATAGAAAGTTTAAACAAATTTGGATTTTTTGTTTTTAGAAAATCCTACCTACCCTGCCTTTAAGTACATAAGCAACATATTGGATAGGGACAG
Source organism: Vimba vimba (assembly GCA_022828995.1). Taxonomy (NCBI): domain Eukaryota; kingdom Metazoa; phylum Chordata; class Actinopteri; order Cypriniformes; family Leuciscidae; genus Vimba; species Vimba vimba. The sequence continues at coordinate 43,751,250 of CM040821.1, forward strand.
ATATACTGTACATGTACAGCATATATGTACTCCTTTATTGTCAATATCACTATTGTATTGTCACTATCAAAATCGTTTTCATGTGTACAAATCATCCATAACTTCAGGGTGGTCCCATAACGTGGTCCTGGCTGGGCTAGAACCCATGTCCTGATGAGCAAAGGGCCCGAACCAAAAAAAAAATCTACACTGACCTCTACCCCACAGTACATGTGAATTCTGTTTAAATTTCTACTAAATGTCTTACACTTTGGACAACATTTGTGAGTATTGTCCACAGACAGGCAATGCTTTAAATACATTGCCTCCATCTATGTTGTAAGCACACAGAACATCTTGAGTGATTAAGTACATAAGCAACCTGTCATCCCACCATTAGCTTAGCTAGTTACTCACTGGCCTTCCGAACATGTTTTGAAATCCCCAATTATTTACAGGTTTTTCAATGGCCGAAAATGTTTAAGTCAAGTTACAGCATCCAACCTGTAACTTATCTGACGGGTCCCTATGTTGTCTGTGGACAGTAGAGTTTTATGAAAAAATTTGCATAATTAATAACTGAAATCTACATCAGTGTGTTGTGTGTCCCCTGTGTGGTGTACAGCAGGTTTCACCACAAATAGCCACTTTATTTATTAAATATGACCCATTAATGTACTGTCCAGTGGAACCATATAGGGGTTCTGTTAAATAATGTACAGGTGGGCTCCAAACTTTGAACGGCTATAACTCACCCGCTGAAAATGTCTAAGTCAAGTTACAGCATCCAAACTCTAACTTATCTGACGGTCCTCCTATATGTTGTCTGTGGACAGTTGAGTTTTATGCAAATTTTGCATAATTAATAACTGCAATGTACATCAGTGTGTTGTTATGTGTCCCCTGTGTGGTGTACAGTAGGTTTCACCACATAAAAGCACTGTACTTAGTTACAGGTGGACACTCCCCCAAAACTCACCCGTACACTGCAAAAAATGCTTTTCTTTCTTAGTATTTTTGTGTTGTTTCCAATCCAAATATCTAAAAATTCTTAAATCAAGAAGCATTTACTAGAGAAGTAAAATGACATAAGAAATTCTATTTTGTTTTTAGATAAACAGAAAGTAATTTAAGTAATTTTTGCTTAAAACAAGCTAAATTATCTGCCAGTGGGTAAGAAAAAAAAACTTAATTAAAAAAACTTAATAAAAACAATCTTAAAACAAGATTATTTTTCTTACCCCACTGGCAGATAATTTAGCTTGTTTTATGCAAAAATTGCAATGTACATCACTGTGTTGTTGTGCGTCCCCTGTGTGGTGTACAGCAGGTTTCACCACACAAAAGCACTGTAATTGTGAAATACGACCATTTGATGCACTCTCATCCAACCGTTAGCTTAGCTAGTTACTCACTGGCCTTCCACACATGTTGAAATCCCCAATTCGTTACACTTATTTGAATGCGGCCCTGTATGCGGCCAGTGGACAGTTCAAATTATGAAGCAAAACTTGCATAATTAAAAGCTGTACTGTACATGAGTTTGTGGTATTGTTTCCCCTGCAATTAAGTATAGATATCTTAAAAATTTGCAAGAAAAATATTTTAAAAAATTATTTAAAATGTAAATATAGTGCAAATATTGTAAAATAAAAAATAACATTAAAATGTATACATTACTGATATTAAACACACACACACACACACACACACAGTAAATAAATATAATAAAAAAAAGTGTATATAAAAAGTGCACAAACAAAATTACAAAGTGTTAGACACTTAAATCCAGGAGGTCACTGAGTCGTGGGCAGGATCTGTAAAAACAAACCAATCACATTTAATGGTCCTGTTATATAATAATACAATAGAGCCTGATTACAAATGTGCTGACCAATTTAAACTTACCCTGCAATCTAGTCCAAATCCAAGAGGTCCTGCAGGTCCAATATAGCAATGTCCTGACCAGGATCTGTCTCTGTAAATACAAACCATTCACTTTTAACGGTCCATCTAGATAATACAATATAGCCTGATTACAAATGTGCTGACCAATTTAAACTTACCCTGCATCATAAAATACTCCTCCAATGAGTTGTCCAGCCATTGATCACCATCCTTATCGTCAGGGAAATCAAGGGAGACTGTAAAAAATAAAAAATAAAAAAAGTTCACAATTCTGTAAAAAAAAATACATATGTTCAAATAAGATTGCAGGTTGGTTTAGTTACGTAGCGATTGAGAAAAAGAATCATCCTCTTGGTCCTGGGAAGCTGTCACTTGGTCTGCTTGGGCCAGGCTCTCAGCGACATCTAATGTGCTGACCATTGGAATCTCGGGATTAGTTGCCCTCAGGCGAGCAAGTGCCTCCACTGAGATCTTCAGCTTGGTGTCTTTAACCTTATTTGCCTAAAAAATAGAGTTTAGTGTAAAACAACAACATTGGTTTTTAAGGATATTGTAATATTAGTGTACTAAAGTGGTAACAACACATTAACAATGTGTTACAATAAATGTTTACATTACACAACTATTATAATATCTTTCTTAAATCAACAACAAGCTTTTGAGTTAGGCTAGGGGGGGGCAGTTGTGTGATTACTTACTGTAAGATCTTTGTGTTTTTGGATCAAGTGCCTCTGGAGTAAGGAAAACTTCTTGGAGCACACTGGGCAGCTCACATTCTTCAAACTCACCCGTCCTCTGGCCAACTTGAGCAGCACAATACGTTCCTCTGGGTTCAGAACCTTGTGCACAAACCCCAAATGATGTCTCAAATGAGTCATTTTGTTGGGGCAGAGGGGGCATTTCAACTCCATCTATGAATGGTTAAATTAAGTTATTACAGTTGAAATGTCTTAAAGAATCATGCACAACTGTGAAATAAAGATGAAATGTTCAACTTACATTTCAAAAAGTAGCAAACAAAATCTAGACAGTCCTGTAGCTGCTGCTTCTTTGAGATGATGTATTGTAATGAACTTAGCCTAGCCTTCGGATGACCTATGAACCTTGGTCATTAGCATAGGTATAGGGGATCAAAGCTTGGGGTTTAGCCAAATAACTTATTATTTCATGTAAACTTAATACAACATTTATTGCAAAAATGGAAAAAAGGGAACACTGCATTTAAAAGTTCACAAAGAGCCTACTAATTTGTCCAAATAATCCATAACAGTTGTCCAGGATGCACACAGACAGACTACTGGGGAGAAGTCGAAGAGCTATCATGTCTTCTGTGGGGAAGTGGTCAGTGTGGGCTGTATTGAGTTTGGGGCGCCTTTGCTTTAGTGCACCCGGGTTCAAACCCAGCTCAGGCCACCTTTTTGGGATAACCCTTATGTTATGGAATGATTTGTCCATCTGAAAACTATTTTGACCTGGACAGATGGGCTGCATATATTATTTGACCCTCAAAAAATGGTTGTACTGAATGAACTCCACAGGAACATGTTTTTATCTTCCTAAACTAAACTAAACCAAACCAATGGGCCATTAACACATAGCCAAGCAAAAAAAAACTGTTTTGGTCAGTTGACTTGGGGAGGCTTTTGAGATGCTGCGATCTGATTGGTTGAGATGGATTTAAATCCTAAGACCTTTGTCTGCTCAGGACAATTTCAACAGGTCTTGAAGAGTCAACATCTGGAGAGAATCTTGTGATTTGAAATGGCCAATAAAGCTCAGAAAAGGTAAGGCTTGTGTTTTCTTTGTTTCTTTGTGTTTCCTTAAGATGATGTTTCCCTCTTTAGAGAAGTATTTTATCCAAAAATAATTTGTTTTTAGGTCAGAGGTAATGGTGGTTACATTTGAATGGGTGTTTTTTCCTCACTTTTGATTGTGGTTTAAGACTCAATTGTGCTTTTGGTCAAAAGTAAAAAAAAAAACCACACAAAAAACACATGTTGACAAAGTTTCAAAGCAAGGATACTGTGTTTTTTAAGTTTTAAAAGTTGAAACTGAGCACACTGGAAATGCTACAAGGCCTTGTTTTGCTGCATAGTTAGGTTATTTTAAATCATTGTTTTTTATATATAATTTCTCATTCTTTCAGATCTTTGTTTGTATAATTCATTTTATATCGTTTCATTTTACATTAAAGGTCTGCTGATCGACATGTGCTGTACTGTCTGCTGTGCCACAAGCCATAGGACAACCTTTCTGCTCACCTGAAACGGGTGTGCATGAAAAATTGCACACCCGAACAAAGAGAAGCTGAGCTCAAAAAAGCCAAGGTTTCACACAGTAAGTGGGTCCGCTACAACAGATGCTGGGACTACAACCAGCTCTGTGTGATCTTGCCTGACCAGCGTTCTCGCATGGCCATGTTAAAGGAGCTTCTTCGGCGTGACTTCTTTGTTAAAAACCAGCCCCAGGAAGTTGAAGATGAAGAAGCTCGCCCTGCCTCTGCTGCTGCTGCTGATGATCCTCCAGAGTAAGTGCAGTAATCCGTGTACTTATTACATGTTTACATGATAATAAAGGATATATTTTATTGTTCTACATTGAAGAATCTTTCACAACTTGGGTTTTATTCTTCAAAAGTCTCATTTGTTATGTTTAATCCAAACAGAGTTCAGCTGGCTCCTGGGATTGAAGATTGCCAGAAAATTATAACGCTGGCAAAGTCTGACGTCCTCAGGATCCAGAGGGACCTGGACATGGACAAGGAGTGCCCATGGACGGACAAGACCATGTACCGATATTTCTGTGAAGCTCTCTTGGTCTTCAAACATATCCAGTGATATGTATTGTAAATAGTTTTGTACAGTTGTATTTTCTTCTAATTCATAATAAAATTTGTTGACATGAAAAAAAGTTGTCAAGTTTAATCATTACATTATATGCTTTTATTGGGTAAGACCTAATCCAAAACACACAGTAATTGCAATATAAACACACTGATGTGCATTACAGCTAATAATTATGAACCATTATTGTTGAAATGAACAGTATACAGACTGCTCACTGTCAGATAAATACATATGCAGAATATCTGTCCCAGTCTAATAGGTTGCTTATGGACTTAATAAGATGGAGACAATGTATGGCTGAATGTAATTTATAAGTAAGTCTGTATGCAATGCTTGGAAAATCACTGCATTAAACAGTGTCTTACTTGAAATTATACATTCAGGTCTCTAGTATATTTTAAAGTAAGTGACTATGTATCACTGTGTCTTACTTGAAAGTATACTAGAGACTTACATAGTGGCTTACTTCAAGTTGTATTAAAATTAGCATAGCTTCTGCAAGCAACTCCCTCATGTTCTCAGTAGTGAGTTCATCTTTGTTGGATGCAGAAATCATTGGGATTTTGCACTTCAAACTTTTCTACAAAAATGCCTGCTGTTTACAATTGCCCGCTGTGTACACGAATGTACTCTCGGTTGAGCCAGCATCTTCAAGTGTACCACAAGGTCGAGAACAAAGATGAGCGAAAGCTTTTGCTCGCTTTGGAGTCCGGACGTGTCAATGTGAGGTCTTGCGTATGCCCCGTGGCTGGCTGTGGAATCTCAACAACAAGAATTGACCGGCACCTGAAGTCACACGCAGAGCTGTCTACAGCCGCAAAAGAAAACACAATCAAACTATGCAAAAGAAAGAAAGTGTTGGCACAAATTGCAGCACTTAGGGCCACTGAACCAGAGGTGCCACTTGTCAGCACCCTGGACTTGCTGCCTGACATCGAGGATGTCGATGTGCCCTTGGAGGTGGAGAAGGACGAGGAGGAGGAATGCAGCAACCCTGGCTGTAAAGAGAAGGTAGAGAGGTTGTGGACAGAAAACAGACGGTTGAACGCGAAGGTGGACACACTGACCACCGCCCTGCGTGATGTGACTCGCCGGTACCGCAAGCTGCAGAAGAAGTCAGCATCTATGGCTTCTGGAAGCTTAAGCAAGGTGAAGAGAAGACTGTTCTCTTCCCTCGGATCTGGGGATGACCCTCTTGCAATCACTAAGGCTTCCACCCTTCCGCCAGCCTCCAGTGATTTGGAGCCCTCCACCAGCCAGCAGCCAGGCGTCTTTCAGGAGCCTGAGTTTGATCAAAGGTTGACACTGAGTGAGTACACTTGCATTGTTTTAACTTGATGTTTTCTGAAATGTCATTGTCAGCACTGCAAAAAAAAAAAATGCTTTTCTTACTTAGTATTTTTGTGTTGTTTCCAGTCCAAATATCTAAAAATTCATAAAATCAAGAAACATTTACTAGAGAAGTAAAATGACATAAGACATTCTATTTTATTTAAAAAAAAAAAAAAAAGTAATTTAAGTAATTTTAGCTTAAAACAAGCAAAATTATCATTATGGGGTAAGAAAAATAATCTTGTTTTCCATTTGAATTGAGATTTTTTTTTCTTACCCCATTGGCAGATAATTTTGCTTGTTTTAAGCAAAAATTACTTAAATTACTTTCTTTTTATCTTGAAACAAAATAGAATTAAAAAAAATGTCATTTTACTTCTCTAGTAAACGCTTCTTAAGAATTTTTTTATATTTGGACTGGAAACAAAACAAAAATACTAAGTAAGAAAATATTTTTTTTTGTAGTGTATCACTATATGTCTGAATATTGATATGTATTTAAACTGTTTATTATCCCTTTACTTACACTTTCTAAGGGATCTCATGAACCACTGACAACTCCTAAATAACCCGTTCGTAAATAATGTAGTATTTCATTTATAAATGATAAATTAATCATTAATAAAGTGTGAAAATACAATAATTAAAGACACATTATAATATGCTTATAAATCAAGAAAAAAGTATTTATAGCTGTATTTATAAACTGCTTATTAACGTCTATTAATGCTTTATAAATGGCAAATTAACTGTTTACTAATGATTAACTAATGATAGCGTTTAGTTATTACAAACTGTTACCAACAAAAATACAAATTAAGAAAGCATTTTTTGTAGTGAGTGTGTTGACTGACAATTGTCTCTGTCCTCATTATTATTTGTGCACAGAAACCATCATGGAGGAGTCAAGGCTGAGCACTCTTTGCTTTTTAAACGAGACTAGCCGGATTCACGCGTAAGTCATTTCTTATTATGTGTCTCTTGTAATGATGTTTTTCGAAAAAATATAATAATGAAAATGAGTGTTTATAGAGGGCATATTCAAGCCTCTTGATTTGTTTGTGTGCAGGTGGGTCAGCTCCCTGCGCAAGGCCCAAATGAAAGAGACAACCATCGAGTACTATGTGCAGAACGTGTCTCAGTTCATAAATTTCATCAGTGAAAATCCTCCACCTTCCTGCCGTCTTTCAAAGACGGTCCTTATTGGTCTGCACAGGGAGATGCAGTGTCAAAAAATCGCTAAAGAGAAAGGTTGCCATGCATCGGACGTCTGTAAAAACTGGAAAAGAGCAAAGGGTGCTCAGCAAGGTGACAATTCTGCAGTGCCAGAGCCAGGCCAAGCAGGCAATCCCCAAAATTCTGTGTAAGTCCCCCCTCCATTTAACTCATTGTACTGACATATTGTAAAATGCATAAGAAATGTTCAACATGAACCCTGAGATTTTGCTCTGTGTTGTTTATAGCCCAGCTCGAAAGTGACGTGGCCACGACATCCTTGCAGTGGGAGTTTTATGGTCACCTTTCGGCTTATTTGGCAGCCCTTTATGGTCACCGAGGGGGGGTATATCAAAATATGATGATCAGCGCGGTTAGAGGAGGCCCAAGAATGCCCAACCGAAAATGTGTTCCTGATCAACGTGAGTGTATTGCTTCCTTTTTATGCATCAGGTGACCTTAATTTGTTTGATCTCTGTTCTGATTTGCTCTTTTTTTTGTGTGTGTTTTTCTTTTTTTTTGTGTGTGTGTGTGTGTGTGTGTCAACAGATACAGTTACACAAGACAAACCAGGCATTTGGCCCGGCACAGATTGCTGTTACAAAAGAGGAGTATGACTGAATGCTGCGTTTCTTGAAAATTCGAAGAAGACTTCCGGGTGGCAGTTCTGCCAAATATTTTTTTTTTACATCAACTCCCAACGTCTGCAAGAAACTGGTAACATATTTTCGGGATGCGTGGAAGTCAATGGGCCTCCCCGGCAACCCAAATTTCACAGATTTGAGAACCTCTATCGCCAGCCATGTAAGTGTTTTCTCTCGTGAGGGGGCAAATTTCAGAGACATTCAGTTAGGTGTTGTCTCCTCAAACTGCTTTTGTTTTCTCCTTCTTTCTCTCTATTTCTAGGCCAAATTCACTCATTCTGAGGGCGACCGACTTAAGGTATCTAAATTTATGTGCCACGATGTCCAGACGGCGGACAAGTTCTATGTAACGAACTTGTCCGCCAAGCAGGCTCTGGAGCACCGTAAGCTATTTGAGGCTGCGCTGTTAGGTGAGGACAACACTGTGGTTGGGGTTAAGCGGAGGCGCCGTGGCCCTGAGGAGGAAACACATCGTAAGAGGGCAAAGACAACAGGGTCCTCTGAGGAAACATCTAGCGACACCACAGCTGACACGAGTCCCGAGACCAGCCAGGTAAATTGATATCCTGTAAACGTACTGAGTCTATAATGCCGTATTTATTGGCACAATGATGATCAATCCTTCACCATGTATTTTCTTTGGAAGGGTGAAGAAGAGGTGCCCGGAAGCGCACAAGGCCAGAAGAAAACTTCACCAGTCGTCCTCTTGAAAAAAAACAGTTGTTGTAGTTACTCCTATAAAATCATCAAAAAAAGAGAGGATACTTCGCCCGCGCCACATTTCCCAGATAAAAGTTTCACACTTAAAGAAAATGAACAAACAAAAGACAGCCAATGCCAGGGTTAAGCGGGCAATTCGGAAATGCAGGGGGAAAATGTAGGCGTTTTTAATCCCCCTGTCCCTCCCCCAGATTGACCGTTGTGTCGTTTCATTTTTTTCTTAAATATTTGTTGGTCTTTTTTTGGTTATATACTTTAATAATAATAATAAAAGTAAAATTAATAATAAAAGTAATTAGTGTGTGTGTGCGTGCGTGTGTGATTTGGCTTTGTAATAAAACTTGTTTGCTGTGTTGAAATTTTGTCTGTCATTTTTATCCTTTTATTATTGTTGGTTAAATGCATCATAGTCACTTATATAGGTCTTTGACAAAATTCCCAGGTAACTTCTGTGGTGAGGTAACACTTTATAATAACTGTACATTATTCATCATTAATTAGGCATTAGTAAACAGTTAAATAATCATTCATAAACCATTAATATACATTAATGGGTATATCACTATTGTATTGTAAAGTATATACACTGCAAAAAATGCTTTTCTTACTCAGTATTTTTGTCTTGTTTCCAGTACAAATATCTAAAAATTCTTAAAAGGGACACTTCACCCATTTGCATTAAGCTTTGTATTGTTAGAAACCCAGTCATATATTATAATAAACGTGGATTTTTCATTAATTTTTCCCTGAGATGGGAGAAATAAGGATTTAAGTGTTTTACTTCCTGCTTATTATGACGTAAAAATCATCATTTTGCGTCATAATAAGCAGGAAGTCACATTTCATTGAAAAGTGTAGAGACTACAAACACTAGCTCCTCATTATTCCAGGGGGCGGGACCCGCTCACGCTACAGGCCTATTACAGATCAGTGGGTGGGACTTCACTTTCTGAAACTAAAACCAATATCCTCCATCTTGTTTGGAAGCTAAGCTAACAGGCACTGTGGAGACAGATGTGAAGATATGACAATAGCGGAGGGTAATGTTACTCAATATGATGTAGAAGAAGAGGATTTCGGAAGTCTGATGCTCGAATCAGGTGTCTGTGTCCATCGTTACGAGCCGCATTATAGTGAAGAGCAGCCGAGGCAGAAGACCTGCCTGTCGCGGACGAGAAGCCCAGACTGGCTCGAGCTGGGGGCGGACTGGTGGCGCCGGTGATCTCACTATGTAACTACGAACACAGAGATAGAGTCCGTTCACTGCAAAGAATTTAAACGATGCCAATTTCTCCTGGACGAAATCTCTGAATCAGACGAGGACACGGACGTTTGTGTTGTGAACCATCCTAGTTTCGCACCGCATCTGACTGAACATCCCAGTAACGTTACCATGCAATAATTCACCACTTCGAAAGAAATACAAATGAGGAGTAATTCACTAATGAGTTCGCCAACTAACTAACGTTAGACATTTTGTGTGAAATGAATTTCAAGCTCCGGTGGTAGCTAGCCTTATAGACGGATGAGTGATTCATGCTGTTCTGGATTAGTGGGAGTGGCTTGCGCAGCTGTGCAATGTGGTGCATTGTGGGAGTTGTTGTCTTTCATAAAAATGCGTCCTGAAGTTACTTTCTTTCTTTCCTCGGTCAAGAAGGCACCAAATTCAAAATTTATTTTACATTTCGACTACAAATATGACCCACTTTCAATAAAGATCAATGTTCCCATGGGTGAAATGCTCCTTTAACATTTTTTTCTAATTTCCCCCAACATGTTTTATTTATTAAATTATTTATCTCCTTGTCCATTTATGTGGATATAGTGGATTTATGTATTTATTTGCACACTTATTTCTTTGTGCTATACTGACAATAAAGGCTTAATGATAAGGCTACCCTGTTTGGCGTTTTTGTATTTTTAGATATGTGCCCAACTGAAGGAGATGTACCCCAAATTTCAAGAAATAAAGGGGGTTGGCTTCTCTATAAATCTTCAGGTAATCACCAGGGACAAAACATTTAGTAAAAACTTACCCTGATCTCAAAAATACAGATAGCATTTTGTATTTTTCTGTATTTTTGTACAATGGTCTTTTTTATTTACTTTTATTTTAAGGAGGATGGGGCTCCCGGAAGCTCACTCTGATTTCCACCGGATGAAAGTGGGTACAATGCAAAGAATTTGAAGACGGCAACAAATGGATTTAAAGGGGTTCTTTACATTGCTCCACTACAAATAGAACTTGACACCACTGCTCTGCCACCTGAATCTGAATCTTTTAACGAAATGCCTAAAGAGAAATGCCAGAAATGTGGAGTCAGTTATCCACTACTGATTCTGACTACACACATAAATACATGTGTGACCACCAGTGATGATGCTGAACAGACTGATGATGAAGCTGAACAGACAAATGATGAAGCTTTGGACCGCTTCCCACGTACCAACTAGGTCATGAAAAGTTTAGTAGATTATTCGCGCTAAATGAATGGTTAATATCATGGTGCAATGAGCAGAAACTGCTCTTTGTAAATAATTGGAATCTGTTTTGGGAGCGTCCTAGGCTTTACCGTGCTGATGGCTTACACCCAAGCAGATTCGGATCGGATCTTCTGTCAGATAACATCTCCAAAATGTTAAATACCTTTTGACTAGTAACCAAAAGTCCAAATCATAGTCTCTGCTGCACCAAATTAACTGATATAAATAGTGTAGAACATTGCATAGAAACTGTGTCTATTCCTCGTTTAGTGAGATCAAATAATAAATCTACTGCAGGATCTAGAAAAAATCTAATTTTTATTAAACCAGAAAATGTTGCTATTAGTAATCAAAAACAATTTCTAAAGCTAGGTCTTCTAAACATTAGATCACTCACACCTAAGGCAGTTATTGTAAATGAAATGGTCACAGATAATAGCTTCGATGTACTTTGCCTTACTGAAACTTGGCTTAAACCTAATGATTATTTTGGTCTAAATGAGTCTACTCCATCAGGATACTCCTATAAGCACGAACCCCGTCTGATTGGTCATGGCGGTGTTGGCAGCGGTCTATAGAGATATTCGGTTCTATAGAACATAGGCGGTGTTGCAGCGGTCTATAGAGATATTCTCAATGTTACTCAGAAAACGGGTTATAAGTTTATTTCGTTTGAACGCTCTTTACGTTACGCTCTTAGATGTTAGAAAAAAATTCATATTATCTCTAGCCTTGGCTACCGTATATAGACCGCCTGGGCCTTACGCTGATTTCCTAAAAGAGTTTGCAGATTTTCTCTCAGATCTATTGGTCAATGTAGATAAAGCATTAATTGTTGGAGATTTTAACATACACGTAGATAATTCAAATAATGCGTTAGGGGCTGTGTTTATAGATTTATTAAATTCAAGAAGTCTTAATCACACACTCAATTTAATTATATCATATGGAACCGATCCAACCGATATAGATATCATTCCACAAAGTGATGATGTCACTGACCATTACTTGGTAACTTGCATATTACGTACTGCTGTAATATGTCATGCGGCGCCGCGTTATCGACCAGGCAGAACAATCCTTCCATCCACCATAGATAATTTCTCGAGTTGCTTGTCTGATCTGTCTCAGCTGCTGCCTGAACCCAAACAAACAGATGAACTAGAAGAACTAACTAGCACTATGAGCACCATTCTCTCTAGAACATTGGATGTTGTTGCACCCGTTAGATTAAAAAAGGTTACAGAGAAAATTAAAGCACCATGGTACAATAATACTACGCATGTTCTAAAGAGAGAAACCCGTAATTTAGAGCGTAAATGGAAACAAACTAATTTAGAGGTCTTTAGAATCGCGTGGAAAGACAGTATGTCACGTTATAAAAAGGCCCTAAAAGCGGCCAGGGCTGAGCACCTCCGCAAACTAATAGAAAACAACCAAAACAATCCTAGGTTTTTATTTAACACCGTGGCTAGACTAACAAATAAACAGACGTCACCCGAACAAAATATCCCGTTACAGTTTAGTAGTAATGATTTCATGAACTTCTTCACTGAGAAAATAGAAAACATCAGAACCACAATTGTAAACGTTCAAACCTCAATCGCACCTTATAATTCAGCCTCAATTATCCCCCCGCAAGAACAATTACAGTGCTTTACAACTATAGAACAAAAAGAGTTAAATAAACTTATCACTTCATCTAAAACAACAACATGTTTATTAGATCCTATACCAACTAAACTACTGAAGGAAGTGTTACCTGTAGTGGAAGAGCCACTCCTCAATATTATTAACTCGTCTTTATCTTTAGGTCATGTTCCAAGAACATTTAAACTGGCAGTTATAAAACCTCTCATTAAGAAACCACAATTATATCATAATAATCTAGCAAATTATAGACCCATTTCAAATCTACCTTTTATGTCTAAAATACGAGAAAAAGTTGTGTCCACTCAACTGGGCTCTTTCTTGCAAGAAAATGATATCTATGAAAAGTTTCAGTCAGGATTCAGACCGCATCATAGCACTGAAACTGCGCTCGTTAAAATCACAAATGATTTACTCTTAGCTTCTGACCAAGGCTGCATCTCAATACTAGTTTTACTTGATCTAAGTGCTGCGTTAGATACTATAGATCATACAATACTCTTAGATCGACTACAAAATTATACTGGTGTTCAAGGACAAGCATTAAGCTGGTTTAGATCATACTTATCTGACCGCTACCATTTTGTCTATTTAAATGGAGAAAAATCGATCATAATTCCAGTAAACTATGGAGTGCCGCAGGGATCTGTGTTGGGCCCTCTGTTATTCTCAATATATATGATACCACTTGGAAATATTATAAGGAAACATGGAATTAGTTTCCATTGTTATGCTGATGACACTCAAATATATATTTCATCACGGCCGGATGAAAACGTTAAATTATCTAAATTGACAGAGTGTGTTAAAGATATAAAAGATTGGATGACGCGTAATTTTCTTTTATTAAATCCAGACAAGACAGAGGTAATACTTATCGGTTCAAAAAACCGCCCATAGAACCTCTTACAATACAACTTTGACATCGTAGGATGTCCTGTTACTTTATCCTCTACAGTAAAAGACCTGGGTGTTATACTCGATTGTAACCTGTCTTTTGAAAATCATATTTCGTATGTTACAAAAACAGCCTTTTTCCACCTTAGAAACATTGCTAAGCTACGTAATATGCTATCAGTTACTGATGCAGAAAAGTTAGTTCATGCATTCATGACCTCGAGACTAGATTACTGTAATGCTTTATTAGCCGGTTGTCCTGCATCCTCAATAAACAAGCTACAGTTAGTCCAAAATGCCGCTGCTAGAGTTCTTACTAGATCAAGAAAATATGATCATATAACACCGATTTTATCATCACTACATTGGCTACCTATAAAGTTCCGTATTAATTATAAGGTATTGCTACTGACTTATAAAGCCCTAAACGGCTTAGCTCCAGTCTATTTAACGGATCTTCTATCACCCTATAATCCATCGCGCTCTTTAAGATCAATAAATTCAAGGCTTTTGGTCATACCTAGGATATCCAGATCAACCAAAGGAGGGAGAGCATTTTCACATTTGGCTCCAAAACTCTGGAATAGCCTTCCTGATACTGTTCGTTGCTCGGACTCGCTCTCCCAGTTTAAAACTAGATTAAAGACGCATCTTTTCAGCCAGGCATTCATATAATATTGTTAATCTCACAGTTTCAAACTACAATCCGGCCTCTAGTTCATAAATGCCAGAGGAGAACTGGCCCCCGACTGAGCCTGGGTTCTCCCAAGTTTTTTTTTTTTCTCCATTAGGTCACCTGATGGAGTTTTAGGACACCATTAGGTCACTTGATGGAGTTTTTCGGTTCCTTGCCACTGTTGCCTTTGGCTTGCTCAGTTGGGGATATTTTGGGGATATTTAATTTTATTCTATCAATCAATAAATTCCACTAGAAACAAACTTTGTTGTATTATTTTATTTTAATACTGTGAAGCTGCTTTGATACAATCTGTATTGTGAAAAGCGCTATACAAATATAATTGATTTGATTTGATTTGATGCTGACCAGATCAGTGATGACGCTGAACAGACAAACCAAGTAATGTATATTAAAAAAAGTTATTTTAATTTAATAAATAATTTGCAAGTTTAGTAGGGTATAAAATAAATGTATACTTGTGTTTGTTTTTTTACATGATGCAGATGCTTTTTTTACTTAATATAATATTTCTATACTTAAAATAATATATACTTTAATACTTTTTTTTTTACTCATTTACATTTATACTTGTTTATATATATATATATATATATATATATATATATATACACTCACCTGAAGGATTATTAGGAACACCTGTTCAATTTCTCATTAATGCAATTATCTAATCAACCGGTCTGAGTATTTCACAATCTGCTCAGTTACTGGGATTTTCACGCACAACCATTTCTAGGGTTTACAAAGAATGGTGTGAAAAGGGAAAAACATCCAGTATGCGGCAGTCCTGTGGGCGAAAATGCCTTGTTGATGCTAGAGGTCAGAGGAGAATGGGCCGACTGATTCAAGCTGATAGAAGAGCAACTTTGACTGAAATAACCACTCGTTACAACCGAGGTATGCAGCAAAGCATTTGTGAAGCCACAACACGCACAACCTTGAGGCGGATGGGCTACAACAGCAGAAGACCCCACCGGGTACCACTCATCTCCACTACAAATAGGAAAAAGAGGCTACAATTTGCACGAGCTCACCAAAATTGGACAGTTGAAGACTGGAAAAATGTTGCCTGGTCTAATGAGTCTCGATTTCTGTTGAGACATTCAGATGGTAGAGTCAGAATTTGGCGTAAACAGAATGAGAACATGGATCCATCATGCCTTGTTACCACTGTGCAGGCTGGTGGTGGTGGTGTAATGGTGTGGGGGATGTTTTCTTGGCACACTTTAGGCCCCTTAGTGCCTTGGGCATCGTTTAAATGCCACGGCCTACCTGAGCATTGTTTCTGACCATGTCCATCCCTTTATGACCACCATGTACCCATCCTCTGATGGCTACTTCCAGCAGGATAATGCACCATGTCACAAAGCTCGAATCATTTCAAATTGGTTTCTTGAACATGACAATGAGTTCACTGTACTAAAATGGCCCCCACAGTCACCAGATCTCAACCCAATAGAGCATCTTTGGGATGTGGTGGAACGGGAGCTTCGTGCCCTGGATGTGCATCCCACAAATCTCCATCAACTGCAAGATGCTATCCTATCAATATGGGCCAACATTTCTAAAGAATGCTTTCAGCACCTTGTTGAATCAATGCCACGTAGAATTAAGGCAGTTCTGAAGGCGAAAGGGGGTCAAACACAGTATTAGTATGGTGTTCCTAATAATCCTTTAGGTGAGTGTATATATATATATATATATTATTATACATATGTGGCAACGAGGATGAAATTTAGATGGGAACAGACACGCTCTCAAATACTGAGCTATAATGAATCACGACTACGCCACCCCAGCCTTAACCCAGCTGGGGAAATACCTCTAATAAAAAAGGGGGCACACAAGTTCACTTCTCCCTCCCACAATCACACAACACTGAGACGTGAATACATATGAAAATACATACAATTCTTTATTTAATGTCATAAATAATTTAAAACAGGGTGTTTGAATCCGTCAACCAACGGGGCTGGACTACCAGGCCGCTACTTTGTTTATTGATTGAACTGTGTTCTTCATATACAGACATGTCACTCTCATAACGGAGCTGGGGTGCACCATTTGCCGGGCAGGCCGAGCAGTAGGCCTCAAATCCGCCTGCAAGGAATACACCGTGCCCAAAACTTCCACAGCACACCCACACTTGTGAAATCCACTACAAGAAAACCTCTACCGCACACTCAAAGGAGAATTTCGATCTGTTCACATGCATAGAATGGCTAGCCTGCCCGTCTTTGGATCACCCCGGCTCCTGAAAAAGAAAGAGAAACCTATTTAACAAAAGAATATAAATACAGCCTATAAGAAAACAGCATTAACTGTCATTGATATTACCAGCTATAGGCAGTTAATGCCAAATAAACCCACAGACCCAATGTACTACTGCTTACCAACAATAAGGGCTAATAACACAAAAACAAAATAAATCAATTATATCCAAATCAAACCATAACCCAAATATCACAAAACAGAAACAAACAAAAGGAAACCAAAATGAAAACACGACAACTGTAAACAAACTAATCGAAGCAAAACAGCAGCGTCGAGGCCAAACCACGTTGCGATCAAACGCCCACTTTAAATGGCCGATCAGCAGGACTTCAGTTCAAATATCCGGCAGACCACTCCCTCATCCCATTCACGCTCAGGAGAGCAGCAGTCACTCACAGCACGTTGTGTTATACGTGCGATCGACTCTTTTATAAACTGGAAGGACAGCGGCGATGTAGAGGAAAAACCACCCTCGAGCAGTACCTCCAACAGACACCAGCTCACGCACAGCGCAGTAGAGTGGCAGTTGCTCACAGCCCGCCGAGTCGTACGTGCGATCGGTTCTCTTCTCTACCCTGAAACTATAGCAGCAATGTGCAGAGAAAAACCCTCCAGCAGTACAATCCCAACCTCCAAACAGACACCAGCTCCCACACAGAGCAATCGAGCACCGGCAACCAGGACACCGATATGAATACCAAAAAATGACGCAATATCCTACCCCTCTGGGGATGCCCTTTATATAGTCCAAATAAGGCCACTAGCTAATAATGGGGCGGAGTGAGGCTTAAAGGCGTACTTCACCACACATATATACAGGTGAAACTCAAAATTTGAATATTGTGCAAAAGTTAATTTCAGTAATTCAATTTAAAAGGTGAAACTAATTATATAGACTCATTACATGCAAAGTGAGATGTCTAATTTTGAGATAATTTTGATTATTATGGCTTACAGCTTATGAAAACCTTTTCGCAATATTCTAATTTAGAATTTTGGCTTTTCATAAGCTGTCATCAAAATTATAACAAATAAAGGCTTGAAATATCTCACTTTGCATGTAATTAGTCTATATTAGTTTCACCTTTTAAGTTGAATTACTGAAATAAATGACATTTTGCATGATATTCTAATTTCTCGAGTTTCACCTGTGTATATATACATAAACAGTTTTTTGAGATGTTGTGTGTGTGTGTGTATACATACATACATACATACTGCAACAGAAATATGTAATTGTTTCCAGATGCTGCTTCAGTGTATCTGCTGGCCCTCGGATATCAGTGTGAATGATGATGATGACGACGACGAAGATTGTTCGCTAGAAGATAGATGTCGCATCTTATGGTATTTACGTCACTTCATTGAGACAGGGTTTTACAATTTGAGTAAAATAAAGCCTGTGGTAAACTACTTGATGAAACTTTTTTGTTGAGTTTGGAACGACATGTTGGTGAGTAATTAATTGTTGATTTTGTTTTATTTAGCATCCAGCTCAGACCTTAAAAGCTTGGTGAAGTTTTGGCTTGGGTGGGAAGTGCCAGAAGGAAAGATGGTAGTGGAAGTGGTTAACTCTGAGATGCCGAAGTCCTCCACTTGTTTCAATGTACTACGCCTCCCAGCCCACTACAAGGATTTCAGCAATTTTAAGGATGATCTCCTTATGTGCATTGGCACTTCAGAATATGGTTTTGGCCTTGTTTAGATCTGTGAAATCCAAAACTGTAATAGTAACACCATATCTATAAATTAGATTACGTTACCAAAGTTTGTCCTGTTTTTGGACATTGATGAAGTTAAAATAATACGTTCATGTATTATTGCCGTTTCATTTTGGAGAAGGGTAAAAACCCATGCAATAGTTAACACACCTGCTCTAAAGCAATCCATAGTTCTATGTATTCAAAAATACACATGTAATCTTATGGTTTAATTATCCATCAAATTCAAATTGTTTCAGTAGTTAAACTAATACGTTCATGTATTATTGCTGTTTTATTTTGGAAAAGGGCAAAAAAAAAAAATGCAATAGTTTACAACATACCTGCTCTAAAGCAATTTAGCAATCCATACTTCTAAGTATTCAAAAATACACATGTAATCTTGTGGTTTAATTATTCACCAAATAAATTCAAATTGTTTCAGCTGTTAATGTGTCATTACTCAAGTGCTTGGCAAAACTGCACTGCAGCCATGTAAATGTCTATCCCATAGGTTTGTGATGGTGACCTAGGATCCACTGTGTCCTTCAGTGCAGTAAGTTGCTCTGGTGTAAGTGGACATTGCACAGTAGGAACGTTAACACCAACACTTTCACCAGGAGACAGCCCACTGCTTTCCCAATCAATCTCGGCAATGTTCATTTCCTGGGTATACAAAAGACATTATAAATAAATGTATATAAATATATATATATAACGTAAAATAAATTAAACGTTAGGGATGAGCAAGTACAGCATTATCTGTATCTGTTAACCATATAATTATGGTCACCATACTATTATGACTAATAGTAAAGACAAGTACTAATAAACATTAGGCTTATGCTAAAGGTATTAAATAGCAGTCCCAAACTAGTTTTTGTTAATACAATGTTGGTATGAGCCACCACAGTCATTTACAAAGTATAAAAAAATAACACAAAGAAAAATAGTGGCATTTTGGGGTTAATATGGAAACGGGGGGTGGGGGGCAGTGTAGAGAGCTCCGGGTCAGCTGGCTTGGAGCAAGGATCACAGCGCAAATTTGAACTATATTGATATAGGCCTATGCGATATGGTCTAATTCCATATCGCATTTAAAATATATATATTTTTTAAACGGTTTATGGTGTTGTAGGAAGTTCGTGGAAGTCAAGAACTTTGATAAATTAGATTTAATGGCCCGGTTGAGCTGTGTACTAAAACACAAATGTGCCACCAAAGGAATAATTGTATTCCTGTTCGTCGTGTCCGGGGCGGGAGGTTTAGGTGCGTCAAATGATTTAAGAGCATTTCTCAGGAAAGAGCGTGAATATCCACGCTGTATCAAAGCAAGGCCTTGAAAAGAGTGTTTGTTGACGATGCTGCCTCTCCATCTCCATCTCCATATCAGCAAAAATGCTGTACAGCAACTAAACCAGTAGCACTTCCATTTCTCAGCGCCGAAAGCGGACCTTTCCACTGACGTAGTGACGTGCACTTGCTAGCCTGATCCATTTACATGTTCTCCGATTGCTCAATAATCAATAATTTGACACAAAATATTGATTTAAAAAGGAGTTTATTGATTTAAAAACAATTATATTGCCAGAACTGCGTCCATGGCAACGCTCTGTTTTTTATGGCAATGGTGTGTTATACTTCATCTATTATGTAAGGGTTAATGCCCGACGAGGTGTCCATTATCAGGTTTTAATGGACGACGCCTCCGCCGAAGTCCATTAAAACCTGATAATGGACACCTCGAAGGGCATTAACCCGCTTATACCATGGTTACTTACGAAAGAAAGAAATATTTAATCAATTAATAATACTTTAATGTGTTTTAGAGTAAAAATCGTGAGGGTTTTTATTTATTAAGTCGAGCGCACTATTTAATATCTCCCGTATACAGGCGTTGCCAAGCAACCACAGCGACCCGACTGCAGCAGTCGATCAGTGAGTTTGAGCCAGCGCAATCATTTAGAACTGTCATCAGGCAAATTGACGGGACGCCTTTCCTAGGTGTACATTATCACTTTTTAACGGACTGCAGCCAATCAGAATCGAGTATTCACCCAGACCATGGTATAACAAGAAATAACACACCGGAATTCAACCAAGCCATGTAATAAATTAAGAAATATTTGTTAAAGACTTGTCCTATCTCACAAACAAGATGTGTTTAATTTCCCCAACTAGGCTTTTTTTACCCTATTGAGCAAAATGATCCCTTCAGTCTTTCTCTCCACATTTTGAACTTAATGTATGCGTGTGCTTTCTGCATATGTTTTTATTGCATTCAACACAAGTGAAGCTGGCATCTTTTCCATTGACACTTTTTATTTAAAAAAACTAAATTGTCAAATTGACCCACAACATAATAGGAGTGTTAAGCTTATTGACTGGTAACATTCTAGCTGTTAAAACACATGCAATGGTAAAATATGTGATCAACAAAAAAGGCTATATGAAGTAAAAATTACAAGGTGAATCACCAGTAAAAGGGAAAAGCTTTAAATCCCCCCTCTGCAAATTAGTTGAGCCGATATGTTTAATAGTTTAACAAACATTAAATAAATGGCAAAACTGAAATTATACTTAAACCTGCCTCTCTTCTTCATGTTGTACAGGCTCGGCTGTGCCATCATGGTACTATGGAGGGGAGGACACTCGGCCAGACTTTTGAGGACGATGTTGAGGAGGACATTGATATCTCAATTGACAGACAAGTGACATCACAAAAGAGAGAAAGAGAAAGACCTCCACGCTACTTTCCTCGATAAAATGACAGAGCTGAGGAAAGGCCTCAAAAGGTTCACACACAATGAGTCTTCACTTGGGAGAGGGGGATATGTCTCTTTTATTATGTATATACCTTTGGCATTACACTTTGACAATGAGTAATATCTGGCAAGGAACAGTTCTCAGGGGGAAAACGGCCCACTGATGCTGGGGGTCAGGGGTGAATGGGCAGTCTAGTTTGAGCTGATAGCAAGCCAACAGTAACTCATGAGATTCACACATACGGAGTCTTCATGTCAAGAGTAAAAGTAATAAAAAATAAAATAAAATAAATTACTTCTTGTGGCCTGCATATTCACAACGAGTACAAATAGCAATGCAGATTAAGACTAGGCGATTTCCTAGGCAGATATTGATTTGGGACTATACTGGGGTGAAGCACAGGCAAAGCACTGCTACTTGGGCGTATCATCCTACCTATAGTTAATATTTCCAACTTAAATTCCAACTCCCCCAGAGTTAAACAGTTGAGGTACCACTTTTAGCATAGCTTAGCATAGATCATTGAATCGGACAAGACCATTAGCATCTCTCTCAAAAAAATGACCAAAGAGTTTCAATGTTTTTCCTATTTAAAACTTGACTCTTCTGTAGTTACATTGTGTAGTAAGACTGACGGAAAATGTAAAGTTGTGATTTTCTAGGCTGATATGGCTAGGAACTATGCTCTCATTCCTGCGTAATAATCAAGAAACTTTGCTGCCGTACCATGAGTCCAGCAGGCGTAATGATAAGACACAGCGCCTGAAATGGGGACTAGTAGTTAGTTTTCTCGTTCTCCCCCTTGCTTAAAGGAACGGTTCCCTTGGTAACATACTGGTTGCAGAAAGTCATATGCCTCACCCTTGTATATATATAATGTGTATATAATGTGTAATGTATATAATGTGACAAATATGCAAGTCTATGTATCTAATGTAGATATTATGCAAGTCTAGAGAGTAACACATATAATGTGACAAATATGCAAAACCCATGTGGAATTAAGTTATTAATAAGATCTATAAAGTCAATAATTTAACATGTAACTCTTTTTAGTTGACGATGGGTTGCATTCTATTGTGACATCAACTAAAAAAGATCTTACAGGGAAGATATTCTGAAATGAGGCTGTGCTTAACTAATGCTAACAAAATGATTTGAGATATTATCAATGATCATGATTACTGCACCACAGCTGTGATTACTAGTTCTAGGCCTATTGCTTATGCTCCTAGCCTATACCTCACTATTTGATAACATATCATAACTAGATATTAGGGGTGTAACGATATTCAAACCAAACCGAAAAACCGCGATACACCACCCACGATATGCATCGTGATACTCTCATGGTGTACCAAGGACGCCCCGGCCCCGCCCCCGCCCCCGCC
This sequence comes from Vimba vimba, assembly GCA_022828995.1. Lineage (NCBI taxonomy): Eukaryota > Metazoa > Chordata > Actinopteri > Cypriniformes > Leuciscidae > Vimba > Vimba vimba. The sequence goes on from CM040821.1 coordinate 43,773,753, forward strand.
ACAGCTTGTTGGTTCCTAAATGAACTCTTGCACTAAAATGCATTAATGTTATATAATGTATTTTACTTAACATGTTAATGATTGATACCTTGATTATTTAATGTAGCCTGTTTTAAATATCTGTCATGAAAATGACAGCAACTGTGTAAATATTTATATTTCAATAACAAATTAGAGTAGAATACATAAGTTAATGAGAAAACTGCCTTATGTGCAGTTTACATGTTTTCATACAATGTGTTGAGTGTTGATTATTATATCTAAAAATAAATAGTATCTGAAATTAGGCTAAAAGTCTAGGCTCTGTTGTTAACCTTTAAGGTTATAGTAATGTGTGGGCTCCCTATACAGTTTACAGCATTAGCAGATCTTTTTTTTTTAATTTTTATTGATTTTTTTTATCCTTGCGAAAAGTTTAATTGTATTTAAGTTTAATTAAATTTAATTGTAAACCCCAGCCCACCGAACCGGGATGTCAAAACCGTGGGGCTTACCGAACCGTCTGTTTAGTGTATCGGAGACTCTTACTGGAAAATGTAATGTTTTCTGTTAGCAGCCTTGACAAATACCCTGGACTGGCAACTCAAGTGCTGCCACTTGTGTTTGAGAGACCATAGTTCAGGTTGATTACAATCATAAAATCAAATTCATTTTATATGACCCCGCCCTAGTAGACACTAGAGGTATTGAAGTTAATCAAATAATCGGTGCATCGAATCGTGGACATGGAAGATAATCCACCGGGCCATAATCTATTATTTCTGTTTACAATTAAATGTATGCCTAACAACATTTCTCTTTACATATTCTGTTAAGTTTTGCACATTCAGGAAGTGCCATGTGCTTAGTGTTGTAGTTTTATGTTTCTAATGTATTTAGTATTAGAGCACTGCAGAATGTTTTGTTTTTGAAGCTTGAAAAGCTATGAATTAAATATCCTACATGACTTTAATAGAAAAATGTATTTGACGCATCGTGATATCGAATCGCTGACATGATAATCGTAATAGAAACGGGAGATCAGTGAAGACTCACACCTCTAGTAGAGACCTATACAGGCAATCAGAGATGTTCAATATGTCTATGGCGTTAGCATACTCAATATCTGCAAATTATTGGGCAATCACTAAATTAATAATTTTTATTAATCTGATCTTTTTCAGAAAATGGCTCAGAGAAACACGCCGGCCAAAACAAGTGCGCAGAAGCGCCTCAACTCCTTTAAGGAGAAGAGTGCCGAGTGGGCAAAGGGGATGAGGCGTAACAGGAATGTCAGCCATTTTCTAGATGGCATTGAGGTCACAGTAAGTAACTGTTGTTCTTGAGGATCCATGCATGACACATATCCCTGCGTTCTGAGAAAAAGGGAGTGCTTGAGAGGGCAGAGATAAAATTAAAAAAAACATTGGGACACTATTTTTGTCTTTTTGTTGTTTTTCCAGAGTGCGACATAAATCCCTATGCCGATGTTTTCGAGGCATGGAAATTGTGACGGATCATTTGTGACAAATAAATTTAATTAATAAAGTATTTCTTATCTTATCTCCTAAATCTCCTGTAAGTCTTTAGTCAAGCTCGGCAGTATATCAAACTTATTTGATTTAATGTTTTCATTCAGTATGAAAAATCAGCTTGCAATGAGCAAATATACCCGTACACTCCCTGGCTAAACATTTAGAACAAGTTGGGCCCCCTTTTGCCTCACGAATCACCTTAATCCTTTGTGACGTGGATTCCACAAGATGTCTGTCCTCTTCTGGTCCAGCATCTCAGGGCACACATGGCAGAAGCGCTGATGACGGGGGCGGTCTGTCTGTCCGACTGCTGCAGTCTATGCCTACCCTGGGAGACGTCCGTGTGCTCGTCTTCACTTTCGTCTCCAACCTGCTCATCTTCATCCTCACTTGTGCCAGACACAGATAAAACTTACACAAACAATATAACTGCAGAAGAGGCTGATGATATACAAATGGAGTTGTTGCATTTTTGATGACTCGTCTGGTCCACTGTTGACATGGTGGTGCAGGACGGGTCAGTGCTCTCTACTGAGGCCAGTAGCGTGTTCACTACACGGACACACACATGCTCTGTCCAAAATCATACCTGCTTTCCCTGGGCGAACGGCTTTACTGGATCATAGGAATTAGTTTACCCTTTTAGCATCTCAAAACACCCTTTCCCACAGACCTGAACAAAGTAGATCTCATCATAATGAGCCAGTGAGTTTGAAAATAATAAGTCGTTTCTGCTTTCCCTGGGCAACTGGCTTTTCTGCCTTCAGGATCTGGCAGCAAACCTTAATAAAAAAACACACTGACGGTCCGTCACCATCGAGCACAGCGTGGAGCACAGATGGTCGATGTTACACAGTGACGTCAGGATCAGAACTTTCGACTGGATGGTGCAGTCTGCATCAACATAAATTTACTTTAAGACTGTATAAAAACGTGCTGTCTAAAATGCCTGTACAAAAACCTTTGCATTTTTACAAGCATCTTCACAAGCTTCAGATCATATATACACATATTACACATGCACTTCTCTCTGGGCTGTGAAAAAGTTGTGAAAAAGTTGAAAAGTGCGTAAAAAAGCCCATGGGGCGATCGAGTGAGGGTCACAGCGTGACATCAGGGGGTCAGGAGCATTCGGGGCCGTTACTGGGGGTCGTCTGGGCCAGAGTGAGGTCTCCTGGTACCCACTGGTACACTAATACACAAAGTTTTGAAAAATTTTGCTTGCTTACTTAATTTTGATTAATTCCCACGGAAAACAGTTCAAAATATCTAACGTTATTTTAATACTTAAATAAATGGATCTTGATTTTTTTTTGTTTAAAGTTTGATATTTGGACTGGAAACAAGACAAATATACTAAGTAGGAAAAGCATTTTTTTGCACTATCCCCTATACACTATAACAAACAAAAACAAGGCAGCTTAACCCAACTAAATGTAATAATAGTTAGAAATTACTCATCCTTCAGAAGCCATTTCAGGTTTTGAGAAAAACAGTGAAAAATTCAGGATCTCCAGATGATCCCACAGTTAACTGTTTCAAGGAATGACCTGCAATGACCTCTCTAACCCTTACCTGAGTTTGTGTATTCAAACACACGTTCGCACGCGCAACATTGTTGAGTGTGCATTGGGCATCTGGAAGCTGCGCTTTCGGTGCCTGCACAAGTCAGCAGGAGGACTGCGCATGAAGCCTCACAGGTCTTGTTCTCTCTTCAGCTCCACAGACTGGCGAGCGAGCTCATTTGCTTCGGTCAACTGGCGCTGAATGTCCTGCAACACGACCAAGTTTCTTTTTCAATGTTCACCAACTCTTCGCTACACCGACATGGTGAGACTCTGGCGCAACGTTTTGATGTTTTGTAGCGAAGTCCTGACGAAGACCGGTGTACGGGAGGTGGTGGTGTAGTGCACCCTTCCGGCTCGGTGCTGCCAGGTGAGGAGAGTGCTGCAGGTGGCTCGGTGTCTGGGGAGCATGGCACATTGGGTGGTGGCGATGACCTGGAACATGAGGTCTGTGCAGCATCACCTCTTTTAACGTCAATCCCCCCAGGGATTCCATGTGAGACTGTGTTTCCCATGATCGCCAGTGCCTTCTCCTCAAGTGCTGTTAGGGGTTGCACCGAACTGATCCCCGCACCTGTCCTCTCACTTTAAGCAGAACCTCTCACTTTAACCTGGCTTGAAAAATCATGCCATTTTTTTCTGACGTCCTGCCAGGATCTTGGTGTGCCTCCGGAGGCAGATATCTTCTTTGCTATGTCGCTCCATAGCTCTTTTTTGTTGCTGTTGCACAAGTTATTACGAAAGCTGGAAAACAGTGTCACCTTGTGCAAGCTCACCTCATCCAGCAAAATTTAAAGTTCCTCTGACGAGAAGCTTGCTGCCCTTTTTTTACGTTGCTTCGCCATATTGTGTGTGTGTATCTCTCTCTCTCTCTCTCTGTGTTCATTGTAGATAGGTTGCTTTTTATTGAAAACATTAATCAATGGCAATCAATACCGCATTAAACATAAGTAACTGCAGCTGCTTGCCAATCAATTCTCTTTCATATAAAAGTGTTTTACATAATTTTTAGAAGTCGTTAAACCCATGTAAAGAAGCTGCACAAGTGGCACAATGGGATAAGGAGGGTGGATGATTAGCGAGGGATACCCGGTTCGTCTACCCGTCACAACATATTGTGTGAACATATTACTGACAATTTAACCATTTAATTAATAGGCTATATTTTACTGATAACTTACACTATGTTAAAATAAAAGTTACTGGAATAATTTGAGGAATGTTTCATTTGGATAGAACGTGTTGTCTTTCTTAACGCTGTAATGCACCGTGTGAAGTGTAAAATCGATTCCTGAGCAATCGATGCCAACTAATTCAGCACCTTCACTTGGGACAGCGCCTTTGTTAAGTTGAACTTAAGCGGCAGCGATTTAAGAAGCTTCCAATAGACACTTCGGGGAACACACTTAAAAACATAAACTACTTTGGTAAGACATATCTTTCAAGGTTTCTTAGCGGGCTAAGTGTGAGTGTTATCGGGAAACCGGGCCCTGGTTAGTAGAAATAAGTATTCATATAAAATTAGTCCAAATCTTCATCTTTATTAACCTGATTTATAACAAATTAAAGCTTGTGGTAATAATTCACATTTCATTTATGTTTTATTCTTCCCCAAGGCAACAACTGTGATTTTAAGCCGTACTGACAGCGAACACACGTCCTCATCATAGGAGGAGGTCATATTCCTCCTCTTCCTCATCCCAACAGCCCCAACCATCCGCCCCATCTCCTCCACTACCTCTTCCTCACGAGGAGGATTTTGAGTATTTTGCAGACGACGAAGAAGAGGATGACGACTGATTATTTGTTTTAAATAAAAATAAATATTTTATATATCATTATGGTCTACTCTTCTCATTTTTAAAATATATTTCCAACATAGCCAGTAAACAGTACAATTGTTTAGCAATTTAATGTTTTATTTGGGATTCTGGATATTTTGGGAGCGGCTGATCCTCTTGCCAGGTGTGCATGCCTCACTGCTTTGTTCTGTTGCAGTACAATACTCAATATTCCATCAAATGTGTGTGTATTCACTGTTTTTCTTTAGAGGAAATGGACAGGAAGGGCTTGGTGGTGAGGAACATCCCTCCACTCCTTCCTGCTCCATCTTCGGTTCCTCACAGCTCCTCGACAGATGCTGAGATGCGGAGCCAGCGTCCGATGAGAGCTGGTGAAGCTGGCATCTTTTCCATTGACACTTTTTATTTAGAGAAAATAAATTGACAAATTGTCCCACAACATAATAGGAGTGTTAAGCTTATTGTCTGGTAACATTCTAGCTGTTAAAACACATGCAATTGTAAAATATGTGATCAACAAAAAAAGGCTATATGAAGTAAAAACTACAAGGTGAATCACCAGTAAAAGGGAACAGCTTTAAATCCCCCCTCTGCAAATCAGTTGAGCTGATATGTTTAATAGTTTAACAAACATTAAATAACTAGCAAAACTGAAATTATACTTAAACCTTCCTCTCTTCTTCATGTTGTACAGGCTCAGCACTGCTGTGCCATCAGTGCCACAGTACCAGCACTGCAGTGGTACTATGGAGGCGAGGACGACTCATATCCTTGTCCCTTTCAAAAGGCAGGGTCGACTCATTCTAGCGACCTTCTCTTCTCTGAGCACTCAGACCAACAACTTGAGCCATCTGCACTTTTAACTGTGAGGCACTTTGCCCAAAATGTAACCCAGTTTATGAACTACATCTCAGAAACGCCTCCAACATCCTGCCGCCTCAGCAAGACGGTCCTTATCGGGCTGTGCCGGGAGATGCGCCGTGTGCTAAAAACGCTGGGCAGGGGCGTGGCTATGCACCAGGCGGTGGTCAAGACCATGAAGGAGGAGCGGGTCTTAAGCAAGGCGATCCTGCTTAAGTTCCAGGATCTGGCCAGAAAAGCCTGGATTTTTAATGGAAGCAGCCCTACAGGTCAGGGAGTCAGAACACCGGGAAACAGCATCTGAACACTCATCACCTGAATTGCCTAGACTTGGACCCATATTTACAAGCATGCACAAGGCAAAACCACCTACAACACCACAAACACTGGGTGTGACGACTAGAGTTCCCATGCTGCATGCTGGCCTTGACCCCATTGGGCCTACCTAACCGACAATACGAAGCGTAAACTAACAGACTGGAACCTTAAAATCAGCAAAACATTTGTCATAATTTGTGATTCGAACTTAGCTAGGTTCCCAGCTTCCAACTGCCCTGACCTGAAGGTAGAAAGTTACCCGGGGGCTAAGATTCACCATGCCAGCAAGCCAGAAGAGCCCAAAGTACTATGGCATGGTATGTGTCATCCAAAACACACATTCATATATTTTCTGTTTGTCAGCTGCTTCCAAGGTCTGTCTAGCTTTTTGTCAGAGTTTGAACATGAAATCTTCTCAAATGTTCAGCTCTTTTTCTGATGAGCCAGCCGATGAGAGGAGAGGTCGGAAACAGAAGAGAGGCAGAGGCGCAGCTGACCAGGATTACAGGGACTTTGGAGCATTTCTCTTGCAGTTTCCAGCGACGGCGAGTAGCAGCCCGCCCACGAAAAAGAAGAGGACCGCTGCAGGGTTTCCACCTGACAGAGTATTTTATGACAGGTGGAGGGCTGTGCAGTTTGCCAAGCGGGAGGAGCACCTCTTGTGCAAGTTGATGTGCTTTATTATAAAAAAATTAATACATATTTTCTATAATTAAAGTAACATGATTCACATTTTGGACAAGGATATTAATTTAGCATTTGTCTTTGACAGCCCAGTGTTCAAGACGGCTCCCGACTGTCAGCAAGGTGTCACTGCTGATCCAAAAAGAGGGTTGGACTGGCAACTGTCCTCACCCCGAGGACATAGTGGCAAAGTGGAGACCCGTCACGAGGGTGCAGGTGGAGTCGGATCCACGGATCATCACTATGATCCAGAACCAAAAGTGGACAGGCCTGGCCCTCAAGGACTTTGGTGGCACAAAAGGACAACATAATGTAAACATAATACATAAAAATTCATACCATTATTGTCTTGTGATCAGATATTTGTACTCCTTGAGTGAATACTAATTGCACCTTATTTTGACCACAGGAGTTGTTGCCACCAAAGCCTTTGCCATGGGCTCCATCGTTTGTGATTACCATGGCAAGGTAATCACAGGAGCAGAGGGCCGGAAGTTGGTTGAGTCCATCAAGGGTAAGATGGCCTACCTTTTCTTTTTTCACGCTGGTGGTCGGTACCCCTGTGTGGACGCTGAGACTTTCCCCTTCGAGTGTCACCCAACAGAAAACACCATGGGCCGGATGATCAACCATTCCTCCAAGAGAGCAAACCTGAGGCCAGTCCACTGCATGATGAACTTCCCTGAAGGACAGAGGGATGTCATCCTGTTCCAGGCAAAGAGAGACATTCGCTTGTGCGAGGAGCTGCTGTTTGACTATTAAGTCTTTTCGAGGAGAAGCAATGATCCTCGACCGGCTGGATGACTGAACACATCAGACCATTCATTCACCAGTAGATTTTGTTTTATGTCACAATACTGGGAGCTTGCGTATGGACTATCGATGTGTCATAACATTGGTAGTTCATGTAAATGGAGCGTCAGTCTGAACATTGAAATGATTGACTACATCTATGTCCTGGAGCTGGAGTGGCTGGATGTTTTTTTTTTTTGTAAATAAAAATAAATATTTTATACATACCTTTAAAATGATTTTTGATTTTCTTGCAAAACAAAACACCAGTGAAAGGCCTGAATCTAGGCTATATGTTACCCTTAGTCAGCATCAAATCTGCCCTCTTTGTTGAGACCAGGGTATACAATGAATCACTTGGGTCAAGAGCTTCAGCCAGGACCATAGAAATAATTAGGTTACACTTTTAGCCTTTTGAAATGTTCTTTGTCACGTACATGTGGAATGTACATCTCATCTTTACAATAACTACAGCATTAGATTCATTGGACTCTATGCTAGGAGGATGAGAGACTACAAGAATACTATTAAACACAAACAATACATTCTCTTATTGACAATATATCATTGAACTAAAAATATACATGGCTGAACAGACACGACACAGACAATAGGTACTGCCTCCTGGTTCAACTTTCTTCAGCCCCTGGATCACTGGCTTAACGTCACGGTGTTCATCAGCTAAATGCATTGTGCATAAGTTCGAATGAGTGACATACAGATATGATGTAGTGAATGATCGTCTTAGCGCATTAAGGGCGCTGACATGTTTGTTTTTGTTGCAATGCATTATGGGAAATTAAGTTTTTTGTCTACATTAACAATAGCGCAGTAGAAGCTAAGACGTCATATCCCAGAGTGCTTTGCAACAAAAACAAACATGGCTGCGCCCGTATCGCGCTAACAATGATACAATACCGCTATAACACACAAATATCTTGGCGAAAACTCAACGGATTCGGCGAGCACCGACCTTGTTGGAACAGTCTTGACGAACTGAAAAGAACGATATAAGTTTCATGATTTTGAGTGGTGTTTTTCTCGGAGATCAGTGGGCGCGCGGTGACGTCACAATCTCAGAAGGAAGGGCCATCTTAGTTGAGTTTACTGGAGTTCAAGGACATGAAGAGGTGGACCGCTTGCACATGCCTGGAGAAGGATCTGGGAAACTTTGGAGGAGTGTCAACCTAACGCCTGTTAAAGGAGAAGTTCACTTTTAAAATGAAAATTCTGTCATCATATAATCACCCTCATGTTGTTTCAAACCTGTATGAATTTCTTTCTTCTGCTGAACAGAAAGGAAGATATTTAGAAGAATATCAGTAACCAGGCAGTTTTTGGGTCCCATTGACTTCCATAGTAGGTAAAAAATATACTATGGAAGTCAATGGGACCCAAAAACTGTCTGGTTACTGATATTCTTCTAAATATCTTCCTTTCTGTTCAGCAGGAGAAAGAAATTCATACAGGTTTGAAACAACATGAGGGTGATTATATGATGACAGAATTTTCATTTTAAAAGTGAACTTCTCCTTTAAAAACAACAGGAGTATAAAAGACTGATGAACTGACTGCCTCGGGGGATACTGATACGCCAGTGCCCCCGACGACTAGAAGCCCAGAGCTGAGGACAAGAAACCCCAAGCAGAAGATAAGAAGCCCAGAGCTTACTACACCTTTGATTTAAAACGCGATTATTGTATCTTAAACGATGAAGTTTTATTTGCCTTTATACTTTTGTTTATTATAAAAAGAAAAGTAACCAATTAAAAGAAATTTAATTGATTACAAAATCTGCCTTCTGAGATTTATGATGCTGGAAGACTTTTAATGAGAACATACCACAGAGTCTTCTGACCAAATTGTAAGTACCTTTTGAATGCTTACGGTTTAGGTCAGATTTGACTTTCTTTACCTTACCTGAGAAAATTAAATAAATAGGTAAAAGGTGTTAAGAGTAAAGTACACACCGTAAAACAATGTATATATATATATATACTTTGTTTCAGACAACAAGATGGGAAACAGAGTGACCCATGAATTGGGTATATTTTAATGATTATTCATTAGCTTTCCCTTTGGGCTATATTCATGTGTTTGGGCTTGATGGAAAGGGTGGATTCAGGGCTACAATTTGGTGTATCACAACTGAAATTCTGAGTCTCCTTGACTGAACGACCTGGTTGTTTTTTGGACAAAGGCCCTGAAACAGGCTCAACTGCACCTCTTCTCTTTCCCGTTAGGAAAAAGACACAGTAAAGTCATTCTTATTTCTGTAAACTACAAATAATTTGTTAATTTCACCTGTAATTTGGTACAAAACAAATGAAAATAGCTTCAGATTTGACTGATTTACAGAGATTTTGGTGAAAACAGTTTCACAACAAAGCTTTGAATGACCTCGACAAGTCCTATTTGACCTCTGTTCTCTCGGGCCCCGAACAACGCACAATAGTGAGCTTTGGCTCATGTGAAACTGCACAACACAAGCTTTCCGGTGATATAAGACACAGTTTGATTGGACTTTGTTTTAATGAACAATAAAGAAATTCCTACAGGCAGCTTTAGCAAAATGATTCACTGTTATCGTGACCTGAAACAGGCTCAACTATAACTCTTCTCTGTGTGTTGAAACAACACATGTTGTCATAAAGATGCTCCTTGTTTGTTATAAAACTGTTTCAAGAGTTGACCTGCAATGACCCTTGAGTTGGTGTCCCTTTTACAATTTTAAATTATGAAAACAGGGTAACAATGTTTCCCCTTGGCAGAATTTTAACCTGGTCTTAACTTTAAAATAAACTAAAATACGTAAAACATCTCTCATTACAAGTGATTTTTTGACCCTCACAAAACTACATTTCCCATAACTCACTGCCCAGACCCATCAGCGCATTCACCTGTGTGTCATTACCTTGTTTAACTCACACAATAATAGCCTGGGTTTTCACACTCACTCACTGTGAAGTCTTGTCTTATTCATATTACATTTCTGAGCGTTGTTTTCTTGTCTCTCGTCTTTTGGTTTTTGGATTTAGCTCGGTTCACTGGATTACCCGTTTTGCCTCTGCCCCTTGTCTGTTTTGTTTGCCTGAATTGGGACTGCCTTCCTGTGTTTGGATTTCCCTACTTAAACCACATTTGGATTTAACATAAGGTAAGTTCAGCATTTTGAACCAGTTATTCTACAGATGTAGCAACTGTTAAACATTATTATTATTATTATTATTATTATTTATTATTTTTTTTATATAAAGTCAAGTCAACAGTTCACATTCAACCTAGCAGAAAATCCACTACTCAAAAGAAAGGCATGTTTCTGCTTGACCTATTTTGAAATATTTGATTTAAATATATTTTAACACTTGCGTTTAACACACAGATAATGCATGTAGTGGCAATCTCATTTCAAAATACACAAATGTTTAAATGTTATTGTATGTTCGTTGGAAAATTGTAGATGTTTAAATCATGGACCAGCCCTAGATTTTAAGATTGTGAGCTTTGGCTGTCCATATTAAAGAAAGGCCTTGAAATGTATAAAGTTTATTGTGATGCAACTACTGAATGAGTTAATCGTTTGTATTGTAATCTTTTTATCAGGTGTGCATAGTGTATGGATTATCGTGATAGCTATATTAGACGTGGCCAACAGCGAAGCGAGCAAGAGAGACTTTGGGCCCTAATCTTGGGTTGGCTTCCCATGTCCAGTGGTTTGGTAGGGGAGGCATGTGCTGGGGGACCTCCTTTCCTTCTTCAAAAAGTGCCTTGAAGGAAGAACTCCTCCGAATGTGCTCATTATTCACTGTGGAGGCAAAGACTTAGGATGTGTGAAAATTGATCACTTTCTCAGCTGTATAGAGAAAGTCAACCCCTAACCCTGAAAAACGATCGAGGCTTCGATCTTGGCAAACTGGTACATAAAAATGGCGTCACCAACGTGTCATATCATGTTGCCTGTAACATTTACTCACAGGACGTATGTGTTGACCTCTTGTGGTCCAGGTGTGGCCTCCAGGAGGTAGTTGGAAACCGTGGATCTACATGACGACCAAAAATTCATTCTCAGGCTCTTTCACCTGTCAGTATTGTCAGTCAACGAAGACATAGATATGGCAATAATTTTGACCATAACAAAATTTGGTCAGAAAGACGATGTAGAATATTCAACCTGCCCAAGGTGGTGATGTTATTGTCACGGGGTGATGAAGGCTGGAACCTTTTGTTTGAGAACTTGTTTCCCCCGGGGAGCGCTTCCGCGGTGACACCAGGACGGTTCCGGTTTCCCACGTGAGTGTCATGGCGGCGGGCGAGGCTTGATGAGGAAAACTCGCGGCAGGTGTGAGAGGGGAGGATACAGGATGGTGATTGGGACATGGAGGAGGAAGGTGGCTCATAAAAGGACACTTTGGCGGTCAGGAAGGAGGGCAGGAAGGCACGAGGAGAGAGGATATGTTGTTGCGGATGCGGAGGGAGGCTGCGAGAGAGCGAGGAAGAGAGAGAGAGAGAGAGAGAGACAGAGAAGACTTCGGCTGGATTGCGGGTGTAAGCCTTGGGTGCACCGTGAGTCTGTTAAATTGCAGTTTTATTGTGGAAATGAGCACGAGTGAAATCTTACAGTGTGTGGTGGATATGTGAGTGTGGGAATTGTTTCTGCTGTTCATTAATCTCTTCTCTACCTGAGCCCTGTGAAGTTACAGCTGCATTGGGGAAATACCATTATCCTCCATTCTCTGTCTGGTGCTGGAAGAGCCTGCTAATGCTGGAAGAGCCTGCTAATGCTGGAAGAGCCTGCTAATGCTGTGAGTTACACGTATGTTCATTCCTCTCTCTGTCTGAAGGTGCTGAAATACATGAAGAGAACGCTTAGGGAAGAGAACGCGGAAGCTGTGAATTGTGCTCATTCCTCTCTCTGTCCGAAGGTGCTGAGATACGCGAAGAGAACGCTGAAGAAGACTTTTTAAGATTGTTTTTATTATTTAATAAAGAGCATATTTATTTTTAATTCTGTGTCTGCCTTCTCCCTTTGTGTCCACGGCTAGCTCCTCAGGGGCGGCACGCAGGCGAAGGGGGGGGGCGGCCCGCTGGCGCTCCACCCCGACCTGTGACATTATTCTTCTGGCACCCCTAGCCAGTTTTCACAGCACCCACTTTGGGAACCACTGCGCTATACAACAATACCCTGTCGTAAGCTGCCTCTTTGGCTTTGTAATCAATCAAATCTCACAATTATTATTCTTATATCAGAAAGAATGCTCACCCTCTTGTAGTTTTCCTCAAGGTGACACATACTCAAAAATCCAAGTTCCAGTCAGATGATTGTAATAAATGTTTAACAATATTTATTAAAAGAATCAAAATGAAAAGGATACTTGTTACAGATTATAATATGAGCACTAATCTAACAGAGAAATGCTAGCTAGGTTTAAAGCTTCATGCATCCGAAAACTGCTGGCGTTCCGGATTGGAGATTGCAAGGAAGAGCAAGTGAGTATTGTCCAGGTCTCTTCTTTTATAGTCCGAATTCAGAAAGAATCATATTTACTGTAAGGCACATGACTGCTTATTTCAATATCACATGTACAACTGCTGATCCCAGCTAGTGTAGTCCTGCTATTTCTGTACAAGCATGACTCTGTCCAGTCAGTGGCTTGTTTCTCCATCGACACAATAGTTCCTTTGTATTTGTGGACAATGACCCTTGTCACTGCTCTCGCATGTGACTTGAGAGAGACAGAGATGGACAACGACTCCTTCATTCAACACAATATTTTTAGATGGTTATACGTTTCAGCAACCCAGCCAGCTCATCAGTGGCATTCTTATTTACAGACTTCTTATTGTGACCCTTTCTGCGTTGACGTCGAGTTTGAGGTGTGGATGAAGTGAAGGAAATGCCGCTCTCAGGTGGAGCCTCGTGACTCCGCAGGACTCCATGCGAAAGTGAATGAAGGCAGCAGCCATGGCCTTCTGTATGTTAATCTTTTATTTGATATTTGATCATTTGATGCATTACAGTCTGGCACATTAATTATTGACAAATAAGTCTGCAGGGGATGCTGCAAAAAAAAAAAAAACTACATGTCAAAAATTAAGAACTCAAACAAAAACACTTCATTTTTAATGTCCATTCCTGTTGTTGCCTTGTTTTGAGCTGCCTGGCTGTTGTACGCACACCTCCACAGGTTCTGATTGGACTGTGAGGTGAAAATCCAGACTTGTTTGAGCCGAGAGACTCAGTTTCTGTCGGTATTTGACCATGTCACATGGAGGCATAACATCGCTTAGTTCCAAACTGTCGTTGATCTTCTTCAGCATTTCAATCCTCTCCTTACCCTTCACCTGCACGATATATATCTCCCCTGAGGCTCAGCTTGGCCTTCTTGCTGTCCTCCAGTCGAGACGTAGATGAAGACTAAGATGGAAAAAGATTACAGTTTTTGCATCAGGCATGAAGATTCACATTGGTGCTGAAAGGTCTTTTGCTGTAGCACATCAATAGGAAATCAGTTTAAAGGCCGGCCCATCTTTTAAGATTAAAATATAAATCTGCGTGGTTGCGCTCTCTCTCTCTCTCCGCAGGGCTTGGGCTGTCTGTATCCAGAAGGCCAGAGCATCTCCCTGATCTCCTCCTTGTGGTTAGAATGGCATCTCCCTAAAATTGTCAAGATGACAGGAACCAATGTAGCAACCTCACAAATACATAAATGGTGTGTTACGTCCCAGGACGTATGCATTTGTGTTTTATAATGTGTAAGTGTCATTCATTGATTTATTGAGTGTGTGTGCTGCCAATGGACCCAACGGCCTTCTGGGAGTTGTAGTTTTGTTGTACGGTTTGTCCAATTTCTTGTGCTCCTCCCTGTTCTAATCTATGTGATGGGACCTACTAGCTGTTCCTCATCAATGGCAAGAGGATCCAGTATTTAAGCAGAGCCGGAGAGAGAGACTGTGAGAGATTTCTTCTCCCAAGAGCCTGAGACTGTTGGTGTTACCAGACTCAGAGTGTTGCTCTTGTTGGTGTATGTTAAGCTTAAGGCCCCGTTTACACGATGGGAAAACGCAGATATTTCCCTGCGTTTTGGCCTGTCATTTACACGAAAACGCCGTTTTTATCCCTGAAAACGATTATTTCTAAAAACTCCGGCCAAAGTGGAGATTTCTGAAAACGCCGGTTATGTGTTGCCGTGTCAACTGGGAGAAACGGGGTTTTAGGTTCTCAAACGTCACATTATGCGCCAGAAAATGCTTATGTCATGTGAGCGCCCTATGTTTATAGTTTGTTTAGCTACTGTTTGATCATGGATGCTGTTAAGGTGGTACTCATTTTTACTTTTGTAAAAAAAAAAAAGAAAAAAAAAAAAACTTTTGTGCAAACGCTTTTGGCCTGTTTGCATTTGCAAAACACAACTGCTGAACTATATCGAGGAGCAGAGGCGAAGAGTACACGAAAATCAGCATTTTTACAGCAGCTTTTCTTTCCAAGACGCCGGTACATTGCCTCCCAACGTCTGTTGTTTTGAAAGGAACTGGAAGTCGCTCGTGCTATTTGTTGTTGTCGATTTTGAGGATTCTGATTGGCTTGCATGGCTTTATCCTTCTCCCTACGCTCCCTTCCTCCGCTGCCCATAGGTTATGATGGCGCTCGAAGGCGAATTTATGCGGGTTGATGTAAACGACAACTTTTTTGAAAACGATGTTGTGTGCACGATGTTATTTTTGAAAACGGAGGGGGGAAAATATTCGTTTCTCTAAATACCCGGCTATGTGTAAATGTGGCCTAAATGTGTTGATATGGCTGTAGTGGCAGCTTTGAGGTGTTAAGCTTAACTTAAATGTCTTGTGGCTGTAGTGTACAGCTTTGAATTGCTTGCCCATTATTGAGTGTTGGAGCAGTAGGGAGTGGGCACCATTTTCTTTTCTCATTTTCTCCTGTTTTTGTTAGTTAGGAAGTAAGGTAAGAGTTATGTTGTTTATTTGCTTATTGTTGTAGGTTAATTAGATTTTCCTTCTATCAGGTAGTGATCTTTTGTTTGTTGTTTTGGCTTTACCCGCTCCTGAAGGAAAAGCTTTATTTCTTTTTTTTTCTTTTGGAGTTGTATATTTAGGATTCTTTCACTGTATTTATGTAATCACTTGTTTCTTGTAAATAAATGTATTGTAAACCTTACGTTGTGTATTGTGTGCTGGGACACAGATCTGTTAACTTTAGCTTTAAAAGGTTACTTCCCTTTTGTCCCTAGAACATACCTATTGGGAACGTAACATGGTGCATAACACAAAATGGCAATTATTACAAACAACTCAAAAAAAAAAAACACGTCGTACATGTCTGAAGTGCACGTCACACCTGGCAGAAGTCTGTCTGTCAACTGCTGTAGTCTATGCCTACCCTGGGAGACGTCTGTGTGCTCGTCTTCGCTTTCGTCTCCAAGCTGCTCATCATCATCCTCACTTGTGCCAGACACAGATAAAACTTACACAAACAATATAACAGCAGAAGAGGCTGATGAAATACAGATGGAGTTGTTGCATTTTTCGCCTGGTCCACTGTTGACATGGTGGTGCAGGACGGGTCAGTGCTCTCTACTGAGGCCAGTAGCGTGTTCACTACACAAACACATTCATGGTTTGTCCAAAATCATACCTGCTTTCCCTGGGCGAACGGCTTTACTGGATCATAGGAATTAGTTTACCCTTTTAGCATCTCAAAACGCCCTTTCCCACAGACCTGAACAAAGTAGATCTCATCATAATGAGCCAGTGAGTTTAAAAATAAATTAAATAATAAGTCGTTCCTGCTTTCCCTGGGCAACTGGCCTTTTCTGCCTTCAGGATCTGGCAGCACACCTTAAAGGGATACTAAAGGATTTAGCATTAAGCTTTGTATTAGTAGAAAACCTGTAGTATTTTCGAATTACCGTGCTTTCCACCCTCATATCCCCCTGAGACAAGAGATTTATGTATTTTTTTGTCTGTAAAAAAATCCTCCAATGACGCAAAAATCGTCATTTTGCGTCATCGGAGGATTTTCTGGCCAGAGGCTAAAGACTACAGCCAGTAGATGGCGTTGTTCCGCATATTTTCAACCCGCCCATAGAGGGATCTCACTCACAGAATGTACACACAGTGTCAGCTTTGGAAGCTAAGCTAGCAGGCTCTTGTTCTGTGGAGAAAACTGAGTAGTAGGAGAAAGTTGAGAAGTAGGGGTTACCATCCTCCTTTTCCCGGACTTGTCCGGAGTCGAGATTGTTTAAAATGTCCGGGATTCAGCTTTTGCGTTCTGCGGTCGCCATTCATTGTTTAACGTACATGCACACCTCTTGTTTCAATCTAGCTGAATTCATTCCGATTGGTGAGTCTGAATGTAGTGTTTACATGAACGCTAAACAAGTGATCGGTTGATGTGCGTTTTACCATTGCTAAGAAAATTGAGACCCGGCGCGTCTCAGTAATGACGCCACCGGCCTCGCGCCGTTCTCCCGCGGCCATCAGCCTCGTCCTGCTCGCCACAGTAAACATGATGAATAGCAACTGTAGAACACAAAAGCCGAATCCCGGACATTTTGGGCGATCTCTAAATCACGGGCAGGCTCGTCACGGAGACCCGCTGGTAGCCTAACCTTCTTGTTGTTTTCAACTGCACTCTCTAACCGGTAGGCGTGGCCTCCTAGGGCAGCGAAGCAAGTGCATTCTGGGAGTTGATGTCTTTCATCCACATGAGCCAAAAATACATTTTCTGGTTTTCTCAGTCTAGAAAGCTCCGAATTAAAAAATTTCTTCACGTTTTTTTCTACATAAATGACCTATTTTAAATACACATTCATCTTTCCAGAGGTGAAGTATCCCTTTAATAAAAAACACACTGACAGTCCGTCACCATCGAGCACAGCGTGGAGCACAGATGGTCGATGTTACACAGTGACTTCAGGATCAGAAACTTTCAACTGGATGGTGCAGTCTGCCTCAACATAAATTTACTTTAAGACTGTATAAAAACGTGCTGTCTAAAATGCCTGTACAAAACTTTTGCATTTCTACAAGCATCTTCACAAGCTTCAGATCACATATACACATATTACACATGCACTTCTCTCTGGGCTGTGCCTCTGACCTGAATATCACGACTGCACTGAGAAGTCAGCAAATACAAAAACCTCATCCACCAAACACATGGGGGTTTTCATACTTGCCCTTATTTGTCATCTTGTATCGTTTAAAGCCCTTTGAAGCTGCACTGAAACTGTCATTTGGACCTTGAACCGTTTGGGTCCCATTGGAGTTCATAATATGGGGGGAAATCCTGGAATGTTTTCATCAAAAATTGAAAACATTAATTTCTTTTCGACTGAAGAAAGAAAGACATGGCCATCTTGGATGACATGGGGGTGAGTAAATTATCAGCAAAAGTTTTTTTTTAAGTAAACTAATCCTTTAAATGCCTGGTTCGACACACTTCAGCCACTGGACACACAGGCTTCACGTCACCGTGTTCGTCAGTAACGTTAACCTGCACCCGCCGCTTCTGTGTCATCTATGTTATTCCTGTAGACTCCCTCTAATTGTCAGCAGTAAAAAAACAACAACAATGAAAACTATAAAAGTTTGTATATGAAATAAAATGCATATATAGAATAGGTCGAAAGTCTTGTTTGCTGGTACATTATACAGCATGTCTGTCCTCTGGAGACTCACAGGGCCTCTTTAAAGCAAGTAAAATTGGGATAATGGGATAAGAAAAAACATCTCGTTTCTGTTTGAATTAACATTATTTTTCTTACCTAATTGGCAGATAATTCTGCTTGCTCACTTAATTTTGATTAATTCCCACGGAAAACAGTACAAAATATCTAACGTTATTTTAATACTTAAGTAAATGGATCTTGATTTTAAAAAAATGTTTGATATTTGGACTGGAAACAAGACAAATATACTAAGTAGGAAAAGCTTTTCTTTTTTTTTGCACTATCCCCAAATGGTAAAGGGAGATTGAAATTCGATTTATCTCTTTTTCAGAAAACAACAAGATACATAATGCTTATCTAGTAAATGGTTACTGATTTAAGACTTTTTTTTTTCTTTTCTAGTTAAAAGATTAAATCAACATGAAGCCATAATATGAATAAATAAAATATGGTATAGTTACAGTTTGAGTAAATGACTTCCATAATATTTTATTTTAGTAAAGCTATGCCTGGATCAGCCAACACAAAGTTTTGCGTTGTGAGTGAGACCTCGCAAAGATTACACCAGTATTAGCTTTCTCGAACATTACATGTTTGCACTACGCCTGAAACTTAATAATCAACATGCATTTCTGTAGGACTGTCAAACATCATCTGTTATCATGGTTTAGTTGTGATTTAAAACACTGCTCCTTCTAAACAAAATCAGTTTATGTTGTTTCCTTTGATTTTTATGTATGCAGATTTGATTAGGTGTGCTCTAACTAAGGAAGAGAACTATTGTATTAATTATTCTTCCCGTGTGGGGCCCACTAACAGAAATCATGTAGTAAACAAAACAGCTAGACGAAAGAGGTTTATAGTTCTTATGCTACTAATGTCTGGGAACGTATGGCCAAACTCAGGGCCATATAACACATGCGCCTCAACTTTTACTACCCCAACTGAACTAAAATCTAGGTCAGCACTGGGTCTTATCCATATTAACATCTGTAGTTTGTTACCTAAATTGGATATGGTTCATATCTGGGCTAGAAACACAAATGCAGATGTTACAGTAATAACTATTTTAGTAAGAAAACTATTTTAGATAAAGAGATCAGTATCACTAGTTACAATGTTTTTAGAGCTGACAGACCAAAAAGGGGCGGGTGTTACAATTTACGTTAAAGAATGCTACGAGACTATCATGCTACTCTCTGAATCAATAGTTAATCAGCATGAAGTATTAGCTCTTAATCTGTCTGTGTCAAAGACATGTCAGCTCACCATAGTGGGTTGTTACAGACCTCCATCAGCCTCTAGCGATGCTTTATCCTCTTTGACGCACTCTCTGGGCTCCTTGAACTATAAAGAATTACTACTAATGGGTGATTTTAACTTGAATTGGATGCACCAGTTATCTGATGGTTTTAAAGCGTTCTGCAACACTTATAACCTTTTTCAACTGGTGGATTCACTTACCAGACCTAATTTGACATTTTCTGAGAAATCCACATTATTGGATCTTGTTCTCACAAATGCCCCTCATAAATATTCTTTAAAAAATTAAAGAAGTTAGGAAGTCAAGTCTTGCTTTTCATTTAATGCAAGTGTGGCACAAGCGCGGTATTACAGGTAGAAAGAATTTCGACTACGCCACCCGGGGAATTTCGCCCCGGGAAATATGGACAACACTCAAGTTACTATTACTAGGTCACTCAGGTTCGATTCTCTAATAAAGGTAGGCAGAGACGTGGATATGAAAATATACAAAATTTATTTATACAAAATTTAATTTAAAGCAGCAGGGTAGTCACGTTAAAAAGGCAACCTGGAGCTATACTGACAAGGTTTTGAGTTACAAACACATTCAAGTAAACAAAAACACATTTGAATAAACACACACTCTTTCAATACACTGGTTACACAGACACCATAGAAAAAAAAGACACAGACTAACAGGGCTGAGGCAAACCACGGGAGGAGGGATCACTAAACTTAATTTACCAAAAGCACACTCACACACACAGCAAAGACTTCAAAAGTGTCACGGCAAACATTCGAAGAAAGCACCACCACCACAAGAGATCCTCCACCCGTGGAACCTCAGCACCTGAAACGAAAATCACAAAAAATAATTAACCAAACTTCAACATACCAACTGCACTAAAGCCCAGTTGGATGATGTTTAGGGTACGGTCATGAGCAGATAATATCACCATTAATAGACAATCACGAATAACATACAAAGGTGTAAACACAGACCATAAATAAATAACTCAATTCACGCAATGAGCTCACAAGCAGATAGTTTGGTGTTCCATTTTTGACACCAAGTGTTAACCTCAAAAGTTCAATAAAAGAAACATTAAATCAACAAATAATAAATAAAACCAGACAGCAACGGTCCCCCTCATCAGTGGGGTGACGATCTTCTCACAGATGGCAAAAAGTTTGTATTGCACACGGTAGCGACAGTGGAGCAGGAAAATACGATGCGCTCTTAATCTGGCAGCAAGGAATCGACGGGGCTGTAATAGCTTTTTATAGCACCAGCAGGAAGAACAAGATCGCCGGACGAGAGGGAAAATCCTAAGCCAAATACAAAGAAACACTAAGATTTATGCCTCAATGGCTAAACTTTCAGCTCGTAACTACATGCGCAATAACACTTACCGGAAGTAGACGATGCATTCGCACAATGTGCTTGTCCTTTCACAGGCACGGGTACTCAAATCATGCAATCCGCTGTTCAGATAGACTACAGGGACACTGCACATAACTCAACACAATCAGCCGATCCTAAACCCCCAAATAAAGACAAACAATACGCTTTCCATCAACAGTTCACACATACCTGAAAGGCGAGCAGCCAGCATATGCAACCACTGCGACAAACCGAAGGAAAACCGGAGAAGACAGACAAGCTAAACACAACACTAATAATTAGTCCCCTACATACAAACAAACTAAAAACAGAAGTTGCTATATGCTAACACACATACCTACAGCCACTGTAAACACTGGAAGGAGGCGGAGTCGAACGTGACGCATCCCGGGCTACAGCCAACCAGCTCTTAAATAGGGTGGATTACCTGCTGATAGGTGCTCACTAATGTCCATCACCTCATTCATCCGGTTACACAAGGAAGAAGCTTGTGTCTGCGACTTCTTTGCCGATTCTTGATTATGGGGGCGTAGTGTATCAGCACGCTCCCTCTTATATTCTTGCGTCCCTAGATGCTGTGCATCACGGTGCCATGAGATTTATTACGAATAGTACATTTTCTACACATCATTGTGCATTATACAACAGAGTTTCTTGGTCTTCTCTTGCTGTACGAAGAAAAATGCATTGGTACTTACTGATATACAAAGCAATTTGTTTTGTTTTTTACCATCTTATCTTTGTGGTATGCTTAAGCAAAAAGTAGCAGGCAACTATTCATTGCGTTCACAGTCTTATTACAATCTGCATGTACCTCGAGCTAGAGCTAAGTTAGGTGAAACTGCTTCTCTCCAAATGACATTAAGGCTGAATCATGGTGTTTTTCAGCAATTTTAGAACACGTATACATGCGCTAGAGAAAGATTTAAAGGGGTGGTTCGGGATTTTTGACATCAGACCTCATTTTTAAGTCAGCCTGGTTGTTATTCATCAGTGGAGACATTTTTTAAAAAAATTATCCAGTCCTTATATTTGGATAGTTAGCCGATGCTAGGCTAGCGCGAGTCAATGGTATATGTTAGCCAGCCATTAAAAACCATTTTACCCACTCCACAGTGCACCAAACGCAATTATAACAATAGACTATTTATGCAAATGTCCGTTGAGAGAATAATGTTAGAAATCAAACTTACCTTTCATCTCAATGATCCCAAAGGAACTAGTTTCTCAGCAGCTGCGGAATTTTACTTTGCTCCGGTTAGTAATGCGGCAAAAGTAAACACAGAACAGAAGCGCACTACAGTCGTTACATCCAGCTTAACGTTAGCTAGTACCGGCTCACTCGGTTGCCTAGGTAATCAATATCACTCCGCTGCTGCTGTAGACAAGGCTTATGATTACAGGGAACAAATTATAACTAATGCAATGTGATGAAAGATGTGATGTGATGTGATGTCCTCAACGGACATTTGCATCGATAGTCTAGTGTTATAATTGATTTGCGTTTGGTGCACTGTGGAGTGGGTAAAACATTTTTTAATGGCTGGCTAATATATACCATTGACTCGCGCTAGCCTAGCATTGGCTAACTATCCAAATATAAGGACTGGATAATGTTTAAAAAAAATGTCTCCACTGATGAATAACAACCAGTCTGACTTAAAAATGAGGTCCGATGTCAAAAATCCCGAACCACCCCTTTAAAGCTACAATGTGTAACTTTTTTAGTTGATTCTTAGCAAAAAACACTTAGTTATTTCAAAAATATATGTGCTCATTAATGTATATTTACTTATTTGAAGTAATAAAGTATTCTCTTAAGTTTATAATCTGCCATTGAAAGTGCATACGGGTGAGGGGTTCGAATGCCAGTCGCCATGTTGCCCCTCCATCTTGAAACTACATTAGCCAAAGAGGGACATGCCTGTAAATTCAAGCTTCGCCTTTTGCGTTTTTCACTCAGTGACACTGTGACGAATGCGAGGGGGAGATTACTCGCGAGCTCTCGAGTGCCGGCAGATTTGAAAGACAGTGTGGTGTGTGTGTGTGCGTGCGTGCGTACTCACATTTGAAAGAGAATTAAAACGTCAACGCGACAGGCAAATCAGCAAGACCATAGTCAATATTGGAGTAACTTTTCCCAGATGGAAAGAGCTCATGAGGACAAGATTTTAAAACAGACGCCGAGGTTGCCTGCTTTCTTCTCGACAGGTAATTCAGCCTGTTGTAATTCATTTGTGTAAATTCGAAGTTTTATAGTTGCTTGTCTAACCATAGCATGGTTGTGCATAACGCCAGAATGACCTCTAGTATAACTTCATCCTCGCGTCAATGGTGAAAAAGTGTTGTTTACCTTGTAACATAAATCTGTGCTGCGACGGATCACAGGTGATGAATAGTTTTAAAGGCGCAATTTTTTAGGCTATATAAAAAAAGGACACTAAATTTTAGTTATTTTTAATTGCTTTTACTTTGTACACATTGTAACATTAGCCTAATCTGATTATGCTGGGATAGCCGATTCCAAGGGTGACGTTTACCTCCTGACATCTGTCCTGTAGTTTTATTCATTTTAGACGTATTGTTTATTATTGTCATGGACGAAGTCGATAACTGGAAGCCATGTTAATCTTGGAATAATACGGCCACCGTAGGAGTTAAAACGCCCTCGGAATTGAGAGGAACAGAAACTAATAAACACTGGGTAGTCATATACAATTTCACCGCTAGATGGGGGTAAAAATCATACAGTGTAGCTTTAATGACTTGCAAATTCTTCTGAGATTGTACTTTTAATACCAATTTATTGTGTACTGTATTGTTTTATTGTTATATGTGTGTTTGAATAAGTGGGCCGCCTATCTTGGCCAGGACACTCCTGTAAAAGGGATTTTAATCTCAGTGAAGTTCTCTCCTGGTTAAATAAAGTATAAATAAGAAATATTGTTCATTGACTGTTTGTTCTGTTCAGAGCTGGAGAACACTGGAGAGTCTGAGTCTGTAGCGTGGAGCGCTTCTGTGTTTCAAACGGCCTCTAAAGACATCCATCCTAACAGTATCTCCTGAAATCCCCAAAATAAATCAGATAAATAAAGTAAATCAGAGAAATAAATGTAATCAAAATAAAATGGAGAACAAGCCTATCGCGACGTTTCGGCATATATACCTTCTTCAGACAGGCTTGTAAATAAATGTAAACAAAAAAGATAAATACAGGGAAAATATATTTTTATATAATAAGAATATATTTTATAATATATACAATATATTTTACTAATGAATCTGTTTTAAATAGTGTTCTTTTTTAAAATTCGATACTACAGAGCGATCGTCGTGTCCGCACATTCAACAAGTGAAGTGTGAGTGAGAGTGAGCGCGCGCATTGCGCGCCCCCCTTAAATAGACTGCCGTTGGAAAAGTTTTTTTTTTTTTCGAAAAACGGCTAAACTAAGCTTTAAACAGTCAAAACAAAAATCCAAGTCGGCAATTTGTTAGTAAATAAGTGAAAGGACAGATGTATAAAAGGATTTTTGTGAAAAAAGTTTAAATGAAAGAGTTACACGATGTTTTAGTGTAATTAGGTCACTCTCTCCTCCGCACATGGTCGAGCAAGAGTGGAGAGACAATGAAACAACAGAGTCCACGAGGGAAAATGGCGATATAAAATTGAATTATTGTTACAATTGCATGGGAATGGTGTGTACATGTAGCCAGGGTTGTGCCTAATCATGCTGATGTGAAAATATTTTTGTATCGGTGTTGGGCATGTTGTTATTCATTTTTAAAGCACTCAACTCATGGCGACGACATCGGATGACGTCACGACCATCGTTCGTCGTGTGGAATGTGGTTTTCCTCTTCATGAGGGAAAATATTTATATTAGATCAAAATATCGAGTTTTAATGCCTCAAATCATGCTATACATATCCTTAACATCTTAATCAACTAATATTCGGGTAAGATGGATCATATTTATAATTCTGGATGTTGTTTTTAATTTTTAATGTGTTCCTCAGAAGGAAAATAATTAATTTAAAATCAACCAAATGAATTTTCATGCCACAAACGGCGTATATTATATATTTAACTGATATTCAGATGGGATGAGTTATATTTTTAACTTTGAAGGGGACGATATCGTATGACGTCATAACAATCGTTCGTCGTGTGAAATGTTGTTTTTTCCCCACAAAAATCCTGGTCCTTTTTACAGGAAAATGAAGATAATATGAAAATGTAAGATTGAAGAGCATTTATAGTTCTTTCATCTGTGAAGATACTACTTGAAAACAGTGTAGAAAATATTGCAAAACCGTAAGACATGTAGATGGAGTAAAATAAATAGTTTAATAAGAGAATCCATGTAGTATTTTTTTTATGTATGTAGGGATTCATTCTGTAAAATATTTTAATGTAAGGATCAAATATAAGTGTCCAGATAATGAAAAAGGAGACTTTTTAAGCTTTTCAATGAAATATTTTTATTATATTATCAAAGAACACAAAATATATCAATTTATGAAATATTTATTCAGTTATTTATTCAAGAAACCCTCTTTTGGGTCAAAAACTTGTATCATATTTATATGTATGTGTATATTTACTAATACATTCCCTTCTCATGTCAGAAAAAAATCAGGTTTTTCTCTGATAAATCTTTTTAATAAAAATAAATACGTGAAATCTTTTTTAATCACATGAACTTATAACTTATATTTCTGTCTGTGCAATACAAACAACATTCCTTTGTCTTCAGTCAGTGCTTATAAACAACTTGCATACAAACAACTATTTTGTTGCTGTATATAAAATGATTTATTGAATATTTTCCAACACACTGCCCTATTTTGCTGCAGCCCAAAGACTCTAGTACCCGTCATGATGTTTACACAATAAGAAATATCATGAATAAAGGATAGAAAAGAGTGACTCATGACTGAATGTGGCTTGCAAAATCTTCTTAAACACTGTTTGTGGTTTTAAAGTAAAGTTATGGGGGCACGTGCACTGCAAACAAGGCCCGACAAGGGCCGGTCCAAAGCTCAGAGACGGAGACACTGGCTGGTTAGGGGAATGAAACGTCCAAGGCTCAAACCTAAGGTCTATTCCTGCTTGTGCTCGGTCCATCCGTCCAATGACCACTCAAGACCAACCCGAGCCAGACCAAGTTCACCAGCACCCCCTCTTATTTCTCAATTATATTATTAGTGTGATGTTGGAAACTATTCCTTCGTCAAAGCAGAGACCAGATGTTGGGATATCGTTCAAGCAGAAGTTATTCTTTAAAAACAAAGGATCGAATCAGGTTTTCCAGAAGAACGTGTCTTTAATGACTAGTGGAGGGCCTCCCAGTACGCCCAGAGAGAGAAATATCTGCTAGTCTCCGAATCCATCAATACAGCATTGACACGCATTGACTCAACACAAACTAGGCCATTTATTTACAGTGACAAGTGACTCGCATGAGTAAAGTTATTTAATTCTGTCTTTCAGCACATTTCACACTCCGCAAGCCTTCTGCAGCAAAGGTGGCAAGGATAACTGCACAGGAGGAAGGTGAACTGCCCAAGGCCGGAGGACATTGTACGGCTGTGGAGATCAGCCCCAAAGAAAACGGTTAAAGATAACAAGTTTGTGATTCAGTGTGTGTCCGAGCAGACCTGGACGGGGCTGGCCATCAAAGACTTTGGTGCAGAGCAAGGTCTAGGTAAGAAAAACCTTTCACTTATCTTGTAAGGGCAGAAGAAACAAATGTACATTTTAGCAGCCATGAACTACATGTAATTTTTATTCATTAACTCTCTCTTTATTATAGGAGTTGTCGCAACCTGACGATTTTGCAAAGACGATATAGTTTGTGATTACCATGGCAAGGTCATCACAGCTGCAGAAGGGAGGGCCATTGTGCAGAGCCAGCAGGACGAGCCAGGTTACGCTTTCTTCTTTAAAGCTGGACAGAGAGACCTGTGCATCGATGCCCAGACCTTCCCAGTGCCACCCTCATGCTAACACTTTTGGCAGAAGAATTAATCATTCGTGTAAGCTGCCCAACCTGAAGCCGTTTCATAGCAGGATGCAGATAAATGGGGAGGACAAGGAAGTCATCTTGTTCAAAGCACTAAAGGACATCAGTGTAGGCCCAGCTTAAGTTCAACTATGGTGTAAAGAGACATTCTTACCGGGTAGAGGGCCTGAACCTGGAATGGCTGGATGAATAGGCCAGGTCCAATGGTCTGACTGACAAGTACTTACATTTGCACCAAAGTATTATTTTTTTTTTAAAAATTGTGGTTTGCAAAAATATTTTTTTAATTTTTTTTTTTTTTTAATTTCATAATTTTATTCTTTACTTGTTAAAGTTTTCATCTGTGGTGCCACACAGGATCCACACTGGAGAGAATCCATACAAATGTGATAATAAAATCTGTTAATAAATAAAATAATAAATAAATTTGTTCGTTTTTACTTTTGCTTTTTTGTTTATGCTTCACAAAGTCATTTATAAATGTATATACATGTATAAATGCATTTGTGGCGGAGGGAAATATGCCACCGCCTTGTGGGGGAAATATTCAGCACTATACTTAGGAAGACTGAGTGAGCAACAGGATCCTAGTCCCCCCACCCAATGCTTTTAGTCTTTGTACAACTGCTAGCCTTGTTGTGTGTGGGGTCTATCGTGTTGCACTGTGTAATCAGTGGCGGCTCCATACAATTTTGATTGGGGGGCAATGGGGGGTCCTGGTCATTTCAAGAGGGGGTCTCATGAAAACCAACAAAAATACAGTCGACATGGCTAATAACTGCATATTACTGCTATAAACAACAAAAACAACAGAGCATATAAACTACTTTGTTTTTAATAAATTAATCAATTGCTCGAACTTTAATTGCCATAGCCACACCCATGACAGAAAACATATTTACAAAATAGCAGGCCTATCTATTCTCTATGGAAGCTTGCTTCCGCCACTGAACAATAAATAAATAATAATAATTGCGACTTCTCTCACAATTGCGATATATCAAGTCAGAATTGTGACTTTTTTTCTAAGAATTGAGAAATATAAAGTCAATTGTGAGTTATAAAGTCGTAATTCTGAGAAATAAAGTCGCAATTGGGAGATATAAAGTCAGAATTGCATGATATAAAGTCGCAATTGCGTGTTATAAAGTCAGAATTGTGAGATATTTAGCCTATACTGAGGTAAAAAAGAAAAAAAAAGTGTTTTTTTTTTCTTATAATTGGACTTTATATCTCACAATTGTGAGTTTATATCTCACAACTCTGAGAAAAGATGTCAGAATTGCGAGATATAAACTCGCAATTATGTGTTATAAAGTCAGAATTGCGTGATATAAAGTCGCAATTGCGAGAAAAAAAAAACAGAATTCTGACTTTAAGACGCAATTGTGAGATAAAAAGTCGCAATTATCTTTTAAAATGTTTTATTCTGTGGCGGAAACAAGCTTCCATAATTCTCATACTCTCACCACCTTTCAATGGTGCAATGACGCTCATGGGGCGTCGCAGTGATTCTTATGTTTATATTTTTTTTATATGTCGAATAAAATATTAATTATTATTGTTCTGCGTAGTTTGAAGAGAAACATTTTTAAGTCTTTATCCCGGGTAGGCCTATATATATTTTTTTTAATCAGGAAGGGGGTGGGGGGTCAAATGGGGGGGCAAGGCGTTTTTTGGGAGGGTCTTGAGACCCCCCAAGACCCCCCCTGGCGCCGCCGGTGTGTGTAATACTCAAGAGTCGGCGAGGTGGGCTTCAGGATTTACTCTTTTTACAAAAACATTAAGTGCATTTCAAGCCATTTTATGTAGTGTACTTGAGTAATGTTCAAGTAGGTTTTAAGTAGACTGCTGTAGCAAGTATACTAAAATCATGTATACATCTAGGTGCACTAATGCAATACTACTTGGGACTACACTGTCTGATATACACTACCGTTTGTTTGTTTTTGGAAAAAAACAAAAACAACAACAAAAAAACACTAATGTTGTGAAATAGTATTACACTTTAAAAGAATGGGTTTCTATTTTGACATTTTAAGATATGAAATCATTGTAATATGTATATGTTGATGTTTACACTCGGTTAGTATTTAAGTCGTTAACCGTTGTGCTGGTTAATATATTTATTTTTTTCTTTCAGGATTCATTGATGATTAAAGAGTTAAATTTCATCTTTTTTATCAATAGAAATCTTCACTATCACTTTAAAAAAGATTAAAAAAAATAAAGTTAACACATCCTTGCTGAATAGACATTAATTTATTTCAAAAAGGGGAAAAAACTGACCCCACACTTTTGAACGGTTGTTGTAGGCAGACAGACAAGGACTGAAGAATAAAGTTTCAACACGATTTTGATTCAATAACACTCATGTAAACAGAATGTGGCAATACACCTTAAGCAAGACCAGACAGAGAATTCTTCTTCTTCTTCTTCTTTGATGTTTAACGGCGGTTGGCATCCAACATTAATGGTGCATTTCCGCCACCTACTGTACTGGAGTGTGGACCGGAGATATCTAATTAACTAACTAAAAAAAAAAAAAAAAACACATTGTAAGAAATAACTTCCAACGATAATAATTATATCCTTTCTGCCAATCTTGTTTCCTTTAAATATCGAAATAACAGTGTACTCATATCATTTAATGGTTTCCCCAGCAACTCTTCAAGTGAATTTCCTTGTCCTCCTAACCTTCTTATGCCCTCTCTCATCTTTGTTCTTTCCTTCTCATATTTCTGACACTCAAAAATCACATGTTCCACAGATTCAATATTATCACAAAATTCACACCTATCTGATATGACCTTACCCATAATATGTAAATACTTATTCAACCCACAGTGTCCTATTCTTACCCTATTGAAGATAATTTCTTCCATTCGATTCCTTCCCGTAACCCTCTCTGTCCCAACTTTTTGTTGAATGTTATATAAATGTCTCCCTTTCTCCTCTGCATCCCAATATATCTGCCATTTTTTATTAATTTCTGACCAGATTTGTGCTTTGGCTTCTGCCTTATTGTAATTGCTATGTCCACATCTTCCCGTTTACTGGCTTGTTTTGCCAACCTATCTACGGTTTCATTTCCCTTCACCCCCACATGTGCTGGAACCCATGTAAATTTTACCCTTACCCCCATCTGACAAATCCGTGAATGAAGTTCTAGTATTTCATATATTATGTCCTGTCTTGCTTTTGATCTAAATGATTGCAAACTCTTCAGAACTGCACTAGAGTCTGAGCATATGACAACTTTTGCAGGTTTCATTTCTTCTATCCACTTTAATGCCAACCAAACAGCCACCAACTCAACGGTGAATACTGATAAATTATCAGAAAGTCTACTTTGCATCTCTACCCCCATTTTTGGTACACTGAAAGCAGATCCAACTTTTCCAGATTCAGGATCTTTAGACCCATCAGTGAATATGACCAAATATTTACTATACTTAATATTCATCCTATCACAAAATGCCTGGCAAACATCCAACCCCTCTCTATTCCTTGTGTGGCTATTTAAAATCTCTAGATCCACACACGTCTGCCAAAGAAGCCATGGTGGTCTGACTGGTAGAGGAACTGTTGGGCTAAATTCCTTTCCCTCTAGTCCCATCTCTTTCCCAATAGCATCACCTACCCATCCAAAACTCTGACTTTTAACCCTTTCGTGCTCCCAGCATACCTGTATAACTTCTCTTGTGGGGTGAGATCTATCCTGTCCTTGCAGGTTTGCCCAATAGTTGGCTGTCAACTGTTCTCTTCTTAATTGCAGAGGCATCTCACCCATTTCCACCTGTATTGCCACTGCTGGTGACGTATGAAACGCCCCAGAACATATTCTTAATGCTTGTGCTTGTACCACATCCAACTTGGCCAATGTAGTTTTAGCTGCATCTCTGTATGCTATGCAACCATAATCTATTACTGATTTAATCAATGCATCATATATCCCCTTCAGTGCTTCCCTACTCGCACCCCAGTCCACTCCTGCCAAACATCTCATCATAGGGCTGCACGATAATGGCTAAAATGATAATCACGATCATTTTGCTCAAAATTATAATCGCGATAATTATTCACGATTATTCTCATTTGAGAATCTACATAGAAAGAGAAGAGTCAGTTAACGGTTTTGCACAAGTATTTGGTTATCGAATTTCACGAATTTCCCCAGCAAAGTGAGTAAACATAATAACATGCCAAATTGGCCAGTGATTTGACAGCGATACCCGCCGAAGTTCATTTTTAGCCGCATTTGGCGGGTGTTAATTTCAAACCATCAGACTTCATTTAACCAACTGCTACAACTTCCTCAGACAGCAAGTCGATACAAATGGCATGATTTAACGTTAAAGCGTTTTGTGACGCGTCTTCAAATTAGATCTTCTAAGCGACACATTTCGGTTGCAAATGAGACAAAGTAAAGATCCAGATCGCTCAGCAAATTCGTACTGCAGAGAAAAATAGTCTAACGTTAACTTACTTGTTGATACACACTGAAAACGGGCAGTGGCTGTCGTTTTCAACTGATTCACGACACATCTTGAAAACTGGTGAAAACTTAAACTTCAAAAAAATAGAACAGTGAAACTCATTTAGAAACAGATTTAGTCACACAAACAGCACAAGTGGCTTGTGAAGAAACAGACTGGCTGTATAACAATTTCAAGCAAACAGAATATCGCTGTGGAGATCAGTGCTTTTCCCGCAGTGTAGAGCGCGCGCGCTGGGTTGCCAGATTGCACCGACTAAGTAAAACACGGAGGGCATAAAATGTAAGAGAAAAGCTCTGTTTGGATAATTCGGGAGATTTAAGCCATTCAGATCTGGCAACCACAAACATCAGTGCTAGTGGGGACTTGTTTACAATGCAAGATAATGCAAATGTCTAATAAAAAAGCGTTTTCAGGATAAAAAACGAGCGGGCAAATATCGCGACGATTTTTAAAAATTAATCGAGAGAGGCAGATATCGTTATCGCGATTAAAATACGATTAATCGTGCAGCCCTATCTCATCACATTTAATACTTTTTTACATTTAACTAAGATTTTCTCAATATGGCCAGCCCATGTCAACCTAGCATCAAACACCATTCCCAAAAATCTAAAGGATTCAACCTTCTCCAGTACATGTCCATATAGATTAAGATTGATCTCTTCCCCCAACTTTTTCCTTGTGAAGAAAACAACCTGTGATTTTTCTTTTGAAAATCTAAAACCCCATCTCATTGACCACCGCCCTACTAGATCAATTGCTTCCTGGACTTTCCTAACTATATAATTTATATTCCTCCCCCTTTTCCACATAGCCCCGTCATCAGCAAACAAAGATCTTCCAATCCCAAGCCCCACCTCTGAAAATACATCATTTATCATGATGGAGAAGAGCAAAGGACTAATCACACTTCCCTGGGGGGTCCAGACAGAGAATGAACGTGAGGGTACAATTTAAATAGGAACTCAAACAAGATGATTAATAGAACACAGCTGAACCAAATGAGCTCATAATGATGGCGTCCATGGAGTGGCAGGAAAACTGAACAAAGGAAGACGTGTGACTAATAACAAACTGACTGTGCATGAAAACTAAAGCAAACTGAACACAACTGTGACAACACTAGTGTGTACTGTTACAAAAGATTTCTATTTTAAATAAATGTTGTTTCTTTTTAAATTTGTATTCACCAAAGAATCCTTGACAAAGTAGCACAGTTTATGAAAAATATTAAGCAGCATTACCGATGATAAATCAGCATATTACAGTTTTTCTCGATTGCTTAAACACTATAACCAGGCTTTTGAACTAAAATTTCAAAACCACAATGCCATTTATCAAAAAGCACACCCATTTCACTAAACTATAAACACTATTCCCTGTTTTGACACATGAGTCAAATTTGTTGAACTGTCACTGCAAAACAAAAATGGAAAGGCAAGAAGACAAAGCAGTCTCAGATGAAATTCAAGCCACTCTAGTTGCCCATGTCTTTATCAATGGTATGACTATGAGGGAGGCTGGGCTAAGAGTAAGGCCTAATTTGAGTCGCTTTACCGTCGCCTCGAGAACCTTCATGGAGGTGTGGTGGCAAACAAAATTCTATCACTGAATAAAAAACATTTCCAATAGTCTTTGATGAGGTGTATTTTCTTGCAAGAAAAGGCCAGCAGTCGTACAGTCACACAGAGCGGCTGCAGAGTGTGACAGTGAAGGCATCCTTTCTCCTTTATAGTCTTGACTACCAGAATGTTATCTTTCTAGGCAAATGATGGTATTTCAACCATACGTGAAACATTCTTAGACGTGTTCATCATATTGTGTCCTTGAGTGGAGGCCCTCCTGTTACGACCAACACTCTTTACCATTCCAATACACTTCCATATTAGAATAAGGTTTGTGTGTGTGTCTCTTTCACTGTCATATGATGGTCACACACATCTTACTGTAAGTAAATAAAAAAAAATTAGAGGAGAGTAAAAAAAAAAAATATATATATATATATATTTTGTGTCTGTGTGTTGTACTGTGTAGTACATGAATGAATAAAAATGTGCCAATGTATCCACTGGTTGTGTCTTTTGTGTTCATCATGTGAAAAGGTTTGTGAGGGGGGGAACCTCAAGCAACACAACTTACCAGTTTTGGAAAAGTTGTTTTGAATTTATTGCACCAGTGTGTTAGACTATGTTGTAGTGTGTGTGATTTTGAGGGCTTGTGTGTCCTGTCTGAGGGCAAAGTTTGGTTTTTCAGCAAGAGTGAATGGTTTTGAGTGTAGAGCTTCATTTTGACCTGAAAATAGGATGTTTGGGGAATTGGGTGAGACGTTATGGATTTGTGTTTAGTTTTGAGAATACGAGGCATAGTTTCAAGAAATGTGTTTAAGCAATCGAGAAAAACTGTAATTATGTAGATTTAATTGATGGACTTTTTAATTTGCAGTCACATGTTTTTTTATTAAAGGTTATTAGTAAACAATATTTATTTTTGAACTCATGATAATGATATAGATAGATAAATAGATAGATAGATAGATGGATAGAATCTCATTTTGAATCTTATTTTAAATCTCATTTTGAGTCTCATTCCACGTTAGTATAATTAAGCAACACCCCACAATCTCATATTGATTTTATAATATAAAATTAATTAATTATAATGACCCGTACTTTTAAAAGGAGGGCTAGTGTGGCCCGGGGTTATGTCCACCCGGGGTAAATCGGCCCAGGGCTCGAACGGGTAGGTTTAGGATAAGGATTAGGGATGGAAACCAGAATCATAGATAGATAGATGCAACATTTATTGTTACATTCTCATTTGCTAAAGCCCAAAGTTTAAAATGACCTGTAAAAAATACGCATTTGCGCGTGCAATTGAAGAGTGTGCGCTACGAGGATAACGGCTGACAGGACAAGAAAGTCTGTTTTTCTGAGGTGAAAGACTATTTCAGCGTACACTTATGTCACTGCCTGGTAGTTCCTATTGTGCTGGGTTTTCTGAAGTAGTGATGATTCGCCTCTATAACATAACATGCTCTAAACACGCACGCAGAGTGGAAAAGGAGGAGCGGGGAGCAAGGATCACAAATTTGAACTATATCCATATATGCGATTGGTCTTATTCCATATCACATTTCAAAAATAAATGTTCCAGGTTGACCTCTCTGCAACAGATCGATCCCGCTGCAGTGTCCATGCTCTGGCAGCGCCCGCGCCCACACCAGTCACTTCCCCCCAAACGATCCTGTACTGTAGGTGGAGCCTGAAACCGATCGTCCTCCTTGTGGTGGTAGTCAGGTACTACTGGCCTGTCCCTCACAGGCTCAAACGCGTAACTAAAATGACTAATTTTCGTGTGTAAAGGACCTGCAGCTGCAGCTGCCTATATACCTTCGCAGGTCCTACCATTCCAGTGACGTCATCAGAATTGCCAGCGTTCTTACACTAACAAACGCTATTTTTGTGTTGCTTTTAAAGGCACACTATGCAAGAATTGTACCTTAATATAACAGCTTCAAAGTCATTTCGGTGGTAAACAAATTCATAGTAGGGCGAATAATCCTGGTAGTAAAGCTTGGGGGGGACGCCGCTGGAAAAACCAGCAATGCAAGTTTGAGAGGGGCGCCCCCGCCAAATCTCGCGAGAACACGACTTGCTTTACGGCAACGACGTCACACACATCAACAACAGCATGAAGACACTTGCGAACATTTCAGAAGTGATTCTTGGAAGACTCGACGATGGAAAAAAACAAAGAAAGTGCAGTCGGAAGAGTGTAGGAAAAGGAAGAGAGAATCTGACCGCGTGAGGAACCGGACAAGAGTCCCATAGTCCCAATCGGTCAGGCTTTCACTCGTTGGCGCGAGCTAAAAAGCAGCACTGGATTCCACAGCGATGCTGACCTGACCTTGTTGATGGACTAGTAAGTAAATCTCTTATTTGTAAACGACGCTGTTGACGTTGATTCCTGCGATTATCATGAGAACAGTTGTCAATATCTCACACAATTATCAGGACATAAATAAGCCTAGAGGTTGTAAATAGTGTAAACGAGCACAATTTACAAATTTACAAAAACGAGCACAATTTACAAACTATTACAAACAGGACAAGTGGTCAGTTAGTGCACGCGGCGAGAGCGCGCAAGTGTTTTTCTAAATACACCTGTTCTGCTGTTATCCAGTTTTCTAGTTGACTCAAGGTAAGCCTATCTTCGATTCTCTGCTTATTTTTCATTTTC
Organism: Vimba vimba; assembly: GCA_022828995.1. NCBI lineage: Eukaryota > Metazoa > Chordata > Actinopteri > Cypriniformes > Leuciscidae > Vimba > Vimba vimba. The sequence continues at coordinate 43,809,391 of CM040821.1, forward strand.
TTTCAGTCTACAACTCTCTACCCCCCCCCCCCCCCAGCTGAAAACCCATCTCTTCCGTGAGCACTTGGCCAAAAAAAAAAAAAAAAAAAAAAAACACTTTTCCTTTATACCCTCGCTTATCAGGCTTATGCTACTCTGAACAATACGACAGTGCAAGTATTCCACAACAACTCTAGGGGTCGCTGTTTGACAAAAACACAATTCTTATTTTTTTAGTGTCATTTACTTTTAATTGTCATAAACACGTTATCAATGTTGATTCTTTCAGTTCAGTTCATCTTTAGAGGAAGAACTGCTCCGAATGTGCTACTGATTCACTGTGTAATCTGACCCTTGAGTTGGTAATCAAACTAGCCAATCAGAACTCACCACACCTGAAAGTCAGCCAGAGGGTCAAAGTTTATCAGCACTATCATTCAGAAGTTTGGGGTGAGTCATTGTTTTATTTCTTTTTTGGAATAAATTAATACTAAGCAAGCAGAGCCGGCTCTCCCTATAAGCGAACTAAGCGGCTGCTTAGGGCCCCGCAGCCACTAGGGGGCCCCCTAACTACAGATGGTACTCGCCGGTGTCTGCGGTTTAAAGCTAGTTATTCTCAACGCCTCTGCACGAGCGTGAAGGTGCGCGCAGCAAAAATGACATCATTGCGGTGTGGGCAGTCGTGCGCGTTGGGTGCACAAGACCACATTTCGCTTGGCGGTGTTCATTGCTTTTTTTGTAACAGCACGCGCGGCTCCACATCCGGATCCGACTTCGAGCCGAATCTGGCCGAGCTCGAACTTCTCACCACACCGGCACCCAGTTTACACGTCTAAATTAGTTGCTTACATTTAAAAAAGGAACATACAATAGCTTAAAAAGTATTTTTAATGAACATAAAGGTCCATGTTTAATAAAAAATGTTCAAGAAACTTAATGAAATGTTTAGTGAAATTAGAAAATATGTATGAGATCGTTATTTAGTTATGTTGTATACACATTCTTATATCCAAATATTTTGTTTTATTGTCACGAGTAATAATCTCAGTCAACCAACCGTATAGAAATCATTGTCTTCCCTGGACTTGGAAATTTGACCGCAAAAATGAAACGAGTCTATCCATCGGGTGCAAAAAAAAAAGGAAAAAGAAAAAAGAAAGAAAAAAATCCCATTATAGTAGAGCTACTACTCTAACGAAATCCAAGTTTTAAGCAGTTTTTAATGTAGAATTATTTTTGCATGAATTTAACTTGGCACATTATACAATGCACAAATAACCGCTTATTGCGCCTTCAGCCCAATTCGCGTTGCTATTTCACGGCAGCCTCGGAGGGTGCGTTAAAGTGGACATAAACCCATTATAGTAGAGCTGATTCTCTAGTCTAATTAAATCCAAATTTTAAGAAGTTTTTACTGTAGAATTATTTTGTTATGAATTTTTTAATTTGACATTACACAATGCACAAAGAGCCGCCTATTGCATTTTCTGCACAATTCGCGGCGCTGTTTCACAGCAGCCTCGGAGGGTGCGTTAAAGTGGACATAAGCCCATTATAGTAGAGCCACTACTCTAACGAAATCCACATTTTAAGCAGTTTTTACTGTAGAATTATTTTTGTATGAACTACATATGTAACGTGTAACAATGACACTGTAAAATGATTTTTTTTTACTGTAAAATGTATTGTTAAAAAGTGTTACCTAGAGTTTTTATTAGATTTATGTATATATTTTATAACTAAACATTTTAAATACACATTTGGCTAATGATTGTTCGCTGAAGTAGTGTTTTTGTAGTTGGAATATATAAAAAAATAAATACCAACTCAAACTAGAATCTTTTGTAATATTGTTTATCTCTTTGATACATCAATATAATATGTTTAAATCACTTTAAAAGGAAGCAAAGAATTTACTGGTCCAACTTCTTCCTCTTTTTAAAGTGTGGAAAAGGGAAAAGAAGTTCAAAGATCGAGACTCCAGCAACACCTGTAACTAGTATAATATTAATAAAATAAAATTTTAATAAAACAATAATTGTGGGCAGTTAAAAGAGGTAGAGATGAAACGTGTAAGGGTTAGATTGGAGTTGCTGCTTTGCGGTGACAATACTCCATTAGGCTATTCACTGCAAGGAAGGGCCCCAAAATTATCCTGATTAGGGCCCCCAGACTTACAGAGCCGGCCCTGTAAGCAAGTAAATGTTAAATGGATTCAAAAAGTGACAGTAAAGATTTAGATTGTTAGAAAACATTTTTATTTTGAATAGAATAAATCTTTATTGTTCACCAGGGTGGAAAATTTTCTATATATAATGTCGCATGAATGCAAAATAAAAAGAACTGCATTTATTCATTTATTTATAAAGATTTTATTTTTAAGAAATGCTCACAACGACTTGGTTTCCTCAGACGAAGATGGGAAACGTGTCCAGCGACAGTGGGGTGAACACTTCATGTGGAAGTGGGAGTTTGGTAAGTAGAAATAATATTGATAGAAAATGCTTTTTCATTTGGCCTAATCTTTATTAACTTGATTTATAACAAATTATAACCTGTGGTAAAAATACACATTCCATTTATTTTTTCCAAGTTTTTTTTTTTTTTTTTTAAGTCTTCCCACTGTGATTTTAAGCCGCACTGTGAGTACACTTGTCATTAAAACTTGATTATCGTATGATGTGCAGTTGGACAGATGTTGTGTTGTGTTATTTTGCAGGACAGTGAGCACACATCCTCGTCGCAGGAGATCGTAGAAGGAGCCAGGTCATATTCCTCCTCCTCCTCTTCTTCCTCCTCCTCCACCCAACAGCCCCAATCCCCCCCGCCAAGGGGCAAATGATGACGATTTTGAGGTAATGGATATATTCAATGTAGGATGTCAAACTCTCTAGTTGCAATTCTGGTGTTAATTATTCATTTGATTTTTATTTATCTCCAGTACTTTGCAGACAACGAAGAGGATGACGACTGATTTTTTTTTTTTTAAATAAAAATATTTTATACATACTCCCCTTTAATGTGATATTTATTTTATTGCAAAACAAAAATCCAATGAAAGGCCTGAATCCAGGCTATATTTTACCCTTAGTCAGCAGCAAACCTGCCCTCTTTGTTCAGACCAGGGTAAAAAAATAAATCACCTGGGCAGAGTTTTATCCTGGTCTCAACCAAAAAAAATGTAAGGGCATTGCTTTAAATTATAGACATACCATAAATTACAAAGTAGATTTCCTCTGCCTCAAGTCCAGACTCAACAATTCAGGCCAACTCTTTCAGCTACTGATCAGCATCACAGTGTATTCAATTTGGCAGGCCTGTCCGCCTGCTGGGTTCAGAGATCAGATCTCTTAAAGTTTTACCCTTACCATGTAATATTTCTAATCAGAAATTAGATTAGAATTTCTCAATTTAAAGACTAACAAATTATATTAATAAGAGTCTCTTTTCTAGCTACGCTACTGCTCTAAAGACATCCATCCTAACAGTATCTCGGGAAATCCCAAACATAAATCAGAGAAATAAAATAAATCAGAGAAATAAATGTAAACAATCAAAATAAAATGGAGATCAAGTCTATCGGACTTTTCGGTATATGTAATACCTTCTTCAGACAGGCTTGTAAATAAATGTAAACAAAAAGGATAAATAAAGGGAAATTTATTATATATTTATATAATAAGATATTTTATAATGTATATACAATATATATTTTTAATGAATCTGTCTTAAATAGTGTTCTTTTTGAAATTCGATACTACAGAGCAATCGTCGTGTCTGCACATTCAACAAGTGAAGTGTGAGAGAGTGAGCGCGCGCATTGCGCGCCCCCTTAAATAGACTGTCGTTGAAAAAAAAATTTTTTCGCCGAAAAACGTCTAACTCTAAACTAAGCTTTAAACAGTCAAAACAAAAATCCAAGTCGGCGAATTGTTAGTAAATACGTGAAAGGACAGATGTATAAAAGGATTTTTGTGAAAAAAGTTCAAATTAAAGAATTACACGATGTTTTAGTGTAATTAGGTCACTCTCTCCTCCGCACATGGTCGAGCAAGAGTGGAGAGACAATGAAACAACAGAGTCCACGAGGGAAAATGGCGATATAAAATCGAATTCTTGTTACAATCGCATGGGAATGGTGTGTACATGTAGCCAGGGTTGTGCCTCATGCTGATGTGAACATATTTTTGTATCTGTGTTGTGCATGTTGTTATTCATCATTTTTAAATTAATCGACTCATGGCGACGACATCGGATGACGTCACGACCATCGTTCGTCGTGTGGAATTTGGTTTTCCTCTTCATGATGGAAAATATTTATTTTAGATCAAAATATCGAGTTTTAATGCCTCAAATCATGCTATACACATCCTTGACACCTCAATCAACTAATATTCGGGTAAGATGGATCATATGTTTAATTCTGGATGTTGTTTTTAATTTTTAATGTGTTCCTCAGAAAGAAAATAATTAATTAATTAATTAATTAAATAAATCAACCAAATAAATTTTCATGCCAAAAACGGCTCATATAGGTGTAGTCAATGTTGTATATAACTGATATTCAGATGGGATGAGTTATATTTTTAACTTTAAAATATGGGTCAATGACAAATAAGGTTTTCAAGAAGAAAAAAAATATATTTTAAGCAAAACAGTTTTAAAATGCATTTTTATGTCCAAAAAAATGTATGGTGTTGATTTATATTGGTTTTACAGCATTTTAGGCAGCATTAATTCATTATTAAACAAGATTTCTGATTTTACCACCCAGAAAATGTCAGGTGGTGCGACCATATATTAATTTAAAATAATATACATTTAATGTACTTAGCACTACTGAGACTTGTAAATATGAATCATTGTAGTGTCTAAAATGCATATCACATGGTAAATTCCCTTTCTATTTCTTTATTTATTGCCCTTTTATTCCAAATCATGTAAACGGCTGCTTTTCTGTGTGTTCAAACACCCATTTTTCCATAAGGACTTTTTATGTTTTGTTTTTAACTGTAAAAACAATTTATATACGTTATATAAAGGTTTACAGTTATATTTCTTACTTCATTTTGCAATTGCAGTGGGAATTGATACATTTAAATATAAATTTGCTGGTTGCACCACCTGACCATGACCGGTCGCACCACCTGACGTTGTGATCAATAATGATTGATATTCACAAAATAAAAAGAAAGATATGTCAATGAATTTTATTCAGGTTTCAATTGGCTTTTTTATTTTAATCTTCTGACCAATTTATACTCTATCTCAAACATATAATTAAGTTTCATTAACAAGAAAGTGCAAAACAATACTGCATGTTAAGATAACATTTGATCATCGCTTCTTTAAAAATATAACTTTGAAACCTCAAGGAACACATTTAATAAATGAGAACATCTTTTATATGGAAGAGTGAATTAGTGCAAATTTAGGGCCCAAAAACATTAAGGGCAGAATTCAATCTACTGCTCATGCAATTAGATTCAGTAGTAACAGTAAATCAAGATAAAAAAATAAAAAAAAACATTTGATCATCGCTTCTATAAATCTAGAAATTTAAAACATCTCCAGGAACACATTTAAAAAACGAGAACATCTTTTATAAAATGTCATATCATGAATCAGTAAATTAGTGCAAATATTGGGCCCACAAACATAAAGGGCAGAATTCAATCTACTGTTCAATAGATTCAGTAGTAACAGTAAGTCATGAAAAAAAAAAACATTTGATCATCGCTTCTATAAATCTAGAAATTTAAAACATCTCTGGGAACACATTTCAAAAACGAGAACATCTTTTATAAAATATCATATCATGAAACAGTGAATTAGTGCAAATATTGGGCCCACAAACATTAAGGGCAGAATTCAATCTACTGTTCAATAGATTCAGTAGTAACAGTAAGTCAAGATAAAAAAAACAACTCTTTTCAAATATAATTCAAAATCATGCTTTCAGAAAGCACAAACTGTCCCAATCTGTACTTTTCAGCTTTGAATGGCGTGTATTGAGGCGCTCTGGCTTAGAAATCACTTCCAGCACATCTGAGATGTAATAAAATACAATGTCAAGAGGGTGAGGCCAAATGAACACATTCTTCCCTCCTGACTGCTGCATGCAGCTCACCTCAATCTCATTGCCCACCACCTTGAGAACTTGCCCCACAAAAGGTTGGCCATCATACTCCACAAGTACGAATTTCCCATTCAGATCTTTGGGGTTTTCTTTGGCTTGGGGACTTGTGGGAGGGACCTTGGTAGTATTCTGGAAGTCCACTTTTGAGGGATTGTGACACTGGCAGATGTCTGGTCTGCTACAGAAACAGGAGATCTCCCTGTGCTGGATTTTGCCAGGTTGTGCAGTGGTCACCTGATGGATTTTTAGTGTTCCTTTCACAGCTAGAACACTGTCTGGAAGAGCCTCGTCATATCTCTCAATGTCTTCATCAGAGATCCAGTAGTACTTGATGCTTGACTCCTTTTCCTTTAACAGCTTGTAGAGATGCTCTGGGGTCTGCACATCTGCTCCTCCTTGAACAGCGGAGTCTGCAACACGTTTCACAGCCCCACCAACTCCATCAGGAGCCCCTTTGCCATGGGACTTTTCGGCGAAGTTCCATGTCACGCGCTTGATGCCAGAGAGAAATGGTACTGTGCTAAGGAGATAAAAGTTTTTTTTATTCCTGTACTGAGTGACAGGCCCATCACTCATGACATGTAAAGTTGTTGGTGGAGGATTGCACCTCTCCCTCACATCCTTCAGCACCGGTTCTAAGTGGGCCCATATAGCACGTTCATCATGCCGAAGGGATGAAGAGATGGTGGCATATGACTGGCATCCATGTGCTGTATAGGCCACACATGTGTGAACTGTGGCCTGTTTCCTGCTTCCTCCGAAATGAAAAGCTTGGACTTCGCTGTTCAGCTTGCATGAAAAATTTTCTGAGAAGTCTACATGAAGGCAAACTTCATCCTCTGTCAGGGTTTCTTTTAATGCTCTGAACTCTTTGGCTTGGTGCAACCAATTGAAGTGATGCTTTGCCAGAGAATCAAGTTTCTGGCTGAACAGCTCGAATAGGTTAGACCATGTTCCACTTAGGAACATGCAAAATTTGTGAATGTCTTCTGTCCATCTGAATTTGTCTCTCGTGACCACTGCTGCCATGTAACAGGTACTTCCTCCTGAGGTACTGCCACCTCTATCTCATTGTAACAGCACTTCGTACAAATCCGATACATGCAGTCTTTGCTTTGTGGATCACACACAATTGAAGTCAGCAGCTCTGAAATTCTGGCAGTTTGCAGAAGACCTTTCTGGTGCAGCTTGTCTACTAAAAGCTTGACATTTTCGTGGTCCAAGCATGCGCATGTGTTCCGATCTGATGCTTTGGGTGGTGTTACATAAAAGGGACAGTGGCGAACAAACTGTCTGTATGATAGCGATAAAGGCTTCTTTATTTCAGAATTATATTGAACATGAAGTTCAGTCAGGGATTTCGTTAAGATTCGCCTCTGTTGTTTGTTTTTGTTTTTAGTTATTGTATCCTTTTTCCCGGGTAGCAGGCGACTGTTCTCATCCCGACAGAGAAATTTAACCACTTCTTCTTTTCTCTCCAGGGCAAGTTTCTTTGTACCCCTTGGCTTGTTTCTTTCGCTGACTGTTTTTTTGCCTTTCTTTAACCTTTCCAAGCTCTTCCGCAATTTCTCAGAAGTTTGTTTTGTAGCTGCCAATTGCCTTTTTAGTTTTAGCATTTCCTTCCGTAAGTCTGCCTTCTCTTTTTGCAAAATTCTGCAGCGTTTTTTCACCCTTATTTCTTTCTCTGGTGTTGAGGATGCTTGTGGTTGCTTCCCATCCTGCACAAACATGTTTGCATACTCCTGATCAGGAGGGTTAGGCTGAGCCTCTACTGGAAGATCGACTGGATCATCTGCTGCTGATGAATTCATAGATTCAGGTGTAAAGTTCATTATTTTGTCCAGTGTCCTTGTCCCTTCCCTGTGCTTTTTTTGGTAGTCCCTCCATTGCTGCCTTGTTTTTTCTTGTTGTGCTTTGGAAAGCTGACTTATTGTTTTTTTCATTATTTTTCCATCATTTTTATTTTTTTCATAACTAAAAAAAAAAAGAATGAGTGGGTGATTAAGATGTAAACAAGCTTACTAATGGCAATGTACAACATACCTATCTCTATAAAAGATACATGGTTTCAGACCCCTTCTATTTTAATTAAATGAAAATATATGGGACATACAGGTTAAACTCAAAGAATTTGAGTATCGTGCAAAAGTTCATTTATTTTATCAAAATTATAACAAATGAAATATCTTGAAATATCTTGCTTTGCATGTAGTCTTGAGTCTTTATAATATATTAGTTTCACCTTTTAACTTGAATTACTGAAATAAATTCACTTTTGCATGATATTCAAATTTTTTGAGTTTCACCTGTACTATATCATTTGTAAAATAAATTATTTTAGTTTAAATATTTAATAGAATGGGTAATGGTTTGTTAATCATTCGAATTCATGACTAATAATTATGCTTTTCTGTAATGCTGTATGACACTGCTATCAAGTATGTATTATTAACATGTAATAACTGTAATTACCACAAACAAATAAACAAAATTAGAACACCATATTAACTTAAGTTGTAATGTATCTAGATATACATAATGAACACAATACCTTGCTTTTCTTTTGGCAAGGTACTCTGCCCTTGCAACTGGATCACTTTTTAAACGAGCTCTATGTCGTGCTGTTTTCTCCTTGCTTGATAATGGCATCTACAAAAAAAACAAAAACAAATTAAAATAGATTAATTTAAAGATGCAATTGTTTTAGTATCAATGTTGATTATACAGTCCTATATTCTTGAAGAATAGGACTTTAAGATGGACAATGTGCTCTTTAAATTGTCACTCATACCATAATAAAATAAAATAAATATATATATACATATGTAGATTGCACCTTTAAACAACTTAAAAGCTTTATATATTTATTAAAATGTATTTAATATTTTGAAAAACATGAATTAACATGACTTTTTTTAGTTGGTTTAACTGTAACTCTGGTCGCGACACCTGACATATTGGTCGCACCACCTGACATTTCAAACTCAATTCAAATCTAACAGGCATTAACTTGGACGCCTATACAAATGTTTGACCATGTGCTCAAGGTTATACATACATTTTTTAAATCAAATACACATTTTTATAATAACAACACATTTTCAAAGTTTTCCAGGGGTCATACCACCTGACATGATAAGTTGAATCAACCTCATCATTACTCAAAAATGTCAAATTATCTAATATTTATGGGAGGGTGACTAACCTTGTTACTGCATCAAAGGGGTCCTCTGGAGTCTTCTGTGTGATGTCATATGCTGTCACATGGTTTTCTTAAAGGAACATTGCATAAAATTGCATTTTTATGTCGGTCGCGCTCCCTGACATTAGTAGAAGTAAATTTTTCGGACAAAAGTTTTTTAAGTAATAGAATAGTTTTGAAATAGAACAGATACACTATTTCCCCTCATTTATAAGGAATTTAACATAAAATCATGCCAAAATATTTGATTAAGAATTTTATTGAGAAAATTAACATTTATATCTCAGTTTTGTTCTCTGCTTGTATGTTCGGACGGTCGCACCACCTGACATTTTTGGTCTTTCAAACACCAAAACTCAAAAAATCTATTGAATTTCAATAAAATGAAAAGGGTTTCTTATAAAGGACATATTGTAGATCCATTTGATATATGACATGTATTTATTCAAATTGTTTTTAGGAAAATAATGAATTTGGACACAAAAAATACATGTCATGTCATTGACCCATATATATATATATATATATATATCAATGCTAATTCAATATACCATATAAAATATATAAAATAAAGATATGCAACAGGCACGTTTAAACGATAAACAATAAAACCAGAACCAGTATTCTGTTGCGTTCATGGTTCCAGTGGCTGTAATGCATACACGGCTTTTCAAAATGTCACAAAGCGTTTTGAGATTGTTTTGAATGAAATGTTGAAGTTTATAATTAAGTGTTTTGGCACACCACGACGAGTGGCGCTATGCATTTTTTTGTTTTTAAGTCGGGTTTTATTCTGGCATGTTGAATTAGTGTTCGACAAACACAGCGGCGCGTTCATTTGGATTTATTAAACTCTTAACAGCTAAAATAACTTAATAGGCTACTCTGTAGTTTTTCGGTCATACAGATAAGAGTAGAGTATACCCTACATCGTTCAAAACTGTAAACTTGTATTCATATTAGGCTAACGACAAAAGTTTGTCTGTCATAGGCTAAATCGCCCTGAATTAAATTGTAAAAAAAGATCAAATAATTATGAACTTAAAATGAAACAATATCACAACATTGACAAATACCTGTCATTTTATATACAGCAACAAAATAGTTGTTTGTATGCAAGTTGTTTATAAGCACTGATTGAAGACAAAGGAATGTTGTTGACAAATACAAGTTCATAATTATTGTATAAATGTTATTTAGCCACATTTACACATAGCCGGGTATTTAGAGAAACGAATATTTCCCCCCTTCCGTTTTCAAAAATAACATCGTGCACACAACATCGTTTTCAAAAAAGTTGTCGTTTACATCAACCCGCATAAATTCACCTTCGAGCGCCATCGTAACCTATGGGCAGCGGAGGGAGGGAGCGGAGGGAGAAGGATAAAGCCATGCAAGCCAATCAGAATCCTCAAAATCGACAACAACAAATAGCACGAGCGACTTCCAGTTCCTTTCAAAAAAACAGACGTTGGGAGGCAATGTACCGGCGTCTTGGAAGGAAAAGCTGCTGTAAAAATGCTGATTTTCGTGTACTCCTTCACCTCTGCTCCTCGATATAGTTCAGCAGTTGTGTTTTGCAAATGCAAACAGGCCAAAAGCGTTTGCACAAAAGTATTTTTTTTTCACAAAAGTAAAAATGAGTACCACCTTAACAGCATCCATGATCAAACAGTAGCCAAACAAACTATAAACATGACATAAGCGCTCACATGACATAAGCATTTTCTGGCGCATAAGGAGTTTTTAGAAATAATCGTTTTCAGGGATAAAAACGGCGTTTTCGTGTAAATGACAGGCCAAAACGCAGGGAAATATCTGCGTTTTCCCATCGTGTAAACGGGGCCTTAGTTTAACAGCAGCACAAAGCTGTGGTTCGAGATTTATTTGAATAAAAAAATAAAAAACTTTTTTCACAAATCGCACCCTGGTTGTAAGGATTCAAAGATCCCTGTGGAATTTAATATTGAGTTGAACATTTTGTTCATGACAACAAATGAACATGCGTTTGAAGATTGTATTTAGTTTTGCCTGGAAAAAGCTGGCCCAAACTGAAGTAGCGTTTTAATTCTTCAATTATTGATATAATTAAATATTTAGTAATAAACATTTATGACAGAAATTTTACTACATAGCAGCAAAATAGAGCAGTGTGTTGGAAAATATTATTCAATAAATCATTTTATATACAGCAACAAAATAGTTGTTTGTTTGCAAATTGTTTAAGCACTGATTGAAGACAAAGGAATGTTGTTGTTTGTAAGCATAATGTAAGAAAAAAATTATGTGGATGTCGAAGATCTCAAAAATGAAGTTTATTACAGCATAGCAGTGGCAAGGTACACGAAACACCTTGGGTTCACCGGCATCAGAATGAACCCAGAACATCCACATCTCAAACCTTTTATCCTGTTACAGTTTTACCACTCTTAATGTAAATGAAGTTGCTATTGTTGTAACAGCTGTGGTCTGTATGTTAATGAAGTTGTGACACCCCATTGTCTGAGAAAGTTCTCTGTTTCCTACACCCATTCCCATTCTACAATTGATGATGACCCTTTGCTCAGGATGTGATCAACCCAAATGGTGAAGAAACAATATAACTTGACTTTCTTTTATCTCTATGATAATTAAGCCATTTTGGGGATGAGCTCCTTCTAAAAATATAGTTTGGAGTGGAATTTGGGTCAAGGCAGACTACAATTTCTTAAAAAAAACAGGAGGAGAAATATAAATAAGTATGACTCAAAAAGTGAAGTTCATGTGATTAAAAAAGATTGAATGTATTTATTTTTATTAAAAAGATTTATCAGAACAAAACCTGATTTTTTTTTTTCTGACATGAGAAGGGAATGTATTAGTAAATATACACATACATATAAATATGATACAAGTTTTTGATCCAAAAGAGGGTTTCTTGAATAAATAAATAAATGAATAAATATTTCATAAATGTATATATTTTGTGTTCTTTGAACATATAATAAAAAGATTTAATTGAAAAGCTTAAAAAGTCTCATTTTTCATTATCTGGACACTTATATTTGATAAATACTACAAGGATTCTCTTTCTTATAACATTTTATTTATTTTACTCCTTCTACATGTCTTTCGGTTTTGCAATATTTTCTACACTGTTTTCAAGTGGTATCTTCACAGATGAAAGAACTATAAATGCTCTTCAATTTTCCATTTTCATATTATCTTCATTTTCCTTTAAAAAGGACTAGGATTTTTGTGGGGAAAAAACAACAACATTTCACACGACGAACGATGGTTATGACGTCATACGATATCGTCCCCATCAAAGTTAAAAATATAACTCATTCCATCTGAATATCAGTTAAATCCAAGATTAACTACACATATAAGCCGTTTTTGGCATGAAAATTCATTTGGTTGATTTTAAATGAATTAATGTGTTCTTCAGAAGGAAAATAATTCCTTCTAAAAAAAACAGACAGTTTTTGGGTCCCAATGACTTCCATAGTATTTTTTTTCCTACTATGGAAGTCATTGGGACACAAAAACTGTCTGGTTACTGATAATCTTCTAAATATCTTCTTTTCTGTTCATCAGAAGAAAGAAATTCATACAGGATTGAAACAACATGAGGGTGAGTATATGATGACAGAATTTTCATTTTAAAAGTGAACTTCTCCTTTAAAACTCGATATTTTGATCTAAACTAAATATTTTCCCTCATGACGAGGAAAACCACATTCCACACGACGAACGATGGCCGTGACGTCATCCGATGTCGTCGCCATGAGTTGAGTACTTTAAAAATGAATAACAACATGCACAACACAGATACAAAAACATGTTCACACCAGCATGATTAGGCACAACTCTGGCTACATGTACACACCATTCCCATGCGATTTTAACAAGAATTCGATTTTATATCGTCATTTTCCCTCGTGGACTCTGTTGTTTCATTGTCTCTCCACTCTTGCTCGACCATGTGCGGAGGAGAGAGTGACCTAATTACACTAAAACATCGTGTAACTCTTTCATTTAAACTTTTTTCACAAAATCCTTTTATACATCTGTCCTTTCACTTATTTACTAACAATTCGCCGACTTGGATTTTTGTTTTGACTGTTTAAAGCTTAGTTTAGCCGGTTTTCGGAAAAAAACTTTTTTTCAACGGCAGTCTATTTAAGGGGGCGCGCAATGCGCGCGCTCACTCTCTCTCTCACTTCACTTGTTGAGTGTGCAGACACGACGATCGCTCTGTAGTATCGAATTTCAAAAAGAACACTATTTAAGACAGATTTATTAGAAAAATATATTGTATATATTATAAAATATATTCTTATTATGTAAAATATTTCTCTGTATTTATCGTTTTATTTTACATTTATTTACAAGCCTGCCTGAGGAAGGTAGGCTACATATATCCATTTTATTTTGATTGTTTACATTAATTTATCTGATTTATTTTTGGGATTTCACAAGATACTGTTAGGATGGATGTCTTTAGAGGCTGTGTGAGACACAGAAGCGCTCCACGTTACAGACTCAGACTCTCCAGCAATTCTCCAGCTCTGAAGAGAACAAACAGTCATCATTTTCCTCCAAATGCACGTTTCCGTGCAAGCGAGACAGATTTCACTCCTAGAGAAAGGGAAGGAAATAAAGTCAGAAATTCTCAAATGGTTTTTTATTTATACTTTATTTAACCAGGAGAGAACCTCACTGAGATTAAAATCTCTTTTACAGGAGTGTCCTGGCCAAGATAGGTGGCCCACTTATTCAAACACACATATAACAATAAATTGGTATTAAAAATACAATCTCAGAAGAATTTGCAAGTCATTAAACCTTCTAAAATTGCTGAAAGACAACACAGCATCTAGGGACGCAAGAATATAAGAGGGAGCGTGCTGATACACTACGTCCCCATAATCAAGAATCGGCAAAAAAGTCGCAGACACAAGCTTCTTCCTTGCATTAAATGAAAAGCAAGACTTGTTTCTAAAATAAAATCCTAACTACTACTTTAATTTTTGTTTCAAGTAATTAATGTGTGAATTAAATTTGAATGTGTCATCAATTATGATGCCCAGGTATTTATACTCTGACACTAATGTAATCAGTTTTCCTTGTAAAGTCAGCAGAACAATTGAATTATTAAGATTTTCTAGAATTGGAGAACCACATGCATTTTGTTTTCTCAACATTTAAAACCAGCTTTAAAATAAAAAAACCTTGATTGGATAGTATCATAGTATCAAATACTGATTGTAAATCTCTGAGCTTCTTGTTTTGTAAGAGCAGAGCAATAGATGACAGTGTCGTCTGCATAAAGTGAAACCTTGCTTTTTCAATATTAACATCAAGACAGTAGGCTATAGTGTGTGTGTGTATATATATATAAGTACCCAGTACAGATCCTTGGGGAACTCCCTTAACCACTTCCTTTGAGTCTGAATTGATACCTTGCTCCTGCACACATTGGGTTCTTCCCTTTAAATATGTTTTAAACCACGAGACTACATTGTATGACAATCCAACACTTCTAAGTCTATCTAACAATATATCATGGTCCACAGTGTCGATTTGGCTAATACAAAACGGCTTAAAGAATTGGAAGTTGTCAGTGAAATTTTGTCTATTACTACGATTTTACCTGAAAATTTGTTAGTCAAAGAGCACATTTAGTTGACTTGCAAATTAAGTTAAATGACTTGTATAAATTAAGAGCAGAAGGTCATTAGGTCAAGGCAAAGGTGGCTAGAATTTGGAGAACAGAAGTTATCTTACTTTTTCAAACTTGAGAAAACTAGGGCTAAATATAACTCTATTTATCAACTAAATATTGAGGGGTCTGTCTCAGAAAATCCTAAATAAATTTCCCAATATTGTTATAAATTTTTCTCAAAACTCTATAGTTCTAAATGTAATGTAGCTGATTTAGATGCTTTCTGTAAGCACCTTGGTTATGTTAATTCCATTAATCAGGATGAAAAAGTTTTGGGATTCACCAATTACTGTTGATGAGGTTAAGGAAGCAATTTTCTAGATAAAATGTAACAAGTCGCCTGGTAACGAGGGGATAACGGCGGAATTTTACAAGGAGATAATTTCCCCGTTCCTCTTCAAAGTGTAGAGAGAGCTTAAACTGCTCTGAGCTTACATCTAGTATGAAGCAGGGTGTCATTTGCTTTTGGTTTCGGGCCCTATTTTTGTAATGCCATGGAAACTTTGTATGCAGGAGGAAATAGCTCCGTAAAGTTAGCACATGGCACAACCCAGAGATTTCTTCTAGAAAGAGGGATTCGACAGGGCTGTCCAGTCTCTGTATATCTTTTTCTTATTGTAGCACAGGCCTTCTGTCATTTCATTAAGGATAGTAAACTAGAAGGGATTCATATTGCTGGCAGAAATATTTTAATTAGTCAGCTAGCGGACGACACAGCCTTATTTTTAAAAAACTCCAGCCAGGTTCATCAGGCTATTAAAAGTATTCATCTCTTTTCAAATGCCTCAGGTCTATGCCTTAATATTAAAAAATGTGAAATATTAACCTTGAAAAGCTCCTCCCTTGTACCTATAGACGGTATCCCTGTTAAAGGAGCTGTTAATTATTTGGGAGTTGTCTCGATAAATGAGCAAGATTAGAGTTTCTCTGAATTTCAATCCTGCTTTTGAAAAGATTAAAAACTAATTTAATCTCTGGTTATTATTCAGAGGTAGAGTCCTTCTGTCAAAGGCTGAAGGAATTTCTAGACTGATCTATGTTGCTTTATCTATACAATAAAACTATCAAAACTATTGATCAGATTTTATTATATTTTCTATGGAAGAACCGAGTGCACTATATTCATAAATCTCTTGGTCTAAATTTGCTTAAAAGTGGTGTCCTTGATTTTCTAGATTTCTCTACTTTAAATAATACTTTTAAAATTAATTGGTTAAAATTTTGTTTGAAAAAACCTTCTTTGTGGATTTGTTTTCCTAATTTTCTTTTTGATCGACTTGGGGGCCTTTCTTTTTTACTAATGTGTGATTTATAAAATAGAAAAATTGCCAGTGAAACTTTCTGCCTTTCATGCTCAAGCTTTATTGGCTTGGAAACTGATCTACAAGCACAACTTCTCTCCTCAGCGTTTTATTTGGAATAACAGTTGTATTTTGTATAAACATAAAAGTATTTTTTTTAAAAGCTGGTTTGAAAAGAATATTGTTTTAGTTTGTCATTTGTTTAACGCTAAAGGATTCCTTATGACGTATGAGGAGTTTCTTTTGCACTTTAATTTTCCTGTGACTACCAAGGAATTTGCTCTTGTATTTTCTGCAATCAATTCTGGTATAATTTCCTTATGTAGAGGTGTGCTGTCATCAGTTGATATACCCGTAATTAACCAAATGGACACAGTATGTGGTAAAATTTTTTTTGTTTTTTGCAGTCCAATAACAATAAATCTATCAGCGCACTATTTTTAAGGGACGTTGTTACCAAATCTTGCTCTATTGCCTATTGGGCTAAATTTGTTAATGACCTTGATTGGGAAAGTGTTTGGTTATTACCTCATAAACAAACAAGGTCAAAGAAATCTCCTTTCAAGATATGACACAAATTTTACCCTGTCAAGCATTTTCTTAGTAAGTTTAAGAAAGACATTGATGTAAGCTGCTCTTTTTGCTCCTTGCACTTGGAAACTGTACCTCGTATTTTTTGGTACTGTAGTCATGTGCAAAAGTTGTGGTATGAGCTGTCGTCGTTTATTAAGAAAAAGGTACTCTTTAATTTTGTTTTCCTTTTTGAAATTGTAATTTTTGGTTATTCAAAGTTTGATAACTGTGTGATAAAGGAGGCTTTTGTAATTAATCTATTAATATCATTAGTCAAATTTCACATCCATGAGTGTAAGTTTTTATAACAAAAAGCCATGTTTTTCTGTATTCCTTAAAGAAAAAAAATCCTTTTTTTATATATATATATTTTTTTTTATTATATGCGTTTTGCTCCCCTGGCTCTGGTATGTTGTATCATTCTGTTGTTTAAAGCAATGATAAATAAATAAAAAAGTATCTCCAGAATTTTGATATTTTATTTATTTTATATTTAAAAAAAATGCTCCACTCTTCTCCACAATGGTAACCCTTCCCCCTTCTTTAAATGGTTCTAATAATTCCAATGTAATTGAACATTAAACACAATTGCACAATATCAAGTTCTTCCCTTTTCTCGATTTCTAAAAAAAACACTTCATTTTAACATTTATTCTCTCTTAATTCAACCATACAAAGCATGCTGAGAACTAACAGAAATAGTACATAGAATGGCAGCTAATGGGCCTTTCCAACTGTCAAAATTTGAATTTTGTAAGAAAGTAAGTTTTAAAAGCTTGAAGTTTAAAGTAGTTTATATATAGGCTAGATAGATTATAAATATTAGATAGAATGGCAGTTAATGTGTTGCCGAGATACGAGCGGTTTTCTTCTGAAATCGTGACATCACCGCGCGTCCACTGATCTCAGAGAAAAACACCACTCAAAATCATGAAATTTATATCGTTCTTTTCAGTTCATCTAGACGGTTCCAATGAGCTCGGTGCTTGCCAAATCTGTTGAGTTTTCGCAGAGATATTTGTGTTATAGCGGCCTCGTATCACCATGTTTGTTTTTGTTGCAAAGCACTCTGGGATATGACGTCTTCGCTTCTACCGCACTATTGTTCATGTAGACGAAAAAACTTCACTTACCATAATGAATTGCAACAAAAACAAACATGTCGTCGCCCGTAACGCGCTAACACGATCATTCACTTCATCATATCGGTATGTCACTCTTTCGAACTTATGCACAATGCATTTAACCGTCGCTTTTGATGCTCCGCCGGATGTCAGATCTGCAGGATCAGCTTACACTACAAGGGCAACGGTAAACCAGGTAAGTGCACTGCAAGTATAATGGACAAGGCTGCCGCCTGATGAACACCGTGACGTTAAGCCAGTGATCCAGGGGCTGAAGAGAGTTGAACCAGGAGGCAGTACCTATTGTGTGTGTCGTGTCTGTTCAGCCATGTATATTTTTAGTTCAATGATATATTGTCAATAAGAGAATGTATTGTTTGTGTTTAATAGTATTCTTGTAGTCTCTCATCCTCCTAGCATAGAGTCCAATTAATCCAATGCTCCAGTTATTCTGAAGATGAGATGTACATTCCACATGTAGGTGGCAAAGAACATTTCAGAATGCTAAAAGGGTAACCTAATTATTTCTATGGTCCTGGCTGAAGCTATTAGGCGGACACATAACGGGGAGTCAGTTTCATACTTATTCAGTCGTGTCCATTTGTAGTTCCCCTGTATGTTCCAGGTACAGGTGTAACATTGTTGGCAGGGTGTGGCCGTATGATGGACAACAGACAACTCTCCTCCCTGCCTGATGAACACAGCGATGTGAACAACAGATGAAGCAAGTTGATGAAAGCGTTGATGGCAAGTACCCAGACCCACATGTATTTGATGAATGAGGGTTTTGTTGTTGTGCCCATATTTTAAGACTTGAAGACTTCAAGGGTCTTCTACTTTCAGTTTGGCCTGACTACACCTGCTCCTCAACGTGCACGACTGCTTCAACAAAAGCACCCACAGCAGTCGCAGGAAATGGCATGGATGTCGATAAATGGGATTATTTCGCCAGGGACTGCTATCATCTGGGAATCCATCCCCACAATTTGACGAACAACACAATGGCCACACACAACTAATATTACATTATGGTCTGGGACCTTTGTCAAGTGGAGGAGTCTGTTCTCCCAATACTTCTAAACTATAGTATAGCACAGTCAAGGTGATTACAGTATGTTTTTATTTTCTTTCTGTCTAGGGCAAAAACCTCTATACGAATGTGCAGTGCAACTCAACACAATGGCCATACACCAGGGTGTGGAGACTTCCATGCTCCGTAAAGCCATCTGGAACTAGATTCAATGCAAGTTCGGGATTCGGTCAGTCTCTCCACTGAATGTGGAGAAAAATGTGGCAACATTGAATATGTTTATTCATTCTACATTTCAAAGGGAAAGAACATTTCAAGATGCTGAAGATGTCTCTGAGGCTCCCCCGGGGTCTTCAAAGAAGCACAAAGCCTGAGGTGACTGTCAGAGGTAATGAAAGCACCTCAGAGAGCTTCACTCTGGTACCCATGGGTACACGAGCCCGTACCGATGGGTCTCGGGGGGGCCCTGAGCGATTCTGACCCCCCGATGTCACGCTGCGACCCTCACTCTATCGCCCCGTGGGCTTTTTTACGCACTTTTCACGTTTTAAATTTTTTTTCTCACTTTTTCAAAATTTTGCATGTCAGCGTACCGATGGGTACCAGGAGACCTCACTCTGGCCCCATTCGCGGCCCCCGAATGCTTCTGACACCCTGATGTCACGCTGTGACCCTCACTCGATCTCCCCGTGGGCTTTTTACACACTTTTCACCTTTTTTTACAACTTTTGCACATTTTTGAAAAACTCTTTGTGTCAGTTTACCAGTGGGTACCAGGAGACCTCACTCTGGCCCATGCAACAACCCATTAACGGGCCCCGAATGCTTCTGACACCCTGATGTCACGCTGTGACCCTCACTCGATGTCCCCATGGGTTTTTTTACACACTTTTCCCCTTTTTTCACAACTTTTGCACATTTTTCATAACTTTGTGTACCAGTGTCTATCAGTATGGTATTATTATTATATGGTAGTATCTTATTATCATAAGAATTCCATTCTTTTTATTCTTTCATTTATTTTAAAAGGGACAATGACATTATCTTGATTTTCAGCAGACTGATGCTGACTAAAGGGTAAAATCACTTGTAATCATGAAATGCTGTTTCATGCATACTGAGTTTTTTACACTGTTAAAGAGTTGGATTCCAATGCTAAACATGGACAAAGTTTCAAAAATTAAATTGTACGTTTGAAGGAGTATTAAATTAGTTCCAAAAATGCTCCTTCCGGTTTGTCACAAGTTTCGGAAAGTTTTTTCGAGGATGGGCATGTGTGACGTCAGATGTAACGGAATTTCCTTATACGGGTCCTAAGGGCACTTCTGCCGGAAGAACCGCGGGCGCGCGCGCAAACCGTAGACCAGGGCAAGAGAGCGAAAGCAGTTCGCCATCAAATCGCTCTGCTCGGCTTTAGGGAAGTCAATGTCACCAAAGAAGTGGGTTTTTGGTTGCCAGGGCAAGACAACCATTTTTCAGCGTTTTTCAGTTATTAATGTTAATTAAAATTAAAACAAAAAAGGCACTCATCTTCTCCCTAAACATAAACAATCACGTGTGTTAGGCGCTGAAAGAGGGCCTATGGCTGGGCCTGGACGCGACTGTAACCCACGGCGAAATATCTCAGCGGAAACACGACGTATCTGTGGTTTGCTTAGCTCTTTGTAAACGTATAATCTAGCTGAAAAGAATGGTAGGGGAGAGGCGGGACGATTGAAACGCGGGACGGATGAAACACTGAGATTTTCTTGAAAACCACTCACGTCATGTACGTCAAATTTCGTCTGCACGTACAGCACGCAATGCCTAACATACCCGCAAAAACATTTCTTCTTTACGTCGTGTTGTTTTGGAGTTAAAGCCGCAAAGCTGTTTTTGAATGCGGTGAGTGAATTCTTTCGTGCGGTACTTTTTTTTGACAGACAAGTTGGATTTATTGTTTCATTTGCCTTTGTAATGATAATACGGCAGGTGTATTAGTACTGCAACACACCCTTAAGTGGGCAATATCAGAGTTTTTTACTTTAAGAGCAAAAGAGGTTTAAATGACAGGATGCGCTGTCAACTGTCCCGCCCGCACGTCCTGCCCGTTAAACCTGGTCATAGCCTATACTGTTCATAGATTCATATACTGTTTATAGACTTGTGTTTCTTTTAATGCAAATTAATTTTCAATTACGCAACACATGCTATCTCTGGGGATATTTTGGGGATATTTAATTTTATTCTATCAATCAATAAATTCCACTAGAAACAAACTTTGTTGTATTATTTTATTTTAATACTGTGAAGCTGCTTTGATACAATCTGTATTGTGAAAAGCGCTATACAAATATACTTGATTTGATTTGATTTGATCTCTGTAATAATCATCAATTGTCCAATATTCAATAAATTTCATTTATCGTCGTCTGGTTGACCTCGTTTTCTTCATAATAACAGGCTATTCAACTAGCAAACACTCAATATGACTCAAGGAAGAAATGTAAGAAAATTAATTGTAAACTGATTTGTCTGTCTTCGTCAAAATAGCCTGTTTAGAAAGATTACAAAATGCGCATAGGCTTATCGCCTATTGTTTATTGGGCGACAGAACAAAAATGGTTAATATGAACCTTTAAATGAAAATAAATTACAAAATATGTTTGTAACAATATGTACATAAGTTACTTGTCAGGTGTTGTTCACAAAAAAAAGCTTTAGATGAATAGTTGCCATTTAAACTGTCATGTTTCATCCGTCCCACCCCTGTGTTTCAACCGTCCCGCACAGGCGGGACGATTGAAACAAAGCACAACTCCCGTTCAAAGTAATATTTTACTTAAATCATTCTATATTTGTACCGAATAACACATGATACTAAGAGAACACATATGTGAGTTGTTAATCACAAAAAAAAAAAAAAAAACTATCTGTAACCTTATCTTAGAAAACGACATTTATCTAAAAAAATGTTTCAACTGTCCCGGCTCTCCCCTACATTGTTCATGGTTTTTGGTGCTTTTTTCGCGGAGATATTTGCCGAAAACCAGCGGGCGCGATTCAAAATGGCGGCCGCCTTTCTTTCTAATATTTCTAATCCAACAGAAATAGCACACAGAAAGACGCTCGCCTGAATGCGAGATTCCCAGCATGCTTTGCATATGGTTGAAAGAGAATAAATGTTAAATCAAAGTAAATATTCTCACAAATTATATAACTTTGCATAATTAATGGTATGTTCATCAGTGTGTGTATTGTGTGTGGTGTATAGCAGGATTTACTTGAAATACAGCATAGTTTAGGCAAACATATTGATACTTATTTTGTTAATTACCATTCTGTAGGTTTATTGTATATGTATATATATATATATATATATATATATATATATATATATATATATATATATATATATAAAGAACTATATACATTAACACAACTATACACACAATTAAAAAACATAGTAAAGAACTATATACACACACACACATTTAAAAAACATAGTAAACTATACACACTAAAAAAAACATAGTAAATAACTATATACTAGGGCTTGCATAGACTAGTCGAGTAGTCGATAGATCGACTACTTCAACCACTAATCAACACTGTCGGAAACAATCGACTACTCGAGCGTCCATTAACCATAAATGAATTAAAAATGGCGAACGTCACCAACAGACACCACACGTCAGATGTGTGGAAGTATTTCATCAAGGATGGTAAAAATATTGTAATTGGCCAACTCTGCAAGAGGCCGTTCACATATTGTGTCTAAAAACTTGTGGAAAGCGTGCGCGGCCGTGCCGCTGTCTCCTACAAGCGCTTATAAGTCCGGGCAGTGATTTATGGGAAATGTAGTTTGGGCCACTGCTACGAGAATTGTGTGTAGTGTTTTGAACGAAGTGTGTTTTAGAACTGCAAAGTAAGTGTAAAGCAGGAATTGTGCTTGTAGTCTAGCAGGATTGGTTCAGGGGGTTGGTGAATGAGTTACATGCTGTGGTCTGTTGAATCCTTATTGTCTGTTATGCACATAATAAAACTGAAAACAGTGGCAAGTTAATAAAATGTGCAAACAGCATGCAGTGTATTCTCTCAGAGTGCAACATGTGTTTTTAGCTGCTGCTTCAGCTTAAGCCAGGCCTCCCCCAACTCACACACACACACACACACAAACAGAGAGAGAGAGAGAGAGAGAGAGACAATGGAAAAGCTAATTACAAACATCCCCCCACTCCCTCCATGGTCTTTTAGGATTCTAGATCCACATTGCCATCCGGTGGACAGGTATATGTTTGCAGGCTCTGGTTGCTTATCCAAACACAAATACAGGTTTTTTTTTTATTCGCTTTGGTATTATTTTCACAAGTAAGGGTGTATTTTTTCAAAACTCTTAATACAAAAATCCAAACTGATCACACTTGTAACACAGCTAGTCATTCTTTTAAAACCTGATCTCATGCTTTTCATTACTGTTATACACATTTCAGTCCACATAATCATTGTTTCAAACACAAGATTATTGTCATATGTAATGAGAATATTTGGTTTAATCACAGAAACAGAACAGTATGATCTTTCAATTTAGTACTTGTTTCAAATCACCGTTGTTGCTGAAATAATTACAATAATACAGGCTACAGTTGCCACATTAGAAAACACACGTGCATTACCTAACTTATGTAATTGAATCCATAATGTTTGTAATAGTATCTTTCTAGTGTGTTATCAAAAGGTGTGATGAAGTACAGCCATGAGGTTCTGTGCTAGAACAGAGTTTGCTGGCAATGAATACAATTAATGATTTTTACTATTTGACTGAATATATTGTAGTAGACCTTTACAGATAAAGTTTGAGTTACAGTAATGTGGCAGTCTCTACCATGGTAATCTGTTTACAGTATCACATGGCATACTGTAATGTAAAATGCTGTATTTGATGCCATCTGTCTCCCTTCTACTGATCAATCTGATGTTTTACAGTCATTGACTGTTTCCTCTCCCTTATTCTCTATTCTGCTTTACAGTATTTGCACAAATGGCAAATTTCTCTCTCTCTCTCTGTGTTGGTTGGGATGTACACTGTGTACATTGTTGTTGTGTGTGTGTTTTATTATTATTTGTGTGTAGAGTTCTGAGAGTATGAGGCATGCTTTCAGAAAATGTGTGTAAACAATTGAGAACAACTGTCAAAAGAAAAGCAATTAAATTGTTTTATACTTTAAACTATGCAACACATCAGCAAAACATTTTTGATTACAAGTGATTTTACCCTTTAGTTAGCATCAGTCTGCTGAAAATCAAGATAATGTCATCGTCCCTTTTAAAATAAATGAAAGAATAAAAAGAATGGCCAGTCAGGTATGCATCTTAGCACTTAAATTGTTTTTATTTGAGAGATTTTTGGAACTGTCACTCTTTTGGGATTCCCACGCGTACCCACTGGTACTAAAGTTGTGTGAAATATGTGCAAAAGTTGTGAAAAGTGTGTAAAAAAAGTGAATGGGGTGATCGAGTGAGGGACACAGCATGACATCAGGGTGCAGGGGCGGTTAATGGGTTGTTGCATGGGCCAGAGTGAGGTCTCCTGGTACCCACTGGTACACAAAGTTATGAAAAATGTGCAAAAGTTGTGAAAAAAGGGGAAAAGTGTGTAAAAAAGCCTTTGGGACATCGAGTGAGGGACACAGCGTGACATCAGGGTGCAAGAAGCATTCAGGGGTTGTTGCCTGGGCCAGAGTGAGGTCTCCTGGTACCCACTGGTACACTGACACAAAGAGGTTTTTCAAAAATGTGCAAAAGTTGTGAAAAAAGGTGAAAAGTGTGTAAAAAAGCCCATGGGGACATCGAGTGAGGGACACAGCGTGACATCAGGGTGCAAGAAGCATTCAGGGGTTGTTGCCTGGGCCAGAGTGAGGTCTCCTGGTACCCATCGGTACACTGACGTGCAAAATTTTGACAAAATGTGAAAAAATTGTAAAAACGTGAAAAGTGCGTAAAAAGGCCCACGGGGCGACAGAGTGAGGGTCCCAGCATGACATCGGGGGTCAGGATCGCTCAGGGCCCCCCGAGACCCATCGGTACGGTCTCGTGTACCCATGGGTACCAGAGTCAAGCTCTCTGAGGTGCTCCAGGAGCCCGGTGAAGGGGTGAAGCTCAACAGGGTCTTCTTTCCCCGCTGATTCTGCCAAGCCCGTTCCCTTGGCTGTGGTTTCGCTAGATAGCAGGTAGGGACAGTGGGAATCTCGTTCATCCATTCATGCGCGTCACTAATTAGATTACGAGGCATTTGGCTAGTGACATTTTCCGAGTTGTTTAGGATGCCCGTTCACCCATACTACCAGCACGCTTGTAAAGGCTGACCGACCAGCGTACTTGACGTAATGCAAATTCTAAACATTGGTAGTAATATACTTATGTCACCGTATAGGCATGAATGTATTCGTACTGCGAATTGGTGTCACTAGTGCCATGCAGCCTATTCACAGTGGGCAGCACTTCTTCTAATCATTATGAGATTGCCCTTATCTCCCATCTCCTGCCATCCGGGCAACCGGCCTTGTCCGCAACTGTGCAACCGCCATCCCTTTCTGCACCTGCAAGGAAACAGAAAAGAGAGTAGATTAGTATTTGTTTTTGGCTCTGCCCACCCCCCACCCACCCCTCGCTTCTCTGCAGAGGAGGGTGCCATTAGACTGGGGCTTATATCCATCATTCGGGTATGTCGCTGATTGGAACTTCTTCCTCCCAGCATTCCTCGCTCCCTAAGCGAGATGTACTTTCCCCAGCGGGGATAGCCTTCCTGTCAGAGACATGTCCATTCGCTAGGAGTCCGGTCATGCAGGAAGTCATTGGCCCCATCCACTTCATGTAATTGAAAAGTCAATGACTAATCGAGAAGGATTGCCCATCTTTCGGTTTTGTGTAGCCCTTGGCTGATGTTACGGAGTTCTCCTTCACAAAGCGTGAGATGTTATCTTTCACCCCATTCGCAGGTGATGGTACCGCTTGATCCGCTCCTGGGTTACCAGAGACACTTTACTAGCAAACTCTACTTCTGGTGGCACCCTCCTTGGCATTCCAGGCTTGTCCGCTCCCGGCCAAACAACACAGACTTGATGGTAATTGTCCGCCCTCGTTCATGCTCCGAGGAGTGGCTGCCTCCCAGCGGTGTCCAATGGGTGCCTCCTCCCCATCCCCCCACCGGGCTGCCTCCCCTTCTCTCCAGATGGTTCCAGACCCGTTGTCCCGGCCATAGCCATGCAACCGAAACAAGGTCAAGCTGTGCCGATCCTGTAGTCCCATCACAGGCTCAGGACTCGGGGAGCGATTCAAGCCTCCAGGGACCCTGCGACGCTGGGCAGACAGCCACGGGGACCAGCCAGGGAGCTGCACCTCCCTTAACCAGCCCCCCGGGCCTCATTCCCGCCTCACAGGATCCCACCCTGCCCCACTGATCCAAACCCACCATGCAGCAAAACCCGTCCAGGCTACACAGCATCCATCACCGCGCGGGATCTGGTCACTGCGCCACCCGAAACCGGCCTGCTTACATCAGGGCGAGCCCGGGTCAGCAGGGTACCTTGTCCTCCCTTTCCCTTCCTCCGAGCAGAGGTGAATTTCCGCAGAATGTCCAACGAGTAGAGGAGGCACCTCCGACTCATCAGCTTTGCGAAAGATTTCATCCTCCTTTTCCCCATGCCCATGGCTTCCAGCAGCTTGTAATTGCCGTCATGCCACAGGCCTCGGGAGCCCAAGGGAAATCCGAAAACCAACACCTTCCTCCCGTCCAGTTTCGTAGCGATCTGATTCGTATAGGGGCTGTAATAGTCTACCTTTTGCCGCTCCGCAACCGCGAGGGTATCAGGAGCGAGCTCAAAGCGGACCGTTACATCAATGACCAAGGCGAGTGCACCTCGAACCAGCACCAAGTCAAGTCGTCTCACAACCCCAGAACGGGTCCTGAACTCCCATTCCTGGTGTGCCTCCCACCCGAGAGTCTCAGCCTCAGCCCCGAGGAGACAGCACAGTTTATTGTGCCTGGCAATCCTGGCCCCCTGCATGGTCGGGCATTGTCCAAGTATGTGCGTACATGATTCCAACCTATCCGGACACCGCCGGCAAGCTGCACCAAACTTGCTCCTTCCCCGACACTGAAATTCACGAGTAGGGTATACTCCAGCACGCAGCTGAAGAGCCGCGATGTACTGCCTCTCAGACAGCCATGCGGGCTTCCTCAACCACGTGTTGCTCACCGTTGAGCCCCTAAAGCCGGAGATCCCCACGCCCTGTACTGGCAGTCCCATCCACTTAAGGAATTCATCCTGTCTCCAATCAAACGGAGGAACGCACGTGTGGGTCAACGGGCCGGTGGTGTCTCCCCTTTCGTTCGAGATGTTACCAACCGCTGGAATGTTGGCCTCTGTTCCACCGGCCCTCTCCCACGCCCCTTTGAGCTTAGATCGCATGAAGGAGGAGGCCATCAATGCCCCATTACCTGTTCCGGCAAGCAAGGCGAACCAACCTTCTTGCCTGGATCGATGGGATGTGCCAAGCGAGCTTGCAGATCCCGAGTCCGCCATCTCGGTTTCTTGCATATATCAGCCCATCACAGGTGGGCGGCGGCAGATGCAACCACTTCTTGACCGCCCCCCTGATCCTCCCATCTGCGGCTCGGAGTACACCATCCGTAACCTCACCTAGGTCAGCCTGGTAGTATAACCGGGGTAACGCATATTGATTGAGGAGGACTACCCTCTGTGAGGGTTTAAGGAGTGATTTTCCTATGTTCCTTACCCATCTGTCCAGAGACTTCACCATATTAGGGCACATGACCCCTGACCAAGGGTTGATCTTAACACCCAGGTACTTAACCGTCTCCGCAATGGTGGTTTGCTGCAGGGCCCTGCCCCCCAGAACCCATGGGGTGCAATCATTGATCGAATAGGAGCCGCTGCAAGGCTTCACGAGGAAGCTTATGCACTTAGCAGGTTGTATTGTGAGTCCAGTGCTCTGACAGAATGAGTCAAGGAGTCCCAAATTGTACACCATATCACTGCAAGAACCTCCTATAACCACCAGCAAATGCAAGACACTACTGAGAGACCATCGCCCAGGATGTATCCTTTGCCGAAACGTTTGAGACCATGGATAAGGGGGTCCATGGCCAGGTTGAAAAGCAGGGGGGACAGCCAGGGGCGTGTCCAGGATTTTATATTTGGGGTGGCAAAGGGGGGGCAAGAGCAGAATGAGGGGTGGCAACTAGGCTTCCCATTGTATATGTAAAAGTTAAAAAAAAAAAAAAAGTTATACTGCTTATGGGGGACATTTCATGAATTTATGATCAGGGTGGGAATTATATAATTTTAGGGGCAAGGCCATTTGGCCTCCACCTTTTTTTTTTTTTCAGGGGCACCAAGGCCATATGACAGGGCACAAAGGCCATTGTACAATTTGATGGTTTTCCCATTCAGATTGATACCATAACATCCTAATTTGGAATAAGACATGGATTATGACTTTTTTAATAAAAAAAAAAATAAAAAATTTAATGAGAGAGAGAGAGAGCGCCATTACATCCAGAAGGTATACACCCTCACACAACAATAGAAACACCACAAATGCCAATAAAAGCATTCAG
This sequence comes from Vimba vimba, assembly GCA_022828995.1. Lineage (NCBI taxonomy): Eukaryota > Metazoa > Chordata > Actinopteri > Cypriniformes > Leuciscidae > Vimba > Vimba vimba. The sequence continues at coordinate 43,838,071 of CM040821.1, forward strand.
AAACAACACAAATGCCAATAAAATAATAATTTCCTGCATTGTCGAACGCTCTTCATGTGTTTCAAATATGGACTATAATGTTCAGTATAGCGCCCTCAGGCTGCTGGTATGAATTGAAAACACAGCACATCAGTATACAGTGCTCATGCCATAATGATTACATCGACACATTTGGCTATAAATTCAATAAAATTAATTCCTGTCAATAGAAATCTGAAGTAAACTGAGAATATATCAATATTTCTCCAAATCTGCACACTTTTGAGCTAAAAGCCCTGAGGGACGTTGTTTTGTGAATCGCTGTCATGACGACAGCACAGGAGTTTATGAATGGGAGCGTCTGACGCTCATAATTCATATTAAAGGTATCGACTCATTTTTGCATTTCATAACTCCTGACACAAATTAAGACATAACTGTCAATATAAATTTCTCAGAATACAATAGTGGTCAAATACTGAAACGTGAGTCTTATATCTTTTAAATTATGTAAGTTATAGTTTGTCAAGGTAATAACATTAAATCTTATAGTAACTTTTGAACTATTAAAAAAAAAAAACGCTTCAGTGCGCCGACGCCGTTACCTCTTGAACCTTGCATAGGGCCCTTTTCTGAAAAGGGCACTTATCTACTAGCAAATAGATTTTGATATTTTTAGGTCAAACCGTTCTTGTCTGTCAGTCATATAATGCAAGTCTACGGTCACGGTCTCAAAGAGCATCCACAGAGGCCAAATTAAAACAATTCCCCATCGTAAGTACACATTGATGGCCTAAGACACGAAACGAGCGGTTTGTGTGAGAAAACAAACAGTATTTATATTGTTTTTACCTCTTGTAACACAGCGACGTCCAAGTGATCTGAGGGCGCCCGCGCTTTCTGCTGTGTGACGTGTGCGCAGACTGGTGCATAGATACACATATAGATTTCGCCTTGGCTACGGCAGTTCATGAACGAATGCCGTAGCCAAGGTGAAATCTAGTGTATATATCTATGCACCAGTGTCGACAACAGAGTGTCGTTCTTCTGTTGGTGCTGACGTTACATGCTTCTTGCACTGCAGTTTTGATGCGTGAGATCATCGATGTGATTATGACACTGCACCTGCGCGAATCCACAAACTAATTGAAGTTCAGAGACTACTTGGGTGGAACTTGGACAGGGCCAGGGCACACAGGCCACTGTGGCCGTACGATGATTTTTTTTTCACGGGGCATGAATTCTTACCTATCAGCCATTTCAACTGAAAGATGAAGGCTGTGATACTAACGTTTTATAAGAAGTCTTTAAAGAATAGTAATTTTCTATCTGTTTCCAGCATTTTGTGTGTGTGTGTGTGTGTATGTCTGTATGTGTGAGCATGGGAATGTGTGTGTAATGGAGTAATCATGGAAAAATGGCCTTGCTGTAGATTACTGGTGAAAAACAACTACTTTTAAAATAACATAAATGGATTACTTAATTTGTACACAAAACTGCATTTATTTATTTATTCATATTGATAAAAAGACAAGGAATCCAGAATATTTTGATTACCAAAAAATAAAAACAATGCATTTTGGGAAAAATTTCAGGAAATAGTGAGCCTCAAAATAAATTTTGCATTGTCTGTAAGATGCATATACAACTGTAACTGATTATGTGAACCTAGTTACACTAGCCAGATAAATAGTCAAACATATAAGGCAGTAGCCATTAAATCATTATCTGTTAGCCCTAACCCATAACCCTCTGAGTAAAAAAGTTACTTTTCTGTGTGGGGAAAATTATTTTTTGTGGTGTAAATATAATTTATTTTGAAGCAATATCCTATCAGTGTTCTATCAGCTTTTATATACTTGTGCATATTTATCCCAGGGCGTTAATTGTTTTGAAAAAGGCCAATTTTGTAACCTTATTAACCCTCTGGAGTCTGAGCGGTTTTCTGGGCCCTTGAGATGTTCTGACATGCTCTTACATTTGTGCTTTTTTCAGTTGCTTATAAACATATTAATGGCAAAGGTGTAAATTCACTCTATAAAGCACAAACAGGGCTACCATAATATGTGAGCCACGTGTATGTACATGTTTTAATTTTTGAGAGAATAATGTTTATGCGTGGATATTGAAAAAACTAAAAACTAAAATTTCTGAAATAAGGCCACAAAACACATAGTAAATATGTGTCAATAAGACTTTTGACCAATGGATGTCGTCGCCTATAGTTTTTTCTTCAAAATTATGTGAAAATAGTCTTGCTTTATCTTTCAAATAAAACCATACATTGATTTAAATTGATGTAAAACAGGTTTTGCTTGGAAAGCCAATATGCGAGGGGGCGTGAACGAGGAGTGGTTTTCACCTGAATTACCACCCACTCTGCATAATGATGAGCCATTCACACAGGTGTGAAACTGGCTGAGCCACAATGCTTGGACAAAAGATATTTAGAAGAAGACTTATATTGACCATTTAAGATTTTGCTTACATCTATCTTGTACATATGTTGTGCTATTTTATTAAAAAGGTTACAATTACAACAATAATTACAATTTCAACAATATTTCAAGTGTACTCTTTCTTTGTAAAAAAAAAGAAAGATTATAGGCCTACATTTTATCTATGTATTCATTACTTTGAATATAGCCAACATTGGAACAGCTAACATCTTAGTTGATGACTTTATTTTTGACAAAAATATTAGGCTATTTTATATATAGATTTTTACTCATCTCAGTATAGCAATACAGTTTGCTAAAACATCATCATTCGTTGACGATAGGCTTATTTACTTTAAATCCAGGAAAGTTGTTAGTGAAAAAATTATTAAAATTAAGATACAATTGATACAAAACGAAATTCGTTTTAAAGAAAGGATTTGTACTTTCTGTTTTGAGGTCTCTGTGAAAGTTTGAAAGTCTTTTAGTGTTTTTTTTTTTAGAGCTCGCGTCCATAATGGAGAAAAAACAGAGCGCATGCCGTTCATTCGTCAATAAACAGAAACCCGAGAAGGAAAAACTTACTAGTATTCCTCAGCTCGTATTCCTCGTATTCCTCATTATTCCTCACAGCGCTGCAAGACGGTGTAAGCAAGTAATGTTCTGAATAAACTTGTGTTTTGGTTTTCTCGAGCTGATGGGGGCGTTCACAGGATTGCGCGGATTACCTCAGCCATTTGTGTTTGAATAGCGTGCGCTCTCCGTGGGCGGAGTCACATTACATTTGAATTAGCTCTAATTAGGTCGACTGGAATCGCTCTCTTTTAATACAGATTTCACAAGATGAGAATATTTGTTTTTTATATAAATTACTTCATTTAAAAGAAGAGATTTCAAGCTTCATAAAGACATATATCACTTGTATGTGTGAGAAGTATTCACTGAGTTATGGTTCATTTTCGGACGCGTTTCAGAATGGACTACACGGACAGAGAGAAGGCAGAACTCGCTTCGTGTTTATTTTTCTTTATTTGTCGAAAAGCACAACACTATGTTTTTATTGTGAGTATACATAAAAATAATACACATTTAACAGAATCGATTGATGTATGGAACTCCTATGGAAAATCAAAGTCAACAGAGTATTCATGAGTTTCTTTTACACTGATAAAAAAAAAGCGAGCTGGTATCGCCGGCGATACCGTCGACCTCAGGGGGTTAAATGTATGCATCATCTTTCATGTCAAATGTTTACATTTGATCAATAAATTCAGTGTTAATAATAACACACTATGGGCTGTACCAATGAAATTAAATAATTTGTACCGCGTAATTACAACTGCAATAATTAATGTTAGGCTATGAGACTAATGTTTTAAAAAACATTTTGAATATACAAATAAGAAATGTTGGAAAAAATGTAATGATACTTTTAAACATGAAACTAATCTGCCAGTAGGTGGCAGCACGTTACTTAATAACTGAGTCATTGATTCAACCGATTCGTTCAAAACGCTGAATCATTTAGTAAAACACTGTTGAGCGCTGCTTTTCTTTATTTGGAACTATTTTCATTGGTAAAATAGAACAAAAAACAGTCAATAATGTGTCTAAAATGTAATTAACTTAATATTAACTACTTGAACATTTAACTTTAATCAATGTTATATTTGCAATCGTGATAATATTCGGCAAAACATAGTCATTTTATTACTTAAATGTATATCATATGTTATTAATAATAAACTCAACATATTGAATTTGTTTCTTCTGTGGGTTTCTTGTGGGTGCTGCCCATTTGTTTTGATTTCTCCACTAAATTCTCTCAGCTCTGGCCTCAGATTTACCAGAAATAATTTATCCATTAGGTTTATTAATCGCTGTTTACGCTGAATGTAATAAAATCATGACCATTCTTGCGTTTCTCCTAGTTATTTTTTGTCACTGAAGTTTTAATCAGTCTACTTGTTCGTCAGGGAAGTCAATTTCTTTCACTTGCCCCTTCAAAAAAAAAAAACATTTGTGTCACGGACAAGCCTTAGTATTGTAACGAGCTAACATTAGTGCATTGATTGAATATATACATAACTCATTGTAACATAGCCACCACTCAGGTAACTTTTTTAGATTAACAAGATAGACACATGACTGACTTTGCCTGCTTCTTTGCATCAAAATGAGAAATCATACTAAACTTCTAGCTGAAACTTGGTCACGGGCCTGCCACATGTGATATTTTTGGCGAAAAAGTTAAGGAGTGGGGAAGAGGTGAAGATAAGCCAGTGACATCACTATACGACGAACACTGTCCCAAAAAATATTTAGCTCTGCCATTTTAATATTTGCTTAGGCTACTATATTTGCTTTGATACATTTACATTTTAATATCAATTGGTAATTAATCCGCAATCAAGTCTGTTGTCAAGATAATCTCGGAGATGTTACAACTAAAATGTCAATCATTTAAAAGTTAAATAAAAACTTTTACCATATTAATTAAAACATTTATATAATGAAGATCTCCAATATATTGTGCTGATTTGGCTGTCTCCTGAGATCACTGCAATTTGAATGAAAATGTTTTCAATACCATTACACCTGTCAGAATGTGCGATTCAAATGGAAAGTCTGCTTTCGTGTGCGTGGAGATTCTCACAACTATACTCGTCTCTGGACAAGACAAGCACATTCTTCTTCCGAGTCCGACACAGTTAGGCTACTGCACCAACGCTTTCTGCTATTGATTCACTCCGATCTGCCTTATAGATCATATTTGATGTGCTTTTCCTGATGCAGTTGATCGACTGATTTTTTTTTTAAATAAAAGCCGATGGGGGGAACGTAAGTCGACGCCCACCCATCAACAAATTCCGAAAACTGTTTGTACATTAAATCAGTATCTGAGCTGTCATCTGGGGTGGCAAATGGGGTGGCAAAGCTCATTTTTAGGGTGGCAGCTGCCACCCCGTGCCACCCTTGTGGCCACACCCCTGGGGACAGCGGGTCCCCTTGCTTAACACCCACTCTCACTTTTATATCAGGGGTATGCTTACTCCCGACCTCGACACTTGTAGAACTGTCCGTGTAGATCTGCTGGATCAAACCCACAACATGGGGGTCCACGTTAATCTGCCCAAGAGCCGACAGGATATGCTCATGGGAGACGGAATCGAACGCCTGTGCAAAGTCGATGAATGCTACCACGAGTGGGCTACGCTCTTCTTTGCAGTGTCAGATGAGGCCCCGCAATACCTCAATGTTCTCCGCACACCCCGGGGGTAGGACGAAATCCCCTTTATCTAGGGTGAATGGGGCATGCCTCTGCCATTCGCTTTGTTATCACCCTTGTGAAGAGCCTGAGAATCATAGACCCGATGGTGATCGGCCGCCAATTGCCAATCTCCATCACCGCTCCTGGGTCAGATGACTTCGGAATTAGCACTGTTCGACTTTTCTTCAGGCGTGTCAGTATGATCCCTGTAAACCACCACATGTTGAACAGTCTAGTGAGAGTCTTACACTCTGGGTCCCAATTGAGAATGTCCCGTTTCCCAATCCCATCTGGCCCTGCTGCAGAATCGTTCGATGCCCGTTGGAGGCTTAGTTGGATCTCGCCCTGGGAGAGTGGCCCCATGAGGTGAGTGTTGTCAGCACTCCCTTCGGCCCTGAACCGGCCCAGTCCTCTAAAGGGGGGAGAAACCCCCCATTTGGCCTGGAAGGTGTCGAAAATGATGGTATCTGAAATTGGGCAGCGCCCTTTGACCTTTTCATCTAGAATCTCCGCAGCGAGGCGGGCCGGATCAGTGTGGTATCGGTACTGGCAGGTGTGATATGCGCTTTTGCGGGCAAGAGCTTTTTTGTTGCGCCACCTCCTGTACTTGGGCCTGGACCTTCTACACTGGGTTTGCGTCCTTCTAGTGGGGCCTCTCTCCCCTCCGGGGATGTACCCCTGGAGTATCCTTTGCGTCGCCGCATCAACCAGTTCGGGTAACTGATCGCAGCCATCCAGCCAGGCTTTAAGTATGTTGGAATAATCTGCGTCATCGCCCTCCCCCTCGCTCACCATTTTTCGGGCCACCTCTCTGAGGAGTATCAGGAGGCCGTCCTCTGGCAAGTTGGGTTGAATGGGAGGGACCGACATCCGCAAGATATCGCTGTCTGTACACGTATGGGATCTAAGTCTCTTAGCAGGGCAATCCTCAGCCGAGGAATCCCTAATAGCCCCCGAGGCCGTCTGAGCTCCTGTCTCCCCATCCGTCCTCTGAGAAGAGGAGCTTCCTCTTTTCCTCATCTGTAACCTTTTCCTGTTTCGAATATCCGGGTGGACGTGCAGTTCATGTATGCTCAACCCCATCTTGGTGTTAAATGTAGCCTCGCATGCTTCGCATCTTACCGCACCAGCCGGTGCGGCAACCTTCGGTCCCCGGCACTTGGTGTCACGGCTGTATACTGTGTATTGTCGTCTTTGCCGTGTCTGGGTCTGTTTTGCTCCTCCTACAGGTGTGCTGCGGAGCTGAGGCAATCAGGTGGATTGGGTACACCGGTGCACAGGTGTGCCTGTCATTAAAAGCGTCCTGTTTGGCGTCCTCATTGAGCATTCCATTCTGTCACATCGATCCCTGGCCAGGACCGAGATGTTGATCGGCGTTGCGGCGTATTGCGAGAATTTGAGAGACAGTCTTTGTAATTATGAATGTGAAAATAAAAGAGTATTGTAACCGCCGTAAACGTTTTCTCCTCCTTCATTGTTGCGCCCTAATAAGGGCGTAACAATTGGGGGCTCGTCGAACTAAATTTGTGTTTGGATTCGTGCGAATGATTTTGAAAAAACGTTGTCTTTGAAGGAGGGTAAAAGGTAGGACATTTGAATTGAATATATTTGTATATTATCCGCCTATTTGTGAATTGAAAAGTTGAAACGCTTTTCCTATACATATTGTGTATGTATAGGCCTATACTAAGATAATGTGTTGGTGCGGTTATGAATGCTTATTGTTGGCGGAAACTTATTAGTTTCCTTTTCTTAAGGGGGGGAGTGTCACGGCTGTATACTGTGTATTGTCGTCTTTGCCGTGTCTGGGTGTGTTTTGCTCCTCCTACAGGTGTGCTGCGGAGCTGAGGCAATCAGGTGGATTGGGTACACCGGTGCACAGGTGTGCCTGTCATTAAAAGCGTCCTGTTTGGCGTCCTCATTGAGCGTTCCATTCTGTCACATCGATCCCTGGCCAGGACCGAGATGTTGATCAGCGTTGCGGCGTATTGCGAGAATTTGAGAGACAGTCTTTGTAATTATGAATGTGAAAATAAAAGAGTATTGTAACCGCCGTAAACGTTTTCTCCTCCTTCATTGTTGTTCCCTAATAAGGGCGTAACACTTGGGAACAGGCAGGCTATGTATGGGGTGTGCAGAATCTGATGTTTTGCCACATGACCTACAACTGTATCTAACAAGCGCTTTTACATGCTGGGTAGAGAAGTGCCTTCTCACCCACGCTAGAGCGCCTGCCGACATGCCACACAGGACACAGGTGAAGTCCCGAAGCGGCAGTAAAACCACCACTCCAGTATCTCCCTCCCGCATCATATTCGTAGGGAGGTTGACCTGGGCGGGATCACCCCCCTGGGAAGCGGCAGCTTGCACTGCACTCAGAGGGTCTTGGACATTGCCCGTTCTTCCAAGGTGGGTTTCATCCATAGCAGTACTGCTCGCCATGCCGTCTCCAACCCTCCCCCCCTGGGGGAGAGCCGACACAACTGAGCTTTCCGTCAAATCCATAATCTCATTGCTTGTGTCCGTCCCATTCTCAACGGGCGACTGACCCGGTCCCGAGCCAGTCGCAAACACAAAGCATTCCCGTGAACCGCTCTCCATAGCATCATTGTCCGTGGCCGTCCCATACTCAACAACTGACCGCCCCGGTCCTAGGCGAGTCAGAACCACGGAACATTCTTGTAATCTTACGCCAGCGGCGTCATACATGTAGCTTGAAGGCCCTTCGCATACACCAGCAACCCAGGCCTGGGGGTTGGGCGGGGATCTTGCAATACCGGTGGGGTTCGACCCCAAACCACCAACTGGCTGTTCATTCATGACCGAATTAGATGTCATGTTTGAAACAATCTACATTGTTAAAGCACTGAACCTTATCCGCATGACATGCATAACGGGGAGGAGCAAATTTGCCCCTAATGGTCTGACGACCGAGCAAAGGCCTCCCCAGGCGTATCGTCATCCTATCCACCAGGCTACCCTAACAGCTATATTACCAGAGGAGGGGTGCTCTCCTTGGTTCCCATACAACCAGAGGTGGCTTCACAGCATAATCATGTGATCCGAGACAGGCATTGCCCATAGAGGTGCTGTTATATTCCTCTTGCTGTAAAGCCAGTGATTCTGGTGGGGCCAACGGGCTAGCTACCCGAGGGTAGGCCTCATCTAAGAGTTTGCACAAGGCAGGGAGGAGCAAGACACCTATAGCGGTTTTTCGACCAGGTGGGGGCCTTCCCTGGTGCAAATGTTTCCAATCAATCAGGGATCCCCAGCAGGGGTTGCTTATAGCTTTTTCCATCAACTCCTGCGTTTCAGCCTTACAATCCATTACCTATCCGGTGGCGGATCATGGGAATAACGCTGCCGGATCGCGGGTCGGCATCGTTTACGGTCGGAACTACAATGGTATCTGACCATCTTCGAACCTCCAACTTTCGTTCTTGATTAATGAAAACATTCTTGGCAAATGCTTTCGCTCTCGTCCGTCTTGCGCCAGTCCAATAATTTCACCTCTAGCGGTGCAATACGAATGCCCCCGGCCGTCCCTCTCAATCATGGCCCCGGGTTCCAGAAACCCACAAAATAGAACCGGAGTCCTATTCCAGTATTCCTAGCTGCGGTATTCAGCGGCGACGGGCGGCCTGCTTTGAACACTCTAATTTTTTCAAAGTAAACGCTTCGGGCCCCGAGGACCGGACACCCAGTTAAGGGCATCCGGGGGGCGCCGTGAGGCAGGGGTCCGGGACAGGCGGTGGCTCGCCTCGCGGCGGACCGCTGGCCCGCTCCCGAGATCCAACTACGAGCTTTTTAACTGCAGCAACTTTAGTATACGCTATTGGAGCTGGAATTACCGCGGCTGCTGGCACCAGAATTGCCCTCAAATGGGTCCTCGCCCATGGGATTAGGATACGCTCATTCCAATTACAGGGCCTCGAAAGAGACCTGTATTGTTATTTTTCGTCACTATCTCTCCGTGTCGGAAATGGGTAATTTGCGTGCCTGCTGCCTTCCTTGGATGTGGTAGCCGTTTCTCAGGCTCCCTCTCCGGAATCGAACCCTGATTCCCCGTTACCAGTGGTCACCATGGTAGGCGCCGAATGTACCATCGAAAGTTGATAGGGCAGACATTCGAATGAGTCGTTGTCGCGCAAATCGGGGAGGAGCAAGCTGCCCATAGCGGTCTCTCGACCGGGCAGGGGCCGTCCCCAGGCGCGTCCGAAGTTCCAATCGACCAAAAGGATATCAAGTTTATAAGTTTATCCCTGCTGGTTCCAGTGATACAGTTGGTAAGTTTAGTTTGTTCCCACAATATGTTTCTACCTCTGTTATTAACTCAAATGTTTTGTACACAAGTAGCTAAACATTTCCCATCTAATCTTCCCACAGTTCCAAATGCAACTGCTGATCTAAGCCAACCGACCTCTTCGGTTACTTGGATCCCTGCTCCACCACCAATTAATAATTAAATTCAATTACACCACTCAAAAGGGGGTAAGATGACCCGGGGAACCCAACGGTGGGCTTATATGAGTCCGGGGAGAACTGTTAAGGTTGCAAAATTCAAAATATAGACCAATATTACAAGAGTGAATATAAAATTCAGAAAAAGGGTTAAGAGAACCCGGGCTATGATCCGAAGGGTTCTGTGACCTGAGGGGAGAAAACGAGTTGATTTCTACAGGCCATTGCACACTGAGTCCGAAATTCGCATCCGAAATTTTCGCACGTTAAAAAAAAAATTTGCAGCAGAGCATACTATATATATTTATTAATCATAAGACCAATTTTTTTGCATTTTTGAAATATAATTAACACAACGCTTTCACTATTTACACATGTGCAGGTTGAGTTTCTTCCAGCGTTTCCGAGCAGAGCGGCTTATAACAATCTACTTTTATGAAAATTGTATTTAAACATTAGGGGTGTCTCCAACACCCCTAGTGTCAGGGTTGTTGCGGGATACTGAAGACGAGGACACAGAAACTTCAATGTAGTTGATTTATTTACAAACTAAGCTTCCAGAAACATACAGGAACAAAGGAAAAACTCCAGGAATTCAGTACGCACAACCATACATGGACGACGACCAACAAACACTGAGGGAAAACACAGGGTTTAAATGTACTGGGGCTAACGGGATAATTAACAAGACACAGGTGATGGAAATTTCTAATTAAACAGACAGGGAAAAACTAACAGGATTAAACCAAAATCACAAAGACAGGGGAAAACAAGATCACAGAACAGAACTCAACACATCAAAACGTGACACCTAGCTTATTATTTTTGGCTAAAACTTCTAGACGCATCTGTTCCTAGAGCTTTTAATACTAAATTCACCAAACTCGGATTAGACCGTCAGACTGCAGTGTTGGAGAGTAGTTAACCACAAGTATTGATGATACCAACTACATTTTTCAGTAGCTTGACAGTAGCTCAGTTGCTTTTAAAACGGTGTAGCTTTTTCAAATAGTTTACTTGATTATTTACTTTGAAACTGTAGTTTGATAAACTACTTGTAAATTAGAGTAGCTTCCCCAAACATTGCCAGTTTGTTCTGACAAACTCCTTTCTAAAGGTTTTCCATAAAAATGACGACCAGTCTATCTATCTATATATCTTTCAATCGATCAAACACTCTAGCTTTTAAAAAAATACTAAAGCAAACCTTAAAACCTTTTTTAAAAGTTTCAAACTTATACATTTCTAACTTAAAGCTGTTAAAACTACGTCACATTTCCTGGTCCGGCTTTTTCAAGGCAATGTCAAACTTTGATTAACTTTTTTTTTTTTTTTTCTTACCTTTTGAAGCATCTGCCAGGTCCCAGTCATTTTTTTCATCAATGTCAACAGGAAGACGAGGACAATGGGAAATGAGACTATACAGTCTTTCTGAAAAAAATGGTGTAATGCCGGCATCTTCCCAATAATTCTGTACTCGCCTGCCAGCACAGCTGAAAGAAAGACAAACAAAACAATTTCACAAATTTACAAAACCCAATAACAAAAAAAATCTTTTTGATTTTTGCCAGTGAACATTGTTTTTTACGACGAGACACCAAAGTCAAATTCTTTGATTCGTCTGGACCACAAAAGTATTGGCTGTTTTTCAGCGCCACATTAAGCAGTCGGAAAAACTCCCTTCCATTGCTCCTTCTCCTGTGTTTTCAGCATCAATGAATACTACATTCAGCTTCTTTTCTGTAGAAAAACTCAGGCAACTGAATGCTCTTAAGGCACTTGGTAAAACGGTGTCTCTCATTACATTTATTAAATTTGACATAGGTGCAGGTCCAGCGTCCAGCTCGTTCTCCAGCCTCTGTAGTACAGACACCAAACTTGGTCTGTTAGGAAATAGTTACATTTTACAAACTTATGTATTCAGTTAGTAGACATAATCAAAGTGATACTTCACCTATGCCTAAATCACTTTAACTGAATTGCATTGAATGTCACAACAGTTTTGGTGTAATGAATCAGTGAAAACTGGAGGCCTGCCAGTGGGTGAGCACTTACTTTTGAGACCCAACAAAAACCTGAGATGTTGCTGCTATCACTTCACTGAATTATGTCAGATTACACATGGAATAACCCTGAAATTTATTTGTGGTGTTAATTGGTACTTACTCGAGTCTCATCCAATGTATCATTACTGGGTAAAGTCACGGATCTGCCAAGGAAAGTAGCTTGCAATCAGAGAGCAACTACCACGATTTAACCCCCTGAGATCGGCAATCACGCCGGCGTGATCTGCTCGTTTTTTTAAATATCAGTGCAAAATACTCTGCGGCATGCGGCATGTACAGTTTCTCAAACGCGTCTGTTGGAGCTATTTAGTGCTGTGTTTAGATTTCATTATGATAAATTTATTCATTTTTTGATTTAATTATGATTAAATTTCTGTTAGTGTTTTGTTAGTTTATTCTTTGTTTTGTTTGTTTTAGGCACGCTAGGGGGCACTATGGGTTATTTAGGTAAGCGCACGGCAGGAACTAGTATGCACCAGGTTAGGCATATGGTTTTTTACCAGAGCGGGAGAGGCACATGAAATTTGCTTTGTTCTGTGTTTGCTCGACTTCAGTTAAAAAATAAACCACGTTTTGTTGAATTTTAAATACTTGTTTGGACCTGATGTTTTTCCCACCCGCGTACACCAAAACCCACGGTGCATCAGTGGCCTTTTGATTTTGTTTGATTTGAACTTTGACATAAATTTTTTTTTTTTTTTGTTACTTTGTTGACGAACGGCCACTACAGCATCCTCAACTTTAATGTGACCACGACCACGCGCGTGATTGACATGCAAATGATCCACACGGAGAAACGCAGACCTGTAAACTTACTCCTCTGCTTTTCATCGAGTTTGGAAGACTGTTTGTGCTGTGCTGTTTACCTTGGATTTACCTCAGAAGAAGGGTCTTAAAAAAAAGGGTTTCTAGAGTGAGAGACGTCGTTTCTGCAGCTTTTTAAAACTTAAAGGGATAGTTCGCCCAAAAATGAAAATTCTGTCATTATTTACTCACCCTCAAGTTGTTTCAAACCTGTATGAGTTTCTTTTTTCTGCTGAACACAAAAGAAGATATTTTGAAAAATGTCGGTAACCAAACAGTTGATGGACCCCATTGACTTCCATAGTATTTTTTTTTCCTACTATGGAAGTCAATGAGGTCCATCAACTGTTTGGTTACCGACATTTTTCAAAATATCTTCTTTTGTGTTCAGCAGAAAAAAGAAACTCATACAGGTTTAAAACAACTTGAGGGTGAGTAAATGATGACAGAATTTTCATTTTTAGGCGAACTATCCATTTAACAAGTCGCAAACAATGCTCCATTTCTTTATGAGCCGAAAGCGGTCGTAGTTTGGTTATCATACACTTCAGCTAGATATAGCATGTGCTCTAGTAATAATGCAGACAAATTAAAAAACTAACATTACCGAAGTTCATGGAAGCTTTACTGATCGCTGATTCAGTAAAAAAAAAGAAAAAAAAGAAAAGACAAATCTTGAAATTATCCAATATGCTTACCATAACTTAAGGTTATATGTAGATTAATCAAGACTGCAAATAGGCCTACATTTTACATTTCGGACCGGATCCTATTTTTATTACTTCATATTTCCAATGCAAATGAAATTCTGTCAGCTCAATAATCCTAAAAATCAAAACGGAACATCACAGCCAACGACACTATGACCGTAATAGGCCTAACGTTACACGTTACCAATTAGGCTTATTCAATACTCATTAGTAAGCTACAAAGCTCAATACTCACAGATTCTGCGTTTTATCTTCCATTATTTGGTTCAGATGGCTGGCAAGACATGAAATGGCGGTAGTCCGCTCTCTCTTTGCTATTTTGGCGGTATGCGAAGACCCACCCACGTCTCTGATCGTGCCGACAGCGGAATATGGTAGTTGAAACGTAGCCGAATTACAGGAAGAGATAACTCTGGATTCGGGGTCAGTGTATCTTTGGCCAATCAATATTTTTTTAATCAATTTTGAATAACACAAATTATATTACACTATCACTAAAAATAATGCTTTATGTATATTTAGGAATACAATGTAATGGGGAAATATTAACTAAATGACTCCCACTGGACCTATTATTGACTGTCTCCGCCTCCTGATTCATACATTCAACTTGAATTATCATGAAACAAGAGTGTAAACAAAAAATATTTGAAAATTAGACTTAAGTTATATAAACAATTGCATATAATATATTTTCTGTATTATTTGTAATTTAATAAATAAATAAATAGATTTCGTGTCTGTCCCTACATTCTGGTCAACTCTGTTACCTATGTTATAAAACAAAAAAAACCCTCCAAAGCATTTGTAGAAAAAGCATGTGACCAAGGGATGCCACTTCCTCTGGTGGGAAACTCTGGGAAGCGTGAAGTATTTCATTATTCTTCTCTCATTCATTTGTACAAAATGTTTAGTATACACCAACAGTAGATTAATTATACACTCACCTAAAGAATTATTAGGAACACCATACTAATACTGTGTTTGACCCCCTTTCGCCTTCATAACTGGCTTAATTCTACGTGGCATTGATTCAACAAGGTGCTGAAAGCATTCTTTAGAAATGTTGGCCCATATTGATAGGATAGCATCTTGCAGTTGATGGAGATTTGTGGGATGCACATCCAGGGCACGAAGCTCCCGTTCCACCACATCCAAAAGATGCTCTATTGGGTTGAGATCTGGTGACTATGGGGGCCATTTTAGTACAGTGAACTCATTGTCATGTTCAAGAAACCAATTTGAAATGATTCAAGCTTTGTGACATGGTGCATTATCCTGCTGTAAGTAGCCATCAGAGGATGAGAACATGGTGGTCATAAAGGGATGGACATGGTCAGAAACAGTGCTCAGGTAGGCCGTGGCATTTAAACGATGCCCAATTGGCACTAAGGGGCCTAAAGTGTGCCAAGAAAACATCCCCCACACCATTACACCACCACCACCAGCCTGCACAGTGGTAACAAGGCATGATGGATCCATGTTCTCATTCTGTTTACGCCGAAATCGAGACTCATCAGACCAGGCAACATTTTTCCAGTCTTCAACTGTCCAATTTTGGTGAGCTCGTGCAAATTGTAGCCTCTTTTTCCTATTTGTATTGGAGATGAGTGGTACCCGGTGGGGTCTTCTGCTGTTGTAGCCCATCCGCCTCAAGGTTGTGCGTGTTGTGGCTTCACAAATGCTTTGCTGCATACCTCGGTTGTAACGAGTGGTTATTTCAGTCAAAGTTGCTCTTCTATCAGCTTGAATCAGTCAGCCCATTCTCCTCTGACCTCTAGCATCAACAAGGCATTTTCGCCCACAGGACTGCCGCATACTGGATGTTTTTCGCTTTTCACACCATTCTTTGTAAACCCTAGAAATGGTTGTGCGTGAAAATCCCAGTAACTGAGCAGATTGTGAAATACTCAGACCGGCCCGTCTGGCACCAACAACCATGCCACGCTCAAAATTGCTTAAATCACCTTTCTTTCCCATTCTGACATTCAGTTTGGAGATCAGGAGATTGTCTTGACCAGGACCACACCCCTAAATGCATTGAAGCAACTGCCATGTGATTGGTTGATTAGATAATTGCATTAATGAGAAATTAAACAGGTGTTCCTAATAATCCTTTAGGTGAGTGTAGGTTTATAGTTGTAAGAAGCTGAGGGAGAGGTAATAGCCAAAATAATTGAGTTTAAAATATAGCCTACCTGTCAAAATCGTCACAGAAGTCAGCTGGATCATGTAACTTCTTGCTGAAGAAAATCTCATTTTCATACGTCACATATTCCTTGCCAAGCTGGAGAAACCAAGCATGACATTTGGGTGCTCATATTGCCAGATATAAGACAATTTTAATGTGTAATGTATAATTACAGGTGGAAAATGTATCACAGTTCATGCACTACATGGACCCCAATGAGCTGAGTTTGTCATTTGTTTGGGAGGTGGAGAAGGTGCGAGAGTACTTTAATGTACTCACCCAGACCCAACTCTCCAAGCAGATGGTGCTCAACTACTGGAAGAGTCTCAAGAGGTCAGGACTGTGTAACGTAACAAAAACATGATGTTACTATCAACTGATAAATATCAGATAGGCTGTCTTCTGGCTATAACAATCATTTCTTTCTCTCTCTTTAATGTTCATGAAGTACACCGTCACTCCTACTAGCCTTCACAGCAAGGACAAAAGTCTCTACACTGACTGTAGAGACTTCATTGATCCTCTGGATGACATACGGGCAGGTGTGTCCAAGAAGGTCAACAAAGAGTTGACAAAAAAACGGTATGTTTTTTTAATGATTTTTTCACTCCTTTTTTATCTATTGCACGGAAATTGCAGATGAGCTCAACATTACTATTTTATTTCTTAGGTACCATGGTTACGGGAAGGAGAAGCTGTCAGCAGACTGCGTGGCAATCCTGGATTTGGCTCTCATGGATTTCCTGAAGAATGACCGCCTGCTTGTCCTCTACCATTTGGAGGCGATTGTTATGCTCAAGTTCCTCCAGCGGCCCGGTGTCATTACCAACATGACCGTAAGTGTATTTTAATAACTTTTATTTTATCAGTGCCTTCTGATCTCGTGGTCTCTCCGGAGACAGCCGAGAAGCATTACCGCATGAGGACTCCGGCAGACGCTTTCCTGGCGCAGCGTCTGGTTGAGGACATTGCTGGAAAAACACGGTAAGCAATCTGAAATCTAGTGAACGAGATGATTATTATTTGTAATGTTGCTATTCATTTGCACTTTCTTTATTGTTTATTCATTGATCTTGTAGATCTGGATCTGCTGCGTCCACGAGCAGAGAGCAGAGGATGGATGCGTCTGATGGGCCTCCTCCAAAAAGGGCACGCAGGGATCCATATGACTGTTTTGTGATGCTCCACAGGCTTCCCTAACAATGGGGCAGTGGGAGCCTTACGGGGAGCGTTCAAGTGGACTCTCTTATCTTGTTAATAAAATAAAATTTCACTTAAACTATTGTTTAATTTCATTTTTTCTTTCATTAGTAGCCTACCATAGCAATTATTCAGTATAAATAGTCAAATTATTAACACTTCCCCCACCAGCAGTTTATATATGATAAACAGCTGTTTGCTGCCTCTCCTGAGTGGCATGTGTGCATTTTTTTCCTTGTGTGTCCACAGGTCGCTCACCACAAGATGAACATGGTGTTTGGGGCGGCCCAGATCGTCCTGACAGAGGAGGAGTTTGGGTGGGTGCAGCGGTTCCTCCGGGTTAAGGACCAGCTGACGGGCAGACCCACGGCCAAGTACCTTTTCTTCACTTCGACACAAAACCCCTGCAAGAACCTCAACAAGTCCATTGGCCTTCCCGACTGCCCCACCTTCACAGACGTCTGGACATCCATTGCCAGTCACGTAAGTGTTTTGGCGCTCAGGCACGTATTTCGGTGGTCTTCCGGGTGGCATTGGTTTTGACTTTTCTCTGTCTCTGTCTTTCCAGGTAAAATTCACCCACTCCAATGATGACTGGGTGAAGCTCTCAAAGTTTATGTGCCACGACACGTGGACGGTAGACAAGTTCTATGTCACGAACTTGACCCCCCCACGGGAGGAGGACCCCAAGAGAAACTTAAAGACACCACTGAAATGGTGATGAACATTTATGGTGGACAGTCGTCTATGTTCTGGGGGATAAGCGGAGGACGGGAAAGTGGAGTGTGTGGCGTCAACATTGACGTTACCGGTGGAGTTCCCTCAGCCACTGACAGCAGCACCCCGCCTTGTCAAGAGGAAGAGCCAAACAGTCAAGAGGAGAATTCAGGTAACAGCGGGTGATTGTTTTAAAGGAAAAAGTTTTAAAAGTTTAAAGTTTTAAAGTTTTGCTTCATTGCCGTCGAAGTTGATGCTAATAAAGTTAAGTTGATGTGTGCTAATGTGAACCGGTAAGCTTGCTAGCCGGCAAATAAACGTGAACAACGTAATGACTCAGCCTATAATACAAGGAACCTATGTTCTAGGTCTGCAATATATATAATGTAGGGATCGGATTCATGACGCAAGTAAGGTAATGTTATGTCTGTACTTATTTTTAGTGACCCTGTCTTTGACTTGGGACTAAAGTGAGGCAGTGGAGGAGGAGCCGGGTGAGAGACGGGAGGGGACGGAAGATGAAGAGTCTGAGTCAGCGTCAGCATCAGCTACAGCTGTTTTCCCATCGGTGTCGAAAGGAACAACTATGTCAATGGTGCTAGACAAACAATACAGAAATTTTGAACTGGAAGAGAGGAAATTGCTGCTCGAGATTGAAGTTTTACAGCTTCAGAGAGATAAATTAAAATTAGAGTTGCACAAACAGTCGCTGGAGTTGTGAATATCTTGAGTACTTCCAATAAGACAATGAGGTATTTTAGGCTAATTATTTTGTGTGTTTTTTAAAGCAGTTACAAAAGTAAATATGTTGAGTTACGTCTTATATGCCTAAAACACCTCACTGTCTTATTACTTTTACAATGGTTTACAGTTTTAGTATGTTTTAGCCTACTTTTAATAACCTTGAGGATTTTGATATGAATGAAAGAGACTTAGGTGCTGTATATTTTCTTGGAATAATTTATTGAATGAACAGTATGTCACTTGAGAAAAAATAAATAAAAATAAATGTATATATCTATTGAGTTGTTTGCTACTCATTTAAGCCTAATAGGTAAAGACAGGCAACATGGTGGGCCACTTTAATGTGATTTTTGTTGTTTTTTCAGACATTGAAAATCCTGTCAACATACATCTGATGCACATATCGACCAGTTCCATTCTGCTCCTCTAAATCTTCTCTGTCCTCCAGTTCATTGTGATTGTCATCTCTGATATCCCCTCCTTCAGGGTCAGGTAGCCGGAGATTCCTAATGATTAATGAAGTAAACTATTTTGATTCAAGTTGTAGCATGTGGTAAATAATAGTAATTAAACTAGGCCTATCGAAAAAAGCTAGAAATTTAAATTGTTTGTTTTCAGGTAGCCTACCTCGCTATGTTATGCAGCACAACAGTCGCACAGATGATGTTACACACTCTGTCAGGTGCCATTCGCAATTCCCCATGTAGACAATGGAAACGCCTTTTCAGAACACCAAATGCCCGCTCTACAGTGTTACGAGTTGAACAGTGTGCTGCGTTGTAGTTTCTCTGTGCAGGTGTAGTAGGATTCAGGAAGGGAGTAAGGAGCCAAGGTTTTAGAGGGTAGCCAGAGTCCCCCAACAGGACCCCATCGATAATGCCTTGCTCAAATGCAAGGAAAAGTTGAGAATTTTGAAGAATTCGAGAGTCATGAATTGATCCAGGCCAGCGGGCCACACAGTTGAGGAACCGGAGATCAGAATCACAAACAGCCTGAATGTTTAGACTGTGATATCCTTTTCTATTCACAAACAAATGTTCATGAGCTGTTGGAGCCTGGATTCTGACATGCGTCCCATCAATTGCTCCAACAACATTGGAAAATCTCTTCTGACTTTGTTAAGCTCAGCCAGTTGGTTTGGAAACTGAGGGAGCTTATTTGAAAGTGCTCTTGATACCCTGTATACCACCCCTGAAACAGAAGCTTTGCTGAGACCCACTGTGTCACCAACAGCATTCAGAAAAGTTCCTGTTGCATAGAATCTCAGCTCAGTGCAAACCTGTGGCACTGCTGGGATGCTGTGGCTTCTTGAAGTGGCAGGGCTCAGTACTTCAGCTAATTCATCTGTCAGACTCAGTATAGCTTCCTTGTGCAAACGAAACCGACCGATGAAGTCCTCATTATTATATATTTCCAGTAGGTTACTGCGGTCCCTAAAAACCCTTTCCTTTCTCATAGCTCTCTCCATAACGTCGTCAGCAAACCACAAATTATGAGCCATTTTCCCTCTTCTTTTGGCTGCTTGTAATGTAACTGATTGTTACTGTTGGTTGCCAAGGTAACAGAGTCTTAGACCTAAGTTAGCCTGGGGGTAAGGTGTCTAATTTTTTTTGGTCTAAATTAAGTCAGTCTTTATTTTTGTGAAACAGTCTAACTTGTATTAGACTAGTCTATGAGCAAATTTTAGACTAGTCTAAAATAGCTTTGTGAAACCGGCCCCTGGACTTAGGTAAACCATATCCAAAAGAATTTTTTAAATATTTGATATTTTGGATTTTATGAGTTGTGACTCCCAGGTCACGTTGCCTGATTAGGGTATAAAAAAAGGACCAAGTCACTATCTGTTAACTGTTATTGGTCCACTTGCCACTGCATTTAAAAAAAATGATATCCTATACATTTTCTGATCTAATGTTGATTATATATATCATTCAAAAGCTTACGAACTCAAGATTCAGCCTGTGAAAACTGTTTTGAAATCAGACCTAAAAATGGTACTTAAACCCCTTAACTCTCAGCCCCCTTTTTGAGAATGGACATTAAAATGCACTATTCAAACTTAAATGGTTGTAATTCAAGAATTATATAGACCTATATATTATAGACCTAAGTTTGGTCTTGTTTTAAAGAAGATACTCAGCAGATTATTGCTGAAGTGAAAGCACTTAAAAAAATGAAAGCATGAAAAGGTTATGGATGTTTAAATTTACAGTAAATCAAATATACTGCACTCAATGATTTTTAAATTCAGAGTATGACTTTAATATTTTCCTGATAATGTTTGGTGTATTTAAAAAAAATATGCCTGATAATTATAACCACATTGTTAAATCAACACAAACATTTACTTTGCATATTCATTATATACACATGACTCCTGTAAGTCATAATCCCATTATTTGATCTTAAATTGTTTTTTAATGTGCATACGATATTTCTTATAGATATGGCAAGTTCATCTAACACTGAGAGTACTGTAACTGGATACATTCACCAGGTGAGCTGTATAAAACAGGGCCCCAAACATTTTTTTGTTGATGCATTATTGCAACAAAAAGATATAGTTTCAACAGTCAGAATCTTCAGGCCTGAACTCCATGGTCAATTTAAAGAATTGAAACTGATTGGTGAGTCTGTCACAAATGTTATTCTTTTGAAAAGTAAATTCACAATGACCTTTTAGCTCTGAAGTAGTTATGCACTCTTAAAAATGGTTCTAAACAGAACCAAATTAGAGTTCTTTGACTTATAACAATTGCAGAACCCTTTTTTGGAGCCAAATAAAACAATTTTTGTAATGAAAGCACTATATAGAACCCATGGTGTTATAAAGTTTACTCTCAGTAACATTAATATCTGTATATTATAAATATGTATTTTATTAATATTATTCTTTATATTTTTTTCTTTTATATTTATTATATTGGGGGTTGTTTTACCTTTCAATCTGCCAGGTGTTATATTAACTTCTAGCCTCAAGATTGATTTGGTGGCTTTAATGATTTTGTGACTGGGATTGTTTATGCATAAAGTTTGTATAAAGAATTTGAAAGGTAAAATAAGAAAGATATTTTAAGATATATAATTTATCTTTTGAAAATGTGTTGAGTCGATGCTTTTTGTTTTAATTATGCATCTTTGATAGTTAAAGATTTTTCTTTTTTAAAAAGAGGTGGGAATAAACAACCATAAACTGTAACACAAAGAACCATTTATATATGAAGGTTTATTAGTATCATACAATTATAAAAAGAAATGTTACTAAACGTAAAAAACCTTTAAAGAACAATCTTATTTTTAGACTGTGTGACTTCACTCTTTAAACTGTATATCAGAAGAGTAACTATATCACATTTATCCATGCAACTCCTAGGAGACCCATTAAGCTGGGAAACGTCAAGTCAAGTCATCTTCATTTATATAGCGCTTTTAACAATGTAGATTGTTTCAAAGCAGCTTTACAGAGATAAACGTATAATTTAAGGTAATAGAGATTGTTTTGGCTTTATAGCAGTTCTTTAATAAAGTTATTTTCCAGCTAAAGTTAGTTTTGATTGATTTGCTTCCGTCGCAACGATCATTTGTTATTAAATTAGGGGCCGCTAAGACGACACCATTCTCTCTACACAGACTTTAAACACAATGGCGTTCACATGCGCATTTAGAATTGGTTCTATAGTTATGTGCGTTTGAATATACAGTGCAATGCATAAGTGAATACACCCATGCTAAAGTTGACTAAAAAGAGGAATAAAAAATCATATTTTGGAAATTGAATTAATGCCTTCATTTAAAAAAATTGGAAAAATCCAACCTTTAAGGACACCAATTTTCTTTGTGAATGAATAATGTATCGTAAATAAATAAATGTTCTTCCTTAAAATACATGGTGCATAAGTGAGTACACCCCTATGTTAAATTCCCATAGAGGCAGGCAGATTTTTATTTTTAAGTATTTTTTTTTTTTTTTAATTTTAGGATACTATGCATCCTCATAAAGTTCCCTTGGCCTTTGGAATTAAAATAGCCCCACATCATCACATATCCTTCACCATACCTAGAGATTGGCATGGGGTACTTTCCATAAGATCATCTCTCAATGCAAATCAAACTAGCTTTTAGGCTAACTGAAATAAAATCATGCCAATCTCTAGGTATGGTGAAGGCTATGTGATGATGTGGGGCTATTTTAATTCCAAAGGCCAAGGGAACTTTATCAGGATGCATAGTATCCTAAAAAATTTTTTAAAAAAATACTTAAAAATAAAAATCTGCCTGCCTCTATGGGAATTTAACATAGGGGTGTACTCACTTATGCACCATGTATTTTAAGGAAGAACATTTATTTATTTACGATACATTATTCATTCACAAAGAAAATTGGTGTCCTTAAAGGTTGGATTTTTCCTAATTTTTTAAATTAAGGCATTAATTCAATTTCCAAAATATGATTTTTTATTCCTCTTTTTAGTCAACTTTAGCATGGGTGTATTCACTTATGCATTGCACTGTATGTGCGCAGGTTTGGAATTCCCTACAAGCCAAGCCTAAACAAAGTACTTGTCTTTCCTTATAAATTTTGATAAATTATTTTATTTTATTTTGTCACTTCGGGGTAGGAACACGAAACGAATTTTCCCGACAACGCCTTATCTGTAGAGTGGTAACGGGATCCTCCATAGGGAGAGACTAGTTAGCACTTCAGCACTGTGTTGACATCAGGTCCAGGCGAAGGTCCTTCGTCAGATCTGGATACGGCCTGGATCCGGCAGGCTGCGGCAAAACCTTGGAAAAAAAACACAGACACTAAAATTAGCGTAGATGCCATTCTTCTCATGATGTAATGAGTACATCAGGATTTATGGGAAGTGTTCCCAGTTCTGGCTGACCTAACCTAACCTAACCTTATTTTCAGAATCTACTGTAGCAGAATCAATAGTATGATGATTTTATCAGTTCATCCAATGAACAGAAAGCATAAACCATTATTAACTCTAGGAAATATAATATCCTCCTGGCCAAGAAAGAATTAATCCCCAGCTAACAATAAATTAAGAAATAATCACGGGTAAAAGCATCGGTAACTTAGATCGAAGTTCAAGACAATAAATTCGAAAGCACATACACAAGCAATCTCTTTTCAAATACAAACAATACTTTATTGATTATATACTAACACAAAGCTAATATCTAACACAAACGCACACGCATTCATACAAGTTGCAGAAAGAAAGAAAGAAAGAAAGAAAATTAGAAAGAAAATTAGAAAGAGTTTGGAAAGAATGAGTTTAAGAGTGAGATGATGAAATCTCAAGATTCTATGCACCTATAAGACATAACCTGGACGAACCATCAATCATTAATTTAACCCTGGCCGTTTCTTAGACAGGTTATTAAATGTATATCAATACACCAGTTCAGCTTAAGAGTCTGGAGGTAGTCTACTTGCGTTTCCGTTTGAGGGTTCCCTTTTGTTGGGTAAAAAGGGTGTTTTTCGGGGTCCGTTGGTTGATCTCCTCGTGCTTGGATAGAGTTTAGGGAGAACCAGTCACGTGGTGGCTGGTGGATCAGATGGTTGAAGGTCTTTGAAGTTGAAAGCATGCGTTGCAGCCGTGAATCGTGAAACGAAACTTTGCAGCAAAACTTAACTTAAAACCGAGACTTTCAATCGGAAAAGAAGAATAACACAAAGAAAGAAAGAAAATGAGATACGGAAAGGAGCTAGCTAGATGACTGGAAAATAATCTGGTTATCTAAAATGGTTCTGCCCCCGTTCTGCTCAAGTTCTGTTCACTTCTGCCCAACTTCTAACGCTCTGAGCTGGGTTTTTAAAGGGTTTCCTTTTAAAACAAAAAAGATTTTGTTACTCCTACAAATATGGAGTCCTGACTGCTGTTTTGTTAGCAAAGTCATAAATCATGTCTCCCCTGGGGGGTTCTCTAGATCTAGAGACCAGATGCAACAGTTTAGGCATGATTTCTTATTATCAGAATATGAAACATTTTACACAGATTTAATTCCAGCCATCTTGCTAGTGGTGTTCGTAAGATAGCATTGATATGAAACAGTACACACTTTCATTCACACACCTATACTAGTTATAACAATTACATGAATTATATGGGATCAAGGCATATTAAATGGACACATATATCGTAGAAACACATAGAATGATGTATGAGGTTTATAAGTCCATTGAAAATTGTTCTTGAATGAGTTTTATGGATTTTGATATGTAAAGTCTTTTTGGTGTGTAAAGTTTAGACATTCCAATCTAAGGTCATGGATAGTCCCTGCTGAAAAGAGGTTTTGTTAATCTCTCATAGGACCAAGATGGGGTCTGTTGGTCGTAGGGGTCAGCAGTAACATCTGTGAACTGATCCGTCTTGCAAAACTATCAAACGTTGACCAGTTCTTCCTTCAGTTAACCAATAAAAGTTTTTGGTTAGCAGACTTTCTGGAGACTGTGAATGATTTATGGCTGATCCGTCTTGCAAAACTATCAAACGTTGACCAGTTCTTCCTTCAGTTAACCAATAAAAGTTTTTGGTTAGCAGACTTTCTGGAGACTGTGAATGATTCATGGCTCTGGGTTGGGTAATTTGAATCTGGAATGTGAGGACTCTTGTGTGAGACCTTGGTCTCTGTCTTTCTCTATTTGTCTCCAGTATTTTGGCAACAAAGCTAGCATTGACCAGTTATATGTTAGTGCTGGGGGCTCTTGTAATTAGTCAGACCGGTGATGATCATGAGATGTTCTGAACAAATCTTTTCTCCTCATTAATCGAGAAGCAGCGAGTTCGAATTAATATTCTGGAAGAAGATTAGTTTGTGGTTAGTTCCTTCTCATTGTCGCTACAACCTTCACAGGGATATGTTGGAAAGACCGACATTCTTTTTACGCAGCGTTCCAAAATATCATGTGCAGCAAATATTGGGTTCAGTTATAACTCCAAAAAAGAGGATCCAAAAATTGTGCCATTGGAGCATATTCTAAAAACAAGCTCCCAATATGAACGAGTAAGTACATTTTATAACAAAATTAAGTATTTGAATTTAAATTGATGTATCTATTTTAAATGGATGCAATTCTTCACACTTTACCTAATCATTAACCACTAACTAATAGAGATCCCCTTACAGGAACTTTGATGCCACAATTCTCAATATAATATTACTGAAATTGAAAAGAACAGCTTTAACATACTCTATTTTACTAATCTGTGTAAATTTATCTTTCAGTAGGTATTACTCCAGGTGAAAATTGCTCAGCAAGAGAGTGAGGGACACAATGTCATTAGGGATGGAACTTTTCTTGCACAAACCATTTACACCATATGTGACACATCATCTTCTGCAGAACTGCCAGTCTGGGGCGAACACTGCCTTCACATTGGACAGTGGTATAGTATGTCAAACATCTCAGTGAGACACTATGACCACAAACCATGTCTGAGTACGACAAAAGACACTGAGTTTACAAGCATTCCATCTCAAGGCACTGCAATCTTTGTTCCAGTCACTCAAAACTGTGAAAAAATTGGTGCACAAATAACAAACACTTACATCTGTCCATTAAAACATCCCATTAGTAACATGTCACTATCCAGTTCAAAAATACTGTGTCCAAAATGTCAAACCCAATTCAAATCAACTGCAATAGAAGTTAAAACATATGGAAACCTGACTATGAAATCTTCCTCTGGCAACATTTTTAAAGCAAAAATTGGCAATAGCATTGTTAGCACACTTGTTGATGTAAAACGCAGCAGATCTAATGATGATATTGTTGATTGTCTGCTTGAACTACCAGAAATGAAAGTCACAACACACAATGAGTTTATCATCAGAATTGAGCCAATATCTTCACTGGAGACCAACACAACTGCCATGACTGATGACACTACTGAAAGAGCTGGACAGTCTAACAAGACTTCGAAGATACAGAGTTTGATCATACTTTCCTGCAAATGCACACACCACCACACGGAACACATCCTACACCAACAGACACATCTCCTTGTGCCATCCAGGAAACACAAACTGACATACCATCCAACTCAGCACATGTCCAAGAACCAAAAGGTACAAACAAAAACTTGCGGTCAGTAAAAAAACGAAAAAAGAAATGAAATATTTTTTTCCTTTCCACTGTGAAAACGTTGTTTGTATTTCATTTAATACTTGTTGATTAAATGTCTCCATGTTCAAAATGTATAGTTTAATTTTTACATGTGCCTTTATTATATGATATCTATGGTAGCACGTGCTAAATGGGTTCTCCGGTCAAAAAAGTTAAGGTTGAGGAAAGTAAAGACGTTATTTGTGGATATGTGCACAATGTCAGTCCTGTGAAAAAAGCATCTCGGACTGGTAACAACTTTTTTAATGCAGTTTTTCAAACCAGCCGTGATGACTTTCATAATATCGTTGTTTTCGCGGCAGAGAAACGAACATCTTTTTTTGCAGGCAAATAAGAATAAAAGCCCAGTGAAATTACAAAAAATCAAACGCTGCATCAGTGAGTATCTATTCGCTTATTATGTAAATATTTACGCTTTTATTTAATGTTACTGTTTATTAACCTGTGTATTAATTTGGTTGTTTTCCCAGGTAGAGATGGCGGAGAATTTGACATCCAGTGCGGTTGTCAAACCTTGGCTTTCACATTAAAGTTAGTTTGAAAGCATTTAGTAAGTTTAAGATGTTTATATAAATGTCAGGGTTTATCAGAGGAATATAGAATATAATGTGAGATTTGAATGCGTTTTTTTTTTTTGTATGGTGAGTGCCATACGCGTGCGCAACTAATTGAAACGTGTGCAGTGAAAAGCTTTTTGTCTGCTCGAGTGTCAATAGCTACGTTTACATGGACACTTATAATCGGATTGACGGCTCAATCGGACTAAAAAAACTTAATGTAAACACCTTAATCGATCCGATTGAGCTCGATCCGAATGAAATTTCGATCGGATTGAAAGGGGTGGTTTATCCCTTTTGTAATCTGATCGAGAGAACATGTAAACACTTGATCGGATTTAAAACCTAAACTGAAAGGACTGCGCATGTGCAATAACGTTAACTAGCGTAATGATGTATGACGCGCGGAACGAGCTGTTGTTCCTGTTGAATAAAGTCATATTAATAAGTTTCCCATCATTCTAAAATTCTCATCACACTAGCGCGTCTGTGAAGTGAAGCAGGAAAACGTCCCACCAGTCCTTGTTTTGGATTCTCATCCACAGACGACTGGTTTTGGCCGGATTAATATTACGTCTGCTGTTTAAAACAAATAAAGAATCAATAGAGGAAAATATTTCTGTGCGAAAAGCGGGAAACTCTGTATATTCGTGCAGTGTGCGCATGTCAAAACATCAGATCCGATTTGAAACTTGTGACATATAAACACGCACATCAACCCGATTACTTTATTTATCATTCATGTAAACACCTTGTTTGGATTCATCAATCATATTGATTTCATTCCGATTGTGTCCATGTAAACGTAGCTATTATAATCAAACAACGAAAGACAAAGAAAAAAATCACGCACTGGTCTTGACCTAGTAGCATTTTTTTATTTATACACTGAAACGTTTTTTATTTTATTGATGACTATTCAATATCTGTAATATTTTACTTTATAAATGGCTAGGCTAGAATTAACAACAGTCCCTTACGATTTTGGAAAACCCTGGTCTAATGCATAAAATGTAATTAAGATTTATTTATTTTTTATCTGTAGTAATGTAGGCCTATTATTCAGTGCAGTATTAAAGCAGGTTAAAGCACTGATGTTAGAGCTGATGCATCAGGTATCTGTAGTAAGATAAAGTTAGCTGATGCATCAGGTCTAACAGCAGTGCTTTTATCTGCATTAATACAATCATGACTGTAATGGTGAGGCAGTAAATTAAAAAAAATTGTCTGACTCATGATTGCTCTTTATGTTTCTGTTTTATTATATTGTATATAGGGCTGCAACAACAAATTTATTATTAAAAGAATCGATTATGAATTTATTCGTTGTGTCGCGTGACTATTGCGCCACTCAATAAGTCGTCGAGATTGAGTATAATTTAAAAAAAGCTCAGTTGAGCGCAGGGCAGAGCTATGAAGCGCAGGACTGGACAAAAGCGAAGCGAACTCGCGAATGAGCGATACTGTGCAAGAGAGACCGAGTGTGTCCGACAGAGGGTGTCCGAGAGTCCACGAGCGACAGTGCGCCTGAGAGAGACCGAGTGTGTCTGAGCATTAGTAAATTGGTACATAGTTGTATTGTTTGCTCAGTTGGAACAAATAAACCAGCCACAAACCCTGAATCCAGCCTGGAATTTGATTTTATTTCTTGCGTACATCACCTGCCCAGGATGCTAGAAGCTGTCGTTTGAAAGTTTGATTTTAAGTTTAATTTCTTTTTGTTTGTTGACAAACTACACTACAGTACTGTAAATTACTTTAAATCGCACATTATTCTTAATTGCATTCCGTTTACAGGAAAGTGTACAGTAAGAGGCTTTAGGCAGTGAGTCGACCTAGTCAGTCCACACTAGACCTCCAACGACCGAGTCCATGAGCTCGTTGTCTGCTGTCCTGTGTTAAGATGCCCGCTGAAACATGCCCGCTGTGTATGCGCATGTAGGCCCGCCTCGCCAAGCACCTGGTTCTCTCCCACAATGTGAAGAACCAAGAGGAGAGGAAGCTGCTCTTGGCCATGGAGTCGGGGCGAGTGAACGCCCCTGCAGGACTCTGCCCAGTTCCGGCATGTGGAAAATTCTCCAACCGGTTTGTCCGCCACATCCGTACCCACTCCAAGATCTCGGTGGGTCACAGGACGAAGCGCTCCACTACTGTAAGAGGAGGGCATGCCTGGCCAAGCTGACTACCTTGAGGGCTTCCGACCCGGCTATCCCGATGGTGTCTACTCTCGACCTGGAGGTGCACCAGCTTCTGGAAGAGGATCCATCGAACCCCCGAGACCCAGAGGAGCTGGAGGAGGAGGAGTGCGACAAGCCGGACTGCACCAAGCATAAAGAGCTCCTGAGAATGCAGGTGGCCCACCTGAACAAACAGGTCGACACCCTCAGCGAGACGCTTCGGATGGTCACCAGGCGGTACCGTATTTTGAAGAGGAGGTCGACCTTCTTGGGCTCGGCCCGAATCGGGCAGGTGGCCCAAAGGCTCCTCTTTTCTCTTAGCCCGGGCGAAGAGGAATGCGCCCCTGCGGAAGAGGCCGTTAAGTCCCAAGGGTCTTCCCCCGAGGTGCCCTCTGCTACTCAGCAGCCCCCTGCCTTGCCCGACATTTTTTTTTTATTATTAGTATTTATTTTTTTTTTTTTACTGTGGCTCTTTTGGAACAATGCATTAACCAAAAATGAAAAAATGGCTCTTTGGTCAAAAAAGGTTCCCGACCCCTGCTTTAAAGGAGCATTCCACGTGATGATTTTGCTGAAACTATTTGTAGTGAAGTCGTGTGACGTCACTACTATTTGGTGGGTGGCCAATGAACACTGGCCCATTGGGGCATTTAAACCGGTCATTCATGCCTCCTGGAGTGTGTCATGGTCGAAAGCCCGCCCCTTCCTGTGTTGTTACTACAGACTACTGAGTGTGCGTGTGGGTTGCTGCTTACTCCCAGGTAGGCTTGGTACTGTTTTGGGGCGTAGTGGAAAGTGTTACTGAAATTGAAAGGACCAGCTTTAACATACTGTTTTACTAATCTGTGTAAATTTCTCTTTCAATAGGTACTACTCCAAGTTAAAATTGCTCAACAAGAGAGTGAGGGACACAATGTGATGAGAGATGGAACTTTCCTGGAAAAAAACATTTACACCATATGTGACACAACATCTTCTGCGGAACTGACTGTATGGGGCGAGCACTGCCTTGAAATTGAACAGTGGTACAGTATGTCAAACATATCAGTAAGACAATATAACAACAAAACATACTCAACTACAACAAAAGACACTGAGTTCACCATCATTCAGTCTCAAGGCACTGCAGTCTTTGTTCCAACCACATCCTCAAAACTGTAAAATAATTGGCGCACAAATAACAAATACTTATATCTGTCCATTAAAACATCCCATTACTATGTCACTATCCAGCTCAAACATTCTGTGAGAAAAATGTAAAACTCAATTCAAACCAACTGCAATCCAAATTAAAACAGATGGAAACCTAACCATGAAATCTACGTCTGGCAAAATTTTTACAGCAAAAATTGGCAATAGCATTATTGGCACACTTGTTGATTTAAAACGCAGCAGATCTGATGATGATATTGTTGATTCTCTACTTGAACTACCAGAAATAAAAGTCACAACACAATGAGTTTATCATAAAAATTTAGCCAATAGAGACCAACACCACTACAATGACTGATGACGAAACAGCTGGACCATCTACACCATGCTTCGAAGATAGAGACTTTGATCAAAACTTACTTCAAATTTATACACCACCACACAGTACACATCCTACACCAACTGACACATCTCCTTATGCTATTGAAGACACACAAACTGACATAGAGCCACCATCCAACACACCACTTGTACAAGAACCAAAACATGCAAACAAAAACTTGAGATCTGTAGGCATACAATAAAAAAAAAAAAAAAAAAAAACGATTTTTTTTTTCTCGCTGCATGAAAATGTTATATATTTTGATGTTATAGTTTGATTACCTTTGCAGGTATTTGTGATTACCATTGTTGGTATGATTATAATTTATGAATCCAATGTGTATTTTTTTTTTTTTTACATTTGTAAATATTCATAATTAAAATGATTGCATGGAAGAAAAATTGTTTTCATTTCTTGTTGCAAATATACTTGACATTAAATTGATTTAAACTAAGAGCAAAACTGTCCCTTATTTATACTACAATATGTTTGGTCATTCTTGTAATGCAAAATTGAATTTTCAGCATCATTACTTTAGTTTTCCTATTATTAGGGGCTGAGGCACCTATTGTATCTGTTAGTTTTCTTATTCTTCTTCCCGAATGGGAGTCAATGGCAGTCCTATCAACGGAACATAGAAAAAAGATGAAATTTGGTACACTTCTAGTGATGGTAATGAATAGTAATTGGACCAATTTTTGACCCTCTAGGACCAACTCTATAGCGCCACCACCAGTTCAAAAATTCAACATTAAAATGGTTATATCTTTTGAATACTTCTTTAATCTAGAGACATGAAACTTAGTACACCTGATTCCTTTCATCATCGTGATCACAACCAATACATTACATTAAGACTCCGCCCATTACAGTAGTGGCCATTTTGAAAAGTACAGTATTCAGTTTTTTCGCTACTCCTCCTTCAAATTTTGTCCAATTTTGTCCAAACATGTGCTCAAATCATCTTCGGACTGAGCCGCATAGAAGTGAGTGAACAGAATTTTTTTTTATACTGGGAAAAAAAAAGTTATGATGTCGCAAACTTGACGAGGTCCACCCAAAATTGGTCCAGAAGCTATAGCTCGGACAAACTTTGATCAATCGAAACAAAAATTGGTACGCTTCATTGGAGCCATGACCTGAGGGTCCATGCCAAAGTTGGGAACAGCGCCACCTACAGGTCATTTTGACCAATAACTTTTGAACAGTTTGTCAGAAAATCATAAATGTGGTATCTATGGATTCCTTGCATCATACTAAATTATCCGCAAATTATCCGAGATTGGATGAACCACGTGTCCGCCGTTTTGAATTTTGTCATAAATTGCAATATCTTTTAAACTATTTGTCATATCAGCACAAAATTTGGTAGGGATGATCGACACCATGTCCTGAAAGTACCTGAGAAGTTTGAACACAGCGCCACCTAGTGTTCCAGAGGTATAAGGTATTTTGCAAAAACACTTATAACTTTGGAAAACATTGTTAAAATTTTGATTGCTTTATGTCATTACGTTCCTTGGTTTAGGCTGATTCCAATGATATCTCATTTGACATTTTCCAACACTGTGACTGTCCGCCATATTGTCATTAAGTTGTCATTTAAATTCCTTCCGGCTCCGCACTGCTGTTGGTGCTTAAATGCTTGCTGCGCTGCTGTGCTTGATGTACATTTACATGTATATTCAATTTCTACTCTTTTTGTTCTTCTGGCTCCGCACTGCTGTTGTTGCTTAAATGCTTGCAGCGCTGCTGTGCTTGATGTACATTTAATTTCTGATGTTTTGTTCTTCTGGCTCCGCACTGCTGTTGGTGCTTAAATGCTGCGCTGCAGTGCTTACAGTACTTGCTGTGTTGCTGTACATGATGTGCTGGCTGTGCTTGCTGTGCGCCATACTTAAACGCACCACAGGCAGAACAAGGGCTTGGCCCCGTATTGCTGCTTGCAGCTTTATTTCTTCTTATTATTGCAATCATGGATGTTGCTTTTTTAACTTTTTCAGAAATATGTGTGTGGAATTCAAGTGAACCATCCATAGTCTGCTCTTCTTCAGTCAGAGAGCTCCACTGTCCGACTGCTGCACTTGTGTAGCGATGTTGTCAACAGATCGACCATTAGGTTCTCAGCCTCATTGAAAGCCGGTGAAAGTTCACCACCTAATTGTAGGGATGGATTCCCAGATGATGGCAGTCTCTTGCAAAATAATCCCATTTGTCGACATCAATGCCGTTACCTGCGACTGCTGTGGATGCATTACATAACAAATGTAAATAAATACATAAAGGACTTCCGGTTTGAACGTCACCGTGATGGCAGCACTGTGAACGGGCTCCCAAGGAAACCTATGAAATTAAAAACTTTACCCCGTTAAGACAACGCTATTTAATGCCTGGAGGTAGATAAGTGAAGGGGTAATACACCTGAATTAACGCATCGACGGAGCAACATAGTGGGTGCTCAAACCTGGGAAAATAGCGCTAGCTTCCCTGCCAACGCTAATGTGATTCACTGCTCGACGAGGCCGCACACTGGTGGACTGCTACTGCTCGGTGTAACGATATGGCCAGCATAGACGTGATACTTCAGGAATTGAGGGACTTTCGCCAAGAAAACAATGTGAGTTTGGGGGAAATTAAGGAAGAAATGTCTAAGATGAGAGCGAGAATGGAAGAGGCTGAGGGGCAGATTGAGAAGGCGGAGGAGAGGATTCAGAACACGGAGGATGCCATGACGGAAATAATAAAGTTACAAATAAGGTTTGAGGATAAATTAATGGACTTGGAGAGCCGTACTAGAAGGGAAAATGTCCGCATCTATGGTGTACCCGAGACAGCAGAGCGGGACTACCCAACAATGAGTGATTTTGTGGAGAAGCTATTGTGTGACGATTTGGGGCTGTCCCAAGATGAGCTTGACATATGCGTCGAACGGCCGTATCGCTCTCTAGGTCCACCACCGCCAGACGATGCACCCCCATGCTCGATTATTGTGAATTTCCTCAGCTTTAAGACCAAAGAACTTTTGCTCCGTAAGGCATGGTAGAAAAAAGGATTCACATGGAATGGCAAACAAGTAAGTTTAGACCATGACTATCCTCCCCTCATCCTAAAGAGACGAAGAGAATACACAGAGGTGCGCAAGATTCTGAAAGAGCAGCAGATCCCCTTTCAGACTCTCTTTCCAGCTAGGCTGAAGGTGAAATACACTGAAGAAACTAAAATTTACAACACAGTGGCGAAAGCTACTGCTGATATGTCCTAGAGAGGTTATGCGGTGAAGGTCATCGGATCGCCAGAAACAGCGTTGGAGCAACTGAAGCAGCTGACCTGGACCAGAGTTGGTAGAGGAGCGGGGAGCAGCGCAACGAGGCGAGACCCCGTTTACAAAAGAAAACTCAGAGCCTTCAAGAGGACCTCATCTGCGCCTTCGGGAAATTGAGGTTTACCCACTTTGGTGTTCTCTTTTGGGGAAAAAAACCCCAACCTATTACTTAGTTTAATGGTGTGTAATAAGTGGATAAGTAAGGTTTCTGGAGGGTGTTCTTCTCAGTGAGGTCTTAGCCATTAATGGCCTCCTCCACTGACTGATGAAGAAGTTGCCTTTAAAGGTGAAGCAGGGTCCACTTCAGGGACCGCTACCTTGGAAGTTAGAACTACTTCAGTTCGATTTTTGTTTTTATATTATTTGTTCACGTGTTTCATGTTCAATGTTTACAAGGGTGTGCGGGGTGCCTATTAAAACGTGTATACTCGTCTTATAATTTAGATGAAAAGCAGATCAGTGAAAATGGTATCAATCAATATTAATGGCTTACATAATCCGGTAAAAAGGTGGAAAGCCCTATCTAAATTCAAAAGAGATGAAGCTCAGATTGTTTTTATGCAGGAAACACATCTGTCAGATAGCGAGCATGAAAAATTGAACAAGCTTGGTTTTAAACATGTTTTCTACTCTTCTCAGAGTTCGGGAAGGCGAAGAGGTGTGGCGATCCTGGTGCACGGCGCTCTAAATTATGAACATATATCAGAATATAAAGATAAGGACGGTAGATATATAATGGTAACTGGTAAGATTGATGGTATTATTCGGAGTCTCTTAAACGTGTATATTCCCCCAGGAAGCAATTGGTCCGTGTATAAACAGATCCTAGAATTAACGACAACAAGGAGTCAGGGAATTTTATTATGCGGTGGTGATCTTAACCTCACATTAAATGCTAAATTGGATTCTTCGAACGGGAAAGGTGATGCGAGAAATATTGGAAAAAGAATGGTACACCTTATGGACAAGTTAGGATTAGTTGATGTGTGGAGAGATTGCCATTCAACAGATAGGGAATATACCCATTATTCATATGCACACAATGTCTATTCAAGGTTAGACTATATCTTCATGTTCAGAAATGATCTCTTTAGGTTAAAAAATTGCGAAATAGGTCCGTGTACTATATCAGATCACAATCCAGTTTATGCTAATATCTGCCTGAACAGAAAGAATAGATCTACCTTATGGAGGTTGAACACAAACATTCTTAATTACCCTGATATTAAAGAACGTTTGAAAAATAAAATAGAGGAGTATTTAGAATATAACGATAAGGACGAGGTGTCACCGGGAATACTATGGGATGCACTTAAGGCAGTGATTAGGGGGAAAATAATTGGTATTTCCTCCCACCTGAAAAAAGTAGGTCAGCAAAAACTCCGGCACTTAGAAGATAAGTTGTTAGATCTGCAACACCAACACTCTAGGTCTCATAATGGTAATATTAAATCGGATATAATAAAATTGAAAAAAGAAATAGATGATTTGAACACAATAGACGTACAGAAAAAACTCATGTTTATAAAGTAACAAGTACTATGAGGTAGGGGGGAAATCACTGAAACTTCTTTCCTATAAGCTTAGGAAACAGCAAGCAGAGAGATCCATTCACAAAATTAAGAATCCCCTAAATGATCAAATAGAAATTGAACAGGGAAAAATTCAACAATGCTTTCTGGATTATTATAAGACGACATATTCTCAACCTCATATAGACAACAACCAGGACATCAATATCTTTTTGTCTGAACTTGAGTTACCAACAGTGACAGAGGAACAAAATAAAAAGTTATTATCCACAATAACTAAAGAAGAAATTCAATTAGCAATTAAAAGATTAAAGGGAGGGAAGATGGCAGGGGCAGATGGATTCGGTCCGGAATGGTATAAAATAATGCAAGTTTTTTTGGTCCCAACGTTGCTGAAAACATTTAATTGGGTGATGGCAAATAAGATAGTCCCCCCCTCATGGAGGGAAGCAATAATTTCTATCATCCCAAAAGAAGGAAAGGATAGATTGCAGTGTAGTAATTATCACCCAATTAGTGTTCTGAATATAGACTATAAGTTGTTCACCTCTATCATGTCAAGAAGATTAGAAACATTTTTACCAGGATTAATACATAAGGATCAGACGGGTTTCATCAAACACAGACAGACTCAAGACAACATTAGAAGGGTTTTACACATAATGAGGCGGGTGGATAAACAAAAATTAGAGACCTTAGTATTGAGTTTGGACGCCGAAAAAGCATTTGATTCGGTGAGGTGGTCCTTTTTATATAAGGTGCTTGAAAAATTCGGTTTTGATAAATCTGTAATTGAGGTTATTTCAGGGTTATACAGTAACCCAACTGCTAGGATCAAAATTAACGGAGACCTCACTGAATCATTCATATTGGAGCGCGGGACTCGACAAGGGTGTTGCATTTCGCCTCTCCTCTTCGCCTTGTTTATCGAACCTTTAAGCCAGTGGATCAGGCAGAGAAAGGATATAACTGGAGTAAGAACAGTAGGAGGGGAGCAAATATTGGCACTTTTTGCTGATGATTTACTATTAACTATATATTGCCCCACACAGGTTGTTCCTAAAATCATCAAACTACTACTAGACTATGGCCTTTTTTCAGGGTACAAGGTTAATGTAAACAAAACACAGGTATTAACTCTGAACTATGACCCTCCAGAAGAAGTCAAGGATAGTTATAAATGGAAATGGGAGGCAGACAATATCCTAATTATGGAGCCAAGCGGGAGTAGGTAAAGAGAGAAGAGGAGAGGGCCAAGCACTGAGCCCTGTGGGACCCCACATGAGAGGGGAGCAGAGGATGACACAGAGTCGCCGAGGCTAACACAAAACGTTCTATCAGCCAGGTACGACCTGAACCAATCCAATGCCACGCCTCTAATGCCCACCCATTGGTCCAGGCGAGAAATTAGGATCTCGTGGTCCACTGTGTCGAAGGCAGCAGTTAAATCTAAAAGCATGAGAATCACAGAATCACCAGAGTCTGCAGCTAACAAGATATCATTAAAAAACTCTTAAAAGTGCTGATTCAGTGCTATGCAGGGATTTAAAACCGGATTGGAAAATCACGAGAATATTTTGGTGTTCCAAAAAGGCCATTAATTGACCATAAACTACTTTCTCAATGATTTTTGAAAAAAAAGGGAGTTTAGAGATGGGCCTGTAATTGGCAAGAACAGCAGGATCTAGCCCTGGTTTTTTAATTAGTGGCTGCACCACTGCATGTTTAAAATTCAAAGGGACCACACCTGAGGACAGACTACTGTTAATGACTGAAGTAACGTAAGGACCTACAGTAGGGAAGATCTCCTTAAAAAATCGTGCAGGGACAGCATCATTTGGAGAACCTGAGGGCTTCATATGACCAACAATCTCCTGTACAAACCACAGCGTCACAGGCTCAAACTGGTTAAAAATAGCAGAGCAAGTGACAGGGATTGAAGGGTCATATGCAGAGGGGAAAATTAAAGCCCTAGTAGAACAAACCTTGTTGATAAAAAAAATGAAGAAAATTTTCACAAACAACAGGGGAGGTCTCCATACTGACAGATTGTGTGTCATTCAGAACAGAGTCAATAGTCTTGAACAAGATGCGAGGCTTATGGCAGTTTGACACGATGATGTCCGACAAATATTTTCTTTTAGCAGTTTTCACAGTTGTTTGATAGCGTCGCCAACAGTCCCTAAGCATTTCAAAAAACACCTGCAGTTTGTCCCTCTTCCACCTGCGCTCAGCTCTGCGACACGTCTAATAGCCCGAGTTGCGTCATTCAACCAGGGCTCAGATCTGATTTTAGGCTGAGATGTATTTTTTGGGACTGCCAAGTCATTTCTCAGTATTGGTCCGGAATTCATGAGCATATACTAAATATTTTTGCATTTGTTTTTCCATTAGCTTTTGATACCTTATATCTCAGTAATATATCAATGGATAAAATGGACTCGAAGGACAAGAAACTTCTATACATCTTATTGGCAGCAAGTAAAAAGGCTTCAACGAGGAGATGGCTTAAACCAGAACCACCAACAACTGAGGACTGGATAAACATTGTGCACGAGATCTACATAATGGAAAAATTGTCCTTTTCACTCAAAGTGCAGAGGAACACTTTCTATAGGATATGGGGTCCAAGTGGACGGAATATGTTAAGCCGGTTAGATCTGATTTTCTGTAAACACTGCTGCTGCTTACTAATTGTGCACTGATTTAAAGTTTAAATGAATAACATAAATAACATGGAAGTAATTTGGTTACCCCGCCACCCGCACTTGAGTTCTGTTGTTCCTGTATTAGAAAGTTAAAAATGGAAAGCAACATATTGTACTTCATATGTCAAATAATTGTAAAATTCAATATGCTTTTCCAATAAAAGATCATTTAAAATAAATAAATAAATAAATAAAATTGGAACTATAAATCTAATAAAACACATCATACAAATCGTCTCAAATCCACTCATTCTTCGAGAAAATGTGCTTACCTAAATAACCCAAACAATAATGTTGTAGCTGAACAAGAGGTATTATTAGCAACAGCCCACACGCTGCCAGGTGGGTCATGGGAATAACGCCGCCGGATCACGGGTCTGCATAGTTTACGGTCAGAACTATGACGGGTCAGAACTAAAACTAAACAAAACTTAACTAAACCTCCAGCTTTCATTCTTGATCAATGAAAATTAGGCTGTCCTTCCTCATCACTGCCACTAGCTAGAATGTTTTGATTGCCTTCATGGTTTCTGCTACTGAGGGAATCCTTGTTAGTTTCTTTTTCTCCGCTTAGTGATATGCTTATAACCGTTCTAGATTTAACTAAACCCAAAACCAGTACTACAACTTTTTTATAAAGGAAACCTACTGTAATAACAATCCATTTAACAAAGCATAAAAACAAACCAAAGACTTTCATTAAATGCAAAATCTTAGTAGTTAAAATATTTAGTAGCAAAAAACACATTCACGCCAATCAATTCAGTTCAACCTTCCATCACAATTGTTCACCCCAAACCACAACACCAAAAAAATGTATATAGAGTTCAAGACCAATCAATGTCCATGGGTGATGAAAGTAAGGATAATAGAGAGAATAAAGTCTTTAAAGGCCAAAATATCTGGCATATTAATTTTCCTCCTCCTTTTTCGCATCCGCATGTTTTGAGCTGTTGAGGGATCTGATGTCACTGTGAGAGAACTCCTGCTTGACGTAGGGTGTGACGATGGCTGCATACACTGTGCAGGGCGATGAATTGCCAGATGGGAACAGTCTATGGCAAAATAATCCCACTTGTCAACATCAATGCCCTTTTGTTTGAGCACTGCCTTGGACTGCTTTTGTTTTTTTCACAAATATCTTTATCGAATTTTAAACATTTTCCAGACATACAAAAGAATTTTTTTTTACAAAGAAACATAAAAAGGAAAAAACAAAAGACAAGGCCTCCCCCACCCTAGAACCCCATGCTCACTCTATCAGCAAAAAGTAATGAAAAAGTAAAAAAATGTCACATGCTTTTACAAGGCACAAGAAAGGCAACCACATATC
Source organism: Vimba vimba (assembly GCA_022828995.1). Taxonomy (NCBI): domain Eukaryota; kingdom Metazoa; phylum Chordata; class Actinopteri; order Cypriniformes; family Leuciscidae; genus Vimba; species Vimba vimba. The sequence continues at coordinate 43,877,958 of CM040821.1, forward strand.
TTTAAAATCCTCAAGTTTTCCTCTCGCAATGTAGGTCAGTTTCTCCAGTGCCAGGTTGCTAGACATTAGTTTAATCCACTGGTTTATCTTTGGTCTTTCTGTGTTCTTCCAGTTCAGAGCGATTACATGTGTAGCCTGCTTCCTCTTTTTTGTAGTCCCTTTAACCAACCATGTATATAGTAATTGAACCCATTTCAAAAAAAATTCTCCCAAGCCAAATATTTTGAGTGTCCCGAAAAAATAACACCATTCGATCCTTTCAAATGCCGTTTTGGGATCTAATAATAGAAAGGCGTGATCCATGGCAAATAGTTTTTCGTATAATATATTCAATAATCGGCGGGTATTGTGGCGGCCAAGAACAAATCCATTTTGGTCATTTGAAATTAAGTTAGGAATATGTGATTCAATCTTTCGAGCTAGAGCATTGCATAGTATTTTGGTTGGACTGCTTTTGTTGAAGCAGTTGGGCACGTTGCTGCTGCTGATTGGCTGCTGAAAGTTCACCTCCACCTGTTCACATGGGCATATTTCTTGCTCTGCACTCCAGCAGGTTGCACTGCACAAACATATTCGTTTTCAGTAGAGGTTTTTGCCCTAAGCCGTAAAAAAAACAACAACAACAACAACTGTAATCATATATCACATTGACTGTGCTATAATGTTTTGAAATATTGGACTCCTCTTGACACAGGTGCCAGACCGTAATGCATCAAATGATCAAATATCAAATAAAAGTTTAACATACAGAAGGCCATGGCTGCTGCCTTCATTCACTTTCGCATGGAAGCGGAGCACATCCCAGCAACGCCTCTCCGAAATCGCACATCTCCGAGTCTGGGCCGAATTCGTTAACAACAAAGACAACAGCCGCTGGAGAATTGAGATTTCACAAGTTCACACTTACAAATAAGTCAGATAGAATAAATGCATATTTGACGTGCTGTCCGATGAGAGGCTTCGGGCTCGGGATTCGGCCCAAACCCAAAGTACTCCCCCCGTATTCCTGGCTGTGGAAGAACAAGCCGAGATTGAGTGGAGGGATGCTGAAACTGTCAAGGAATGTTAGGTGAGTTGACAGAGTGAATATATGTTTCCTCTCATGCTGATAGGGTAGACATGGTGTTTGATGACAAGTTGATTGGATTGATTATTTGAATGTGCTCCTCCCAAACTTTATGAAACATTATGTGTAGATTCCGCCATTGCGTCTGTTATAGAAGATATCGACAGCGCATTCATTTTAAAAGAGGAACAGAGAACCGCGATCAAGGCATTTGTCGATCGGAAACATGAATGAAAACTTACTCCGTTGCTCTGATTGGTTGTATATGTCTATCCAATTGAGTGCAGAGGCATTTTCCTAACTGATTCGGTTGAAACACGCCCCATAATCAAAGCTCAATGGAGCAGTATCAGACTCACATTCTGACTAGAATCCGAGTATGACGACGTTAGGCTATTACGACCCCAGTGTGGGTCATATTGTGTGGGTTTGGTTGTCCTTTGTTTTGTATGTTGGAGTTGGAGTGAGTGACGTCATGATGACTGATGGTTTACACCTGTGCTATAGCTGATGCCGGCAAACTAAAGCAGCTCCCTTCAGTCATGACTGGGTGCTCTCCCCTCGTGCCATTTTGTTGTCATCTTAGTTGTCTTGTTCCCGTTTTGGTCTATTCTCTTACTTTATTACTTTTACTTTAATAAATGTTATTCCTTTTTGCATACCAGTTTAACGTGTCTGTCATGCTGGATTAACGAGGAAGCAAAAGCAGGTGCAGTCAACTCTTTATTAGAGACAAGGTTAAACAGAGGCAACAAACAACACTGGTGGGTGGGCAGCGCAGGGACCTCGATGGCCAAACACAGAGAGAAGAGCTGGTGCAGGGTGATGTGATGATGATGATGATGAATCCGACGTGAACACGAACTGGAACAGGTAACAGGAAACTCGAACAACACCACACGATCACAGACGAGGAACACCAGACATCTAGACATCGACAACGATCTGACAGTGGAGAAAAGAAACCGGTGAGTATAAATAGGCTATGGAGATGAGTTGCAGCTGGCGCCGAGCTGATTAGAGATTGAATGAATGAACAGGATTGTTTGGGCCACGCCCAACCCACGCGACACAGACACACACACAAATAACAAAGGCACGAGACAAGAAGGAAACAATGCATCTGAAAACCGTGACAGTGTCGTCTCCTGGCTCATCTGGGACGGCACCAAGTTGACCCGGTTATAGGCTTCCAGTCTAAACATCCATGTTGTACCCATGGCAATGATATTGGGGTAAATGTATGGCAAGTCCAAGTCGAAGCCATCTTCCTGGTTCCTGTTTTTAATTTGCAAGAACATTTTTTTATTATTAAATTATAATTAAAATTATTAAGTGAATCAGCCACTGGATCCCTGCGTAATGTCGCTGTGATCGTCAGTAACAACAACACTCACCAGCCATTTAATGGATTTGTGTTTTGAATCAAGGAATCTCACCACATTATCAATGTTGTTTCTGTAGACATCCTCCAGTCGTCTGGAACAGGTGCTTCTGTACGCATTATAAGTGCCTGTTGGATTAATTATTGTTATGATCAGGAACACTGGCCACAACATAAAATGACCACAAAGTCAATTGGACTCATTTATCTAGGGGGTTTATTAAACAATTGAGTAAATTACAAACAAAACAGAAAATGGGAGATTAACTACAACAGAATAAAAACAATGCAGGAAGATCAATAACAGGCGTGGTAGCCAGAGCACAAGTCTCTTCCCTCTGTACGGAGTGCCTGAGATTTTAAAGGGTGTCTCTCCACCCACTCGTTACAGATCACACCTGCACACAATAACAGATGAAAACACTGCAGAGCAGCCAAACATTAGAGGAGGAAACAGAGCCACCACAGGTAGTGGAGGGACGTAACAATTATTGACACATATATTGACAATTAATTATTGACAAATAAGTCAGCAGGGGATACTGCAAAAAAAGAAATTAAACATGTCAAAACTTAAGAACTCAAACAAAAAAAAATTCATTTTTAATGGCCATTCCTGTTGTTGCCTTGTTTTGAGCTGCTGGCTGTTGTACGCACACCTCCACAGGTTCTGATTGGACTGGGAGGTGAAAATCCAGACTTGTTTAAGCCGAGAGACTCAGTTTCTTTCGGTATTAAAAAACAGCATTTAAGTGTTTTTTACAAAGTCAAAGTCAATAATTCCAGTTATTGTGCGTTTGATGCCGATTCATAATCCTTGTGATGTGTGATCTAACAGGCACACAGTAGCGAGTCGTTTAAAAACGGCAACAAATTCCAACAAAAAGTAATTTTATGCAAATCCACAGCCTTTTATCTACAGATTATAATGCAAATATATCATATTGGAGAGAGTTTTACCGTGCATCCAACCGGAAGAGGCGCATGCGCTGTTTGAATACTGAATGGAGAATGATTGACAGCCACAGAGGAGGGAAAACGAGTTTCCGTAAACTTTAACGATGTAAATAGACTTCTGTCCCTCACATTAAGCTATGGAATGACTTCAGATGACTTTGTCACCCAAACTGATGTGAAAAAAGTGGGACGCGCCAAAAAGCGCGCTGTTTGCACCCCTGGCCGTCTCTCTCTCCGCAGGGCCTGGGCCCGGTTGCATAAAGCACCTTAAGTGTAATTTTCCCTTAAGTTCGCCCTTATGTTTCCCTTAAACCTAAGGGTGTTGCAGAAAAAAACCCTTAAGTGTGACTTAAGGGTTTCTTTAAGTGAAACGTCATAAACACTTAGAATTTCCCTTAAATGCTGTTTTTTCACTTAAATAATCCCTTAAAAAGCGTTAAGTGTTGCATAAAACCCCTTAACGGTCATTTCCCTAAGTATAACTTAAGGTTTGGAAATCGTAACCTTAAGAGTAACACGGACAAAAATAAGACGACATGGCTGAATTTATGGAACCAGCTGAAGATCATTATGTGCCAAGATCGACGTGCAATATTTGCGCAATACATCGCTAACAAACTAGAAAGCGACCTTGACCATGTCACACATCGCAACCACTCTTTACCTGCGGTGTTACAACTGCTTATAGCACTGCGTTTTTTTGCAACTGGGAGTTTTCAGTCGTGGAATATGTTTTACATGTGCATAAATCGGCTACCATTCAATAAATGTAGGCTACAATTAGTGTGTGTATCGGATTTTCAAGTGACATTCTCAATTCATTCAGTTAACGGACGCTCTGAGGTAAAGTGTTCAGACTGCAGACTTATAGCAACGATTATATTTAATTGTACAGTACAGTCATAACATAACATAACGTACAGACATTATCTTATTTCCATAATGTCCTTAAACATAACAATATTGCTGGCCATACACTGAGAAAGTGCGCGTCCGGTGTGTGATACAGTTGTCCTAGACGCGAACCGGCGTGTTAGTGTTTTGCGTATCTATGGCAACAACAGACTTTTATAGCACAACTTCACTATCCAGCTAGAGTCATCATCAATCACCCCATCAAAGTTGGTGAGAAATCTTGGAGTAACGTTTGATGACCAGCTGACCTTCACAGATCACATTTCAAAGACAGCTCGATCATGCAGGTTTGCACTGCACAACATCAGGAAGATCAGGCCTTTCCTAACTGAGCATGCAACACAACTTCTCGTCCAGGCCCTGGTCATTTCTAGGCTTGACTACTGTAATGCTCTTCTGGCTGGACTTCCAGCATGTGCAACTAAACCCCTACAGATGATCCAGAATGCTGCAGCTCGTCTAGTCTTCAACGAGCCAAAGAGGGCCCACGTCACTCCTCTGTTCATCTCTCTGCACTGGCTACCTCTCGCTGCTCGCATCAAGTTCAAGGCATTGACGCTTGCTTACAGATCTATCACAGGCTCAGCTCCCTCCTACTTTCACTCACTCCTACGAGCCTACATCCCTACCAGAAGCCTACGATCGGCCAACGAGCGACGTCTCGTGGTTCCATCACAGAAAGCCACAAAATCACTTTCCAGAACATTCTCATTCACAGTTCCATGCTGGTGGAACGCTCTCCCCTCCCTCATCCGGAATGCAGAATCCCTGACAACCTTCAAAAGACAGCTGAAAACCCATCTCTTCCGTGAGCACTTAACCTCATAAAAAAAATAAAATAAAATAAAAATAAAAAACTCCCCTTTCCGTCTAAACCTCACTTATCGGGCCTATGCTACTCTGAATAATGCCTGAACTTTGTATCTTGAGCACTTCTTGCGCTGCTTTTTGTTTTTTGCCTCTTCATGATGATTTGCTTAATCTAGTCCTACTTTGTAAGTCGCTTTGGATAAAAGCGTCTGCTAAATGACTAAATGTAAATGTAAACAGACTTTTATAACGTGAATCCAGGATCGCTGTTGTGAAACACTTAAATGTTTCCCTTACCTAAGAGAACCGTTTAAGAGATTATATGCAACACCCTTAAGTTATTCTCTTAGGTAAGGGAAAATCGCCCCTTAAGTATCACACTAAAGGGAAAAACTTAAGGTGCTTTATGCAACCGGGCACTAGGGCTGTACCAGAATATTCGAGTATTCGTTCGGTGGGTTGGTATTCGATTTTCAAATTTGACATTCGAATATTCGTTTTAATTTTTTTTTTTTTTTTTTTTCACACCTGGCATCCCCCTAGAAACGGTTCCCATTCGCGCTTGAATGGGGCTGTCATGCATTTTCTCAGATCGGATAGCTCTCTCTAAATTATAACTATGAACAATGAACACATAATTGTGTTTTTGCAAAACGGATATGAATCCGAACTTCAAATCCCGTGCTATAGGCAGATGTAATGGAGTGCACGTCACCAGCAACAGCTGCATTTTACTGATCGTCAGCTAAAATTTCTAAATCAAAGACCGCAATAAGAGAGCGGAAACAGCCCTGGTAACATCATTTCGGTTCTTTACTTTTAATGTAGTTGATTGTGTGTTAAAGCATCTGCGACCCACTTTCACTTTGGTTTGCGATAGTTTGCACGTTGGCTTGATGAATAGATGCTGATCTGCGGTGACGCGTGCTGTAAGCGTCGTCATATCTGGCTATAACATGATATAGCCTAAAACGCTCTCACACGGTTATTTTTTTAGCATTTTTGGGCGAAATACAATAGGCTACTCTTATTTTAGAGCGCAGAACAGCGGAGTTTGTATGGGCAGAAGTGCATGCCTGAGCTTGTAGGCTAGAAGCTGCGTTGCTTTGACATAGAATAGAAACAATATATTAGCCTACACTTTACTGTGTCAGTAATTACTGTGCTGCTGATTTCTGATTTGAGAGTTATTTGTTACTCAGAAAAATATTAGGCTGTGTTTTGTATCACTAGTGCAGTGTCCGCTCTCGGAGCATACAAGCCCTGCGCGTGAGGCGCGTGAGGCGCGCGCGCTTCCCGCTCGCGCTGTTCTGTATTAAAAGTTTATTAATTCTGAACGCGTCACGTCTCGCGTGTCTATATTGCACCAAATGTGACACTACACTCGTGAAGTCGATTGGATGAACGGTTCTAAATGCAAGATAAATAATCTAAATGCAAACAGACAGACGCATAGAGATTCCTGCCTTTATTAGAGAGAAAAATATGTTCAGCCACTCCCTCCGAAGCTTCGAATATTCGATGTTAATTCCTATCGAAGCTTCGAAGCTCAAAAAATGGTATTCGGACCAGCCCTACTGGGCACTGGGCTGTATGTATCCAGAAGGCCAGAGCATCTCCCTGATATCCTCCTTGTGGTTAAAATTGCATCTCCCTAAAATTGCCAAGATGACAGGAACCAATGTAACAACCACACAAATACATAAATGGTGCATAACACAAAATGACAATTATTACAAACAACTCAAAAAAAAAAAAAAAACGTCGTACATGTCTGAAGTGCACGTCACACCTGGCAGAAGTCTGTCTGTCAACTGCTGCAGTCTATGCCTACCCTGGGAGACGTCTGTGTGCTCGTCTTCACTTTCGTCCCCAAGCTGCTCATCATCATCCTCACTTGTGCCAGACACAGATAAAACTCACACACACAATATAACTGCAGAAGAGGTTGATGATATACAGATGGAGTTGTAGCATTTTTGATGACTCGCCTGGTCCACTGTTGACATGGCAGGACGGGTCACTGCTGTCTACTGAGACCAGTAGCGTGTTCACTACACGGACACACACATGCTTTGTCCAAAATCATACCTGCTTTCCCTGGGCGAACAGCTTTACTGGATCATAGGAATTAGTTTACCCTTTTAGCATCTCAAAACGCCCTTTCCCACAGACCCGTACAAAGTAGATCTCATCATAATGAGCCAGTGAGTTTAAAAATAAATAAAATAATAAGTCGTTCCTGCTTTCCCTGGGCAACTGGCCTTTCTGCCTTCAGGATCTGGCAGCATACCTTAATAAAAAAACACACTGAAGGTCCGTCACCATCGAGCACAGCGTGGAGCACAGATGGTCGATGTTACACAGTGACGTCAGGATCAGAACTTTGAACTGAACGAACTGATACTCTGTTACATAATGACCTTGGGATGTGTCTTCACTGGGCCTTCAAGCTTGTTCCCTATGGGAATGGAGAACTCACATTGTAACCGCTGCTCTGGACTTCAGAAGAGGAGAACTCGCTCACTGTGTTAGAGTCACTGCTCCCATGTCTTCAACAGAAAATATCTGAGATGGAGCTGCTCACTGACACTTCGCTGATTGTAGGGCTTGATGATCTTGATGGAAGCTCAGTCTGCATCAACATAAATTTACTTTAAGACTGTATAAAAACATGCTGTCTAAAATGCCTGTACAAAAACTTTTGCATTTTTACAAGCATCTTCACAAGCTTCAGATCATATATACACATATTATATATGCGCTTCTCTCTGGGCTCTGACCTGAATATCACGACTGCACTGAGAAGCCAGCAAATACAAAAACCTCATCCACCAAACACATGGGGGTTTTCGTACTTGCCTTAAACGCCTGGTTCGACACGCTTCAGCCACTGGATCACAGGCTTCACGTCACCGTGTTCGTCAGTAACAGTATATATAGAATGTGTATAGGTCAAAAGTCTTTATTGCTGGTACATTATACAGCATGTCTGTCCTCTGGAGACTCACAGGGCCTCTTTAAAACAAGTAAAATTTGGATAATGGGATAAGAAAAATTGTTTCTGTTTGAATTGACATTATTTTTCTTACCTAATTGGCAGATCATTTTGCTTGCTCACTTCATTTTGATTAATTCCCACGGAAAACAGTACAAAATATGTAACGTTATTTCAATACATATTGATTTTAATTTTTTTTTTTTGATATTTGGACTGGAAACAAGACAAATATACCAAGTAGGAAAAGCATTTTTTTTTGCACTATCCCCAAATGACAAAGGGAGATTGAAATTCGATTTATCTCTTTTTCAGAAAACAAGATGCATAATGCTTATCTAGTAAATGGTTATTGTTTTTTAAAACTTTTTTTTTCTTCTCTAGTTAAAAGATAAAGGTATTAGTTAATACCAAACAAACAAAAACTTTAAATCAACATGAAGCCATAATATTAATAAATAAAATATGGTATAATTACAGTTTGAGTAAATGACTTCCATAATATTTTAGTAAAGCTATGCCTGAATCAGAAAGTTTGCATTGTGAGTGAGACCTGGCAAAGATTACACCATTATTATCTCCAACATTGCGTGTAGGTAACAATATTCTGTAGGACTGTCAAACATCATCTGTTATCATGGTTTAGTTGTGATTTAAAACACTGCTTTTCAAACATTGCTCCTTCTAAACAAAATCAGTTTATATTGTTTCCTTTGACTTAGGTATGCAGATTTGATTAGGTGTGCTCTAAGGAAGAGAACTATTGTATTAATTATTCTTCCCGTGTGGGGCCCACTAACAGAAATCATGTAGTAAACAAAACAGCTAGACGAAAGAGATTTATAGTCCTTATGCTACTAATGTCTGGGAACGTATGGCCAAACCCAGGGCCATATAACACATGCGCCTCAACTTTTACTACCCCAACTGAACTAAAATCTAGGTCAGCACTGGGTCTTATCCATATTAACATCTGTAGTTTGTTACCTAAATTGGATATTGTTCATATCTGGGCTAGAAACACAAATGCGGATGTTATAGTAATATCCAAATCTTGGCTGAACAAAACTATTTTAGATAAAGAGATCAGTATCACAGGTTACAATGTTTTTAGAGCTGACAGACCAAAAAGGGGCGGGTGTTACAATTTACGTTAAATAATGCTGAGACTATCATGCTACTCTCTGAATCAATAGTTAAACAGCATGAAGTATTAGCTCTTAATCTGTCTGTTTCAAAGACATGTCAGCTCACCATAGTGGGTTGTTACAGACCTCCATCAGCCTCTAGCGATGCTTTATCCTCTTTGATGCACTCTCTGGGCTCCTTGAACTATAAAGAATTACTACTAATGGGTGATTTTAACTTGAATTGGATGCACCAGGTATCTGATGGTTTTAAAGCGTTCTGCGACACTTATAATCCTTTTTCAACTGGTGGATTCACTTACCAGACCTAATTTGACATTTCCTGAAAAATCCACATTATTGGATCTTGTTCTCACAAATGCCCCTCATAAATATTCTTTAAAAAATTAAAGAAGTTAGGAAGTCAAGTCTTGCTTTTCATTTAATGCAAGGAAGAAGCTTGTGTCTGCGACTTCTTTGCCGATTCTTGATTATGGGGACGTAGTGTATCAGCACGCTCCCTCTTATATTCTTGCGTCCCTAGATGCTGTGTATCACGGTGCCATAAGATTTATTACAAATTGAAAATTTTCTACACATCATTGTGCATTATACAAAAGAGTTTCTTGGTCTTCTCTTGCTGTACGAAGGACAATGCATTGGTACTTATTGATATACAAAGCAATTTGGGTTTTTTTAACATCTTATCTTTGTGGTATGCTGAAGCAAAAAGTAGCAGGTAACTATTCATTGCGTTCACAGTCTCATTACAATCTGCATGTACCTCGAGCTAGAACTAAGTTAGGTGAAACTGCTTTTAATCATGCCGAACCAACAGATTGAACTCTCTCCAAATGACTTTGAGGCTGAATCATTTGGTGTCTTTCAGCAATTTTACAACACTTACACATGCGCTAGAGAAAGATTTAATGACTTGCAAATTCTTCTGAGATTGTATTTTTAATACCAATTTATTGTGTGCTGTATCATTTTATTGTTATGTGTGTTTGAATAAGTGGGCCGTCTATCTTGGCCAGGACACTCCTGTAAAAGAGATTTTAATCTCAGTGAGGTTCTCTCCTGGTTAAATAAAGTATAAATAAAAAAAACAATTGAGAATTTCTGACTTTTTCTTCCCCTTTGTCTAGGAGTGAAATCTGTCTCGCTCGCACGGAAACGAGGAAAATGATGACTGTTTGTTCTCTTCAGAGCTGGAGAACTGCTGGAGAGTCTGAGTCAGTAACGTGCGGTGAAATCTTGTCATGGGTAGGCTGTGACCTATCAATGTGGCATGTTCATATATTCATTCAGTTAATGTAGCAACCCAAGTTCATATCAGGCATCATCACATCGCTGCCTGCATACAGCAAAGTCATATGTGAGGCTAATGCACAATCAAATCTAATAATCAAATTAATGGACACATCGATAGATATATATTATAGCCTACAACAAACAAATGTTTTGTGCGGGACACAGTTAGAGAGGGAGGCGGCGCGGTGTCAGCGAACCGACAAGCAGCCTAGTTTGTATTAATGCCATGGTTCAAAAAATAATGTAACGTTAAAGGTTAAATAATAATTCACTTAGACTTTATAAGAAGCAATTGTGACTTTATTTCACACAATTCTGACTTTATATCTTGCAATTCTGACTTTATAACATGCAATTGCGACTTTATTTCACGCAATTCTCACTTTATATCTCGCAATTCTGACTTTATAACACGCAATTGCGACTTTATTTCACGCAATTCTGAGAAATAATGACAGAATTGCGAGATGTAAACTCGCAATTGTGAGATAAACAGTCGCAATTATTTTTTAAAATGTTTTATTCTGTGGCGGAAACAAGCTTCCATACCTCCTGGCCTCTTCCTCCCATCCATCCTCCCTGACGCATAGCTACCGGGCCGGCCCAGCTATCGGTAGGCGCCAGCGGTGCCGCGGTAGTTACCTGAGAGAACGTTTTGGAAAAGACGGGCTATGGACCCAACCAACTCTATAGGAGGGGAGGGGAGAACTCCCTCGCCTCACATGGTACAACCCATGCAGAGGCTGCGCGCTGCGGTGTCAGAATGCGGAACGTGACGTGTGTAGCCTAATGTAACTAACGTGACAAATGTGAAAAAACAAAAATCCTCGACCGGCCCAAAAGTGAAGCGGCCCACCGGGAATTCTCCCGATTACCCACCCCGGGCCTGTTGACAGCCAACGCTAGGCGCCACTAGATCGGGAAACGCGGATTGAGTGAGAGCGAGTGGATCACGTGACATGAAGCAAGCTCGGTCTCTGCCTCAATGTTGATAATTCAAGACAGCATGAGAACTGACTGCGCATGCGCAAACCTACGTAAACTACGTTCTATACATTCTCTGGTTCTATGGACCAAAGAGGCACTGCTAACCTCTGCCTCAATGGCCATGGCCTTGAATTTCCTGCATGAAACAATGGTTTTAGGAGCAAACAATGGCAAAATGAGTATATTATATGTGTATTCCTGAACATTTTTGTTACAAAAATTAATATTCGGAATAAAATAAATGCAATTAATAATGTGGTGAATTAATAAAGTTCTTGGAATTAATAAATGTAATGTCAACATTTCCTTTGGTGAGGCACTGCCTACCCTGACCGCACGTCCCTGGTCTGAGTCTGTAACGTGGAGCACTTCTGTGTCTCACACGGCCTCTAAAGACATCCATCCTAACAGTATCTCGTGAAATCCCAAAAATAAATCAGATAAATAAATCTAAACAATCAAAATAAAATGGAGAACAAGCCTATCGCGACGTTTCGGTATATGTAATACCTTCTACAGACAGGCTTGTAAATAAATGTAAACAAAAAAAAAAAAATACAGGGAAATATACATTTACATAATGAATATATTTTATAATTTATACAATATATTTTTCTAATGAATCAGTCTTAAATAGTGTTATTTTTGAAACTCGATACTACAGAGCGATCGTCGTGTCTGCACATTCAACAAGTCAAGTGTGAAAGAGAGTGAGCGCGCGCATTGCGCGCCCCCTTAAATAGACTGCCGTTGAAAAAAAGTGTTTTTTTTTTTTTTTTTGAAAAATGTCTAAACTAAGCTTTAAACAGTCAAAACAAAAATCCAAGTCGGCAAATTGTTAGTAAATAAGTTAAAGGACAGATGTATAAAAGGATTTTTGTGGAAAAAAGTTCAAATTAAAGAGTTACACGATGTTTTAGTGTAATTAGGTCACTCTCTCCTCCGCACATGGTCGAGCAAGAGTGGAGAGACAATGAAACAACAGAGTCCACGAGGGAAAATGGCGATATAAAATCGAGTTCTTGTTACAATTGCATGGGAATGGTATGTACATGTAGCCAGGGTTGTGCCTCATGCTGATGTGAACATATTTTTGTATCTGTGTTGTGCATGTTGTTATTCATTTTTAAAGTACTCAACTCATGGCGACGACATCGGATGACGTCACGACCATCGTTCGTCGTGTGGAATGTGGTTTTCCTCGTCATGAGGGAAAATATTTATATTAGATCAAAATATCGAGTTTTAATGCCTCAAATCATGCTACATATCCTTAACATCTCAATCAACTAATATTCGGGTAAGATGGATCATATTTTTAATTCTGGATGTTGTTTTTAATTTTTAATGTGTTCCTCAGAATGAAAATATTTAATTTAAAATCAACCAAATGAATCAGCCAAAAACGGCTTATATGTGTAGTCAATGTTGTATTTAACTGATATTCAGTTGGGATGAGTTATATTTTTAACTTTAAATGTGGTTTTGATTGTTCAAAGATGAGATATGCAAAGCTCTGATGGGGACGGTATCGTATGACGTCATAACAATCGTTCGTCGTGTGAAATGTTGTTGTTTTTTTGTTTGTTTTTTCACAAAAATCCTGGGGCCTCATGTATAAAAACTTTGCGTAGATTTCATCCTTAAAGTGTGCGTACGCACATAAGGCAGAATTTGCGTACGCACAAAAGTTTTCAGATTTATAAAACCGTACGTACGCCAGAACCTGTGCTTATTCACCTTATTTTTAACGGAAATACGGACGCAGCCAGTTGACGGTATTTTGTGCGAGACTTCCGGTCAGGCACTTCCAGTCACCGGCGAGCTAACTCACTTTTCACCATAGCGGTTAATCAAACAAGTGTTCGTAACAACTAACTCATCGCTATGGCTTCGGGGAAGACCGGGATTGTTTGTGCAGTTAGATGTTGTTATAATAACTGGTACAAAAGAAAGATTTACTTGGAGCAGGAGTGTTTTAATCATCGAAATCATTGACATTGTAATAATCAGGCGCCCTACGACCAGCAACACACTGGCTGCGTGGCGTTTTACATGTCTTTGCACACCAGAAACGTGTCTGACGCGGCACTGATGATAAGCCTCGTTCATTGGTGATTTCGACATAATGGGGAGAGAGTTGTGGAAGGCCTATACTTAATGTTAAACATATAGCATCAAAGACAACGTCGGACTCGGCAGTATTGATGGCAAAATAGGCTACAGAATATTTCGTTCTGTATCACAGGTGCAATATTAGAAAATCGATCTGCATTTGTCAAAACCTAAATTTTCAAACATCAAAATGTAATTTATTAATATGTATTCATGTAAAAATGACATACAAACATCTTTTCCTATTCTATTTTGCCTGGAAATGCTTCCAAAACGCTTGCGTGTCGCGTGAAAAATAGGCGTTGATTCTATTTATAGCATGCACGCGTTTTCCGCGCCTGTGAGACTCGCGTGTCACGCAGGCAGTGTGCACGTTCTAACCTGTTAACATGGGAGCCGAAATAAAAAACGGACACGCACGCAGCCAGTGTGTCGCTGGCCTGATGAATCCCTTCGCCTGTGGTTAAAAGCTTTACATATGAAGAAACCATCGAAACGACCGTATGTTTGTTCTTTTCATTTTGTGAACACAAAACCTACAGAAGACCACCCGATACCAGAAAAGTGGCTGGGCTATGAAGTCTCAATAAAAACCATGATAAAAACTCCAAGGAGAAACAAAATCATTATAGTAACCCCTGTATAGAATCTAGTCATCATGGCATAATGGCATGATCATGGCATTTATTTTGTATGATTTACAATTATTTATAGCCATCTACCGTACTTATTGCTATCCTATGCTTTGGTTGCATTCTGATGGCATTATTAATACATTTGACATGACAAAATACCTCCATAGGTATATTAGTCCAGTGTTGGCTTGACTGTGTTTAGGGCGGTGCTGAAGGCGCTGGCGAAGTTTTGGCACTCTGCCAGCGAGTGTTTTCAACCAGGTCCTGTACCCTAACTGAGTGAGGCGGGGCTTTAGTTCTTTGTAGTATTCATCTGCTACGGCATGTGTAACATTTTTCTGTCAACTCTGCATAATCCTTCGCGATCGATATCGTTATTTAGCCCAGGGAAGCGAGGAAATGGAAGTGCCGCACAAAAACCGGATATTGGACCCATGTTTACTTCCGCGTTCGAAAAATAAGGTGAATAGCTTACCCCAATCTCCTCCCGAAATAACCATATTTGGAGGTTAAGACCGCCTATTTTGAATATGTATGATCTCCCTGCATATTAATACGACCGATAATTGTCATTGATCTGTTTAGCTAAAAATGGAAGAACAGAAACGAAAAGCAAAAAAAGAAACTTCACCGACTGCGAGATGGAGGTACTGCTGTCTGAGGTGGAGGGCCGAAAAAAAGTTTTATTTGGTGGGCTTTCTGCGGGCATTTCAAATAGAAAGATATTAGAATGGGAGCAAGTAACAGAAGCAGTCAATGCTGTTACCTCGGTGCCTCGCACAGTCCAAGAGACAAAAAAAAAAATGGTCTGACTTAAAAGTAGTCGTAAAAAAAAGGAATATGTGCACACAGGCGCAGTGTCATAACAACTGGTGGTGGTCAAGGAATCACTGACCTTTCAGCCTTTGATGCAAGGGTGGGTGCGATTATAGGGGAAACAGGATTAAGTGGAGTTCTTCCAGAATGGTATGACGATGGTAAGTAATTGATTTATCTACACATTATATAAGTTTTTGTCTGTTTAAAATTCTGCTTTTTTATTGTGTATAATTTAAATCAACCAATTCAAATTCCGTGGAAGTGGAAAGTCCTAAAATATCCAAGTGACAAATCTAGCAATAGATGCAGCTGCCCTTAAGATATATACGTTTATTAAAATAGTAGATTTTCCTGTTTATTCATATGCTAAAAATGTAACTTAAAAAGACAAAAGCAAGTCATCAAGTGCACATTTTATTTCACACATTTACAGATATGCAATACAACCTTTATTTAATTAAACGTTTTTTAATGATTAAAGGAACAGTTAATCCTGGAATGCCTTCAAGCCCGGTGAGTGGTTCAAGTGGGGTAGACAAGGGATGTAGGCTTAGATCCTACGTGCCACCACCGCCGCCATCCTGTGTGCCACCACCGCCATCCTGTGTGCCACCACCGGCATCTTGTGTGCCTCCACCACCACACTGTGTGCCACCACCGGCATCTTGTGTGCCTCCACCACCATCCTGTGTGCCACCACCGGCATCTTGTGTGCCTCCACCACCATCCTGTGTGCCACCACCGGCATCTTGTGTGCCTCCACCAACGTTCTGTGTGCCGCCATCATCAAATACCCAAGCAACCCCATCCTGTGCGCAATCCAGTGCATCATCATCATCATCATCATCCTTTGTGCCACCACCGAGCGCTGGTAACTCAAGGCGTGTACTGACGGAAGAAGTCATGCAGACCCAACGTCTCATGGTTCATGCTGTTAATGCGGTGTGTTCCGAACTGAAAGAAATAAAAACAATTTTGTCAGAAATAAGTGGTTCACTTAAAGAACTTGTGAAAAAATAAAAAGTTTGAATTCACTTGCCTTTTTACTTTCCATTTATTACATTTATTCGCCGCTGTATTGCCATAGCATTATGCACTGCATTAGGAGGGCCAGGGTCGGGTTCATTATCTTCAGTATGGGCGTTTGATGGAACAGGTATACCATTCTTTTGAGCAATGTTGTGCAACACTGCGCAAGCCACCACAATGCGGCAAACCTTTGTAGGGCTGTACAATACTGTGCCACCAGACCTATCCAAGCACCTCCAGCATCCTTTTAGCAGACCAATAGTGCGTTCGACCACTGAAGGCGTCCGGCAATGCTTCTCGTTATAACGCCGTTCTTGTTCAGTTTGGGGTCTAGTTAGTGGGGTTAGCAGCCACGTTCTAAGGGGATAACCACTGTCTCCTGAGAGGTAAAACATTTACAATGTTTCTGTTCCCTACACTGCTGTTGGACAAAATGTAGGAATCATGAGTTGACCCAGGCCATCTCGCAACTACATTTGTCAGAGACATATGCGCATCACATATGATCTGCACGTTCAAAGAATGAAAATGTTTTCGGTTAACAAAAGCAAATTCATTCTCAGATGGTGCCTTTATTGCAACATGAGTGCAGTCAATAGCACCGATTACATTGGGAAAACCGGCGATTGCTGCAAATTGCATTTTAAAGTTGGCCTGTTCAGCTTGCGTGTAAGGAAAACGGATGTATCGGGGTGCCATCCCCACTATGGCATCCCATACATATGGCATGACACGGCTCAGGGATGACTGCGACATACCCGATCGGTCTGCCAACTCTCGCTGGAAAGTACCAGTGGCCAAGTGGCCTAATGTGGTCAATACTTGTACAGGAACACACAGCGCGTGGTTTCTCCACGAGGGTCTTTCCAATACTGGCCGTAATTCAGAACACAATTTCAAGAGGATGGCTCTTGGGAATTGAAATCGGCTCAGGAGCAAGGAAATCTTCACGGTCTCTGAAAACACGCTCCCTCCGTAGAGCGTCATTAGCAAGGTCTTCTAACAGCGCTAGAGCATCCATTATGATGTTATGTTATATACGCACATACAATTTTATAGCCCATTCATTAAAATAAATTTGTAAATTCAAAGTATTTGCACCTGGTAAAGAATGCTGATAATGATAATTCAGGTTGATGCAATTTAATTTATTGGGTGATGTAATAGGATAATTTAGAAGTTTTTCATTTTAAATAGTTATTGCTATTTGGGCCAGTTGGTGTCGCCAAAACACATACTCTTCTAAAAGAGTGTGTACGCACGGTCAAGAGCATCCTTACGGTGCGCACTTATTTACGCCAAGTTTTTTTTTTTATAAATCCCGATATGTGCGTGGAAAAATGCGTACGCATATTTCTATGCCCATTTTGTGCGTACGCAACGTTTATACATCAGGCCCCTGGTCCTTTTTAAAGGAAAATGAAGATAATATGAAAATGGTAGATTGAAGAGCACTTATAGTTCTTTCATCTGTGAAGATACTACTTGAAAACAGTGTAGAATATTTTTCAAAACCATAAGACATGTAGAAGGAGTAAAATAAATAACATTTTATAAGAAAGAGAAACCTTGTAGTATTTTTTATGCATGCAAGGATTCATTCTGTAAAATATTTTAATGTAAGGATCAAATATAAGTGTCCAGATAATGAAAAAGGAGACTTTTTAAGCTTTTCAATGAAATCTTTTTATTATATGATCAAAGAACACAAAATATATAAATTTATCAATTAATATTTATTTATTTATTCAAGAAACCCTCTTTTGGGTCAAAAACTTGTATCATATTTATATGTATGTGTATATTTACTAATACATTCCCTTCTCATGTCAGAAAAAAATCAGGTTTTGTTCTGATAAATCTTTTTAACAAAAATAAACACATGAAGTAAAAATTACAAGGTGAATCACCAGTAAAATGGAAAAGCTTTAAAGGGTTAGTTCACCCAAAAATGAAAATTCTGTCAGTAATTACTCTCCCTCATGTTGTTCCAACCCCGTAAGACCTTCATTCATCTTCACAACACAAATTAAGATATTTTTGTAAAAAGTATTCTCGTCGCTTTATAAACTTAAGACTGAGCCACTGTAGTCACTTGGACTATATTAACAATGTCTTTAATACATTTTCTGGGCCAGCAAGTTATAATGTCTATAGAAGCCTATGGAGGAGTGATCCAGCTGTCAGATTTAATAAAAAATATCTTAATTTGTGTTTCGATTTCCTAGGCAGATATTGACTTGGGACTATATTGGGGTGAAGACACTGCTACTTGGGCGTATAATCGTACCTATAGTTAATAGTTAAAGGGATACTCCACTTTTCTTGGAAATAGGCTCATTTTCCAACTCCCCCAGAGTTAAACAGTTGAGTTTTACCGTTTTCGAATCCATTCAGCCGAACTCCAGGTCTGGCGGTACCACTTTTAGCATAGCTTAGCATAGATCATTGAATCGGACAAGACCATTAGCATCTCTCTCAAAAAAATGACCAAAGAGTTTCAGTGTTTTTCCTATTTAAAACTTGACTCTTCTGTAGTTACATCGTGTACTAAGACCGACGGAAAATGTAAAGTTGCGATTTTTTTTAGGCTGATATGGCTAGGAACTATGCTCTCATTCCTGCGTAATAATCAAGAAACTTTGCTGCCATACCATGAGTCCAGCAGGCGTAATGATATGACGCAGCGCCTGAAAATGGGGACTAGTAGTTAGTGTTTTTGTTCTCCCCCTTGCTTAAAGGAACGGTTCCCTTGGTATTATACTGGTTGCAGAAAGTCATATGCCTCACCCTTGTTCAAATTTCTGTAGCCACATTGTGTGTAGATATTGGCAAGTTGTAACTCTGCAAGTCTAGAAAGTAACACATTTAATGTGACAAATATGCTAAACAAATGTGGAAGAACGTTATTAATAAGATCTATAAAGTCAATAATTTAACATGTAACTCTTTTTAGTTGACGTTGGGTTGCATTCAGTTGTGACATCAACTAAAAAAGATCTTACAGGGAAGACATTGTGAAAAGAGGCTCTGCTTAACTAATGCTAACAAAATGATTTGAGATATTATCAATGATCATGATTACTGCACCACAGCTGTGATTACTAGTTCTAGGCCTATTGCTTATGCTCCTAGCCTATACCTCACTATTTGATAACATATCATAACTAGATACTAGGGGTGTAACGATATTCAAACCAAACCGAAAAACCGCGATACACCACCCACGATACGTATCGTGATACTCTCATGGCGTACCGAGGACGCCCCGCCCCCGGCTCAATGGACCTCATGTCTTATGTGTACACAACGAATACAGCATTATAGCCTAACCACCATTAACACCCTATAATAGCAAGCTCCGTATTTTGTTACTTTCGATAATAAGCAAGGTGTAATCTTTCAAATTCTGTCTATTTGATCACGAAATTCAAACAATAAATGCCGTTTTGGCGCTCTTTGATGTGGCGTGACAGATCGCTGTACTCGCTCCTCATCTAAAGCGGCAGCGCAGAGCGCGAGTAAACGCGATTCTCTTCCTCAGTTACAGAATAAACATGAATGGACACCTGAAGGTATGTTAAAAGATACAGTATACTTACTGAAAGGCATCATAACTTGTGTAATCAATCGATCAGTGTTTCAGCAGCGGAAAGACGCCAATAAAACATCTTAGTTTGTCACATAGCCTTATGTTTACCTCAGGCAAGTCACTCAGTGCCCACAGCTTGTTGGTTCCTAAATGAACTCTTGCACTAAAATGCATTAATGTTATGTAATGTATTTTACTTAACATGTTAATGATTGATATCTTGATTATTTAATGTAGCCTGTTTTAAACATCTGTCATGAAAATGACAGCAACTGTGTAAATATTTATATTTCAATAACAAATTAGAGTAGAAAACATAAGTTAATGAGAAAACTGCCTTATGTGCAGTTTACATGTTTTCATACAATGTGTTGAGTGTTGATTATTATATCTAAAAATAAATAGTATCTGAAATTAGGCTAAAAGTCTAGGCTCTGTTGTTAACCTTTAAGGTTATAGTAATGTGTGGGCTCCCTATACAGTTTACAGCATTAGCAGATTTTTTTTTTTTTTTTTTTTTGATTTTTTTTTTATCCTTGCGAAAAGTTTAATTGTAATTGAATTAATTTAAAGACAAAGACAGAATTTGTTCATTTAACCACTGTAAAAAAAGAAGCAATTTTTTCTTTCTAAAACCCCCAGCCCACCGAACCGGGATGTCAAAACCGTGGGGCTTACCGAACCGTCTGTTTAGTGTATCGTTACACCCCTAGTAGATACCATAGAGACTCTTAATGGAAAATGTAATGTTTTCTGTTAGCAGCCTTGACAAATACCCTGGACTGGCAACTCAAGTGCTGCCACTTGTGTTTGAGAGATCATAGTTCAGGATGATTACAATCATAAAATCAAATTCATTTTATATGACCCTGCCCTAGTAGACACTAGAGGTGTTGAAATTAATCAAATAATCGATGCATCGAATCGTGGACATGGACGATAATCCACCGGGCCATAATCTATTATTTCTGTTTACAATTAAATGTATGCCTAACAACATTTCTCTTTACATATTCTGTTAAGTTTTGCACATTCAGGAAGTGCCATGTGCTTAGTGTTGTAGTTTTATGTTTCCAATGTATTTAGTATTAGAGCACTGCAGAATGTTTTGTTTTTGAAGCTTGAAAAGCTATGAATTAAATATCCTACATGACTTTAATAGAAAAATGTATTTGATGCATCGAGATATCGAATCGCTGACATGATAATCGTAATAGAATCGGGAGATCAGTAAAGATTCACACCTCTAGTAGAGACCTATACAGGCAATCAAAGATGTTCAATATGTCTATGACATTAGCGTACTCAATATCTGCAGAATTATTGGGCAATCACTAAATTAATCATTTTTATTAATCTGTTCTTTTTCAGAAAATGGCTCAGAGAAACACGGCGGCCAAAACAAGTGTGCAGTGCCTCAACTCCTTTAAGGAGAAGAGTGCCGAGTGGGCAAAAAATTTTTTTTATGTGATTGTCGTTATGTCATCGTCAAACTTGCTCTATGAATGAAAGGGTAGTCACCACCAGTGTAAAGGGAGTGCTTGAGAGGGCAGAGAAAAAAAAAAAATTGGGACACCATTTTTGTCTTTTTGTTGTTTTTCCAGAGTGCGACATAAATCCCTATGCCGATGTTTTCGAGGCATTGAAATTGTGACGGATCATTTGTGACAAAGAAATCTCTTTTGGGATTAATAAAGTATATCTTATCTCCTAAATCTCCTGAAAGTCTTTGGTCAAGCTCGGCAGTATATCAAACTTATTTGATTTAATGTTTTCAATCAGTATGAAAAATCAGCTTGCAATGAACAAATATACCCGTACACTCCCTGCAGGGCCGGCCCTGACCAATTTGCTGCCCTAGGCAAGATTTTACCTGGCGCCCCATGCATCACAGCCCATTTCACCCCGTCATTGTGTTCATGATATACAGTATATATATATATACACACACACACTACAGGCCAAAAGTTTGGAAACATTACTATTTTTAATGTTTTTCAAAGAAGTTTCTTCTGCTCATCAAGCCTGCATTTATTTGATCAAAAATACAGAAAAAAAATTTAATATTGTGATATATTATTACAATTTAAAATAATTGGTTTTCAATTCATTATACTTTAAATTATCATTTATTTCTGTGATGCAAAGCTGAACTTTCAGGACCATTACTATCACATTATCCTTTAGAAATCATTCTAATATGATGATTCATTATCAAAGTTGGAAACAGTTCTGCTGCTTAATATTTTTTCATAACCTGTGATACTTTTTAGGATAATTTGATGAATAAAAATAAATAAAAAAATAAAAATAAAAAAAGAAGCAAATGTTTTAAAAATAGAAATCTTTTGTAACAACAATATACACTACTGGTCAGTAATTTGGGGTCAGTAATTTTTTTTTTTTCTTTTTTTGAAATAAATCAATACTTTTATTCAGCAAGGATGTGTTAAATTGATAAAAAGTGATAGCTAAGAAGATTTATATTATTAGAAAATATTTTTATTTTGAATAAATGCAGTTCTTTTTAACCTTTTATTCATCAAATATATTAGGCAGCAGAACTGTTTCCAACACTCATAATAAATCAGAATATTAGAATGATTTCTAAAGGATCATGTGATAGACTGGATGTCACATGTGACACTGAAGACTGGAGTAATGATCCTGAAAATTCACAGAATCACAGAAATAAATGATAGAAGAACTTCAAAAACATTAAAAATAGTAATGTGTCCAAATTTTTGGCCTGTAGTGTATTACATCTAGCATTCAAGTCAAGTCCCCATTATCTTTTATAGCGCTTTTTACAATACAGATTTAATGTGAACTTTGCTATTTTTAATAAACCTGTAAATAAATATCATTACTAATTTTTGCAAATAAATAAAAAAAATGCCATATATCCCCCAAAACTGCACAACTGTAGTGTAAAACATTAATTAAAAAAGTGATAAAAAATGCGTCTTAAAACTGACATGATTGTTATACAAAATCACACTGTCTGTGGCCTCTGGAGAACTCACAATTGCTAACATTAAGTTTAAGGTTAAAATAAATGCCATTAAATTATAGTATCTTAGGCTACTACTATGCAATTAGATACTGTTAATTCACTACATCATGCACTTTACCTGTCTTTATCCCCTTTTATCCTCTTCTCTTCTTTTTGACACTGTATTTATTGCAGACTATAATGCTAATTTATAATGTGTCATGTAAATTTGGCCATCCGTCACAATCAGGAAACTTTCACCGTGTCTAGACCTGGCGCGAGCTGCCAGGTCCGTTTCTACAGGGGAGCCTGAGTGTGTTAAAACAAACAAAAGCAAACCAAAAGCAATGCTGTCTACATTGGATGCGGCGTCGCGCACGCTACACAACAAATTACCAACAACTGATCGCGCGCGCGCTCTTTTTCTGACGCACTTTAAGCACTCGCTGGGCGGGGGAAGATTGATGTGCCGGACTTTTTTTTTTTTTGCTTTATTTGGTAGTATTTCGAAGTAATGGTTTAAATAGTATTATAATTTTTTTTTTTTTTTTTAATTAAAAAAAAAAAAAATCACTCGTTCGCTCATTTTGGCGCCCCTATGGATGAGTGGCGCCCTTAGCATTTGCCTATACTGCCTATGCCGCGGGCCGGCCCTGACTCCCTGGATAAACATTTAGAACAAGTTGGGCCCCCTTTTGCCTCACGAATCACCTTAATCCTTTGTGACGTGGATTCCACAAGATGTTGGAAACAATTCTTAGCAATTTTGTTCCAAATTGACGACAGCATCGCACAGTTCCTGCAGATTTGCCAGTTGCATATCCATGGTGTGCATTTTCCATTCTACCACGCACACCTTTAGGTGGTCTATGACATGCAGTGTTTTCTGACGGGATGTAGCCATGAGCATATGGGTAAATGGTAAAAATGTACCAAGAAAATACCCCATTAGTAGCCGGAATCATCAATTTAAAGGAGAACTCGGTAACTCTAGCGAACTCTAGTCACTTCTTCGCTGATTTTCCCTTTTGTTGTCGCATGTTTTCCCCACGAGCTCCCCCTACAGCTGTGGGAGGGTGTATATTTCACAACACAGTCGTAAAAAACTCACTTGCGGCGGCCTCCTCCCCTTCTCTACCGCTGCTCATGTGCGTTTGTTTTGATCGGAGCAAGCCAACTGTATCGCGTGGAGCTATGTCTACCGAGGTGGGTAATCTGGTAATACATCATACATGCGTGTGTGTTTATGTCGAATTGCCGTAAAGAAATTTGTGTTTCGCGCTCGTTCTCATTCTAGTTCTCGCTTCTCACGAGACTTCCAATTTCTATCTTGCCGGGACGGTACTGGACAAGTTGCAAGGTTGGTTTTCCGCCTGGGAACGCTGGGGGGAGCGGGGAAAGTCACCAATATCACCAGAACAGGTTGTTTAACCATCCAAATGATTTCTAGACAGTTTTATTAAGTTAAAAAAGTTACCAAGTTCTCCTTTAAGACGTGATGGATCCACACTTGGTGTATCTTGTGAATATGTTGTTTTTTCCATTTCATGTTTGGTATCATTTTAAGTGTCTCAGTGCGATTGGTAAAATGGTCTTAATTTCCACCCCCTGGGGTACACGGATTGACCCAAACAACTCTAAACAATATTTGTATAACCCTTTTGTTCTGTCCTCTTCTCAGGGCACACATGGCAGAAGCGCTGATGACGGGGGAGGTCTGTCCAACTGCTGCAGTCTATGCCTACCCTGGGAGACGTCCGTGTGCTCGTCTTCAGTTTCGTCTCCAAGCTGCTCATCTTCATCCTCACTTGTGCCAGACACAGATAAAACTTACACAAACAATATAACAGCAGAAGAGGCTGATGATATACAGATGGAATTGTTGCATTTTTGATGACTCAGCTGGTCCACTGTTGACATGGCAGGACGGGTCAGTGCTCTCTACTGAGACCAGTAGCGTGTTCACTACACGGACACACACATGCTTTGTCCAAAATCATACCTGCTTTCCCTGGGCGAACGGCTTTACTGGATCATAGGAATTAGTTTACCCTTTTAGCATCTCAAAACGTCCTTTCCCACAGACCCGTATAAAGTAGATCTCATCATAATGAGCCAGTGAGTTTAAAAATAAATAAAATAGTAAGTCGTTCCTGCTTTCCCTGGGCAACTGGCTTTTCTGCCTTCAGGATCTGGCAGCATACCTTAATAAAAAAACACACTGACGGCCTATCAACATCGAGCACAGCATGGAGCACAGATGGGCGATGTTACACAGTGACGTCAGGATCAGAACTTTTGACTGGAAGCTCAGTCTGCATCAACATAAGTTTACTTTAAGACTATATAAAAACGTGCTGTACAAAAACTTTTGCATTTTTACAAGCATCTTCACAAGCTTCAGATCATATATACACATATTATATATGCGCTTCTGTCTGGGCTGTGAAAAAATGAGCAAAAGTTGTGAAAAAGGTGAAAAGTGCGTAAAAAAGGCCATGGGGCGATCGAGTGAGGGTCACAGCGTGACATCAGGGGGTCAGGAGCATTCGGGGCCGTTACTGGGGGTCGTCTGGGCCAGAGTGAGGTCTCCTGGTACCCACTGGTACACTAATACGCAAAGTTGTGAAAAATTTTGCTTGCTCACTTAATTTTGATTAATTCCCACGGAAAACAGTACAAAATATCTATTGTTATTTTAATACTTAAATAAATAGATCTTGATTTTTTTTTGTTTAAAGTTTGATATTTGGACTGGAAACAAGACAAATATACAAATATACTATGCATTTTTTTGCACTATCCCCTATACACTATAACAAACAAAAACAAGGCAGCTTAACCCAACTAAATGTAATAATAGTTAGAAATTACTCATCCTTCAGAAGCCATTTCAGATTTTGAGAAAAACAGTGAGAAATTCAGGATCTCCAGATGATCCCACAGTTAACTGTATAAAGGAATGACCTGCAATGACCTCTCTAACCCTTACCTGAGTTTGTGTATTCAAACTAGCCAATCAGAACTCGCATTACACCAGCCCTCACCAGCCCCCTTGCAAAGGTGTGAATCCCACCCTGGAAAGACAATAATAGCCTATGTGTATTTTTCTCTTTGTTTCAGTGTGTGTGCACAAAGACACAAGCAGTGCCAGCGGAGTGGTGATTTCAGGAGCAATGATGTGGTGAGTAGAAAAAAGCATTCATATAAAATATTTTGTCATTCGGCCAAATCTTCATCTTTATTAACTTGATTTATAATAAATTAAAGCTTGTGGTAATAATTCACATTTCATTTATGTTTTCAATTGTTTTGTTTTTTTTCTTCCCCAAGGCATCCACTGTGATTTTAAGCCGTACTGACAGTGAACACACATCCTCATCGGAGGAGATCGTAGGAGGAGGTCATATTCCTCCACCTCCTATTTGAGCCTCCTCCTAAAAAGGCATTTGAGATAGCTGCCGGCTGGGCTAGTCGAAATTTTCACAGTCGAATCACTTCAGGCAGAGTCAATTGAACAGGCAGAAGATCTTATTACGGCGGAAGCGCCAAACTCTTCTGTTACACTCAGAACTGAGACTGCACGTGCACCGACCTACGCGGAGGTAGTGACACGGGGCGGACACACATCCACCAGTAGCTACACCACCACAGGTAACACCAGCACCAGGAGCAAGTGATGTGGTTAGTAGAAATAAGTATTCATATAAAATTGAATACTGAATACATTGTATTCAATAAAATTGAATACATTATCTGCTGATTGCTGATCGATTGCTCCTGTCTGCCTCTCTGCCTGCTGTGAGTTTGTTTGCTTCGGTGCTGTAAGCTCCGTCTTAGCCTCATATTTCTTTGTTTTGAACCATCATTTACTACAATTTGTAGTTGTTTATACTAAATACAGCTTACCCAACATCTCAGATTGACATCGCTAGCATCCATTACTACTAGCACAACACGCTAATTCGCTACTGCTAGCCTGTTAACGCGCCACCCGCGCGCTCAGCTGTTTTATTTATTTATTTTTCTCTCGCGCGCTCGCGCCTTTGAGTTAATAAAAGCTCAGGTAAGTAATAATCAGTCAACAAATACGGTGAGTAATGTCTTGTCCTGTTATTGTCACCTGCACTTCATGCCACATGTTTAGCATAGGCTTCTCTGTTGGCAATGTAGGATTTATATGTGATAAATGCAAGGAGTCAGTTAGGCTGACAGAGAAGATTTCAGAACTAGAAACACGCATCCAAACCTTAATTGAGGATAGTAAGAGTGCTAGAGCTTTAGATACTATTTTGGATGTGCCTAGCATAGTGAACTCTTTACATGGTTCGGTTCCAGCTGAAGTAGTGCCTGTGCAGCCGGGCAAATGGGTGACAGTGAGGGATCGCTCTAGTCGCGGATCAAAAAACCACTCTTCCTTTCCGATTACCACAACAAATCGATTTGCCCCTCTCAGTGAAACACCCACTGAGAATTCTGTTGATTGTGCCCTAGTTATTGGTGATTCGATCACACGGAACGTGAAAATAGAGACACCAGCGAACATAGTCACATGTTTGCCGGGAGCCAGAGCGCCTGACATCAAAGCAAATTTAAAAGTGCTGGCTAATGCTAATCGTAAATTCTCTAAGATCATTATTCATGTCGGCACTAATGATGTTCGACTCCGCCAGTCGGAGATCACCAAAATTAATATTAAAGAGGTGTGTGAACTTGCAAGTACGATGTCAGGCACTGTAATCTGCTCTGGCCCCCTTCCTGTTCGCAGGAGTGATGAGATAGTTAGTAGATTGTGTTCACTGAATCGCTGGCTGTCTGAGTGGTGTCCGTGTAATAATATAGAATTCATAGACAATTGGAAAAGTTTTTGGGGCAAACCTGACCTGTTGAAAAGAGATGGTATTCATCCCTCCTGGGATGGTGCTGCTCTTCTCTCTAGTAATATGGCTCATAGTCTTAGAGCTCAAACATG
This sequence comes from Vimba vimba, assembly GCA_022828995.1. Classification (NCBI taxonomy): domain Eukaryota; kingdom Metazoa; phylum Chordata; class Actinopteri; order Cypriniformes; family Leuciscidae; genus Vimba; species Vimba vimba. The sequence continues at coordinate 43,905,673 of CM040821.1, forward strand.
ACATATTGGGCACCAGGGCAGGAAGCAGACAGACTGGCTAAACCAACCGTCTGCTAGCGGCCTCGCGTCACCCAGGTCAGATAGATCCCATCACATAGAGCCTCTTTCACCTAGCTATCATCATATAGAGACTGTGTCTGTTCCCCGAATTTGGAAATCCAAAAAATGTTTAAACCTATCTAAGGTTAAAAATTTAATTGATGTTCAACAAATAAAAAACAGCTATAATACAGATGAGCAAATGCTAAAGCTTGGGTTGCTGAATATTCGATCGCTTACTTCAAAAGCACTCATTGTTAATGATATGATTTCAGATAATAACCTAGATGTGCTGTGTTTGACAGAAACCTGGCTAAAACCAAATGATTACATTACTTTAAATGAGTCAACCCCGCAAGATTACTGTTATAAACATGAACCTCGTCTTAAACGCAAATGCTGTAATTTATAGTAATAGTTTCAAAACCACTAAGAAATCAAGTTTTAAATATAATTCTTTTGAAGTGTTAGTGCTTAATGTAAAAATATATAGTATAAATGATAAATCACGTTTGAGATTTATGCTGGCTACTGTATACAGGCCACCAGGGCACCATACAGACTTTATCAAAGAATTTGCGGACTTTCTATCAGAGTTAGTATTGGCTGCAGATAAAGTACTAATTGTTGGGGATTTTAATATACACATCGATAATGAAAAAGATGCATTGGGTTTGGCATTTAAAGACATTGTAAACTCAATTGGAGTTAGACAACACGTGTCAGGACCTACTCATCGTCGTAATCATACTCTAGATCTAATATTATCACACGGAATAGATGTTGATGCCGTTGAAATTCTGCAGCAGAGCGATGACATCTCAGATCATTATCTAGTCTCGTGTAAATTACATTTAGCCAAGGCTGCAAAGCTGACTCCGTGTTTCAAATATGTTAGACCTATCACTTCTGCCACTAAAGATTGCTTTATTAATAATCTTCCTGATCAGTTTCATCATTTTAGCATCCCGGATAGCTTAGAAAAACTTGATATTGCAACAGAAACTTTTAACTCTCTCTTTTCCAGCACTTTAGACACAGTTGCTCCGCTGCGCTTAAAGAAGATTAAAGAAAATAGTCCAACGCCGTGGTACAACGAGCACACTCAGGCCCTTAAGAGAGCAGCCAGAAAAATGGAGCGCAACTGGAAGAAAACAAAACTAGAGGTATTTCGCATTTCATGGAAAGAGAGCTCGATTGCTTACAGAGAGGCTTTAAAAGCTGCTAGATCTGCTTATTTTTCAAACCTATTAGAAGAAAATAAACATAATCCTAGGTATTTATTTGAAACGGTGGCTAAACTAACGAAAAAGAAAGCTTCAAGCCCAGAAGTTTCCAAGCAGCACAGCAGTAATGACTTTATGAACTTCTTCACTTATAAGATTGATAATATCAGGGATAAAATTATAACTATGCAACCGTCTACTACAGTATCGCATCAGGCAGTGCATTGTAGCCTCCCTGAGGAAAAATTTGATTCATTCGTAGCTATAGGAGAGGAAGAATTTACTAAACTCGTTAAATCATCTAAATCTACAACATGTATGTTAGACCCTATACCGACTAAGCTACTGAAAGAGATGCTTCCAGAGGTCATAGATCCTCTTCTTAATATCATTAATTCGTCTTTGTCTCTAGGATACGTACCAAAAAACTTTAAGAATATTTAGAATATCAAAATCAACTGCTGGCGGTAGATCCTTTTCCTATTTAGCACCAAAACTTTGGAACAGCCTTCCTACCATTGTCCGGGAAGCAGACACACTCTGTCAGTTTAAATCTAGATTAAAGACACATCTCTTTGACATAGCGTTCACATAATACATTATAGACTTCTATAATTCAATATTAGGCTGCATAGATTAGGTCAGCTGGAACCGGGAACACTTCCCATAAATCCTGATATACTTGTTACATCATGAGAAGAATGGCATCTACGCTAATTTTAGTGTCTTTGTTTATCCCAAGGTTTTCCCGCAGCCTGCCGGATCCAGGCCGTTTCCAGATCTGATGAAGGACCTTCGCCTGGACCCGATGTCAATGCAGTGCTGAAGTGCCAACTAGTCTCTCCCTATGGAGGATCCCTTTACCACTCTACAGATAAAGCGTCGTCGGGAAAACTCAATTTGCGTATGTACCCCGAATTAATAAAATAAAATAAAATTCTGAATCAAAACTGTAAGGAAACACCAGTAATTTGTTTAGGCTTGGTTTTTAGGTAATTCCAAACCTGCACACATCAACGCACATAACTATAGAACCCGTTCTTAATGCGCATCTGAACGCCATCAGCGTTTCTCACAGGTTCGCGTTTAAAGTCTGTGTAGAGAGAATGGTGTCGTCTTAGCGGCCCTAATTTAAAAACAAATGATCGTTGCGACGGAAGCGAATCAATCAAAACTAACTTTAGCTGGAAAATAACTTTATTAAAGAAACGCTACAAAGCCAAAACAATCTTACGTTAAATTATACATTTATCTCTGTAAAGCTGCTTTGAGACAATCTACATTGTTAAAAGCGCTATATAAATGAAGATGACTTGACTTGACTAAAATTAGGCCAAATCTTCATCTTTATTAACTTGATTTATAACAAATTAAAGGGCACCTATTATGCAAAATTCACTTTTACATGGTGTTTGAACATAAATGTGTGTTGGCAGTGTGTGAGCAAAACCACCCTAGAATGATAAAAATCCACCCAGTAGTTTTTTTACTATCTCAATAAATCATAAGCACTGTCTCAGAACGAGCTGTTCTAGATTTCCCTCATTGTGACATAGAATTGAGCTAAGCCCCACCGACGTGATTTGATTGACATCTGGTTTTGGCATAGGCCCCGCCCTCGGTGATCTGTTCTGCACACCATCGCCATTGTTTCAACGACAGCCGATAATGTCTCCTAAGAAGTGTAGGTGTTCTGTTGTGGGATGTAAGAATGGACATTCTAGTCTTCACTGACATCAGAGCCACCGAAAACGCAGCGGATGGATTTTATTTATGAAGAAAAGGCACCACTTATACTTCCGTTGCCTACAGTTCGCGATCCAACGACACCTCCAGAAAAAGTAAGTGTATTTTATGATTTTTGAGCAAATAGTCATTTCAATCGATGTCAACCAGTTCAACAACAAATGCGTCTAAAGCTATTTATTGTCGTCGTCATAGGATGTCTCAACAAACAACGTCAGACAGTTTTATGTCACGCAGGCATTTTTTTGCAGCATTTACAAATGTAAATAAATTAAGGTCTGCTCTATCTCCATAGACAGTAGGCTATATAAACGTCTATCTCCCTCCCCTTAAGAAATAAATAAATAAATCATTTGTACTTAGCAAACATTATCACAGTAGTGTGTGTGTGTGTGTAGTTTCAAAAAATTGCGCGAACGTTATCACAGTTTGTGTGTGTGTGTGTGTGTGTGTTGCACATCCATAATGGCAAAGGAGACGCGATTAAAACTTTGTAAGTACATAAATGTATCAAATAACCATTCCGAGACGTTTAGTCCATTCTCATTCGTGTTTATTCTGTGCCGGACTCTCTTCATCATCTGGGTCCAGCAGCAGGGCGGGGATATGCAGCTCATTTACATTTAAAGTGGTACACACAAAACAGGTCTTTTTAAAACAGGCCCCAAAAATGACATTTTCAAATGGTTATAATAAATTACCTGTGGGGTATTTTGTGCTGAAACTTCACAAATGCATTCTGGGGACACCCAAGACCAATATTACATCTTCTAAAAAGGGGCATAATAGGTGCCCTTTAAAGCTTGTGGTAATAATTCACATTTCATTTATGTTTTCAATGGGGTTTTTTTTCTTCCCCAAGGCAACCACTGTGAAGCCGCACTGACAGCGAACACACGTCCTCATCGGAGGAGATCGTAGGAGAAGGTCATATTCCTCCTCCTCCTCCTCGTCGTCCCAACAGCCCCAACCATCCGCCCCATCTCCTCCACTACCTCTTCCTCATGAGGAGGACTTTGATTTGTATTTTGAGGAGGACTTTGATGAGTATTTTGCAGACGACGACGAAGAGGATGACGACTGATTATTTGTTTTAAATAAAAAGAAATATTTTATATATCATTATGGTCTACTCTTCTCATTTTTAAAATATATTTCCAACATAGCCAGTAAACAGTAAAATGTTAGACAAAGTACCTAAGAGACTATGAAAAACAAACTAGTTAAAAAAAGTTGTCAACACAAACTTTAATTTGGCTTGAGAAAGCCTATCCTAAAAGTTTGAAATAGTTTTAAAAGCTTGAAGGTTTTCATAACCTTATATATATATATATATAACAATAATATCAAAATACATTTAGTAATCAATATATTCATTGAAAAAAAAAATCCTACAATATAACTTTGTATATTACTATTAACTCTTAAATCCTATATTTCTTCTCCTGGTTCAGTTTTTGCCACTGTATTTCTTTTTAAGGGTCTTGTTTTAACCTATGGTTTTAACACTTTATCCTAATCCCACCAAAACCACACTACACACACTACACACACACACTTAGACCTACGCTGTCCTAGTTATTTGTGTGATATGAGTAAAGTTACACGATCTCATTTTTACACCACTTCATTTTAACATCACACTAAACATCACTTCAGAATTAAAAATGGTAAAATAAAATGTAAATAAAATTACAACAAAAAAAAAGAGTAGCTTGCCTGTAGTGTACCAGAGACTTTGAGTGTACTCACCATGCAGCGATGAACATCGGAAATGAAAACATGCTAGAATCGACGTCATGACTTCAAGTTCACGCCACTAACCAAAGAGAAGAGATGTTGGCGGGAAGAGACGTGCGGCCCCACCTTGATCGACGTCATCACTTGCCAGTAACCAATGAGAAGCATTGTGGGCGGGGATGCATGTGCAGCTCCGCCCAAATCTGCAGGCTGCAGCCAGGTGCTTCTCGGAGCGGTGATCAAAAACACCTGGGTTACACAATTAGGAAATCTTACGAAGGCCACATGGAGCTTCTGATTGGCTGGTTTGTAGATCACCGATATTCAAATTAAGCATTTCCTTCGAGTTGTTTGTGATGGAGATTGGCAACAGCTAGACTGTGAATGGGCAAGAGATGGCGGAAGGAAGTGAGGAGACAGGATTTGAAGAAGAAGGCGGGAGAGATGGGTGTGTTTGGAATGTAATGCGGTCAAGAAAACGAAAAAAAAAAGGAGAAAGTAATATCTAATATAGATGAAACAGATAGTGAACAAAAAACGACAATAGTAAGTAAACAACAACAAGAAGAAGAATATAAAGTGATCATGAAACTATCTCAGGAGGGTCGTCATTTGGTGAGTGGAATCCGATTCAACTAACAAAGTCGATAAACAAATTGCTAGGCGAGGTCAAAAATGCAAAAGTATTAAGAAGTGGAGCGCTGCTGATTTTCTGTAGGAATAAAATGCAACAAGAGAAAGCCATAGAACTGAATAGAATAGATAGCAATAGAATTAAGTGTGTCTCGACTGAAAGCAAGGCGATGGTGCGAGGAGTTATTACAGGAATACCGGTAAATGTTACTGAAGATCAAATCAGAGACAATATAACAGGGGCAAACGTGGTAAAACGCCTTAAAACAACCAGAAATGGGGAGAAAAGCGATAGCCTGTCTGTTATGATTAAAGTTGATGAAGCAAGACTTCCAAGTAAGATATACATAGGATACATGAGCTACGAGATCAGGCCATACATCCCTCCCCCATTGAGGTGTTTTAAGTGCCATAGATATGGCCATGTAGCAGCAGTGTATGAGGGTAAACAAAGATGTGGTAGGTGTTCAGGCGAGCATGAGTATGGGAAATGTGGAGAAGGAGTAAAGCTGAAATGCTGTAACTGTGGAGGGGAGCACAGTGCAGCCTATCGTGGATGTGAAGTTAGCAAGAGAGCAATGGAGGTGCAGCGAGTGAGATCGATGCAAGGAATAACATATGCAGAAGCTGTAAAGAAAGTGTCTAAGGAAAAGGAAAAGGAAGCCTATAAACCAGAAACCAAAGAAATTAAAAGTAGGTCTTGTGAGAAATGTGGAAAAATTGAGGCAAAAAAGGATCTGTTAGTTATGGGCAAAAATGAATTTGTGATGTTTATGGTTGAGGTGATAAACTGCTCGGCACAGACAGACAGAAAGACCGAAAAGATCAAAATAATAGTTAAATCAGCGGAAAAGTATCTAGGAATAAAAGGGCTTAGCTGTGAGGTAGTGGAAGAAATGATAGTGGTGGGAAGCACAAGCTCGCAGACATGGGCTGGTGGCTCTTTATGATATTAGCTATATTGCAATGGAACTCCAGAAGCCTTATAGCAAATGGACAGGAATTCAAGAGTTTTGTCTCATATTTAGCAGCTAGACCTCATGTAATATGTGTGCAAGAAACATGGTTAAAACCACAGTTGGACTTTGTATTGTATGGATATACTTCAATTAGGAGAGATAGAGAAGCAGGAAAAGGTGGAGGGGTAGCAACTTTTGTTAAAAGTGGGGTAAGATATAAACTTATTAGTAAAGGGAAAGAACATGAATCTGTTGTAATTGAAGTATGGTCAGGGGAAAATAGTATAAGAATAGCAAATTTTTACAACCCTTGCAATAAATTAAGTATTGATATGTTGGAAGTAGTTTGCGGAGCAATACAGGGCAAAATAGTGGTATGTGGGGATTTTAATGCACACAGCACATTATGGGGAAGTAAAAACACAGATATAAATGGATTAGTAATAGAGAAATGTATAGATGATAAGGAGCTGGTGTGTATTAATGATGGAAAGAGCACAAGGTATAATAGTTCAAGTAATACAGAAAGTGCTATTGATCTAACACTAGTGTCAATTGGAATTGCAGGAGTTAGTGCATGGGAAGTAATAAGTAGATCGACAGTGGGTAGTGATCACTATCCGATGATAACTAGGATTGGCATAGAGGTGCAACAGGATGAGGAAGTGGAAATACCTAGGTGGAAATTAGATAAAGCTGATTGGCAGTCATTTCAAGAAATTAATGAGATTAAGTGTGTAGAAATACTGAGTAGAGATATAACATGTGGAGGAAATGAATAGTGCAGTAGTTGCAGCCATTATACAAGCAGCAGAAGAAACAATTCCTAAAAGTACAGGAAATAAACCGGGAAAAAGTGTGCCGTGGTGGGATGAGAGCTGTAGAATAGCAGTTAAAAGAAGAAATAAAGCATTTAGACAGATTAAAGCTCACCACACACTAGAAACTTTAATTAGCTATAAAAAAGCACAAGCAGTAGTTAGGAAAATGATTAGATCAGCCAAACGCATGTATTGGAGACAGTATTGCAATAAAATTGGAAGTGAAACTCGGTTGTCAGATATATGGAGAACAATTTGAAGAATGAGTGGATTAGGTAGAAAGGTTGAAATGCCAGTGTTATGTAGCAGTAATAAGAATGCAGTTAGTAATGTAGAAAAAGCAGAGCTTTTGGTAGAAACTTTTGTGAAAATCCACAGTTCTGGAAATTTATCCACAGTAGATAAACAGCATAGGAACCAGATACTGTTGAAAACTCTGGAATAAAAGAAAGTAGAACTGCATCAGGAGGAGATATGGACCTGCCTTTTACTATGTTTGAATTAAAAAGGGCTATCCTAAATGCACGACAAACAACACCAGGGAAAGATGCTGTATGTTATAGCATGCTAGTGCATATGAAAGCTGTGTCACTGGAGGTAGTATTAAGGCTGATTCAATATGATATGGAATGCAGGTAGAATTCCACTTGAATGGAAACAGGCAGTGATAATCCCAATACTCAAACCCGGTAAAAATGCGGTAGACCCATCAAGTTATAGACCTATTGCGTTAACATCACAATTAGGGAAAAGTATGGAAAGGATGGTAACAGATAGGTTAAGTTATTATATGGAAAGTAAGGGTCTTTTTTCAGCGTATCAGTCTGGATTTCGTAAGGGTAGGGGGACAATGGACTCTATTTTGTGCTTAGAAGCAGAAGTTAGGAAAGCACAAACTAATAAGGAAAGTGTAATTGCTGTGTTCTTTGACGTCGAAAAAGCGTATGATATGCTGTGGAAGGATGGACTACTTATACAACTTAACAGATTAGGAATAAAAGGTAAATTATTCGGGTGGGTATTAGACTTCCTAGACAGAAGAACAATAGAAGTTAAGGTTGGTACAGAGTATTCAAGTAGGCATATTATGGAAAATGGTACACCACAAGGTAGTGTTTGCAGTCCTATACTATTTAATATTATGATAAATGACATTTTTGATCAGGTAAGCAGAAGTGTAGGTAAGTCACTTTATGCAGATGATGGAGTACTCTGGGTTAGGGGTCGAAATGTAGAATATCTAAGGAAAAAAATGCAAATGCAATAGAGAAAGTTGAACAATGGACTTATAAATGGGGATTTAAACTCTCAATCTTAAAAACTCAAGTTATACGTTTCTCTAAGCGCCATAAAGTAGTGCCACTGAAATTGTATGGACAAGATTTGGAACAAGTTAAGGTGGTGAGGTTTTTAGGAGTTCTCTTTGATGAGCGGATGACTTGGTGTCAACATATTGATAAGGTCAGAAATAAATGTAAGAAGATCAATAATGTGTTGAGATGTCTATCAGGGCGTGACTGGGGAGCGAGTAGAGCATCGCTAATAAACATTTATCAGACTCTCATGAGAACTGCGTCTGATTATGGTTGCTTAGCGTATATGTCAGCATCGGATAGTAACCTTAAAAAGCTTGATGTGGAACAGGCACAGGCACTTCGGATTTGTACTAGAGCATTTAAAATAACACCAGTAACTGCAATACAGGTGGAGGCAGGAGAGATGCCGCTACGTATTAGGAGGGTCAAGATCATGTTGGCGTATTGGACTAATTTACAAGGACATAGTATGGAGCACCCCACAAAAACTGTCTTGCAGGAATGCGCAGAGCATAGTAAAAGCAATTTTTACAGCTTCGGATGGGTGGGGAATGCTAAGGCTCAAAATGTAGGTATCAGTCAGTTGCAAATAGGATCCACTGTGGCAATATCAACGATACCACCCTGGAAATTTATAACACCATCTGTGAATATAAGCTTACAACAAATACTAAAAGAAAACTCAAAAATAATGCCAGAGTGGATAATAGATAATAAGCAGTATCAAGAGGAATTATTTATATTCACGGATGGATCAAAGCAGCCAGAAACAGGCCGTACTGGTGCAGCCTTTTTTATTCCTCGGTATGAAGTAGCAGTCAAAAAGAGGACAACAGATTACCTGTCAGTTTACACAGTGGAGTTAGTAGCAATTTTACTAGCGTTAGGGTGGGTGGAAGAAAATAGTCAGGACCAAGGTGTCGTTATAGCCTCAGGCAGTTTATCAGCATTATTAAGTATTCAATCTGGGAGAGCATCATGTAGACAAGACCTCATTCATCAAATACTTCACTTGCTTCTTACACTTCATAATAAAAGAATAGCTGTCTCCTTCCTTTGGGTTCCTGCTCATGTAGGGGTGGAAGGAAATGAAGCTGTAGATATGCTAGCAAAAAACTCTATAAAGCATGAAACAGTAGATGTGCGCATACCAATATGTAGAGTAGAGGTTAAAACCATCATAAAGCAATATTCACTTAAAAAATGGCAGGAATATTGGAGCACAGCGGATACAGGACGTCATTTATACAGTATTCAAAATCAAGTAGTCACAAGCATGAGGAAGGGCAGAAGCCCAAGGGAAGAGATGTTAGTTTCACGTCTTAGAATGGGTCACACTGGTTTAAATACAACATTGTACAGAATAGGAAAACACCCCACTGGACTATGCACTTATTGTAATGTTCAAGAGACAGTGAAGCATATATTGTAAGACTGCAAAAAATATGAAAAAGATAGGGTAGAATTAAAGACACAAATGGATGAACAAAGCATTACACTTTAACATTTATTAGGGAAAACATCTGGGAAAATACACATATTATTAATTTTGTTTTTGAAAAACACTGGGTTAAGCGAAAGAATTTAATAGTTTTTTTTTTTTTTTTGCAATCTCCTTTGTTGTCATTATAATGCCCACACTTCAGTCTAGTAGGTAGCGGTAATGCACCTTTGAGATGAGTTGCCAACCGCCATTTAAAAACCTGAAAGAAGAAGTTGTTTGTGATGCACAAGAAATAGTTGCTAACCGCCAATAAAAAAAAGAAGAAGAAGAAGAAGTTGTTGTTTGTGATTGCAGAATACCAGCTGTCTGCAAATTTAAACATAGCTATTTAAACAGTGTTTTCAGGTTGCGATAGGAGACAGGCATTGAACTGTAAGTGTTTATACATTTTGATGGGTTGTTGTGACTTGTGATATTTTATTTGACACGACTGCTGCGTTTAAGTAAAGATTAAAGCCCATGTTGCTGGTTAACCACCACTGTCGATTAATGGGTACATAAATCACTCAAGATATGTATTTCATTTTTAAAATGTCTCCAAAAATGTTCTTAAAGACCAGTTTTTTATCGCAATTCAGTGATGATGTCACGTTGGGGAGAAGTGGAGGAAAGGTAGCCTCAGCCTAGTATTATGGTGCATTCAAGCCATCTCGTGTAGATCGTATTTACGAGTTGAACGCACTTGAACGCCACCACAATGTCGTAAACGCTTAATAATTAAATGCATGGTCCGAGGAGAATGAGAGAGTTGGTGAAGTGTCCTGGTGAGTTGCTATCATTTAGCAACGCAGCAAATGAGCACTGGAGCTAGTCTACGAGCAGCAGTGCACAATAACGACACATATTTTTTTTAAACAAATTACTGTCATTGAATACCACCGAGTGAAATCAACGTTTTCTTTATATCTAGTGGCAGTGATCATGACGTTAGTTCAGATAAGTACCGGTAACATTTGTCATAGTGTCGTAGTACTGGTAAGTTAAACTTTGTCATCTAGAAATAGAAGGCATCATGCTAGCTATGGGCGTTTCTAAGCGTTTATCTCTTCCTCCGGTGAAAATGTTGCAAACATAGCTGCCGCGTGTCTGTCGCTGTGTTTGGCAGGTGCCGTCCCATGGAAAGTTGGAAACTGCGTTGGAAATCTTGTGCTGTAGGGAAGTGAGTGCGTTTTGGTCACTGGTCGAGGAGCTCACCCCGCGACCAGATGTGACGTGCCTCACTCAGCATCCAGAGTTTTTACACCCAGCACAAACACAGTTAGTTCACCATTGTCAATCTACCTACTATACATTTCTATATTTATTTATCTAGGTAGCTGCTAGCTATCTATGCTAACGTTATGCTATCTGGCGGTCTGCTTATCTCTCTATCTATCTGTCTGTCTATATATCTATCTATATCTATGTATTTATCCATTTATCTATAATCTGTGCTGATCTGAATACTCTCGTCTCTCTAGTCACTCTCAATGCTCTTAAGGCGGGCTTTGGTAAATTCTCTCGCCAAGTAGTGATGGGCGATACTGCAAATTTCGGTATCGATCCGATACCAAGTAAATACAGGGCCAGTATCGCCGATACCAATACTTCATTTTAAAAGCATGCACTTGAACTTGTATGCACTTTCCTGTGCTAGAGCAGTGTGTCATGATTTATGAGGTGAATGCATCATTAATATGCTAAATCTGAATACGTTTTCATGACTACTAGGCCTAAATATTTTGTGATTTGTGCTCTCAACTCGCCTGTAATTAGTCAGTGACTTACAAATCTACCCTAATTATAGTACTAGCCTACTGTTCCAAGGTTTGGGGTCTGTAAGATTTTTAATTCTCTTCTGCATTTATTTGATCAAAAATACAGTAAAAATTTTAATATTACAATTTAACATGGGCCTTCTGTTTTCTATGTCATAGTAAATTTTAATTTAAAAAAAAAAATGTCAGAAAAGCAACATGTAAGTTCTTAACCTGTTAAGCTGCAACCCCACTTTTGAAAAATCCCCAGAAATGACATACCCAAATTGAAACAGATACAGTTCATGAATCCTTTGTACTAAAAGCACAAGTATGATCTAATTTGAAAGCTGACACCTGGCAGTTTATTGTAAATGTAGAATTAATTATTGTCATAATGAAAAAAAATGTAATAAATAGCTTCAAAGTTATTAGAAATTATTTTTTTATGAAACATCCTCATGAAAATAAAATTGAAGTTGGCACTGTAGCAATCTAGAAATGCACTACAGCTAAAGCCACATGTCTAAACATTTTATGTTTAAAATCTGAAGATAATAAGTCCAAAACTCTGTATTTAGTTAAATGTTTTTCAAGACCATGTCATTGACTTTATTTTGATTTGACTCTAAAATGCAACTGATGTTTATTGTCATCTTCTAACCATCTATCCAGTATATTGTCTCTATTGTTTTGTGGTGCAGACGAGCCCCATTCAGTCTCAGTCTCCCCCTGCACACATTCACACCTCTCCAGCCTGGTTATGGCTCGAAATATGCATTTCTTTTGTCTGCATTATAGTTACTAACGACTGGCTATTCACAGGCTATTCATAGGTTTTCAGTCCCTAATTTCTTTTCTCAAAGTTCACCTCACATTTTAAACTGTATCTGCATTTCTTGAATAAAGAAACATTTCAGTAAGCATTCAAAAAATCATAAAAGTATAACTGCTAGTGGCAGATGCACCTAGGGCTAGCTAGCATGTTAGCTTAGCACACCATCAATACACGACAATTTATGAGATTAAAACCATGTTTGTGCTCCAAACTTACATTATAACGCAAGTCGAGTATTTTAAATAATCTTCTGTGATCTAATTTGGCTTCAGATAAAAAAAATCAGACATCAAAATATAGGCTACTAGTATTCTGTACAATATAATCTATCATTATGAAAATACCTGGCATGGCTTGAAAAACACAGGTAACTCAAATATCATTGCAATCATGTTTATTGTCTTCAAAACATCTTTATCTGCATGTTACAGCGCGATCTCTGTAGCTTTGTGTGTATCAGTGACGTCCTGGAATGTCACATGACCATGGTCCTTCTTCATGTTCCATATATGGACTATTATTGTGCATATAGCGCCCTCAGGCTATTGGTATGAATTGAAAACACAGTATCAGAGTATCCAAGCGCTCATAATGATTACATCGATGCATTTGGGTATAAATTCAAAAAATATTATTCCTGTCTATAGAAATCTGATGTAAACCTATGAGAATCTATCAATATTTCTCCAAATCTGCACATTTTTGACCTAAAAGCTGAGGGACGTTGTTTTGTGTATCGCTGTCATGACGACACCACAGGAGTTTTTTTTATGAATGAAAGCGACTGACGCGCATAATTCATATTAAAGGTATGGACTCATTTTTTCATTTCATAACTCCTGACACAAATTTAGAAATAACTGTCGCTATAAGTTTCTCAGAATACAATATTGGTCAAATACTGAAACTTGAGTCTTATATCTTTTTAATGATGTATAGTTTGTCAAGGTATAACATTAAATCTGATAGTAACTTTGGGTAAACGTACCTATAAAGCTCACCAAAATGTACATTGAGACATTTTTAGTGCACAAGATATTGGTTTTAGTACAGGAAGTTATTTTAAAATAAAATATTAATCTCTCACACTATAATATTTCATTTTATTTTAAATGACAAAAGTATTTCAATTAAGATGTACATCATTAAATATAAAAAGTCTGGCTGTGCTTAATGGGTACGTTTTGTACCCTTTAAGCACACCCCTGTTCCCAATAAGCTCACAACAAGTTTTATTAAAAATTCTTGTTTATTTTAAACAACCTTTTTAAGGAATAATTGAAAAAAGTTTTATTTGAAGGTACAGAGTCAATCACAAAAAAACAGAACACTAAAATCAAGCAACAAGGCATTCAATTTGATCAGGTAGCCTATCCTATTCATAGTGACGTGTCATTCAAACTCATTGCAACATCTAGACTAGTCCACGTTCAGCTAAGTAACACATATTGAAAAATCAAATAACAAAACAAACCAATGTGCTCCTTAAAGGGATACTCCACTTTTTTTGGAAATAGGCTCATTTTACAACTCAAGTTTTAAATAGGAAAAATATCGAAACTCTTTGGTCATTTTTTTGAGAGAGATGCTAATAGTCTTGTCCGATTCAATGATCTATGCTAAGCTATGCTAAAACTGGTACCGCCAGACCCGGGGATCAGCTGAATGGATTCGAAACCGGTAAAACTCAACTGTTTAACTCTGGGGGAGTTGTAAAATGAGCTTATTTCCAAAAAAAGTGGAGTATCCCTTTAACTCTCTGGGTCAGAGCTTTCCTGTCTACTCCAAACTTCTTGGACAGATACGACAGGTTTTTGATGGCTCCTTCTTTGTATGACATGCCTCTTTCATCTTTGGGCATACACTATAGTTTCGTCTAGCTTTTGTCATTCTAAGACTGTGAAAATAAGTGTATTAATAATTTTTTTGAAGATTAACAGTGACAACCATCAGTTAATATTTAAATTCTGATTATTAAGTATTTACATAGACGTTCAATGTGGGTGAGCTTAAAGGGAGCACACTGTGCTTAATTGGAGCAAAAACAATTTAATTAATAAATATTAAATTCAATTTAAAGAAAAATATTTAGCTAAATTAATAATCTAGGTAATGTATTACGTTTATACCAATTTTAATATGAACAACTATTATTGACAATATCTATGAAATTGATGTCACACTGAAGCTGTGTGATTGTCATAGTAGTGCACCCTTTAAGCTCACCTAACAATAATATGAATTCTTTAAAAATTACAGCAGTTTAAAACCATAGACTATCAATAAAATGTAAAGTTATAATATTATGGATTTAAAAGTACAAGCCATTAATGCCTGTGAAGTAATATATTAGTGTAGCACACAATCTTATACAGCTAGTAAACTAGCTATGTTCGTAGCATCTGGGCTATGTTGCTAAAACTATCTTTTAGATCTAACTGTAATTATTTCCCACATCCAGGTTCCAGGTTATAATATGCAAAAGTCTAAACATTAATCTCTTAATTTTTGCAATAAGAAGATGTACTTCTTCAAAATAAAGGCTTAAACATATAAAAAATGCACATTTGAGGGGCTCCTCTTCTGGTGAAAGTTTTCAGACAGCTTTGAAAATAGCCGCCAGACAGTGTGAACACATGGATACACATATCTCAGTGTGCAATGGTCTGATTGGTTTAAAATTACAGGAGGTATATAGTAACAAACACATCAATTGGTTAATACATCAAATAGGATAATACATTGCTGTTTCTTTTTATAATCTGAGCTCCAAGATGGTAGTGTGCTTAATGGGTAGCCTAACTTGAGCTTAATAGGTATGTTTACCCTATATATAAACAAGTAATAATAACTCAGTGAGTGTTTTAGCGCAATTTTCTGACGTCATGGGATCACAACACTAAGAGATAGTAAATCTTTTCCTGGAATTTTTTTTTTTTTTTTGTGCGTTCCCAAGATTAGACCTTCCTTAACATAATGCCGAAAACCCGAAGTCTCTAGGTGGTCTGGTTGAGGAGGAGATAGAAGTGCAAGATTGGTGCGCACAGACAGAACAGAAATCATGAGTTACCAATCGCAATTTTGTCCGTTGGAAAATTGTGCTAAAAACCCCGTTTCAGTGCACCCGCGCACTGGCAACGGTTAACAGGTTAACATACATCTGTTTTCTATGTCATAGTAAACTGTATTTTATTCATGTGATCAAAGCTGAATTTTCGGCATCCTTACTCCAGTCATGATGATATTTCATTTTAATATGCTGATTTGATGAACAAAGTTGAAAGAACAGCATTTATATGAAGTATATTTTTTTAACAGTGTAAAACCCCTGACTGTTACTTTTGATCAATTTAATGCGTCGATCCTTGTTGAATAAAAATATTCATTTAATTAAAACAGTCTTACTGACGTCAACATTTTGAACCGTTATGTACACTTTTGGTTTGTTTATTGCGAAATAACTCCGTTCTCTGTCACCTAAGCAAGGCTTCGTTTCCCATTAACGCACTGGGCTTGTGAGCTCAGCGAGGCACCAGCATCGAACACTCTCTGAAACTGTGACTGACTGGTTTCGTCTTGTATCCAGATGACTAGGAGAAAAAGTTATATCCTACACAATTATCCGCTAACATTCGCTTATTTTTCCACTTAGAAGCTGATTTTACGCACTGAATTACGTGATTACTGGCAAAAAAACACATTTGGGTCAATAATTTTGTGAGGATCTTTCAGGATCGATCCGCCTATCCACAAGGTGACGCAATGCATTGTGGGGGAAAGGAGAATTGTTGCAAACCGCTGTAAGATAGTACTTACTTTTACGTATTATATTCCGTTTTGTGATGCCCAACAACATAAAATACAATGGATAAGAGTTTAAAAGTTTATTACCAACAAGCAAATTGCACAAATTCGTTGAAAAATTAACCCTGCAACACGGCCTTTAACGTTAAATTGGTGCGGCCGTTTTGGACCGTATTCGTAAAAAGCTTGTAACTTTGGGACTGTTCGTTTTTTATTTAAGGGGATACCGGATGAGTTTTGTGATCTGTAATCAAAAAAGACTTGAACCTCCCTTCGCCAGCAATACATTTTTCTATGACCCAAATGATTGTGAAAAAGGCATGACCCTAATGGGATCAATTTCCCGCCTAAAGTATTGCAGCCACGGATGAAAAAAGAAGCGTGAATCAAAAAATTAAAATCGCATGTAAAAAATATATTGCATAAACTGAAAAAAATTATGCAAAATGATCAGAATAGCAAACAACGTGGTCACAGATCAAAATATAATGAGTGTAAATCAAAAAATAACAAGCATGAATAAAAACTTTAAATGCATTAAAAGTTATTTTGCACAAAGCATAAACTTATGGTCATGCTTAAAGTATGTTTTCCTTGGTTTTATTACTCTGTACTTTGTGCTCTTGCATCTTCTGCTCATATTTTACTCTTTGTATGCTTGTGCTGTTTTTCTCTTCGCTCTTCTTTCTATGTTCTGCGCTTGCTTTCCCAAATGTTGCAGTTCCAGTTTCATGTAAATAAGGGCAGGCTTAAATGACACCATTGGTCCACTAGGCTAGTTCTAGATTGACAGCTACTCCTCTAGCCAATCAATTGAAGAGGGGAGTTGACGTCACACCAATGCGACTCGTGGCTACTGATGCTTATGCAGGGGAAGACGACAGTTTAATTTAACTTCACAAAGACTTTTTCATATTATATATATATATAATATATAATTATAATTAAAGTACATTACAAACTTTTAATTTAGACCCTAAAGAATCTTATTAGCTTGTACAAAAATGGCATTATATGACCCCTTTAACTGCCATTTTGTGCCATTCTGCAGGAAATGCAGTTCCAGTGTACTTCATGTCCCTTTTTGATTTATTTTATGTAAAATATTGTGTTAGATGCAGTTTGACTGAAAATACGTGATTTTTTTTTCAGATTGACAGTATGGAATCTTATGCGTTCCAGAGTTCTGGTAAGGCTTTTTAAATATAATATGCATATTTGTGTTCATGTCATTAATTGTGATATACAGAAAATAGTGTATATTTTGGTATAAATAAAGATAATAGTGACTTTATACCATAATTCTGAAATTGTGAGATGGTCGCACTTACCCATCTAACATAGTGTTACGTCCCGTAAGGTCCTGTATTGGGGTTATTATTTGTAGTCCGTTTTTTTTTTCTCTCTCTCTCTCTTGCTCTCTCTCTCTAGATACACTGTAGAAAATGATTTTTTGGTGAAGTAAATACTACTGAATAAAAAACAATGTAATTTACATGAAAAAGTTAGTTCAGGCAAGAATTAAAAAAACTAAGTAAATTCCATATATCAGTACTTAATTTAAGCGAGTAGAAATGAAACCATAAATATCAACTCAATAAAATTAAGTAAAAATTACTCAACTTTTCTGATACTGGGGTTCCCATCATGCACTGGACCTTGAATAATTAATGAGGTTCATTTTTCACTGGTTTCCAGCTGTATTTACACTGTTTTATCATTGCTTTTGTTGTCAGGATTAGTAACTTGCCATTTTGTGACATTTCGAGTAAATTTTCTGCTCAAAATGACACATTCAAACACAAAAATTATCCATCAAATGTTACCGTCATTGTGTATTGTCCACCAAGTATTGAGGTCTTTGCATTCACATGATGCTTAATATCTGACATGATGTAGTATAAATTACTTAGATAATCTAAGTAAAGCACATACTATAAATGACTGGTATAATTCAATATTATTGTTTGAGTGAAATATAATGCAAAAGAATTTCCAACTAAATCGATATTAATCAACCTTTTAATAGCCAAGTTAAAATAACTTATTTTCTTTGTTACTTTCACTTAACTAGGTTAAGTAAATTTTACTTAATTCCAAGTAAATTTAACTTAAAGATTTCTAATTAAAGCTACTGATAAATATGTTTAGGTTTTTACTTGGCAAATCTTTGTACATTTACTAGCATTTTCTGCGTGGAAAAAGTTGCCTAGCTTTTTTCAAGTAAATCCTACTCCAAATTTTTTTCAGTGTATGTGCTGGTGCTGTGACGTCAGTCTCGCAGCTGCAGCTGGTTATTGTTAATCAGCTGCAGGTATCAATCTCGCAGCTGCGGCTGGTTGCTGCTAATCAGCTGCAGGGATAAAGCCCTCAGGGCTGGAGAGAGGAGTTTGATCGTGTTGGCGTCGTGTCAGTGTGTGCTGTGCTGTGCTGTGATCGACTGTCAAATCAGGTTGGCGGCGTGTCACCGTGTGTGCTGGGTGGTGCGCCTTAGATAAACAATTATTGCATGTCCCTGTTAGTGTGTATTAAGTTTGTCCCTCTTTGTTATTTCACTGACTACCGTTTCTACATTTGCTGTAGCCTATATATATATATATATAATAAATCTCTGTTAAAATTTGAATTCATGTGTCGCTTGCTTGACTTTCCCGGAAATTAAATTAATTGTTGGTCCCACATCCTTTGGATGCAACTGGGACGTAACAATTTGGGGGCTCGTCCGGGATTTTTCTGGAAAGTCAAAGCTGGTTGGTGCATGTGTTTGCTTAAATTAGTTTTTTGCACTTGTGTGTGTTTTCTGGTGGTAGGTTGAATAGTTTTACTGTCACTTTGTGTCACTTCTGCATGAGACTGTTCCTCAGCTAAAATAGGCAGTGTCCAGCTGGGCTGATTACAGTCCTTCCTTCGGATGCTGATTTGTTATTTTGCCTTTTTTATTTTTGGGGTCTAATCCTGAGCGGAGGCAATGTTCTCCAAAGGAGGCTGGCGTTTCAGGGCTTCGGCCGCTGATGTGAGCCTATAAGACGCCTCGAGCTCGGCACGGCTCTGAAGACAGATAGTTGAGTCTGGGTTTAGGCAGGTGCTGGGGAAGCAGTGCTTGAGTGAGAAGGGGCAGGAAGTGGTTGTGGTGATTGCAACCTACCTTATATGGGTAGTATAGTGACTTTTTGAGTTTATTATTTAAAATAGTAATTTTTGATTTACACTTATCTAACTGTCTTACCGACGGGTTGGACATAAATGCCTGTAAGAAGAGAGATCTGCATTTAATTGCAGAGCAATAAAGTATAGTGGTGTCATCCTCATTCCGTAAAGATCAGCTTAAGGCTGCTGTTCTAGAAGGTCTGGTCAGTCAGGGAGTGCTGGTAGCGCCTGGGCCGGAGAACAGCTCAGACACTGAAGGGGAGGAGGGGCAGGCAGTTAATGTTACCCCAGCGCAGCAAAATGAGGGAATGGTGGGGAAACCTGTTACTCTGCCACAATTTGTTCCTTTCTCCTCAGAATCTTCTCCTGGTTCGAAGTTAGATGTTCGACTGAAGGTGCGCCTGCAGCATCTTCAGATGGAAAGAGAGTAGCGAGAACGGGATTTTCAGCTTCGCCGTGAACTGGAGTTGAAAAAACTTGAGGCGGAGACTGCTGTAAAGATGCGCCAGGTAGAACTCCAGGCAAGGTCGGGAGGCCAGAAGTTCGCTCCTGGGGGTGAGCATTCCCACGGCAGAACCATCACTTTTGGTTTCGATGCGAGTAAGAACATTTCGTTAGTTCCAGTTTTCCGCAGGTCAGAAGTTGAGGCGTATTTTGGCGTTTTTTCGAACGTATTGCAGCTGCGTTGCGGTGGCCTGAAGATATGTGGGCAATTTTACTGCAGTGTCGTTTGACAGGTAAAGCTCAGGAAGCATGCTCGGCTCTGTCAGTGGAAGATGGGCTGAGCTATGAGAAAGTGAAAGGCGCTATTCTCTGTGCTTATGAGTTGGTGCCGGAGGCATTTAGACAACGTTTCTGAAGCCTTCGAAAAACCACTGATCAAACCTATGTCGATCTGGCTCGGGAGAAAAGAACATTGTTTGACAGATGGTGCGCAGCCAGTAAAGCCAACGATTTTACCTCTTTGATGGAGTTAGTGCTGTTGGAGGAGTTTAAAAATTGCCTGAACGAACGGCCGTCTATATGAATGAGCAGATATGTCATGGTATGTTTCTTTCTCACCAGCGTCTTCTCAGAAGCCAGCGCCAGCCACACAGACTGGAAAGGTCCGTGACACATAGTCACATCACAGGGGAACAGCAGATCGCATACAACTCCTGGTCAAGCACGCCAGAAATTGTCTGCCTGAACGAACGGCCGTCTATATGAATGAGCAGAAGGTTACCAGTCTGCAGCAGGCTGCCATATTGGCAGATGAATTCACGCTAACCCATAAGACCTGGTTTTGCAAGGTATGTTTCTTTCTCACCAGCGTCTTCTCAGAAGCCAGTGCCTGCCACACAGACTGGAAAGGTCCGTGACACATAGTCACATCACGGGGGAACAGCAGATCGCATACAACTCCTGGTCAAGCACACCAGAAATGTGTTCCTGATCAAGCACACAGGTAAAGAGAGTTCTGCTTATTAGAGATGCACCAGTCGACCAGCCAGAAATCGGAACTGGCTGGTTTTTTTGCTCTCTATTCCAGACTTGCGCACAAACTGCAATGCGATCATTTACCTAAATGTAATTTTTGTGGATATATTGTGAAGTCTTTAAACAGGACTTTAACACAGGCCAGTGGCAGAACCTGCTGAAGACAGGTGCAAAGAGAAGAACAGTGATGTGCCAGCAGAGAAAATACTGTACCAGGCACAGCAAGCTCACGGTTTGCGATGCCTGAAATGTTAAATTGTTTTTTAATTTATTTTATTAATGTAGCTCTAAAAGCAACTGTCTATCTTCAGAAAGCTTTCAATGGCATTTTCTTACCTCTGTATAATGCCCGTTTATCAGTGCCAATACAACTAGTAAATTTTTGTTCTCACTCTCTTTTAACTCTAGCGATGTTTCCATCCATCTATTTTTATGCTCATAAATTCTAAAAAAGGCGCATTTAAATCGTAAGCGCACGTTTGAGGCGGATAAATTTATCCGACAAGTAAACGCGGACATAAACTACGATGGAAACGCATTTACAGAGTCATTTCCTTGATGCGCATTAAAATAAATAAATAAATAAATCATGTGACTGCGATGGGACAACATGACCGGTGTGCTGATCTCATTTCACCGTATCTGAATACCTGTTTGGGTTGTTCTCCAATGCCTGAGCAAAGTGTTGTCAAAATGGTTCAGTATAATTCCCTCCCAGAACTCTTAAATGACTGCATTCCCAAACAGCAGCCGCTGCCTCTGAAAGCAAAATAATGTGTTTATTGCGTTCCGTCTGTGCAATTAAGTAATTTATTACAGGCCTATATAATTATTTTTGTATACAGTGGCTTCTCCTACTTTTCTCAGTGATATTCAGCACCAGTTTTTCTGAATTCTTTTGCTTTATGTCTGCCTTCTCTCTCACAGTGACAAGGATTGTCGCATCATTTACTGTCTGCAGTGGTTCAGACCACAGGAGATGCTGCCTAACCACCTGTTGAGGGTCTGCATGAAGGACCAGACTGATGAGGAGAGAGCCAAAAAGTCCATGAAGGCCTGGACCCTCCGAGGCAGAACCTGGGACTACAACGCCATGGTCAAGCGGTACCCCGATGAGGTGTTATTCACTAGTATTACTTTTCATTTTTAGCAGAGTCTTTAAAGGGATAGTTCGGCCAAAAATTATATTTAACCCATGATTTACTCACCCTCAAGCCGTTCGAGATGCATATGTCAATATTTTTTCAGACAAACACATTTTCAGTTATTTTAGAAAATGTCTTAGATCTTTCAGTGGTTATAATGTGAAGTTATGGGGTCCACCTTCTTCAAGTCTAAAAAATCTGCATGCATCCTTCACAAAAGTAATCCATCCGGCTCCAGGGGGATAAACGAAGGCCTTCTGAGGGTTATCCCTGCGGTTTTGTCGTAAAAAATATACATATTTAAAACTTTATAAACGAAAATATCTGGCTTCCGCCAACGGCCGACGCGCGTTCACGGCAGATGGATGCCGACCTAGGACGTAGCGTTTGATTTAGATATACTTAGTTCTACGTCACAACGTTTCTTACTCTACGTCCTACGCCAGCATCCATCTGCCATGAACGCGCGTCGACCGTTGGCGAAGCAAAATCATGTATAATTGTGTATGCATTTATACGCACTTTACAGACAATGCACAGGTTTTAATGTACCGTCGGGAGAAATATAAACTGATAGAAAAAAAAGAAATAGAGCCGCTCATCAGGAAGGGTTTAAATAACTCCGTTCCAGGAGAAAACGTCTCAGTCGTTCCTACCTGCGGTTCAAGTACCAAATGTGCAACGCTTTTTGCTTTAGCAGCCGCATTCTTTTGTTTCCATGCCTTGCAGTCTGCAATTAAATGACTGGGATCAAGACAGAAGAAACACGTGCGTTTCGATTCGGTGGCCTTAAACATTCTTCCCCCGGGCGCGCTCGTACGAGTGTCAGTCTTTGAACGCACAGCCGCAGAACTCTTCTCAACATACGCTCTAACGTTTTGACTTTGACGGGCCGTGGGAAAAATGGTTTGGTGAGTCAGCACGTACTCATCAGCAAATACAGCAGCTTCGGACAACGAAGAAACCTTTTGTTCATTTAAATGTAACACTAAGTTTTCAGGGAGACAACCCTTGAAATCCTCCAGTAATATTAACTCCTGGAGACGTTCAAACGTTGTAGCATCAGACGCAATACACCACTTCTCTAACATTGCCCTTTTATCATGCGCGAATTCTACAAAAGTTTGTCTAGCCGCTTTAGTATGATTTCTGAATTTTTGCCTGTATGCTTCGGGCACTCTCATCCTAGGTGTATATGACATTCTTTCAGACAAACACGGAGTTCTATAAAAAAAGGCTCCGGCTCTTCCGAGGGACTTAATGTGAGTTCATTGGTATATTTTTTTTTTAGAAAAGTCCAAAGTGCATCCATCCAAAGCCCCAGTTTCTTCTCTCTCATCAGATACTGCAGTTTTTTGAGGATCTTCTGCCGTCTTCTGAGAGAACCGGAGAGCAGCAGGAGAAGCTAGCGGCGCTGAATGTGGCTGTAGCTTACATTAACACTCTGATGAACTGCAGAAACTCCAGGAGCCGGTCTAGCTCTTCACTCAGAGACGAGAGAGAGATGACGGAGAAGAGTGAGACGGTGAGACGCTTCACTTACACTTCCCTTTAGACATTCTGTTGACTATAAGCAAAGACTTGAGATACACAAAGACTGCGCACTCTTACAGACAATTAAAGGGGACATATCATGAAAATCTGACTTATGCCGTGTGTAAGTGCTATAATCGGTGCTTCTACCGACTCGGAAAACATGAAAAGTGAAACCCAGTAACTGTTCTGGTGAACCTTTCTCTGCAAGCATGTCTAAAAATAAGCCGATCAGATTTTACTCCCCGTCTGATGTATGAAGAGGAGCTTATTATAATATTACCACCCCTTAATCTGCACGTTTACACACACCAGCCGACATTTGGCTTACAAGCGACAACAGAGACCAGTTCTAGTGCAATGGCAGAAGATCCAGCAAAGCATGAAACTGTTGTGTGGTTGAGCACAGACGAGCACTGAACACTATTGACCAGAACATGTCACCGCTGTCTTATAAAGACCTCAGGAACTGTGGACACTTGTGGAGGAGTTCAACATGATGATGAGATGATCAGTGTAACTCCACAACAGCTACATAAATGTCTCCACTAACATTCAGAAGCTCTTCCTGAGTCTCTCTGTAAGGCTGCACTCGCTACTGGTGATTCTGGGATTCTGGATGAGTGAGATTGGCCTGTTTTGTTATTGCTGGAGTTTCTGAAGCTTGTGTAAAGACTCCACCCTCTTCTGAACAGAGGCGGAGCTGCAGCTCCTTTGCATTTAAAGGAACACAAAAACGGCATGTTTTTGCTCACGCCCAAAAAGGGGCATATTTGACAAGCTGTAACAAATGATCTGGTATTAAGTCCGCAGTGATGTCGTAAAAATTGATGTCATAAAAATCCATTTTAGCGGAAGTGAGAGAATAAGTTTTGAATGCTTATACCTCCTAAATGCTAATTGTCATTTTGGATCCTCCATAGGGAGAGACTAGTTGGCACTTCAGCACTGCGTTGACATCGGGTCCAGGCGAAGGTCCTTCATCAGATCTGGATACGGCAGGCTGCGGGAAACCTTGGGATAAACAAAGACACTAAAATTAGTGTAGATGCCATTCTTCTTCTGATGTAACGAGTACATCAGGATTTATGGGAAGTGTTCCCGGTTCCAGCTGACCTAATCTATGCAGCCTAATATTGAAATATTGAAGTCTATAATGTATTATGTGAATGCTAAGTCAAAGAGATGCGTCTTTAATCTAGCTTTGAACTGACAGAGTGTGTCTGCTTCCCGGACAATGGTAGGAAGACTGTTCCAAAGTTTTGGTGCTAAATAGGAAAAGGATCTACTGCCAGCAGTTGATTTTGATATTCTAGGTATTATCAACTGGCCGGAATTTTGAGATCGCAATAGACGTGAAGGACTATAATGCGTTAAGAGCTCGCTCAAGTACTGCGGAGCTAAACCATTTAGTGCTTTGTTAGGTAATCAGCAATATTTTAAAATTGATATGATGTTTAATAGGGAGCCAGAGCAGTGTTGACAGAACCGGGCTAATATGGTCATACTTCCTGGTTCTGGTAAGAACTCGAGCTGCTGCGTTTTGGACCAGCTGTAGTTTGTTTATTAAGCGTGCAGGGCAACCACCCAGTAGAGCATTACAATAATCTAGCCTTGACGTCATGAATGCATGAACTAATTGTTCTGCATTTGTCAATGAGAGCATATGGTGTAATTTAGATATATTTTTAAGATGGAAAAATGCGGTTTTGCAGATACTAGACACGTGACTTTCAAATGAAAGATTGGTATCAAAGAGCACACCCAGGTTCCTAACCGACGACGAAGACTTGACAGAGCAGCCATCAAGTGTTAGACAGTATTCTAGGTTATTTTGTGAGGAAGTTTTTTGTCCAATAATTAGAATCTCTGTTTTTTCAGAGTTTAGTAGTAGGAAATTATGAGTCATCCAATTTTTTATATCAGCAATCAACAACAACAACCTTTATTTATAAAGCACTTTTAACACAATACAAATCCAAAGTGCTGTACATAGTGCATAGCAGGACTACACTATAAAAAAAAACAAAAAAAACAATTACAAGTTTCCAAAAGCTAAAGAATAAAAATGTGTTTTCAGAGTAGATTTAAAAATGTCCAATGAAGGAGCAGACCTCACATGATAAGGGAGAGCATTCCAAAGCTTGGGCCCAGCCACAGAAAAGGCCCGATCACCCTTTAATTTGTAGCGACTTCGTGACACATTTAAAAGCAAGTGATTTGAAGATCTAAGTGCCCTAGCAGGACAGTATGGCACCATAAGATCACAAATATATCTTGGTGCACAGCCAGACAATGCCTTATAAACAAACATAAGGATCTTAAAATCAACTCGAAACTTAATAGGAAGCCAGTGAAGGGATGCCAAAACAGGAGAAATATGATCCCTCTTCCTAGACCCAGTCAAGAGTCTTACAGCTGCATTTTGAACAATTTGTAAACGAGATAGTGAAGATTGAGGAAGACCACAATAAAGAGAGTTGCAATAGTCTAATCGTGATGTTACAAATGCATGAATTGCAACTTCTAAATCTTTGCTTGAAAGAATGTTCTTCAACTTTGCAATAGATCTTAAATGGAAAAAGCTTTCTCTAATAACAGCACTAATTTGTTTATCAAAAAATAGTGAAGAGTCAAAGATCACTCCAAGGTTTTTGATTTGTTTGCATACATTTGTTGAGAGAGGACCTAACTGGGCTTTCAGAGCAGGAGTGGAATCTGCCGGACAACCTAAAATTAAAACCTCTGTTTTATCCTCATTTAGCTGCAGAAAATTTTGTCATCCACCTCTTGATATCATCTACACATTCCAATAACACATCAAATGGAGCAGTGGTGTCAAGCCTTACTAAAAGGTAAAGCTGAGAATCATCTGCATAACAGTGATATGAAATGTTGTACTTCTGAAAAATGAGGGCCAAGGGGAGCATATAAAGGGAAAACAATAAAGGTCCCAAAATAGATCCCTGAGGCACACCAAACAAAACTGGCGCAGATGACGAGGAACAATTTCCTACATTTACAGAAAAAGTCCTCTTTCCGAGGTAGGAAGCAAACCACTTTAGTACAGTGCCCTTGACACCTACCATACATTCTAGCCGTTCAAGAAGAATGCTGTGGTCAATGGTATCAAATGCAGCGCTCAGGTCTAACAAAACCAGCACAACACAAGAGCCTGAATCTAGAGCTAGCAAGATATCAGTTGTAACCCTCAACAGAGCTGACTCAGTGCTATGTAATGATCTAAAGCCAGATTGGAACATGTCCAAAATATCAAAAGAATTCAAATAAAACTGGAGCTGTGAGAAAACTACTTTCTCTAAAAGCTTAGAGATAAAAGGCAGTTTAGAGATCGGTCGATTTTTTCAACATAGGTTGCACAATTGCATGTTTAAAACTAGCTGGAACGACACCTTTGGCTAAAGAGCGGTTTATAATAGCGGTTACCATATGACTAATGGTAGAAAAAACATCCTTGAAAAGACGAGCCGGGATAATATCTAACTTAGAACCAGAACACTTCATAGTAGAGACTATATCAGCTACCTGAGTTGGAGAGACAGGTTTAATGTTAGACAGACAACTCATAGGACAGGGCAGTTGCAAGTGACATGGTTCAGAGGGAACAATGGAGTTTCTAATATCATCAATTTTTTGAGTGAAATGTTTTAAAAAATCTTCACAAAGCTCAATAGAGGCCTCAGATAAAATATTCGTAGTCGGGTTTAGAATAGAATCAATCGTATCAAACAGGACTTTGGGTCGCTTAGCATTGTCAGAAATTAGTTGAGAAAAGAAATTAGATTTTGCCTTTTTTACTGCCGTTTGATAGTTGAACAGACTTGATTTTAAAATGTCAAATGAAACCTGTAGCCTATCTTTTTTCCACTTTCGCTCTGCTTTTCGACACTCTTGTCTAAGAGCGCGGGTCATCAGCAATGCACTCCATTATTTTTGTGAATTGGTAAGTTTCGTCAGGGTGTGAGGAAATATAGAGCTGAGTATCATCAGCATAACAGTGAAAACTAATGCCATGCTTCCTAATGATATCTCCTAATGGTAGCATGTACAGAGTGAACAGCAGCGGTCCTAGTACTGAGCCTTGAGGTACGCCATACTTAACTTGTGATCAATAAGACATCTCTTCATTTACTGCTACAAACTGATAACTAGGGTTGGGAATCGTAAGAAATTTTCCGGTTCCGGTTCCGATTCCGGTTCCACCAAACGATTCCGGTTTCGGTTCCGGTTCCCATTCATTAAAAAATATTAAAACAACTAATAAAAAAATAGTAGTAAGGGAAAAATCCCAAATGAGTTTTTTTCAGACTGGTAATGTCAACAAATTCAACATATTATTAAGCAATTTTTGCTAATTTTTTATTTATTTTTTCTGAAGGAAAATAAAAAATTCTGCATTAGAATAATTTGGGACCTCTCCTATAGCTTATTGTATCTCCAGCAGTGGAGAATACCCTCTCTACCAGAAGGGGTAGAATATGCTTGAACACAGTAAGATGTGTGTAGAACAGATTCTTTTCAAAATCGTTTTGAATGATTGATTTTAATCATTTTAATGATTGATCGTTTTTAATGATTTACTTGTTTCATTACTGGATAAATGAGCGCTCTAGCAGTTAATAAACAGAACTGCATGCGTCTTGCGGAAGAACATTGTTGCCGGAGCTACTTCTCTCTATTTATGTCTATGACGAGTCACGCAGGCACTGGGCTACTCCGCAGCGGCTGCGCTCCGCCAGTCTAAAGTAGGCTATAGTCCGAGTATAAACGCTTATTGCAGGCTTAACGTAGTAATTCAGGATAAGACAAAAACACGGTTTGAAAAAAAAAAAAGGCAGTCATCATGATGCACTCGCTCATTGTATACATTTTGTAAATTCTGAACACAAAAAAATTATTCATGCGTCTTTATGAATATTTTGAAGCATCAGATGTAATCGATACACTCGTTATTTGAAGGCAGCAACTTTCAAAAGGTGATTTACTCTATTTTATTAGTTGTCGTAGACATCAGTGTTTATATTATAAACTTTTATCTCAGTACTTCTGTGATCATTTGAATATTTGTAACATAAATATCTATAGGCCTACTGTGTGATTGTAAAGCTGTTTCATATTGACAACTGCTCTCTCTGGATCAACGACAGCGCAAACAGATTTGAATGTTCAGGGGTGTGGTTTTTGTAATTTAGGATAAGATCGCGTGGGTGTTTGAATCAAGATCTTTTAAAGATTAATCGTGCAGCTCTACTGTCTTTACTCTCTCTCCGTTGATATTTGACGCAAAACGTATTTGAGGAGCGCGAGGGCTTTATTAATTACTATTTTTATGAGGTGAGACGTCGCTATTAAAGGATAAGCTCTCAGCACTTCACCAAAACAGCGCACCAGAACCGTTTTCGGAACCGAAACTTAGGAAATTCGCACGGTTCCGGTATTTTTTCAAAAACACAACCGGTTCTGGATAAGAACCGGTTCTCGGTTCCCAACCCTACTGATAACGGTCAGATAAGTGTGATTTAAACCATGCTAGTGCAATTCCATTAATGCCAACATAATTTGAGTCTGTTTAAAAGAATGTTGTGGTCGATAGTGTCAAATGCAGCACTAAGATCGAGTAACACTAATAGAGAGATACAACCACGATCGGATGATAAGAGCAAATCATTTGTGACTCTGAGAGCTGTCTCCGTACTATGGTACGGTCTAAATCCTCGCAGATATCATTTCTTTCAAGAAAGGAACACAGTTGTGAGGATACTGCCTTTTCTAATATCTTTGACAGAAAAGGTAGATTCGAGATCGGCCTGTAATTGACTAATTCTGTAGGATCAAGTTGCGTTTTTTTTAACAAGCGGTTTAATCATAGCCAGCTTAAAAGTTTTAGGTACATATCCTAGAGACAAAGATGAATTAATATTAAGAAGAGGATCTATGACCTCTGGAAGCATCTCTTTCAGTAGCTTAGTCGGTATACGGTAACATGTTGTTGATTTAGATTATATTATATTACAATGGCTTATGTACTACATAAAGTTCAAATAATATTATTTTCTGTAAGAAAAATACGCTGAAAGAATTGAGGATTAATCTGAGATTTGTTCTTCATTCATCCAAGCTTTTCGAGCCAGCAAGCCAGAAGAGCCCAAAGTACTATGGCATGGTATGTGTCATCCAAAACACACAACATTCATATATTTTCTGTTTGTCAGCTGCTTCCAAGGTCTGTCTAGCTTTTTGTCAGAGTTTGAACATGAAATCTTCTCAAATGTTCAGCTCTTCTTCTGATGAGCCGGCCGATGAGGGGAGAGGTCGGAAACAGAAGAGAGGCAGAGGCGCAGCTGATCAGGATGACAGGGACTTTGGAGCATTTCTCCTGCAGTTTCCAGCGACGGCGAGTAGCAGCCCACCCACGAAAAAGAAGCGGACCGCTGCGGGGTTTCCACCTGACAGAGTATTCTATGACAGGTGGAGGGCTGTGCAGTTTGCCAAGCGGGAGGAGCACCTCTTGTGTAAGTTCATGTGCTTCATTATAAAAAAAATGAATACATATTTCTATAATCAAAGTAACAATTCACATTTTGGACAAGAATGTTAATTTAACATTTGTCTTTGACAGCCCAGTGTTCAAGACGGCTCCCGACTGTCAGCAAGGTGTCACTGCTGATCCAAAAAGAGGGTTGGACTGGCAACTGTCCTCACCCCGAGGACATAGTGGCAAAGTGGAGACCCGTCAGTAGGGTGCAGCTGGAGTCGGATCCATGGATCATCACTACGATCCAGAACCAAAAGTGGACAAGCCTGGCCCTCAAGGACTTTGGTGGCACAAAAGGACAAGTGTTGAATAGAACAGAATAAATTTAGTTTTCTTTGTTTTAGACAACAAGAGGGGAAACCAGCATCCAGCATCCAGCGACAGTGGGGTAAACACTTCCTGTGGAAGTGGGAGTTTGGTAAGTAGAAATAATATTGATAAATGCTTTTTCATTGCCAAATCTTATTTAAAGGGGGGGTGAATTACTGTTTCATGCATACTGAGTTTTTTACACTGTTAAAGAGTTGGATTCCCATGCTAAACATGGTCAAAGTTTCAAAAGTTAAGTTGTACGTTTGAAGGAGTATTTTTGTGCCAAAAATTGTCCTTCCGGTTTGTCACAAGTTTCGGAAAGTTTTTTTCGAGTATGGCTCTGTCTGACGTAAGAGAGGGCGGAATTTCCTTATATGGGTCCTAAGGGGACTTATGGTAAGATCGCGGGCGCGCGCGCACTCGTAAAACAGAGCAAGAGAGTGAAAGCAGTTCGCCATCAAAGCGCCCTGCCCGGCTTTTGGGAAGTCAGTGTCACCAAAGAAGTGTGTTTTTGGTTGCCAGGGCAAGACAACCCTGCACAGATTCCCAAAGAACCCAGCATTAAGGCACCCGTGGATGGAGTTTGTTTTCCTGAGCATAAACGGAGTTGTGTAAGACTGTTGTTCCCTGCATTTCGACGATGATTGTTTTATAAACAAAGCCCAGATCGACGGATTTGCAGATCGTCTAATGCTTAAGGATCGAGCAGTCACAATGATAAAGGTTCGCGGTCGTGCGTTGGAACGGTGAGTAAAACTGTTGAACAAATGTCTCTGTGTGTTGTTAGCTCGGCGGGTAAGCACAGCTTTAGCTCCGCCCACACGGCCCGCCCCCAGCCGCTCGTTTTTTTCCGGAAAGACTCGGTACAGCCTATCTTTCAATTAAAAATATAATAAAACAAAAGACTTTTTGGAGATATGAAGGATGCAATACTACTCTATAGGTACTCAAGATTAACAGGAGATTGAGTGAAAATGAACATTTCACCCCCCCTTTAAGCTTACCAGCTCTACGACGCACATATTAGTCTACATTGTGTTTTTCTTGTCTACGCATCAGGGGTTCAAATCTGGGTCCTGAAGGTGGCTCTAATAAATCATAGCTAAACTCATGAGCATCTTCAGATTCTTCATACACCTTTAATTTGGCGTCTGAAGCAGCAAGTTCAGTTTCAAGCTCCAATTGCTCTTTTCTAATTCTCAAGCGAATTTCTTCCTGCTCTATTGCTTCCCTCTTTTTCATTGCTGCAGCTCTTGCCAACAGCGCCTCACGTTCAGCTTTAATTCTCAGCATTGCAGAATTAGTACTGGAAGTGTGGCTTACCACGGAGTTAGCTTTGGACACACCATCATGTGGCCTAATATCATCTTCCTCATCTCTTAAGACATCTGCAATCCTGTCTTCTATAAACCGATTAAATTCTGAACTTATTTGTTCTCATAAGCATCTCGCACCGCTTTCTTAGCATTTTCATCTATTAACTCACACAACTCTTCATTAATCCGTTCTTACTGTCTTAAGCATCTGTCAAACCTTAGCAATGCTTCATCTTTAATGAAATTACCATTGTGGTTATTTTCCTTCAATTTGGCTAAATCATTCTTCTGTTTGGTTATTTGTGCCAACTTTCCCTGGCGTTCTCCTCTCAGCCTTTGTATTTTCTCCTCTACAGCCTTTTCTGTGGGCTTTGGTGCCCTTTTTTGTTCAACACACACAGCTGCGCTTTCATCTGCCATGTCATGTCACTTTAAAATCTTCACACAAAACTGTCACAATTCCTGCTATTGTCCACAGCGTCTACTCTTCTTCTGTATTCACAACACTCATGAAAAAGAGTCACTGTAGTGTAGGATTTCTTTAAATAAAGCTCTATGACTTTCAGAACCAAATATCCAGTCAACACTTACTGCCACTTTTAGACGATGGTTAGTGTTAGCATCGTCAGGAGGCTAATAGAGTCCAGAAGATATTATCAGACCTCTAGGTAGGGTACCTCTGGCTTTCTTTCTGTATTCTTGAGCCACGACGTAGTTTTCGGCCGTCTTGGTCTATCGTCTTTGTTAGCAGCCGCTAGCAGGTTTCCTCAGCTCTGTCCAGTCGATTAGCTCGCCGTCCTCGCGAGTGTCTGGCTGCTTCTTTAGCGGTTCTCACGTGGCTCGTCTTTCGGTGTCGTTGAGCAATCTTCTGAATTTGCTCGATTGGCTATTTTGACTATGTCGAGCAGTCTTTTGACGTTGATGTGAGTGCAGCAAGTTGACTCACTAAATTAGGACTTCAAAGTTCGTTTGTACTCAACACAAAACATAAATAAACAAAAGTCTAGAATCCAAAGTTCTTCGTTTGACTGTTTAATTATGAATTTAAAAACATAAACAATAAAAAACTTAGGCTCTTTACTTTTCTTACAAACTAACTGTGCAGTTCCGCGATGGTCAAAAGACTGTGTTGCTCCAAAGTCCAGTGGCTTCTGGCTGTTTCGCAGTGTTCGATTTCTTTCATACTAAATCTAACAGCCAATCAAATTACATTATACTAGATCACTGGTAAACCGTTGCATTCCAATTTCTACGTTCCTTGTGCTGCAACACAGGTTTTCTCAGGCTTTACAAAATAAACTCAAAATATTATTATTTCCATAGAAATGGCTTCAACAATTTCAGAGTATGTTTCTTAGAAACAGTTTTTTTTTTTAATGCTGTATGAAACCCCAGACAAAAAGAGGGAGATGTCCCGTGAACCAGTTACGATCTGTGATTGAGCATACGTCAGTACCTACGTATGCGTATGACAATGGCGGAAGTAAACATTGAGCAGATTCACATGTGTGAGGTTACATCATGTTGGAATAAAGTCGAGTTAAAGACAATCTAGTGTCTCCTCATAAATATATATATTATACTAAGATAGCAACACTTTACAACACCATTGGGAGCATTATAAGGAAGTTTAAAACTTCTGGAACAGCAGCAAACCTGCCTGGCCATGGAAGAAAGGCCAACATTTCATCAAGGGCTCGTACCAACTTTGTCAGCACTTACCGAAAACATTTGTTAGAAGTTATGAAAGCTAAAGGATGTTCCACAAAGTACTGAAGCCGAGTTAAATATACTACTGTACATGTTAAAAGTTAAATGTTTCATTTGAACTTCAAAGTTAAGTCAACTTCTGTTGTCAAAATAACTCAAACATGCATCAATAATTATTTCTTGTTGTTTAATGAGGTTTTTTTGTCATTTATTGTCATCATCATTCATCAACATCACTATAATGTCTTTTGAGGTGAGCGGGTTGAATATTTCTGATTGCAACTGTATTATTTATTTATGAGGAGCTCTTCTCCAAACCGCTATAAATCCATTTAAATAGTTTTCAGGAAAATTAAATTTTTTACCTACACATTTTGTGAATATTCAATTTATCCTGTTAAAATGTTCTTTTTTTTGCCTCAGTCTGAACTTGTTGAACAATGATTATTAAATCAAACGACAAAATTGTTGATGATAAATTTAAAGTTTTTTTTTTTTATGCTATAAATCCATACATTTTTTTCCAAAAATGTATGTCTTTAAAAATAAAAAAGGCAAGTCAGTCAGTAATAAATACATTGGCATTCAGTAAAGTGTCAAACCCATAAAAAGTAGAACCATTTTTTACATTTACGCATTTGGCAGACGCTTTTATCCAAAGCGACTTGCAT
The DNA here is from genome assembly GCA_022828995.1 of Vimba vimba. Classification (NCBI taxonomy): domain Eukaryota; kingdom Metazoa; phylum Chordata; class Actinopteri; order Cypriniformes; family Leuciscidae; genus Vimba; species Vimba vimba. Next base: position 43,939,904 of record CM040821.1, read on the forward strand.
TGCATTCAAGGTACACATTTAACATTTTTGTCAGTTCTTGTCAGAACCATTATCCACTTTACATAAAACAAATCACGACATGACCTTGTGTGACTGAGAGTGAGTAAACAGACGCAAATAGAGCATCTGGCGCAAGTGATTTTCATGTTAAGTGAATGTAAAGACTCGTATACGCGCATCTGGAGGTCCTACGGCACGAATGAGGCGAATTGAGGGCCTGACACGATACGCGTGAGTGATTTAAGAGTGAGAAAGAATTCTGATTAGTCCAGAGGATGTATCACAGAGGATGTATCGTGTTTAGGCTAAAAATAGGTTCGCCGCTTATCGCGGTTTGGAAAGGAACAGCATCTTGCAGAACATTTTAAACAAGGAAATGTAGCGATTTGGCATGAAACGTTGATGGAGCAGTGAATAGGTTCAGTACACAGCAAAATGACATGACAAACTCATTTTTTAAATGGCATTTATTGCATTTTGTAAAATAGCTCTTCATTATATATATATATATATATATATATATATATATATATATATATATATATATATATATATATATATATACAGTCAGGTCCATAAATATTGGGACATTGACACAATTCTAATCTTTTTGGCTCTATCCACCACCACAATGGATTTGAAATGAAACAAACAAGATGTGCTTTAACTGCAGACTTTCAGCTTTAATTTGAGGGTATTTACATCCAAATCAGGTGAACGGTGTAGGAATTACAACAGTTTGTATATGTGCCTCCCACTTTTTAAGGGACCAAAAGTAATGGGACAGATTAACAATCATAAATCAAACTTTCACTTTTTAATACTTGGTTGCAAATCCTTTGTAGTCAATTACAGCCTGAAGTCTGGAACGCATAGACATCACCAGATGCTGGGTTTCATCCCTGGTGATGCTCTGCCAGGCCTCTACTGCAACTGTCTTCAGTTTCTGCTTGTTCTTGGGGCATTTTCCCTTCAGTTTTGTCTTCAGCAAGTGAAATGCATGCTCAATCGAATTCAGGTCAGGTGATTGACTTGGCCATTGCATAACATTCCACTTCTTTCCCTTAAAAAACTCTTTGGTTGCTTTTGCAGTATGCTTCAGGTCATTGTCCATCTGCAATGTGAAGCGCCGTCCAATGAGTTCTGAAGCATTTGGTCACAACATGCTTTTCTTCACAACATTTGGCCAGATCAAGAACACATCCAGGAGGTAGGTGTATGTGTGTCAAAGTCAAAAATCAAGAGAAGACTTCACCAGAGTCAATACAGAGGGTTCACCACAAGATGAAAACCATTGGTGAGCCTCAAAAACAGGAAGGCCAGATTAGAGTTTGCCAAACAACATCTAAAAAGCCTTCACAGTTCTGGAACAACATCCTATGGACAGATGAGACAAAGATCAACTTGTACCAGAGTGATGGGAAGAGAAGAGTATGGAGAAGGAAAGGAACTGCTCATGATCCAAAGCATACCACCTCATCAGTGAAGCATGGTGGTGGTAGTGTCATGGCGTGGGCATGTATGGCTGCCAATGGAACTGGTTCTCTTGTATTTATTGATGATGTGACTGCTGACAAAAGCAGCAGGATGAATTCTGAAGTGTTTCGGGCAATATTATCTGCTCATATTCAGCCAAATGCTTCAGAACTCATTGGACGGCGCTTCACATTGCAGATGGACAATGACCCGAAGCATACTGCGAAAACAACCAAAGAGTTTTTTAAGGGAAAGAAGTGGAATGTTATGCAATGGCCAAGTCAATCACCTGATCTGAATCCGATTGAGCATGCATTTCACTTGCTGAAGACAAAACTGAAGGAAAAATGCCCCAAGAACAAGCAGAAACTGAAGACAGTTGCAGTAGAGGCCTGGCAGAGCATCACCAGGGATGAAACCCAGCATCTGGTGATGTCTTTGCGTTCCAGACTTCAGGCTGTAATTGACTGCAAAAGAATTTGCAACCAAAGTGAAAGTTTGATTAATGATTGTTAATCTGTCCCATTACTTTTGGTCCCTTAAAAAGTGGGAGGCACATATACAAACTGTTGTAATTCCTACACCGTTCACCTGATTTGGATGTAAATACCTTCAAATTAAAGCTGAAAGTCTGCAGTTAAAGCACATCTTGTTTGTTTCATTTCAAATCCATTGTGGTGGTGTATAGAGCCAAAAAGATTAGAATTGTGTCGATGTCCCAATATTTATGGACCTGACTGTATATATACACAGTATATATATTAGTGTTGCACGATATACCGGTACTAGAAAGGTATCGCGATACCCTGCTATTAAAAACGATACGATATTAACTTTTATTAGTACCGGTACTTTAAGAGTGACAGTACTCTAAATAATAAGAGCAGTATTTCTTAATTTGCGTAGCTGTGTGACAGCAGGAGTCAGGAAGTGTACATTCACTAAAGAACGGAAGCAGAACAGTAAAATATATACGCACAGCACTTGACAAAAAAACCTGCATGAGAAAATAAAGCACGGGACGTGCTCTCGCTGCTGGGCTCAGATGAAGCGCACACACACGCCGTTCAGACAGCATACAATCGCGACTTCAGTTCTCTTTCGCGGATTATTAGGTTTGAATAGTCAAAATGATATGTAAAAATGCACGTCCTGGCAAGTATTCACATAAACACAGTCGGGTATGTCTTTAGTGATGGTGAACCGTTTGTAAAAAGAAATCGTGTATGTTCCAACTCGTTCTGCACCGCCATAACCGGCCCTGACCAAACCACTGCAGCACTTCCCCTGCCACTGAAACAATTACACTAAAATATAAATGTATATAAAACACGTTATATATATATATATATATATATATATATATATATATATATAGAAAATGTGGATGAATCCAGTCATAAAAACGGAATTTACTTTAATGCTGAATTTCATGGAATTTGTAACTATTTTGATGAGTACAAAGCAGTTCAGTAGCCTTGAAGTCAAAATCGGGATATAGACTAGTGTGTGTGTGAATATTAAACCGCAAAAAAGACACTTTAAATAGGAATCCTGCATGTTCTGTGTGAGCTGACTCGTTCAGACGACACGCTGTTTCACTTACCCCTCTCTCTCTCTCTCTCTCTCTCTCTCTCACACACACACACACACACACACACACACACAGAAGCATGAATGACGCCGATACGAGGACACGAATGCATGAACTTCAGCTCCAGACTCGAGGTCTACAACCCTAGGGGAAACACCGAAGTGTCGAAGGCGAGATTTAGTTTTTCTGTGATGCAGTGATAACACTAGAACTTTCTCCAGGAGACATTTGGAAAGACTGAATCATTCTATAACAAGCGGGGTGATTTTGAGTTCATCTGCATGGAAAATACAAATTAGAGCTGCATGATTAATCATTTAATGATTGTGATCTTATTCCTACGTCAACGAATTCGTAAAAAATGTATTGGATACGTGCAGGTCTTAAAGGGCCGGACCGGCAGCGTAATATTCTGTGTGATTAATGTTAATCCAACAACAAAAGAAAATAGACAGTCACCCAATGCTTGACTGAATAAATTGAATCTATTTATTAAGAATCAGTCTATAGTTAATTTATAGAGTGAATACCTTATTTTTTCAAATAAAGGTCTATTTAGCTTTCATAAAAGAAATTAAGCACTGTTTATATTATTTGTCTCTTATAGTATTTGTCATATTGTTTGTAATTTGCTTTTTTGCTTATTTTTAATAACAAAGATACAATTAAATTAAATATCTATATTATAATTATAAAATTACATTTAAAAAATATTAAATGACTCATATCATGAAATAAGATTTTGGTCATCCCAACCTGTTCAGAGTTGTGAAAGGTTTGTAAATGTTAGCATGATTGATAATAATGTGATTGTTGCAAACATCTCGGTGATACGGTGGCCGAGAGAGCTCAACGCGCTGCAAATGAAGAAAACACATGCAAACAGAAAAAAACACATGCAAATAGAAAAAAACCCACCAGCGAATAAGAAAACATCTTCATCAGTTTTACAACTCACGTGCGTCCCAATACTCACAACACAACCAAATACGGAAACGCGCTGCAAAAGTTCACAACACAACCAAATACAGAAACGCGCTGCAAATAGGACAGAACACAACGGAAATGTTTCCGGGGAACCCAATAAGTGACGGACGGACGGCTCGCGAGCTTTACCAGAGAGACGCGGGCTCTGGCTTTACCTATGCCCTACTCTCTTAAAAGGGCAGACGGCAGATCCCTTGAATTGGGCACTTTGGAGGGAGCGGGGCACTTGTGTGCCATTATGTTGATGAAGGGAGCAACGAAAGACAACGTAATTTCCTCATTATTTTCACCTGGGATGTTCCAGGTGATTATTATTATTATTTTTAATAAAGGGGAGGGAATGGTCATAAAGCAGGGCAGGAACATGCTGGTCATGTGAGTTTTTAGCTTTTTAAAATTAATTTATAAAACAATGATTTGTAAGTTCTGTCATATTTTTCAATTAATTACTTTTACTCTTAGTTTTTTTCCCGTGGTATCGATTCAGTATCGGGGTATTTTGGTCTGTTATTGTATCTAAGTCACACACACACACACACATAAATTATACATAAATTATATTATATATATATATATATATATATATATATATATATATATATATATATATATATATATATATATATATATATATGCGTGGGAGGGTTACTTTAAACATGTATTCCATTACCGTTACAAATTACTTAATATAAAAGTATTCAGTAACGTAATCCAAGTACCACAATATGAAAGTAATGTAATCTGATAATTGATTAATTTTGGATTATTTCAAGGTCACATAAAGTCAAGCAAGAAGAAATATTTTTTAACTATTTAAGAAAATGTCATATAGCTGTAAATAACTATGTTGTAGCTAAAAACCTATTAAAACAGCATGCACTTACTTTTCATGTTAATATTACTATTAAATTGATACTTTGAGTGATTCCACATCATAAATAGAGGGAAAGTTGCACTAAAACAAAGTATCAATTTAGTTCTCAAACAGAAAGTTTATCACTTAAATTCTTAATTTCATTTATTTCTACTGTATAAACACTGAGTGTTGACCATCTCTCATCTCTCACCGAAAAGTCTTCACCTAAACATACAAAATATGTGTTGCAGTGTCATCTGCTATCTGAACAAGATGACTAAATCTAGTGAAGTAATAAAACCATCATTTGGAAACTTTTGTGTATTTATTATAATCTGCGCTTCAACCCTCTTTTCTTAGTGATTTGGTCTTTTGAATCTTACACGGATGTTTTGGACACGTGTGATTCTGTGTAAAGATTATGTTTTAAAGTTAGTCCATAGGCTTTACAAGAGTGTGGAACTTTGCATCACTACGGTGTGGCAAAATATGTTGCCGTGTAAAAATACACCCAAAGATTTAAGCACAACTATTTACACGCATACTAAATAGGAGAATATTTAACTGTACATATTGTAGATTGTGAACACTCCATTATCTGTTTATTTGGGGTCAGAGAACATCCTCAAGCTCATACATCTCTTTAATTTTGTGCTTTATGTTATTGTGTTAGTTAAAAGATAAAGGTATTAGTTAATAACAAACAAAAACTTAAAATCAACATGAAACCATAATATTAATAAATAAAATATGGTATAATTACAGTTTGAGTGAATGACTTCCATAATATCTTATTTTAGTAAAGTTTGCACTATGCCTGGAACTTACTAATCAACATGCATTTCTGTAGGACTGTCAAAAACATTTTTTTTAAATAATTATTATTTTAAAATGATTTAAATAATTTCTGTTCCACTCGCATGTATTGGTCGCCCCATCCACGCTATGGTCTGGTGAATATTCATGATATCTCCACCCATTGGAACCAAATATTTCAGGAACTGAATGTATTGTAACACCGGCATTAGACGGAGCTGAAGTTGGCCTCCAATTCACAGCTTCTGATTCTGCATTTAAGGGGAAAGTTAAGAAAAAGTTTACAGACAGCAAGTGAATACAATTAAATATCTATTTCTCTCTATCCCTTAGGAATCACTGAAGCGTGAAATCCTTCAGAGATTGCATGACCAACTGCTACACATCTTGGAGAGGAAGATCCTCTTGACATGGAAGGGTTACATTTTGTTTGCCATTAGAATTTAGTTTTATTAAGTGCTCTGGATGACGCAGTGAATGTAGGAGAAGAATTACTGTCTGCACTTACACATTTAAGTACTGTTAAGGCTGATTTATATTATCAGCATCTGACCTACGTCGGAGCCTCTACGCTGTATGCAACGCGTTGGTTTTCATTTATACTTCTGCGTCGTTGTCCGCATTGACGCACAATTACACTTGCAGAGGGAGCATGTGAAACCCGAGGGAGCGGTCCTAGCAGACCAATCACAGCGCTTGCGTCCACAAAGAGTTGACACGTTGTTACATTTTTGGAGAGGTGCACGTCAGGGTATGCGCGTTACAGTTCGACGCAGAAGTATAAATTGGGCTTTATCCAACAGGAGATGGAGAATGAGCAGACATTTATAACACTGGATTTGCAGAAGGGCTTTCGTGGGCGTCCACGATTGACGACGTCAGTAGAGACCCTCACACATCTTCTAGAACTTGGGCTGCCATCAAAATGCATCGCTAGACTCCTTGGTGTGTCGAGAGCTACGCTTTTTAGGCGGATGGCTGAGAATAATCTAGTGTTTACTTAGGGTGTATTCACACCAGGAAAGTCCGATAGTTCACTTGCTTTGGTCCGGACCAAATAGAATGTTGATTTTTTTTGTTTGGTACAGTTCGCTTTCACACTGCTCTTTTTGCAAGTGAACCAAAATGTGTAAACAAAACCACACGTGTGCTAAGGTCGTCCATTCATTGGACAGGAATTCTCAAGCAGGGAAAAGCAGGAAGCGCAAAAACAGGCTCAGCATGGAGATATTTCGTAATGTAATATTTGTTATTTTACTGATTTGGTGTTATTCTTTACAAACGCAATATGAAGAAACTATGGTAGTATAGATAAAAGCCCGCCCGCACTGACAATTGATTGCTTGGGTCCTTACATGCGCTTCGTGAGGCACACTAGCTGGCACACACACGCAAGGTCTATCGCTCCCTCTCTCTGCCGTGCGCGCGCTCTTGCTCGCTCGCTCTAGATTCCCGGAGATTTTAAATGATTTGCGGGCATTCATGCGCTTCTATCGACATGCGGGAGACTGCCGGAACTTCCGGGAGACTTGGGATGTCTGTATAATAAGACACCATTATGACAAAATGTCCGTTTTGTTAAGTATCCTCATAAGAGCAGTCAAATAAAAAGGCGCAGTTTTCTGCAGTTGGGTCGGTTCATGTTCACACCGTAAACGAACCGTACCAGAGTTCGTTTGGAACCGTACCGAGACCACCTCTTCAGCTGGGTCTCGGTTCGATTGTTTGGTCCGCACCCGAGTTCGATTGCTGTATTCACACCTGCCCAAAAGGTCCGCACCAAGGGGGAAAACGAACTAGAGTTCGATTCAATCGAACCAAACGAGGCAGGTGTGAATACACCCTTAGTATGAAATGTATTTTTTTACTTGCGCTTTACATGCTATTAGTAAATTAGACATTTTAATAAAGAACTGATTAATTGCTTTAAAGAAATTCCTGTATTTTTAAACCTTGTCCCTGTAACGGTGGTGAAAACATTTTCGGAACTGGTCCAATATTGAGTGAGAAGGCCTTTTCAAATGGCTACATAAACCAGGGCAATTGTGCTACATAAAGAATAAGACCGTAAAAATGCTTTTGTTTAACACCTTTAATGTTGTTCAAGGGAACATCAAATTCTGGGAAGTCTTGTGTAAATTCATCAAATGTAGCAGTACAGTTGTATTTACAACACAACACTGTAAAGGGGTAACAAATTTAGATAAATCAGCTTTACAAAACCAACGAATTGAACAGTATTTAAACGTATTAGAAAAATAACATTTTACTGTATTATAAAGGAATTGAAGAAATTGTACAAACATAAACAGCTTGTACTCACTATATCGTACCGACATCATATTGCTTAAGTAATCAGTTACAGCAATGTTCAGTTTACAGTATTTAACTCCACCTGTCAGTATTTGTATACAACATCAGATTTTACAACACTGTTACTGTCACTCTTACACTGAAGTTCAGACCGCAAGCAGTTTGTACATCAAGATATATTTGTGCGTGTATAAGAAATACATTTCTGAATCTTGTCCTGTGTGTGGCAGAGTGGGGGACGCGAGAGCAAAGCTAGACAGCAAGGAAGTTAATATTAAATAAACTGATAAGATTTTCAATGTAGCCAACTACGCCACCTTGGGACTTTCGCCCAAGGATATACTCAGACAACACAGGTTCGTTTCTTTGGCAAAGAGGACTGAGACGGTTCTGACAATTAAAAACACAACAATTTATTACAAAATCTTCTCACATTAAAAAAACACATTCCCTAATAAATACCTTCCAAACATTTACCTCTTAATTACCTACATGTTAGCACAAAAAGGAAGGCATCACTAATAAATACCTTCCAAACATTTACCTCTTAATGACCTACATGTTAGTACAAAAAGGAAGGCATTTAAATTACAATTAAATTAAAATAAAATAAAGAAAGAAAAACAAAAAAAAACAAAAACTGGGGGTTAATCGAAGACACTAACAGGAGAAAGAATCTCTGACCCACCTTGTAAGTAATCACTCACTACACCCACACATTAGTGTCCCACACTACAAAGGCAATTAAACCAATCTACACACTTAAGTGTGTTTAACACTGCACCCCAAATGGAGGTGGGCCAAATTACCCCCTTTCAGATGTCCCAGAGAGAACCCACTTAAGTTACAGATCCCATAAAAATAAATAAACAAAACAAATTTATAAGGGAGACAAAAACAGCAGCGTAGTTTGGGTCCGTGTATCCTGCTGATTACAGATGCACTTACACGGCTCTGAGCTGGAAGCACGCCGTTAGGCACGCCCCCCCAACCTGCACACACATTCACAACAGTGAGATTTAAGCACTTTTTAAATCAAAAGAATCCCCCAAAGAGATCATACTCACTGCATCAGGACAATGTATATAAAATGACTGCATGCTGCAACATGCCCTCACTGCACTGTAGCAACTGCAGAACAGGCTTTAGGTTACACACCAACATTAAACAAAAAATAAATTAAATCACCCATCACTCTACACCCATCCACATACCTGAGATTGGACAAATAAGCGACCCAAACTACACGACTCCATCAGGAAAAGGCAGAAAAAGGGACAGCAAGAGAGTAACCAGAAACAGCTAAACAAACTCTGCTATGGGTGTCTTTTATTATAAGTGCAATCATGATAATGAGTAACCAGCCGGTTTCTGACACAGCTGAGTCTATGGGGAGATTATTCCCATTCTCCACCAGGGGGAGTAACAGAGGGAAATACCCAATCTGCTACAATCCACCCCACCCATTTGCGTCGTCGTCCCGACGATGGACCACTAGCCCATAAATCTCAGCTCCAGGGTCTAAAAAAATAAATAAAGTGGTGTTAAGCACAATCATTTGGGAATTCATAGCTCCTCTCTCCCTATAACACCCCCTGGCATATGGCCCATTTTCTAACAATGCCGTACACCACCCGATCAGTGGTCAGGAAGCTAGTAGGGAGAACACTGAAGGCCAGAGCATAACTCCCTGTAGGGCCTACGGCTGATGCTTGACGCAGGCGTGCATTATCTGCCTCCAACCGGGCTATCAGCTCCTACAATTGCTACAAATCCTCTGCCATGATGGCTACACAATAAGGAACACAAGGGAGACACTTGTTGCAAGCCCTCTGCCATGACGGCTACACAATGAGGAACACGAGGGAGACACTTGTTGCAAGCCCTCTGCCATGACGGCTACACAATGAGGAACACGAGGGAGACACTTGTTGCAAGTCCTCTGCCATGACGGCTACACACATACACAAGACACTTGCTACAAGTGCTCTGCCATGACGGCTACACATACACGAGACACTTGCTACAAGTGCTCTGCCATGACGGCTACACATACACGAGACACTTGCTACAAGTGCTCTGCCATGACGGCTACACATACACGAGACACTTGCTACAAGTGCTCTGCCATGACGGCTACACATACACGAGACACTTGCTACAAGTGCTCTGCCATGACGGCTACACATACACGAGACACTTGCTACAAGTGCTCTACCATGACGACAACACAAACACGAGAGACACTTGCTACAAGTGCTCTGCCATGACGGCTACACATACACGAGACACTTGCTACAAGTGCTCTGCCATGACGGCTACACATACACGAGACACTTGCTACAAGTGCTCTACCATGACGACAACACAAACACGAGAGACACTTGCTACAAGTGCTCTACCATGACGACAACACAAACGCGAGAGACACTTGCTACAAGTGCTCTGCCATGACGGCTACACAAACACGAGAGACACTTGCTACAAGTGCTCTGCCATGACGGCTACACACAAAACAAAAAAACAAAACAACAAAGGGACACTAAAAAAAACAAAAACAACTTCAAAACACACCTGCCCAACCTAATGGAGCCTACTGCTGTTTTGTCTTCCCAAAGAAAAATTTAAAGGACATTTTTTTTTTTAAATTAAAATCCTTGAGCAGAACGTCTCAGCCTCAATTGAGTAAGAACCCTGCCGACTACGCCAAATGTGGCAGAGTGGGGGACGCGAGAGCAAAGCTAGACAGCAAGGAAGTTAATATTAAATAAACTGATAAGATTTTCAATGTAGCCAACTACGCCACCTTGGGACTTTCGCCCAAGGATATACTCAGACAACACAGGTTCGTTTCTTTGGCAAAGAGGACTGAGACGGTTCTGACAATTAAAAACACAACAATTTATTACAAAATCTTCTCACATTAAAAAAACACATTCCCTAATAAATACCTTCCAAACATTTACCTCTTAATTACCTACATGTTAGCACAAAAAGGAAGGCATCACTAATAAATACCTTCCAAACATTTACCTCTTAATGACCTACATGTTAGTACAAAAAGGAAGGCATTTAAATTACAATTAAATTAAAATAAAATAAAGAAAGAAAAACAAAAAAAAACAAAAACTGGGGGTTAATCGAAGACACTAACAGGAGAAAGAATCTCTGACCCACCTTGTAAGTAATCACTCACTACACCCACACATTAGTGTCCCACACTACAAAGGCAATTAAACCAATCTACACACTTAAGTGTGTTTAACACTGCACCCCAAATGGAGGTGGGCCAAATTACCCCCTTTCAGATGTCCCAGAGAGAACCCACTTAAGTTACAGATCCCATAAAAATAAATAAACAAAACAAATTTATAAGGGAGACAAAAACAGCAGCGTAGTTTGGGTCCGTGTATCCTGCTGATTACAGATGCACTTACACGGCTCTGAGCTGGAAGCACGCCGTTAGGCACGCCCCCCCAACCTACACACACATTCACAACAGTGAGATTTAAGCACTTTTTAAATCAAAAGAATCCCCCAAAGAGATCATACTCACTGCATCAGGACAATGTATATAAAATGACTGCATGCTGCAACATGCCCTCACTGCACTGTAGCAACTGCAGAACAGGCTTTAGGTTACACACCAACATTAAACAAAAAATAAATTAAATCACCCATCACTCTACACCCATCCACATACCTGAGATTGGACAAATAAGCGACCCAAACTACACGACTCCATCAGGAAAAGGCAGAAAAAGGGACAGCAAGAGAGTAACCAGAAACAGCTAAACAAACTCTGCTATGGGTGTCTTGCTTTTATTATAAGTGCAATCATGATAATGAGTAACCAGCCGGTTTCTGACACAGCTGAGTCTATGGGGAGATTATTCCCATTCTCCACCAGGGGGAGTAACAGAGGGAAATACCCAATCTGCTACATGTGCATTTGTAAATTTTGTGTGGATTTCTGAATTGTGTGTGCATTTGTGTATCCTGTGTGTGTATTTATGAATCATGTGTGTGCATGTATGAATCCTGTGTGTGTATTTATCTGTAATGAGACTCTTTTAGCTCCATACACACGGCCTCTTAAGACATCCATCCTAACAGTATCTCGTGAAATCCTAAAAAGAAATCAGATAAATAACTGTAAACAATCAAAATAAAATGGAGAACAAGTCTATCGCGACGTTTCAGTATATGTAATACCTTCTTCAGGCAGGCTTGTAAATAAATGTAAACAAAAAAGATAAATAAAGGAAAACATATTATATATTTATATAATAAAAATATTGTAGCGTTCGCTACTAAAAAGTAAACAGACGGATTCTTCCTCCTTCTAAGGCTTTATTCAGAAACTGCAGGGTTACTGTTGTGGCCGTAACCCACGCCGTACAACATGAAGGGGGAGAGATATAACGTGCTGTCTCTGCTATTAAACTCACTCGGTCTTCCCGCTCCCAGCTCTTCACTCCCTCTAGACACTTGACCCCGCTAAAACCCCGCCCCTTAAAGAACCAGGGACTAACAGATAGAACCACTTGTGAGTCGATTAACACTGTCGAACAACATAACACTAACTAACTAGTGTCTTCCATTTATACTGACATTACACTGCCCCCCCTTTAATAAGAAGAACCCTCGTCCACGAGGGGGCAAACAAAGTCTTTAAGGTGCCCAGGCCGACGTCTCTGCCTCCTTGGCCGCATCTCAGGTTGAATGTCTGAGCTTGCAAGGGGATGAGGGGTTGGGGCATGGGGATCAGTGGAAAGTCCATGGGAAGTGGCCACATGTGGGGTGTTTAGGGCGGAGGATTCAGGAGCCACTGGGGTGTGGGGCACGGGTGTGGGGTCAATGTTGTTTTGTGAGGCAGGGGGGGTGGTCTTTCTCTTTTCAAAAGAGACGGCCAAGTTACCTCTGTACGGGGCCAGCCTGTCTCTATGCAAGGCTACCTTTCTGCCTCTAGGCGGCATCTGCACCCTATACACTACCTCTCCCACCTTCTCTAGAACCAAGCAGGGGCCCACCCAGTGGCAATCAAGCTTCGGGGAGCGTCCTCTTTTCTTCCTCGGGCTGTACACCCAGACCGACTCGCCAGCCTTGAAGTCTCTTCCCTTGCTCCTAACATCATAGTTCCTTTTCTGTCTCATACCAGCCTTTTCCAACTGATCTCTGGCAAACACATGGGCTGTCTGCATTCGATCCTGCAACCTCCTTGCATACTCTGGTCCGGCAGGTATATCCAGCATGTCCGGGGGCTTCCCGAACAACAACTCTGGGGGGGTCCTAAGCTCACGCCCCAGCATAAGCAAAGCAGGGGTACACAGTGTGGAGTCCTGTACCGCAGATCTGTAGGCCATGAGAATGAAAGGGAGGTGAGTGTCCCAATCCCGTTGATGGTCAGCTGTAAGGATAGCTAGCTGTTGACCCAAGGTCCTATTAAATCTTTCAACCAGGCCATCGCTTTGGGGGTGCAGGGGCGTTGTGCGAGTTTTTTCCATGCCAAGCCGTTCACACAGGGCTGCAAACAGCTTGGATTCAAAATTTCTCCCCTGATCACTATGAATGACCTCCGCCACACCGAACCTGCTGAACATCCCCTCCACCAGTGCATCCGAAACCGTCTCTGCTTCCTGGTTTGGTATTGCGTAGGCTTCAGGCCACTTTGTGAAGTAGTCCATGGCAGTGAGGACGAACCGGTTACCTCTTTCAGTGACAGGGAAGGGGCCCATGATGTCCACAGCTACTCTTTCCATTGGTGCTCCTACAGCCTGCTGTTGAAGTTTGGCATGAGACTGATCGAGAGGGCCCTTATAAGCTGCACAGGCATCACATCTGCGGCAGAAATCCTCCACGTCCCTTCTATGCTGGCCCCAGTAGAACCCCTGGCGAAGGCGGCGGAGCGTTTTGGACACCCCGAAATGGCCGGACCCCGTACTCCCATGACAAGCGGTTAACACTGCTTCCCTCAGCGTTTTGGGCACTATTACTTGCCATCTGTCCTCCCCAGTGGCAGGCTCCTTCCATGCTCGCTGGAGCACTCCCTCACTTAGCCTCAGTGTGTTAAATTTGGACCACAGTCCTTTTGTGCCCAACGAGCAGCCCGTAATATTCCCCCAATCGGGTCTCTGCTGTGCCTCCAGCCAACGTAGAACAGGCCTCAGATCCTCATCTTGCTCCTGCTCCAACTTCCACTCTGGTGTATCAAACACCCTCAATGCTCCACATGCAGGCTGTGCTGGCTCGTTTCCCAGACACAGTTCCCTCTCCTGCGTCTCTCTCTTCTCACAGTGACGGCAGCCCTCAGCGGCACAGGGGCGACGAGACAAAGCATCGGCATTGGCGTGGTTAGACCCGGGTCTATGAACTACTGCGAAGTCGTATGACTGTAGTTCTTCTAGCCATCGGGCCACTTGACCTTCAGGCTCTTTGAAAGACATCAACCATTGAAGAGCAGCATGGTCTGTCCTTATGGTGAATGGTGTGCCGCACAGGTAGTATTTGAAGTGTCTCACTGCCATTACCACTGCAAGGAGCTCACGTCTGGTTACACAATAGCGTTTCTCACACTTGTTAAAGACCCTGCTAAAGTATGCCACTACCTTCTCTCCATCTGGTCTGTTCTGCGATAACACTGCCCCCATACCGACGTTGCTTGCGTCCGTGTCTAAAACAAACGGCAGTGAGGTGTCAGGTGGAACGAGGACTGGAGCTTCAATCAATGCTTGCCGTAGGGTATCGAATGCCTTCTGGCACTCGTCAGTCCAGACGAAAACATGGTCTTTTTGCTGGAGGCGGAAGAGCGGTGCCCCTATGCATGAAAACCCCCTTACAAACCTCCTATAGTAAGAGGCGAGCCCCAGGAAACTCTTCAGTTGTCTCAGGTCTGTAGGGATTGGCCAGTCTCTAATGGTGTGTATTTTGTCCTCCAGGGTGCCTATGCCCTCCCTCCCCAACTTGTGTCCAAGGAATTCAACTTCCCGCCTCATAAAGTGGCATTTATCTGGATGCAGTTTCAGGCCTGCTGCTGCCACTTTTTCCAGCACCCGTCGGAGGGAATCGAGTGCTACCTCAAACGAATCACCATGGACTAAGAGATCATCCAGGTATACAAGACATTCATGGCGAGGCACTCCTGCCAACACTTTGTCCATGAGCCGTTCGAACGTGGCAGGAGCGTTGCAGAGTCCGAACGGAAGGACCTTGAACTGCCAGAGGCCTCTATTTGTGCGGAACGCGGTTTTGGGAGCAGACTCCGGGGACAATGGCACTTGCCAGTAGCCGCTCCTCAAATCAAGGGTTGAGAACCATGATGAACCAGCTACCAAGTCGAGGGACTCGTCCACTCTAGGCAGAGGATATGAATCCTTTTTCGTGACTTTGTTGAGCTGCCTATAGTCTATGCAAAACCGCCATCTGGAACTGTTTTTCCGTGGTACCATGACGACTGCTGAAGCCCATGGGCTCTCTGAGGGCTCAACTATACCCGCCTGCAGCATTTCTTCCAATTCCTTATCCGCCGCTTCCTGTCGGGCCAGGGGGAGACGACGTGGCCTTACTCTTATCGGGCGGGCATCTGCAGTGTCAATAACATGATGCATCAAGTGGGTTAGGCCCACTTCCTTCTCATTGAGAGCAAAAATGTCGATGAAGTCCTCCATGACTTCCCACAAGCACTCTTTTTGTTGCTCACTTAAGCCCTCACAGTTTTTGGACCAAATGTCTCTCACAGCCGAGATCCGAGTCTCCCTCTCATCATCGCATAGCCCATTGTTCACACCACAGCCATTCTGTGCTGACGGAAAAATGGGGGGAGGGGATGTGGCGTCACAATTGGGGCTGTAGTGTGTGTGACAATTTGAACTAATGGCAGGTGATTCCACTGTGTGAGGTGGTGCCCCAAGGGCTGGGCATTCAGCGCTAAGGGCATGCCTGGATGTGTCTGCTGAATACACAGATAGGGAAACCTGGGTCAAGTTTGGAGTAGGATGGGTCAGTTGCACCGAACGTCCATCAGGGAGGGTAAGTGAGTCTCTACATAGGTCCAGCACACAGCCAACGGCCCTCAAAAAATCCAGTCCCAGAATGCATGGGTCTTGCACTTTAGCCACCCACGCCTGGAACGACACGGACAGACCCCCTATGTCAAACAGGAAGAGACCTTTCCCTTTTATTGGCGCAAAATCACCAGTCACAGTTTTCAGACGAGCAGACGTCGATTCCAAAGTTGTCCCCACTGGGACCAGGTCAGGACGAACAAGGGTTGCATTCGATCCAGTGTCAACAAGGGCTGTGCAAGCGACTCCCGCCACTACAATGGGTATGTGGCAAAAATTTCCAACATAAGACCAGCCCACTACCATAACAGTCTCTGCAGGTTGCAGTTTAACCCCTTTCTCCACCCGCTGCTCCTCATCCTCAGCTTGGGGCGAGGTATGGGAAATATTATCACGGGCCCGTGTCCCCCTGTCTACACGGGCCCCTGGGCGTTTCCCTGCATTTGACCGATCCTAGGGCAATGTCTGATCAGATGGCCTGGCTGGCCACAGCCCCAGCAAACTGAAGGTCGGCGGCGTGAACGGGGCTCTGAGGCGGAGCGGCTCGGGCGCATCGTTGCAGCATTTGCATAATTATCCACCCACGTGGGCGTCCTGGGACACAATTCAGTCATTTCCGCGGCCCTCACTATTGGAGTAACTTCAACTGCATCCATTTCAGTCCCCAGCATCTCCCTTTCAATAGCCAGTTCCAGCGCTTCACTCAGTGTGGTCGGGTGAGCTAGCTGCGTTTGTACACGGAGCTCTCTTGGGCTGAGTGCCTGGATAAATCTGTCTCTAGTGAGCTCGTTCTGGACTGATGGTGGCATTTCAGCATAGGCGCGTTTACATAAGCGTTCAATATCATTGGCCAAAATACGGAGGGGTTCACCTTGTCTTCTGCGTCTGTTATTAAATTCTGTCCTTAAAAGGACAGGCTGGCTACAATGTCCAAACCGCCTATGAAGAGCCCCAACCAATGCATTATAATCATTTCTTTCTGCAGGACTCAACAACAACAGACAGGCAGCCGCATCATCAGTCAGGCACAGCGCTAACTGCAGGGCTTTATGATTTTCAGGCCAGCCTGCAGCATCAGCTAACAGTTCAAACTGGGCTTTGAATGCATCCCAATCCGTCTTACCAGAGAACCGCGGTGTTTTAATAGCGAGCGTGTCTGAATCTCTGATGTATTCGCTGCAGGCCTGGGCGCCGCCATGTTTGTTTACATCCCGCGTCTTCACGTCATCGCGAGAGTGTGTCTTGCCGCGCTGCACATGCGCTGTCACGTCGGCGGCTTTCTGCTGATGTGCAAACTCACTGTGCGGGGTAAAGGGAGGCGCGAAGCCAGCTTCAGCAGCTTGTAACATGATAGCCTCTCTCATCCTAGCCGCCTCGCTCGAAACCCAGCGCGGATCTGCCGCCGGCCCGTGTGTCCACAAGCACTCGCTTTTCCCCCTTACTGTCTCCTGCATCTCTTGCTTCACTTTCGGCCGCGCCCCGTAGTCCATCTCGGCGGCGAATTATGGCGAATGCGGCGAATGCTCTCGTGCGTTAAAGTCCGTCACTTCTGACACCAAATGTAGCGTTCGCTACTAAAAAGTAAACAGACGGATTCTTCCTCCTTCTAAGGCTTTATTCAGAAACTGCAGGGTTACTGTTGTGGCCGTAACCCACGCCGTACAACATGAAGGGGGAGAGATATAACGTGCTGTCTCTGCTATTAAACTCACTCGGTCTTCCCGCTCCCAGCTCTTCACTCCCTCTAGACACTTGACCCCGCTAAAACCCCGCCCCTTAAAGAACCAGGGACTAACAGATAGAACCACTTGTGAGTCGATTAACACTGTCGAACAACATAACACTAACTAACTAGTGTCTTCCATTTATACTGACATTACAATATATTTTATATACAATATTCTAATGAATCTGTCTTGAATAGTGTTCTTTTTGAAATTCGATACTACAGAGCGATCGTCGTGTCTGCACATTCAACAAGTGAAGTGTGAGAGAGTGAGCGCGCGCATTGCGCGCCCCCTTAAATAGACTGCCGTTGAAAAAAAGTTTTTTTTTTTTTTTTTTTTTCGAAAACCGGCTAAACTAAGCTTTAAACAGTCTAAACAAAAATCCAAGTCGGCGAATTGTTAGTAAATAAGTGAAAGGACAGATGTATAAAATGATTATTGTGAAAAAAGTTCAAATTAAAGAGTTACACGATGTTTTAGTGTAATTAGGTCACTCTCTCCGCACATGGTCGAGCAAGAGTGGAGAGACAATGAAACAACAGAGTCCACGAGGGAAAATAGCAATATAAAATCGAATTCTTGTTACAATTGCATGGGAATGGTATGTACATGTAGCCAGGGTTGTGCCTAATCATGCTGATGTGAACATATATTTGTATCTGTGTTGTGCATGTTGTTATTCATTTTTAAAGCACTCAACTCATGGCGACGACATCGGATGACGTCACGACCATCGTTCGTCGTGTGGAATGTGGTTTTCCTCGTCATGAGGGAAAATATTTATTTTAGATCAAAATATCGAGTTTTAATGCCTCAAATCATGCTATACATATCCTTAAAATCTCAATCAACTAATACTCGGGTAAGATGGATCATATTTTTAATTCTGGATGTTGTTTTTAATTTTTAATGTGTTCCTCAGAAGGAAAATAATTAATTTAAAATCAACCAAATGAATTTTCATGCCAAAAAAGGCTTATATTATATTGTATTTAACTGATATTCAAATGGCATGAGTTATATTTTTAACTTTGATGGGGACGATATCGTATGACGTCATAACAATCGTTCGTCGTGTGAAATGTTGTTTTTTTCCCACAAAAATCCTAGTCCCTTTTAAAGGAAAATGAAGATAATATGAAAATGAAGATTGAAGAGCACTTATAGTTCTTTCATCTGTGAAGATACTACTTGAAAACAGTGTAGAAAATATTGCAAAACCGTAAGACATGTAGAAGCAGTCAAATAAATAAAATTTTATAAGAAATACAATTTAATAAGAAAGAGAATCCTTGTAGTATTTTTTATGTATGTAAGGATTCATTCTGTAAAATATTTTAATGTAAGGATCAAATATTAGTGTCCAGATAATGAAAAAGGAGACTTTTTAAGCTTTTCAATGAAATCTTTTTATTGATCAAAGAACACAAAATATATCAATTTATGAAAATATTTATTCAGTTATTTATTCAAGAAACCCTCTTTTGGGTCAAAAACTTGAATCATATTTATATGTATGTGTATATTTACTAATACATTCCCTTCTCATGTCAGAAAAAAAATCAGGTTTTGTTCTGATAAATCTTTTTAATAAAAATAAATACATGAAGTAAAAAGGTGACCGAGGCTACCTTTCACTTCCGCCGGTGGAACAGGCGATAGCGACCCACCTTTGCCCGCCCTCTGATGGACGGCGGACTAAACCGGTGTTGCCTTCAAAAGCCTGCCGCATGACGTCGACGCTGCTCGCGCAAATTTTCTCCGCCGCTGGGCAGGCCGCGTCAGCACTACACACCATGGCTACGCTGCAGATATTCCAGGGTGATCTCCTCCGTAAGTTGGACGAGATGGGACCTGACGCTATCTGCATCGCGGATTTGAGGAGCGCTTCAGATCTAACACTCCGCGCTACCAAGTCTGCTGCACAAGCCATGGGAAGGTGTATGGCTTCCGCCACTGTTGCTGAGAGGCATCTATGGCTGACGCTCACGGAGATGGCTGATTCCGAGCGCACCGCGTTTCTCGACGCCCCGCTGTCTTCCGCTGGCCTTTTCGGATCTTCTCTCTCCGAGTTCGTGGAGAGATTTACCGAAGCCCAGAAAGCGTCTCAAGCCTTCAAGCACTTCCTCCCGAAGCGCTCCGGTTCTGCAGCGAGTCGTGAAAAACAGACTCCGCGGAGCTCTCAGCCTCAGCCCCCGCCTTCGGCCGCATCTTCACAGCAGCGACAGCAGCGCAGCTCCAGGCCCCGCTCTCGCTCTACCAACCGACGCCCCGCTCAGCGCGGGCCGCGGCCGAGGATTGTGGTGAAGCCGGAAGCCCCGAAGAAGTCCTAGCACGCCTAGGAAAGCGCAGGTGTGTGAGTCCCGTTGCGGCCGGTCTCTCACCCAAGCGCGCCGCTGTTTCAGTCCCAAGACTTGCGACTGTTCCAGCGTTTTCTGCAAGACGCAAGCCCGCACAGTTGCCCGCTTGCCTGCACACAAAAGCCGTTTTTACGGCTACCCAGATATATCCCGAAAAGAGTGTATTTTCTGGTGTCCCGGCCACGGCCGATGGTGCTATAAATGTAGTGTCGATGCCCACTCCTCAGTGCCCATCTCTACACACAAGCACAGCCCTACACTTAGGGCTTGCGCACATAAAATCGACTCAGGTCGATTGCGCTTCCAACATAGTGAAAGTGCCCACTTCCCAGTGCCCACAAACACTATGTCTCACAGACCACAGGCTCTCTGTAAAAACGGGACCTGTGCGCGCTCGCTCTGCTCAGACAGACAGCGCGCCCAAAGCAGTGAATGTGCCTGCTTCCCGCCCACATTTACTCGCAGACATGAGTCCCGCGGGACCTTCTCAGCCCTCCCTCACTCAGTTAAGCGCTGTAGTAAGGTCGAGGACGAGCGCTCTGCCCGCTGTAATAAGCCGCCCCCCGCCTCGAATGCCACAGGCATAACGCCTACGTTATTGCGCCCCGAAGCACCTCTGTCGCACGGCGAACAGAGCGCGCTTCGCATCCAGCCCTTAGCCAGCCATGCAGAAGCATGGGCAGCGCTTCCAGGGGTTTCGGACTGGGTGCTAGGCATTATAAAGAGAGGCTTCTCGCTACAGTTTTGCCGACGCCCCCCCCCCCGCTTCACAGCGCACGTCGAAACTACGGTGGTTTTAGAAGTAGCACACCTACTTCGCGCCAAAATATCAAAACTGATAAGCAAAGGGGCGATAAAGCGTGTGCCCCAAGCTCAAAGCGAAGGGGGGCTATACAGCAGATACTTTCTAGTCCCCAAAAAGGACGGTGGTATCAGACCCATACTGGATCTAAGACGGTTGAACAAAGTATTAGTGAAACGCAGTTTCAAAATGCTCACGACCAGGAAAATCCTCGCGCATGTTCGCCGAGGAGACTGGTTTATGTCAATAGATCTGAAGGACGCGTATTTTCAAATACAGATAGCGTCACATCACAGGCGATACTTGAGATTCGCCTTCGAGGGTCAAACATACCAGTATACAGTCCTGCCGTTCGGCTTGTCCCTGGCACCTCGTACATTTACGAAATGCATGGACGCAGCGCTTGCCCCTCTCAGACTCAGAGGCATGCGAGTGCTGAACTATTTGGACGACTGGCTGATCCTAGCTCAATCACGATCACAGCTCGTGGAGCACAGAACCATTTTACTCGATCACCTCGAGAATCTTGGTATCACGGTCAATTGGACGAAGAGTTCACTGAACCCCAGTCAAGCGATTTCGTTTCTGGGTACCATTCTGGACTCTCAGTCTATGACAGCGCGGCTGTCGCCACAGCACGTGCTGCACATTCAGCGCGCGGCGAGATCCTTCTGCTGCGGCGCGACTACCCCGCTCAGGACGTTTCAAAGGATGCTAGGTCTCATGGCCTCAGCATCACCAGTTCTTCAGATGGGCTTGCTCCGCATGCGCCCTCTGCAGTTCTGGTTGAAAGCGCGAGTACCGCGCGGAGCGTGTGTGTCTGGCCGGTTACGTCTCAAGGTCAATCAGAGCTGTGTGACAGCCCTGATACCTTGGTTGGCGGACGGCTGGTACCAATCAGGTCTAAGCCTGGGGACTTCCTCGGGAGTGAGGATGGTGTCGACAGACGCATCCACCTCGGGATGGGGAGCGCTGCTCGAGGGCAGACCGTTCTTCGGCCTGTGGTCGGAACGAGAAAAGCTCCAACACATCAACTGCCTGGAAATGCTGGCAGTGCACAACGCGCTGATGCGTTTTTGTCCCCAAATCAAAGAACCAACACATTCGTAGTCCGTTCGGACAACACGGCCGTGGTGTCCTATATAAATCGCCAGGGCGGTCTGAGATCCACATCCCTGTACAGGCTGGTGAAACGCCTCCTAATATGGGCTCAGCACAATTTGCGCTCGCTGAGAGCAGTGCATGTGCCTGGGCTCCAGAATGTGGGCCCAGACAGACTGTCCAGGAACAACATTCCCCTGGGCGAATGGTCTCTACACCCACAAACAGTCCGGCTGTTGTGGGAGAGATTCGGCAGAGCGGAGGTGGACCTATTCGCGTCCCGCGAAAACGCTCATTGCCCCGTGTTCTTTTCCAAGAACGACAGCGCGCTGTCCCAGATGTGGCCGCGCTGCCCGCTATACGCTTTTCCCCCCGTCTCCCTCCTGCCACAGGTGTTAGAGCGGGTCAGGGAAACAGAATGCCCAGTGCTGCTTGTAGCACCGTTCTGGAAGAACCAAGCATGGTTTCCAGTCCTGATGCAGCTAGCAGACATCGCTCCATGGCCAGTGCCATTGAGGAGAGATCTCCTCTCGCAGGCCGGGGGCTCGATTTGGCACCCACATCCGGAGCTGTGGTCCCTTCATGTGTGGGCGCTCAACGGATATCCGTTGACCTCGCAGAGGGAGTGATAAATACCATCACTCAGGCCAGAGCGCCGTCGACTCGGCGGCTTTATGCCTCAAAGTGGTCGGTTTTCTCCGGCTGGTGTACAGCTCGGAGCCTATCACCTCTCGATTGTGAGGTGACGGAGGTTCTCTCCTTCCTACAGGAGCTGTTGGATAAGGGCAGATCCCCTTCCACGCTCAAAGTTTATGTGGCGGCTATTACAGCGTTCTCTGGAACAACGCTGGGTCAGTCACTAGGAAGGAACGATTTAGTCATCCGCTTCCTCAGGGGAGCTAGGAGGCTGAATCCACCCAGACCTCCTTCAGTCCCTATGTGGGACCTTTCTACAGTTTTGGCGGCCATGAAGGGTGCCCCTTTCGAGCCTATCCAATCTATTAGCCTCAAACATTTGTCTTTCAAAACAGTGTTTTTGATGGCTCTCGCTTCGGTGAAGCGCATAGGTGACCTGCACGTGCTCTCCGTGAGCCCAGCGTGCTTAGAGTTTGGACCTAATGACTCTAAAGTCATACTCAAACATAAGCATGGCTATGTGCCAAAGTCCCTCAACACGCCGTTTCGGGCTCAGGTTATCTCCCTTTCTGCCCTGCCGGGATCAAGTGAGGAAGGGGACTCAAGTTTTCTTTGCCCTATTAGAGCTTACGTGTCCCGCTCTGCTGTCTTCAGACAGACTGAGCAGCTCTTTGTCTCGTTCAGTGGACGTTCCAAGGGAATGGCTGTTTCGAAACAGAGCTTATCCAGATGGATAGTTGACGCCATGGCGCTGGCTTATACTGTCAAGGGCCTCCAGTGCCCGTTGGGAGTTAGAGCGCACTCCACGAGGGGTGTTGCCTCCTCGTGGGCTTGGTCCAGCGGGATTTCCTTACAGGATATATGTACGGCGGCAGGCTGGGCCTCGCTGTCTACATTTATTAGGTTTTACAACCTAGAGGTTCCGCCTTGCAGGCTAAGCTACTATCGGTGTAGTCAATTCAGCTGTCTAACTAGAACACTGAAATTGCATGCGCAACGCGCTACCGACTGTCTTATGGGCAGAATTGTGTAAGGCCCAAATTTCCCACATTTAGTTCAGGTTCCCCACCCTGTCTATGTGATGTCATATTCGCGTCTGCTGACGCAACCATATAAGGATGGAGGGAATCCCCTCTTGTCTCTAGACTCTCTCTGTGAGGTCATGTTTACGTCTGCGGACGCTACAGTATAGGGAATTAAGGTCCCCCTCCCTTATTCCCAGATTCTTGTGAGTCTATCTGGTGGTTATGCACTGTACACCTGGCTTAGCTTCCAGTGATCGGTGTTTTATCCCAGCACACACGGCGTTTTACAAGGGGTTCCCGTAGCGTTTTTACAAAAACGCAGTACGAGAGGACTCTCGTAAGAGAACGTACTCGGTTACTAACGTAACCTCGGTTCTCTCTAGAAGAGGGAACGAGTACTGCGTTCTCTGCCGTGCGTACGGTTCACTCTGGTTCGCTTCGGCAAAGAAAATCAAGTGAATCAGCCTTTTCGAGCTCCTTTTATAGAGGTTAGCCACACCCGTCTCGGCGGGAAATGGCAAGGAGGGCGCGAAGCGTCACCTCAGGCCTCGCTCGACAGGCTTATGCAGTTGCCGCAGAGCAGCCAATGAGCGAGCAAGCCGTCTCGCCATAGCTGAGTACTGCTGCAACGCGCTTTACATGTATAAAAATTAAGGATAATTTTTTGCTTCAGTATTTCGTGAAAAAAGAGTTTTTCCTGTAGCGTTTTTACAAAAAACGCAGTACTCGTTCCCTCTTTTAGAGAGAACCGAGGTTACGTTAGTAACCGAGTACGTTTTACCGTTTTCGAATCTATTCAGCCGAACTCCGGGTCTGGCGGTACCACTTTTAGCATAGCTTAGCATAGATCATTGAATCGGACAAGACCATTAGCATCTCTCTCAAAAAAATGACCAACGAGTTTCGATGTTTTTCCTATTTAAAACTTGACTCTTCTGTAGTTACATCGTGTACTAAGACCGACGGAAAATGTAAAGTTGTGATTTTCTAGGCTGATATGGCTAGGAACTATGCTCTCATTCCTGCGTAATAATCAAGAAACTTTGCTGCCGTACCATGAGTCCAGCAGGCGTAATGATATGACGCAGCGCCTGAAATGGGGACTAGTAGCTAGTTTTTTTGCTCTCCCCCTTGCTTAAAGGAACGGTTCCCTTGGTAACATACTGGTGGCAGAAAGTCATATGCCTCACCCTTGTATATATATAATGTGTATATAATGTGACAAATATGCAAACTGTTGTGAACTTAGAATCGAAAAGACCAGGAGACTTGGTTGTTTCTTCAGCAGGTTTCTTTATTGAGAACACGAGCCTTCGGTAGCTGCAGTCACCAAGCCTGACGTGAATGTTCTCTTACAGTTTATATACATTTAGGGGCAGGAACCGAAAAAGACAGGTTTAGGAACTGGTTTTAGACTGAGAGCATTGCCCACCCTAATCCACTCAGCATATCTATTCAAACACTGAGACCCGAGTACAGGACTGGCTGGACTTTCTTGCTAAAACACAAACTCCAAGAGTTTCAGTAAAACAGGACTGATCAGAGTCTTTTGCTAGAAAACTCTCATAATTATAATTTATACCTAACCTTAACCTGCTAAATTCAATGTAAACCTAAATTAAACATTTTAATAAATCTGGATTCCCACAAAACCAAATGTGGAATTAAGTTATTAATAAGATCTATAAAGTCAATAATTTAACATGTAACTATTTTTAGTTGACGTTGGGTTGCATTCTATTGTGACATCAACTAAAAAAGATCTTACAGGGAAGATATTCTGAAATGAGGCTGTGCTTAACTAATGCTAACAAAATGATTTGAGATATTATCAATGATCATGATTACTGCACCACAGCTGTGATTACTAGTTCTAGGCCTATTGCTTATGCTCCTAGCCTATACCTCACAATTTGATAACATATCATACCTAGATACCATAGAGACTCTTGATGGAAAATGTAATGTTTTCTGTTAGCAGCCTTGACAAATACCCTGGACTGGCAACTCAAGTGCTGCCCCTTGTGTTTGAGAGACCATAGTTCAGGTTGATTACAATCATAAAATCGTGATATTATTAATTGTACAGGTAAGAAATCCATACTATATTGAAATAATGATCATCACTTCAACCCTGTTATTTTCAACCCCGTTATGCTGAGTTCAACCCTGTTATTTGATAGTTTTTATTAATATTTTCGTGATAAGAAGACAAATTAGGTCAATGTTTGTTTTGCTGTGTGCAGAATTTAAAGGACAGTCGGAAAAAATATGAAAGCCTGATTAAATCCTAATGTTAATTCACATTTTGTGATAAGATATGAAGACCAATGTTAGATACAGTTTTCATGACCTGATTTGGTATTAAAATGGTGAGTATTTAAAAATAAAATTCTACGTGCAATAAATGATATCAAACAAGGGACATCTCATTGAAAAGCTTCTACAAGAATTTACTTAAATCTTTTTAAATCATATTTAAACAGGGTCCAAGTGGTCTGTGACGGGGTTGAACCCCAAAACAACTTTCAGTAAGAAAAAACACTCAATATCGATTAGAATTTCATGCCTGAGGTGGGAAAATGTATTTTCTTAAAGGTTTGACTAATCCACTATCACATGAAATGATCAGAAATATAACTATTTATATATATTAAAAAAAGGGACCTAAAAGGGAATCACCCATATGCACTAAAGCAGATGTGTAGTATAGCTTAATTTTGCGCTGATTTTTTTTCAAATGTTTATGTTGCCCCCCCAAACATGACATGCTGGTAACCCCTCTGTTTCGGTATATGTAATACCTTCTTCAGGCAGGCTTGCAAATTAATGTAAACAAAAAAGATAAATAAAGGGAAATATATTATATATTTAAATAATAAAAATATATATTTATATAATAAGAATATATACAATATATTTTTCTAATGAATCTGTCTTAAATAGTGTTCTTTTTTAAATTCGATACTACAGAGCGATCGACGTGTCTGCACATTCAACAAGTGAAGTGTGAGAGAGTGAGCGTGCGCCCCCTTAAATAGACTGCCGTTGAAAAAAACAAATTGTTAGTAAATAAGTGAAAGGACAGATGTATAAAAGGATTTTTGTGAAAAAAGTTCAAATTAAAGAGTTACACAATGTTTTAGTGTAATTAGGTCACTCTCTCCTCCGCACATGGTCGAGCAAGAGTGGAGAGACAATGAAACATACTCGGTTACTAACGTAACCTCGGTTCTCTCTAGAAGAGGGAATGAGTACTGCGTAATATCTTACGCTATGCGGAAATCTCTTTTCCGCGAGATATTGAAGCCAAAAATAATCCTTAATTTTGAAATAATGTAAAACGCGTTGCGGCAGCATGCAGGCATAGGCAAGACAGCTCGCGTGCCTATTGGCTGCCCTGCGGCAACTGCAGCAGCCTATCGAGAGAGGCCCCTGTGCCCACTGAGTCACGTCGAAACGGGCGTGGCCTGGGCCTATAAATATAGCTTGATGGGCTGATTTCACTGATTTTTCATCTCTTCAGCGAAGCGCACGCATCGCTGGATCCGGAGAAGAAGAAGCCGCGCCGTCTGAGAAAGCCTTCTGCGGGACGAGCCTTTGCACCTGAAGCCGCTGGCCGACAACTCGCCGCCTTCAGTCGCCGTTCCTGCTACGCTATCAGGCGTATAATATCCTTTTCTCTGCTAGTGTGTGTTCGCCGCCGTGACGCACACTCCCTTTCTAAAAGAGCCGAGCATCTTTTTCAAGATGCCTCTTACCTCCTGTGGCTCGTGCGACGGGGACCGCCATGTCATCTGCGTTTCCTGCCTGGGTGAGGATCATGGAGCTCTCGCGCTGGCTGACGGCGGCGGCCCTCACTGCGAGCTGTTGCCCATGGTGACTCTGAGGACTCGCCTGGCATCATTCACTGAGTCTGCACCTCTGCCCGCTGCAACGCCGCACCGTAAGAAGCGCTGCTCTCAGCGGGTCCCTGAACCTCCTACAGCCTGTGGAAGCTCGCCGGTTCGCCTGCCAGCTTCCCCGCCTGCTTCGCCTGAAGACAGAGGAACAGCGGCCGCCGTCTGCCGCCGCTTCCGTCATGGATGACGACGAGGAAGCCGCGTTTCTGGGGGATGACAGCTGCTCTATCCTGGCGTCGGGCAGTGAGGATTGGTCGAGCTCTATGGATCTCGCTCTCTCTGCTCGCGAATCTTCTGACAAGAGGGCCAGCATTGAATCTGAGCTAACGCGTCTACTCACGTAGCGAGCCTCGGCCTTGAGTGGGCGGCGCCCGCAGAACCTGCGCACAACCGGCTGGATGGATGTTTCCTGCAAAGGGACCACGTTTCACAGTCTTCTAGACCTGTGCCTTTTCTTCCTGAGATTCAAGAAGAAGTTGTGAAGTCCTGGAACGCCCCTTTCTCAGCCAGAGTACGCACCTCTGTTTCAGCAGCATTCTCCGTGGTCTCTCTTTTCCTCCAGTGGAAGAAGCTGTAGCAGCCCATCTTTGCCCGCCCTCTGCTGGATGGCATGCTAAGACGGCGCTGCCTTCTAAAGCTTGCCGCACGACTTCAGCTATGCACAGTCGCGCTTACACCGCCGCTGGACAGGCTGCATCCGCATTACACATGATGGCCATTTTGCAAATCTTTCAGACCGATCTTCTCCGTAAACTGGACAAGGAAGGACCGGAAGCTATCTGCGTGCCGGACTTGAGAAGCGCCACGGATCTGGCTCTTCACGCCACCAAGTCCGCTGCACAGGCCATAGGGTGGATCATGTGTTCTTTCACCGTAGCGGAGAGACACTTATGGCTGACGCTCTGCTCCGCGTTCCTCGACGCCCCCATCTTTTCTGCCGGCCTCTTCGGATCATCCGTCAAAGATTTCGCAGATACAGAAAACCTCACAGGCCATGAAGCAATCTCTTCGGAGATTGTATTCCTCCTCCTCCCAACAGCCCCAACCATCCGCCCCATCTCCTCCACTACCTCTTCCTCACGAGGAGGATTTTGATGAGGTAAGAGAGTTTGACAGCCTACATTGAATATGACCATAGTTGCAATTGTGTTATTAATTTTTCGTTTGATTTGTATTTCTCTTCAGTATTTTGCAGATGATGAAGAAGAAGAGGAGGAGGATGACTGATTATTTGTTTTAAATAAAAATAAATATTTTATATCTCATTATGGTCTACTCTTCTCATTTTTTAAATATATTTCCAACATGCAATGTTTAGCAATATTTTATTGACCACCCATATCTAGTTTTCAGTCTTTATTTTTAAGATGCAAATGCAAAGAAAATACCTGTATTTTAATCTGAGCCTAAACTTACTAAGTGCTTCTGTGTGTATTGATGCACACCTCCCCCAACTCTCTCTCTCTCACACACACACACACACACACACACACACACACACACACACACACACACACACACACACACACAGAGAGACCATTGATATGCTATGCTAGTGGCCCTGCTAAAGCTGCTGCTAGTTAAACTTGATAACTGTATTTTATGAAAAGTGGACAACAGAAATACACTAACCTATATACAATAAACATACAGAATGGTTTAAAACTATAAATACTACTGAGCAAGTTAATATTAAATTAATTAAAAATGAGTTTTAAGCTGTTGAATTCCTTTAACGATATGGGAATTTCACCTGTGTGTTAAAATAACACAACTGTATTTTATGAAAAATGTATAAAATGTATTAAAGTGGACAACAGAAATACACAAAACTATATACAAAGAAACATACATAATGGTTATTAACAAAAAAAGTAAATAAAATCTTTGCAAACGTGGTAAAAAACACGTACGCACGGGTGTTGTAGAGGAGGTGGATGGATGCATGTCTCTGAAAAACAGAAGACCTTTGGACCAGGCCGACTCATCCATCCAGCCAGTCCAGGCCCTCTCCACGGAAGGACTTCCTCTTCACTCCGTAGTCAAAACGGAGTTCGGTGCCCACACTGATGTCCTTTAGTGCCCTGAAGAGGATGGCGTCCTTAGATAGATAGATAGATAGATAGATAGATAGATAGATCCTTTGTTAATCCTTTGCAGGAAGTTACAGTGTCACGGCAGCTTCAAGACAGACACAACACCATACATTCACTCAGAACATATCCATAAATTAAGTTAACCCCCTGGGGTCGGCTATCACGCTGGCGCGATAGGCTCGTTTTTTTCCTTATGAGTGCAAAAAAATAAATAAATAAAATAATAATTTGTATCTTATATGCTTGTGTTATACATCAATCAATCCTGTTAAGTGTGTATTTTTTTGTGTATGCTCATAATAAAAACAAAGTGTTGTGCTTTTCGCCAAATAAAGAAAAATAAACATGATGCGAGTTCTGCCTACTCTCCGTCAGTGAAGTCAATTCTGAAACGCGTCCGAAAATGAACTGTAACTCAGCGAATACTCAGTCAAACAGGTATACAGACACACAGGCATGAAGCTTGAATTCTCTTCTTTTAAATGAAGTAATTTTTATAAAAAACAAATATTCAGTTTATATAATATGTATGTAAAGAGAGAGATGTCAGTCGTTCTCATCTCAGCTAATTAAGTTGTAATGTGACTTCGCCTACGGAGACCGCGCTATACAAACGCAAATGTGAGGCGATGCATACAAACCTCACCTGTGAAACGCCCACATCCGCTGGATAAGGCTGGTGAAACACTGGATGCGTGGCGTAAGCGTCTCAGCTGCATGGCGTGTCCGTTTTCATTTCGGCTCCCATGTTAACAGTTTACAGTTTGCACATTGCCTGTGTGAGACGCCAGCGTACGCTCTAACGAGCTTTCCGGTGATATAAGACACAGTTTGATTGCACTTTGTTTTAATGAACAATTTCCTAGCATATGCTTGTCTCAAAGATTAAGCCATGCAGGTCTAAGTGCACACGGTCGGTACAGTGAAACTGCGAATGGCTCATTAAATCAGTTATGGTTCCTTTGATCGCTCCACCCGCTACTTGGATAACTGTGGCAATTCCAGAGCTAATACAGGCAAACGAGCGCTGACCCGGCCCCCCTCGTGGGGTCGGGGACGCGTGCATTTATCAGATCCATAACCCATCCGGGGTCGGCTCCGGCCGCTTTGGTGACTCTAGATAACCTCGGGCCGATCGCGTGCCCTCCGCGGCGGCGACGACTCATTCGAATGTCTGCCCTATCAACTTTCAATGGTACATTCGGCGCCTACCATGGTGACCACGGGTAACGGGGAATCAGGGTTCGATTCCGGAGAGGGAGCCTGAGAAACGTCTACCACATCCAAGGAAGGCAGCAGGCGCGTAAATTTCCCATTTCCGACACGGAGAGGTAGTGACGAAAAATAACAATACAGGTCTCTTTCATTTATCAAATACTCACCTTTAATTTGATACAAAACAAAATGAAAATAGCTTCAGATTTTACTGATTTACAGAGATTTTGGTGAAAACAATTTAACAACAAAGCTTTGAATGACCTCGACAAGGCCTATTTGACCTCTGTTCTCTCGGGCCTCGAACAACGCACATGTGAAACTGCACAACACGAGCTTTCCGGTGATATAAGACACAGTTTGATTGGACTTTGTTTTAATGAACAATAAGAAAATTCCTACAGGCAGCTTTAGCAAAATGATTCACTGTTATCGTGACCTGAAACAGGCTCAACTATAACTCTTCTCTGTGTGTTGAAACAACACATGTTGTCATAAAGATGCTCCTTGTTTGTTATAAAACTGTTTCAAGAGTTGACCTGCAATGACCCTTGAGTTGGTGTCCCTTTTACAATTTTAAATTATGAAAACAGGGTAACAATGTTTCCCCTTGGCAGAATTTTAACCTGGTCTTAACTTTAAAATAAACTAAACTACGTAAACCATCTCTCATTACAAGTGATTTTTTGACCCTCACAAACTACATTTCCCATAAATCACTGCCCGGACTCATTCACCTGTGTATCATTACCTTGTTTAACTTACACTATAATAGCCTGGTTTTCACACTCCCTCACTGCGAAGTCTTGTCTTATTCATATTACATTTCTGAGCGTTGTTTTCTTGTCTCTCATCTTTTGGTTTTTGGATTTAGCTCGGTTCACTGGATTACCCGTTTTGCCTCTGCCCCTTGTCTGTTTTGTTTGCCTGAGTTTGGACTGCCTTCCTGTGTTTGACTTTTGCCTGTGACTAGGATTACGTGTTTGGATTTCCCTACTTAAACCACATTTGGATTTAACATAAGGTAAGTTCAGCATTTTGAACCAGTTATTCTACAGATGTTGCAACTGTTAAACATTATTATTATTATTATTATTATTTTTTTATTTTTATTTTTTTTAGCAAAGTCAAGTCAACAGTTCGCATTCAACACAGCAGAAAATCCACAACTCAAAAGAAAGGTATGTTTCTGCTCAACCTATTTTGAAATATTTGATTTAAATATATTTTAACGGAACTTCCGGTTGGAAGTCGCTCCGTGAACATTCATTTGTTTTCTTTTCAGAAGTGCTATTTATTCTGTCATTTTTTTTCCCTAAATATTCGATTTATGTTACATTAATAAAGAAGAATGCCAAAACCAGGAAAATCGGGGCGAAATATTGTAGAAATGCTGACTGACAAAGGGAGCGACCAAGCTGCTAAGGCTAACGCTAGCGCTTCAGTACAGGTGGAGGAAGAGATCACGCCAGCTTCCTTGAAGGACCTAATTTCATCCACCATCCGTTCAGAAATATCTTCACTACGATCTGAATTTCTGTCTGAAATTCGTTCTGCCGTTTCCACATTACAAACAACCCTGTCATCACAAGCTCAAAAGATCGGGGACATTGAAGAGGCACTCAACGACTCAGACGGCCGGTTGATGGCGGTGGAGAATTTGTGCAGCACGCTGCAAACAGAAAACACTAACCTCAAACTCAAGCTGGATGACCTGGAGAACCAGTCACAGAGGCAAAATCTAAGGATTATTGGAATACCAGAGGGCTTGGAGGGCCAAAGTCCGGTTGCTTTTGTGACCTCATTTTTTACTGAACTGTTTGGAGACTGCGCCTTTAAGCGATCTCTGGAAATTGATCGAGCTCATCGTGTCGGCCAAAAATCTCAACAAAGCGCTTTTTCTAGACATATGCTGGTCCGACTCCATTACCAAACCAAAGAACTCATATTGAAGTGGAGTCGCGAACTGGGCTCTTTGGAGTTTAATGGTGCTGTGGTTCGTATTTTCCCGGACATGTCTGCTGAGGTGGCGAGACGCCGCGCTGAATTCAAAGACGTGAAAACAGCACTCCGCAATGCTGGTATCACCTACGGAATGTTGCATCCCGCCAGACTCCGCGTCGACTTCCAAGGACAGCGCCATTTATTCCAGAGTCCGCAGGCGGCGATGGACTTTGTTAGTACGGTCATTAGTGCAAAGTCAGCAAGGATTGAGCGTCGGACTTGTTTCAAATTTAAAAAGAGTTTGCCACCCTGCTTTAACTTAAGTGAGTGTTTGTGTTATGAAAAGGGAGGGTAGGTAGTCCACATTCAATCCTGAGTCGCTAAAATCTTGCCCCGTTCTATAAACTGAATACGGAGTTGGATGCCATCCTACTGTTCTGCCTTTTTTCTGGTTTGGATGCCATGCATCATATAGTGTTATCACCATAACACATATCACCAGTGTTAAATTAATTAGTTGGAACGTAAAGGGACTAAATCGAGTGAAAAGTATAAAAATATTTTCCAATTTATTTAAGTTGAAGGGAGATATATGCTTTTTGCAGGAAACCCACCTTAAAGGGGGGGTGAAATGCTCATTTTCACTCAATCTCCTGTTAATCTTGAGTACCTATAGAGTAATATTGCATCCTTCATATCTCCAAAAAGTCTTTTGTTTTATTATATTTTTTAAAGAAAGATAGGCTGTACCGAGTCTTTCCGGAAAAAAACGAGCGGCTAGGGGCGGGCCGTGTGGGCGGAGCTAAAGCTGTGAGCTAGTGACAACACACAGAGACATTTGTTCAACACTCACCGTTTTACTTTTTTGTTTTACTCACCGTCCGGTTCCAACGCAGACCGCGAACCTTTATCATTGTGACTGCTCGATCCTTAAGCATTAGACGATCTGCAAATCCGTCGATCTGGGCTTTGTTTATAAAACAATCATCGTCGAAATGCAGGGAACAACAGTCTTACACAACTCCGTTTATGCTCAGGAAAACAAACTCCATCCACGGGTCCCTTAACGCTGGGTTCTATGGGAATCTGTGCAGGGTTGTCTTGCCCTGGCAACCAAAAACACACTTCTTTGGTGACATTGACTTCCCAAAAGCCGGGCAGGGCGCTTTGATGGCGAACTGCATTCGCTCTCTTGCTCTGGTCTACGAGTGCGCGCGCGCGCGCGATCTTACCGGAGAAGTGCCCTTAGGACCCAAGTGCCTTTGAGACTTCACAATTTCCCCCCAAAAAATCTGAGATTTTCCATTTAATTTCATATGTGTTGTATTAAGGAGACATTAGGCTGTTAGAAATGCATATTGGTCAAGCTCCAGCACTTTTTATAAATTAACTGCAAGCTGACAATATACGAGCAAACCATAAAATATGTCCACCCTGTCATGGACAAATCCATAGTAGAATAAATACATTTTCATTGCATAGTGATTATAAAATGTAGATCTGAGGAAAGATAATGTCTCCCTTTCCCAACAAAACATTTTAGTTGATGTTAAAAGTATTTTGATAATAATGAAGCTACTGCTTAAATATGTATTGCCAAATAAAATGTGCGATAGTTGCACATTCTATTCTAAATAAAATCTAACAACAAAGATATTTAGTCAAACTTTAAAACAATACTAACCTGCCCTCATTTGTTTATTAAGAAATCACACACAAGGTTTTGTTAACTTGTTAAAATAATTAGTTTATTTTCATCATAAAAGTTGAAAATGACAGGGTGGACAACAAAGTGACAGGGTGGAACTTGGCATGACAGGGTGGACAAATGCTTTAATGAATGAAATAGAACGGGGAAACATTAGAAAAACATCAGGAACTTCAAGAAACCCTTAATCAATATAGAAGAAGGAGGGGCCTGGCTCAGGCTGATTTTCAGGAGTTGCAAATGTCCACCCTGTTATGAACCATGTCCACCCTGTCATGGAACAGGGTGGACATTTTTTGGCTACAGTTAGTATTTAATGAGCACATGGTGTAAAGCAGTTAGCAAAGTGATTCACTGTTGAAGCTGACTGTGCACTGTTTAAAATATATATTTAGAATTTCTGAAAAGTTTTTATATTAATTAATATTTCACAATGACAGGGTGGACATGTTAAACTTGACAACACGCAACTACAAACACAATATGATGAAAATTAGGAAATATAAGTGTAGATACTAGGGCTGTCAACTTTAGTCGTTTAGTCGACTAATCGGTCGATGCCGTCTTGGTCGACTGACATTCTCATTGGTCGACCAGTTGCATTTTTTTTTTCACCAATAAAGAAATTTTCATTGATTTACTCCTTGATATTTATTCCTTTATAAGCAGTTATATATTATTGTATTCTAAATATAATTAGCCTATGTTTTATCCCCAACTTTAAATGCAACTTTAAATTTTGTAACAGCCACAGTTTAGCGCACCACGTAGAACACTCGTGAACCGCACCTGTGGCTGGCTGCACTGCTGCTTCGCGCTCAGTAAGGAATATAGGTAGTTTTGCTGTATTCATTCAGTTAGAACGCTACTTGTTTTGGCTTTAGTCGACAAAATGTCGACTAAACACGTCGCGCTATTCACAGTCGGTGTGAACGCACCATAAGTAGCCTTACCGGCTTTATTATGCTGACTCAATAGATTGTTTTCTTATGTTTTTGTTTTTATTTGTACACTTGACGCATTTGAAAATAGCCTAAATAATGTAACAAAACGAAAATAAACCTATAGGCCTTCCTACTATACAGCCTATTATTATTAGGATTGTTTTTAAGGCTATTTGTTTTTTTGTGTGTGTTTGTTTTAGAACGCCTAGATCGGCTGGACAAAAGTTAACACATAGCTTTTGAAAGTAAAGAAGAATATACAGCCTGTATAAACGAGAGCTTTTGTTAGGATTTTTCACTATTTGGCAGTTTTAGCAGTTATATTTTTTGTAGCGCGTGGTGTGGTCAGGTGCGCGATTGTGACTGTCACTATAGACCTAGGACAGAGCTCCTCACTTTACAGTTAAAAAAAATCACTTAATTTTCAAAGAATTGTATTATTATTATAGTTTTATGTATTATTGATGTTTTTTCGTTGTTGTTTTATAAATTCTCTATGACAATTGTTTAATAAATGTTCAATCAAAATGCAAAACATCGCGTCTTTTTTTTTAGTCGACTAATCGTTGCGCAGGACAGGACTTTGGTCGACTAAGCATTTCTTTGGTTGACTACAGCCCTAGTAGATACTTACTGTGTGTGTTGCAGATGTTTTAACATCCACTGAAGAAAGACCAAATGGGGGAGGGGATGTCACTGAGTACATCAGTTGGTTTCTTAAATGGGCGTTTACCCCATAATGACAGGGTGGACAGCAATTTCAGGGACACATGCAAACTGCTTAATATTATTATGAACATAAAATATAAATAATCAAAATGACTTGTTTTATTAAATAGCTTGCTGAGGACAATAAGTACATTAAAAAAGTATTTTAATTTTATGTAATTTAACCACTTTTTACACTCACTAAATTTAGCTGAGCAGCGTGTGGGACATGCCAAAATCGCATACATCCAATCAAAGAAAATGGTATAAAATCAGAAAAACACATTTCAAGAGACGTATCATTGTTCTTGTATGTGTGTAAGTGTTTGGCCATTTATAATAAAACCTCAGAATTTCATTATTTTGTATTATGTTTATGATGACTGAGCGATTCTGATGAGGACACCAAAGGCACTTTATAGTGATATTGACCCTAATAATAATATATCATCATCATATTATTATTAATGTTGACCGGGTTTAACTAATTTTTATGTGATAGCCCTATAGTCTAATACGGGCCCTGTGCCTATCTCTGGGTTCCTGGCTTAGAAAAAGCTAGCTGGCAACAAAGGATTCCATTCATTATGCTAAGCTAAGCTAGTGCCGACCCTGTCAAACTAAAACAATGCATGCACTGAGACAAAAATGCATTTGCCCACCTATCTAAATGTAGGAAAGAAGGTGAATAAGCCCTACTTCAAAAAACGGTGGAGTGTTCCTTTAAGTGCATTTCTCAGGAAAGAGCGTGAATATCCACGCTGTATCAAAGCAAGGCCTTGAAAAGAGTGTTTGTTGCCGATGCTGCCTCTCCATCTCCATCTCCATATCAGCACAAATGCTGTTCAGCAACTAAACCGGCAGCACTTCCATTTTTCAGCTGCCGAAAGCAGACCTTTTCACTGACGTAATGACGCAATGACGTGCACTTGCTAGACCTTTTCACTGAATTTGACACAAAATATTGATTTAAAAAGGAGTTTATTGATTTAAAAACGATTATATTGCCTGAGTGAACAGAACTGCGTCCATGGCAACACTCTGTTTTTCATGGCAACGGTGTGTTATACTTCATCTATTATCAAGAAATAACACACTGGAATTCAACCAAGCCATGTAATAAATTAAGAACTATTTGTTAAAGACTTGTCCTATCTCACAAACAAGATTTTTTTCATTTCCCCAACTAGGCTTTTTTTTACCCTATTGAGCAAAATGATCCCTTCAGTCTTTCTCTCCACATTTTGAACATAATGTATGTGTGTGCTATATGTGTGTATGTTATTGCATTCAACACAAGTGAAGCTGGCATCTTTTCCATTGACACTTTTTATTAACCCACAACATAATAGGAGTGTTAAGCTTATTGACTGGTAACATTCTAGCTGTTAAAACACATGCAATGGTAAAATATGTGATCACCAAAACAAGGCTATATGAAGTAAAAACTACAAGGTGAATCACCAGTAAAAGGGAACAGCTTTAAATCCCCCCTCTGCAAATCAGTTGAGCCGATATGTTTAATAGTTTAACACACATTAAATAACTAGTGTAACCAAATGAATGAGATTGACATTAGTGAGCACCTATCAGCTGGGAGTCCCTCCTATTTAAGAGCTGGTTGGCTGTAGCCTGGGATGCATCACGTCCGACTCCACCTCCGTCCGTTGTTTGCAGTGACTGTAGCCTGTCTCTTCTCTCCGCCTGGTCCTTGGCATTGTCTTGATCGGGACATTTGTGCGCTGCTTTACAATCAGTGTCCCTGTACTCCAGCTGAACAGCTGATCACACGAAATCAGAGTGTCTGTGTGACGAAAGGGAAACGCATTGTGCGTTTGTATCATCCTCTTTCGATTCACTTCTCGTCCGTGGCGTCGCTTTCTATACTGTCGCTACAGTTAACATTACAGCCTGGTTGTTTCTCTGCTGCTGTACGGCGAAAACATCATATCTTCCCAGTATACGGAGGGAATTGTTGCTGTCTGGTTTGCCTGTTCTTTTCTGATAGTTTAACTCTGTCAAATTGAGTTAAATTGTTCTCTTTCATAGGTTCACTCAACGCTGCGGATAGCGCAGTGGGATATTCTCTGAATGTGCCGATTGTCTGAAGCCCTATAGAATCACGCCAATTCATTGGCTGATGGCGCCCGCGCAATCTGGCTCCGCCCCGACGCTCTTACGTCGCATCATTACATATTCGCGCGCGCCATCTGCTCCTCAGATTTCTCTGCCTTCAGAACGAAGCGGTCACGTTGCCCTTCGCTCGTGATTTTTCTGAGCTCAAACGACTTCTGGATTATTCTCGGCGCTTCTGCGACTGTTCAAGCGGAACTCTGTTTCTCCTTACGGTGAAGTTGCCATGGAATACCGACGCTGTACTCCGCCATGTGCTCGTTACATTGCTAACGACGACCCACACAGTAAGTGTGTTAAATGTTTGGGTTTTTCACATGCGCGCGAGGCAGTCATAGGATCGTCTAAATGCAAATTCTGTGAAAATTTGTTGCTCAAGACCCTCAAATCGCGGCTCGCGGTTTTTGAGAGGGAATCATTCGTCTCCCCCTGTCGCGCTCCCGAGGCCTCTCGAGGATCTGCGACTTGGGGTTCGGATGTAGAGCTTGAGGATGTGGAGTTCGAGCAGACGAGCCCCGCTCTTTCTCTCCCTCCCTCCCCTCGGCACGCGCGTCGAATTTTCACACGATTATTTGCGCCCCAGCCCGGGAGCACGCGACGCGGTTTCTTTCGGGCTGGAGGATGTACTTTTTACCGAGGCTTCCGACTCCGAGGATTTCGGGCCTACTCTCGCCGACGAGGTTATCCCGCCGAGCGGCCAGGAAGCGCGGCCTACTGCGGCCTACGCGGAGCTCGTTGACGTACTTTCACGCGCTACAGAGAAGCTCGCTATTGATTGGCCCGACGAGCCCCGCGAATCTCAGTCGTCGAAACTCGACGAGAGACTTCTCAGTGGCCCTAATTCTAGGCCTCAACGGAGAAAGCTGCCGTTTTTCAGTGATCTGCATCACGAGATTTCCAGATCCTGGAAGCAGCCTTTCTCTGCGCGCCTCACTAATGCGGCAGCCGCTGATTTCACCAACCTAGTAGGTTCTGTGGAACAGGGCTACTCCGCCATTCCGGCGATTGAGGAAACTTTAGCCGACCATCTTGCTCCGTCGTCTGCACCGTCCTGGAAGTCGCGCCCCCTCCTCCCCTCTAAAGCATGTAGGACTACTTCCTCTCTCATTGGAAAATCCTACATGGCGGCTGGGCAGGCAGGCATGACCCTGCACACTATGGCCATTCTTCAGGCCTACCAAGCGGACGTCCTGAAGGAAATGGACGAGGGCGACGGCGTGACACCTGAAGCGGTCAAGGAGCTTCGTAAGGCTACGGATTTAGCCTTAAGAGCCACCAAGCATACTGCACGCGCTTTAGGTCGCTCTATGGCTGGTTCCGTTGCGGTGGAACGCCACTTGTGGCTTAATCTCACGGAGAACCGTGACAAGGAGAAGGTTTTCCTCCTGGACGCCCCCATTTCTCAAACAGGGTTATTTGGTGAGGCGGTCAACACGGTGGTTGAGAAATTCCGCTCCTCCAAATCACAATCGGCCGCGTTCAGACAGTTCATGCCCAGGAGGGCTAGGGAACCTTCTGCTCCCTCCCCTGTTCGACCCAGAGAACGTCCCTCTTTTAGACCGGAGTTCTCTTCCAGGAGGAGCGAACCGGTGCATCCCCCACCTTCCACGGTTTGGGGAGCACGCGGTCGCCCGTTTCCCCGTCAACGGCCTCACAAGCGACAAACCGACCGCTCCGGCGGCCCAGAGGCGTTCCTGACCCTCCGGTCGGAAAAAGGAGAGCTCCTCTGCTTCCTCAAGGTTGGGACAGACCGCGCAAGCGTTTCTGCCCACCTCCCAGCTCTCCTTTCCTTGCCCTGTCACCTTCGCCACTCAGAGAGTCTCGAAGTGCAGGCCATTTTTCACCATCTCTACTCAGCCCGGCGCGGGAGGAAGGAGACGCTCTTTGCTTTCTCCCCTCACCCCGACACTCTCTATAACTGCCGGTCGCATCCTCGGAGGCACTTTTCGCTTTCCTCCGGAGCGGGCGGACCTGGTCACCATGACCCCAGCATCGATGCCATTTAAGGATCTGTGTAATAAAATCTAACCAAAAAATAATATAATCTTTTCATTTTTATCTTTTGCACAAATATTAATAATTGTATTATTTTGTTTCAAACAATGTCATTATTTTTTTTAAATTCTCTCACCCAGTTGTTGCCATGAGAATAACTTTAGCTGCTGATGTGCCATTTAATCATTAGTTACCAATCCTAAAATCCTATTTTTCCAGAATTAACTGATGGACATAACATGTCCTGCCTCTATTTGTTGGAAATGCGGAATAGTTCATAATGGATCCATTGATCCAGATCATTAAATCTGTAACTTCATTCTGAATTAAGAAAGTTTTTAGAATTTTGCTTTGAGCAAATATTCTATTTCACTGAAATGTCTTAACTGTTTAGGTTCATTTTAGTTTTTAAATTTGACATGTTTGAGTTACATTGTTCTTGGTCTAGGTTTTAACTTTGTGCTCCCTACATAATTTTTTTTTAATTCGTTGAAGACCTTTCTCAACAAAACAAGTCCATATTTCATTTCTGGAAGCCGGCTAAATTAGCAAGTACTGTTACTGTATTCCTAGATAGACTAGACCCGCAGTCACCTCTCAGATATCAAATACAGACATTAGACAATACATGAAAGGAACATTTCAATAATCACACTGGTAACTTCTTTAACTAATAATAATCCAGAAATTAAATATGTTTTCCCAAAATCAATCTCCTTTTGAAAGTTTTTTTCCTTTTGCTATTTCAACAAATGAAAAACACCTAAAAAATATTTAATGTAGTCATTAATTAATCGCTATAGAAGTCTACCCAATTATCTATTTGGACCTAGTCCAGCAAAGTTACTTATCACCCATTCTCTCATTAGAGAACAACTATTACAACTATTAAATTTCTTAGCATCTATGATATCTGAATTAGGGTTCTAAAACCCTCAAGTTTCTTCAAAAATAGTCCCTAGATTATTTATTATCTTTACAGTAATGTCCCTATTTAGAGTCCTTATACTCTACAGAATTAAGAAATTTTCCTCTTCTTAATTTAAATATACCTGAAATATTTTCAAATTCATCAGTAATTGTTCAAATCATGAGATCTAAATACTCAGTCCTACAGTTTGATTGAACTTAATAAAACATCAATTAACATCACACACAATTAATTATTATGCTAAGCTTAAACCATTAGTTGGTTCACATCTTCCTCCAGATGTGTTGATCATCTCGTTGCCCCATGGACGTTCCATCTTCACCAGGGTGATTCTTTGCGAATCGTTGCAATGGGCTTTCCCACGTTGGCAAGGGAGGAAAATTACTAGCACTTCCTTTGCCCCTTACTTGACGCTGTGCATTGTCGTTGGTGTCGGCGTTTGGGGTTGTTGAGGCTGGTTGGTGTAGTTTAAGGTGAGATGCTTGGACGGAGGTGTCACACACTGCAACCTTGCTGATAGTTGCAAGATTTTTCCTCAGAACACTACCGCAGTCCACTGGACCTTGTTTGTGGAGTGAACCACAAGAACAACCTGTGAATGGAGACCAAGTTAAACTCAAAAGTATACAAAGAAAAACAGTTTTAAAAATAACACATTTAATGGTGAATTGTTAATTTGCATACACGAGCATAACTGCACTACATGTACATATTCACAGGAATGATTATTGTAAACAAGATTTAATTTTGATTTATTTATTTACCTACACATCTCTCTCACACACACACACTAACCCAACCCCTAAACCTACCCATCTCTCTCTCACACACACACACACACACACACACCCATGTCTGGTGCACTATCTTTGTGAGGACTCTCCATAGACGTAATGTTTTTTATACTGTACAAACTGTATATTCTATCTAACCCGACCCCTTAACCAACCCATCACGCACATACACACAAGTCAAGCGTTTTTTTTGTCTAGCCTATAAAACGCCGATATCAGGCCGGGTGAAACCCGTAGTTGTTGGGACATCAGAGACCGGTTTGTCCAGGAGGGCAACATGTTTATTAGCAATAGCTAACGTTAGCTCCGTAGTGTCCGACGTTTTGAGCCATTCCTACGCACATTGCTTGATTTTTTCCCATCAGACTTCAGTAAAGGGCTGCGGACTTTTAGTAGGGAGGTTAAGCCCAAAAAATAGGCCTTTGACTTCAATTCATGATGCAAAGGTCCCCTTTGGTATGGAAGTACCTTAGGGTCATACAAATAAATTTATCCTAAGACACAAGTGAGATCACACTTTGTATCAGAAATAAACAGGTTTTTTCAAAAATGGCCGCCAATGCGCCGAAAATACTCTAGAGCCCATATCTTTGCTTCTGTTATCGCTATAATGACAAATTTGGTGTCAAAGTGTACATTTTTTGGGCCAAGGAATCCAATAAAATTGGTTTCAAGTTTAAAAAAACAAAAATGTTCCCCATACCATGACAATTGGTGGTAAATATGCACATTTCACATAAAAATTGTGTCATCAGAGTGACTTTACTCATTTTTTCCTTCAAAAACTTTAATTTTGTATTTAAGCAGTGCAGCTACTTCTGTACATTACATTTGTCCTAAGTAGCATGAGATTTCGACCAGTCAGGAGTAGCCTATAGCAAATCAGTTCCTGCAACAACACATCCCATCTGCACCAGGAGCTGTGACAGCTGTTGAAGGTCAGAGGTGACAGGTTAACACTTTGAGGTTCGTATAACTAGCTAGCTAGTAACTAGTTAGCTTCATTATAACTAGGTCGCTAGTAACTAGTTAGCTTCATCATAACTAGCTAGTGACTAGTTAGCGTAATTTTTGTTGAAGCAAGCACATAGCCTACATGTTGCTAGCTAGTTAGTTAGCTTCATTATTTGATAGATTTTTACTCTTGCGAATGCTTGTTAATGCTCATATTATCTATCTTATGATGTTAAAGCAACTTCATTTCTTTTTTCAGATTAGCCATAATGGAATGCCGTGACTGGAGTTTAAGCTTCCTATGTCAGTCCGTCCTAAAGATTGAAAAAACATTAGATCCCTCTTCATCATTCAAACTGAGAAACAATCCTGAAAGATTGAAATCATGTTACAAAGAAGCTTTAGATAACATCCAGGAGCTGAAAGTCAAGTCAAGTCATCTTCATTTATATAGCGCTTTTAACAATGTAGATTGTTTCAAAGCAGCTTTACAGAGATAAGCGTATAATTTAAGGTAACAGAGATTGTTTTGGCTTTATAGCGATTCTTTAATAAAGTTATTTTCCATCTAAAGTTAGTTTTGATTGTTTCGCTTCCGTCGCAACGATCATTTGTTATTAAATTAGGGGCCGCTAAGACGACACCGTTCTCTCTACACAGAATTTAAACGCGAACCTGTGAGAAACTACCTTTGAACACCTTCAAAGGCAGGACGGCGGTCCCACTGAAATTCTTTCAGAGGCTCCTGGGGCATATGGCAGCGGCAGCAGCCGTAACTCCGCTCGGGCTGCTCCATATGAGGTCGCTTCAGCACTGGATTCATGGATGAGTCCCGAGATGGGTGTGGCATCACGGCACTCACCGGGTGACAATCACACCGGCGTGCCGCCAGACCTTCAGCCCGTGGTCAGACCCCTCATTCCTGCGGGCAGGAGTCCCCTTGGAACAGGTTTCCAGGCATGCTGTGGTGTTCACAGACGCCTCTGCCACCGGCTGGGGTGCCACGTACAACGGGCATGCAGTGTCAGGGGTGTGGACAGGCCCTCAACTGCATTGGCACATCAACTGCCTCGAGTTGCTAGCAGTAGGTCTCGCTCTGAGCCACTTAAAGAGGCCGCTACAGGGCAGAGATGTGCTGGTCCGTACGGACAACACTGCAACCGTTGCGTACATCAACCGACAAGGTGGTCTACGCTCCCGTTGCATGTCACAACTCGCTCACCATCTCCTCCTCTGGAGTCAGAAGCATCCGAGGTCACTTCGAGCCATGTATGTCCCCGGTGTGCTCAACCGTGTGGACAACGAGCTATCATGAGCTGTGTTCCCAGGAGAATGGTGACTCCACCCCCCAGGCAGTTCAGCTGATCTGGAGAGAGTTCGGGGAGGCTCAGGTGGAGGCTCAGACCTGTTTGCCTCCTCAGAGACCTCCCACTACCAGCTGTTTTACTCCCTGACTGAGGGAACACTCAGCACGGATGCACTGGCACACAGCTGGCCCCCGCCTCCTCAAATATGCGTTCCCCCCTGTGAGCCTACTTGCACAGACCTTGTGCAAAATCAGGGAGGACGAGGAGCAGGTCCTTCTGGTGGCCCCC
Source organism: Vimba vimba (assembly GCA_022828995.1). Classification (NCBI taxonomy): domain Eukaryota; kingdom Metazoa; phylum Chordata; class Actinopteri; order Cypriniformes; family Leuciscidae; genus Vimba; species Vimba vimba. The sequence continues at coordinate 43,984,579 of CM040821.1, forward strand.
TATTGCCTCACCCGGACCTGGTTCCCTGAACTTATGCTCCTTGTGACAGTCCCTCCCTGGCCCATTTCTCTGAGGGAGGACCTTCTGACTCAGAGACGGGCACCCTATGGCACTCGCGTCTGGACCTCTGGAAACTCCATCTCTGGTTCTAGGTGGCTTACCCCCAGAGGTACTTAACACCATCACTTCTGCATGGGCGCCGTCCACGAGATGTGTGCCTTGAAGTGGAACCTGTTCGTCGAGTGGTTTTCTTCTCGCCGAGAGAACCCCCGAAGATGTTCGATAGGGTCCGTGCTTTCCTTCTTGCAGCAAGAGTTGAAGCGAAGGCTGTCTCCCTCCACCCTCAAAGTACATGCTGCCGCTATTTCAGCTTATAACGACCACATAGATGGCAAATCAGTTGGAAAGCACGACCTGGTTGTCAGGTTCCTTAGGGGGCAAGACGGTTAAACCCTCTTCGTCCCCCCTCCATACCCCCTTGGGACCTTTCCCTGGTGCTTCAAGCTCTTCAGGATGCTCCCTTTGAGCCTTTGCACTCAGCAGACTTAAAGCTTCTCTCTTTGAAGACTTTGCTGCTGATTGCACTGGCCTCTATCATGAGGGTAGGGGGCCTGCAAGCATTTTCGGTCTACGAATCGTGCCTATAGTTCGGGCCGGGTGACAACCATGTTGTACTGAGACCCCGGCCTGGCTATGTGCCCAAGGTTCCTACCACTCCCTTCAGAGATCAGGTGTTAGGCTGGATTCCATATGTGTATACTTCCACGGCTGCTCCTAATCGAAGCCCTGTGTCTTTCCCTTGGGCTAAGTTACCCAATATTGCAGTACAACCTTTGGGCTAGTCCATATCTATTTTTTCACATAACTCCCTCGAAGAAAGTGGCTTCCGCATCGTTCCCCTTCCATAGAAAGGGCACGGTTTCCCAGTGTTATCCAATAATCTCGCTGTATGGGTTATCACGGAACAACAGTGACCGATACGCTCTGTGTAAGCCCTTTCCTATCGTCCATCCAGGCAAGAAAGGGTACAGGCTTACACCGGGCACTGGATGGGGTGCAGCAGCTGTGGCTCTATGGCAGGGATTCCTATCAGTCGGTCACGACATACGTCGAGAGTGACCGACCGATAAGGGAACGTCTCAATTACATATGGTAACCCTCGTTCCCTGAGGCAGGGAATGGAGACGTACATCCCATCGTCACATCTGCTGCTGCCCGTCGGGGCGGCCAGCTTACCAGGCTTGGCTCCTCAGAAAAAAAGGAGCTCACCTCGCACCTGCTGCTCATTATATACCTGCGCTGTGAGGCTTAACAGCTGATGCAAATGACTGCATGCCAATGTGTTTTGGCTCATTTTAGTTTTACTCAAAGTAGATTGGCCTCTCTCGCGAGATTCCAATCAGTCGGTCACGACGTACGTCTCCGTTCCCTCCCTCAGGGAACGAGGGTTACCATATGTAACTGAGACGTTTCGCCATTTGGCTGTAAAGAATGTTTACCTGTACAGAAGGTTACTAACGTTTACTCTATTGAAGGTTGGCTTTTTGATAACAGACTGCACACTAGGGTCATCTTTATTCCTTGTGTTGTGAGGACTTTGTGGACAATAAATCTCACATTTGGTTCATTGATTTTGTGTGAATGTACCCTATGTTGCACCATGACCACAGTCCACCTAGGGCAGGGTTATTCAATTCAATCATCTCCATCTGGCCCAAAGGCACCCCAACCTCCCTCCGCCTCATTTCCTGGCGGTGTGGCTACATTTTCCTGGCCGTAGTGGCGTGTGCAGCTGTACGTCTATATGCACTGTGCGTACCATGAGCGCTCCGACTAACCTGAGAAACGTTTTCAGTCCGAATATTTCAGCAGTTATTATGTGTGTCCCGTATTTCTGTCGACTGAACCAGCGATACCAATCATTTGTGAATGGTGCAAATCTTTTGTTCTATCTTTGGTTCAGTTATTTCCTTTCCATGAATTGGCCAAATGCGCTTGCATAATGGTCTGAAACGATTCAGATTCGTTCGTACCGCTCTGTCACTGAATCATCTGAAGCTGTTTCTCGGTCAGTAACAACAAATATAGAACAAATAGCGCTGTTTTCAGTTTACTTTCAGTTCAACTCGCAGTTTAGTTTACTTTGAACTGCGCAGCACCGCCCAGTTGATAACGGAACGCAGGCTTAAAGGAGTTGCGTTTACTCCCAGTTCTGGACACTATTATTAAACAGCATTGCGACATCCAGCGAGAAGTTGTTCAATTCGTCACACCTCTGTTACAGACCACAAATCACTCGATGATTTAACTAGTTTTAAATCAGATGAAGCAGCCTCAACATTCCCAACACGACTGATGAGGTAAACAGCAGAAACATTGTGCCATGAACAAAGTTAAAAGACTTTAAATCCCCTAATCACCACCTTTACAAACATTTACCATGAATGTACTGTTGTAATTTACTATGGTTTGGGCAGAAATATGGAATATTTATACTGAATACTATTTTATAGTCATTTATATTGCAGTAGATTAATTAGGTGGGTAGAGGAATATACAATTCATTTTGTGTATAGTTTTTACCTGTGTTTAGGGATTTTGTTATACAGTGGTAGTGAGTGAGTAGCCATGCATGGTTTTACCTGTGGTTATCACGTCTCACTGTCAGAATATTTTCATTTAAGCCTATAATAATTATAAATAAAATAATTCTTACCAATACCTATGATCTTGTATAATTCATATTTTTGTACATAGCTGTAAATAAGTTATTTATGAAAGACTCTTACATCTGCATACTGTTGGGTACCACATTTCCAAGTAAATACAATACTTTTTTAGGTTTACTTTAGCTTATTTATTGATACTGTTATTATTCAATAGGTAATAAATAATGTTAAAATGAATAAGCTAACCACCGGCCCTCCTCAACATTCCTATTGAATAATCCGGCCCTCGAATGAAGCTAATTGAATAGCTCTGACCTAGGGGCATAACATTACTCACTTTTTACTTTATTTCACTTTATTTAATTCACTTCATATAGTATAGCAGTACATAAATCAAGTCTCAACTCTTGTTTAAGACATTGTGCATATGCAAAAAATATGCTTAATCCAATATGGAATGGTAATGCTTGATTTCTCTGATTTGAGGTACAGTGGATAACTTTGGTTATACCAGCTATAATCCTCTAGATAGAAAGGTCATCTTGGACTTAAATTGAAGTTTATAAACTTGGGAAGTTTTTCATGTACATTTGAGGCAGTGATATATATATTAAATGCTTGAAAATTATCACTTTTGATGACAATTTGTCAGGCGGACAGATATTTTTTTTGTCTTTTGGGGTATGTTGAGGGTGATATTTGACAGCAAAAAGGCAGCAATCCCCAGAATCTTTTTCTGCTAGTTTCCCCTATGTGTCAGGATACACCATGCAAAATTGTAGGGTTATATGGCCATTTATGTAGCTGCAGTACCTTAATATTCACAATTACATCATTCCTCCAAAAGCTTTTCCCAAAAAGGGTGTTTTTTGGCCCCTGAGACCAAACGGGGCCGAGTTGGGGGTGATCGTTATCAACTTGTGATGGCCCAAGGTATAAGATAATAGGAAATAATAGTGAAAAAAAGGTAGCAAAAACCATCCTGAGGAGTGGACCTAGCTCCTGGCCTAGATGAGGTCTTGTATGTTCCTGCCCTGAATACCAACAGTCATCCTCATCCAGCCTCCCGTCCTCTCATCAATGTAATTGAAGAAGGCTACCAGTGGTTAGAGAGAGTCAGAAACATTCTCGTGAAAGAGAACCTTGAAGCCAGAGAATGGATCTCATGGGCTGCATATTATGCCAGCATCACAGAGGCTACTTCACCTCCCCCATCCAAATCATACATGTTGTGTTTGGCATGCGTTTTTTGATAAAAAAAATTGCATACTTCACCTTCAGTTGTCATGGTAAGGACAACATTATTGTTTTTTAGTCTTGGAACCTATTTTTTTGGACTCCTTGACCCCAAAAATGTACACATTGATACCAATTTTTTCATTATAGATATAACAGAAGCAAAGATATGGGCCTCTCAAGTATGGTTGGCGGCCATTTAAAATTTCTCGTTTTCCGTACAGAAGAAGCGAAGCGGTGCATTTTTTTCTCGCACTGAGGTGAAATGGTGGAAAGAAGCAAGCAAGGTAATTTTGATCTCACTTCTCACATACTTTCCTAAGTCCTACTTACTTTTCTTTTTTAACTTAGGCCTAGCCCAGACTTTTGTTAAATCTTCAGGGCACGGTTGCACAAACACCTGAATCAAAGATTGATGTTATGAACCAAATATTCTGGAACGGAGAGATTTATAGCACTGAACGTGATATTATTGCAGTAACAAACCACCGTTTCTAATTCACGACGCATGCTTCAGTGTACATTGAAGTGAAATGTGCAAAACTTTGTCCAAAATAATACTGATAACAGTGTGTGTTTATATTAAGGCGAGACACGGCAGGCAAAAACATAGTTTTTTTTTACTGGTCAATTTTGAGATTTTTGGATATTTGTCTTCAATAACATGTCTTCTTTCAGACTTGTGGTGAAAAAAAGTCCGAAATACACATTTAGGTCTTTATTTTACTACACTTCGTCTGTTTGCGTCTGTAGGTTTCTCATAAATTCAACAAAAGTTTGCATTCTTAATCAACATACTTCTCCGCGATCTCTGCCGTCACCCTCTCACATACACCGTTAGGAAGCTCTCTATCTTCTGTACAATCCTGTTGGATCCAAATATGGATCACTTGCTCCTTCAAGGTGTAATATGATAAGCTTCATCCATGATAATGCCAAGTTATTGTATACAACTTAGCCTACATAAGTTACATTTAGCTTAAACACAACACATTGTAGGCTATTTGGAAATGTTTAGTAGCATACAAGACTACAAAATAAATATGTACATACGTTGTGAAAGTAAAATCTGGTGTTTTCTGTATTACATTGTATTGCATTATATATATATATATTATATATATATATATATATATATATAATATATATATATATATATATATATATATATATATATATATTGTAGAAATATAGTGTAAAATATAGTGTAAGCCATGCATTGCTTGGAAATATTGAGATCTAGTAAATCAGTATAACATAGACATGACATCTGTAGACATGAAGTGGCAGCTTCAGCCATTTGCAGCTATGAAAAGTTTGGTGGCTGCAGCAGCCATTTAGGTTTTGGCTGAGCCGGCTAGCCAGCCAATAACTTCATCAGCCAGCCATTATTCTCAAAACAAATGGCTTCGGGCTCTACTCCCTACTATTTTCCCACCATCTTTTCCGACATGAAGAATACACTTTACGGGTGTTAATCGAGCTTGATCGCCGCTATCAGATGAAGATGCGCTGCTTACGTCCTCCTCTGTTTACATGTGCGTAGTGATATTGGCTTGATTTCGGCTGTGACCTACTTACATTTTCGATGCTGATTGGTTGAAAATCGAGCTCAACCATTTTAACCATTCAACCGTTTTAGACGTCTCAAAATATCAAAATAGTGCGCCAATAAATACACTTTTCTCATTAACTGCAGGAAAATGCATGGGGAACTTTTTGCTTGGATACCTTTTATTAACGTTGAACATATTGAGCAAAAGAAAAATTAGTGCCCCGTTTGTCGGAACGAAACTGAACGATACAGCTCACGTACAGCGGCCTAACTGTAGTTTTTACTTCATATAGCCTTTTTTTTGTTGGTCACATATTTTACCATTGTTTTAACAGCTAGAATTTTACCAGTCAATCAACTTAACACTCCTATTATGTTGTGGGTCAATTTGACAATTTGTCAATTTATTTTTTTTAAATAAAAAGTGTCAATGGAAAAGATGCCAGCTTCACCAGCTCTCATCGGACGCTGGCTCCGGTTCTGCTGGCTCTACAGCTGGCATCTGCATCTCAGGATCTGTCGAGGAGCTGTGAGGAACCGAAGATGGAGCAGGAAGGAGTGGAGGGATGTTCCTCACCACTAGGGATGCACCGATTGGGAAATTCTGGGCCGATACCGATGTTTAACATAACAACTTGGCCGATGTCGATGCCAATGTTTTTTCTTTTTGTTATTTATTCCTTCTTTTGTGCCACGGAAACATACAAGTCTTTCGGCTCTTGATCGCACTATCCTAGAATGAGCACAAATTCAATCAGACCAATTTATGAAACAAAAAAACCTTTGTCACTTTCTGGTTGACAGTTATAACCTTATTTATGACAAGTTCTTTTTCAGTTGTTATAAAGAGCAATATGAGAGAGAAATTTGATAATCATTGTCTGACCCAACAAAAAAAACATTATAATATTCATTTTATTTTTCGTGTTCGCATTTATGAGGGAAAAAACACGGGTGAATGTTCATACCAAAATATGAAATTTTAAACGCGCACGCGCTCTTCTGCCTCGAGCAGAGAGAGAGAGAGAGCCCCGGTCGCGCGCGCTCTCACTCTCTATTCAGAGCGGTCAAGCTTCCCCGTACTTTTTGACAGGGCGGCCAGAGTTTCTTTGCAGCTCAAGTCGGCGGCGGTGTGTACAGTTAACGCTCTATCTGTTGACGGCGCTGAGGGAAAAGCTCCCGCCACTGGAATAAGTGGTCGCCGCCCATTTGTGTCCTCCTGCGCACCCATCAAAGCCTTGCAGAACGTCTTAAGCACTCACGGATCGTGCATACTCCGCCGCTGCTTCTGCTACACACCATGGTCGTTCTTTTCTCATAGCGTTTGCAACGCACTCGTTCCCTTATCTCTCAGGGAACCGAGGTTAAAGTAACCGAGTACGTTCTGCCTTCCCTTCCACATGAGTCAGGTAACAAAACTTACAAAAATGTTTTTTATTTCACCCCAATGATGATATATCATATTTCTCACATTTTGATCAATATATAGGCCTATATAGGCTATATTTTTTTAGGCTATTTTAGCACAAATTATGAGCTTATTGGCGATTTTTTTTTTTTTTTTGTTTGTTTTGGGTGGGCCTGTTGAAAAGTGGGGCGGTGCCTGAGCTACAAGGACATCGTCTTTCAAAACATAACCTGCGCGAAAGAGAGAACAAAAAATAAATGCATCATTGTACCCAGCACTTCTGAAAATGCACTTCCGAATGCGTCTCTGTCCCCAGCATATCAAACCAAACTGACGCCCATATGTGACATCGGCGAATGTCATTTTTATTTCCCGATGGCAGTTAACGAGGCAAATATCGGCCGTTACCGATGTTCAGCCGATGCATCGGTGCATCCCTACTCACCACCAAGCCCTTCCTGTCCATTTCCTCTAAAGAAAAACAGTGAATACACACACATTTGATGAAATATTGAGTGTTGTACTGCAACAGGACAAAGCAGTGAGGCATACACACCTGGCAAAGCAGTGAGGCATACACACCTGGCAAGAGGATCAGCCGCTCCCAAAACATCCCGAATCCCAAATAAAACATTGCTAAACAATTGTACTGTTTACTGGCTATGTTGGAAATATATTTTAAAAATGAGAAGAGTAGACCATAATGATATATAAAATATTTATTTTTATTTAAAACAAATAATCAGTCGTCATCCTCTTCTTCGTCGTCTGCAAAATACTCAAAGTCCTCCTCATGAGGAAGAGGTAGTGGAGGAGATGGGGCGGATGGTTGGGGCTGTTGGGATGAGGAAGAGGAGGAATATGACCTCCTACGATGAGGACGTGTGTTCGCTGTCAGTGCGGCTTCACAGTGGTTGCCTTGGGGAAGAAAAAAAAACCATTGAAAACATAAATGAAATGTGAATTATTACCACAAGCTTTAATTTGTTATAAATCAAGTTAATAAAGATGAAGATTTGGCAGAATTTTATATGTAAGCAATAAGGTACGAGAGGCTGTGCTGTATCGTGAATAAGTAACGGCTGAAGGGCGTTGTTAGGCACTACGCGAAGCGTCGAGTACCACTTGCCACTTGCCTCGAGTACCTTATTGCTTTTATAAAACGGTTGCCACACAATACAAATATTAAAGCCGAAAAATATTTATCTATGCAACTTTCATGAAGTAAGATCACTAAAAGCATTCCTTCCGCTGGAAAAAATAGTCCCTGACCGTAAACAGCAACAGATGTTACATACATTATTTCGCCAATAGATGGTGGCAAAGACTGTCTTATGAATGAGTAAGTCAGTAGAGAAGACTTTTATATTGAAAAGACTCAAACTTGTTTTCACGGAGAAGGAAGACGCAACTGACAGATGACACGGGAAAACCCCTTAACTGTTAACTGTTAAAAGGACAAGATATCGCAGCGGACATTCAAACGGAATATTTAATTATGAATATAGGACTGACCTGAAGGAAAAGGCAATGTCTACTGTGAATGCACTCGCTTTCTCGATCTCTCACAATACTCCACTATAGCTTCTATGGACAATATCAATGAGATCGCACATGTGTTAAAGTTGCTAAGAGTGGTTGCTAGGGGTGTTGTGTAGTGATGCATAGAACCATTGGGTGAAGCGGTCATAGCCGTGTTTTATCGTGAATAAAGCACAGCTATTGACCAATCGGAATCAAGGATTGAAACTAACCGTTTTATAATAATACCGTATATACCCGAATATAAGACAAGGTTTTTTGTCCTAAAAATAGGCTGAAAAATGGGGGGTCGTCTTATATTCGCGATATAGACAAAATCGCGGGGGGGAAAGGGAGAAGGAACAACGGAATTAAATAGTGACTGAAACGCGACCCATTAAGACAAATGATTTCGGCTATACTTGCATGTAAAATTAGAGAAGAAACATAATCTGTGTTTAACTGAATTAAAACGCTGCTCCCCTCTGCCATGCGAGACGCAGAGCGAGCGAGAGAGAGAGAGAGGTGCGCGCGCGAGATGCAGAGCGAGAGAGAGAGAGAGAGAGAGAGAGAGAGAGAGAGGTGCGCGCGCGAGATGCAGAGCGAGCGAGAGAGAGAGGTGCGCGTGAGACGCAGAGCGAGAGAGAGAGAGAGAGAGAGAGAGAGAGAGAGAGAGGTGCGCGCGCGAGATGCAGAGCGAGCGAGAGAGAGAGGTGCGCGTGAGACGCAGAGCGAGAGCGAGAGAGAGACAGAGACAGAGAGGTGCGTGCGCACACGCGCTGGAAGAGAGAGAATGAATTATTACTGCAATTTTCAAATACAATTATTTTCTGTTAGATCCAGATTTTTTTCCACAAAAATCTCCTTTTGTCCCAAAAATAAGTCTGGAAAATGGGGGGGTCGTCTTATATTCAGGGTCGTCTTATAGTCGGGTATATACGGTACTTATTTCTACTCACCACATCACTTGCTCCTGAAGTCACCACACCGCTGTCATTCCTTGTGTCTTTGTGCACACACTGAAACAAAGAGAAAAATACACATAGGCTATTATTGTCTTTCCAGGGTGGAGTTCACACCTTTGCAAGTGGGCTGGTGAGGGCTGGTGTAATGTGAGTTCTGATTGGCTAGTTTGAATACACAAACTCAGGTAAGGATTAGAGAGGTCATTGCAGGTCATTCCTTTAAACTGTGGGATCATCTGGAGATCCTGAATTTCTCACTGTTAACTGTTTTTCTCAAAATCTGAAATGGCTTCTGAAGGATGAGTAATTTCTAACTATTATTACATTTAGTTGGGTTAAGCTGCCTTGTTTTTGTTTGTTATAGTGTATAGGGGATAGTGCAAAAAAAATGCTTTTCCTACATTGATATTTGGACTGGAAGTATTAAAATAACAATAGATATTTTGTACTGTTTTCCGTGGGAATTAATCAAAATTAAGTGAGCAAGCAAAATTTTTCACAACTTTGTGTATTAGTGTACCAGTGGGTACCAGGAGACCTCACTCTGGCCCAGACGACCCCCAGTAACGGCCCCGAATGCTCCTGACCCCCTGATGTCACGCTGTGACCCTCACTCAATCGCCCCATGGGCTTTTTTATGCACTTTTCAACTTTCAACTTTTTCACAGCCCAGAGAGAAGCGCATATATAATATGTATATATATGTGTATATATGATCTGAAGCTTGTGAAGATGCTTGTAAAAATGCAAAAGTTTTTGTACAGGCATTTTAGACAGCACGTTTTTATACAGTCATAAAGTAAATTTTGCACCATCCAGTCGAAAGTTCTGATCCTGACGTCACTGTGTAACATCGACCATCTGTGCTCCACGCTGTGCTCGACGGTGACGGACCGTCAGTGTGTTTTTTTTTAAGGTGTGCTGCCAGATCCTGAAGGCAGAAAAGCCAGTTGCCCAGGGAAAGCAGTAACGATTAATTATTTAATTTATTTTTAAACTCACTGGCTCATTATGATGAGATCTACTTTGTACAGGTCTGTGGGAAAGGGCGTTTTGAGATGCTAAAAGGGTAAACTAATTCCTATGATCCAGTAAAGCCGTTCGCCCAGGGAAAGCAGGTATGATTTTGGACAAAGCATGTGTGTGTCCGTGTAGTGAACACGCTACTGGTCTCAGTAGACAGCAGTGACCCGTCCTGCACCACCATGTCAACAGTGGACCAGGCGAGTCATCAAAAATGCAACAGTTCCATCTATATATCATCAGCCTCTTCTGCTGTTATATTGTTTGTGTGAGTTTTATCTGTGTCTGGCACAAGTGAGGATGATAAGCAGGTTGGGGACGAAAGTGAAGACGAGCACACGGACATCTCCCAGGGTAGGCATAGACTGCAGCAGTTGGACAGACCGCCCCCGTCATCAGCGCTTCTGCCATGTGTGCCCTGAGATGCTGGACCAGAAGAGGACAGAACAAAAGGGTTATACAAATATTGTTTAGAGTTGTTTGGGTCAATCCGTGTACCCCAGGGGGTGGAAATTAAGACCATTTTACCAATCGCACTGAGACACTTAAAATGATACCAAACATGAAAAGGAAAAAACAACATATTCACAAGATACACCAAGTGTGGATCCATCACGTCTTAAATTGATGATTCCGGCTACTAATGGGGTATTTTCTTGGTACATTTTTACCATTTACCCATATGCTCATGGCTACATCCCGTCAGAAAACACTGCATGTCATAGACCACCTTGCTTATAGTCAACAGAATGTCTAAAGGGAAGTGTAAGTGAAGCGTCTCACCGTCTCACTCTTCTCCGTCATCTCTCTCTCGTCTCTGAGTGAAGAGCTAGACCGGCTCCTGGAGTCTCTGCAGTTCATCAGAGTGTTAATGTAAGCTACAGCCACATTCAGCGCCGCTAGCTTCTCCTGCTGCTCTCCGGTTCTCTCAGAAGACGGCAGAAGATCCTCAAAAAACTGCAGTATCTGATGAGAGAGAAGAAACTGGGGCTTTGGATGGATGCACTTTGATGGACTTTTCTAAAAAAAAAATATACCAATGAACTCCCATTAAGTCCCTCGGAAGAGCCGGAGCATTTTTTTATAGAACTCCGTGTTTGTCTGAAAGAATGTCATATACACCTAGGATGAGAGTGCCCGAAGCATACAGGCAAAAATTCAGAAATCATACTAAAGTGGCTAGACAAACTTTTGTAGAATTCGCGCATGATAAAAGGGCAATGTTAGAGAAGTGGTGTATTGCGTCTGATGCTACAACGTTTGAACGTCTCCAGGAGTTAATATTACTGGAGGATTTCAAGGGTTGTCTCCCTGAAAACTTAGTGTTACATTTAAATGAACAAAAGGTTTCTTCATTGTCCGAAGCTGCTGTATTTGCTGATGAGTACGTGCTGACTCACCAAACCATTTTTCCCACGGCCCGTCAAAGTCAAAACGTTAGAGCGTATGTTGAGAAGAGTTCTGCGGCTGTGCATTCAAAAGACTGACACTCGTACGAACACGCCCCGGGGGAAGAATGTTTAAGCCCACCGAATCGAAACGCGCCCGTTTCTTCTGTCTTGATCCCAGTCATTTAATTGCGGACTGCAAGGCATGGAAACAAAAGAATGCGGCTGCTAAAGCAAAAAACGTTGCACATTTGGTACTTGAACCGCAGGTAGGAACGGCTGAGACGTTTTCTCCTGGAACGGAGTTATTTAAACCCTTCCTGAGGAGCGGCTCTTTCTTTTTTTAGTTTTAATTTAGTTTTAAATGTGTATATTTTTATACAATATTTTATACAATGTATATTTTTTTCACAATATATCCACAAAAATTACATTTAGGTAAATGATCACATTGCAGTGTGTGCGCAAGTCTGGAATAGAGAACGAAAAGAAAAGAAAAAAAAACCCCAGCCAGTTCCGATTTCTGGCTGGTCGACTGGTGCATATTAGAGAATAAGCAGATCTCTCTTTACCTGCGTGCTTTATCAGGAACACATTTCTGGCATGCTTGACCAGAAGTTGTATGCGATCTGCTGTTCCCCCGTGATGTGACTGTGTCACGGACCTGTGTGGCAGTCTGTGTGGCTGGCGCTGGCTTCTGAGAAGACGCTGGTGAGAAAGAAACATACCTTGAAAACCAGGTCTTATGGGTTAGCGTGAATTCATCTGCCAATATGGCAGCCTGCTGCAGACTGGTAACCTTCTGCTCATTCATATAGACGGCCGTTCGTTCAGGCAATTTTTAAACTCCTCCAACAGCACTAACTCCATCAAAGAGGTAAAATCGTTGGCTTTACTGGCTGCGCACCATCTGTCAAACAATGTTCTTTTCTCCCGAGCCAGATCGACATGGGTTTGATCAGTGGTTTTTCGAAGGCTTCGGAAACGTTGTCTATATGCCTCCGGCACCAACTCATAAGCACAGAGAATAGCGCCTTTCACTTTCTCATAGCTCAGCCCATCTTCCACTGACAGAGCCGAGCATGCTTCCTGAGCTTTACCTGTCAAACGACACTGCAGTAAAATTGCCCACACATCTTCAGGCCACCGCAACGCAGCTGCAATACGTTCGAAAACGCCAAAATACGCCTTAACTTCTGACTCGCGGAAAACTGGAACTAACGAAATGTTCTTACTCGAATCGAAACCGGAAGTGATGGTTCTGCCGTGGGAATGCTCACCCCCAGGAGCGACCTTCTGGCCTCACGACCTTGCCTGGAGTTCTACCTGGCGCATCTTTACAGCAGTCTCCGCCTCAAGTTTTTTCAACTCCAGCTCACGGCGAAGCTGAAAATCCCGTTCTCGCTACTCTCTTTCCATCTGAAGATGCTGCAGGCGCACCTTCAGTTGAACATCTAACTTCGAACCAGGAGAAGATTCTGAGGAGAAAGGAACAAATTGTGGCAGAGTAACAGGTTTCCCCACCGTTCCCTCATTTTGCTGCGCTGGGGTAACATTAACTGCCTGCCCCTCCTCCCCTTCAGTATCTGAGCTGTTCTCCGGCCCAGGCGCTACCAGCACTCCCTGACCGACCAGACCTTCTAGAACAGCAGCCTTAACCCTCTGGAGTCTGAGGGGTTTTTGGGGTCCTTGAGATGTTCTGACATGCCCTGACATTTGTGCTTTTTTCAGTTGCTTATAAACATATTAATGGCAAAGGTGTAAATTCACTCTATTTAGCACAAACAGGGCTACCATAATATGTGAACAACTTGCATGTACATGTTTGTATTTTTGATAGAATAATGTTTATGCATGGTTTTTTTAAAAACAAAAAACTAAAGTTTCTGAAATAAGGCCATAAAACACATTCTAAATATATGTAAATAAGACTTTTGACTAATGGATGTCGTTGCCTAGAATTTTTTCTTCAAAAATATGTGAAAATCATCCTGCCTAATCATTCACATAACACAATACATTGATTTAAATCTTGTAAAACACTTTTTGTTTGGAAAGGCCATATGCGGGTGGGCGTGATTCACACCTGAGTCAATGGGGCCGCATAATGAGGCTGCATAGGTAATGAGCCTTTCATTCAGATGTGTGACTGAGCCACAAGAATGCAAGGACAATATATAACTGGTTTGTTGTTTTTTCCACAAATTTTGCTTGCAAATTGTACAATATCCAAGGTAAACATTTCTAGTAATTGTGCAGTTAATTGTTCTCATACTGTATTTTCAGATTTGGAATATATTCTCTTCCCAAATGTGTCACTAATAAAGCATAATAAAATTATTTAAAGATAAGGCTTATAATGACCTTTTAAGATTTTGTTTACATCTATCCATATATATATATATATATATATATATATATATATATATATATATATATATTTTTTTTTTTTTTTTTTTAAGGTTATACAATTACAACAACATTTAAAATTGTAACAATATTTCCAGTGTAATCTTTCTTTGTATTCGCGATTCATATTAAAACAGTATTTTTGCCAGCTGTAGTAGCTCCACAACAGCACGCATCTTTGCGTTCATTCATTCATAGTAACGCGATTCATATTAAAACAGTATTTTTGCCAGCTGTAGGCTAGTAGCTCCACAACAGCACACATCTTTGCGTTCATTCATTCATAGTAACGCGATTCATAATAAAACAGTATTTTTGCCAGCTGTAGTAGCTCCACAACAGCACGCATCTTTGCGTTCATTCATTCATAGTAACGCGATTCATATTAAAACAGTATTTTTGCCAGCTGTAGGCTAGTAGCTCCACAACAGCACACATCTTTGCGTTCATTCATTCATAGTAACGCGATTCATATTAAAACAGTATTTTTGCCAGCTGTAGTAGCTCCACAACAGCACGCATCTTTGCGTTCATTCATTCCGATTAGAACAAAGCAAACAGAACTGACCTAATTCCTCAGCGGGATCCGTTTGCTCCTCGAAATGATACTTCCAGAACTTCTGAGGTAAATTTTTGCAGGATTATCATCAAGATTATTATTCCTCACAGCATCGTAAAGTACATAAGTCTGAAAGTGAACTCGCGGTGTGTGTTATCCAGCTGATGGGCGTTTTACAGGTTTGTTTGGATCGGCTCACATTTGCGTTTGAATAGCGCGTGCTCTCCGTGGGCGGAGCACATTAAAACTTAATTAGCTGAGATGAGAACGACTGACATCTCTCTCTTTGCATACATATTACATAAACTGTGAATATTTGTTTTTTATAAAAATTACTTCGTTTAAAAGAAGAGAATTCAAGCTTCATGCCTGTATGTCTGAATGCCTGTTTGACTGAGTATTCCCTGAGTTATGGTTCATTTTCGGACGCGTTTCAGAATGGACTTAACTGACAGAGAGGAGGCAGAACTCGCTTCGTGTTTATTTTTCTTTATTTGGCAAAAAGCACAACACTTTGTTTTTATTGTGAGTATACACAAAAATAATACACATTTAACAGAATCGATTGATGTATGAAACTCCAATGGAAAATCAAAGTCAACCGAGTATTTTTGAGTTTCTTTTACACTGCAAAAAAAAAGCGAGCTGGTATCGCCGGCGATACCGCCGACTTCAGGGGGTTAAGCTGATCTTTATGGAATGAGGATGACACCACTATACTGTATTGCTCTGCAATTAAATGCAGATCTCTCTTCTTACACTTATCTAACCGTCTCAAAACCCAAACTCAAAAACTACCATTTTAATAAATGTGATGAATGTGACCGAACACAGACTGAATGGGCCAGTAGCTAACACTGATGCAAACTGGCGCTCAAGGTCGAGCAGACAGCAGCACTCAGCTCAGAGCACAGCCGAGCCCAGGACTCTGATAGTGGGGGACTCCCTAATCAGAAACATTAAAGGCAGGAATACAACTACGTGCTGCCTTCCACAAGCAACAACTTCTGATATAAACAGGGAACTTCAGAACATTCTGATGAAACAATAGACTCCAAATCGACTCATCATACATGTGGGGAAGAATGATATTCATAAAGAGCAGTCAGAACTCCTTAAGAAGGATTTCCATGAACTTTTTGAAACACTTAAAAGACTGAAAGTTCAAACATTCATCAGTGGACCACTCCCAGCAAGAGGAACAAACAGGTTTTCACGTTTGTTTGGGCTTAATACATGGCTGCAAAAAACCTGCAATATAAAAGGAGTGAACTTCATTGACAACTTCAATCTTTTCTGGAGTCAGAGACAACGGTTTCATCGGGATGGCCATCACCCAAACAAACTTGGTTCAAGAGTGTTAAAGGACAATATCTACTTCTCCCTCAATCATCCTTCTGCAGTTTATGCCAATCCACTCAATCTGAATGGCACACACACACCTGGACACAGTATGAATGACCACGGGACTTCACTTCAGCAGCAAACTGGACATGATAACACCACTCCGCCACAACAACCTCTGCTCACGGACACAATCTCAGCTGAGCCCTGCCCACAGAGCTCACCACAGACAGACATATCAGAACTGCTTGAAGATTCAGCACCCAAGGACGACTTCCTGGAAAATAGCCAGGGCAGCATATTACAGCCTCCGATAACACCAGAGCAACAGCCCCTTTCACCAGACACTTTTTCCCTCTCTTCTGCATCGCCACTTCTGTGCTTCTCACAGAAAATGGAAGAACTGGTGTATGCTGGAACCAGACTATCCCACTCTTTTGCTGCAAGCCCCCAGATACCAACCAAAAAAAGACAGGCACCGCTACCACCAAAGCCTGCGGGCCCAGCTCGCCCTCCCCCTCCTCCTGTGAGAGCTCTTCGGCCTCTGCCACAACGCCAGGGCCCACACCCTCCTCCATCTGCTCGAAGTGAACCAAAAACAACTGATACCAGCTCTCAGTGATATGTGTCGGGTCCCCGTTTTGATAACAGTAACTTTCTCAAATGTTTACATAACAAACGGGAACCCAGTGTGCCTGTATCTTCCTCTATTGCTGTTCTATTACAAGATAGAAAGTCTAAGGCCTTCAATAGCCGTACAGCAAACCTAACTAATCTGGTGCCTATTACATGTCAAACTAATATTGCTGTGGGGAAAAGTAAGACTGTTAAGTTAGCACTCCTTAACATCCGCTCACTTAAAAATAAATCACTTCTAGTCAACGACTTAATAACCACAAACAATCTGGATTTTATGCTTCTGAATGAAACCTGGCTAGAAGACAGCTGCAGTGCAACAATCCTCAATGAAGCAGCCCCTCCTAACTTTACTTTTATGAGTGTCTGCAGAGCTGTTAAGAGAGGTGGGGGTCTAGCTGCTCTTTTTAAAGATATCTATGAATGTAAGCAAATATCATTTGGGAATTACTTGTCTTTTGAATATCTGGGTATTGTGTTAAAAGGTAATCCACGCATTTTACTTATTATTTACAGGCTAGATAGACTTTCTTCTCAAATATTATAAACAGCAATCTAAACAAAAAAACACACTCTTTTTGCTACTGTAGAGAGACTGACAAACCCCCCAAGCCAGATTCCCAGTGAAATGCTCTCAGACAACAAGTGCAGTGAGTTTGCTTCTTTCTTCTCTGAGAAAATCAATAATATCAGAAAGGTGATCAGCACATCCTTGAGTTGCCCTGAGGTCAGACAGATCAGACCACCTGAGAAAGTAGTTACTATGTCTGATTTCAACGAAATTGATGGCAAAATTTTGGAAGAAACCATACAGCACCTTAAAACATCAACCTGCGCTCTTGACACACTTCCCACATTTTTCAAAAGTGTGTTAAACAGTTTAGAAGCAGATCTTCTAGAAGTGGTAAATGCCTCACTTCTCTCTGGGAGTTTTCCAAACTCACTGAAAACTGCAGTTGTCAAGCCCCTCCTGAAAAAAAGCAATCTGGATAAGACCATATTAAGCAACTATAGGCCGATCTCAAATCTTCCTTTCATAGGCAAGATCGTTGAAAAAGTTGTCTTCAATCAGCTGAACAAATTCTTGAGCTCGAATGAATACTTTGACAATTTTCAATCTGGTTTCCGACCGCACCACAGCACAGGGACAGCGCTCATAAAGATAATAAACGATATTCGCTTAAATACTGATTCAGGCAAATTATCAGTGCTGGTACTACTCGACCTTAGTGCTGCATTTGACACTGTCGATCATAACATACTTCTTGACAGGCTGGAAAACTGGGTGGGGCTTTCTGGGATAGTCCTAAAATGGTTCAGGTCATACTTAGATGGGAGAGGTTATTATGTGAGTATAGGAGACCATAAGTCTGAGTGGACATCCATGACATGCGGAGTCCCTCAAGGCTCAATTCTTGCGCCACTCCTGTTCAACCTGTATATGCTCCCAATGAGCCAAATAATGAGAAAGAACCAAATCTCTTACCACAGCCATGCAGACGACACACACAGATCTACTTAGCCCTATCGCCTATGATTACAGCCCCATTGACTCCCTGTGCCAATGCATCGATGAAGTCAACAGTTGGATGTGCCAAAACTTTCTTCAGTTAAACAAAGACAAAACTGAAGTCATTGCTTTTGGAAACAAAGATGAAGTTCTCAAGGTGAACGCATACCTTCACTCTAACTAAACATCAATTTTTCTAAACTGTTTTAATTACACTTTTCTTTTACATTCCTTTTTCTTATTTTAATTTCTTCTATGTAAAGCACTTTGAATTGCCATTGTGTATGAAATGTGCTATATAAATAAACTTGCCTTGCCTAGTCAGCACACACTGACACGACGCCAACACGATCAAACTCCTCTCTCCAGCCCTGAGGGCTTTATCCCTGCAGCTGATTAGCAGCAACCAGCCGCAGCTGCGAGATTGATACCTGCAGCTGATTAACAATAACCAGCTGCAGCTGCGAGACTGACATCACAGCACCAGCACATAGATAGAGATAGAGACCGTGAGCATTTAAGACAGGCAACAAAAACTTCAGTTCTCACTTATAATAAACAGAACACTGTCATGCATTTATGTGGATAAAATTGTAATCATTTTCAGTTATTCTCTGTGTAAACAGGCCTCAAGTATCCAAGCTTGTTTCCACCATGGAATAAAAAAATAAAGTCTCTCAATCTCACAATTTCAGAATTATGGTATAAAGTCACTATTATCTTTATTTATACCAAAATATACACTATTTTCTGTATATCACAATTAATGAAGGGAACACAAATATGCATATTATACTTAAAAAGCCTTACCAGAACTCTGGAACGCATAAGATTCCATACTGTCAATCTGAAAAAAAAAATCACGTATTTTCAGTCAAACTGCATCTAACACAATATTTTACATAAAATAAATCAAAAAGGGACATGAAGTACACTGGAACTGCATTTCCTGCAGAATGGCACAAAATGGCAGTGGGTCATATAATGGGTCATATAATGCCATTTTTGTACAAGCTAATAAGATTCTTTAGGGTCTAAATTAAAAGTTTGTAATGTACTTTAATTATAATTATATATTACTGCTGAAAGTCTTTGTGAAGTTACATTAAACTGTCGTCTTCCCCTGTATAAGCATCAGTAGCCACGAGTCGCATTGGTGTGACGTCAACTCCCCTCTTCAATTGATTGGCTAGAGGAGTAGCTGTCAATCTAGAACTAGCCTAGTGGACCAATGGT
This sequence comes from Vimba vimba, assembly GCA_022828995.1. Taxonomy (NCBI): domain Eukaryota; kingdom Metazoa; phylum Chordata; class Actinopteri; order Cypriniformes; family Leuciscidae; genus Vimba; species Vimba vimba. The sequence goes on from CM040821.1 coordinate 44,004,038, forward strand.
GTCACTTAAGCCTGCCCTTACTTACATGAAACTGGAACTGCAACATTTGGGAAAGCAAGTGCAGAACATAGAAAGAAGAGCGAAGAGAAAAACAGCACAAGCATAAAAAGAGTAAAATATGAGCAGAAGATGCAAGAGCACAAAGTACAGAGAAATAAAACCAAGGAAAACATACTTTAAGCATGACCATAAGTTTATGCTTTGTGCAAAATAACTTTTAATGCATTTAAAGTTTTTATTCATGCTTGTTATTTCTTGATTTACACTCATTATATTTTGATCTGTGACCACGTTGTTTGCTATTCTGATCATTTTGCATTATTTTTTTCAGTTTATGCAATATATTTTTTACATGCGATTTTAATTTTTTGATTCACGCTTCTTTTTTCATCCGTGGCTGCAATACTTTAGGCGGGAAATTGATCCCATAAGGGTCATGCCTTTTTTCACAATCATTTGAGTCATAGAAAAATGTATTGCCGGCGAAGGGAGGTTCAAGTCTTTTTTGATTACAGATCACAAAACTCATCCGGTATCCCCTTAAATAAAAAACCAACAGTCCCAAAGTTACAAGCTTTTTACGATTACGGTCCAAAACGGCCACACCAATTTAACGTTAAAGGCCGTGTTGCAGGGTTCATTTTTCAACGAATTTGTGCAATTTGCTTGTTGGTAATAAACATTTAAACTGTTATCCATTGTATTTTATGTTGTTGGGCATCACAAAACAGAATATAATACGAAAAAGTAAGTACTATCTTACAGCGGTTTGCAACAATTCTCCTTTCCCCCACAATGCATTGCGTCACCTTGGGGATCGGCGGATCGATCCTGAAGTATCGATTAGGGGTGTCCATGGTTAACCGATTAACCGTTAAAAATTGCGTAACCGAGTGAAACATTTTGCTCGTTTAAGTGGCGTCAATGGCCGTCAGTCCGTTTACCGTTACATTAACCCATGCAATTTGTATTATGCATTTCCTAAACATGTACTTGCTAATCAAACACTTTATATGAACAAACTACTAATCTATAAAACACAATCGGTCTTCCGACCTTTTACTATTGTGTTGATATGTGCGAGGGAGAGAGATCAATACAGCGCTCGTGTTGTTTGAAGGCGGTGAGAGTGCGCGCACACGACTCTCTCTCTGTTTGTTCTTATGCGCCCTGTCCACTGATCTAAATAATTAGTTGTTACGACGACTTATTTGTTCCCTCGTTTTAATAAATCGTGGACACGTTGAACTAATTCCCTCCCTCATTTTGATTTAAAGAATTACAACGTGGCCAAAAACAGTTTGATACTATTAATTAGTGAATGGTAAGACCTATTTTTTTGTGAATTGGTGAATATTCAGGTGAATTAGGCTATTTCGTGGCCACGAATTAATAATAATTATTAAACTGTTTTTCTTACCAGTGAAGATAGCTCTTCAGTGAAGGCCGACTATTCTCGTACAGCTTTTTATTCCTTTTTTTTTTTTTTTTTGTGAATTGGTGAATATTCAGGTGAATAGTTTCGTGGCCACGAATTAATAATACCTCAGCACGTTTTACAAGACCCTTCTCGATCGCAGCGGCAACGAGCACTTTGATCACTTGATTTAAAAAACAAAACATTTCAGCGCTAGATCGCCTAAAAAAAAATTGAACGAAATGAATGCTCTGCTAGTTAACTGGAGATGTTTTGTTTATTTGTATTCTTATTCGTGCCGCGAGATGTTTCAAAAGTGGTGGGGACAATATCGACCTTAGAAAATAGTGGTGGGGACATGTCCCACCCGCAAATTTCGCCTATCTCGGGGTTGCGGCGCGCACACTGGTTAACCGAGTATTAACCACTAAGGGCCTCGGTTAACGGTTAATGAAAAACTTGAAAACGTGACGAAAAGGATCGATCATATTTCAGACTACAAATCAAAAAAGGAATGTTTTATATAGGGGTAAGGATACCCATTAAGCCTCTCTCTCTGAAGTCAAATAAAAAACAGAGAAAATAATATTTAAGTCTAGTGAACTCTGACCTGCGAATTCGCTCTACGTATAACGTATAAGTCTCACCTCCAATGAAGAAATTGAAAACCTGTAACTGCTGTGTTGTTTATGAGAAAGAAAGTGAAAAAAAGTTTGAAACTGCTATCAATTTTTTTATTTTTTTTTTATCTCTGTGACTTTACACCTACAAATTCCACTGTCACAGGTGCTCAGTTTTGCTATAATGAAACCCTCACAGAACATGGTAATAATCAGCCATCCATGCAAAAGCAAAGGTCGGTGTAGTTTACAGGTGCATCTGTCCAGGCCAACATCTGATGCCTTGATGCCTTCCGCTGGGATCCCAGAAAACTTGAATAAAATAGTACAGTTCAAAATCTATCATACATACATCTCATCTGGTATCACAAATTATCATTCCAGGTTCACTTTAAGATATGCTCAATATCAGGGCTGCACGATATTGAAAAATGTAGAGTTTATTTAGAGATATCAGCCGTATGGTTTAGTGCATGCGCTAACGGCTCCAGGTTTGTATCTGGTAAATTACCCCACTAATAATGCCCAGAATGGTACCAAACTTCTACAGTAGTACAAATAGGTTCTGTACTCATTAAACAAGGCATTGGAAAGTTTGTAAGTACATCAGGAGTTTATTTAAATAACACTTGCCTGACGGCGAATACTACTGCTGATGTTGACTTTATGAGTACAGAACCTATTTGTACTTCTGTACTACTCATTTTCCCCGACATAGAGCAGACCGGCACACAACAAAAACTGCTGTTCCCTTTTCTGATATTTTAGCCTTCGTGACATTTTAATTAAAACAGAAGTAAGAATTTTAGTGTAATAAGCAAAAATTAACAGTAAACTCAGAGATCACCTACAGCTGCAGATGTGTACGGAAGTGAAAAGCGGAAATGCTTAGACCTCTTTCCGGTTCGACCGCTGGGCACTCCACATAACCTCTATTGGGGGGGATTTAGTAGAGGAGTGAACCTGCATAGAAAATTACAATAGATAACAAGCATAGATAAATCAATAGAAGAAAAATACAGTTGAAATAAGCAGTGCATTATGTTTTTCAGTTAAATCTAACTTATCAGGTACAGAAATTGAATTATCAAAATGTAAAACAAGTCTTCACTGTAAAAATAAAATAACTATAAATTAATTAAATGTATCTTTGCTAAAGCTACAAGTCATTTTCTCTTTTGATGTTTGATCACCATTGGCGACACAAACAGCTGCGGGTACGTTAGGCAGCTGTCACTTTAAGACGAATGCGCAGACCTATTATAAATGACACGCATCCGTTTTCTTTCTGTTTAAAACACAAGACTGTTTACGAGGAAAGTCGCCAAGATGGGCATTTTGACTTCATTTTGCGTGCATGTGTCCGTTTAAGCTCAAAAGAAAGGGAAAGAGAACTGAATTCGGCTAAACTCACCTTCTTCATCTACTGACTGTGGATGGCATCAAAGTCTTGTCCTGAAGAATCACAGGGCCAAACAATAGGGATTATATCTCATCTGGTAACAAGAGCAAAGCCATAACTTTAAGAACTCTAATGATATATTTACCCCCTGATATTGCATTGGGGATATCAATTCAAACATTTTTAAAGGCTAAGAGTATGAGCCACAGCTGGCCAAGATATCTGTGAAAAATAACTGCCTAAAGTTGTCGACCCCCTGAACCACATTCAGCATTTAAAAGTACAAAGAATTTCAGTATTGATCAATAAAAAAAAACATACAAATACATAAATACCTTTGAGTTGGACAGTATGGTGTCAGTCACATTGGCCAACATAATTCAAAACAGACCTAAAGAAATAAAATAAAATATACTAATGATCAGGTTATCATGTTATCATAATAGTTAAATGAATTATAATTATATCTATGACCATTATAATACTGTATTAGTCGCCTATTATTTTGCTGATTATTTAGCCTACAGGCTTCACAAGGACAATCTCACTGAAAAAACCTGGGGTTAATGATTTTAAAATGTGAGACTTATTTCAAAAGCATAAATCTTACAGACCCCAAACCTTTGAACAGTAGGGCACTGTATGCCGTTCACAGCCGTGGAGATTTTCTTGGACAGGGGGTGCAGCAGGCCATCACAGCATGATGATCTAGGAACATAACATGCTATTTGTCACAGAGCCAACAATATTACATGGGATTGGTTTAATACAAGGAACCAAGCTAGAACAGAGATGAAATGCAGAAAAGATAAATATATACAAATCTTAAGATGATATATTGTGAAATAAATGCATATGGAATTATTATCATGATTAAACAATAACTCACCTCTTGTTGTAGAGGATTTTTTTTTTCTCTCGCTATTCTGAAATCACATTTTGGCAATATTGGTAAGTGACGTCACTGATTAAGTTAACAATACAGTGCATTCTTTTAGGTTAAATAAATTAGCTTACTTCCAATCACCCATTGACAAATTACCAGCAAAACTATAAAAAAAAAACTGTTATCTACACTAAATATGTGTTTAAAAACCCAAACTTTTATAAATAAGACCTTAACTTAACGTAACTTAGGCCTAACGTTCTCTTCTGAAACCGGTTAGCTTAGACGCTAACGGACTTTTTCAAAGACACAAAACCATTTCTTTAAAGTAAATATTCAACAGAAGCGTGTCAATTACACGTAAGAAATGTGTCAGGGACGTTTGTGTGTATTATTTGTGAGATTGTGTTGACTAAACTTACCTGAAAGCAGTGAAACCGACAGCGAGAGACGGGAGTTTTGTTGTTTGACAGTTGTTGATGACTTTTCCGGTTTCCAATTCCATCTGCTCTCGCGCAGCGCACGTGCTCCAGTGTTTGATCACGCGCATGCGCATTAAAACACTTTAAAGTCACGCAGCTTTTAAATAAACATATAGAATTAAAATATATAACATCATTTAACATATCTTTAATAAAAAGTTATGCGAATAGATCTGAATGTTGTTGGTTATCTTATAACCTTAGAAAAAAAAAGAAAAAAAACTTAGGGGACCGTACTGATGACGTTGTCAGTTGGTAATCTGCCTGTTAATAGAGAGCCTAAGTCCCTCCCCTTCCGGTCGACCACCATGGGACCTTATTTCGGAAAAATATTGTATGGTAGTCAATGGCGAGAGACAAAAAATATTTTGATCTCGTTTGAATTGTGCCCTGATTTACACATATGATGTTTGTCAATTTAAAAGATACATTTTAAAGTCAAGAAAGTCACAGCTTGATGTAAAACTGTTGAGGTATAAGACTGTGAAAATACGTAGTTACAAAGATTACAAACCCAGACCCAGTCTCAAATTTCCCCGGCTGAAGATAAATGCTCTGATGTGATTTTGTAGATGTAACGTTAGATTGAGAATACACGAAGCAGAGTTAAAGCAGAAATGTAAACACTGGATGAATCATATAATTTAGGGGATAGTTAAGATTTTCTACTTTTGACGACACGACGTCCACTCAGAGCCGTTGAAAAACAACATAAGTAGGAAACTGTTGCAGTCGCCGGCTGGATCTCTTCAGTTAGTCAGTAGAAGCCGCTCGCGTTCTGCCACCCGGAAGTATCTTGGTGCCTATTGTTTACAAACATTCTGAAAAGGCCTATAGTAAGTGATATTAAAATAATAACCTGCAGAGAACATTCCCAGAACGTTCTCTTTAGGTTATAAAAATAAAACCTAAAAATAACCTGCAAGGAAACGTTCTGGGAAGGTTATCTTATTTGTTCCCTCGTTTTAATAAATCGTGGACACGTTGAACTAAATCCCTCCCTCATTTTGATTTAACGAATTACAACGTGGCCAAAAACAGTTTGAATACTATTAATTAGTGAATGCTAAAGACCTATTTTTGTGAATTGGTGAATATTCAGGTGAATTATTTCGTGGCCACTGTTGTAAAGTTTTCTTTCATCGAAGCAGAGACCAGTGAGACAGTTGGGATCGCGTTCAACAGAAGTTGTTCTTTATTGAGAACTCCACTGTACGCGGCTGTAGAAACTTCCAACATGATTTAATCTAACATAACTTTACATGGTGTCTTATAGGCATTTTAGGAGGAGGGACTTTTGAAGGTGGAGACAAATTCAAACAAAGCATGTAAATGAGTATACAGGTTAAGGAACCCGCCACAGACCGGCAGTCTCAATCCAATCAGCATAACCACTCAACAATAGGTTAGCGTCTCCGTGATCTGACTCATTTAACTTACTGCGGAAAAACAGGTCGGGCAGGAATATCTTGCTGTAAACTCAATAATCATTTTCTCAGTTTATATACTATCTAAATTAAAACCTCAAATGCTAAAATCAGTATTCTTCACTGTGATGTTATGTAAGGAAGCATATCTGAAAACATATTCTTAAATTTTAATCCTTCACCACGAATTAATAATAATTATTAAACTGTTTTTCTTACCTGTGAAGATAGCTCAATTATAGCACATTATAGTATCTTGTACTTAAATATAGTGAACGGAGTCCATTATTCATGAATAAAAATTGTTCAGTCTTTAGAAAAACCTTTGCAAGCCCAGTTTAAAAGAACATGTTATCATCTGCTTTGTGGGGAAATAGTCAGGGCAGTGGATGATTCTGAATTAAATTGCTGTTTACTGACACTGTGATTTACTTTCTGTCCTTTTTTTCAGATCATTAATCCACATCGTTTTTCAAGTAAGCAAGTCTTTAGTATAATAAGCCTCATCTGAGAATCTTAAAATATCTGTTTCTGATTCTGCACACCACATGCATTCACAATGGCATCACGCTGGTCAAAGAGGCGCAAATGTAGGTCAATGCTTAAGGTCACAGAGTCAGAGATACTACAGCAATTTGAGGAGACCTTTAATAATACAAATATGCAAGGCAAGACTGACAGCATCGGAACATGTAGAGTGCCCAAGGGAAGTAGTGGATCCAATTGTTTCAACCTCTAGTCACTCAGTTATAGAGGAGCTTCCAGTTATAGGGAACTATGAGCCAAGTTCAGAATTCAGTGAGACCCATGAGTCAATAGACACAACTCATATTGATTCAGATGATACTGAAACTCCAACTACAGAGTTTTTGATGACTGGTCTGAGATTTTGGGCCTCTACATTTTCAGTCTCTCTGGTGGCATTAACTGCACTTTTGAGCATTTTGCGTGCGTTTCATCCAGAATTGCCTAAAGATGCTCGGACAGTTCTGAGGACGCAAGGTCAAATAATAACTAAGAAGATGGAGGGTGGGGAATACTATCACTTTGGCCTAACCAATGGGTTAATGTCGAGGCTTAAATCTTTGACTCTCCCTGCCAACTTGAACACACTTTAGTTGCAGTTCAATATAGATGGGTTACCACTATTCAGAAGCAGTAGACTTCAGTTCTGGCCAATTCTTGCAATGGTGATGTTGATTACACCAGATCTCCCTTCCTTGTTGGCCTGTTCTGTGGCCTTAGCAAGCCTAAAAGTGCCTCGGAATTCTTGGGCCCATTTATTGAGGACCTTAAGACCATTCTGGAGAGGGGTTTAATTTATAATGGGCAGCAGCTAATGGCAAAAGTGTGCTCGTTCATTTGCGATGCCCCTGCACGAGCCTTTATGAAAAACACCAAGGGTCACAATGGTTACTCAGGTTGCGATAAATGCATTCAAGTGGGTGAATGGCAGGGCAAAATGACATTTCCTGATGTCAATGCTAAATTAAGAGCCGACACAGACTTCGCCTCCATGATCGATGAGGACCACCACTTGAGTCGAACGCCATCTCCCCTAGTTAGTGTAGTGAAAATGGTGACAATGTTGCCATTGGACTACATGCATTTATGTTGTCTTGGGGTAACCAGAAAAATGCTGTATATATGGATGAGGGGCAAATGTCTTGCAACTAGGTTGGGCAGTAAAACAATTGGGGAGATTTCTGTGAAGTTGAAGGCATTGACACCTTACACTCCAACTGAGTTCAGTCGCAAACCCAGGGAACTCGCAGAAATTGATAGGTGGAAAGCAACAGAGCTCCGGTATTTTATGCTATACGCTGGCCCTGTAGTGCTGAGAGATACGATTCCTTTGGAGATGTTTAACAACTTTGTTGTTTTCTGTTGCTATGCATCTCCTTTTGTCTCCTGGGACATCAGAGAAAATGGTGGACTGTGCTCACAAATTGCTAATTTCATTTGTGAGTCACTTTGGGCAGCTATATGGCAGAAGTGAAATAACTTACAATGTCCACCAGCTGACACACCTGGCAGCAGAATATCATCTCTATGGTCCCTTAGATAACATTGCTGCCTTTCCTTATGAGAACTATTTGGCCCAACTGAAATATTTACTGCGCAAACCTCATTTGCCTTTACAGCAAATAGTTAAAAGGCTTTATGAAAGAGACCCTCAGACACCCCAAATCAACAAAGGCCATAAATTCATGCACCTCCATCATGATGGTCCATTGGTGCCTCATTTGGGACATGGGGATCAGTATAGAAAGGTTGTAACTAAAGATTTCACCTTATCCTCTATGTTTGGGGATAATTGCATTCAGTTCAGTTCATAAAAAGCAGTTCAGTTCATAAAAATCAGTTCATAAAAAGCAGTTCAGTTCATAAAAAACAGTTCATGTGTTAATAACCAACCATTATCTTTACCATAAAAATAGTATGAAGCAGTGGTGCCTTGTAAAGTTCCACAGTGGTGGAACAGAAGTTGTGCCACACATATGGCTTCAGGGGGAGAAAGTTTTCTGGCCTCCATACCCTCTAAAAGAGTCTGGCAAGGTTCGTGCTGCGATCAGGAGGAGGGAGGAACCAAAAGAAAATTGGCAGACTTATGAGCCTGTCAGGGCCCTCATAAGCCGAGGTGGGTATTGTTAAATCAGGTTGACATTTTATCATAGCCCTTTGTATCAGTATTTCATAACAACTCTGTGTCTGCAGATACCTTTGAGGAAGCAGAGAGGTGCCTGGAGAGGTATTTGAAGCAGCAATGCGACACCACTGATATCCAGTCAGAGGAGGAGAGCCAACAACCTCAGAAAAGGAGAAAGAAGTAATAATTTTCAAATTCACAGTGCGAAGTTGCTGACTTGTATGCGCACATGGCCATCCTAAGAAATATATGTTTACTGTAACATCAGAATAGTTGACATTTTGAATATTTCAGTTACTACAGATGAACAAATGTAAATAATGCAGTGTAATTATTAGGGCTGGGTATTGACACAAATTTCACAATTCGATTCGATTTCGATTCACAAGCTTGCAATTCGATTCGATTTCGATTACGATTCGATTCGATTCAATATCGATTATTTTGGATATCAGGTACAATACATTGCAAATTTTCTCAAGGAAAACAAATCTCTGAACTAATGCTGTAAACTATGGGAGTCAGTTGTAGCCTATAGGCTTCATTAGCCTACTCTGATATTGAAGGTAAAAAATAACTGATTTGATTTGTATACAAACACTTAAAATACACTTATTTATTTTTATAATAATAAAGTTATATGAAATTATATACAAATTTAAATGGTGGTTATCATAAAAAAACTTTCCAGATTTATTCAAACATGCATTAAATATTGAAGAACATTAAAAAATATAATGAATATGTAATATGGTGCATATATTTAACAAAATGCTCCTCTCTAGAGTTAATTTTTCCAGCTGACTAACGAGTTTATGGTCACATGGTTTTCTGAGGTAAATGTGACGTTACATGACATTGTTTACTAACGTCTTTCCACGGTTGAAACACTGATTGAGCGATTCCATGTGACGATACGGACTTCGATAAGTTGTACACTACCTTTTAACACACTTTCAGACGCTCATTCATGTTTATCTCGCGCTGTAACGGATATTATTAAGGCGGAAGAGAAGATCATGTGTGCTCCGCGCTGCTGCTTCACTTGAGCTGAGCCAGAGCGATCTCACGCCACAGCGCCAAAACGGTATTTATGTTTTTGAATTTCATAAGAACATGGACGTAATTTGAAATCTGAGACTTTGTTTCATATTAATAATAACAAAGCACAAAGATTATTGCGATTTATTGAATGGGGTGTACGCAACAATGTTCCATTCATTCATCACTGAAAACAGGATGACTAATCGATTCTTGGGATTTAAGAATCGATATCGTTTCGTAAAAATGAGAATCGATTCAAATCGAGAAATCGATATTTTTTACCCAGCCCTAGTATTTATAGTTTGTCCATGTTCACTTCTAGACCAAACCTAATCTACAAGAATTCGGATGACTCTGATGAAGATCAACCTCGGAGTAAATATCCCCAAGCTCCAAAAGTTTTGTTCCCAGGTACAGTATAGTAGGTGTTACGGTAGTGTTTCCTGTGTTTGTTCGTTAATTTTCTTCAAGTTACTCCAGTGAAGAAAAATATAATGAAGATTTTGCCTGAAGACCCAGCAGGGTCAAAACGTTGCATTCATTAAACATGGGGAGTCTAAATCAGTGTTGCAGACATTATATTTTTCTTCATTGATCTTAATAAATCCCACTGGTTGGGTCATTTTTAAAGGTGTTATTTATTAGGAGTTTGGGTCAATGGTGGGTTTTTGTTTGCCCCTAAAGGGCTGTCTAAGGGTGGGGTGTAACATAGGCCACAGTGTGGTTTGTGTAACAAAGTAAGCAGAGAAGCCAATTCAGCATATTAACCTGTGACATCTTGGTGCTGGGTTGAATCCCCTACCTATAGCATTTAACATCCCTCGTGTATATTTGAAATTGGGTTGACCATTTGAAGAGTTTGGTTTCAAAATGCTATATCCACCATTTTCATTAATTTTCATAAATAATTTTACATTTTGTTTCAAAAGTAATTTCAGTAGAACTGCAATTGGGTATTGTTACTTATCTTTACTCAATCAAAACAACAAAACAGCAATTTGATTGACATTACCTGAACTACAGAATTAAATAACATGACTTTTTAATGTTTTTAAAAATGGAGATATAGCGTTTTGGAACCAAACTCTTAATTTCTTTATTTTACGCTTTTTTACATTACAAAATAAAGGAATGCAAAGTTTTGCACTCAACCCAAAACTATTTGTTATTCCTGTCAATAGATGTAACCTTGCAGAAACTGCTCACCACTGTCACAGAGTTGACGAAGGAGGTGAGGGACCTGCGGCAGGACTTCCGAGAGTTCCGCCAGTCCTGTAGGTGTGGCCAAAGTGCTGGGGTGGTGGGCTTGACTGAAGAGCCACTGCAACTGCCTCTGCACAGCATGGAGGATCTGGAGAGCACAGAGGTGATACTCCAGTCCCAGGAGGCTAGGAAGGCAATGGTAATTATTTAATGATTAAACATCATTCTTCTGATTGACCTTCACTGATCTGCCCAATTTTGTTAAACTGTTATGCATTTAAGCTCATCCCAGACAAGGATAGAAACAAATATCACTTTAAAATGTCCCAGTCAACAATGTCTGATATTTTAGCACATCTTTATCAATCTCAGTTAAATTCAGACTTGACAATTGACAAACCTACATAGAGCAACATTACATCATCTTTGAAAAAGAGCTTTTTTTAAATGGTTTACTTTTTAAACTGAAAATATTTACTTTTTTATTTTGATAGGTGGCCCGCTTCACAGTTATTGGGGGGACCACCCTGGAGATCAGGGTCCGGCGCATGCTGGCATACAGCATGATCAATGAGCTGGCCTCAGGCCTAAACTGGGCAGGCAAGAAAAATAAGGATGTGGGCAAACAGAAGCGGTCCTTTAAAGAAATGGCTCTCTGCAAATGCATGTTTAGTAAGTCATTCTGCTTAAGTATGAATGCAGTATGAATGCAGTGCTTTCAGTAAAACAGTATGCCCTCAATTGAGTAAATAAACTCAAGCTTCACGCTTCTGTCCCATCCTATTCAATTTACTACCAATTGGACTATGTAACATGAAATTTATTATTAATTTAGCTTATTATTTTTTCCATTTTGTCTATATTTGACAAGTAGCCTAGATTGACTGAACACCGATGTGCGTTGAACCTTGAAACGAAAATGGGAATGAGTGAAGCTTGCTCCTATTCGCCCAATTCGCTAGTAGTTCGTCCATAGTGTGCAATGGCCTGAACTCTTTTACAGTCTGAGTCCGAAATTTTCGTATGCGTTTTTCGTGTTCGTCAGCCTTAAAATTCGTCACGCACCTAGAGATTGGCATGGGGTACTTTCCATAAGATCATCTCTCAATGCAAATCAAACTAGCTATTAGGCTAACTGAAATAAAACCATGCCAATCTCTAGGTATGGTGAAGGCTATGTGATGATGTGGGGCTATTTTAATTCCAAAGGCCAAGGGAACTTTATCAGGATGCATAGTATCCTAAAAAATAAAATAAAAATAAAAACTTAAAAATAAAAAACTGCCTGCCTCTATGGGAATTTAACATAGGGGTGTCCAAACTTATGCACCCTGTATTTTAAGGAAGAACATTTATTTATTTACGATACATTATTCATTCACAACGAAAATTGGTGTCCTTAAAGGTTGGATTTTTCCTAATTTTTTAAATTAAGGCATTAAGTTCAGTTTCCAAAAGATGATTTTTTATTCCTCTTTTTAGTCAACTTTAGTATGGGTGTCTAAACTTATGCATAGCACTGTAGTTTATATAACATAAACTCCAAAATAACCTGCAGGGAACGTTCAAACACTCAAACACACGTGCGGCAAACATGACTAGAATTTGGCTAAAATAACCTCTGATGATGACGTTCTCTGTAGGTTAAAAAAATAAACCCCCAAAAGATTATATTTTATTATTATTATTTATGTTGGTACATTGTTCAGTATTATATTGAGAGCACTTTTTGTTAAACTTACTATTGTGAGGAAGAAAATACTTCAAGTAGGCTATACAGAATGTCTACCAGTTATAAAGGTGTGTGAGTTTTATCATTTTAATTATATGCACTAGTGTATGTATATTTTTTATTAGGCTACTATTTATTTATTTTTGGTACATTTCTTAAGAAGCATGATTTATTTGTTGGCCAGTTGTGGTCTGTGCAATAAATATTGTAGTGTGATTACCCTTTTAATTCTACCCCGTGTGTGACCCTTTGTGTGTGGGTGGCTGCGTCCACCCCTGTAGCGTGTGTGTGTATTTGACTTTCCTATGTGTACTGTGTTCGTGCCATGTTCTGCTCCCAATCCTTGAACAAATCATTGACTAAATCACAGTAGCATACTTTTACTTGTATTCTAGATGCCTTGACTCAACGTCTTACAACGGCAAACACCTATGACTTCGCTCAAGCTGTACAGAAGTGGCTGCGCTACGCCCCAGACCGAGTGGGAGGAGCTGGAAGACAGACGCAGCAGGAGTTAGCACGTTAAAAAAAAGAAAAAAGAAATAATACAATAAAAATTATTGTTTAATTTTTAAAGAATGTGTGGGGTGTCATTTGTGCTAGTCTAGGTTATAGCCTAAAGGTATAGTTTCTATTTTCTATATTTTCTATATTTTGCTAGCCCATCCTGGCTGTCGATAAAGCAGGATTATAGCCTAATTATAGCCTTTTAATAATGTTTTTAATATTATATTAAAATTACAGACCTTCAGATTAAACCTGTGGTATACTAAAACACCATTGAAGTTGTGTTGATATGCTGGGATTTCAACATTGTTTCAATATCCATTGTAATCGAAATACCATTGAAATTCTGTTGATCTCTAGGTATGATTTAAACGTTGTTTCAGTGATAATAGATGGTGCAACATGATGAAGAATCAACATCAGAGTTCGACGTTGATTCAATGACTTTATCGTTGACAGCGGGATGTTGATTTAACACCGTTTCAATTACTATTTGCTATCTGGGTTTCGGCCCGCACAATTTTTGCTAGCTAGGATTAACGTTGCATTACCATCAATACATTTTTTTTTAATGACGTGCCTATTACATCAAATAGACAACACAAACACTTTTTTTTTTTCATATAAAAATAAAATAATTGTCCTTACCTTTGTTAGGAATTATTTTAAAAAAGAGCGCCAAATTTTGCCTCCAGATTGTCAGCGGGAAACTCCAGGACAGGCCTAGTGAGCATCAACTTCAGAGGTGAATAGTTTTACAGCTGCCTTTTTAACGTTAATCGGTGTCCTTTATTGATATACAAAGATAGAACTAAGCAAATATTAAAAAAGTGTGCAAAATATCACTTCACGTCTGCAGAGAGGAAACTCCGTGCGCATGATGGTGACTGAGTGAGCTGTTTCAAGCGCGCGTTTGAACAGGAAATGCTTGTAAATTGAAAACAGCTTATTTGCATCACGTTGGATTAATTCAATATTCTCTTTATTTGGAATTATTCAAAAAGAATAGCTAAATCCTAAACAACAAAACTTAGTAGATTGTATTACAGTAATTTTTAAATAAATTTAACGCAAAAAAACTGTTGAAAAAACAAGAAATTAATTTTGTTAAATAAAGTTTACATATTAAATTTCTTGAAATCTACAAACCTACAGAATGACTTTTTACAGTGTATGCATATTATTAGGAACACATCTACAAAAATATGCCTGTATTTCAAGTTTATAAAATAATTTAAAATCCACATCAGTTTATTTGTGCCCACGCACCACACCCTCCCAGGATCTATAACATTACCTATGCTACTTTCACTTTTAAAAATTCATCATAACCGCGCGCGCGATCTGCACTTGTCGAGATGGATGGTGAGGAGTTGAAGAAAAGAATAGCTAGTGGAGATTGTGAAGTTGTCGACAATAGTCATCAAAATCAAGTCCAGCGTGTGGGAGAAATTTGGAGTTATCTGAAGAAAATATTGTGAAAGGCTTTGCTGCATGCATTTTCGTGTTGGATAGCCGCAAATGTGGAACTTCATCGCCGAGGAAGCACGCAGATAACTGTGGTAATGTCACGATGTGACAAAAAGCATATGGAACTTATTCCCGCTGAAGCAGTGTTTCCGGTGGGACACTTGTGAGTGAAACTCCGTCCCCAGGCCTGTGTGTGTGTCTGTCGCCATGACAACCCCAACAGATTGGCAACAGGTGTGGGGAATTTACTCGGAGAGTTTGGAAGAAACCCCGTCAGCATTCGAGAGGATAAAAAGCAGGAGAGAGAGGTGGTTGAGGTTGTTCTTTCTCCCCTGTGAGAAGTTGTTTTTATTGGGCGGTTGCAGTTAGTGGAGTACCGGTGAACGAAGAGGAGAGTGTGAGCTGATGAGAGACTTGAGGTCAACAGAGGGAGAGTGAAATGCCCCGTTTGCATTGGAGAAGAGCTAAGTAACTGAGAACGGAGTCTCGTAATTGCATGTATTTGACACTGAATTGGATGTGGCTGGGAGTGTTTGGATCACGATCATAAATATTACTGAGTGGATTTTATTGATTCATTACTGGTCTTTTTATCTCTCTCTCTCTCCATTAAAAATGGTGATGTGAACTCTGCTTGTGTATGTGAAGAAAAACATCCCAAAGCATCCTCAGCAGTATTGATGATCTCGACCCCCCCCTCGCACAGAGACCCATGGGTGAGTGCTGGCTTTAAATTGCACTTTGTGAAGTGAGTTTGCAGTGCCTAGGACTGACGTTTCCCCCACATTATATGCTTGAAGTGGAATTGCCGTGTGTGTGGAAGATATATTCCCTTTGCCGTGCACTCTCCCTGTGCTACGCTGGTTTACTGTCAATAGTGAGAGTTCTGTGACCTTGATCTGTTTTAACTGTTTGGATGTTGAAGAATTATCATCTGGGATTTGAATTAACCCCTCTGTTTGGGCTAATAGGTTGAGGGGATGCCCTGTTGCAATGTTCACTGTCTGTCTCAGTAAAAGCCTCGTGCAGCCTGTCGACTTCGAGTCTGCTGCATCCTCATAGTCACCTGTGCTGGGAGGAGTGACTGTCCCTCTGCCACGAACGTAAGGCTGGCACGCTCTGTCTGAAATATCCTTTCTGTCTGTCTCAGTAGAACCCCTGTTCAGCCCGTCGACTTCGAGTCTGCTGTATTCCTGCAACTCAGCTGTATTGTGAGAAGTGTTCACTTTCCACGCATGTGAACTGTATACTTTGTTTGAAGCATCCATTCTGTCTGTTTCAGTAGAAGCCCTGTGCAGCCTGTCGACTTCGAGTCTGCTGTATCCTTGTAGCCCACCTGTGCTGGGAGAAGTGACTGTCCCTCTGCTATGAATGTAAGGCTGGCACGCTCTGTCTGAAGTATCCTCTCCGTCTATGTCAGAAGAAGCCCTGGTCAGCCCGTCGACTCAGAGTCTGCGGTATCCTTGCAACTCGTCTGCATTGTGAGAAGTGTTCGTTCCTTTCAGCGCATGTGAACTGTAAACTTGTCTGCTGCATCCATTCTGTCTCAGTAGGAGCCCCGTGCAGCCTGTCGACTTCGAGTCTGCTGCATCCTTATAGTCACCTGTGCTGGGAGAAGTGGCTGTCCGGCTGTCACGAACGTGAGGCTGGCACACTCTGTCTGGAATATCCACTCTGTCGGTGTCAGAAGAAGCCCCGTTCGGCTGTTGACGTGGAGTCCGTTACCACTTTGTAACCCCCTTGCACTGGAGAAGTGTCCGCCCCCGCTGCAAGTAAGCGTGGGAACAGTGTGCCATGTTGGAGCCGCTATTCAGTGTGCCCCCCTACCTAGTTGCTTACCGGCTCGCCGTGTACCTGTTGAAGGCCCTGCTCTGGTGCTGTGAAGGAAGGTTGGAATTACTTCCTTACCTAAGGAAGACTTCCCAGCCACCCCACCATAAGACCGTGTACCTGCCGTATACGTACCTGACTGATACCCATCTGCCCTAAATTCTGCACCTGTGAAAGAAGGAAGGTCGGAGGTACCTACTCACCAGAGGAGACTTACCTTGCGGCCCACTTGCCAACCGCATCCCCACCTGCAGAAGACCTACCTGACCACCCACCTGTTCGCCGCCCATCCACTGCAGGGTCCGCACTGAGGAAGAGGGCAGGAGAGACCCCGGCCGCTGCACCGTTCACCTTCGATCCCTGAGGGCAACAAGGAAGAAGATTTTAGATTAGGATTTTTAATTTGCTTTTACTTCAAAATAAAGTTTGTTAAATTTATTCTTTGTCTCCGACTCCTCCCTCTGACACGCTCCTCGAGGTGGTCCTTGTTCAGTGGTGGGCGCAGTCTAGCTTGGCCCGTCCCGACCTGTGACATGAATCTGCTCAATGTTTTCTTCCGCCATTGCCGTACGCATACGTAGGTACTGACGTATGCTCAATCACAGATCGTAACTGGTTCACGGGACATTTCCCTCTTTTTGTCTGGGGTTTCATACAGTATTAAACAAAACAACTGTTTCTAAGAAACATACTCTGAAATTACCTTTTGTATGAAAACACAATACTTTCTGTATTCTTCCTTTTAAGAAACCAATGTATCAAATAGGCATAATTTCTCTTAATCTATTTATCATTATTTTAAAACTTACTGTTAAGTAGACATTAACAGTAATACAAATTGTTGAAGCCATTTCTATGGAAATAATAATATTTTGAGTTTATTTTGTAAATCCTGAGAAAACCTGTTGCAAAAGGAACATAGAAATTGGAATGCAAATGGTTTACCAGTGAAATCCTACACTACAGTGACTCTTTTGCAGTATGTGTTGTGAATGCATAAGAGTAGAAGCTGTGGACAATACCAGGAATTGTGACAGTTTTGTCACATATACCAGCAGATGAAAGCGCAGCTGTGTGTGTTGAACAAAAAAGGGCACCAAAGCCCACAGAAAAGGCTGTAGAGGAGAAAATACAAGAACACCAGGGAAAGTTGGCACAAATAACCAAACAGAAGAATGATTTAGCCAAATTGAAGGAAAATGACCACAATGTTAATTTCATTAAAGATGAAGCATTGCTAAGGTTTGACAGATGCTTAAGACTAGGGGTGGGGGAAAAAATTATTCTTAGTTGCATCGCGATGCGGGACGTGGACGATTCTGAATCGATTAATTTAAAAAATCGATTTTCTAAAAAAAAAAAAAAAAAAAATTCTAATAACGTAATATTGACGGAACGCAAAAGGCGGAACTCTGAAGCGGACGGGCATGCAGTGCGCGGACAGTCTGTGGCGTGCACATAACGGAGTCGAGAGCGGAACAGACACATAATGAGAGCTGCTTTCTGTATTGTTTAGTTTTCACATCAAATTGCTGTAAACCGATCTGTATGCAATATGTGCAATGCCAGTCACAAAAAGTTACATTTTGACTGTACTCTCTGCAGATGTTCATTAACTTTCTTTGTATAAGCTGTTTTTGATTGTGGTATACAGCAAACATTTCATTACTCTATCAGCAAACTCTTTATTAATTTAGTTGTGTATAAGAGTGGCTTTGTATGTTACTAATTATGTTACTAATTATTCAGAATATGCGTAAGTCCACAAGCATTATATGAGAGCTGCTGGTACATCATTCTATATTTTTGAACAAAAACTATTTGTGAATTTGCTACAGCAAAATGTTTTTTGTCTGAAGGATTATATTGCTCATTGGAAATAACAAGAGGATGTTGGTTAGAAGTCTATTATTAAATGCTAGAGATTCAGAATATGCTGAAGTTTGTATTAATTTACTACAAGTACGCTGCTAGTACAGGCACACATTTATTTTCCTGTTGGTTCTCAGCAATGTTGGGACATATGCTGGCAAATGTAACCTTACAGTTGACTTGCCAAATCACTTCCATTTGTTTTATTAATAAAATTAATATAGGAAGTATTGGAAGTAAGTTTGTTATGGGTCATCATAAATACTTTGCTTTAAAAGTACCAAGTAGTAATTTTTTTTTTAAATAATCGATAATCGTTACCCTCTGAATCGTAATCGAATCGTGAGGTGCCTAGGGATTCCCACCCCTACCTTGCAAGTCCAATGAATCTAATGCTGTAGTTATTCTAAAGATGAGATGTACATTCCACATGTACGTGACAAAGAACATTTCAAAAGGCTAAAAGGGTAACCTAATTATTTCTATGGTCCTGGCTGAAGCTCTTGACCCAAGTGATTCATTGTTTACCCTGGTCTCAACAAAGAGGGCAGATTTGATGCTGACTAAGGGTAACATATAGCCTAGATTCAGGCCTTTCACTGGTGTTTTGTTTTGCAAGAAAATCAAAAATCCAATTAAAGGTATGTATAAAATATTTATTTTTATTTACAAAAAAAAAAACATCCAGCCACTCCAGCTCCAGGACATAGATGTAGTCAATCATTTCAATGTTCACACTGATGCTCCATTTACATGAACTACCAATGTTATGACACATCGATAGTCCATACGCAAGCTCCCAGTATTGTGACATAAAACAAAATCTACTGGTGAATGAATGGCCTGATGTGTTAAGTCATCCAGCCGGTCGAGGATCATTGCTTCTCCTCGAAAAGACTTAGTAGTCAAACAGCAGCTCCTCGCACAAGCGAATGTCTCTCTTTGCCTGGAACAGGATGACATCCCTCTGTCCTTCAGGGAAGTTCATCATGCAGTGGACTGGCCTCAGGTTTGCTCTCTTGGAGGAATGGTTGATCATCCGACCCATGGTGTTTTCTGTTGGGTGACACTCGCAAGGGAAAGTCTCAGCGTCCACACAGAGGTCCCGACCAGCAGCGTGGAAAAAGAAAAGGTGGGCCATGTCACCCTTGATGGACTCGACCATCTTCTGGCCCTCTGCTCCTGTGATTACCTTGCCATGGTAATCACAAACGATGGAGCCCATGGCAAAGGCTTTGGTGGCAACAACTCCTGTGGTCAAAAGAAGGTGCAATTAGTATTCACTCAAGGAGTACAAATATCTGCAAGACAAAAATGGTATGAATTTTTATGTATTATGTTTACATACCTTGTCCTTTTGTGCCAAAGTCCTTGAGGGCCAGGCCTGTCCACTTTTGGCTCCGGATCGTAGTGATGATCCGTGGATCCGACTCCACCTGCACCCTACTGACGGGTCTCCACTTTGCCACTATGTCCTCGGGGTGAGGACAGTTGCCAGTCCAACCCTCTTTTTGGATCAGCAGTGACACCTTGCTTACAGTCGGGAGCCGTCTTGAACACTGGGCTGTCAAGGACAAATGTTAAATTAATATTCTTGTCCAAAATGTGAATTATGTTACTTTGATTATAGAAATATGTATACATTTTTTTCATAATAAAGCACATCAACTTACACAAGAGGTGCTCCTCCCGCTTGGCAAACTGCACAGCCCTCCACCTGTCATAGAATACTCTGTCAGGTGGAAACCCCGCAGCGGTCCTCTTCTTTTTCGTGGGTGGGCTGCTACTCGCCGTCGCTGGAAACTGCAGGAGAAACGCTCCAAAGTCCCTGTCATCCTGGTCAGCTGCGCCTCTGCCTCTCTTCTGTTTCCGACCTCTCCTCTCATCGGCCGGCTCATCAGAAGAAGAGCTGAACATATGAGAAGATTTCATGTTCAAACTCTGACAAAAAGCTAGACAGACCTTGGAAGCAGCTGACAAACAGAAAATATATGAATGTTGTGTGTTTTGGAAGATGACACATACCATGTCATAGTAGTTTGGGCTCTTCTGGCTTGCTGGCTCGAAAAGCTCGGCAAATCGTACCTGCAATGAAGAACAAATCTCAGATTAATCCTCAATTTTTTTCAGTGTATTTTTCTTACAGAACATAATATTATTTGAACTTTATGTAGTACATAAACCAGACTATCAACTTAATCATTTTATATTTCTCTGTACAGTGTGTATAAATGCATACACTATTATACATGATTCTGCTAAAACGTACTGTTCATGCAGACGCCTGAGGTCGCTCGTGACATTGCCAACTGGCAGCCCTTGTTTGGACAGGAAAAATCTGCCCTGGTCGTCCACACTGTCTTGCAGACATCCTGGACGAATCTTCTGGAAGTATGTGTCCAGCATCTGTGGAGATCAGATATGAAGTTAATGCATACTGAAAACTTTAAGAGATCTGACCTCTGACCCTGATAAGATTCTCCCCAGGTGCTGCATCCTTATCATGCTCTCACCAAATTTGACCCAGTTTATTTTAAAGTATAAATTGCATACCACCTAACTGCACATTCTTTTCATTCTTTATTTTAAAAGGGACAATGCACATTTTCTTTATTAGTCTTCAAATGAATCAACTAGTATAGTTTATTAGTATAATTTATTGGGTAAGCTTTAAATGTGTGTATCATTAACCATATATTTGAAAATGCTGAGCAGAAATCCTGTTAGAGAACTTACAGCAGAGTCCTCCTCTGTGAGGGAAAATGTTGCACTCTGCTTTGTGGATTGCACCTCCATGTGGATTCGTCCATCAACATTTCTCTTGTTGACCCAGTCTGAAGCCTGGAAAACAAATAACACAGTGAGTGACTGACTTTATACACACTGAGGAAACACTGAGAAGTAAAAGTACTTACTGTAAATGCCATCACTGCTTCTGGTCGCTGGAAGTATCTCAGCACGAGGATGGCTTCGCAGAAGTACCGGAACAGCGTCCTTTGGTCTTCTTCCACATGCTGCTGGTCCAGGAGCTTCCTGTGGATGCCCAGCATGTCCGCCTGTGACACTCTGAGGACTCTCTGACAGTCTTGGAGAGTCGGCTGAGCAGGCCTAGAATGATTAGATGAAACAAAAAACAAATAAGGAGGCGAGTTAGAGATGTTTCTGTATGTGTGCCTGGCAGCGTTCCAATATTAAATTTAAATGCATTTCTGCATTAAATGAAAAGTAATACTAGTGAATAACAACTCACTTTGCAGCGCCTGGTGGTCTGTGACTGGATTCAGCCTGTGTGTCCATCGGGTCATTCAGGATCAAAAAATGCCTTTCACGAAGGTCTTCCAGAAGAGCCTGTCTGGATGCCTCATCGGGGTACCGCTTGACCATGGCGTTGTAGTCCCAGGTTCTGCCTACAAGGGTCCAGGCCTTCATGGACTTTTTGGCTCTCTCCACCTCTGCTTTCCTCTCCTCATCAGTCTGGTCCTTCATGCAGACCCTCAACAGGTGGTTAGGCAGCATCTCCTGTGGTCTGAAACACTGCAGACAGGAAATGATGCGACGATCCTTGTCACTGTGAGAGAAAGAAAAAGAATCCAGAGAGTTGACTTGTGAAAGATATTCTTGATATTTGGTAACTTTGGTCCCACTTTATATTAAGTGGCCCTAATACCTGTGAACTTACATAGTAACTACATGTGATCATAGTGTGTACGTACACATGTGTAACAGAACATTGTTAACAACACTTTTTTCACTTCAGTAAGTACACACATGTGTAACAGGAATTATGTAACTACATTTTGTAACATCAATATTTTACGTAAGTTGTTTCACGTCCACATGGAATCTTAAATACTGTATATTTTTTATTGTTGTTACAAAATAGTTACATAATTCCTGTTACATGTATACTTACTGAAGTGAAAAAAAGTGTTGTTAACAATGTCCTGTTACACATTTGTACTTATACACTATGTACACATGTAGTTACTATGTAAGTTCACGGGTATTAGGGCCACAATATAAAGTGGGACCCTTTTTCTCATTTATTATCATGAACATGCATGCAAAGTTTCAACATGCTGTTGTGTTTTGTCATATACAAACAAAATTCATATTACATTCGTAGAATAAAATCAAATGTTTACAGTTTATTATGTCAGGTATATCAAATGATCTGAACTTACCACTTGGGAGCCATTCTTCACAGATAAAAAAGCTGGTTTCAACAAGCAGAAAGTGCAGGAGGAATCTTCAGTGTTGTCTTCACCCTGTTTCTGAAGAACTGAGTAACTGGTGCCTCTGAGCCTCACCTTTATTGAACACTTGGAGTACCAACCCTTTTTCTGCCTCAGGTGATACAATATTTTAAACCTTTACCTGAATAGGCCCAATTACAGGATGAAAATGGGCCAATTTTAAACCACTTAGTGGGCCATCTACACAAATTATGGGCCATTTTCAAACCAAAATTGGGCCATCATGGTTGTGATCATTGGGCCATCAATGGTTGTTTACAGGGCAATAAAATACCTTATCAGCCCATTTCTAAAACTTCTCCAAATAATTTCAAATCTCAGGATGAAAATTATGCATTTATACAAAATTATAAAATTATGCTTTTGATGAAGCCGTTGTGGTTACAAGTTGATATCCTACATTCAAAAAATATTTGATACATTTAATAAATATATTCTTATTATTTGTATATTTATAACAGTCTGATTAATTCTGAGTCTTGAACTTTAAACTGGGGTTGAAAGATCAATACAAGTATAAAAATATTAATTATATTCAAGTTAATAAAGTTGTAATGTAACCTTTGATTAATATTATAATTAATAAAATAGTATAAAGTACTTTAAGAAGCCTATTTTAAGACCATATCAGGGAAGGAAGCATGATCACACATTTAATAAATATATTCTTATTATTTGTTGTTTTTGTTTTATGTTTGACTCTCTCAATATTTATAACAGTCTGATTAAACTTGTTTCTCAAAGCAAAGTGAACAGATGGGGTTGAAAGATCAATACAAGTATAAAATGTTGTAGTTAATAGTTTGCAATAAAAAGAATGGGCAGTTATGTATAAACTTGCATTTAATGTTTTAATAGTTTGACTTTATACTATTTTATCAATTACAATATTAATCAAAAGTTACATTACAATTTTATTAACCTGAATATAATATAAACTTTTACTAACAAGTAATAATGTGAAACTTTATCTCTGATAAAACTCACCAGAACTCATTTCAGGGGCTTGTTCTTCGTACGTTGCTTACAGTTTTTTTCAATCGCTAACAAGCGCTTACCCATACTTCAGATACTTTTTCTAAACTCTTAACACAGACTCACACCTACAAAACACAATTGGCCAAATGGATAATTGTCTTCTCAAAAACACATTTTGACACACTAACTTTACCAAAACACTTGAAATCTGACTCAAAATGAAATTATTCTGTCAAAGAATAACACTTGTTTTCACTTCACAAGGTACATGCACTCAATCACAGTACACCAGGTTTCAAAATACTGGCTATTGTTGACATTACAAAAACTGCATAGACTTTTATGTTTCAGTTTTACAGGTATTTGCATGCAAAAAAACATAAAATTACTGTATCTAATCTGCGATCTTCAGGGTTAGGCCACATGTTTTCATCAAGATCACATCTGATATCATCCAAGGCGATGCACCTGGGATAAAACTGCTTGGTATGTCGGATCCACCCTTGGAGCCAGCATCCATGGCTTCAAGGAGTGACATCTGGTCATGTGGCTGATGGTTATAAACCTTCCACCTCCACATTACATTTCGTCCAGGTCGACGCCTTTTGGCCAGATTGAATCCTGTCTCATCTATGTATATGAATTCATGAGGGGCCTGGTTGGCCTCCAATTCCATAACTCTCAAAACAAAGTTTATGTAAATCATGTCATTACTGTATACCATACTGTACTGTTTAGGTTACCTACTTGCAAAGTGCAAAGCTTATAGAACTGGACATTGAATTGAATATACACTATACCTGGACATATTGTCATTGTAGCTCCTTGACTCTCTCACTGATATATTGTTTTTGAACTGATATCATTGCAGAAGCAGAGGTTTTTATAAACTTTCATATTGTAAAATATTAGTACAATTTGAAATAACTGATTTCTGTTTAAAAATATGTATGTCATGTAATAAATTGTGTAAAATGTAATTTATTCCTGTGATGAAAAGCTGAATTTTCAGCATCATTACTCCAGGAAGATGCATATGGACTCGAAAAGCTTGTTTCTTCATGACATTGTTCAAAAGCAACACATTTTGCTAGCAATCAAAAGCACATTTTGCTAAAATCATGAAATTAAAAAAAATGGTAAAAGTTTCATGTAAATGGTAAATAAATAAATGCAGTCCATACTGTATCTAAGGTTTGGAATATTGTTTTTGCTATTGTGGGATGTTGTGTGTTAACATTTGTAAATACTACAAAAACAATCCATAATTTTGTTGGGAGGTATAGCTTGTCTGTTAAGAAAATGTAAGCATTATGGAAATGTGTTCACTGACTGCATATTGTGTGAAAACGACAAGAAATGTGTGAATGGTATGGCCACAAAAGACTGATGCTGTGCTAATTGTGTTTAGAGTTTTGAAAATGTGACAACTGATTGGACAAACGCTTGTTAGCGACTGAAAAAAACTGTAAAACATCCGAGATCAAATGAGACATCCAAGATGATATCATCGTGCTAATCATGATCCGGCTAATTGGGTTCTTCGAACACACCTGCTGGATATGATTAGTATCGCTGGATTGAGTTATCTGAGATAATTGCGCGTTCATGCGCTGGTTAAAAGGGGATATGTATCGATAGTAGAAACATTGATCAGCAACACTGCTATTGGCTGCTCAGCGTGGCCAAAGAGCGCGCTCAGTTTTTCTCCTCAGCAGAGCAAGAACTAATAGTCAAAGTTTATTCTGAATTTTAATGTTTAATCAAAACTCCAGGGAACACCTCAAAGTCTGCAAAAGCCAGGAGAGAGGGCTGGCAAAAAGTAGCAGACAATTTAAATTCGTTAGAAGTGGCCATGTTAGATGTTTTAATCACTTATTAGCCTATATTTTTGTATATTAATAATTATATAATTACTTTGTTCATTGTAATGTCAGAGTCACCACTCTAGAACATGGGAACAAATAAAAGTGAAGTACTATGTAACGAGATAAATATTGTAAGTTGAGGTCCCTTTAAGTAAATCCTGCAATAATGGTATTGCGTTTCCTATTGGCTGCACCAGTGGCGCTATAGGACACTGTGTTTGAGTAATTTGCAGCAGAGCTAGAGAAAACTGCTGTGGGTGGAGCTTGAACTGCATAACGACTGCCTGTCTTTTCTCTTTGACTGCTCTGTATGCAGGAAAATAAAGAATCCTGGTTTCATCTATATTCTGAGTGTGTGTGCTGATGAGGGGTGAGACAAACCGGGTCAGAGAGAGAAAAAACCAAAGGTCACACAAAAATATTCTACATAATGGTAATTGTCACGGGTGACAAAATGCTGGGAAAAGCGGAACCTTTCTTTCTTTCCATGTTCCCCGAGGGGATTATTTTGGTGTAACGCCTCACTCCGGTTCCAGGTGTAGCGGAGATATTGTCCAACCCAGAGCCATAGAGAGAAAGAGTTGCGACACTCCCATAGACCTCCGTTGTAAACAATGGCGGCGCTTTTAACCGCCTACTTCCGGGATTAGAAGATCGGAATAGTTCCAAACACTGTCATTTTGGCGTTGGACACCATTCACTTACATTGCAGCGCGTCGAGTTGTTCCAGAGTTAAGTTGTTGAGATATCGACCTCTTTTGAATTGTCAACTGTCTATATTGTATCAGAGGCCCTTTGCGATGCTTATACTGGTCTTCATTTGTACATGCACAGCGTAAT
Source organism: Vimba vimba (assembly GCA_022828995.1). NCBI lineage: Eukaryota > Metazoa > Chordata > Actinopteri > Cypriniformes > Leuciscidae > Vimba > Vimba vimba. The sequence continues at coordinate 44,030,522 of CM040821.1, forward strand.
TATTGATATTTTATGTTGGATGTTTCAACCAATTTTCAAGCACTGCGCTAGCTAGTTAGCTAGCGCGACTTCGTCAGCTGTCACTGTGACAGTAAGAGTTCGGTAATGAATCGCTACCACCTTTATAGCAACTTTTATTTAATTTAATTTTTTGGGATATACTAACTTTTCATTATGTTTTATTGTCTTGAGTGAAGCGGCTTGTGAGAACAATGCTGGACCTCTAGGATTGTTATGGGATCACCAGTCCTGTCTGTTTCATGGATCACCTGCCCCTGGTTTTTGTTTTTCTTGTTCACACACAAGCACACATTTTTGTTGTCTGTCATTGTTTAATAAAAAATATTTAAGCGAACTCTGAACGGACGGCCACGGCAGACCTCTTTGCGTGATCACGAAGGTGTAATGGCTGAATCAAAATTTATAAGCAAAATCACGGGAATCAATAACCTAATACAGCCCAGTTGTGCTAAAATAAATATCATGAGACATCCATCATCAGATGAATGATATGGAAAAGTTAAGTTAGAGCCGCTAAAGCCAGTGCTACTACCCATGCGAACATGAACACTATGCTTTTCCCTCCAAAAATATAGCCTAAAACTTATCTCCAAATGCAAAACTGACATTAACAAAATGCAATAATGCAATAACAGCTGAAAAAGTACTTGGTGTGTGTTTTATTTTATATTTACCGTTCAATAATGCAATCGCTGCTGTCTGTCCCATAGAAGAACATGACAGCCAGCGTGTGTTTTGGAACTATTGCGGCTTACATGAACCACGTGACAGCCATAGCGGCGACATCAAAGAGTGTCTCAACTCTTTCTCTCTATGGCTCTGGTCCAACCCAGAGCCATAGAGAGAAAGAGTTGCGACACTCCCATAGACCTCCGTTGTAAACAATGGCGGCGCTTTTAACCGCCTACTTCCGGGATTAGAAGATCGGAATAGTTCCAAACACTGTCATTTTGGCGTTGGACACCATTCACTTACATTGCAGCGCGTCGAGTTGTTCCAGAGTTAAGTTGTTGAGATATCGACCTCTTTTGAATTGTCAACTGTCTATATTGTATCAGAGGCCCTTTGCGATGCTTATACTGGTCTTCATTTGTACATGCACAGCGTAATTATTTATATTTTATGTTGGATGTTTCAACCAATTTTCAAGCACTGCGCTAGCTAGTTAGCTAGCGCAACTTCGTCAGCTGTCACTGTGACAGTAAGAGTTCGGTAATGAATCGCTACCACCTGTATAGCAACTTTTATTTAATTTAATTTTTTGGGATATACTAACTTTTCATTATGTTTTATTGTCTTGAATGAAGCGGCTTGTGAGAACAATGCTGGACCTCTAGGATTGTTATGGGATCACCAGTCCTGTCTGTTTCATGGATCACCTGCCCCTGGTTTTTGTTTTTCTTGTTCACACACAAGCACACATTTTTGTTGTCTGTCATTGTTTAATAAAAAATATTTAAGCGAACTCTGAACGGACGGCCACGGCAGACCTCTTTGCGTGATCACGAAGGTGTAATGGCTGAATCAAAATTTATAAGCAAAATCACGGGAATCAATAGCCTAATACAGCCCAGTTGTGCTAAAATAAACATCATGAGACGTCCATCATCAGATGAATGATATGGAAAAGTTAAGTTAGAGCCGCTAAAGCCAGTGCTACTACCCATGCGAACATGAACACTATGCTTTTCCCTCCAAAAATATAGCCTAAAACTTATCTCCAAATGCAAAACTGACATTAACAAAATGCAATAATGCAATATTTAGCAATAAACAGCTGAAAAAGTACTTGGGTGTGTGTTTTATTTTATATTTACCGTTCAATAATGCAATCGCTGCTGTCTGTCCCATAGAAGAACATGACAGCCAGCGTGTGTTTTGGAACTATTGCGGCTTACATGAACCACGTGACAGCCATAGCGGCGACATCAAAGAGTGTCTCAACTCTTTCTCTCTATGGCTCTGGTCCAACCTAATTACCGCTGATGCACGGCAGGTGTGAGAGAGAGAGGAGCGGTGTTTGCACAGGCTTTCCGCTTCACAAGAGGAGGATAAAAGAGCCATTCAGAGTCGAGTTGAGGTCGAGGTTGGAGCTGGTAAAAGTCAATCGGTGTTCAGTTGATCAGTTGTTTGGCTGGGTCTCTGTCGTTGTGTCTTGGGGTAGAAGATCTCCGGTTTGAGCGCTTACATTGGACGCTGTAATCCTGGAAATTCGTGTAAGTGAAGAACTGCCATTGGAGTCTGTCGTTTAGAGCTGCTTGTGGAATACTATTGGATTGAACTGCTGCTTGGATCTGCGCTGGAAGAGGAAAAAGAAAGATAAGTAAATTAATTACATTGTTGAATCAAATGTAAAGCTTGAAGAAAAGACTGTGAATGTGAAATTTACTATTGAGGAGGACATCTGTTTCAGATGCGCTGGAGAGAATGGAGAGTTGAATATTCCCATTGAAATGCATGGATGAAGCAAGGTTTCTGATCAGCCCTACTGTGTGTGAGTGATTTGCAGTTGTTTGCCTTACCCGATGCACGCTGAATTAATGCGGTGGATTTGTAGTGAACACGAGTGCTGTGTGCTATGCTGAGAAGAGTCTCCCAACGCCTGCTTTCATTCTTGTGAAATGATCTACTTGTCCCCATCCAAATTCCAGAACGATACAAATGAACTGGTGAAGTAATGCTTTGTATTATCCTCTCTTCCACTGAGTATTGTCGTGAAGTAATCCCTCATTGAAGGCTCCTGTTAACCCTCTCTCTCTCTGAAATTACAAGTCTCGTGAAGAACCGTATGGCTGTGGAAAAGTCTGAACCGTTATACTTACTGATGGAGCTCTGAAGATGTACAACATCGCTGGTAAAGCTGCCTATTGAGTCTCTCGCTAATGTCTGATGAAAGTGTTTGATGCTGAGGGAAGAATCCTGAAGACTGCAGCAATGCTGTGAAGTGAGGTTTAAAGTCACGATTTCCCCTTCATGTTCTGATGAGAGAATCTGCTGTTAAGAGAAGAAACATTACCTGTTCCTTACTGTCTGAGTCCTGCAGATGTGCAGCAACGCTGTGAAGTGAGTTTTAAAGTCACAATTTCCCTTTTATGTCCTGACGAGAGAATCTGCTGTTGAGAGAAGAAACATTACTTGTTCCTTACTGTCTGAGTCCTGCAGATGTACAGCAACGCTGTGAAGTGAGTTTTAAAGTCACAATTTCCCTCTCACGTCCTGTTAAGAGAATCTGCTGTTGAGAGAAGAAACATTACCTGTTCCTTACTGTCTGAGTCCTGCAGATGTACAGCAACGCTGTGAAGTGAGTTTTAAAGTCACAATTTCCCTCTCACGTCCTGATAAGAGAATCTGCTGTTGAGAGAAGAAACATTACCTGTTCCTTACTGTCTGAGTCCTGCAGATGTGCAGCAACGCTGTGAAGTGAGTTTTAAAGTCACAATTCCCCTCTCACGTCCTGATAAGAGAATCTGCTGTTGAGAAAGTGAACATTACCTGTTACTTACCGTTTGAGTCCTGCAGATGTGCAGCAACGCCGTGGAGTAAGCCTCCCTAGTCACTATCGCTCCATTGTGTCCCGAAGACAGTGGAGAATCGTTCCAGCGGCTACTCCGGTCCAATAGCCCGAGAAGACAGGAGTTGCTCATCCTTTCCTCAAGTTGATTATTATTCAATAAAGATTGTTACTTTTGAACTCAGTTACTTGCCTCCTCCTTTGTCCGTCTGTTGCGTGCCTGTGGTGTCGGCTCCTCACGGTGGTGTCTGGAGTCAGGGGCGGCTGGTCATCCGAGTCCGCCCCGGCCTGCACCGGTGACATAATTTTTAGTTATATTATAGTCTTTTATAAAAGGCACTGTTAAATAATTGGTTGTCTGTTTATAAAAGCAATCAAGAAAGCTGAAAAAAAAAGATCTTAATAGCCTACACTGTAAAATAATTTTTGCTGCATTAAATTAAGTTAACACTTTTACATAATACACCAACACTTGTATCTGTTCCCAAGAAAGTGGTGGCTGAAATATGTGCAGTAAGTGGACATTTTCTAACTTTCCAAAGAAAAGAAAGTACAGGACTTTGTCCATTTGTTTCCATTGCACTGAACAGTGAATAAACCCTCTCAGATAACTGTCATATGGAGGAACTAGCCTACCTGCAAGTGCATAAATAAGTTTACTTAATTTATACTTGTATGCTTTATGGCTGCAATATAAGTTTCAGGATTCCACATCTACAGAAAGGCCTACAGAAGAGTCTGCACAGACAGAGAGACATAGGCCTACAGGTGGGCAGTGTATAGCCAACTTTTCCTTTTTATTTGTTGCATGAGGCATGAGTCTAATATCTCTTGTTGCAGGCACTTGACCACTGGCTTTTCTTTACAAAGAACAATTGAAATAAAACTCAAGGAACTTAGCATATTTGTCTTTTATTAAACATTTAATGAAAAGTGGTTGTTGTTTTTTTTGCAATGTTGTGTAATATGGCACATGCAACAATGTCACAGGCCCTGTCAGGTGTGCAACCCTCAGACTTTTCAGACACTGAAATCTTCCCTTTAGTTAGCCAAAGTTAATTTCATTGTGTGCCCTTGTCCTGGCTTGAGCTGCATTGTAACTGGTTTGGGTCAGGGAATGGGGTCATAAAACATGGAAGACAGCATAATATTCATCTGGGGAAACTGTCTATTAATGTCACGTAGGTCCCTCTTCATTGCTTTGACAAGCAGCACACTTTTCACGTGTCCTAGGTCGTTGCCTCCACAGTGAATCACAAGCACATTCGGAGCAGTTTTTCCTTTAAGGCACTGTTGGAAGAAGGGAAGGAGGTCTCCCCAACACATGCCACCCCTGCCAAACCCCTGGACCTGGGAAGCCACTCCAAGATTGGTGCCTATGGTCTCTCTTGCTCGCTGTTGGCCACGTCTAATGTAACGGTCACCAATAATCCAGACTCTGTGCACACCTGACAATCTGTTCCAAACTGAAATTTGAACTCAGCATAGAGCAAAATTCTGTTGAGCAAAGAGAAGAGGCTAAACTTTTGGGAGTGATGATTGATAATAGATTGTGTTGGGACAGACATGTTCAGAAACTGTTAACTAAAATGGGCAACACTTTGTCTGTTATTAAAAGGTGTGCAAAACATTTTACACCACAGACCGTTAAACAAGTACTTCATGCTTTGTTTTTTTCACACCTTGATTACTGCTCTGTGGTTTGGTCCAATACTTCATCAACTAATATAAAAAAACTACAAGTGATTCAGAATAAAGCTGCACATGTGGCTCTTTCATGTGGGTTGTGATAGAAATATTTTATGTAATGGGTATTTTCAACATTAAATGTACAGAGAAACGCAGACTAAAAATGCTCAGGTCAAAAGCCATATATACTTAACCAAAAAGTGCTTAACACAGTAGAACTAACAGTCATATGACTAGCTCAGATCATTACAAACCAATCACCAGAACAAATCACAGTGAAGAAGACTTGAGTGACAGATTTTTACTCAACTGTATGATATAAATTAATAAGTTTAATATATAAGTTTTGGAAAATAAGTATTTGAACACCCTGCTATTTTGCAAGTTCTCCCACTTAGAAATCATGGAGGGGTCTGAAATTGTCATCGTATGTGCATGTCCACTGTGAGAGACATAATCTAAAAAAAAAAATCCAGCAATCACAATATATGATTTTTTAAACTATTTATTTGTATGATACAGCTGCAAATAAGTATTTGAACACCTGAGAAAATCAATGTTAATATTTGGTACAGTAGCCTTTGTTTGCAATTACAGAGGTCAAACGTTTCCTGTAGTTTTTCACCAGGTTTGCACACACTGCAGGAGGGATTTTGGCCCACTCCTCCACACAGATCTTCTCTAGATCAGTCAGGTTTCTGGGCTGTCGCTGAGAAACACGAAGTTTGAGCTCCCTCCAAAGATTCTCTATCGGGTTTAGGTCTGGAGACTGGCTAGGCCACGCCAGAACCTTGATATGCTTCTTACAGAGCCACTCCTTGGTTATCCTGGCTGTGTGCTTCGGGTCATTGTCATGTTGGAAGACCCAGCCTCGACCCATCTTCAATGCTCTAACTGAGGGAAGGAGGTTGTTCCCCAAAATCTCGCAATACATGGCGCCGGTCATCCTCTCCTTAATACAGTGCAGTCGCCCTGTCCCATGTGCAGAAAAACACCCCCAAAGCATGATGCTACCACCCCCATGCTTCACAGTAGGGATGGTGTTCTTGGGATGGTACTCATCATTCTTCTTCCTCCAAACACGTTTAGTGGAATTATGACCAAAAAGTTCTATTTCGGTCTCATCTGACCACATGACTTTCTCCCATGACTCCTCTGGATCATCCAAATGGTCATTGGCAAACTTAAGACGGGCCTTGACATGTGCTGGTTTAAGCAGGGGAACCTTCCGTGCCATGCATGATTTCAAACCATGACGTCTTAGTGTATTACCAACAGCAACCTTGGAAACGGTGGTCCCAGCTCTTTTCAGGTCATTGACCAGCTCCTCCCGTGTAGTTCTGGGCTGATTTCTCACCTTTCTTAGGATCATTGAGACCCCACGAGGTGAGATCTTGCATCGAGCCCCAGTCCGAGGGAGATTGACAGTCATGTTTAGCTTCTTCCATTTTCTAATGATTGCTCCAACAGTGGACCTTTTTTCACCAAGCTGCTTGGCAATTTCCCCGTAGCCCTTTCCAGCCTTGTGGAGGTGTACAATTTTGTCTCTAGTGTCTTTGGACAGCTCATTGGTCTTGGCCATGTTAGTAGTTGGATTCTTACTGATTGTATGGGGTGGACAGGTGTCTTTATGCAGCTAACGACCTTAAACAGGTGCATCTAATTTAGGATAATAAATGGAGTGGAGGTGGACATTTTAAAGGCAGACTAACAGGTCTTTGAGGGTCAGAATTCTAGCTGATAGACAGGTGTTCAAATACTTATTTGCAGCTGTATCATACAAATAAATAGTTAAAAAATCATATATTGTGATTTCTGGATTTTTTTTTTTAGATTATATCTCTCACAGTGGACATGCACCTATGATGACAATTTCAGACCCCTCCATGATTTCCAAGTGGGAGAACTTGCAAAATAGCAGGGTGTTCAAATACTTATTTTCCTCACTGTATATACGGGGGTAATAATCATAACATTATTGTCCAAATAATGTCTAAAAATACCAGTCTAAATTGTTGTGGCCAAATAGAAATAGAAATTAAAAAGTCTCTCTCTCTCTCTCTCTCTCTCTCTCTCTCTCTCTCTCTCTCTCTCTCTCTCTCTCTCTCTCTCTCTCTGTCTCTCTCTCTCTCTCTCTCTCTCAGGGTGTGTTGCATTTGTCAGATGGGAGGATGGTTATACCGGCAAAATCTTTAAAGGATCTGACATTTTGGCAAGAGATGAGGCTCCTGTGCAGCTGCAAGATCTTAGATCAGGAGACCCTGTTTTAGCAAAGTGGTCAGATGGTAAATTTTATAAGGCCACTGTTGAATATATTTCAGGGGAAGATCAGGCTAAGCTGCCAAAAGGCCACCCAACTCCCCAGGAGTCCTTTTTAAATATGTTAAAAGGTGATGAGCCATCAGACATAACGTCAGGGTCTGACACCATTATAATAGATAGGAGCCCACTGTCTGAGCATGGTGAGAAAATCCCATCACTGAATCCATCACCTGACGGGGGACATGCAACAGGCCGCAACACAGCTGGACCACCACCCTATGGGTAGGTTTGTCATAATTATTACATAATCGCCTGGGCCCATGAGTTCAACACTTTTTATCATTATCCGATCAGATTTGGCAAAGTTCAAAACCAAAAAAAAACAGCATTAGGATAACTTTGTTATCCAATCTATGATAATAGAATAGGCTCTATGCACAGCTCCACTACTTCCTGAACTTAAGGCTGCTCTTTTATTTCCTGCCTTACATTATTGGACAAACTGATTAATCCACGTGTGTCTGAGTCACAATGGTCAGACACAAGTGGATTAATCAGTTTGTCCAATAATGTAAGACAGGAAACAAAGGAGCTGCCTTAAATTCAGGAAGTAGTGGAGCTGTGCGTAGAGCCCATTACTGTATTTCAGTAAATAGTATGTGAATGACTCGTGGGCCCTGATGAAAATTATTTGCTATTATTTTTGCTTAATGATCAGAATCGTTTACGTTCATCTTTTTACGAGCTCACATGTCACAACATATTGTGATCTTGTTGATCAGCTATTTCCAGTATTGAAATGTTTTATGTTTTTAAAGTATAAAATGATTATAAATATGGCAGATTTTGGTCATAGTACTTTTATTTTCATTATTGGTACTAGCCATCATATACATAAAAAGAGTAGACAGCCCCAGTTGTCAAGGCAGCATCTACCCTTAATTTATGTCTATGCCAGTCAGTTCTTTGTAGTTATTGGTCAAATCTCTTCTGGGCAATTTGTGTTTACAGAAATGTCATTTCTGGTTCCATGTAATTTTATTATAGCTCTGCCAAAGGGGGGACCATTGGTCCATCACCCTACAGAGGCCATACACCCAGCCCACTGTCATGCATCACTGTATGACCTCAACACCTCTGGTCCATCACCTGGTGGAGGCCATACACCCAGTCCATCACTGTATGACCTCAACACCTCTGGTCCATCACCTGGTGGAGGCCATACACCCAGTCCATCACTGTATGACCTCAACACCTCTGGTCCATCACCTGGTGGAGGCCATGCACCCAGCCCATCACCGTACAGCCTCAACACCTCTGGTCCATCACCTGGTGGAGGCCATGCACCCAGCCCATCACCGTACAGCCTCAACACCTCTGGTCCATCACCTGGTGGAGGCCATACACCAAGCCCATCACCGTACAGCCTCAACACCTCTGGTCCATCACCTGGTGGAGGCCATGCAGCCAGCCCATCACTGTATGACCTCAACACCTCTGGTCCATCACCTGGTGGAGGCCATACAGCCAGCCCATCACCGTACAGCCTCAACACCTCTGGTCCATCACCTGGTGGAGGCCATGCAGCCAGCCCATCACCGTACAGCCTCAACACCTCTGGTCCATCACCTGGTGGAGGCCATGCAGCCAGCCCATCACTGTATGACCTCAACACCTCTGGTCCATCACCTGGTGGAGGCCATGCAGCCAGCCCATTACTGTATGACCTCAACACCTCTGGTCCATCACCTGGTGGAGGCCATGCAGCCAGCCCATCACTGTATGACCTCAACACCTCTGGTCCATCACCTGGTGGAGGCCATGCAGCCAGCCCATCACCGTACAGCCTCAACACCTCTGGTCCATCACCTGGTGGAGGCCATGCAGCCAGCCCATCACCGTACAGCCTCAACACCTCTGGTCCATCACCTGGTGGAGGCCATGCAGCCAGCCCATCACTGTATGACCTCAACACCTCTGGTCCATCACCTGGTGGAGGCCATGCAGCCAGCCCATCACCGTACAGCCTCAACACCTCTGGTCCATCACCTGGTGGAGGCCATGCAGCCAGCCCATCACCGTACAGCCTCAACACCTCTGGTCCATCACCTGGTGGAGGCCATGCAGCCAGCCCATCACTGTATGACCTCAACACCTCTGGTCCATCACCTGGTGGAGGCCATGCAGCCAGCCCATTACTGTATGACCTCAACACCTCTGGTCCATCACCTGGTGGAGGCCATACACCCAGCCCATCACCGTACAGCCTCAGCACCTCTGGTCCATCACCTGGCAGAGGCCATGCAGCCAGCCCGCAAGTAAATGCATGGACACCATGTGAGGATTGTAAGGGGGAGTTTTAAAGAATCCTACAGGAAAAGAGAAGGATCGATGAAGTCATCTCGAGAATAGGCAAGTAATTTCTAATTGCTAATTCATTTGTGATGTAATTGTTCTGTACCTATATTAGTGATTGGGCCACAAACACTGTTTGAACTATCCTAGAAAAAAGGCAGAAAAGTGGGTTGTGGCGATAAAAAGTATAAATGTATGGGAAGGTTTATAAACTAAGCTTATTTATTGCACATAATCCTTGACATTGTTAGCAAATTAGAAATAACACTTAATTAAATTATAGCAATAATATATTATAGTATGAACATAATTTAACAGCACAACAATTCATTATATTAATTATTGTGATAGTTTAATGAAAGTGCGTAAATGGGCTAAAGGTGATCAAATTAATCTGAACTGGTACAATTAAGTAAAATCCATTTTCACTCCTTTTTCCTCAATATTAATATAAATTAAGTGCAGCATGGTGGGCTACTTAAGTCTTGGGACATATTAAAACATGCCTATATGTTTGGCCTTACATAGGCATTCTTCAGGCCATGTAGAAAGACATGACACCACACGAACAAGCTACTGTATATGCATCTATTGGTCCCATAAGTGCAATAACCATCAGCTGTGGAAAAGGGGAATACTCGGGTATACATCATTGGAAGATAGATGTTTAGAATTAACACAGGACATCAGCTGTAATCAATATAATCAAGGCTTGACAAAAAATGACAAGAAAAAAAAATTAAATGGAAATGTTTTCTTGTGACAAGAATTAAGTTTTTTTTTTTTATTATGGTTTGTTTGTCAAGCCTTGGTTTTATTAATGATCCCTCAAGTGTTCATTCTATATACCTCCCACAGACATATTCCAAAGTGTCTCTCTCTAAATATTTTTTTTTAAAGAGTAGCTTGGTATTTTCTCACTCCTGTATTGTTTGTACTATTTTTTCCCTTTCAGATCCAGGCCAGGTCAGAGAGCTTCAGACTCTCTGCGACTTAATTGGAGAGAGATATTGTGGCAGCCCAGCTTCACCAGCAGGAGCTGTTTCCTGGGAGCGGCATATTCATCTCATCATTCCGCCTGGCTGCCATGAATCACGCATCAAAACCAAATTGCATGCGTCTGTTTCATGCACTTTTTGATCATTTCTTCACTGTTGAGGAGTGGATGCAGTGCCCTTTGGTCGCCCTGACAACAACCCCTCAGGAAAGGAAGGAAAGCAGGTCCTTGACCGTAAAAAAGTTGACGGAATCCTAAGTAAGTTTTTTCAAAATTAGGCTCTGTGTGTTTTTAGGCCAGGATAGTGGGAATGATTATATCCAATCATGACAGTGTAGCAATGATTGATGCAAAGTCTGCGAAACTACTTCTGGCAGACAACTCAAACTGCGCCCATGCTGATCAGCTGATCAGTCACATGCCCTCCTCATCCAAATAGGGCGGGCTATTTAACCCCCCCCCCAAGCTTACCTTCTCATCCCTGGCTATGCTTCTGCTGCCGTTGCTACTTCCTGCTCTGCTGCCTTGCTGCTGCATACATCTTGCTGCTGCTGTCACCCATTAGCCCTCCAGGATTTCGCGGGCTTTTTTTTGTGATTGTTGCGGGCTAAAATGCCCAATATTGCGGCAGGTTTTCTAAAAAGTTGTGATGAAATTTGCAATTTTTTTTATAGGTTAAAACTGCAAAGGTAGATAGATTTTTACCTAAAGTGCTCATATTATGCTTTTTGTATTTTTCACTTTCCTTTATTGTGATATACAGGTGCTGGTCATATAATTAGAATATCATCAAAAATTTGATTTATATCAGTAATTCCATTCAAAAAGTGAAACTTGTATAATGTATACATTCATTCCACACAGACTGATATATATCAATTGTTTTATTTCTTTTAATTTTTTATTTTTTTTATTTTTTTATTTAAGTTTTTATTACAGTAATTGCAACATTTCCTTACATTAGGATGGTACCTGAAAACGTAGAACAGACATTCAACAATTGTTTATTTTGGCTGAAAAAAAAAATTATAAATAAAAATAATAATAATAATAATAATAATAGATAAATAATAATAATAATAATAATAATAATAAAAAAACACAGCAGAACAGGCATTCAACAATTGGTTATATTTTCTGAAAAAAAAAAAAAAAAGAAAAAAAAAAGGCAAAACAGTCTCAGATTTTGTTCAAATATTACAGTATCTAATATAATAATAATAATAATTTTTTTTAATAATATAAAAAAAAAATAAATAAATAAAAAAATAATAATAATAATAATAATAATAAAAAAAAACAAAAAAAACATCAATTGTAGCATCAATACAGTTAGTTACAAGGCAATGCTAGCCAACACATTATCTGTTTGTAATTTAATCAGATATATAGTTCAATATTTATTGCTCTGCCAATAGTTTGGGTACCTGATCCGATATTTTATTATTTTTTTTATTTTTTTTTTTATATATAACTGTATACAAAAGAAAGAACTTGAGGATGCTACATTTTACTCCAGAAGTACTCTTATTCCCAATGTGTTTATTTTGTTTTATTTATGTGATTTTATTTTTATTCCTACCATTACTTTTTAAATTCCTTATACGAATGTTATCTCTCTATTTATTCAATAATTCTTAAGATTTTCCTACTTTTCTTAAAATATCGTAATCTCTAAACTAGGTCTGGTCTTAGTGGGAAAATGTAGTCTATCCATTTTCCCCATAGCTTGATAAATTTCTCGGATTGAAGCCGAAGATTCATTGTTATTCTCTCCATCGTGTAAATTTCATTCACAATTCCCAGCCAATCGTTAATTTCTGGTATTTCAGGTTGCAACCATTTTCTGGTGATATCTTTTTTGCAAGCTATCAACAGAATTCTTATTAAATATTTATCAGATTTGTCTTCTGATTTAAGACTTTTAAGACCAAAGTATAGAGTTGAAAAACTAAATTGGATGGGTTCCATGAATATATTCTCTAAACTCTTATGAATTTCTTGCCAGAATTTCTGAACTTTAGAGCATTCCCAGAATATATGGCTATGATTGGCTTCATTTGAGCCGCACATTCTCCAACAGGTTGCATTTTTGCTTCGATATCTTTTCTGCTTAGGGGTGAGGAAAAATCTAGTGACATTTTTCCAACCAAATTCTCTCCAGGATGAGGAGTGTGTTGTCTTCCACTGTGATTTAAGGATACTTTCCCAATCTTCCTCTAGGATTTCCAGATTTCCTTCCATTTCCCATTTATTTTTTATATATTGGGTATTCTCTAATTTTCTATCTTGTAGACTTTTATACAATTTTGTAGTTATTTTTGTCATGTCACCCGTTTTATATATTGAAATAAACATTGTAACAATACGGTTTTCCTTGTCATTATACTCCCTTACAATATTATTAATTTTGTGTCTTATTTGTAAATACCTATGAAAATCCTTATTACATAACAAGTGTTCATTTTTGAGTGTCTCAAAATCCAACACTTGCCCTTTATGTAAAAACGTACAGTATGCTGTGAGGCCTCGTTTAGTCCAAGCTTTAAAGCTGTCGTCTATAGTATTTGGAGCAAAAGTTGAGTCATAAGCGGGCCATCTCAAGATTGATACCAAGTCTATCAAATTATTTTTTTTTATTGTATCTTGCCAAATCTTTAATAAGTTAGTTGTCCACGGATTGAGTTCCTGTGTGTACATTTTAGTCAAGTGTTCATCTGCCATTATAGCTTGAATTGGAGGTCTTTTAAGGTTTTCATTTTCTATTTCTTTCCATCTGGCTTTAAAATATGGATTACATAGACATAATAAAGGTCGTAACTGGGCTGCACGATAATACTCCTCTAAACATGGCAAGCCAAGGCCACCTTTTTCTTTCTGTAGTTGTAGTGTCTTAAATTGTATTCTTGGTTTTTTCCCTTGCCATATAAATCGTGATATCAATCTATCCCATTCAATAAAGTTTTGTTTACTTATCTCTATCGGAAGTGTTTGGAAAAGATACAAAAATCTTGGGAGTATATTCATCTTAACTGATTCAATTCTACCATATAATCCTAGATATGGTAGAAGATTCCATCTAGCCAAATCTGATTTAATTGTAGAATATAATGGTTTGTAATTTACATCAAATAGTCGTGTGATATCTTTGGGTATTTGAACCCCTAAATATTTCAAATACTCCTCTCCCCATTTAAACTTAAATTTTCCTTTCAAATAACTGGATGGCTGGCAATTAAAAGTTAAGACCTGGGTTTTTTGCACATTTAATTTATAACCTGATAAGTCTCCAAACATAACTAATGTTTCCATCAAGACTTCTAACGATTCATTTGGTTGTCCTAAATAAACTAATATATCATCTGCAAAAAGTGATAATTTCTGTTCTTCTCCATTTATGTCTATTCCCTTAATATTTGTATTTTGTTTTATATATTGGCTTAATGGTTCTAAGAATAAAGCAAACAAAAGAGGGGAACATGGACATCCTTGCCTACATGATCTTTCTAAGGTGAACGCTTGTGAAAGATTTCCATTTACTTTAATTCTTGCTGTTGGTTTATTGTATAGTGCCTGGAAGGCTCTAATAATTGTGGTGTGAAAGCCAAATTTCTCTAATACCTTATAGAGATACAGCCATCTAACTGCATCAAACGCCTTTTCTGCATCTAATCCCAGAAACATAGAATTTATCTTGTGATGCTGTATATGCCATAGGATGTGTAACGTACGTCTAATGCTATCTTGTGTCTGTCTTTGACGAATAAACCCTGTTTGGTCTAACTGAATAAGGTTAGGCAATATAGTCTCCAGTCTTTTAGCCAAAATTGATGTGAATATTTTATAATCAATGTTTAAAACCGAAATTGGACGATAATTTTTACACTCTAATTTATCTTTTGCGTCTTTAGGAATAATTGTTATTGTAGCTTCCCTCCAGGAAGGGGGAATCTCCCCCTTTTGGAGAGCCCAATTGCAGGCAGTTTGAAGTCTTGGGACTATCTGTTCTCGAAAACTTTTGTACCATTCAGATGTGTACCCATCTGTCCCTGGGCTTTTGTTAGCTTTTAGTCTTGCTATCGATTTATTTATTTCCATTTCTGTAATTTCTTTTGTTAAACTAGCATTCTGCTCTTCAGTAACTTCTGGCAGGTTTAGAGAATTAAGGAAATTTTCTATATGCTGTTCATTTTGCATGGTTGGTTGTGAGTATAAAGTTTTATAATAAAGTTCAAAACTCTGCTGTATTTCTTTCAATTTATAATGTATGACCTTGGTTTGAGGGTTTCTTATTTTATAGACTGTTGAATCTGCTTGTTGTTTACGCAGTTTGTAAGCTAAGAGTCTCATAGACTTGTTTCCTGATTCATAATAATTCTGTCTCAGGAATATTAGCTTGCGTTGAATTTCCTCTGTTAATATGGCATCTAACTCTTTCTGTAATCTTTGAATTTTCTGTTTTTCACCAGGGTCATTTGTTCTTTTATGAACTTCTTGTGCTTCTTTCAGTTGTGTTTGTATAAGTTCTATTTTCGCTCGTCTTATTTTCTTTAGTGAAGCAGTATGAGCAATAATTTTCCCTCTCAAGACTGCTTTAAAGGCATCCCATATAATTGTTGGTGATACTTCTCCATTGTCATTTTCTTTAAAGTAAGATTCAATCTCAGATTTAAGATTTTCTTTCACATAAGGATTATTTAGTATACTTGAATTCAGCTTCCAAAGGGTTGATCTTATACTGTCATCAATGTTTATTGTCATTACTATAGGTGCATGATCTGATATATCAATTGTTCCAATGTCACATGAGTGGATTCTGTGCCTGTCTTTAAGAAAAGTAAAGAAGTAATCAATTCGACTGTACGTTGAATGGGGAGCTGAAAAATGTGTATAATCTCGTCCAGTTGGATAAAACTTTCGCCAAATATCAATGATACCACTTTCTCTTAACATAATATTGACTTTCTTGCTCACCCGGTTTTGGAGTATAGGATTTTTCCCTGAGTAGTCTAATTTTGACAAGCGAATATTCATATCTCCTCCACATATAAGTATGCCCTCAGATTCTGTAGATATCATATTAAATATTTGCCTGAAGAAAGACCATTGACTACCCGGAGGGGCATAGATGTTGAGTATAGTTACTAAACCCCCATTTATTCTCCCTTTAATAAGGATAAATCTACCTTCTTTATCTTTCCTTTCCGACAAATGCTCGTAAGTTACTTGATTTGATATAAGAATCGCAACCCCCCGTCTGTGTCCAGATTTATAAGATGCTGAAAATAAATATTTAAATCCCCTTTGTTTAAGTTTCAAATGCTCAGTTTCATTTAAATGTGTCTCTTGTATAAGGGCTACTTGAGTCTTTTCTTTTCTTAGTTTAGAAAGTATTTTTGTCCGCTTTTGAGGGTTTAATACTCCATTAACATTCAAAGAGATAACTCTCAGTCTCTGTATATTGGTCTCCATCTCAAAATTGCACTTATTTCCTGTACTTCTCTTACAATATCTATTTTTTGTGCAACATCCTCTTGGCTGCAATGAACATCAGCCACAGAACAATGCAAAGTAGAACAAAGAACATATTGTACCATGATGAACATTATAAGAATCTGAATCCAAACTTTTAGGACTTCCATAAATGAGGTTCTAAACATAACCCTTACTGTGTTTGGGAAAATCAGTTTTAAGGAGGGTGTCTCTCTTTTCACCACAGGAGGGCCCTCCAAGTTCACCTTACTGTGATAGTCACTCATCTCTTATGGCTAGTGAGTTTCGCGGTGCTCCCGATCCTATTGTCTCAATTTAACAGACGTTTTAATGTCTCAACAAAACAGAACAAAAACAAAGTTCCCCGTTGTGCATTCAAGTCTTTAAAATCAAAGGCGCTGGTCTTGGTTCTCATAACGAAAAAAGAAACAACAACAACAACAACAAAAAGACCCGGCGGAATAGGCACTCAAATAAGTGTAGCCTACCCGAGTATCCTTAACGAAAGACGAAATTCAGTCCATGCGGTGAACTCGTGATTTCCTGGCAAAGAAAAATACAGAGCTTAGCACACTGAGTACGTTCGAACCAATGGATTAACCATCCTCCGCGGATTCACGTCTAAACTGTTGTAGTTTCTCTACTACCGACTGATCTGCTCGTCTCCTACGTTCTCTTCTTCCTCTTCGATCACTCGTAGACCACGTCATCTTCTGGATTTTCTCCATCAGCGTCTCCGGCTGCTTAACCACGGCAACAGGTAATCCCCTCTCAGCCATGTCTCGCGTCGCTTCTGTAGCAGAATTGTACATGCACACACCATCTTCATAGAAGACCCTCATTCTGGCAGGGAAGGGGGTTTGGAACCGTACCCCCTTTTCTTTTAAGATCTTCTTTACCTCCGCGTATTCTCTTCGTTTTTTCAACACTCCTGTCGCATAATCGTGATCGAAATTTATTTGTTTGCCCCTCCAAACAAAACCTTTGTTTTGCCACGCAGTTTTAATGATTTCTTCTTTTGTTCTATAGTCTAGAAATCTCACAATAATAGACCGTGGTGGTGCTGTTCCAGAAAGTGGAAGAGGAGTAAGAGCTCTGTGGGCTCTCTCAATCTGCAGATTCATGTCAGTAGGAAGTTTCAAATTTTCTGTTAGCAGCTGTTCAATAAATGCCGTCATTGATGAGTGGTTTTTCTCAGATCCTTCGGGTACAGAGTAGATTCTTATGTTGTTGCGCCTGTCACGTCCTTCCTGGTCAATTAGCTTTGCTTCGAGTTGGCCGTGAAGATTTATCATCTCCGTCATCACCTCTTCTGTAAACTGCATTCGGTCCTCCATTGTTGTTATCCGTTCTTCCGTTTCGTCAAGTCTTTGATTTGCTCTGTTGATGTCCTCTTTAAGCTCTTGAAACTCTTTCTTGTTGTCTTTACGGAAATCTTTTATTTCTCTGAATATCGTCTTCAAATCCACTTCCATGTCCCCATCTTCCTCGCTACGATTAGCTAACGATTCGGCGTCATTAGCCTCGGAGGCGCCTTCAGTGTTTTGTACTGTTTTCTTACCTTTAGCTTTATTTTGTCTGTCTTTTGTCATGGCCCAAGACTTTTCCAAGTCGATTAGAGTAAGTAAATTCGAGTAATATTATTCGTTTAGGCCCTTTTCGTCACTTATTCAGGAGCAGCTCGTTCTCACGCTGCCATTTTGCTGTCACCCAAACCGGAAGTGATTTCTTTTAATTTTGATGATTATAACTGACAACTAATGAATTCTCCGCGTATATTTAGTCGTGGCAAAGTGTTTTTTAATTGTCGATTTCTGTTTATGTTTGACAACTATATTGCACATCTTTTAAAACAGTTTACCCCTGCTTTCGTACAGAACACCTGGGGGGTATTGTACAAAACTAGGATAAGGGATTAAAGCTGGGATTTTCCAGTTATCCTGGATGAATTTAGTCTTGACTTGTTTGCACAAAAGCAGAGGCACTTTAGTTACCATGGAGATTTATTCTGTGCAGCTAGCCTGCTCCAGACCAGGCTAACAGCCAGGATTTATTAATCCTGGGGCCTTTTCTGTTCACTCAGCAGTAGTTTTATCTTATTGTTATCAGCCTGAATTAAAATACAATAGGTGCATAATTGATGTTCAGTTAAGCACTATTACTATTTAAAGTTGTGACCAAGCCAAGATGCACATACTAGACTTGGTCAAGCCTCGCTTTTTCAGTTATCCTGGATTTGTTAAATTCTACTTTTGTGCAATAGCCCCCTGGATACTGTTTTTCACCGCCTTTTGCTGTTATTTTTGTAGGCAAATGTGAGACATTGGTAGCACACATACATGTCTGCGGCGTCTTCTGAACAAAACAAGGAAGTGAGTTTGCTGACGTATGACAACGCCCTTTGCAGGAGACCGCAATGATTGGTCAAAGTTGCAGAAACGTTGCGGTGATTGGTCCAAATTGCAAATCGCACTGAATTCACAGGGATTTGTTGAATTTGCGTTAATAGCTGCGATCGCAAAATCCTGGAGGGACTGATTAGGTTTTGCAAACCCACCTCCTCCCCAGCATCCACCTTTGAGCTCTGTCTTCATGATCCCCTGCAGGGGGTCTGCTTCATTCCCTGTAATGTCTTGCAAAGCAGATCATTCAGGGAACAAATTACTGAGTCAGAGCCTGATGCCAAACCTGCTGCATCCATGCTCAAGGATGCTGTGCTTCAGCTTGCAATGCTTATAAATTATTTGTTCTAATTTCAGAGTTGTCTGACTAAACTGTCAGAATAGAAGTTTAAAACCAGAAATGAAGTTTTATCCAGTATCACTTTATAGCACCTTAAGGATAACACTGTTGTTTTATTTATATTCATGATTGGCCAAAAAATCTTACTTGCTGATTTGCAATTCTCTGAACTGAAATGGACGTCTCACGGTGTTATTTCCTTTTAACCTGAAGTGCAGTTGTATATGGTCTATGTGGTAATTTTTTTTGTCAAATTACTCATGACAGATTTTAATGCTCTTCTCTTACAGCTTATGTCCTGAGATGTGCAACTCTACCGGACTGGGAACCAATTGAGGAGGCCAAGCTCAAGAAAGCCTTTGTGAACAAATGTAAGGCCAGAGCAGGCTCCAAGGAGTAGGCCACTGATATAGCCTGTCCTATGTGGACCGCTATCTCTCTCTCTCTACCCCTTCTTTTATTTTTCTTATTCATTTTCATGGTAATATGTTAATATAGTTAGTAGTAGTAGGCAACGGGACCGCCAGACCGGTAATGACCATGGCAAATTCACATACGGTAGTCTACTGCTGGCAACGGCACCGATCGGGTCAGAATGAACACCATCAACGACAACAACTCCTATTGGCTGCTCCCATTCAATGTACCGAGTTGGTACATTCCCTTTCCGGTTGGTGATATTTGTAAATTTGTCTTTGTGTTCGTAAAAGTGTGTTCTTGGTAATTTGTTTTCTGAAATTTAAATTTGTTTCGGGACTTGTAAATGTGTTATGGTAATGTAATTTGTTTTATGATATGTAAAAATGTTTTCTAAAATTTAAATTGGTCTCAAGCTCTGTAAAAGTGTTTCAGATTTTGTAATGTTAGTTTGCACCTCCAGGCCACCGTACTGTTCATGTGTGTGTGAGCCAAACATTATTGTTCCATGTGCTAGTCAGTGTTTTATTTTTACAATCTGGAAGTGTTGTACTGTACTGTACTAGTGATGTCCCCACACTCTAGCACCTACATCTGAGGAGTGAGCTGAGTTGGTACAAGTGTGCCTTACTATAGTTAGCATTCTAACCAAACCCTGTTATCTTTTCATGTTGGTTTGCACCTCCAGGCCACCATACTTTTCATGTGTGAGCCTAACATTGTTGTTCCACGTATCCCACGTTCCACTTGCTGGTCAGTGTTTTTTGTCTGGAAGTGTTGTACTGGTGTTACACAAATACAGTTTTCAACTTTTCAATATTGAGTATTGTTTTTACAGTTATTTCTAATTAATAAAGATAATTAATCTTTAAATTGCATTCTCAATTTGTTCTTGTATTTCTCAAATATACCTCAGATATCATTCTCATATATAGCTTCAGTAAAACATTAAAGAGAAATAATCAAGAGATGGAAGAGACGTTGGACACACAATAATAAGATCTCTTTTAAGGCTCATAATTCTCAGATTTGTCTCATAAAAGTCTCAGATTCATCTCATGTTATTCTCTTTAATTCTCCTTCAAATAACCAATACATAATTGAGATCAGGGGTATACAATTATGAGATCTCCGCTGTTTATCCCACTTCTCAAGTATTGCTCAAATGGTTTTCTCAATTTAACCTCCTTTGTCTTACTGGTATCTTGTCTCTTTTTAGCTTATGTCTTGCTCCTAAGGGACCCTTAGGAGAAATAACTCAGAAACAAATGATCACAGAATGATATGAATATGAGAAGCTCAAATTGATCTCAAGAGATGAGATTGAACAACAGATGAGCAACACATTTTTCCTATGGGCTGAGGCCAGAAAACTGCAAGTTCTGCAAGGGCCGGTTGAGGACAGAACTTCTAACTTCCTTCAGGAAAGGCCAAATCCATTTTAAAACAGAGCCAAGAGTTGGCGCTGCAAATTCAGGACAAACCCATGTGAATGTGTACTGCATATGCAGGACTGCACACTGCAGTGAAGTAATGGTTGAATGTTCTTTGTGCAAGGGGTGGTATCATCCTAACTGTGTGAAGATACTGCAAAATGCCATTACTGGGGATGATGACTGGAAGTGCCACAATTGTACTGGCTAAATCTAAAAAGAATTGACTTTTTCTTAATTTAGGAAGGTAAATTACTCTATGGAAAGTATGTTTAATTTTTCTTTATAGGACCCATGCAACAAATGTGTGAAATATCTTGTGGTTTCAGTTTAATTTTTCATTGCTTTGATTATTACATTTTTTATTGTTTCACTACCATTTAAAATTGTCTATTTAAAGTAGCCATGTAAAGTGAAGATTTTATTGTATATATTTTTTTATTAGCAGGGTATAAGGAATATATGGCTTTTTTATTTATGTTTGTGCATGTGTGTGGTCTTTTGTGACAAGTTTCTAAAAGTTGATGTTGTTCATAAAACAAATGAAACAAATTTTCTACTTATTAGAAATGAGGTCGTTATAGGCCTCTGAAGTCGAATAATGTGTCACATCTCCAAAATGCTACAGTAAAATGGTTAGATATGAGGTGTGTATACTGTATGGGACGTCCTGTGTTAAAGAACAAGTTCGGTATTTTACACTTAAAGGTGATCTAAGTAACTGTTTTACCTTAACTGAACAGCTTCGGAGTCATTGGAATGGTTATATTACTTATTTCGGGTTGAATGGTGGTCGTTTCGCACCCCCCTGGTGCCCGTGAGCGGAAAATACGCACTTGCAACTTTGAGCCACCGGGCCGCCGCGTCAGGAAGTCTCGTGTGATATCAGGTCTCGCGATGTAAATTGCTTTACGGCCAAAAGAAATCTGCTAAAATGCTGTCATTATTGCGCTCCCTCACGCTGTTCGAACCCGAATGAAGAAGACGTTTTAAAGAATGTCCCATCTGCTTTGATGTCGTTGATCTATAGCCTCTGGTGTCTGAGAATCACCAACGAGTTTTATTTTCAACTTTTATTTTCAGAGACAGTTTTTTCTTTCACACAAAAACACAACAGTGAGTGTCTTTCAATGCTTTTAAACACTTGATTCCTTGTTCTTTGTCATATCACAAATGATGTGTATGAACACCGCGGTAAGCATTAGCCTCGATAGAGACGTAGATAGTAGTCGTGTCTCCTTCATTGCATATTTTTATATTTTGAATCCCTCCACTGCATACTGTAACCCCTTTTGCCTCGATCTGGAGGATTTCACGGAGGTATTGCTCCAAAAAAGGTGACTGACACGCACGGGTATACCTCTTCCAGTCATGGCAATCTGTCACGCTCGTGTTTGACTATTTGTTTGTCGGACATAGCAACAGTAACTAAGGGGGGCGGGGCTCAGCGAAAGGCTAAATATGTAAGTATCTGGATATTTGCCGAGGGGCGAGGGCTTCGATAACCTCTCTCTTTTTTGACCATACATGTGTTTGTGTCACGGTGTGACATCAAGCGGAACTATTCTTTCCCATTGTTGTTTCCCTGTGGGAGCGAGTTTGACGTAACACCAGGCCGGTTCCGGGTCCTTCCGTGTAAACAGTCTGGCCGGGCTTAGTAATGAGGAAATGAGCGGCAGCTGGGTAATGAGCGGAGATTGAACCGCAGGAGATGTGGATTTGCGAGGGGGATTATAAAAGCACTGGTTAATGTGGAAACAGCGAAGCAGATCATGGAGAAGCCGATCACGGTCGAGCAGATCATGAGTCGAGCAGAACACGAGAGAGCAGATCGCACAGGACGGGGAAAGACTGCACGTTAGGAAGAAGGAGCTGGAAATCAGCGGTTTGGTTGAACTGTGTTACTTCATCAATCAGATAAGTGTTATCTGTAATTCTTATCAGGAAGCCTAATGCCTGCAGTGCCCGTTATCCACCATAGTTTGGTGAAGCTGCCCCGGAGTCCATTGAAATCTGGTTTGAAGCCTCTAATGCCAGTTGTGTATTTATAGTATACTTCCCACACAGCCCTGGATGTACAGTTTCGTCAATTGAGAGGAGGGAGTCGGCTGGGACCGCGAGTGGAGACCTTATTCACTGTGAGTTGTTGAGTTGCAGTGCTTAATGCGAAGCGAACACGTGTGACCATTTGAAGTGATTGATTTACGCACTGGTGTGGATATTGTAATTTTGTGTCTGCCCGTGTCCCCAGTTGGCATACTCGTGGGTCTCGCCTGCCGAATTTAAATTAACTAACTGCTGTGTGTCGAGTGTATGCTGTTCAGGATTGCAGTTCCATCCTGTCTGAGTTGAAGAGGATCTGTTGAATATTCATGTAATGCTGTTCGACTCCCTGGCTCAAGGAGGAAGCATCATCTGCCTATTGAACTGTCCACATTGAAGAGGATCCCCGACGTGAGTACCTGATCATTGTCTGATTTGAAGAGGATTTGTTGAATACTCATGTATTGTTGTTTGACTCCATGACGTGAAGAGGAAGCATTATTTGTTTATTGAATGGTTCACACTGAAGAGGACTCCTGGCGTGAGTATCTGGTCCCTGTTGAACTTAAAAAGGGATTTGTACACTCATATACGTTTGTTCTGTGAACATAGAGAAACTGCCCTCTGCCATCGCTGCCCTGTGGAAGAAGACCCGGCTGATAACTGCTGGATTCTGTACTCACCATTGTTGTTCTGCGAACACAGAGAAAACTGCCCTCCGCCATTGCATGCTGCCATACTGTTCTGTGAGAGACCCCTTCATCTGTCGCTGCATGCTGCCACCGCTGCCCTGTGAGGGATCCTATTATTCGTCGCTGCACCCCAACTGCTGTCGGCCTGTGAAAGGAAGGTGACGTCTAGTCAGCGGGTGTTGTCCCGCGGAAAGAGAGAGCTCCCTGTCTGCTGCCACCCACCGAAAAGGGTCTTGGTCTCCTACCCAACCCCCTCGTCCTGTTAGATTAAATATAATCATTGAAGAAGTTGGTAAAAAATAGTAATCTCTGTTGAAATTGGTTTTCAATAAGTAATACTAAAATTAGTATTTATTTGTCTTTTTATATATATTTTTTATTTGCTCTTCTTTCTTCTTTTCAGATGATAACTGAGAATAATCAGATGAAACCTGAACAAGATACAGCAACTCTAAAGGTATCTAAGAAATTAATGTAATAACTGAGTTATTCCTTAAAGAATACAACAGATTTCAATGTTCCTCAGAAACAGATTATTTGCCACAGTTATCAGTCACTGAATTATGAATTAGGATTGTGTGTGCAAGTCAGTGAGTCACAATCACTTACTGTACATCTAGCACAGGCGCAATGTCTCGTATCACTCTCATACATACACACACACACACACACACTTGAACTCAGGGTGTCGTCCAAATGTATCTAGTTACCAGTGTCCCAGTAAAACGGTGTCCTCATAGACCAGGATTCTGTCAAACTAACACAACACACTGATAGTACAGTTGATAATTCCACGAATAACTGCAATTGCAGATTTCGAACAGAGATGGCGACAAAGAGGTAAAACTGCAGGCTGCAGCTTTAACCCTCTGAGGTCGGCAATCACGCCGGTGTGATCTGCTCGCTTTTTTCCTTATCAGTGCAAAGGAGACTCCAAAATAATCTGTTGATTTTGATTTTACATTCTTGTGTTATACATCAATCGATCCTGTTAAGTGTGTATTTTTTTGTGTATACTCATAATAAAAACAAAGTGTTGTGCTTTTCGCCAAATAAAGAAAAATAAACATGATGCGAGTTCTGCCTTCTCTCTGTCAGTGAATTCCATTCTGAAACGCGTCTGAAAATGAACTGTAACTCAGCGAATACTTCTCACACAGACACGTGAGATATGTCTATATGAAGCTTGAATTCTCTTCTTTTAAGTGAAGTAATTCATATAAAAAACAAAATGTTTTCAACTCATGTAATCCGTTTGAAAGCAAGGAGAGGTACCGTTTTTTCCTTCTGCCTCATTATCTCTAATAAGCTGAGGCCGCCCCGCCCCCGGCGCTATTCACATGGTAAATAGTTTAGATGATCTATGCTTCGCACCCGCCCCCCGATCAATGGTCTATGGCTCATAAATAGATATCATAAATATCAATTGCTCATCAGTTTACTTTGAATAATGTATGCTAACAGTTGTATTTTGTTGTTGTTTTTTTAGGAATGTGTCTGCATCACGCTCTCCTTCTCCAGCACCGCAGAGGGGCACGCAGGTGTCGTTCAGTTCTCAGTGCGAATCATACTGAGTAAGTACATAGACGTAATATTTTACAGATGAAATGTAGCCTAATTGTGTTTACATCATAATAATGTAAAAGTAGCCTACCTATTCTTGGGTGAAATTACAAAAAACTTTCTTTTTTTTATCCGTGGCCATTAGTGATTGATAATGATAATACAATTTATTTAATTGTGTTATCAGCATGCTCACATGTTTTTTTTTGTTTTGTTTTTTACAGATGTGACAATGAACTTGTCCAAGCACCTGTGCCGAAGAGAGACAAGGCTAACCAGCAGACAAGCAACAGGCAGTCCACTCTGACATGGAAAACAGAGACTGATGTTGACATGGTTCCGCAGACTGTGCGATTCTGTCCTGCACGTGAAACTGGACCACAACTGAGCCCTGTTGACTCACATTCGCCCATGAGTCTATTCAAACTATTTTTTTCAGAAAGTGCTGTGTCAACTCTATGCCACAACACCAATGCTCAAGCTGCCAAGGCAACTGCAAAGGGCTCCAAATATAAATGGACAGATGTCAGCATCAGTGAGATGTACCGTTACATTGGGTTGCTCTTCTACATGGCCATGGTGAAGGTCAGCTCCATCAGCGACTACTGTCGGCAAAGCAGTATTTTCTCTGTACCCTTTCCAGCTACAGTTATGTCCCGGGACAGATACCGCACCATTTCATGGAATGTGCACATGAGTCACCCAGATGCAGATATGGATAATGACAGAAAGAGGGGCACACCTGAACATGACCGTCTTTTCAGGGTCAAACCTCTCATGGACACTATTCGTCATGCATGTAAAGCCATCTATCATCCTAAAAGAAACTTAGCTGTGGATGAAAGAATGGTGGCATGCAAAGCACACACAGGTATGACACAGTACATGAAAGCCAAGCCAACCAGATGGGGTTTCAAGTTGTTTGTTCTTGCAGACTCATCGAATGGATACACTGTGGACTTTTCTGTGTACACAGGAAAGAACAACTTTCCCACAGGCCATGGACTGTCATATGATGCTGTAACATCTCTTTTAGACCTCACATTTTTGGGTTCTGGGTACCATGTGTACATGGACAATTTTTATACAAGTCCAAAGCTCCTAAAAGACTTGTTTGCAATGAAGTTTGGTGCATGTGGGACTTACAGGGACAACAGGAAGGACTGCCCACGTGATACAACTAATTCACTCTCAAAAAGATCTGCCAGGGGATCCATCAGGTGGATTCGGGATGGACCTCTTGTATTTGTGAAGTGGATGGACACACGAGAGGTATCTGTCTGTTCTACGATCCATCCTGCACAGAGGAGGGTGAAAACACAAGATACATGGAGGACAAAGACATTTCCATGTCCTGCACCTGTGACTGCCTACAACAAACACATGGGGGGTGTTGACCTGTCTGACCAGCTGTTAAATTACTACACTGCACAACACAAAACCATGAAGTGGTACAGAAAGATCTTTCTACACTTCTTGGACATTGCTTCCACCAACTCTTTCATTGTGCACAAAGAGCTACATGGTAACTTGTCCCATAAAGAGTTTATGGAGCAGCTTATAACAGAGCTCTGTGGTGTGTCACAGAAAACAGCACCAAAACGGACCAATAGTGACCATGTACCGGTTCCAGGAGCTGAGCTGACATCAGATGACAGGGATGCTGCCACAGTTGGTCGCCGCAATTGTGTGCATTGCACAGCAGTGCGTGGTAAAAGACAATTAACACCATGGAAATGCCAGGCATGCAATGTTCACTTCAGTTAAACAGGAACTGATTTCAAGAGTGGCATAAAGATGTGTGACTGTGTTCAGATGTGTGTGCTCTGCTGACCACTAACCATCAGCCTTCAGAAATCATTCTGATATGATGACTATTTTTTAAAATCAATGTTGGAAACTGTTGTGCTGCTTAATATATATTTTTTATAACCTGTGATAGTTTTTTCAGGATTCTTTATTTTGCTCACATTTGATTTGCTTAGAGCCCAAATCAACGGGGCACAGGAATTTACTGTGAGATACCTGCCTTTACTTTTGTTTATCGCTCACAATTGCTTTGTTTATAGCAGACTGATTATTTTTTTATTTTGCTCACATTTGATTTGCTTAGAGCAAATTTAGAACATTTAGTTCCTCCACATAGAGGAATTACAATAAAACAGATTGAAAAACAAAACCTTTGAATCTCCTCTACTTCTTTTTTCAGGCTCCTTCACTTGATGGGGGAGTGTCTATGTCACACCCCTGGTCTGAATCTCATTAATATTGATAGGCCATCACCACTCCCACGCATAAACCTCTTCTGACAAAAAAACTGACTTGCAAAGTTTAAATCAATGTATTGTTTTATTTGAACGATTAGGCAGGATGATTTTCACATCATTTTGAAGCCAGAACTCGAAGCGACAACAATCATTAGTCAAAAGTCTTGTTGACACATATTTAGTATGTGTTTTGTGGTCTTATTTCAGCAACTTTCATTTTTATTTTTTTCAATAACCACGCATAAAAATTATTCTCTTAAAAATTCAAACATATACATTAGGGCTGTGTATCACCAACAATGTCACGATACGATACGCATCACGATACTAAAGCCACGATACGATACGTATCACGATATGGATCAATTTGGAATTTCAGAGTTTAGTAACAGTAATATATCTTTATTGTATAACCAGTGTTATAACAGTGGTTATCACTGAAAAACTGTTTAGTTTTTGTCATTAAAAAAAACAAAACAATGAGTTAAATGAAATTGTCACAAAAAAGCTTAAAATGGCTCTTCCTTCTACTTTTAAAGTCTCTGCTTCTGATTAAGAATTTGGTCTTAAGTGTTGGAATGTGCACCAAACAAAGTCATTTCTTCACATTACGTTGAAATCATTTTAAACAATTCCATCTTCAGATTTTTATGCAGAAACAACAATTGATTGACATGCTCAGTGAAACACTGTGCAGAAGAGAGTGACAGCAGAACGCCTCACTTAACTTCATCATACATCCAGGGAATTGCCGTTTCTGTTAAAAACTGACATGTTGGTCACCTATTGTGTAGCGTGGCTCACGCTCGTGAAGCAGTTGTCTGAAGTCGTTATTCTCGACAACGCTGTATGGTCGTAAATCCTAACATATGAAGTGCATTAATGTATTTGTAATCTTTTGAGATTGATTTCAATCTTTGAATTAAATTGTAAAAAGTAGCACAAATAAATACAATAGAATAAAGATAGCCTACCAATAAAGAGAAAACTTATTGAATAGGTCTAGCACTAGTATTCAGAAATACTAGAAACTGAATAAAGTAATCAAATGTAAAATAACACTGGGTAGTATTTTAGTTCTGACTAAATTAAATACATAGGCTATTAATCCAGATTCCTTAAAATTAAAACTATCTTTTGTTGTGTTGACATTACAACAATATTAATGACAGACACATATGGCTTTGGTCCCTTTAAGAGCTTGCACGGATCCTGCTTTCATTATACTGTCCCATCATGCGTTTTATGCTTAAGACATAGCCTAACCGACTGTGTTTAGAGGATACTCAACAAGACCGAAATGTTTGACATCATTTTGCGTGTTTTTGTTTGTTAAAGTGAAAAATTTAACGCGAAAAATAACTTTTGTTACCCGCGAGGTGTTTGTGAGCGCGTCGAGTATAAACGCCTCGGGAGGTGCGCGCACAGGCAGCGGAGACTCGCGCTGCGGAGCCAGGCGAAAGTATAAACAAGGCTTCACGCTCTGTGAAATTGCGTCTTGCAAAAAGTTTTAAAATGATTGATCTGATCTGAAATAGTCTGTGTGGATTATTTTACTCATACAATCTACATGCTAAAGTGCAGGAGTGATTAAAATTATGCGCAATACCTGCGATGAAATTTGAGCCCTGAATTGGCTACATAAGCAACAGTATCGATACGGCAGCTGCTGTATCGATACACGCATCGTCAGGAGTTCATGACAATGTATTGTCGCATCTATATTCTGAGCACAGCCCTAATATACATGCATGTTGGTCACATATTATGGTAGCCCTGTTTGTGCTATATAGAGTGAATTTACACCTTTGCCATTAACATGTTTATAAATAACTGAAAAAAGCACAAATGTCAGGGCATGTCAGAACACCTCCAGGGCCCAGAAAACCCCTCAGACCCCAGAGGGTTAACCCTCTTTCTATCAGACACCCCGGCTATCTAAAAGACACATATGATTTCATTTCCAAAATTGGCAGATTAAAAATTCTCTTTACAATTGATAGACAGCCTATATACTAACATTGAGACAGAAGTTGGCCTTGAGGCAGTTAAAAAATTAATGAAGACATTTCCTGATTCTAAAGACCTGATGATTACATTCTAAAACTGCTTGAGATGAATTTAACTAAAAATGATTTCAAATTCGACTTCAAATTTTATTTACAAATAAAAGGCACAGCAATGGGTAAAAAGTTTGCTCCCTCATATGCAAGTATATTTATGGCAGACTGGGAAGAGTCTGCTTTAGCCTTAGCAGAGAAAAAACATTAGCTTATTATAGGTTTCTTGAAGATATCTGGGGTGTCTGGACTCACTCGATAGCTGATTTTGTCGCCTTTACAGAACACTTGAATGCACACCAAGCCTCAATAAAGATTCAATTTACGAGGCGTTTCGCAATGTCAAGGAAGGATCCTCGGAAGCCAGAATTTCGAGGATGCTACCTTCCAATGTCGAGGATCCTCAGAATTTCAACCAAGGACTGAGTCCTTCGTTCAGAAAATATCCCATATACATGAAAGGATGCATATGTGTTTCCTTCGCTCTCTCAAATCACCCACAATCCTATGTGCGCAGCTCTGCTATCTTGTTAAAAAAAAATAAAAAAATTGGACGTTAGCGGAGTCAGAGCGATAATGGGGCAATATGCTTTCAAATGTAAGTATATTTACGTTACCATACATTTGTTATAACCATAGTACATATAAGTAAAGTTTAACGTTTACTGTAAATGCCAGTACAAATTACTACTGTATTGATATTACAAATTATACAAATATATACAAATTACGTTATTGATGGCTAACTGAACCGGACCTGTCATTTGACAATTGTTACCTTGGTTGCCTTCACCGGCATTTCTTTTATAAATAACTAGTTAAGTTGTAAACAAGCAGCTGTTTAACGGGGGGAGAGACACCACGGCGAACGGATATCGGTGAGAAGCAAATTATTTAATGTTCAGAAGTGATAGCTGTGTAATCTTTTTATTTCTCCCTCATCATTCACATTATTTTATTATGGAGAAGATGGGGCTCGAAGGGAGGGTTTCCCACGCCCAGGCAAAAAAAAAAAGTGGGACAATTTAGACAAGTACAAGGTGGGAGACAAGTATGGAAATAATTGTTTATGCACATTTTGAAGTAACTTGTGATTTTTGAAGTAAGCCTTGAATGTAAACCTGACAGAATTGAGCCTGCTTCCAGTAAGTATAGATGCAGTGTAGTGTTCAATAGTACTAATACAATACTGGTCCTGGTCATGACGTTAAACTGACCCAGCAGGGGCTAACATGGGTAGCCTACCAGAAGATCATAGATCAATATGGTTATGGGGACTATGTGAACGTAACTGCTGACCGATCCATGGCGGTATAATCATGGAAACAACTTCTGTGCAAGAGGACTTGTAACCCAGCACAGTCGTACCTACTTGCGCTTGCGCTTGGGGGAAAAACTACAATGTATGCAAAACATGACAGCAAAACCAAATGATCCGGGAACCGACCCGACACGCACTGACAACCTGGAGTCTGGGATTGATCCCGTTATGAAGGAGTGTGGCCAAAGCGGACTTATCCGACGCCACGCGCCCGATCCGACTTCAGGTAGACGAGCACCCTTCGTCCAGGCATTTACCGTTGCCTCATTCAACGTGCGGACCCTGGCCGACTCAAAACCATGCCGTGGCTGTGCAAACATCAGCCACAAGCTGGAGCAGATCATCGCCGGCTGCAGCTCTACCAAAATTGACATCATCACCATCCAAGAACATCGACTCAGCTCAACAGAGCCGATCACAACAAAATGCCGAACAGACAGCTGGACTCTGGCTCATACGAACTCAACACACGATTGCCATGGAGTAGCCGTCCTTTACAACAAACGAATAGCTCCACTGGTCCGATACATCGAGTACAAATCAGATCGCATAATCGCCACACATCTAGAAGGCAACCCACAAATGTGCATTATATCTGCCTATGCGCCAACAGACTGCGATGATAAACAGCCAAAAGACACCTTTTACAATGATCTCAAAGATATCGCCCTCAAACAACCGCCACACACACTGACCATCATTGCAGGCGACTTAAACGCCCGCATCGGCAAGGACAGCCAAGACACCAACCCTAGGCAAGTTGGACCTCATTGCATGCACGACACAACAACTGACAATGGCGAACGAATGCTCGAACTATGCGAACTAGCAGACCTTCGACCAGCGCATACACACTTTCCAAACAGGAAAAGTTGGCTACTCACCTACTGTTCACAAAAGGGCAAGTGGTCACAACTTGACCACATGTTGATTTCGACAAAGTGGTGGAAATCACTCAAAAACTACCGCGCTTACAACACAATCGACGTCGGCTCCGACCACAAAGTAATGAGCGCAAACTTCAAACTGAGCCTAAGAGCACCAAAACAACCAACCAACAATCGATGCAAGTTCAACTGGGAAAGACTAGCAGAACCGGAAATCAAAGAGTCTCTCAATTGCGAGCTTAAGAATCGGTTCAGCTTGCTAATGGACGAAATGGAAGCCCTACCAAGTAAAACTGCCTAGATCCAGCAACACGCTGACGTACTGGATGCTGCTCTACGCGATACAAGTGAAAAAGTACTTGGAAAGAGGCGCAAAGCAAAGTTTGCGAGCTGGGTCACTGCTGAAACTCTCACACTACTCGACATCTGCAACAAGGTCAGGGCAAAGTACAAGCGAACACGATTGCCCTCGCACAAAATGACGTGGCAAAGCCTGCAGAACCAAGTGTCTGACGCATTCACACATGACGAAGAAGCACATCTCGGCCACCTGCTTGAAGCGCTTGAGAACGCAGACAAGAAGAGAGAACACGGCAAAACCTGGAAGATCGTCAATCAGATCTCAGGTGACGACAATAAGGCCGACCCAAGCAAAGTAAAGAAACTCGATGGATCAATGCCCAAAGATAAAAACGATCTACTCAAAGGCTGGCGCGAGTACTTCGATTCACTGCTAAACAACAACAACAACAACACAGATCAAACAGTCCACCCAGTTCCATCACCCGACTGTACTGACATCAAAACTGCTCAATTCAATCGATCCTAGATAGAGCAAGCAATCGAAGACCTAAAGCGCAAAAAAGTGCCTGGACCAGACTACGCAATGACAGCTGAAGTGCTCAAAGACGGCGGCGATTTCATAGTCGACGAGCTGCTCTATATCTGTCAAATGGTCTACGAAAACTGTCACGCACCCACTCAATGGACATCGAATCTCATCATACCTCTGCCGAAGAAAGGAAACCGGCAGCTAATGACAAACTGGCGCGGAATCACCCTGACATCAACTGCAGCAAAAGTGTACAATCGCATGATCTTAAATCGAATTCGTCTGCCCAATGACATTAAGCTCAGAAAGAACCAAGCAGGCTTCAGAACAGGTCGCAGTTGCATTCAGCAAATTCATATTCTGCGACGAATAATGGATGGAGCATATGTACAAGATATCCCACTTTACATCACATTCATCGACTTCAAGAAGGCCTTCGATTCAGTCGACAGAGAAATTATGTTCGCCATCCTCCGACACTACGGCATTCCAGCAAAGATCGTTGATGCAATTCGGGTGTTGTACGATGACTCGAAAAGCCAAGTATACCTGCAAGGCCAGTGCTCCGAGCCATTCAAAATCACAACAGGTGTACTTCAAGGTGATGTCTTAGCACCATTTCTATTCATCATAGTCATCGACTATGTCTCAAAACTGTCAGCTAACGAATTTGGATATCTTACACACAAAGGCAAGGAAACAGACAGAAGTTACAGAACTTTACGCGCATCAACTCACGTGCTAAGTCACAAAGTGAATGACCTAGCTTTTGCCGACGACATCGCCCTACTTGAAAGAAACGCAGAGCAACAACAAAAACAAGTCACCGCACTCAAAATACAAGCACGCCAAGTAGGCCTAGAGATAAATATCAACAAAACCGAGCAAATGCGCCTGAACAAACAGAAAGACGCAACTCCTGCTCCCGCACTCAAGATAGATGACCAAGAGGTAGCCATTGTAAATGACTTCAAATACCTAGGCGCCTACGTAGGATCAACAAACAAAGACGTCAATGTTCGAATCGGTTTAGCTTGGGTAGCGTTTCACAAACTCAAATCCATCCTAAAAGCACCCAAGACCAAGATCAACTTTAAGATTCGACTCTTCAAAGCCGCTTGCATCTCCATCTTGCTTTATGGCTGCGAAACATGGATCCTCACTAAACATGTAGCGAATCGACTCGACGCATATGCAACAAACTGTTACCGCATCATACTTGGTATAGAACAGAAGAACGATCATATCACAAATGAACATTTATACGAGACGGTTCAACAGGTGCCAATAAGCACAACTATATGTGATCGCCAGCTCAAGTTCACAGGCCACTGCATTCGCATGGAAGAAGACGAACCGGTCAAACGTTTCATCTTATATGAGTCACAGATCAAACCAACAAACACTTTACTATATATTACACTTTACTATATTACACTTAGAAAACAGCTGATTTACACTGGAATATTTAATACTATAACTGATTTTTGTTGTATTTTTAATCAAATAAGCGCAGCCATGGTTAGCAGAAGAGAATTCTTTTAAAAGCATTTAAAATCGTACTGATCCCAAACTTTTAAACGGTAGTGTACATCACAACTTTTTG
Source organism: Vimba vimba (assembly GCA_022828995.1). Lineage (NCBI taxonomy): Eukaryota > Metazoa > Chordata > Actinopteri > Cypriniformes > Leuciscidae > Vimba > Vimba vimba. The sequence continues at coordinate 44,064,713 of CM040821.1, forward strand.
GATCTTCACGGTTTAGGAATGCAAGTGTCCTGCCACAGGTCAAGGGACAGATGGCAAGGCGACGGCAGCAAATTGGCCCTGGTTTGCCCTCATGGACGAGGCATTAGGGCAGTCTCGCCCCCTTGCCTTATTGCCTCGATCCAAGAGGAAAAACCAGGGCCAAGCACTGCACAAGAGGTAGATGAAAGGAGAGACGAGGAGAGAGTGAAAGACAGCAGCAAAGAGAGAGAGCAGGGCACAGAGGAGAAGGGAGCGAGAGGATCCAATCCTACAGATACTAAAGGAGGATATTAAATACCAGAGGGAAGCAGAGGCCAGAGAGGTCACAAATAACGTTTTGTGAACGTTTGGTATTCCAAGCTCTACAAAAAGCATTAATTTCATCTTTGTTACATAAAGTGTTTTATTTAAATATTTCTATATTTGACAACTATAAAGCAGCAAATTCATTTTAACAACTATATACAACAACAACTATATACAACAACTATGTACAACAACAACAACTATATACAACAACAACAACAACAACAACTACTACTATATACACAACTACTATATACAACAACTATATACAACAACAACTATATACAACAACTTAAACATTTATAACAAGACCAAGAAGAACATCGACAATGGGGAGCGGGGAGCGGGGAGCGGGGGAGCGGGGGAGCGGGGAATGGGGAGCGGGGACCTAGGTCGTTTCCTCCACAGTGAATCACGAGCACATTCGGAGCAGTTCTTCCTTTAAGGCACTGTTGGAAGAGGGGAAGGAGGTCTCCCCAACACATGCCTCCCCTGCCAAACCCCTGGACCTGGGAAGCCACTCCAAGATTGGTGCCTATAGTCTCTCTGGCTCGCTGTTGGCCACGTCTAATGTAACTGTCACCAATAATCCAGACTCTGTGCACACCTGATAAAAAGATTACAATACAAATGATTAACTCATTCAGTAGCTGCATCACAATAAACTTTATACATTTCAAGGCCTTTCTTTAACATGGACAGCCAAAGCTCACTATCTTAAAATCTAGGGCTGGTCCATGATTTAAACATCTACAATTTTCCAGCGAACATACAATAATATTTAAACATTTGTGTATTTTGAAATGAGATTGCCACTACATGCATTATTTGTGTGTTAAACGCAAGTGTTCAAATATCTTTAAATCAAATATTTCAGAATAGGTTGATCAGAAACATACCTTTCTTTTGAGTAGTGGATTTTCTGCTAGGTTGAATGTGAACTGTTGACTTGACTTTGCGAAAAAAATAAAAATAATAATGTTTAACAGTTGCAACATCTGTAGAATAACTGGTAAAACATTGTTTTTCATGTTTGTTAAATTGATCATTATGAGTTTAAATATACACAATATAATTGTTGGTACTACAAGTCTTAAATAAGAATTATGAATTTTGCTCTTCTGTCTCTGGATAGGAGATATTTTAAAGGAGTCATGACCTTGTATTACCTTGGATGCCCAACGCTCTATTATAGTCTTTCAGGCCCTTCTAAAAAAGAAAAGTGGAAAAAAAATAAACACAGAGCTCCTCTGACCCTTATTTCTGAACGCATTATTGTCTCGTGAGATCTGATGCGATATTTTGGCTGTCGTGGACAGTCATTTTAATAATGCAAATGAGGGGCGCGTTGATTGGTGGCAGGAAGGAGGGGGTTGACACCGCAGGTAACGCTTTAGCATATCATTCCAAAATGACATCATGGCGCAAGTTGTGAATGAACCCGACCTGGCCGCGACCGGCTTCCCGGCCAGTGTATAAGTATGAGGCGCCGTTTAGGGCTTAAATCAAACTTCATTCACGCACACATTTATGAAACACGCTTGCATACATATATACTAAGTAGTCACACATACATGTATATGAACTCTCCACGCACATACTCATATAAGACGCGAGCACACACACACACACACGACGGCGCCTCATATACAGGTGCTGGTCATAAAATTAGAATATCATCAAAAAGTTGATTTATTTCAGTAATTCCGTTAAAAAGGTGAAACTTATATATTATATAGACTCATTACATGCAAAGTGAGATATCTCAAGCCTTTATTTGTTATAATTTTGATGATTATGGCTTACAGCTTGTGAAAACCACAAAATCAAAATCCCAGAAAATTAGAATATTACATGAAATCACACAGTAATTACACAGTGATACCATGGTCATTGAACCAGGTTTTGGTTCTTTTGGCAGTGTGGGCAGGTGCAAATCCTGCTGGAAAATGAAGGAAGCATGAAGTGCTCTGGAAATGTCCTGGTAGACGGCTGCGTTGACTCTGGATTTAATAAAGCACAGTGGACCAAAGTCCTCTTTTCTGATGAGAGCAAATTTTGCATCTCATTTGGAAACCAAGGTCCCAGAGTCTGGAGGAAGAATGGAGAGGCACACAATCCAAGATGCTTGAAGTCCAGTGTGAAGTTTCCACAGTCTGTGTTGGTTTGGGGAGCCATGTCATCGGCTGGTGTTGGTCCACTGTGCTGTCCACTCAACGCAGCCGTCTACCAGGACATTTCCAGAGCACTTCATGCTTCCTTCAGCAGACAAGCTTTATGGAGATGCTGACTTCATTTTCCAGCAGGATTTGCACCGGCCCACACTGCCAAAATAACCAAAACCTGGTTCAATGACCATGGTATCACTGTGTAATTACTGTGTGATTTCATGTAATATTCTAATTTTCTGGGATTTTGATTTTGTGGTTTTCACAAGCTGTAAGCCATAATCATCAAAATTATAACAAATAAAGGCTTGAGATATCTCACTTTGCATGTAATGAGTCTATATAATATACAAGTTTCACTTTTTTAACGGAATTACTGAAATAAAATCAACTTTTTGATGATATTCTAATTTTATGACCAGCACCTGTATAAGCGTTAGGCAATCAATAAACAATAGCCGAATTCATGATGATCTCAGTCATTTGTTGTTTGCAAAGTAACGTTAGCAGCCATTCCCCACTTATTAACCTACTTCTGTATAACCCTATATTTCTTCTAAGATTACAGGAATATGCATCCAAAAAATATATTTTCTGTTACACCATGGTTATATACTAAGTAGTCACACATACATGTATATGAACTCTCCACGCACACATTTACATGTTGATTCTGGCAGTCAACAACAGAGCAACTCAGTGTGCACTACGTTTCTGCATCTTTCTCGACTGAATATGAGGGGGGGAAGGGCGCCAGGGCGCGCTTCCTGCGGCAGGTCTGCGGTGTCCATATATGGTATATCCTGCCCCGTCATGACGTCAAGTCGGGGCTGAAATTAAAATCTCGTATTTGAGTGCGCGTGCACGCGCGCTGGTTTACGAATCCTGGGGTAAACAAACGCTTCACTTTTAAATATCGGCTTCCCGGCCAGTGTATAATCGTTAGGTAATCGTAACATACATTGATTCTCATGGAAAAGTGAAAATTGCAGGTCATGACTCCTTTAACTGTCAGTTAAATGGAGTATCAAAAAGACAAAAATATTAAGATACTTAAATTACTAGAGTAACCGATTTGAAATTCTGAATTGTAACTGTAATTATTTAGTTTCTTTATAAATAGACCAATCAAAATGCTGAACTTACCTCATGTTAAATCCAAATGTGGTTTTATTTAGAAGGGAAATCCAAACACGTAATCCAATTCACAGGCAAAAATAAAACACAGGAAGGCAGTACAATCTATCAGGCAAACAAAACAGGCGAGAGTCAGAGGCAAAAAGGGTAATCCAGTGAACAGAGCATAAAATCCAAAAACCCAGAGACGAGAGACAAGAAAACAGAACGCTCAGAAATGCAGTATGAATAAAGCAAGACTTTGCAGTGAGTGAGTGTGAAAACCAGGCTATTATAGTGTGAGTTAAACAAGGTAATGATACACAGGTGAATGCGCTGATGAGTCCGGGCAGTGAGTTATGGGAAATGTAGTGTGTGAGGGTTAAAAAATCACTTGTAATGAGAGATGTTTTACGTAGTTTAGTTTATTTTAAAGTTAAGACCAGGTTAAAATTCTGCCCAGGGGAAATTTTCTGTTTTCAAAATTTTTAATTGTAAAAGGTACGCCTTTTATTTTATTTTGAAAGGGACAATGCACATTTTCTTTATTAGTGTTCAAAAGAATTAATTAGTATAATTTATTAGTTTTCTCTGGGCCTGAAGCGTTTACTTTGAAAACATTAGAGTGTTCAAAGCAGGCCGCCCGCAAAGAGAGAGCAGGGCACAGAGGAGAGAAGAGGAGAAGGGAGCGAGAGGATCCAATCCTACAGCTACTAAAGGAGGATATTAAATACCAGAGGGAGGCGGATGAGAGGAGGCAAGCAGAGGCCAGAGAGAGGGCAAACCCCCCCTTTTTTTTGCTGTTGGAGAGGTTGGCGGAAAAATAAAGTAAATTAAATTGAACTGGTTTTGTCTTTGCCCCTTTATTATTTAATATAAACTGTATACATTTTTTTAAAACCTTGTTCTTTAGACTGCAATAGAAAAAAACTTGGTAACAAATAATTAGCATGTGAAGCCTAAAACAATGTATTGAACAATATCTTCACCCTTATTTACAGAGTTTTGTGATTAGGTATTCCAAGCTCTACAAAAGCATTAATTTCATCTTTGTTACATAACATTTTTTATTTAAACATTTCTATATTGACAACTATATAAATGTAGCAGCAAATTCATTTAAACAACATTCTCATATAATTATCATATAATTATAATTCTCATATAATCTCAGATAATTGATTCTACAACAGTTGCAGTATATTTAATATTGTATCAAGAAGGTAAATCAAATATACTTAATGTACTTTTATGGTCAGTTAAGACCATAATACAGTACATCACTGGTACCTTAAGTATATTTCATTTACCTTCTTGACTGTATGGGTGTTTACCAATGGTGTTGTTAAATTACTTTTCATATGTTGGTTACAGCATTACAGTAGTTTAAGGATAATTGCCAGCTAGTAACTTTGATGTTATTTATCTTTAATAGTCATAGAAACAAACGGTTTTCTTTTATGTACTTGCCTGGCAAAAATAATCCCCGACACCAACACAAAATGTTGTGCAAAATTACACATGCGGTCACCACAGAAGATAGTGTGACTTTAGCAGTTGTTAAGCATTAACTGTTATTTTGAGTAGGGTACTATGATTGATTTGATTAAGAAATTCACTACAGAAGTATTGCAATGATTTATTACCTTAGGGACAAACAACTAAGTGTATGTACTTCAAGTGCTTCTAAAAAGAGCACCTGAAGCGGGTTTTCATCATTCCAAGGCACGCTAAAGACCCTGGAGACAACTCTGTAGGCTGAACCGGTCGCCAGTCAGAACAGGAACACGAGTGTCTCCAGGGTCAGGCCCCATCCGTGCTGCCTGTCAGTCTTCAGGGACACCATCAGCTGCTGCATGGCCTCTGTGCCCAGCCTGAAGTCTGGCCGAGTGTCCTCCTCTCCATAGTCCCGCTGCAGTGCTGGCACTGGGGCACTGATGGCACAGCCGAGCCTGTACAACATGAAGAAGAGAGGAAGGTTTAAGTATAATTTCAGTTTTGTCATTTATTTAATGTTTGTTAAACTATTAAACATATCGGCTCAACTGATTTGCAGAGGGGGATTTAAAGCTGTTCCCTTTTACTGGTGATTCACCTTGTAGTTTTTACTTCATATAGCCTTGTTTTGGTGATCACATATTTACCATTGCATGTGTTTTAACAGCTAGAATGCTACCAGTCAATAAGCTTAACACTCCTATTATGTTGTGGGTTAATAAAAAGTGTCAATGGAAAAGATGCCAGCTTCACTTGTGTTGAATGCAATAACATACACACATATAGCACACACATACATTATGTTCAAAATGTGGAGAGAAAGACTGAAGGGATCGTTTTGCTCAATAGGGTAAAGAAAAAGCCTAGTTGGGGAAATAAAAAAAATCTTGTTTGTGAGATAGGACAAGTCTTTAACAAATAGTTCTTAATTTATTACATGGCTTGGTTGAATTCCGGTGTGTTATTTCTTGATAATAGACGAAGTATAACACACCGTTGCCATGAAAAACAGAGCCTTGCCCATGGACGCAGTTCTGTTCACTCAGGCAATATAATCGTTTTTAAATCAATAAACTCCTTTTTAAATCAATATTTTGTGTCAAATTATTGATTATTGAGCATTCGGAGAGCATATTGAGCAATATTTTGATAGTTAGTGCCACCTGAAATTCCCTGAGCAACAAATTAAACTTGCCTGCATAACCAAATGGTTTAGCATCATCATATTTTAATGAAATAATTTTGTTACTTTTTGTACTTTTTGTTACTTGTAGTATTACTATGAAATTACAGAATTCAATCTTGAAGTTAATTCACAACAATTGGGTAGAGGTCAAAATTGAAAACAAAAAAACAAACAGTCTGCTTGAAAAAATAAATAACTGTTTATTATTCACTTCAGGATATAAGCAATCCAATAAAACATTTGTTCATGTCACTTACGGTGAAATGGTTAAGCCTTTGAAACAATAGCGGTGTGTATGACTCCCACAACTGTGGTAGAATACAACTTACGGCCTTGATATAACAAAAAGGCCGAAATATAAATAAAACAAAGACATCAATAAAGGATGTACACAATTATAACTGAAGATGCATTTGAAAACACATAAATGCATTGTTTTTTCTGATTAACCAAAACCTTGAGAACCATGACTGACAATCTACCCTTAAATCTGTATTCACTCATCGTCTTCTAGCATTCTCCTGTAGCTATGCGTCTCATTATTTTGAAGCTGGTACTGATTCGGCAGCAGTTGTGTACCTATGGGCAGAGGCATGTGGTGAGGTGGTTCTTGTGGAGTTGTATATGTGTGTAGAAGGGTTGGTTGTGTGTTGGGCATGTGTACAGAGGAGGATACAGGGTTAATACTAGGTGGCAGCTGGTATGAGTTAGATGTCTGTGCATCATTCTCCTGAGCCTCATATAAATCATTCATTATTCTTCTCTTTAATCTTGTCTTTACCACCGTGTTTTTAATTGACCTCAACTCCTCAGCTACTTGTGCTCCAAAGTTGCTGTCACTATCAGCAGTAGGTTTGCTTCTACCAGCCTTAAAAGCAGGTGACATCTGCTGTAAAATTTTCAATTTTTCTATTTCAATGGCATCAGCAGATCGGCTTTTCTGTAGTCTCTTCGCAGTAGGTGTACACGGTACAGGAGGGGAAAGGTCGTCATCATTCTGGAGAATAGATGGTACCTCAGACAGCAGGTTCGTCAGACATCAGAGAGACATCGTCATCATCTGGATCATTCAAGCAATTCAATCAGTCCCTTTCTGCAGCCAGGCCATCTTTAATTGATCGAGGCAGTTGATAGTAGGGGTGTAACCGTTCACAAAATTCACGGTTCGGTTCGATACGATACACTTGTGTCACGGTTCGGTACGGTTCGTTTTTGATACTGCAAAATATGCCAGAGAAATTTCCTTGATTTAATTTTTTATATTCTTTTTTTAAATTAAAACTAACATCATAAAGTATGATTTTTTTACTTCGAGCAATTCAGGAGCTATAATAGACTCTTCTTAGGAGCATATAAAACAACACAGCTCCTTGGAAAAAAACTGAAATGTAATATTGTAGTAGTTATAAACAAAGGTTTCTTTTAGTTCAGATTAACATTTGAGGGCAGCAATTGTATTCATAATGTCAAAATAAAACCGACGTAATGTTACTTGAAGGCATTATAGTCTATTCCTGCCAAACTTCCATGGTTGCAGTTAGTGTTACTACAGTAAATCCATGGTGAATGTTGCAGATCTGTGGACAGTGGATAGTTCATTCACGGCACAATGTTTCTTCCAGGTTTCCACGTCAGCGCTGTTTGATCCGTTAATAACAGAGAAATGCGAATGTTTCTCACTAGATCTCGCAGTGATGTTATTAAGTTACTTCTGTGGCGAATTCAAATGCTTTCTTTACTGGATCTCTTATTAGCGCTGTGTAGTAACAGTGTCGCATGATCAAGATCGGCTCGCGGTGCACTGGTCCAAACTGATAAACGGTCCGTCAACCACACAATAACAAGAAGTTTCGTTCCACTTACATTACGTTTGCCATTTGATGTTGTTGGTCAATGTTGTGGTCGCGCCGGCGTCTCTTACATTATGAGCGGGCTTGCCACGCGCCTACATTTGAAATAACGAAATTTTGGTCGGCAGGAAAATGGTCCAACGAACCGTTCGGATTGAAAATGCGTACCGAAAGCCTCGTACCGAACGGTTCAATACGAATAGCCTGCATGTATCGTTACACCCCTAATTTTTAGACATAAAACTTAAATATTGATGAACAGTCAACAATTAGGCTAACGTTACATACGCTGCTTTCAGTGGCACGCTGGGTGACATGCTTCCTCAGAAACATCAGTGTCTTCATAAGCCATCGTTGTTTGCTTGTTAGTGGCATTTCAAAACTCCCACTTGGTTTAGTTTTCAGAAGCTTGCTAAACTGGGTACTTAAAATTGTGGCCCGCGTCTTCACTTCTTCCACTGACATGAACAAACACGAGATATTTATATGAATTAATGTTATCGTCCTGCTAGCGATGGGTAGTGTAGATAAACATTACCTGGTATCTCAAGTGCAGCAGCAATTTCTGCCGCCGGCTGTTTTGATTTTGTTTCCCGGTGCCTTCGTCACCTCGCTTTCTGATTGGCTCCACAGTCCACAGGCTGCGTGCTTGTTTGTCCCCGGGGGACACCACACATGAGGAGAAATCAGGCCAAAAAAATCCAACATGTTGATATCCCCGATTTGAGATCGGAGCGGTCCCGACATCCTTCCGAGCAGACGAGAGCAGTCTTAACACACCACACACGGCAGGAATATCTGCTCAGACTATTTTACGATAATCAGAGCATCCTTAAGATTGTCGGAAGGGGTGAATCGGGGCTCAAATCTGCCTAATTATCCTGCCGTGTGAACCAGGCTTTACAGAATGAATCCCTACATACATAAAAAATACTACAAGGATTCTCTTTCTTTTAAATTTTATTTCACTCCTTCTACATCCCAGCAAACACAGAACGTTGGCGCAACGTAGCCAACCTTCTAACAACGTTTTAACAACATGGCCAAAAGGTTGCTATAGCTACGTTGTGTAGTGAAGGTTGTTACAGCGTTGTCACAATGTTGACATTAAACCACCGTTCAGGGCCACTGCTTAAGGTTGTGCCAACGGTGTCTTGACAACCACTGGACTACATATGTACTCGTCACTGCCCTGAAGCGGGAAAATCAGCCTCTTAAATCCCAACCACCTGTTGGGCTCATTGTGTTCATTCATCATCGAGCAAGGCTACGTGAGTATTGCGTTTAATTTAGCCTTCCTCAGCTATCAAACACAACCTACAACTTTAATTTCTAATGTGACTAACGTAGCATCGCTCGCACTGTTTAGTTTGTAACTTGATTTTTCTGCTATTTAGTCTCATTCGTTTCTTTGCTCCTCTGGATTTGTGGATGTTTCCCCGGTGACACCGGCTTTCGGCTACTGTCTGCCATACAGACCCGGTTTTGTTCATTAAATGTTCTGATCTGCCTTTGCTTTTTATGTTTTATTTATTACACTTAAAATAAATTTGTATATTCGTTTATTTCTTTTTTTTTTTTTCTCACAAATGTATTCCTTTTGGAAGTGCAATTTGAATATATTATACAGTTTTAATAAAGTTGAATTAACGAAACCTTCTGTCATTTTTACTCTTCAAAGTGTACACTTGCAGGTGTTGATAGCCCCATTAAATAATAATATAGACAATAAACAATAAACGATAAAAAGTATAGCTAATGGGGGATATAGCAGCATATAAAAATATTGTCAGTACGTCATCTCTCAGTTGCTGAATGTCGCGCAACAACGTTGCTACAGCCCTGTCGCGTCTTACAATTCTACGTTGTTACAATGTTGCGAGCACGTAGACGGCGACGCTGCCATTGCAGAAATGCAACGTGCCACAGACGTTGCCACAACGTAAATGTGTTTGCTGGGATGTCTTGCGGTTTTGCAATATTTTCTACACTGTTTTCAAGTAGTATCTTCACAGGTGAAAGAACTATAAGTGCTCTTCAATCTTACATTTTCATATTATCTTCATTTTCCTTTAAAAAGGACAAGAATTTTTATGGAGGAAAAAACAACATTTCACAGACGAACGATTGTTGTGACGTCATCCCCATCAGAGCTTTGCATATCTCATCATTGAACAATCAAAAACCACATTTAAAGTTAAAAATATAACTCATCCCATCTGAATATCAGTTACATACAACATTGACTACACCTATATGAGCCGTTTTTGGCATGAAAATTTATTTGGTTGATTTTAAATTATTTTCTTTCTGAGGAACACATTAAAAATTAAAAACAACATCCAGAATTAAACATATGATCCATCTTACCCGAATATCAGTTGATTGAGATGTTAAGGATATGTATAGCATGATTTGAGGCATTAAAACTCGATATTTTGATCTAAAATAAATATTTTCCCTCATGTCGAGGAAAACCACATTCCACACGACGAACGATGGTCGTGACGTCATCCGATGTCGTCGCCATGAGTCGATTACTTTAAAAATGAATAACAACATGCACAACACAGATACAAAAACATGTTCACATCAGCATGATTAGGCACAACCCTGGCTACATGTACATACCATTCCCATGCGATTGTAACAAGAACTCGATTTTATATCGCCATTTTCCCTCGTGGACTCTGTTGTTTCATTGTCTCTCCACTCTTGCTCGACCATGTGCGGAGGAGAGAGTGACCTAATTACACTAAAACATCGTGTAATTCTTTAATTTGAACTTTTTTCACAAAAATCATTTTATACATCTGTCCTTTCACGTATTTACTAACAATTCGCCGACTTGGATTTTTGTTTTGACTGTTTAAAGCTTAGTTTAGCCGTTTTTCGAAAAAAAAAAAAAAAAAAAAAACTTTTTTCAACTGCAGTCTATTTAAGGGGGCGCGCAATGCGCGCGCTCACTCTCTCTCACACTTCACTTGATGAGTGTGCAGACACGACGATCGCTCTGTAGTATCGATTTTCAAAAAGAACACTATTTAAGACAGATTCATTAAAAAATATATATTGTAGACATTATAAAATATCTTCTTATTATATAAATATATAATACATTTCCCTTTATTTATCCTTATCCTTGTTTACATTTATTTACAAGCCTGTCTGAAGAAGGTATTACATATACCGAAAAGTCCGATAGACTTGTTCTCCATTTTATTTTGATTGTTTACATTTATTTCTCTGATTTATTTTATTTATCTGATTTATGTTTGGGATTTCCCGAGATAATGTTAGGATGGATGTCTTTAGAGCAGTAGCGTAGCTAGAAAAGAGACTCTTATTAATATAATTTGTTAGTCTTTAAATTTAGAAATTCTAATCTAATTTCTGATTAGAAATATTACATGGAAAAGGTAAGGGTAAAACTTTAAGAGATCTGATCTCTGACCCCAGCAGGCGGACAGGCCTACCAAATTGAATACACTGTGATGCTGATCAGTCGCTGGAAGAGTTGGCCTGAATTGCTGAGCCTGGACTTGTGAGGCAGAGGAAATCTACTCTGTAATTTATGGATGTCTATAATTTAAAGCAATGCCCTTACATTTTTTTGTTTGAGACCAGGATAAAACTCTGCCCAGGTGATTTATTTTTTTACCCTGGTCTGAACAAAGAGGGCAGGTTTGCTGCTGACTAAGGGTAACATATAGCCTGGATTCAGGCCTTTCATTGGAGTTTTGTTTTGCAATAAAATCAAAAATCACATTAAAGGGGAGTATGTATAAAATATTTATTTTTATTTAAAAAAATGAATAAAAAAATCAGTCGTCATTCTCCTCTTCGTTGTCTGCAAAGTACTGGAGATAAATAAAAATTAAATGAATAATTAACACCAGAATTGCAACTAGAGAGTTTGACATCCTACATTGAATATATCCATTACCTCAAAATCGTCATCATTTGCCCCTTGGGGGGCGGGGGGGATTGGGGCTGTTGGGTGGAGGTGGAGGAAGAAGAGGAGGAGGAATATGAGCTCCTCCTACGATCTCCTGCGACGAGGATGTGTGCTCACTGTCCTGCAAAAATAACACAACACAACATCTGTCCGACTGCACATCATACGATGATCAAGTTTTAATGACAAGTGTACACACAGTCAGTGCGGCTTAAAATCACAGTGGGAAGACTTGGGAAAAAAAAAAAAAAAAACTTGGAAAAAATAAATGAAATGTGTATTTTTACCACAAGTTTTAATTTGTTATAAATCAAGTTAATAAAGATTAGGCCAAATGAAAAAGCATTTTCTATCAATATTATTTCTACTTACCAAACTCCCACTTCCACATGAAGTGTTCACCCCACTGTCGCTGGACACGTTTCCCATCTTCGTCTGAGGAAACAAACTCCCACTTCCACATGAAGTGTTCACCCCACTGTCGCTGGACACGTTTCCCATCTTCGTCTGAGGAAACAAACTCCCACTTCCACATGAAGTGTTCACCCCACTGTCACTGGACACGTTTCCCATCTTCGTCTGAGGAAACAAACTCCCACTTCCACATGAAGTGTTCACCCCACTGTCGCTGGACACGTTTCCCATCTTCGTCTGAGGAAACAAACTCCCACTTCCACATGAAGTGTTCACCCCACTGTCGCTGGACACGTTTCCCATCTTCGTCTGAGGAAACAAACTCCCACTTCCACATGAAGTGGTCACCCCACTGTCGCTGGACACGTTTCCCATCTTCGTCTGAGGAAACAAAGTCGTTGTGAGCATTTCTTAAAAATAAAATCTTTATAAATAAATGAATAAATGCAGTTCTTTTTATTTTGCATTCATGCGACATTATACACTCACCTAAAGGATTATTAGGAACACCTGTTCAATTTCTCATTAATGCAATTATCTAATCAACCAATCACATGGCAGTTGCTTCAATGCATTTAGGGGTGTGGTCCTGGTCAAGACAATCTCCTGAACTCCAAACTGAATGTCAGAATGGGAAAGAAAGGTGATTTAAGCAATTTTGAGTGTGGCATGGTTGTTGGTGCCAGACGGGCCGGTCTGAGTATTTCACAATCTGCTCAGTTACTGGGATTTTCATGCACAACCATTTCTAGGGTTTACAAAGAATGGTGTGAAAAGGGAAAAACATCCAGTATGCGGCAGTCCTGTGGGCGAAAATGCCTTGTTGATGCTAGAGGTCAGAGGAGAATGGGCCGACTGATTCAAGCTGATAGAAGAGCAACTTTGATTGAAATAACCACTCGTTACAACCAAGGTATGCAGCAAAGCATTTGTGAAGCCACAACACGCATAACCTTGAGGCGGATGGGCTACAACAGCAGAAGACCCCACCGGGTACCACTCATCTCCACTACAAATAGGAAAAAGAGGCTACAATTTGCACGAGCTCACCAAAATTGGACAGTTGAAGACTGGAAAAATGTTGCCTGGTCTGATGAGTCTCGATTTCTGTTGAGACATTCAGATGGTAGAGTCAGAATTTGGCGTAAACAGAATGAGAACATGGATCCATCATGCCTTGTTACCACTGTGCAGGCTGGTGGTGGTGGTGTAATGGTGTGGGGGATGTTTTCTTGGCACACTTTAGGCCCGTTAGTGCCAATTGGGCATCGTTTAAATGCCACGGCCTACCTGAGCATTGTTTCTGACCATGTCCATCCCTTTATGACCACCATGTACCCATCCTCTGATGGCTACTTCCAGCAGGATAATGCACCATGTCAAAAAGCTCGAATCATTTCAAATTGGTTTCTTGAATATGACAATGAGTTCACTGTACTAAAATGGCACCCACAGTCACCAGATCTCAACCCAGTAGAGCATCTTTGGGATGTGGTGGAACGGGAGCTTCGTGCCCTGGATGTGCATCCCACAAATCTCCATCAACTGCAAGATGCTATCCTATCAATATGGGCCAACATTTCTAAAGAATGCTTTCAGCACCTTGTTGAATCAATGCCACGTAGATTTAAGGCAGTTCTGAAGGTCGAAAGGGGGTCAAACACAGTATTAGTATGGTGTTCCTAATAGGGCTGTCACTTTACGTTCGAAAATCGATTGCACAATCGATCGGACCAACCAACGCAAGTTTCGAAAACGAAAATAGGGAATCGATTTTAACGGTCTTTTCTCGGAGCGCGTCCAGCTCGTCATGTTATGCCCGCAGCGAACGCGCGTCATTTGCAACTGCAGGCTCTGACAAACACTCATAACAGCAATGATCCTTCTGCATAATGTGTCTCTTTTTACTACAAAACTGTGAATTTTCCCGGTATTCAGACAGTCTCATGCATTCAGATATAGATTCGGGCAACGGTCTATCGCCTACATAGGCGAAATTTGTTTGGCATTTCTAATCGTAAACGCAGCCATGTTGAAGAATGAGGTAATGTTTTTCATATGCTGCGTGCTATGGCAGTCCACTATGCTTATTGCTTTTCGAGAATGTTGCACTAGTCATTGTGCGCGAAACTTCACGCCAATAAATCATCAGAAATATTGCTGACTTGTGCGCGTCAGGCACGGCGCGCCCTCTTTACGTTTGTCCTAATGCCTGTTAGTTGTCCGTTGATTTGCCCATATATGGCGTTTTATTTTTCAATTTTCGATTTTACAATCGATTCAATGAACACTTATGTCTCAAAAATCGAACAGGATTTTTTCATAAAAGTGACAGCCCTAGTTCCTAATAATCCTTTAGGTGAGTGTATATAGAAAATTTTCCACCCTGGTGAACAAAGATTTATTCTATTCAAAATAAAAATGTTTTCTAACAATCTAAATCTTTACTGTCACTTTTTGAATCCATTTAACATTTACTTGCTTAGTATTAATTTATTCCAAAAAAGAAATAAAACAATGACTCACCCCAAACTTCTGAATGATAGTGTTGATAAACTTTGACCCTCTGGCTGACTTTCAGGTGTGAGGTGAGTTCTGATTGGCTAGTTTGATTACCAACTCAAGGGTCAGATTACACAGTGAATCAGTAGCACATTCGGAGCAGTTCTTCCTCTAAAGATGAACTGAACTGAAAGAATCAACATTGATAACGTGTTTATGACAATTAAAAGTAAATTACACTAAAAAAATTATTATTTTTTTAAAGGCACACTATGCAAGAATTGTGTTTTTGTCAAACAGTGACCCCTAGAGTTGTTGTGGAATACTTGCACTGTCGTATTGTTCAGAGTAGCATAAGCCCGATAAGCGAGGGTATAAAGGAAAAGTGTTTTATTTTTATTTTTTTTTGGTCAAGTGCTCACGGAAGAGATGGGTTTTCAGCTGGGGGGTAGAGAGTTGTAGACTGAAAGAAAATGAAAAATAAACAGAGAATCGAAGATAGGCTTACCTTGAGTCAACTAGAAAACTGGATAACTGGTGTATTTAGATAAACCGCTTGCGCGCTCTCGCCGCGTCCACTGACTTGTCCTGGTTGTGATCTGAATCTCCTTGGTATTTATATCTTTCTACAGTTGCTGTCTCGGCGAGCAATTAAGCAAATACAGCGAAAATGGCCCAAATCGAAACTAGCTGCTAGCAGACAATATTTCAGTGCAATTAAACTGCAATAATAATGTTCACTCGCGGCTGTTATTTAAGTTATAACGCGTCTAGATAAAATACAGATTTGTGAGAAGGTAAAAATGAAAAATAAGCAGAGAATCGAAGATAGGCTTACCTTGAGTCAACTAGAAAACTGGATAACAGCAGAACTGGTGTATTTAGAAAAACCACTTGCGCGCTCTCGCCGCTTTCACTAACTGACCACTTGTCCTGTTTGTAATAGTTTGTAAATTGTGCTCGTTTACACTATTTACAACCTCTAGGCTTATTTATGTCCTGATAATTGTGTGAGATATTGACAACTGATCTCATGATAATCGCAGGAATCAACGTCAACAGCGTCGTTTACAAATACACACGAAAATTAGTCATCTTGGTTACGCGTTTGAGCCTGTGAGGGACAGGCCAGTAGTACCTGACTACCACCACAAGGAGGACGATCAGTTTCAGGCTCCACCTACAGTACAGGATCGTTTGGGGGGAAGTGACTGGTGTGGGCGCGGGCGCTGCCGGAGCATGGACACTGCAGCGGGATCGATCTGTTGCAGAGAGGTCAACCTGGAACATTTATTTTTGAAATGCGATATGGAATTAGACCATATCGCATAAATCGATATAGTTCAAATTTGTGATCCTTGCTCCCCGCTCCTCCTTTTCCACTCTGCGTGCGTGTTTAGAGCATGTTATGTTATAGAGGCGAATCATGACTACTTCAGAAAACCCAGCACAGAAAAACTGACTTTCTTGTCCTGTCAGCCGTTATCCTCGTAGTGCACACTCTTCAACTGCACGCGCAAATGCGGCGACGCGCGCTGTATCGCCTCACTGATCAAGTGCAAAGAAACTATGGGCATGCAACGCCGTTATGTTGTAAATTACACGAAATAAAAGTAATGCAGGTATGAAACAGATTGTATGTGCAATGTACATTTCAGAACCTTATAATAAAAAATCTATTTTTTACAGGTCATTTTAAACTTTGGGCTTTAGCAAATGAGCATGTAAACATAAATGTTGCATCTATCTATCTATCTATCTATCTATCTTTCTGGTTTCCATCCCTAATCCTTATCCTAAACCTACCCGTTCGAGCCCTGGGCCGATTTACCCCGGGTGGACATAACCCTCAATACCCCGGGCCACACTAGCCCTCCTTTTAAAAGTACGGGTCATTATAATTAATTAATTTTATATTATAAAATCAATATGAGATTGTGGGGTGTTGCTTAATTATACTAACGTGGAATAAGACTCAAAATGAGATTTAAAATAAGATTCAAAATGAGATTCTATCTATCTATCTATCTATCTATCTATCTAAATATATCATTATCATGAGTTCAAAAATAAATATTGTTTACTAATAACCTTTAATAAAAAAACATGTGACTGCAAATTAAAAAGTCCATCAATTAAATCTACAGTATTACAGTTTTTCTCGATTTCTTAAACGCATTTCTTGAAACTATGCCTCGAAATCTCAAAACTGTAAACACAAATCCATAACGTCTCACCCAATTCCCCAAACATCCTATTTTCAGTTCAAAATGAAGCTCTACACTCAAAACCATTTAGCCTGACTACGTCAGACTTCCTACTTCCGCTCATTTCATTTCGCTCCTGTAGTCAGTCTGAGATAGCAGCGTATCTTTCAGTTTTCCACCGGCCTGAAAACAGCCGGGCCAATCAACGAACAGAGGGCGGGCTGAGAGCCGTGACGTAGACGCTGATTGTACCGTGGTGGATGCGTACTTGCGTAGATTTACTTCACATAATCTGCAAAAGTCGTTCACAGCCGTGTTCACTCCGGTATTTCGCTCGATGGTTTAGTTTTCGCATCATATATGCGTTTACAGTGGAAGTTAGATGCGGCTGAGCATGCGCATAACACACGCCATAACCAAACGTTATGTGATTGGCTTACGGGTAACCAATGATTTTAAACTTCAGACAAGCGCCCCCCGCGAGAGAGAAAACACTTCTCTATTATGCCATTCCAGACTCTCTCTACGAAGCAAAGTGAAGTAGCAGAGTCTGGTATTACCAGGCTAAAAACCATTCACTCTTGCTGAAAAACCAAACTTTGCCCTCAGACAGGACACACAAGCCCTCACAAACACACACACTACAACATAGTCTAACTGACACACTGGTGCAATAAATTCAAAACAACATTTCCAAAACTGGTAAGTTATGTTGCTTGTGGTTCCCCCCTCACAAACCTTTTCACATGATGAACACAAAAGACACAACCTATGGATACATTGGCACATTTTTATTCATTCATCTACTACACGGTACAACACACAGACACAATATATATATATATATACTCTCTCCTCTAATTTTTTTATATACTTACAGTAAGAGATGTGTGACCATCATATGACAGTAAAGGAGCACACACAAACCTTATTCTAATATGGAATTGTATTGGAATGGTAAAGAGTGTTGGTCGTAACAGGAGGGCCTCCACTCAAGGACACAATATGATGAACACGTCTAAGAATGTTTCACGTATGGTTGAAATACCATTATTTGCCTAGAAAGATAACATTCTGGGAGTCAAGACTATAAAGGAGAAAGAATGCCCTCCCTTCACTGTCACACTCTGTGTCACTCTGTGTGACTGTACGACTGCTGGCCTTTTCTAGCAAGAAAATAAACCTCATCAAAGACTATTGGAAATGTTTTTTATTCAGTGATAGGATTTTGTTTGTCACCACACCTCCATGAAGGCTCTCGAGGCGACGGTAAAGCGACTCAAATTAGGCCTTACTCGTAGCCCAGCCTCCCTCATAGTCATACCATTGACTAAAGCCCTATTCGGACGGGACTAGTTTTCCAAACGACGTTTGAGTTACAATTCTTATCAACCTACGTCTGTGATTTCATGTACGGATTTGCATATGATCATATGAATTAAAATTAAGCACTTTGAAATATAAAGTAAAACGTCCTAACGTATTTAGTGTTTTGTAAACATTTTATAAAAATAGTATAAAAAACTAAACATACATTTATCATGATTTTATAGATCTGGATTCTTATAATAAAAAAAGCACGAACTTCAATACCCGGCGCGATAGCGAGAGATTGTACGGTAGTTCACGTTGACCAAAACACAGAAGAAAAAGCGTTTTGGAAAAAAACATTTTCGGCAAACACAGACATTCGCATTCGGACGGGATTAGATTTCTCTGAGGACCGCCGAGTTTGATGAAAAACAGTAGGCAATTTGCTCTGGAATTTTTACAGAGGTCGTGTGAGAAAAAGACAGACATGGCAGATTCAGACAGGATTAAAATCTCAAAGTACGTCTGTGAAACAGAAATTTCTCTAACGTCCCCCTGTGAAACTAGTCCCGTCCGAATAGGGCTAAAGACATGGGCAACTCGAGTGGCTTGAATTTCATCTGAGACTGCTTTGTCTTCTTGCCCTTCGTCGTCCTCCTCCTCCTCCTTATCCCTCCTCCTCCATCTCTTCCTTCATGTCTTTCTGGATCCATTGTTCCAAAACTCAATAAACTGATTTGGGCCCTTTTATATATCTATTGAAGGTTCTGATTGATGTGTGTTAAATTTTGACTCCTAGTGTTTCCACCTGGGTAATTGTGTCTAACTGAGCTGAAGCTGTGCTGACTTGAGTGAACAATACTGAATGCTAGTGCTTTATACATGACAAGATGGTGTAGGCAATGAGAAATGAAGGGATTTGTGTGTAGGGTTTTGCAGTGACAGTTCAACAAATTTGACTCATGTGTCAAAACAGGGAATAGTGTTTATAGTTTAGTGAAATGGGTGTGCTTTTTGATAAATGGCATTGTGGTTTTGAAATTTTAGTTCAAAAGCCTGGTTATAGTGTTTAAGCAATCGAGAAAAACTGTAATATGCTGATTTATCATCGGTAATGCTGCTTAATATTTTTCATAAACTGTGCTACTTTGTCAAGGATTCTTTGGTGAATACAAATTTAAAAAGAAACAACATTTATTTAAAATATAAATCTTTTGTAACAGTACACACTAGTGTTGTCACAGTTGTGTTCAGTTTGCTTTAGTTTTCCTGCACAGTCAGTTTGTTATTAGTCACACGTCTTCCTTTGTTCAGTTTTCCTGCCACTCCATGGACGCCATCATTATGAGTTCATTTGGTTCAGCTGTGTATCTATTAATCATCTTGTCCATCTGTTGGGTTAAAAAAAAAAAAAAAATTATATATATATATATATATATATATATATATATATATATATATTTATTTTTTTTGGTTTTGTTATTTTTTTTTATTATTATTTTTTACTTTTAAAACGAATGTGCTTAAAAATTAAAGTGGATTTTTATTCAATAAAACATAAAAAAAATAACCCTAACTACCTACAACTAAAAATGTAAGAAAAAACACTATAATAAAATGTGCTAACTATATATAGGAAAAATAAAATGTGTGTAAACAAATTAAATGTTATACCGGTTTGAATGGGGCCTAATCATCCAGCCATTCCAGGTCTAACCCACGAAAAGATTTTTGATTGACCCCATAATCAAATTTCAATTCACAGTCAACAGGGATTTCAACAAGTGCTTTGAACAAAACTACCTCCTTTTGCTCAACATCAAACTTCAAAAGTGCAGCAAAAGGGCTTTACATTTGCTGCTTTTGTAGAGTGATTTATACGCCGACCGAACGTATCTACTTGTGGGTGACAGACGCAAGGGAATGTTTGTGCATCCACGCATAGGCTTTTCTGCCCTGATTTTTTTAAAAAAACAGGTACCCTGCCTCATCATGAGGGTTGTGCATTATTGCTCTCCCTTCAGAAGCTGTGATGACCTGTCTGGTCTTGCTTAAGGTGTATTGCCACATTCTGTTATTATATCCTCTCATGGCGTTTTAAAGCTTCTTCTGTACTGAAAGTCTTGTAGCACTCAAAGCACAAATAATTTTTTATGCCAGTGTGGATACTCATGTGAACCTTTAGATTTTCTTTTTGTTTGAAAGTCTTCCCACAATGATCACATTTGTATGGTTTCTCTTCAGTGTGGATCCTGTGTGGCACCACAGATGAAAACTTTAACAAGTAAAAAATAAAATTATGAAACTAAATATATATATATATATATATATATATATAATTATTTTTTTTATTATTATTATTTATTTTTTTATTTTTTTTGCAAACCACAATAAAAAAAATAATAAAAAAAACTTTGGTACAAATGTAAGTACTTGTCAGTCAGACCATTGGACCTGGCCTACTCTTCCCACAATCATCACATTTGTATGGTTTCTCTTCAGTGTGGATCCTGTGTGGCACCACAGATGAAAACTTTAACAAGTAAAGAATAAAATTATGAAACAAAAAAAAAATATATATATATATATATTTTTGCAAACCACAATTTAAAAAAAAACAAAAAAAAAAAAACTTTGGTACAAATGTAAGTACTTGTCAGTCAGACCATTGGACCTGGCCTATTCATCCAGCCATTCCAGGTTCAGGCCCTCTACCCGGTAAGAATGTCTCTTTACACCATAGTTGAACTTAAGCTGGGTGCCTACACTGATGTCCTTTAATGCTTTGAACAAGATGACTTCCTTGTCCTCCCCATTTATCTGCATCCTGCTATGAAACGGCTTCAGGTTGGGCAGCTTACACGAATGATTAATTCTTCTGCCAAAAGTGTTAGCATGAGGGTGGCACTCGCATGGGAAGGTCTGGGCATCGATGCACAGGTCTCTCTGTCCAGCTTTAAAGAAGAAAGCGTAACCTGGCTCGTCCTGCTGGCTCTGCACAATGGCCCTCCCTTCTGCAGCTGTGATGACCTTGCCATGGTAATCACAAACTATGTTGTCTTTGCAAAATCGTCAGGTTGCGACAACTCCTATAATAAAGAGAACATTACATTTGAGTTAATGAATAAACATTACATGTAGTTCATGGCTGCTAAAATGAACATTTGTTTCTTCTGCCCTTACTAGATAAGTGAAAGATTTTCTTACCTAGACCTTGCTCTGCACCAAAGTCTTTGATGGCCAGCCCCGTCCAGGTCTGCTCGGACACACACTGAATCACAAACTTGTTATCTTTAACCGTTTTCTTTGGAGCTGATCTCCACAGCCGTTCAATGTCCTCCGGCCTTGGGCAGTTCACCTTCCAACCCTCCTGTGCAGTTATCCTTGCCACCTTTGCTGCAGAAGGCTTGCGGAGTGTGAAATGTGCTGAAAGACAGAATTAAATAACTTTACTCATGCGAGTCACTTGTCACTGTAAATAAATGGCCTAGTTTGTGTTGAGTCAATGCGTGTCAATGCTGTATTGATGGATTCGGAGACTAGCAGATATTTCTCTCTCTGGGCGTACTGGGAGGCCCCCCACTAGTCATAAAAGACACGGTCTTCTGGAAAACCTGATTCAATCCTTTGTTTTTAAAGAATAACTTCTGCTTGAACGATATCCCAACATCTCCTGGTCTCTGCTTTGACGAAGGAATAGTTTCCAACATCACACTAATAATATAATTGAGAAATAAGAGGGGGTGCTGGTGAACTTGGTCTGGCTCGGGTTGGTCTTGAGTGGTCAGTGGACGGATGGACCGAGCACAAGCAGGATCAGGCCTTAGGTTTGAGCCTTGGACGTCTCATTCCCCTAACCAGCCAGTGCCTCCGTCTCTGAGCTTTGGACCGGCCCTTGTCGGGCCTTGTTTGCAGTGCACGTGCCCCCATAACTTTACTTTAAAACCACAAACAGTGTTTATGAAGTTTTTGCAAGCCACATTCAGTCATGAGTCACTCTTTTCTATCCTTTATTCATGATATTTCTTATTGTGTAAAGATCATGACGGGTACTAGAGTCTTTGGGTTGCAGCAAAATAGAGCAGTGTGTTGGAAAATATTCAATAAATCATTTTATATACAGCAACAAAATAGTTGTTTGTATGCAAGTTGTTTATAAGCACTGATTGAAGACAATGGAATGTTGTTGTTTGTATTGCACAAACAGGAGGAGAAATATAAATAAATATGACTCAAAAAGTGAAGTTCATGTGATTAAAAAAGATTTAATGTATTTATTTTTATTAAAAAGATCAAATAATACAAAGATATCATTGAAAAGCTTAAAGTCTCCTTTTTCATTATCTGGACACTTATATTTGATCCTTACATTAAAATATTTTACAGAATGAATCCTTACATACAAAAAATACTACAAGGATTCTCTTTCTTATAACGTTTTATTTATTTACTCCTTCTACATGTCTTACGGTTTTGCAATATCTTCTACACTGTTTTCAAGTAGTATCTTCACAGATGAAGGAACTTTAAGTGCTCTTCAATCTTACATTTTCATATTATCTTAATTTTCCTTTAAAAAAGACCAGGATTGTTGTGGGAAATAAACAATATTTCACACGACGAACGATTGTTATGACGTCATACGATATCGTCCCCATCAGAGCTTTGCATATCTCATCTTTGAACAATCAAAAACACATTTAAAGTTAAAATGTTACTCATCCCATCTGAATATGAGTTAAATACAACATTGACTGCACATATAAGCCGTTTTTGGCATGGAAATTAATTTGGTTGATTTTAAATTAATTATTTTCCTTCTGAGGAACACATTAAAAATTAAAAACAACATCCATAATTAAAAAATATGATCCATCTTACCTGAATATTAGTTGATTAAGATGTAGAGGATATGTATAGCATGATTTGAGGCATTAAAACTCGATATTTTGATTTAAAATAAATATTTTCCCTCATGACGAGGAAAACCACATTCCACACGACGAACGATGGTCGTGACGTCATCCGATGTCGTCACCATGAGTCGAGTGCTTTAAAAATGATTAACAACATGCTCAACACAGATACAAATATATGTTCACATCAGCATGATTAGGCACAACTCTGGCTACATGTACATACCATTCCCATGCGATTGTAACAAGAATTAGATTTTATATCGCCATTTTCCCTCGTGGACTCTGTTGTTTTATTGTCTCTCCACTCTTGCTCGACCATGTGCGGAGGAGAGAGTGACCTAATTACACTAAAACACCGTGTAACTCTTTAATTTAAACTTTTTTTCACAAAAATCCTTATACATCTGTACTTTCACGTATTTACTAACAATTCGCCGACTTGGATTTTTGTTTTGACTGTTTAAAGCTTAGTTTAGCCGTTTTTCGGAAAACAAACTTTTTTCCAATGGCAGTCTATTTAAGGGGGCGCGCAATGCGCGCGCTCACTCTCTCACACTTCACTTGTTGCATGTGCAGACACGACGATCGCTCTGTAGCAGGGGCGTAGCCAGAATTTTATTTTTGGGGGGGCCCAACTTAAAATGAGGGGGCAACTAATATAGCCTACAGTAGGCTATATATATACACATTATAGCCTATATATATATATATATATATATATATATATATATATATATATATATATATATATATATATATATATATATATAGCCTAGGCTATAGCAGCCTACGACATAGCTCGGCGATTATTATCTTTTACATGAAGTAGGCCTACAAGGGCGATTATAAAAAGTGTCAATGATGTCATCTTACTCCGCAAATAAGAGTTTGGTTCCAAAACGCGATAAACGTTAAATATGTAGGCTATATATTTTTTTTTTAGTTCCCCCAAAAATCTGTATTGTAGGCTATCTGGTCGGTGTTGAAAAGTCCATTTTTAATTTTACGTAAAATACGATATCCGCGCAGTCAGCGCACCATTCCACGCTTTGTAAACCGCAACGGCGGCGCTTTGAATAAACCCGGCATCCTAGTTTTCCTTCTACTTTGTGATCCACAAAAAAAAATAAAAAATATTAATAATAATCATTTTGACGGCATTGGTGACCCTGTGGTGGGGAAGAAACGTGAGCCATTGAAATCGAATCATTTAGGCTATTTGAGGAGATTAAGAAGATGACTGAGGGAGGAGGAAAAATCTCGACTGTTGCTTGTTCTCACACGACAGCGTCAAACTTCTGTCACGCTGACACTTTAACCCCAGGGGATCTTTTGAAAAACTTTCAATTGTTTTACTCAAAGTCAACGAAAACCGAGCTGGACCAAGCCATTTTACAGCTGATCGCCGTAAAAAAAAGTTCAGGAGGTATTTCTTAGCGATGGTGATTTTAATGTCGGCTATTTTTAGTCCAGTGCCTGTAAGTTATATAATTAGTATTGACCAAGTTCAGAGGCTGTCATATGTGGATCAACTTACTTTGTTGTGTATTTCAACAGTTAAAATATGAAAAATAACTTTTATATTGATTCAATGGATTAATTGCATTTTGGGGAAAAAGTGTCATGAATTTATTGCATTTTGGGGGGAAACTAATCCTTTTTTATAATAAATATTTGAAAATCAAAATATGGATTTGAAATTGTTATGTTATTATAACCTAAATATGCTATGTGAAAGTTTGAAACAAAAAATAGTGGTTTTAATCTTTCCACTCTCTTGGTAAAGAAAACACATTATTACTCAAAATTAATCATAATGAATTTATCGCGTTTTAAAACCAAACTCTTCATATACAACAGATATAGGCTATACAGGAAATGTGGTCATCACTGGTTGTGAAGGCGGTTCATCAATTGCAAACAAGTCATTGCGCATTATTGTGCCGATCTGAGTCGAAGTCTCACCGCTATTCCTGTGATGAAATATACGTTTCTGTCTCCTAGCTGCTTCACTCGCTGTCGTCTTGTAGTAAGCTGAAGCAAACTCAGATGTAGATGGCTTATTTTCCCCTTCTCGCTCATCTTTTCGTGCGTAATATTGTACTTTGCACAAAGCTGCCATTCACCGCATGAACTCTCACGCGAAGATGACAGCGTAGGTTATGCACAACACGTCAAATCAAGTTTGAAAACAGCCGCATTTTACCGCGCAGTATTTTGATTGGTCAACCTATTAGTTAGTTCAATAATTTCTTATTTTTATTAATTTATTTTAAGCCATCAGAAATCTGAGGGGGCCGGACATATAAATGAGGGGGCCTAGGCCCACCCAGGCCCCCTCGTGGCTACGCCACTGCTCTGTAGTATCGAATTTCAAAAAGAACACTATTTAAGACTGATTCATTAGAAAAATATATTATATATATTATAAAATATCTTATTATTATATAAATATATAATATATTTACCTTTTATTTATCTTTTTTTGTTTAAATTTATTTACAAGCCTGCCTGAAGAAGGTATTGCATATCGAAACGTCGTGATAGGCTTGTTCTCCATTTTATTTTGCTTGTTTACATTTATCTGATTTATGTTCGGGATTTCAAGAGATACTGTTAGGATGGGTGTCTTTAGAGGCCGTGTGAGACACAGAAGCGCTCCACGTTACAGACTCAGACTCTCCAGCAGTTCTCCAGCTCTGAAGAGAACAAACAGTCATCATTTTCCTCCAAATGCAATGTAGCCGTGTAAAATGTAAGGGATGATGCCACCCTTATAACAATGTACGTTTAGATTGTAACATATTTAATAGCATGGAATTACAGTGTAATTAATGTTAGCCTACTATCTTAGGCTTCTTCAGTGCATTAGGTGAGGTAATCTGATAATATTAGGGATTCTCATTTATCAAAACACTAAAATTGGTACCGTTTTGGAGAGAAACTGGGTATTTTTTAATCTATCTATTTAACCCATCTCATGGTGTGTGTGATGCTGAACTATCATATGAGTTTCTAAATGTTTTTGAATTCTTTGCACAGTTATGAATATTGATATTTTATATGCAACAATAGCATGCTCAGGCTCAATGGCCTTTCACCTAATTTTAAATACTTTTTTTAAAAATATGATTTAAATGGTGATGAGTGTACTGATTTGATGCATTTTAAAAAGATTGATGATAGATATTCTTCAATCTTTCTGACAAAGAACAAAATATAATGTGAATTACAGTAAGTGCAATTTTTTTTAATTTATAAATTGTAGTCCACAGTGTTAATTATAATGGGGTAGAATCCGCAGTTTAGTACTCACTACTCACTACTCATGAGTACTTTTAAATAAGCTACTTTTTTACTCTTACTCAAGTAGTTTTTTGGACAAGTACTTTTTACTCAAACTGCATTTTTGGAATGTAATGGTACTTTTATTTGAGTATGTTTTTTCAGTACTCTTTCCACCACTGCTGATTTTGTTCGAGATGATGTGCATCTCCTTCAAATGTGATCATAAAGCCCAGACACACCGTGCCGATTTCAGCCGTCAGGTGTCGTTGGCGGTAGCTCTGTCACCGATTGCACATGTTAAGCATGTTCTGTTGACTTGTGGTTAGACCTACTGATGTTCAGTGATTTTAAAAGTAGCCTCAATTAGGCCTGCATGAAGTTGGAAATTATTTGCTGTTGCAAAGAATCATTTATGAATGCAAAAAAAAAAAAAATATTTACATTTTATCAGTTGTTTCTGAAACTCATCATTGCCTGGAACACACAAAAGATGGCATTTACTGCAGAGGCGTGTGTGGGTTAGGGCAGGCGGACGGGATTTTGGGGAAGGGGGGGCTCGGCTGTCCTTACCTACTCTAAGGGGAGGCTCACATTCACCCAATTTGAAAACGCCTGCTCTAGCGCATGTGTAAGTGTTGTAAAATTGCTGAAAGACACCAAATGATTCATCCTCAATGTCATTTGGAGAGAGTTAATATCTGTTGGTACGGCATAATTAAAAGCAGTTTCACCAAACTTAGCTCTAGCTCGATTGTAATAAGACTGAATGCAATGAATCGTTACCTGCTACTTTTTGCTTAACCCTCCACTGCACGCATTATTATGCAATCATGGAAAAAAATGTTAGTGTTTTTTTATATATAAAATGGACTCAAATTAACATATTTATATATATATTTTTTTTCTTTTGGGTGCGTTGCCATATGGCAACATTGTGCGACAATGGAACAGCCTGATGTGTGTTCTCCCAAAATGACATGAAATTCATAGATGATTACAGGCCTGTCTTTTAGAAATGATTTTTTTATTACTATTTAAAATGTTTTCAAGAGCTTTGTGTACAAAATATGTAACTAATTTTCAAAGTATTATTTCAACAACATTTACTTAGTTACTGCTGCCATCAAGTTTAGGATGATAGAACATGGATGTGTTTGTGTCTTTGCGTGTGTGTGTGTGCGTGCACATGTGCATGTGGACTGCACAGCGACTTGTGTTGTGGTTATTTTTTGGTCACCATACAGATTTTGGAATGACAAAAACCTCAAATTCTTGATCTACTTTACACCTTTCCCAACATCAGCTCAACACTGTGCAAAGGACGACATGTAACCTGAATGTTGAACATACCGGAATAGATACATACCTGTCTCTTCATCCTCGTCTACTAGGCCTAATTCTGCCTGCCTCTCATACTCCTCATCACTGATCCCTAGCTCATCCTCACTTTCATGAGATGGTATAACCACTTGTACCCTGTACATTTCAGCCCTCCTTCTCAGCCTTGCCATAGAACACTGACGGCTTCATTTTCTAAACAAATATATATATTTTATTTTTATACTTTACATTACTTTACTTTATAAAGATATACAAATATATATAAATATATGAGTAGAATACAACCATCCAACTATATCAGTGCATCCATACATTGTCATTCATACAAAGCTACTCTGCATTAGCATGGGCAAAATATTGTTCCATTACCGCACAATGTTGCCATATGGCAACATACCTATTTTATTGAATAAAAAGGTAATAGTAGTATCAAACCAATGTGACAATGATTGAAAAAAGATTAGAACTTATCCCAGATGCTTGATGTAATTTTAAGTTCTGAAGAAATATGAAAAATTGAGGAAAATCTTCACATATTCACGAGCACTTCTTCTGCAACTGGAGTCATCAAAAGTGTGAAAGAATGACAGTGCAAGGTTGTGTATTGTCATGTGATGTCATCAAAGCATATCATCGGTTACCACCAGGTTCTACCATGAATTTAAGACCAATTAGAGCTCATGTTTATTTTCAAATTTCAAGAAATGTCCAAAGAAAGGGTATGTTGCCATATGGCAACACCGTGCAGTAGAGGGTTAAGCATACCACAAAGATAAGATGGTAAAAAATAAATAAAAAAATTGCTTTGTATATCAATAAGTACCAATGCATTTTCCTTCGTTCAGCAAGAGAAGACCAAGAAATTCTGTGTATATATATATATATATATATATTTTTTTTTTACAGAACTGCTTTTGAAATTACGATTGGAATTATTATAGGCTACAGATGTAAAGTTATTGCATAATATTTGTTCCTTAGTGTAAAATGGAAATGCATGGTAATTTTATTTTATAAATATAAGCAAAAAAACTATGGTGTAACAGAGTTTTAGAACTAGACAAATCTCTCTGCATCAATAATAGGCTATAAAGTGCATTAATAGGCTAATATAAAAATTACAGTAGTTCAAGGTGGTTCGGGATTTGAACCCGTGTCATCTAAATGAACGTAAGTTCTACCACTCGGCCATGACTTTACTCAATGAGAAATGACCAAACGTTACAATGTGTGTTCGCTCACACGAGCGGGAAACGCTCTTCATTCGTCTCATTCCTCAGTAGAATAGTACAAATAATCAGCTTCATTGCACATCATTTACTTTTGTTTGTTATTTTTGGTATTACATTTGTTTTTGTGTTTTTTTTTTGTGTGTTTTATCGCACTGCTCCCCGGGGAATAGGCTTGTCGCCCACCGACGTCTAGGCCTACAATATGAAATACAGGTTATATTGATATCGTCTCTATTTTTAACTTGTTATTCTATTTTTCTGGCCTTATAAAAATGTTCTTTTCTGTTTACTATAGTTGTAGTATTTTCATCCTTACTGTTAATTGACATTAACTCCACTTAAGGCAATTGAAAAAATACAGCAATTGCTGCTGTTTTGCACAATATCCCTTTGCGCCACCTGGCGGTCATTTCGCGAATGACTTTGAAATGCGACCGCGGTAAGTTTTGCCGCGGCGGTAATAGGCATTCTGGTTGAGTACCATCTGAGGACTATCTGTAGGTTTCACCTTACTGTTTGTGTAGTGTTGTGATTTGGTGTCATTATGTTCCTTGACTTATGCCAATTCCAACGATATCTCATTTGTCTTTTTCGCTGCTACTCCTTCAAAATTGGTCCAAAATTTGCTCAAATGATCTTCAGACCGAGCCGCATAGAAATAGCGTAACATAATTTTTTGCTATAAAGAGGCTATAACTTGTGAAATTTGTCAAAAAATCATAAAATTGGTGTCTATCGTTATGACGAATCCGTAGATATCAATTTTGCCAGGATTGAATGTACCACGTCATAAGCCATAAGTTAGGGTGACCATATTCCAGGACATGTCCGGCCCGGATTTCGAGATCGCCAAAAATATCCGGGATACGGCTTTTGCTTTCTCGTCGCCATTCATTTTGTTTACATGCACACCTTTTGATTCAGTAGGACTGAATTAATTCGGATTGGTGAATCTGAATGTAGTGTTTACATGAACGCTAAACAAGTGATCGATTGATGTGCGTTTTAGCATTGCTAAGAAAATTCTCGATCGGGATCCGTGTGAAGCAGAATGCATGACCTGCAAAGCTGGCACGTAGGTGTCAGTGTCAAATAATGTAATAATGTAAACATAATGAATGGTGACTGTAGAAAACAAAAGCCGAATCCCGGGCATTTTGGGCGATCTCGAAATCCTGGCCAGACATGTCCTGGTTAAACAGGACGTATGGTCACCCTAGCATAAGTTACATTAGCATTAAGATAGCTTAACATGCTAATCTGATTAACTTGCTTTTGTGTGATTATTTTTACACTGAAGCCTCTCCTCTGCTGCTAAACCATGTGTTACTATTCCTGAACCGTTCCAGTTGTGGGTTCAAGTCCCATGTTTGACGACTATTAAAATTGTGCATAATGTTGTCAATTCCTGTATTGTTAAAGCATTGTACTAATCCTTCCTCTTGGATTAGAAATAAGTATGACTTGTTCATTCTGTGTTAATTCTCATCTCAACTTCCGTTCATTTTGAGATCATTTTCACCTATACTTCTGAACCAGCTGTTTTTACATGTATATTACATTTCTGCTGTTCTTTGTTCTTCCGGCTCCGCACTGCTGGTGGTGCTTATTTGGGGCAGTCATGGCCTAATGGTTAGGCAGTTGGACTGGTAACCCAAGGTTGCTGGTTCGATTCCAGAACCGGTGGGAAATGACTGAGGTGCCCTTGAGCAAGGCACCTAACCCCTAATCGCTCCCCGGGCGCCACACAAAGGCTGCCCGCTGCTCTGGGTGTGTATCCACGTTTGCAGTGTGTGTGTGTTAACTTCTCACTACTCTGCTCCTAATGTGTGTGGATTAACTTGGATGGGTTAAATGCAGAGGTCAAATTCCAAGTATGGGTTACCATACTTGGCCGTCACGTGTCACTTTCACTTAAATAATTGCTGCACTGCTTATGCTTACAGTACTTGCTGTGGTTGATGTACATTTACATGTACATTTAATTTCTGATGTTTTGCTCTTCCCGCTCCACACTGCTCTTGGTGTTTAAATGCTTAAATGTTTGCTGCGATGCTGTGCTTACAGTACTTGCTGTGGTACTGTACATGATGTGCTGGCTGTGCTTGCTGTGCACCATACTTGGTCTGCGTTCTGTGCCTTGAAGGGCTTGGCCCCTGTATTGCTGCTTGCAGCTATATTTTAATTTTCTTTCTGTCTAGGGCAAAAACCTCTATACGAATGTGCACGAAAAACCTCAATAAGAACTCAACACAATAGCCACACACCAGGGTGTGGACACTTCCATGCTCTGTAAAGCCATCTGGAACTAGATCCAATGCAAGTTCGGGATTCGGTCAGTCTCTCCACTGCTCACAGTTTCAGAAATATGTGGCAACATTGAATATGTTTATTCATTCTACATTTCCAAGGGAAAGAACGTTTCAAGATGCTGAAGATGTCTCTGAGGCTCCCCCAGGGCCTTCAAAGAAGCACAAAGCCTGAGGTGACTGTCAGAGGTAGTGAAAGCACCTCAGAGAGCTTCACCCCTTCACCGGGCTCCTGGATGCAAACAGCCCAGGCTTCCACAGATACAGAGGAAAACTGTCAGTCAGACAACTTACAGTGGCAGAAAGGAAGAGACTGCGCTGCCCCTTCACTTCTGCGCTGGGCTTGTGGATACAGAGGCCATGTGAGTCTCCAGAGGACAGACATGCTGTATAATGTATCAGCAAGCAAGACTTTTGACCTATACACATTCTATATATGCATTTTATTTTATATACAAACTAGGGCTGGGAAAAAATCGATTTGATTTAAAAATCGAGTTGGTAGGTCAAATCGATTAATATTTTCAAAAAGTCAATTTTTTAGATTTTTTTGTCTCCCCCTCTTCAGTGTAGCGTACAATACATACATTTTGCATTCGCCAAATCTTCCTTCGGGGTTTCCGTAGCACGCTTCCTGCGGCGCAGCGATGCTTCACGACATCACGACAAAAAGACTAGCATGTTTAATTTTTTAACGGTCCTCCACGCCGACGGCGCGCGAGTGAGTGAGTGAGCGAGTGTGTGTGTGTGTGTGTGTGTGTGTGTTCGCGAGTGAGTGAGCGAGGAGTGTGTGTGTGTGTGTGTTTGTGTGTTAGTGCGTGAGTGCATGAGTGCGTGTAGGCTTGGCTATGTGAGTGAGCTTGTGTATATGTGCGAGTGAATGAGTGTGTGAGACGGCTCGCGATGACTGGTCGGAAAGCAACGCGTAGTCTGACTTGTTTCTTGTCCACGACATGACAAGATTTTTAGGAGTCGAAATCGTGTAACGTTAATCTGACACAGTCACTATCGTAACAGACAAAAAAATCGTGTAATCTGAACCAGGCGTAAGAGTTACCTCATGATGTTTTGTTAGCTCAATCCAAATACAGTATAAATAATTTGAATGTTTAACAATCTTTGTTGCGCACTGCACAGTGACTTCAGTTAGAGAAAGGGGTTTGCCGTTGCAATTTTGTTGCAATGTTTATGTTGATGCACTTTAATTAATTACAATAAATATATAAATATGTAGAATCGAATCGTAAATCGAGTTTTTTCTAAAAATATATATATATATCGCAGATTTTTTTAGGGGAAAAAATACAAACTGAGTTTTATAGTTTTCATTGTTGTTGTTTTTTTACTGCTGACAACTAGAGTGAGTCTACAGGAATAACACAGATGACACAGAAGCGGCTGGTGCAGGTTAACGTTACTGACGGACACGGCGACGTGAAGCCCGTGATCCAGTGGCTGAAGCGTGTCGAACCAGGCGTTTAAGGCAAGTACGAAAACCCCCATGTGGTTTGGTGGATGAGGTTTTTGTATTTGCTGGCTTCTCAGTGCAGTCGTGATATTCAGGTCAGAGCCACAGCCCAGAGAGAAGCGCATATATAATATGTGTATATTTGATCTGAAGCTTGTGAAGATGCTTGTAAAAATGCAAAAGTTTTTGTGCATGCTTTTTAGACGGAAAGCAGATACGACTTATTACATTTACATTTATTCATTTAGCAGACGCTTTTATCCAAAGCGACTTACAAATGAGAACAATAGAAGCAGACTAACAGTAAGACACTATATGCAAGTGCTATGACCCTTCTCAGTTTCATCTAAAGCCCACTCTAGCTGCGGCATTCTGGATCAGTTGCAGAGGTTTGACCGTGCAAGCTGGAAGGCCAGCCAGAAGAGCATTGCAATAGTCCAGTCTGGATAAAACTAGCGCTTGAACAAGGAGTTGTGTAGCATGTTCTGGTAGGAAGGGCCTGATTCCTCCTAATGTTGTGCAAGGCAAATCTACAATCTCTTATTATTTTATTTAGTTTTAAACTCACTGGCTCATTATGATGAGATCTACTTTGATGCAGACTGCACCATCCAGTCGAAAGTTCTGATCCTGACGTCACTGTGTAACATCGGCCATCTGTGCTCCACACTGTGCTCGATGGTGACGGACCGTCAGTGTGTCTTTTATTAAGGTAAAACCATTCGCCTAGGGAAAGCAGGTATGATTTTGGACAAAGCATGTGTGTGTCCGTGTAGTGAACACGCTACTGGTCTCAGTAGAGAGCAGTGACCCGTCCTGCACCACCATGTCAACAGTGGACCAGGCGAGTCATCAAAAATGCTACAACTCCATCTGTATATCATCAGCCTCTTCTGCTGTTATATTGTTTGTGTAAGTTTTATCTGTGTCTGGCACAAGTGAGGATGAAGATGAGCAGCTGGAGACGAAAGTGAAGACGAGCACACGGACGTCTCCCAGGGTAGGCATAGACTGCAGCAGTCGGACAGACTTCTGCCAGGTGTGACGTGCACTTAAGACATGTACGACGTGTTTTTTTTTTTTTTAGATGTTTGTGATAATTGCCATTTTGTGTTTGTACACCATTTATGTATTTGTGTGGTTGCTACATTGGTTCCTGTCATCTTGACAATTTTAGGGAGATGCAATTTTAACCACAAGGAGGAGATCAGGGAGATGCTCTGGCCTTCTGGATACAGACAGCCCAGGCCCTGCGGAGAGAGAGACAGCGCAACCATGCAGATTTATATTTTAATCTTAAAAGATGGGCCGGCCTTTAAACTGATTTTCTATTGATGTGCTACAGCAAAAGACCTTTCAGCACCAATGTGAATCTTCATGCCTGATGCAGAAACTGTAATCTTTTTTCATCTTAGTATTCATCTACGTCTCGACTGGAGGACAGCAAGAAGGCCAAGCTGATCCTCAGGGGTGATATATATTGTGCAGGTGAAGGGTAAGGAGAGGATTGAAATGCTGAAGAAGATCAACGACAGTTTGGAACTAAGCGATGTTATGCCTCCATGTGACATGGTCAAATACCGACAGAAACTGAGTCTCTCGGCTCAAACAAGTCTGGATTTTCACCTGCCAGTCCAATCAGAATCTGTGG
Organism: Vimba vimba; assembly: GCA_022828995.1. Lineage (NCBI taxonomy): Eukaryota > Metazoa > Chordata > Actinopteri > Cypriniformes > Leuciscidae > Vimba > Vimba vimba. The sequence goes on from CM040821.1 coordinate 44,099,436, forward strand.
AGGTGTGCGTACAACAGCCAGCAGCTCAAAACAAGGCAACAAGAAGAATGGTTATTAAAAATGCAATGTAATGCAATGAAGAAAGAAGTTAATTATGTTAACTTCAAATGTATTTTTCATTTAACTTACATGAGGTACAAAGGTGTGGTGCACCTCCAGCGCTTTCAGGAAGATGGATCGGAACCTGGTCTTCTATAATGGAGCGTGCCCTGGAATGATGAAGAATAAAGTGCTGGGCTCCCACACCTCGTACTGGCCTCTTGTAGGGAGTGATGAGGGGGAGTGGGTGTTGGAGACATGGGTACCCTCCGTCTGCGAGGATGAAGTGCCCTGGAGGAGGGTACACTGACCTCCTGTACAGTGGGCTGTACCGCAGCACTCGTGCGTCATGCACTGACCCGGGCCAGCCCACGTAGGTGTCAATAAAGCGGGCCCTGATGGTCACCAACAGTCTGCAGGATGATGGACGGGAACAGTTTCCTGTTCCTGTAGCACTGACCATCAGGGCCGCTTGGAGGCTTGATGCGGACATGGCAGCCGTCGATTGCTCCAGCAGCTTTCAAGAAAGCTCTGTGTCTGGCCAGCTCTGCAAACCCACGGCAAACTGCCTCCAGGTCTTCTGGGGTGTTGGGGAACCGAATGACCTGGTGGCGGATGGCCACCACCTCCTCAGCGACCCGGTGGACAATGCGGTGGACAGTGGAACGAGGTATATCAAATGCTCTGGAGACGACCCTGTAGGATGTACCACACGCCAGCCAGAAAAGAAATACCAGGGTCTCTATTGTGGAACCCCATCCGTGTTGCCGGTCACTTCTCAACAGGTCCAGCAGCACTCTCAGGGCCTCCCTGCTCAGCCGAAAATCAGGTCGAGTGTCACGGTCATTAAAAAACCTGTCCAGCACTGGCACGCTCAGGTTTATCCTGCAGTACAGGGGTCTGTTCTTAATTAGAGAAACAAACAAAAGAGAAATTGTTTAAAGTTGTGACAAAGTAATTGTTTAAAGATATAGTGATACTTAAACTACTTTTAGTAAGTATTAATGGCACATTGGGGAAATTTTTAGTAGTTATATTTAAAACCTTACTTATGTACAAGTGTTATCTTCCATACTTGTATTTAATTTACTTAAGATATGAAGAGTAAAAGTACAGTTAAGTATTCTGCATAAAAAGACCTCTTTGTCAGGGTTTTAGATATGTTGTTGCATTCATATTACTGCTTGGCTATGTGTATGTTGCATTTTAATTCTGAATATGTTGAAGGTTGTTATATTTAAAGTAATTTACTGTTGAGTAGTTTACTATAGAACAATTTATCATATTGTAAAATACCATGGTTTTGTAGTGTTGCTGTCCTGTGAAAGAGAAAAACACCCTCATTACTTCACATTTGTATGTGAATACTTAATGAATGTACTTACAGTCAACCACAGGTTATTTTGAAAATGAAACGAGCACAATTTTAAGGAATTGTTGCTATACAGATGCGTGCCATATAAAAGGCTCCATCCGAAGGCGAGCGGGAGTAGCCTACCTTTTATATATATAAAAAAGAGGTATATTTCACTGTTTATTTATTGTTTTGTGTTTTATGCTTCGACTGCGTTAAAACAAAGTACGCTGGAAACATGCCTGAATAAGATCACCGTGATCAAGAGAATAAAATACATAAAAATCGCATATTCGTAAGGTAACGTAGCCTATAACTAAACATTTTAACAGCTTTATGTGTATTTTGTATTTTCATAAGTAGCCTATCATAACATGACTCGAGTATAGTCTCAACTTGTGTACTCCAGCAATTAAGGACGCAACTTCTGAATTGGGATGCAGCAAACCAGTTTACTTTACCTGGCCACGGTCTTGACAAAGCCGGAGATACATCACCCGGTGGCGCCTGGGATAAAACATCCCCACCATCTCCTCCAGTAAAACATAAAATAAAAAAAATAAAATGATGTGGTCTTGCTCCATTTTTATTTTCAATAGATGCCGCGTAGGATGGCAGCTCTCCTATCGCAGCGTTGCTAGGCGACAGCATAATGGGGAACACCTGGTGGCAATTACAATCTTATGAAGGCTAGACTCGGAGCGTCCTTCAACGGCTGGGTAGGCTGGGTCCTTAGAAGGACATGTCCTTCACTTTGGGACACAGCTACAGTGTCAGCCTTTCTATGGAAGCTAAGCTAACAGGCTCTTGTTCTGTGGACAAAGCTGAGTAGTAGGAGAAAGCTGAGTAGTAGGGGTGACCATCCTCTTTTTCCCGGACATGTCCGGCTGTCGAGATCGTCCAAAATGTCCGGGATTCGGATTTTGCTTTCTTTCCGGGCAAACTCGTCACGGAGACTCAGTTGTAGCCTAGCCTTGTTGTTTTCAACTGCGCTCTTGGCTTGGGAGTGGCCTCCTAGGGCAGCGAAGCAAGTGCATTCTGGGAGTTGTTGTCTTTTATCCACAAGGCAAAAATAAATTTTCTGGCTTTTCTCAGTCCTAGACAGCTCCAAATTCAAAAATCTTCTACATAAATGACCTTTTCTAAATGCACAAGATTTAGTTTGCAGAAGTGTTAACTCTCTCAATGAAAGTCTATTGATTTTTTTTTTTCTTTTTTCTTTTTGTTTTATAAAAACTGTAAGGTGTATTAGTTTGCTTAACATTTATCTACTGCTTTTAGACAGTGAAATGTAGTTATCTGTCAGACATACTTGAAATGTCTGAGGCTGAAGAATAGGCTAGATTTCCTTCTGAGAAGTTGAGTCTTTTGTTGTGTGGTTCCCATTGCTTGTCTGATTTCCAGAACAACAAATTGATGCTTGTACGTAACTTTAAATTGACCACCTTGAAGGAAATGGTCTTCTAAAAGGTCAGAATGATGATCAAGACTGTTTTTTTTTTTTAAGATAAGTTGAAATTACAGCATTTGATAATGACACTTTTGTAACAGAATCGAGGCACATTGTGGCTCTTGATAATGATGTGTAGGAGCTTATTTTTTGTTTTAATCTGCAGTTACCACAACGATGGGTTGAAGACTTGCTGTTGAACTCTGTTTAGGGCTTGTGACACATGGGACATTCCCATATTTCAGAGACTTCAATTGCAGTGACTTCGGAGTTAGGGACATATGTGACCCTGCCTGTGAAAACCCAGCTAAAGTAATTTTTTTGTGATTCAGTGTGTTCTACATAAAATCATCCTACACAATGTAAAGAACATTCTGTGAAAATATAACCTTGATATATTTAATATTGACTGAGTAAGGCCATGTCAAAGATTTGCTAAAATTCGGGCTCAGAAAATCATATTTTTGAGAAATTCCAATTTAAAAATAGGTTATTTGTTAAAACTGCAACACATTTGATCCATAGTTATCCTGCATATATAACACATTAAAGCTGCGATTCTCCCCTTTTTAGTGATATATGAGACATCGGTGGAAAAATTCTTTTAGTTTTGTACAACAGGTCTATTTATTTTGATGTGCATGTCCAAAAAGCTAAAAGCATAAACACATTGAAAAAAATGGGGGTACCACAAGAGCTTGAACGTAGCAACAATTACCATGTCAATTCAATGGAATGATTTGTATAACTTTATTAGTAAAATGTAATATCAGTGAAAAAAATGTCAATAATATATCAATTAAATAACATAACATTTCTCATTCTCTTACTGGCCCACAGCGTAACATTGAGTAAATCTGGAGTAAAAAATAAATAAATAAATAAATACAATTTCAAGGGATAGTTTACCCAAAAACTACAATTCTGTCATCATTTACTCACACACTAAACTGGTTAAATCATAATCTGGGGCAATTCCACCGAGATTAATATTAAGCAAGCTGTTTAAGCGAGCAGCTATTTTCCATTCCTGCTCATACTTCGGTGTCGCCATGTCAGATGTCAAAACACGCATTACCATCCAGCAAATAACACGTAGCAGGCCAAAAACGTCCTTAAAGGGGGGGTACAATGGTGTTTCATGTATTCAGAGTTGTTTACAGTGTTAAAGAGATGGATTCTCATGCTAAACATGGGCAAAGTTTAAAAAATATATTTTGGACGAATAAAGGAGAATTTCTGTGCCGAAAATCTTACTTCCGGGTTGGTACAAGTTTCAGCTGTTTTTTTTTTTTCCGATTGTGGATCTAATGACGTAGATGAGAGTGGAACTCCTTATATGAGCATTTCTCTCGGAAAAGCTCGCCTGCGCACATGTCGACCAGAGGAGAGCGAGACAGCGAGACATCGGCAGCGCTGCATAGGATTTGTTCAAGAATGTCTCCAAAAAAAGTGTTTTTGGATGTGTGGGAAAGCTTACCGTGTTCAGCTTTCCAAAGAACCCAGTGTTACGGGAACAGTGGATGCAGTTTGTTTTTCCGGGGCAGCAACGGAGTGTAGCAAGTGCGGTTGTGTGTTCTGGTCATTTCAGTGACAAATGTTTTATTAATATTCATAAGCATTGATATGGTATGGTGATTAAAGTTTTTTTTTTTACAAGATCTACTTTATAGATGTCCCATTATTCAGAATAAATACCCACCGGTTTCTCTCCGGATGATAAATATGTATATGTGTTTGTCATTTCTGTTTTTGTTTGTTTATTTATAGTGTTGAAGGGTTGGGGTCAGAATCCCTTGTCTCTTCAATTCAAAATTGTATCCTTTTTAATGATTACTTTATTCCTATTAAAAGCTCACTTTTCATTCATTCTAACCTTTATTTAACCAGGATAAAAAAACTCCTTGAGATTAAAAATCTCTTTTACAAGAGTGTCCTGGCAAGTGGCAGCAGCACGGTTTAGATACAGAAACACTTACAGACAAATAGATAGACACACTTTCACGCATCATATTCAAACAACAAAATCATCGTACAAAAAACCTGGGTCCTAAATCTATTTAAAAACAGTGACAAACAGACTGCCTTTCTGCAAGGTCCTTTAAATAGCCTTTAAAAGAATAAAGTGAGACCAACTCCTTCAACTGTAGTTCATTTTGAAGCTCATTCCATGCAGATGGTGCTGCAAAGTTAAAAGCCTTTTTGCCAAAGTCAGTACGGGCTTTAGGGACTGTCAATAAATACAGATCCTGTGAGTGCAGTTGATATGTCCCTGCAGACCTCGGGGGGATGTAAATGTTCAGATAAGGAGGAAGAAGTCCTAATACTGCTTTATAAATAAAAAGATGCCAGTGCATCCAACGCCGAATGAGAGAGAGAACCACTCGACATGAGAATACAGCAAACAGTGATTAGTGAAAGATTTTAAGTTTGTAATGAATCTTAAGGCTCCATGAAACACTGTGTCCAAAGCATGAAGACACTGGGAGGTTGAATGCATATATAAAATATCACCATAGTCCAAGACAGACAAGAATGTTGCATTTACAAGTTGTTTTTTTTGCTTCAAAAGATAAACAAGACTTGATTCTAAAGAAAAAACCTAACTTCAATTTCAATTTTTTAACCAAATCTTGGACATGCAATGTAAAAGACAGTGATTGATCAATGGTAATGCCCAAGTATTTGTAATGTGACACTACTTCGATTTCTGTACCAGAAAGTGTACAAATGTCCTCAACCATTCACTAATCAAGTATATCCATGTATTCATATAGTCTCTGTGAGTGTTTAACCAGTTTCTTGTAGGTGCATTCCAAAGTGTGTCCTTGGGTTGTGTTCACACAGCCAGGGACTTTTGATGATAACTCTCTTGGGATTTAGAGAGTGATTTAAAGGACTCTGCACCCAGGTGTTGCGTATCCAACTTTCTTAGTCGGCCTGCATAACTTAAAGGTCAATGTATACATAGTTCAACCTGATGTTTGTTAAAGGCATTTCCTCATGTGCATTTCTCTAGGGAGTAAAAATGATGACTGTCGTTCCTGTTTCCCTAAGGAATGAATAGGAATTCTCCCTTCTTCTCCCCTCTTCTCTTCTTCTACCACTCCCCCTCCTTTCATCCAAATTCCTCCGTCCCACCGGCTCCCTACTCCTTCCTCTCCTCTCGCATCGCTTCCATACTTCTCTCCTTCTTCCATGATTTTAACTTTTTCCTCCCTAAGGAAAAAAAAAATGTGCGTGACTACACATCCGATTCTTCACTCTATACACTATCCCCAAGTGGGTCAACAACCCGCGTCCCCAATATCCACCAACTGGATACGCCCCGGTATGTCATGTCCGATGGCTCTGGCTAGGTTAGGTTTTTTGAGGATATTACAACAGCCCATCCCCCTCCTGGTTTTTCAAAAGGGTTCCGGGACTGAGGAAATGCACTGGCCGACGCTTGTCTGACTACCTGTCGGGCTAAGACTTCGGGACTATCATGGGAAAAGTCTGTATCCCCTGTGGGTATCCAATCACCATGCTTTCGTGATTCTACCATTGGACCGAGTATGGACCCCATTACACTTGGACAAGGGCCCCACTCGATCCCATAGCTCCGACTCAGTTTGAAAAAAACGAGTCACTATGGGTTACTTTTTAGAGCACAAACAGATAAACGCTACCTCAGAATCAAAAAAGACTCTGTGTACTAACCATAGAACTCCTCTGGTTAGGGCAGAACAAGAGTAGTTATATAGATCTTGACCAGAACGAAATTCAAGAAATAGATGCAAGCTTAGATCTGACTGGATAAAGCGAAACCCCACAAGTCTATCCACCTGACTGCGTACCAACCACCGGGTTACTCCGGTTAGGGTTAAGGCGAGAGTGGGTGTAAAGCCTCTCTTGGTACAAATTCAAATCTCCTGCTCCCTCAAGATCACGTGAGAGGGAAATGTTCAAGACACTCTCGTCAGTAGTGTACCTCAGGCTCCTTGGGTGTTTCGAATCTTTAAACACTAGACACCCTCCTCTGAGGCGATCTATCCTGGATGATAAGTCCAGGACGAGCGTCTCATAGCCAATTTCTAATCAAACTAGACCAGATCTTCAAAAACACTGTGGTTGGGCTCTGGTATAGGATTTTACCGAGATTGAAACTAACCATTCTTTCCTTTTCCATTACAGGGCGAACACTGGCAGTGCCGAACACCAAACCCAACCCCAAAAAAACTATCAGGTAAGAACATGGATAATTTCTCCTGAAACTAACCACTCTTTTTATATATTTATATATTTTATATTCGCACAAATATATTCGCTGCATCTCAGAGCAAATGATTAAAAAAGAAATTCACAGATGCGAGAAAAAAGATGTCAAACTGTCTTTTATTTTCTAATTTAATTCCTCAATCAGCGCTGGACCGGCATTTTCTGTCTTCCGCTGAGCCCTGGCCATAGACAGATCATATGTTTCACGCTGTCAATGCAGTGGTCTGCGTTGTGCTGATCTTATTCACACTATCGAGTGTAGGTGCAGCATTCTAACATTGAGTCATAATGAGCTGTTTGTGAAGAAATTATCCACTTCCAAATTTTGTCATTTTAATCACGAAATTGAAACATTAAAAACCATTTTGCTCTATGCAGCAACGAACCAACTGATCAGCTTGCAGCGTAACAACATTGAATGCTTGGCCGAACCGCTGATCATAGCTGTACAGGGCGCCTTGTTATTTTTCATCTCCATAAATATATCTAGTAGTAAAGCTAATGCAAGGGCTAGAAATCAATTAGTCTTTTGCTTGATACTTCCTTGTCATCATGGAGAGCGCAGTTCATGGTTGCATAGCAACGACAGACGCCACGGGAGAGCAAGCGCTTGTGGAAAGGAGAGAGCTTTCCACTTGTTTTTACCATAGACTGTAAAAAATAGGTTTTTACACATCTAGAGCGACGTTGTTGATTGTTTGAGCATGTGACTGCGCGTTTCTCCTTGTTTTCCATTGTTATGCGCAGCATATTTCCCGCGCGCACAAACACAGCCACAGACAATGAATTGTTCAGTTAGTGAAGAAGAGCATGATGTATTTTGTATAAAGTTTTGTTATTGACTGTTTTGAGAACTGGAAATGCACAATTCATACATACAAATCTGTAGATATTAATAAATGAAGATGATTAAATTAGACCGATGCATCAAAAGTTATCCCCCCCCAAATCATCTTTAGATTCCCAATCGGGGTCATACACTAATAGGTTGTCCCCAAAATTGAGGCCTACCATCTGGCCAGGTTTCAAGTCAAGGCCAGTGATCTCAAACTCAATTCCTGGAGGGCCACAGCTCTGCACAGTTTTGCTCCAACCCTAATCAAACACAACTGATCCAGCTAATCAAGTCTTCAGGATTACTAGAAACTTCCTTGCAGGTGTGAGTTGGAGCTGATTGGAGCTAAACTGTGCAGAGCTGTGGCCCTCCAGAAATTGAGTTTGAGACCACTGCTCTAGGCCTTACGGTTTGGCCTGCACGATGCGTTTTACACATCCTTACAATTACAATAGGGTTTCAGCATTTCATGCTTGAACCCCTAATAAGAAAGGGAGCTTTTTGCCAGTTATAGCGCCACCTATGGTCCGATCTCCATGAAACTCTGCATGCTTCTTCACCATGTTATGACACATATGCTTTCATTCAGGATTTATGGGCTTTTGAGTGTATTTTGTAACGCCCCTTTGCTAAATGACCCTGTTACAGCCAGCCAAATGCAAAAGTTCAATTTTTTTTCGATAATTATTTATCATCAGACTCCAGAGAACATTTCTGCACTGGTCTGGTTCCGATCGGGCCAAAAACCAGGGACTAGTTCGCAAAAGTAGGTTTCGGACAAAATTCGACATAGCAGAAAATTTTTCCTGCCTAAATCGAAATTGGAAAATGGTCTAAGAGTTATGAGCGATATTGTACTTTTGGTTGCTGTAGCGCCACCTATGGGCCAATCGGGGTCATACTCTGATAGGTTGTCCCCAAATTGAGGCCTACCATCTGCCCAGGTTTCAAGTCTCTAGGCCTTACGGTTTGCCCTGCACGATGCGTTTTACACATCCTTACAATTACAATAGGGTTTCAGCATTTCATGCTTGAACCCCTAATAATAATAAGAAAACTTAAGAAGAACAATAAGTGTGCTGGTTTCAGCAAGCACACTTAAAGGGTTAGTTTACCCAAAAATTAAAATTCTGTGAGTAATTACTCACCCTCACGTTGTTCCAACCCCGTAAGATCTTCGTTTATCTTCGGAACACAAATTAAGATATTTTTTATTAAATCTGAGAGCTGGATCACTCCTCCATAGGCTTCTAAGGGACTGAAACTTGCTCGCCCAGAAAAGTTATTAAAGAAATCGTTAATATAGTCCAAGTGACTACAGTGGCTCAATCTTAAGTTTATCAAGCGACGAAAATACTTTGTGTGCAAAAAAACAACAAAAATAACGACTTTATTTCACTATTCATTTCATTCTCTCTGGGCCTCGAGTTCACGTAGTGTTTTAGTGCAGCGCTTCTGTGTTGTACGTCACACGCATCACACACATGACCAGCGTTGGTCAATAGTGAGCCTATGTGGTGACTTGGAACACAAACTCGCTGCGCTAAAACACTACCTTTTACGCGTTTATCATCTTCCGGTGTCGCTCGTTGTGCATGTCGCACATGGTCACGACGCGGCTCACCGGGTGCTTCGCCGCGGCCGGCGTGTGGCAATGGGGCGTCACGATGTAGAGCTGCAGAAAGTTGACCTTGACGTCTTCGCTTCGCAGGACTCCCATGAGCGTCGGGTCAACGTCCATGTGCAGGTGGTTGAGGTTACTTTGATAGTTCACCATCTCGGTTATGGTATAAGAGGGGAACAGGGTCCCCCAGTGACCCACCACCTCCTGCAGCCCACAGCGTGACTACAGGAGGTTGACGGACGTGTCGCTAGAGGGGTGGATGTTGACAGCCACTTGATAGATGTCGGCGACTCCCTGCGTGTCGACCAGCCTCCTCAGGTCGAACCACCCTCTGTCCCTCTGCCCGAACTTGGTCAGCGTCAGGTATATGCCCATGTCCACGTCGACGTTCACGTCTTTCACCGAGCTCATGAAGAGGTCCAGCAGGAACCTCTGGTCTCCGGCCAGGACGTTCATCCTCGTCAGGTTGCCGAGGTCGTTCTTCATCACGCTGGGTCTGGCTAAGTCATGCGTCGGCAGGCCCTTCAGCTTTTGCAGACGGCGTTGATCATGCCAATGGCGTGTGCCTTCGCCACAAGATCGCTCCGGAACATGGGGGCGGTGTTGTTCGGGTTGACTGGCACGCAACTGATATTAAGAAAGTAGCCACCGACGACATAGGCCAAAACGCTGCCCATCAACCTGCAGAAGGACATGACGCCCTCCGCAGTGTAGGCGGTCAAGTCCAGCTGCTTTTTCAGTATGTGCCAGTGGTTGCCCACGAAGAGGTAGTGGACCGCAGCTTTTAGGCAGCTCACATCTTCTAGGTGGATGACGACCCCGTCGAAATCGTAGGAGTACGTCACTACCTTGCGGGCTTTCTCCAATACGGTGGCAAAGACGGGGATCCGCGGGGAATATGCACTTAACTCCTACACCCTCTGGAATTTTTTTAACTTGGTCACAAGTTAAAAAGTTGTTGAACACAAGTTGTGTTCTCTGCACATGCTACTTCAAATGGTTCAACATCCTCACTGAAAAACCTCAAGAAAAAATGCCAATAAACTACATGGTTTGACACACACACACTATTACACGTCACAGATTAAACATATATAAACACTCACATGACCATTTTTGAAACTTTTCGTCTCTGAGGAGATGGATGGTAAAGGGTGCAGAATAGATCCCATGTGCTGACAGGTGAATCTTTAAAGCCTCATGCTTTTCTCCTGGTAAGTTCAAAAGAGGAGTGGGAACCATATGCATTGATGCAGTTTGTTTTATTTTTATTTATTTTTTATTATCAGTATAACTATTACAGACATTTCGCTCAAACACAAGACTCTGACAACCCAAGTGTTATGAGCATTTAATTAAGCATTTAATTTAAGCTTTCAATTAATATTATTATTGTTTTTTAATTCAAAAAGGTAAAGGATTCACACATGTAAAGTAAAACCAAGTCCCAGACACCCATTCGATTCATTTTTATATTATTTTTTTTTATCAATATTACTAGGGTGCTCTGACAGGACTCTTTAAGAGTGGACAGATCAGGCTTTAGAATCAGCCATGAAAGACCATACTTTGGTGTATCATGTGATGCCTATGTGTCATGCGATTGTTGCGGCAAGAGTGTGGTGGACGCAAAGTGTCCATATAAGTGGGCAGGTCAGCAGTCAGTTAGCTGGACAGATGATGAGAAAGGGCACCTTTCCACATTGTTTGCTTACTACACTCAGGTACAGTTTACTCTGCAAAGGCAAAGCTATACACAAAGAAATCAGTAGCTGTCAACAGAATTGTGTCATTCTTTAACCCCCTGGGGTCGGCAGTATCGCCAGCGATACAAGCTTGCTTTTTTTCTTATCAGTGTAAAAGACTCAAAATACTCTGTTGACTTTGATTTTCCATAGGAGTTTCATACATCAATCGATCCTGTTAAGTGTGTATTATTTTTGTGTATACTCAAAACAAAGTGTTGTGCTTTTTGCCAAATAAAGAAAAATAAAAATAAACACAAAGCGAGTTCTGCCTTCTCTCTGTCAGTGAAGTCCATTCTGAAACGCATCCGAAAATGAACCATAACTCAGTGAATACTCAGTCAAACAGGCACACAGGCATGAAGCTTGAATTCTCTTCTTTTAAATGAAGCAATTTTTATAAAAAAAAAAATATTCTCAGTGTAACGGGTATATTATTTTGAAAGTAGCTTATTTTTAGGATACTCTTATTTTGGTGAGCGGTCCGCTTTTTGCGTATGCTGTGAAAGCAGTGCCCAGAGACGAAGAAGAGCGCGTGGTACACACACAGTGTCGTGATCGAGAAGATCGTTCGATAAAGTTGTTTCAATGGAAGATTATCAAGGCTTGAGTCGAATAAAGAACGACAGCACTAAGTGAGAGTGTGAACAGTGACCCACGCTTCATATTGAAGAAGATATTTTTTCCGGTTTTGTTCTGGTGGTATGTGTTGGCTGTTAGAATGACGAAGTAACATATTGTGAAGACCCCGGAAGCTGTGAGTACGTTTAAAGTGCAAACCCCGTTTGATTTTTGTCATTAAGAGACTTGTCACATGTCTTTAGTTAACAGTTCAACGGGACTGTTAATGTGTAGTTGAGTTTCCTGCACGAGTCAGAGCACGTGAGGCTGAGATCGCTGTAAAATGCACTTAATGCAGAGACTTAACTTTTTTGCTGATTCGCTGATGAAGATTGTTGTTACCCTGCCATCCAAGTGACATCTCAGTTTGATTCATCTTCAGGTTGATCCTTTTTGAGACTGTATAAAATGTTCCACAGATAAACTAAGTTGAGTGTATTTTTGAACTTGCACACTTAAATACGTGATCACCAGTTTATTTCAATGCACCCAACATCCAGACAACGCACTCTAATTCATCTTTCTATGAACTGGTATTTTTCAATTTTTTTTTCAGTGATTGAACTGATAAACGGTGAACTGTGATCATTCAAGTGGACTAAAGAACTTGAGTAACCGTGAATGACTGGTGAACTGTGAGTAAACATTTGAAGGGACGTTTCATATAAGTGCTTATTCAGAGGTGAGATTTAATGGTATGTATTTTGTTTTGTTTTGTTTTGTTTGTTGTTTTCAAATGTGATTGTTTAAAGGTGATGATTTGAAAAGGTGAGGATTTGTGGGTTTACAAATTGACATATTGCAAATGATCTCATTTTGAAGTTCCATAAGGGATTTGTTATACCTCAAGTGAAAGGGTTTTACAAATTCTGTGATGAAGTGTTGGTGTGAATTCAAAAGACAACACAAAGACTGTTATTTTATTTAATCCTTTATTTAGACAGAAGAAATAACTAATCATGAGAAAAAGACATCTAAAAGAATAAATTCTTTAATTTTTTTTTTTTTTTTTTTGCATTTATTTACAGTGTATCTTTTTGTTGAGAGCTGCCAGGGAGTGGGGGAGTCTCACTTACCTTATTAGATCTGGGGAGGGAGGAGCATTTCACACTGTGTTCTTACATATGCAGTTTCACTTCAGGAAGCCACCGTGTTACATTACCATTCCTGAAGCCTACCCTTGTCAATCTTTAGTGTTTTAACACAATAGGGTATAAAAACCACATACACACATTAGTGTGTAACGAGACTAAAAAGTTTGGGGAGCGGGGACCAAGATCCTTTCGTTGTCCAAACTTCCAGGGCAGCCATAATCCATTTCCCCTACACGACAGGCTAAATACCCCATTACATCAGTTTATGTAATATGTATGAAAAGAGAGAGATGTCAGTCGTTCTCCTCTCAGCTCATTGTGTTTTAATGTGACCCCGCCCACGGAGAGCGCGCGCTATTCAAACGCAAATGTCTGAGGCAATCCTGCAATCCTGTAATCCTGTGAAACGCCCACATCAGCTGGATAACACACACCGCGAGTTCACTTTCAGACTCATGGACTTTATGACGCTGTGAGGAATAATACTATCTTGATAATAATCCTGGAAAATTTACCTCAATAGTTCTGGAAGTTTCATTTCGAGGAGCAACGTATCCAGCTGAGGAAGAGGTCAGTTCAATATTTGCTTTGTTCTAATCGCAATAGTGTCTGTACACGCAAAAAGACTGGATCTCGTTTCTGTCTGTGAATGAATTAACAGCTTTTAGTAAACTCTATTGCTATACTGAGATGAGTAAAAATAGATAGATTAGATTATAAAGTTTTTACTGTAAAATACTGCCACATCAAATAAGCTTATAATGTTGCCAATTTCTGCTCATGTGTTAATTTTATATATAATATATGTTTTGTCAAAAATAATAAACTAAGATGTTGTTATAGTGTTTGTTCCAATGTAGGCTATATTCAAACTAATGAATCCTTAACTTTGAAATACGTATGATAAAATGTATTTTTACAAAGAAAGATTACACTGGAAATATTGTTAATTTGAATTGTTGTAATTGTATAACCTTTTTAATAAAATAGCTAAAATATATACAAGGATAGATGTAAACAAAATCTTAAAAGGTCAATATAAACCTTCTCTTTAAATAATTGTTATTGTGTTTTAATAGTGACACATTTGGGTAGAGAATATATTCCAAAAATATAAGCCTTTTCTTTAAATAATTTTTATTGTGTTTTATTAGTGACAAATTTGGGGAGAGGATAAATATTCCAAAACTGAAAATACAGTATGAGAATTAACTGCACAATTACTAGACATGTTTTCCTTGGATATTATACAATTTGAAAGCACAACTTGTGAAAAAAAAAAAAAAAAAGAGATACTTCTAACTGTGAACCTGTGAATTTGGTAGAGAGAATATATATATATATATATATATATATATATATATATATATATATATATATATATATATGTATATTGCTCTTGCATTCTTCCTTGTGGCTCAGTGACACACCTGAATGAATGGCTCATTAAGTATGCGGGCCCCATTGTCTCCTCAGGTGTGAACCACTAAATATGCATGATGGTGTTGGATCGTTGACGCCCACTCGCATATTGCCTTTCCAAACAGAAAGTGTCTTGCAAAATTTAAATCAATGTATTGTTTTATGTGAATGATTAGTTAGGATGATTTTCAGATCATTTTGAAGAAAAAACTCTAGGCAACAACATTCCTTAGTCAAAAGTCTTGTACACATATTTAGCATGTGTTTTGTGGCCTTATTTCAGAAACTTTAGTTTTTAGTTTTTTCAATAACCATGCATAAACATTATTCTCTCAAAAATACAAACATGTACATACATCTTGCTCACATATTATGGTAGCCCTGTTTGTGCTAAATAGTGTAATTACACCTTTGCCATTAATATGTTTATAAGCAACTGAAAAAAGCACGAATGTCAGGGCATGTCAGAACATCAAGGACCCCAAAAACACCTTAGACCCCTGAGGGTTTTGATAATCCATGCGATCTGTGAGATCATCGAATCCATAAGATTAAGTTAACTCAATACAATCAACTTTCCACATCCACCCCAGGCCGTTTACCTTCAGGAGTCAGAGGTACCGCGACTACTGTACTGTCCTCGCTTATGAAATCAGTCAGATGGTGGCCCGCAGGAGGGGGATCGAGCGAGATTCTTTATTGGTGTCGCTTTTCAGTCTCTCTTTAATGATAGGGTTTACGCATCTGTCAATCATCCCCGCTTGCTATTTGGGGAATGAACCCAGCGCTATGATTGGTCGAACTCTTCTTCTTTTGCTGTTGCTTGATTTGAGGAATGTGCGTGCACAGAGGCATCACCAGGTTTTTGCGTAGTTTAGAGTGACAAATCGTACCAGCGTACTTTTAAGTCAAAATGCGTATCCGCTACGCAAAATGATTACAGGTTGGCAGGTCTGCAACACTGATGTCCTTCAGTGCTTTAAATAAGATGACTTCCTTGTCCTCCCCATTAATTTTCATCCTGCAATGGAACGGTTTGAGGTTGGGCATCTTGCAAGAATGATTAATTCTTCTGCCAAAAGTGTTCATATGAGGGTGGCACTCGCAGGGGAAAGTCTGTGCATCTGTACATAGTTCTCTTTGTCCAGCTTTAAAAAAGAAGACATATCCAGGCTCGTCGTGCTGGCTCTGCACAATGGCCCTCCCTTCAGCCGCTGTGATTACCTTTCCATAGTAATCACAAAATATGTCATCTTTGTAAAACTGTCGGGTTGCGACGACTCCTATAATAAAGAGAACATTACATTTTTGAGAATGAATAAACATTATTCATGGCTGATGAAATGCAAATTTTACATTATTGTTTCTTCTGCCCTTACAAGACAAATGAAAGGTTTTTTACCTAGACCTTGCTCTGCACAAAAATCTTTGATGGCAAGCCCTGAACTGTCTGTTTGGATCAAATGTAACAAATAATACTATTGAAGAATAAAACCAAAGTTGTGAAATAATCTTCAATGTTGAACAATAAAATATATTCTTGTAAGCATGTAATAAGAACACGGTTTACTGCACTTACTTTGGAGGAGCAGCAGAGGCAGGGTCAGCTTCTTCGTCAATTTCAGACTCCTTGGGCTGGTTGGTCACAAAAAATCCACGGCGAAGAAGCTACTTTAACATGGCAAATCGAGAGCATGGGTCAGGCAAGAGCAGACAGAGATGGTTGTAGTCCCAGGATCTGTTGTGGCAGACCCACTCTCAGTGTGAATCCTTTGCTTTCTGGAGCTCGGCTTGTCTTTGTTCTGGCGTACTGTTTTTCATGCACACCCTGGACAGGTGAACAAGAAAGGTTGTCCTGCGGCTTTTGGCAAACCAAACAGTACACCACATTGCAATCAGCAGACCTTTAATGGAAAATGAAAGGATACAAAATAAATTATACAAACAATGATTTGAAAGAATGAGACATGATTTTAAAAAAAAACAATGATTTAAAATAACCTAACTATGCAGCAAATCGAGGCCTGTCCTTTTAGCATTTCCAGTGTGCTCAGTTTCAACTTTTAAAACTTAAACCAATTTAGCCTAAAAGCAAAAGAACAAACCCATGTTAACAAGGTTTTAAAACAAAGATACTGTGTTTGTCTTAAACCACAATCAAAAGTGAGACAAAAACACCCATTCAAATGTAACCACCATTACCTCTGACCTTAAAACTTATTATTTTTGGATAAAATACTTCTCTAAATGAAGGAAACACAAAGTAAAACAAAGAAACCTCTTCTGAGCTTGTTCAGCCATTTCAAATGGCAGATTCTCTCCAGATGTGTTCTGTTTAAAAAACTGTTGAAAGTGTCCCCAGCAGACAAAAAAGTCTCAGTAATTTATCTGGGTTTCTATCCAACTTAACCAATCAGATTGCAGCTACTAGAGCAGGGATGGGCAACTTCCGTCCACTGTCCTACAGAGTTTAGCTTCAACCCTAATCAAACACACCTGAACAACTAATCAAGGTCCTCAGGATTACAAGAAAATTACAGGCAGGTGTTTTTTTCAGGGTTGGAGCTAAACTCTGTAGGACAGTGGCCCTCCAGGACCGAAGTTGCCCATCCCTGTACTAGAGGCATTAAACAGCAACTTGGAAATATACTAGAGACCTGAATGTATAATTTAAAGTAAGTCACTATCTAATGCATTTACAATCAGTGCATTAAACAGCGTTGTACTTGGAAATATACTAGAGGCATTAAACAGTGTCTTACTTGAAAATATACTAGAGACCTGAATGTATAATTTAAAGTAAGTCACTATGTAATGCATGTACAATCACTGGAGACTTGAATGTATAATTTAAAGTAAGTCACTATGTAATGCATGTACAATCACTGCTCTGTGTCTTACTTGAAAGTATATTTGAGACTGCATTAAACAGTGACTCACTTCAAAATTGAATAGAGGGCGTGAACATCATTTAGAGTAAGAGACTATTTAATACTTGTAAAATTACTTAAAATTACACCTCCACCCCCTCCTTTCAATTTTGAAATAAGTGTACATGCATTACATAGTGGCTTACTTCAAGTTATATTCAAATTGACAGCTTCTGCAAGCAACTCCCTCATGCTCTCAGTACTGAGTTCAGCTTTGTTGGATGCAGACATCATTGTGCTTTTGCTCTTCAAACTTTTCTTCAAGATCGATCCTAAACAAAAATGCCTGTTTCAAATTGCCCGCTTTGTACGTGGATGTATGCTCGGATGAGCCAGCATCTGGTAGTATATCACAAGATTCAGAACAAGGAGGAGAGAAAGCTTCTGCTGTCACTGCAGTCCGGGAGGGTAAATATCCAGAGTTGCCTTTGCCCAGTTGCTGGCTGTGGGAAGGCAACAACCTGGATAGACCGGCACCTCAAATTGCACACGGAGCTGTCCAGTTCTGAAAAGGAGAGCGCAGTCTTGTTGTGCAAGAGATCGAACAGCTTGCAGCACTTAGGCCCTTCTGCCCACACTTCCACCGTGCAGCCGTCGTCCAGCGATTTGGATCCCTCCACCAGCCAGCAGCCACAGGATCCTGACGAAAGCGATCATGGGTCGACACTGAGTGAGAACACTTGCATTGTTTTAACTTGATGTTTTCTGAAATGTCATTGTCAGTGTGCATTAAACAGTGACTTCAAAATATACTAGATACGCGAATGTATAATTTAAAGTCACTATGTAATGCATGCACAATGAGTGTGTACAGTGTGTTGACTGACAATTGGCTCTCCTCATTATTCTTTGTGCACAGAAAACATCATGGAGGAGTACAAGATAAATCTTTAAAGCACATTGACAATGTCAATGCAAAAATGTTCCGTATTAAAAAATGTCTCACATACATGGCTCAGGGAAAGTCAAAACTGAGCACCCTGGTGTTTTTGAATGAAACAAGCAGGATCCATGCGCAAGTAATTTTCTTAGTATATGTGCCTCTTGTAATAATGTTTAAAAAAAATACTTTTTTTGTTTGTTTGTTTTTATAATTTGTTTGTTTGTGTGCAGGTGGGTCAGCTCCTTGCGCCATGCACATATGAAGGAGACCACTATTGATTATTATGTACAGAATGTTTCACATTTCATTACGTACATCTCAGAAACTCCTCCACCTTCCAAGTCTTAATTGGTCTTCAGCGGGAGATGCAGACTGTAAATAAGTCTTTGAAGAGAAAAGTGGCCATGCACCGGACATCGGTGAAGACCCAAAAGCAGCATAGGGTCCTGAGCAAAGGCACTATCCTGAAGTGCCTGAGCCAGGCCAAGCAGGCCATCCCCAATATTCTGAGTAAGTTTTTCCCCCATTTAACTCATTGTACTGACATATTGTAAAATGCAGAAGAAATGTGCGACATGAACTCTGAGATTGAGCTCTGTGTTGTTTATAGCCCTCCTGGAAAGTGACGTGGCCACCACAGCTCTTCAGTGGGAGTTTTATGGCCACATGTCTGCATACCTGGCAGCCCTCTATGGTCACCGAGGGGAGGTCTTCCAGAACATGACAATAAAGGAGGTTGAGGAGGCCCAGGAATCCCCATCCGACGATGTATTCTTGATCAACGTGAGTGTATTACTTCCTTTTTATGCATCAGGTGACCTTAATTTGTTTGATCTCTGTTCTGATTTGCCCTGTTTTTTTGTTTTGTTTTTTTGTCAACAAGATCCAGTTCCACAAAACCAACCAAATGTTTGACCCAGCACAGATAGCCGTAACCAGGGAGGAGTACGAATGGATGCAGCGCTTCCTCAAAATAAGGAGAAGACTTCCCGGTGGCAGCACTGCCAAATACTTTTTTTTTACTTCTTCTCCAAACGTCTGCAAAAAGCTTGTGACATACTTCCGTAGCGCTTGGAAGGCGATGGACCTAGCTGGCAGCCCAAACTTCACTGACATCAGAAACTCAATCGCCAGTCATGTAAGTGTTTTCTCTCGTGAGGGAGGGGGGGGGCACATTTCAGAGACATTCAGTTAGGTGTTGTATCCTCAAACTGTTTTTGTTTTCTCCTTCTTTCTCTCTATTTCTAGGCCAAATTCACTCATTCGGAAGCCGAAAGAATGAAAATTGCTAAATTCATGTGCCACGACGTTCAGATGGCGGACAGGTTTTGTGTGACTAACTTGTCCGCCAAGCAGACTGTTGAGCACCGGAGGCTTTTCGAGGCTGCGCTGGAAGGGGAGGACGACAGTACAGCGGGGGTCAAGCGAGTACTCCCTGGCCGGAAAACGGACAAACCTAGGAAGAGGGTGAAGGCATCCGAAGAAGCCTCGGGTGACACATCAGGCTCTCCTGAGATGAGTCCCGAGACCAGCCAGGTAAATAGATATCCTGTAAACATACTGAGTCTATAATACTGTATTTATTGGCACAATGATGATCAATCCTTCACCATGTATTTTCTTTGGAAGGGTGAAGAGGGCCTGTCCAAAGGTGATGCACCAGGGCAGAGTGGAGAAGGCTCAGCGACAAGCAGCCAGGAGGGTTCGCCAGTCCCCTCGCCAAACAACCCCCCGATTGTTGTGATTTCCCCATTGCAGTCAATAAGAAGAAAATTGAGACCACAAAAAATGGCCCAGCTGAAGAATGTCAACGAGAAGGTGAAGAGGGCCATTATAAAGCAACGTGTGAAAAAGTAAAGCATTTTTGCTCCCCCTTTCCCTCCCCCAGATTGACCAGTAGTCCAGACAAAGTAGCGTTTTACGACAGACTTATTGTAAAATAATTTTTTTCAGCATAGATCTTTTCTATGAGGTGTCCAGAACAACATACTAAAAGTCCTAAGAAATCCTAGTTGAGGAAATATATTAAATTCTCATCAATCCGAGATGTGTGCCAATAAGGCCAGGCAACAATACACCCCAATGGGGGCTATTTTTTTCCTTTACTCCTATCAAAATGAAACTTTACACAATGAAAGTACCCATGAAAAGTAAATTTTTTTGTATTACAAGTTTCTTTGAAAATAAATTTTAATATGCAAATGAGCTATAGACTAATCGAATATGCCCAAAATACACCCAAATAGGCTTCATTTTTTTCTTTACTCCTAACACTAAAGCTTATAAATCATACAGAATGAGTTTTTTTTTTTTTATGTAAAATTGCAGAAAGATTTGTCTAATAGTAAGTTTTTTTATTTATTCAAGTATTAACATATTATGCGTATATATATTTATAATTTTCTGGATTAGACATTAAGAAATGTCTTTCTTCTATTTTCATACTGTTAGACTGAATCTGTAACCTTTTCCTTGCGAGCCATGGCTAACTCTTTCACTTAAATACTTCATGATTGGCGCCCACATGTCTGTAGCCCAAGCTCACATTTCAATCATTCATTTCAGGATTGGAATGTTGGCCATGTCTAATGCCTGGTTCAGATTACACGATTTTGACTCCTAAAAATCTTGTCATGTCGTGGACAAGAAACATGTCAGACCTGAGTTATTAAATGTTATTAAATGTAAAACACTGGTGGTAAGAAATCTACTGTTTGCATCATATTAAAACGTACAGTTTCCTCCTCTTTGTTTAGAGCGATCCGCATGCTTGAGGCTCTTTCCCCCTGCACGCCGACCACAACCCTTTCTCCCAGCTCAGTGCGGTTGACCCACTCTTCGTCCTGGAAAACATTGAAAATGTTTTACTTAATAATGCATACATGCGCAAATATTACAGTATATCACAAGTATAAACTCGTTAAAATAGATGAACTTACCGCCAAGGCTTCCACAGCTCGTGGACACTACATATGTTTAAAGACCAACAGCGCTTCACAGAAGTAACGGTATAAGGTCTTGTCCGTCCTTGGGCCCTCTTTGTTCATCTCCAGGTCCCCGCGGATCCTGAGGACGTCAGACTTAGAAGCCCTTAAGATCCTCTGGCAATCTTCAATGCCAGGAGCTGGCTGAACGAACCGTCTGTTTGGATTAAACATAACAAATAAGACTATTGAAGAATAAAACCAAAGCTGTGAAATAGTCTTCAATGTAGAATAATATAAAATATTACATGACAATAAAAAAAATAAGTACACCGTTAACTGCACTTACTCTGGAGGAGGAGGAGCAGCAGCAGCAGAGGAAGAGGAAGAGCCAGCGTCTTCAGCTTCTTCGATATCCTGGGGCTGGTTTTTGACAAAGAATCCACGCCGAAGAAGCTCCTTCAACATGGCCATGCGAGAGCGTGGGTCAGGAAGGATCTCACAAAGCTGGTTGTAGTCCCAGCATCTGTTGTGGCGGACCCACTCTCTGTGTGAAACTTTAGCTTTCTCTAGCTCTGCTTCTCTTTGTTTTGGAGTGCTGTTTTTCATACACACCCGTGACAGATGAACAGAAAGGGTGTCCTGCGGCTTGTGGCAAAGCAGACAATACAGCAAACGGCGATTGGCAGACCTTTAATGGAAAATGAAACGATATAAAATAAATTATAAAAACAATGATTTGAAAGAATGATACACGATTAAACAAAACAATAATTTAAAATAAACTAACTATGCAGCTAACTTAAACTTTGCTTTGAAACTTTTTTTAACATGGGTTTGTTCTTATCTATTAAGCTTAGCTATTAGCTATTGAGCTTAGCTATTAAGCTATGTTCTTAGCTATTTTGCTCAAAAGCTAATAGCATAATTGAGTCTTAAAACACAATCAAAAGTGAGACAAAAACACCCATTCTAATGCAACCACCATTACCATTCGCGAAAAACCAAACGTCCCCATTCGTTCAGTGAGCGTGGCGGACACCTCTGACCTTAAAACTTATTATTTTTGGATAAAATACTTCTCTAAATGAAGGAAACATCTTCTTAAGGAAACACAAAGTAACACAAAGCAACAAAGAAAACACAATCCTTACCGTTTCTGAGCTTGTTCAGCCATTTCAATGTTCAGTGTTTTCTTCCGATGTTGTCCGTGAAAGAAACTGTTGAAAGTGTCCTGAGGAAAGTTCTCAGTAATCCAACTCAGCCAATCAGATCGCGGCATCCCCACTAGCCCCCAAGTAAACTAGCCAAACAGGTTTTAGAATCAGCTACCTAGGCTAGGTGTTAATGGGCCATCAAGATCCACTGGTTTACATTAGTCGAGTTTATGAAGACACAAACATGTCCCTGTGGAGTTAATTATGTACATTGAGGATATTTAGATAGGTAAGATTAAGAATCCATTAAGTGAAAACCATGTTTTGAGGTTACAGTCTTCATTGTGGACTGTATTGTGGTTGGGGGCCCTTTGCTTGTGGGGACATAGGGTCTAACCCAGCTCAGACCACCTTATGGGATCACACTAATGTTATGGTCCATCTGAAAACTATTTTGACCTGGACAGATAGGCTGCACATATTATTTGACCCTTGTTAAATAGATTACACATGGGCAAATATGGATTATTTGTACAAATCAGTATGCTCTTTGTGAACTTATAAATGCAGTGTTCCATTTTTTCCCACTTTGCAATAAATGGCGTATTAAGATTGCATGTGCCAAGTTGGAGGAACCTCCAGCCTCGATCACCTATACATATGCTAATGACTAAGGTTAATAGGCCATCAGAAGGCACAGGTAAGGTCATTGCAGGAGATATCTCACAGAAGCAACAGCTCCAGGCATCTCTACATTGTGTTTGTTACCTTTTTAAATGTAAGTTATTTCATCTTTATATAATGAATATTTCATCTTTATTTCACAGTTGTGCATGATCCTTTAAGACTTTGTAAATGTAATAACTTAATTTACCCATTCATAGATGGTGTTGTTGGAAAGCCCCCTGTGCACCTCAAATGTGTCTCATTTGAGGCATCATTTGAGGTCTGCACATAAGGTTCTGAACCTGGAGGAGCGTCAGACACTTCTCAGGTTGGCCAGAGGACGGGTGAAATTGCGGAATCTGAGCTGCCCAGTGTGTTCCATCAAGTTTACTTTCGTTGAGAGGCACTTGATCAGACAACACTCTGTTCTAACAGTAAGTAATCTCAGTAATCCCCCTATCCTAATTCAAAAGCTTGCTGTTGGTTTAAGAAAGATATTCTAATAGTTGTGTAATGTAATCATTCATTGTATCACATTGTTAATGTGTTGTTACAACTTTATTGCACTAATATTACAATGTCCTTACAATGTGTTTGTTGTTGTTTTACACTAAACTGTATTTTATTTTATTTTTAGGATCCTGTGGTTAGAAACCTAATCAAAGGCCTAAAGTGGAAGATGTCAATGGATGAGCTTGCTCGGCTGAGGGAAACAAATCCCGAGACTCCAATGTCCAGCACTTTGGATGTTATTGAGAGCTTAAACCAGGCAGACCAAGTGCCAGCTCCCCAGGATCACCAAGTAGAGGATTCTTTTTTCGGTAAGTAAACAAACCTGCAATCTTATTTGAACATGAATATTTTTGTACAGAATTTAACTTTTTTTGCATTGGTTGGTCTACCAGATAATGAAGGTGATTACCGGGCAGCCGACTCACAGGATGAGTCTGTAAGGATGCCGGGTAAGTGTTATTTGGTCAGAACATTCGTAATCAGGCTCTATTGTATTATCTAAATGGGCTGTTAAAACTGAAAGGTTTGTTTTTACAGAGACATATCCTGAGTTTGTCACCCTCAACCTGCAAGACCTCCTGGATTTGGACTAGATTGCAGGGTAAGTTTTATTTGGTCAACCAATTTGTAAACAGGCTCTATTGTATTATTATCTAAATGGACCGATAAAAGTATATGATTTGTTTTTTACAGATCCTGCTCAGGACTGGGAGACTTGGACCTCCTGTCTAGATGTCTAACACTTTTTAATTTGTTTTATTTTATTGCACTTTTTATATATATACTTTTTTATTATGTTTATTTACTATTTACATTTTTAAAACATTTTTAATATATTTATTGCAAATCTTAAATTTTTAATGGAACCTATTTATCTACATCTCTATGTGTGTGTGTGTGTGTGTGTGTGTGTGTGTGTGTTTAATATCACGAGTGTATACATTTTAAGATTATTTACTCAAGCTTTGCACTAAATGTTTCTGTTTTAAATTTAATAAAAGGCTTTAAATACACTGTCTCATCTATGTTGTAAGCACACAGAACATCTTGAATGATTGAGTACATAAGCAACCTATTGGACTTGGACAGATATGCTGTACATGTACAGCATACATGTACAGCATACATGAACCAGTCCAATAGTTTGTACTTCACCCACTGTGCTCCACCTGTAACTTATCTGACAGTGAGCAGTCTGTATACAGTCCATTTCAATAATAAAGATGCATCATTAATAGCTCTCAAGTACATCAGTGTGTCTATATTGCATTTACTGTGTGATTTGCAGTAGGTCTTACCCAATAAAAGCACTGTAATTATGAAATATGACCTATTAATATAGGATATTTAGATATATAAGATAGATGAAAGCCATTAAGTCAAATAATATGTGCAGCCTATCTGTCCAGGTGAAAATAGTTTTCAGATGGACCATAACATCAGGGTGATCCCATAAGGTGGTCTGAGCTGGATTAGATCCCAGGTCCTCACGAGCCAAGGGGCCCCAACCAAAAGACAGTGCACACTGACCACTTCCCCACAGAAGACATGAAAACTTCCCAGTAGATATGCTGTACATGTAGCATATATGTCCCAGTCTAATAATTTGTATTTTATCAAAGTAGGTTTCACTGTACTTCGTGGACACAATGATGAAAAATAGGCACTTAGGTGGATGAATAGGCTGTCCGTGGGATGAGAGGAAGACTACGGTGAACAGTAGGCACTTAGGTGGCGCTTTAGGCACTTCGTGGACACAATGATGAAAAATAGGCACTTAGGTGGACGAATAGGCTGTCCGCGGGACGAGAGGATGGCCCACAAAGTGCCACCTAACTGCCTATTCCCATGTCCACGAAGTGCCTAAAGTGCCACCTAACTGCCTACTCTTCATCACTATGTCCACGAACAGCCTATGTCGAATAGGTTGCAGGATGGACGTCTGGAAAGCAGGGGTCAAAAGGTCGCAGGGGCTCCAAATTTGACACAGTGGTAGTCCAGGGGCCCCTGGGTTTCAGGGTCCTAGATGGGTGTTTAAATTTTCCCTGCACTCTAGAGACCTGTCCTCCTGATATGTGGCAGTGGGGCCTATAGGCTACCAGGATGCGGAGTTTGGGGCCCCTCGGACCCCCGGGGGCCGAACAGTAGCCGAGGACACGTGCAACTTATTGCATGCGTTTTCATAGGTGGTTCGTGGGACATTAATAATAAATAATAATAATAACTTTGACTTTTATAGCGCCTTTCAAGAAACCCAAGGCCGCTTTACAAGGGGTGGGAACTGGTTGGGGGGGGGGGGGAGGTTAGAGACCAAAGGCCTCTGTGAACAAGTATGCCTTGAGATGATTTTTGAAGGACAACAATGTGGGGGCATGACGTATGTGGAGAGGTAGTTTGTTCCAGAGGGTGGGGGCAGAAACACAGAATGCTCTATCACCAAAGGTCCGTAGCCTGGTGCGAGGAGTGGCAAGCTGGTCCTTGTCAGAGGATCGCAGGGACCTTGGCTGTGAGCAACGGTGGAGGAGATCTGCGAGGTACTGGGGTGCAAGTCCATGGAGTGATTTGTAGGTTAGGAGCAAGATTTTGTATGAAATGCGGGATTTGACAGGGAGCCAGTGAAGCTTCTTGAGTGTGGGGGTGATGTGCTGCCATGGCTTCGATCGTGTCAGGACCCTGGCAGCTGAGTTTTGGACATACTGCAGTCTATCCAGGGTCTTACTGGGCAGACCATACAGTACACCATTGCAGTAGTCCAAGCGGGATGTGATGAAGGCATGGATGAGTGTTTCAGTCACAGAGTCAGAGAGTGATGGCCGGAGTCTGGAGATGTTTTTGAGGTGAAAGAACGCCGACTTGGTGGTGGTTTTGATATGGGCCTGGAGTGAGAGTATGGGGTCCAGGATGACACCAAGGTTGCGTACCTCTGGGGATGGCCTGATGGTATAGCCATCCACAACCAGGAAAAGATCACTAACCTTCTTAGCCAGTGATGGGGGGGCCACCACCAAGAGCTCCGTCTTCTTATTATTAAGTTTGAGTAGGTTGGCAGTCATCCAAGTTTTTATTTTATGCAGGCAGTCGACAAGGGATATGGGAGGAAGCTGAGCCGAGGGTTTGGTGCTTATGTAGAGCTGTGTATCGTCAGCATAGCAGTGAAAACTGAGTCCATGGTGACGAATGATTTGACCAAGGGGGAGCATGTAAATGGTGAACAGAAGGGGGCCAAGTACCGATCCCTGGGGCACACCATGATTGACTGGAGCAGGGGTTGAATTTGAGTCTTTGATGGTGATGTATTGTTTCCTACTGGAGAGGTAAGACTGAAACCAGGAAAGAGCAGAGTCAGTGAGTCCTAAGTATTCATGAAGGCGGTTGAGGAGGATGGCGTGGGAGACAGTGTCAAAAGCCGCAGAGAGGTCCAGGAGGATGAGGAGACTGATGAGACCATTATCGGCAGCTGTGAGGAGGTCATTCATGATTTTGATGAGGGCGGTCTCGGTGCTATGGTGGGGTCTGAAGCCAGATTGGAAGGGTTCACAGAGCTCATGGTGGGACATGTGTTGCTGTAGCTGAACAGCCACAGCTCTTTCCAGAATTTTGCTGAGGAAGGGAAGGTTGGATATAGGGCGGTGGTTGCTGGGATCATCCGGGTCCAAGCCAGGCTTTTTCAGTGTGGGGATCACCACAGCAGTTTTGAAGCTGGTGGGGACCACCCCTAGTGCCAGCGAGATGTTGATGATACTAGCCATGGCAGGGCACAGGGTAGGCAAACATGCCTTTACCAAGGTAGTAGGCATGGGGTCCAGCTTGCAGAAGGTGGACTTAGCTTTAGACACCAGGTCCATGACTTGGTTGCGTTCCAGGGCGGCAAAGGAGGAGAGAGAGCACTGTGGTGGGTGAACTGAGGCAGTTGAGTTGAAGTCCAGCAGTTGATGGGCAGGAATGGACGGAATTCCTGTCTGGTGAAGCTGCTGATAAATGGTGTCCACCTTTTCCTAAAAAAACCTGCTGAATTCTGAGCAGAGTTCAGCAGCATCAGTGGGTTGGGGGGCATCTGGGGGGCGGAGAAGATGGTTGATCGTTGAGAAGAGACGCTTGGGATGGTTCTGTTGATTATTGATGAGAGTGGAGTAGTATGATGTTTTTGCCTGAGAGAGAGCTTTTTTGTAGTCCCTGACATGGTCTTTGAAGATCTCGTGATGGACAACAAGGCCAGATTTTTTGTGCAGTCTTTCAAGCCGCCGCCCAGCCGCTTTCATGAGGCGGAGCTCAGGGGTGAACCAAGGAGCTGGCTGGGTGAAGGAGATGGACCGGGTCTTCAGAGGGGCTACTGCATCCAGGCTCAGAGAGAGGGCGGTATTGTAGTGCTCCACAAGGCCATCTGCAGTATGGCAGGTAGGATGCAAGGCAAGGTGTGTTGCAAGCATGTTTGACAGCGTGGGTGTGGACACGCGCCTGATGTTCCTGAATGTGATTGTTCGTTTAGCACGGTGCTTAGGTTGTGGCATCGGTACAGAGAACTGGACGGCATGGTGGTCCGACACAGCGAGGTCAAGGCACTCGAGGTGAACAGGGGTTAAGCCAAAGGTACACACCAGGTCCAAGGTATGCCCTTTGACATGTGTGGGACCCTGCACATGCTGTGACACATTGAAACAGTCCAGGAGAGACAGGAACTCAGCAGCAAAAGGGCAGCTGCTAGAGTCCACATGGATGTTAAAATCTACCATAATGATGGTGGACGGGGACATGGGGCAGACAGCTGTGAGTAACTCAGAAAACTCAGAGAGAAAAGTGTTGGAAGCTTTTGGAGGGCGGTAGACAAGGACTACCTGGAGCTGTGCAGCCCCAGCCAACACAAAATGAATATATTCAAAAGTTGCTGAGTTTGTGGGGAGCTCCTTAACAAGGATGTCAGAGCGGTGAATAACAGCCAACCCACCACCACGGCCCTGACAGCGAGGCTTTTGGATGTAAACATAGCCTGGGGGTGTGGCATGGTTGAGTGATAGGAAATCCTGCTGAGCTTGCCATGTCTCTGTCAGGCACATTGGACCAAAAGGTCTGTTTGGCAGGGGTCAAAAGGTCGCAGGGGCTCCAAATTTGACATGGTGGTAGTCCAGGGGCCCCTGAGTCAGGATCCCGGATTTCAGGGTCCTAGGTGAGCCCCGAGTCTTTTTCTTAACCCTACCCTATCTTTTCAATGTGCCCTTTGGAAAGGGTCTCTCTGTCTATAAGCGCAAGAGGCCTTTGTGAGAGATTTTGACAAAGCAGGCCAAAAAAAATTCCCTTCGCTCTAGGGACTCGTCCTCCTAGTATGTGGCAGAGGGGACCCTAGGCTACCAGGATGCGGAGTTTGGGGCCCCTCGGACCCCCGGGGGCCGAACAGTAGCCGAGGACACGTGTAACTTATTGTAGGAGGAGATCGTAGGAGGAGATCGTAGTAGGAGGAGGTCATATTCCTCCTCCATCTCCTCCTCCTCCATCTCCTCCTCCTCCATCTCCTCCTCCTCCTTCATCTCCTCCTCCTCCTCCCCCCCTTCAACCTACTGTAAGTCGATGAACCATCACAAGAGACTTGGAAATATATTATGAAGGTTGAAAAGTTACCTAGTGCTGCTTTAATGATACGGTCAGAATAATCAGATTTCCCTATTGTACATTGTTACACAGTTACGCACTGAACATGTAATAAAATGTTAATTAACTCATCTTTCACGAGTTCACACTTGCATATAATTTGAAGGGGTAAAGTTTAATGCGTATTTGGCGTGCTGTCCGGAGGGAGGGCTCCGAGCTCGGAGTTCGGCCCGAACCCAGAGTACTGCCCCCGTATGTAAGTGTTTAGGACTAGAAGCGTGGAGAAGGGGTGGTGGAGGGATGCTGCAAAAACTGTCAATGGAATGAGGTGAGACTGCTGAGTATATATA
This sequence comes from Vimba vimba, assembly GCA_022828995.1. Classification (NCBI taxonomy): domain Eukaryota; kingdom Metazoa; phylum Chordata; class Actinopteri; order Cypriniformes; family Leuciscidae; genus Vimba; species Vimba vimba. The sequence continues at coordinate 44,128,883 of CM040821.1, forward strand.
CACCTCTTACCATTGATTGCTGAGTGCTCTCCACTTGTGTTAATTATCTGAACGTGCTCCTCCCGAACCTTGTTAATAAAACATAATTTCACGAGTTCACACTTACATATAATTTGAAGGGACAGAGTGGAGAAGGCTCAGTGACAAGCAGCCAGGAGGGTTCGCCAGTCCCCTCGCCAAAAAAACCCTGATTGTTGTGATTTCCCCATTGCAGTCAATAAGAAGCAAATTGAGACCACGCCGCATTTCACCCCTAAGGGTCGGGCAGGTTAAAAAAATGGCCCAGCTGAAGAATGTCAACGAGAAGGTGAAGAGGGCCATTATAAAGCAACGAGTGAAAAAGTAAAGCCTTTTTGCTCCCCCTTTCCCTCCCCCAGATTGACCAGTAGTGTTTCATTTATTTTTTGCAGTATTTCTTACATCTTTTTTGTTCTTTATTTTTGTTATATACTTTAATAAAAACACACTAATAACAATATGATATAGTGTTATTAATAATAAAAGTAATTATTTTGTGTGTGTGTGTGTGTGTGTGTGTGTACATGTTTTTCTATGCTGGTGAGGACTTCAACCTGAATGCAGACTGACTCTTGGGGACCCGTTGCCACCGTTGGGACCTAAACTGAAGTTCCCATGAGGAAACAAGCTTATAAATCATACAGAATGAGTTTTTTTGAAAATGTAAAATTGCAGAAAGATTTGTCTAATAGTAAGTTTTTTTTATTTATTCAAGTATTAACATATTAGAGTATTAAAGGAGCTGTATGTAAGAAATGTATTTCAAATAATCATAAAATGGCCCTGATATGTCACTAGACATTAAGAAATCATGTTCATTTCAAATACTTATATCACTGACAACAGTAGTACGGCCAGGATATTGTCATTTAAAAGTGAAGTTGCAGCCCTCAACTGATGTTGATGATGTCATGTTGTGTTTTGGCCTGATGCTCCACCCTCCACCTATCTACCAATCACGAAGTCAGTTGTGTTTAAGTATCCGGGTTGCCAGCTCTGCTCTATTTACCACAGCTGCAGCTCCAAAGTGTTGGATAAAAAATGTCTAACGTTACGAAACCTAAAAGACCTCGTTATGAATCCGAAGTATGCAAAACATCTCTCATGAAGCATAAACATAATTAACAGAAAAAAAACTTACTGTGTAGGACTTGTCACTTGCCATTGGATGCTCCTTGTAGCAGCCTACGTTCCTGCTGGATCCTGCAGCCTAACTGGCAACCTCGAGTCGGGGGGGGGGGGGGATACACCGCTCTACAGTAATTTGAAAGTGATTGCAGTACCAGTTTTGGCCACAATCTTACATACGGCTCCTTTAAGCGTATATATATTTACAATTTTCTGCATAAGACATTAAGCAATGTCTTTCTTCTATTTTCATACTGTTAGACTGAATCTGTAACCTTTTCCTTGCGAGCCATGGCTAACTCTTTCACTTAAAGGGACTGTAAGTAGGAATTTCTCCCATCTAGTGGTGAAATTATATTTTGCATTCAAACGAATAATGCTCTCCAGCGCCTCACTTTTTCAAATGAGCGTTGCATCTACGGTAGCCGTTATGTACCAAAAAGCTATGACAGCATGTATAATATGTTATAATAGCACTTCGAGTTTTCCTTCGGGTGAACAGGTTTGAAATTTGAAACAACGAAAAAAGAATGTTACAGTATGAATTACTGACTGTGAAAAACATTAACTAAGGTAGTGATAAAGCCTTCTTTACTCGTTATATTTTTTGAAGTACTTGCGTTGTTAGATATCATCATCATCAGATCCTTCTCTAATGTTACTTTACTCAATAGCTGCTACTCATCAAAGAGCCTGTTTAACTTTTACTATAAATGTTCTTCTGTCTATATAATAAAGTTCACAACAAAGCAGTGAAAAATAAGCTTGTAATTAAGACCGTAACATTGACTTACCTGTCGAGAAGAAAGCAGGCAACTTCAGCGTCTCTTTTGAAAGCTTTCTCCTACATTAGCTATCCCGACATTAACCCTTGTTTTTGTAATCTCCGGTCACGTTTCCTTTTACGGTCTATTTTGGACTTTTTCGACGACGAGGACTTATCCTGTGACTCAGCATATGTATGAATGAACGGTGTATAAATAACCGTGCAGTGCAGCCTTTTAAACTTGCCGCGGCAGTGACAAGCGCCTCTCTCTGCTCTGCTCCTCCACTTCTGCTGGCTTCAGTCATGTGACGCTGGCTCTGAACGAAACGCGTTGTGGAAACGCGTTGGTCTAGTACTTTTTGTCCCTCTCTGCTATTATAGTTTTTCAAGATGGCTGAACTACATGGAAGCCTCCGTGGACTTACCCGTCCCATGTATATAAAGATAATAAATTCTTCGTTTACAAGGATTAGTCTGATCATTGGCATAGGTATTTGTACATCATTGAGGGCATATTTATTAATAAAAATATTGATTTTAGATAATAAAATACCTAAAAAGTTACACACAGTCCCTTTAAATACTTTATGATTGGTGCCCACATGTCTGTAGCCCAAGCTCACATTTCAATCATTCATTTCAGGATTGGAATGTTGGCCATGTCTAAATCAGTAACTGAATATACGAACTGTGTTTTTTTTTTTAGTACGAGAGCTTTTAGAGAATCAAGATTTGTTCGTTAAAAACGTTGTTTTCGGGTGCTTAGTGAATGAGACCAAATGCTTTAGGGCCTGCTTAATCCAGCAAGACCATTTATCAGAACAGTCAACAATAATCATCACAAGTTTTTTATTCTTCTTTGACGGACCCAAATTGGACAGATACACTTTTATATGTTGCTCTGCTCCAGTCACGGTGTGATATTAGTTGTAATAGTGGTAAATGGGCATCTATATTTTTTATTATTATTTTGTAATTAGATTTACTCATATTAAAATGCATCACATGAGTTTTACTGGTTATATTGGAAATTTATATATATATTTTTAAATGAGGAGACCATAATAATATATTATTATATATTATATGGTATTGAGCTGTTGTAACATAATCTGAGTAAGAACAAACTGTACATGTGAAATTCTTCATTTTGCAGAGTGTTCCCATTGATTAACGGACAAGGGCTGCCATCTTGTGGACACACACGGGTCATGCACTTTGCACCCATTCTACGTGTGTGTATACATCATAATGTTTTGTGATTCAAAATGTATTGGTTGACCATGATTGAGGTCACTTTTACTGTTAAATTAAGAGGTATTTCAAATGAATGAGTTATTATTTAACAGTGCGATTTTGAATATGTACATTTAACAGATAACTGGACATTTTAATGTAGTCACATGCATATGCAGTAAAGGTTATTAGTATTTATTTATTTTGAACAGCACTATTGGAAATAACACAGAAGCATTACGTTAAGTGAAATCTCACCCGTTATGTACTGACTATGTGTTTGTATCACAGGTTCACCATTTCCACAGGTGTCAAAACAATGTCAAGTTGAAGAAAGTGGAAAGAGGAAATCAGGTAAGTTTGTTACACTTTATTTAACTATAATATTTAAAAACATGTCTTGGATCAGTTTAGATGCCATGAATAGAACATATCAAAAACACAATTTAAATTTCAACGATAATTCATAGGATATGAAACAGACATGGTGGGAAGAATGAGACACGTGATTAGGAAAAATATACCTCAATGGAACATCTGTATGTATGTATATATATATATATTTCACCAGGAATAATCCATTTTTCAGGCTTCTTAGGTAATAAATAACATCTTCTGGGCCTGGGAGGGTTTTCTCCCTGTAAATATTATTTTTTTTGTACATCACTAATTATTTTTTTAGCAATCATTTCATATAGTATCTCTTCCACCATGATTCTGGTTTGTGGATATATGTCTCCCTCTAGTGGGCAATAGTGTTCCTTCACTGCCAACTGTCTCTGACCGCTTTGCAATAGAGTGGGATCAGGAGGGATCCCGTCACAGACTCCTGCTTACTCTAGGATTTATACTTTTGTCATTTCAGGTCCCAGGATCACCCACAAGAAAGGACACACTATCAACAAGTTCCTGCGGCAGATACCACGTTCCCTGGCTCATTATATTGATTTTATTGTAGAGACAATTATTTGACTTACATTAGTTGAAATAGCCATTTACCCAATTTAATTTTAACTCATTCATGCTAACTCCAAACTTGCGTGTCAAAACTGTTATCTGTGTTATGGCGGCTCGGGGTGGGGATAGCTGTAACAGTTTATTAAAATGGTCCAAATAACTCCTATTGACGATTCCAGTGAGTCCAGATCTATCCACTCAAATCCTCTGAGGCAAAGTCACACAAGTTTTTTTGTTGAACTTTGAGGGATTTATTCATGAAACGTGTTTCCGTCTTAGTTTATCCACCTCAATTGAGCGCATACGTTTTTTGTGCACAATTTTTTTTTTATTTGTTCAGCGTTTTCAAAATTCTCAAATTTCACATGCCTCTGTTTTTCAGACGAAGATGTCGGAGGGTGAGCGGCCATTTGAAAATGTGCAGGACGACGTCGATGCTGACGGAGAAGATGTCCTCAGCATGGAGGAGGAGCTGTGCTTAAGGCTCGACACTATGAGGGAGTTTTTCCTCCAGCAGCTGAAGGCCATCAGAGAATCTCTGTTTTCTTCTCAGAGATGCAGGAGGAGTTAAAAGCCTTCAAGGAGTCCATCTTGATGGAGGAGCTAAGTTTCTACACAGAGAGGCTAGAGGCACAGGTAAAATCTGACCTCCAGCTGCTGGAGGAACACTTTAATTCTGCACTAAACACTAAAACATTTGAGGATGGACGCTGTGGACAGGAGACTCGACGGGCTGGCTTCAAGGATCACTGCAATGGAAGTGGAGGTTTGCGGTATGGTGTCTTCTACTTCTATTGGAGCGAGCACACCTCCTCCTGTGCTCACGACATGCCATGCTTTCAACCAGCCCTCAAACAGAGGTGAAGCACTTTCATCCACCCAAGTGCCAGATGTGGGAAGCGACGTGGAGATCTTCCTGGACCTTCAGGGTGTGGCTTCTCCATCTCCGAACAGCCCAAGTCAGGGTGCGATGTTGACCACAACAAGGTCCATTGAATCCATCCCTGACCAGACCTCAGAACGAGATGAAGCACTTTCATCCACCCAGATTTCAGATGTGGGACGTGATGTGGAGATCTCCGTGGACCTTCAGAGTCTGCCTCTTGCACAAGCCGGTTCCTCTGGACTTCAGAAACAGCCCACTTTGCACAAGTGAAAGCTGGCCCAGTCTCTAGAGGATCTGGAACCTGAACTAGCTGGCAAACTCAGGCCCTAAACGAGACTGAGGCACACTAGACAGGAGAAACCTACAGGACTCCAGGCTGCGTACCTCAATCTACAGGCTGAAAATGACTGGTATGTGCACATTTTCCTTTCCATTGTGCATTGAGGCTTAATATAGAATTTATAAATATTTATATAAATTGTCTTGTCATGAGTGTTAACCTGTTTGTTTGAAACATTTTTTTTTTTTATTCAGACATCAAGGACGTAATAAAAGGAGCTGGTGAGAGAGGTGGACTCTGGAGTCCTGGCTGGAGCTCTCGGGGGACCAAGGATCTTCAGGCCTACTTAGCAGTGAGAATTAAGACCAGTTTGAAGAAAAGGAGAAGAAGTGAGCTGGTTGTGGAGCAGGAGAAGAACAAATTAAATCAATCTTTCCAAAGCTAGTGTTCAAGACACAATGACACATAACACCCTGACACTTTAGTACACAATGACACTTAACACCTTGACACTTTAGTACACAAGTTACTTGTTTATTGTCAAAGGCAGTTGTTAAAATGCATATGATTTGACATTTTTTACTTAAAATGTCTTATTTGTTGTTTTGCTAAGCATTTAGATTACATTTATAGCATTTGCGTGTTCATTTAATTGTTTGTTGTTCTTAGTAAATATATTGTTGTTTTTCTTGTGGTTGATATTTGTATTTTAATAAACATATGTTCAACAAGTGTGGTTTTGTCAGTAGTCATTATTTTGCCTGTTTGATATTAAGAATTTATTATAGTTAAATTGTTTATAACCCAACATAACATATGATTGTAAAATGGGATCAAAGATGAATGTGTAAATGGTGTGAATATTTTGAATGTTTGTTCTTTGTGTGTATAAACATTGTAAATCTCACTATAGATCTATCTCTGTGTGTATTGTGGTGGCCAGAAGGGAGCATGGTCCTGCAGAACCACATCAGAACGAGATGAAGCACTTGTGCCAGCCAGTGGTGTTCAGGACCAGGGATAGCGCCACCAAGTGGTGTTCAGGACCAGGGAGAGCTCCACTCGTGACATCCAGTGGTGTTCAGGACCACGGAGAGCACCACCGTGCCGCCCAGTGGTGTGGCCACCTCTCGCACCGGTGTGCAGCGTTTGTCCTCGGACAGTGAGCCTCAGCTGCCGGCGTTTGAGCCCTATCAGAAGCCATACAGGATCATAGAGTTATGGGGTCAGCCCATTGACTGATTCCCTGATCAGTGCCCTGACTACTGAACTAGGGAGCTGATTGAGACCCATCCCTGGTATTTGAAAGCAGCCACACCAAGTGTACTTGTTCAGAGATCAAAGGTCAAATTTGATTTAATCAGGTCTATTACTGTATTCTTAACTTTTTATGTTTATTGTTTCTTATTGAATTGTAACATTTTAATAGAGGTGTGTGTGTGTGAGAACAAATGTTTTGTATCATTACCTGGTGCAGTTCTAGTATGAAAACTGACAGAAAAAAAAGAAAAAAAAGTAAATTGGTGCTCCATTTTTACTTTTTTTTGTAGATTAAAAGTATGAAGCACTTTGGTGCTCTAGGCCTAAAAGATGTAAGTCTGGGTCAGTCACACAACACACAACACCTTCTGCAGCTGGCAATACCTTTCCGTGGTACTCACATACAATCTCGCCGTTCGAAAAGGGTCGTGTTGCAACCACTCCTATAATCAAGAGAATATTACATTCTGAATTACTGAATAAACACAGCACGTAGACAAACATTTCAGGAATTAATTTTAGTTCTTGGTGCAGTTAAAAGTGCAATAGATAATTCTCTACAGAATTTTTTTTTCTATTATATTGGTTGAAAGTCTCCTAATATCCTGATAGCAATTACTATGTTAAGTGGTCTAAATGTAATTTTATTAATATATATTGTCTGTGGAAGGCATATGACCATAAAATGTTCCTCCCATCTTTACATTCGGTCTGAATGGAATAATACGATTTCCTTCCAGCCTACGTCATCAGTGCGTTTCATGCAGAGTTTATAAAGACATACCTCAGCCGAAGCACCGCAAACAAACAGCAGCCGCCTTTTACAACAATGAGCCTATGCAGCGTTCACTCCATAACCACCGTAATTAAGCGATAGCAACCCGTGACGATCTAACTGTTCAGTCAGACTCGGAATTATGCGTATCAACACCGAAATTAATCTGCAGCAGTCAGGACATGCTCTCCAAGCTGTTTACGGTCATTATTATTGTAATGTTATGTGCTTTGAGACATGAGGTAGTGTAACGCCGCTTTGCCGAGAGCAGCTGTGTGTGTGTGTGTGTGTGCACCTTTGTGTGTTTTGGAGGAGGTGTTGCTTTGGACGGCGATTTGCAGGGTGGGTGGGATCATATGCTTTCAGTGATAGCAGACTAACGTTAGCAATTCCCAGCTCACCTATTGCACCTTTAATGTCTGCTAAAATGTACATTTTTACGCCCTGTTGCAATGATGAGCTTTCCACAGTTCCACAATGTCTTCAGGCCTGGGCAAGCTGACCTTCCAGCCCTCCTGCGCAATCATCCTTCCCACCTTTGCGACGGAAGGTTTTCGAGATGTGAAGTGTGCTGAAAGACAGAATGAAATCACTTTAGTCACTTGTCACAGTGAATTAATGGCCAGGTTTGTGTTGATGGATTTTAATACTGTTCAGAACTGTGCTAGTTAACCACGTGCTGTTATCATCTTTGAGTTAGGCTCAAAAGAATCTAAAGTTGTCACTACCGAAACATGTGGTGAAGTTTTGGTTGACATCATGGTTTTTTTGAGTGTTATTCCACAAAATGATGTTTTATTAACAAGGTTCAGGAGGAGCAGATGCAAATAATTAACCCATTAGCACAAGTGGAGATCAATCAGTAATCAACTCAGGACAATATAAATAACAGCAGAACTCACCTCTGTTCATTGACAGCACAAAGTGTGACCAAATATGCTGATAAACTATCATGTCGCAACACCAGCTCTTCCCATCTGACGACGAGTCTAACTTCTCCCCGGATCATCAGCCGCAATCTGCCGATCCTAGGACCACTCCTTCTCCGCCCGACATCACAACTGAGCCCCAGGCTTCTTCACGAGGCCGCCGGCCTGCTCGAACAGCCACACACTCGCCCAGACACCGAGGCCAGCCCTCGCCTCCACCAGCGAGACTTCAAAATTCCTCCCCAACGTCTTCCAATTGTTCGGCCATCCCAACAATTCCACCTTAGGAAGTGGACAGTCATAGGATTGAGGCAAGCGCTGAAAAAGCAGAACTGTATGCACTATGTATCCTTGCAATCAGCCAACCTCTCTCCGAACTCCAAGCTAGGGCTGTCGCGGTGAAGGAATTTCCCTTGCGGTAATTTTGAGTAGCTTAATAGCACAGTATGTGGTATTATCGCCATTTATTTATTTATTTAGATATATTTATATTTATTTGTTGCTTTAAATAGGTTTTACCATGTGGTCAGCATGCAAAAACGAGTAGCCTACATTTTCAGTAACCGAAACTAAACAGCGTCTCTGCACATTGAAGGCTGTCAATCAGCATGCATTACATTGTTACGGCAATGGACTGTCTTTGAGTGAATCATTAAATCGTTCATTCAACGAACACGTTCAAAAACGCTGATTCTTTAAAAGATAGTAATGAAAGTTGTTAAGCTCCACTTTTCAAGGCTGAGCTGACCAGCAATGCGTCGCATGGGTAACGCTGAAGCTTACGCTTAAATGGCATTGTTTCAATGCGCGACTCGCTGCTTTTGATTCCCGTGGCTTCCTCGCGCTGTAATGCTGACCAGCGCTGTCGCTGATGCCATTCATGGTAAATCCCCTTAAACGTTAAGAGGATGACACGACGATTTGACCTCAAAGACAGACGCAGGTAATCGCACGCGCTCTGTCGATCTCTCTCATTCACTGTCTGTTAAGTCTTAAGAGCAAATCAATGAAGCCTCAGTACAAATCACCATGATAAAAATGTCTCGTTATCATTATTAACTAATTTAACATTCAATACACAAAGTTCAAAAGAAGAAGGGCGAAAATCTTGGTTACTTGCATTCCTCTGCGGTTGGCTTCTCAGTAGCGCGGTTTTATAATTTTGCGGTTATCGCGACAGCCCTAGTCCACGCCGGCCCCCAAAGCGGTAAAGCCCGCAAAGCTCAGGATTCACCTCGCTTGTCAAACACCACCATCTCACCGCAACAAATCCAGCTCGCTTCCAGCATCAGACCACAGCGGTAGGCCTTCAGCGAACTGCTATCTTTGCTCGGCCACTTAAACTTCAGACGTGCATAATCCTGCAAGAATTTAATCTCTCACCTCCTTTTACTTGGGTCTTGATTAACGAACATCGGCCCGCCAAGCCCCACTCTCCTTCTCCCTTTGTTCAGCCACACACCGCAGGGGCTCAGGTTCTCCAGGTAAGTTTATCCACTGCAGCAGTGATGTCTCCTCTGTTCCCGGAGGAGCTCTGTTTCTCCGGCTAATTTCTCCACTGCCGCAGCAGTGATGTCTCTTCTGTAGTACTTCTCTGTTCATAATTAAAGAGCACTCAATCTCCTCTTTCTCCTCTTTCCTGTCTCCTCTTTCTGTCCAGCGAGCACTGGTCTCACAGCGGACGGAGTGAGAACTTTCCCGGTAGAGCACTTACGTTTTCTCTTTCATCCAGCGAGCATTTGATCTCACAGCGGAATTACTATGTACTTATCTCTACTCTCTTCCATCCAGCGAGCATTGGTCTCTCAGCGAACAGCATATATCTACCTTTTTCATATTTCTGTCCAGCGAGCATTGGTCTCTCAGAAGACTCGACACATATCTGTCTTTTCTGCCCAGCCAGCATTTTCAAATTCATTCCACCTCGCAGGCGACCGGTAGAGCCCAATATCATGACGCTGTTGAGTCACTCCCTCACACCCTCCCGGTCAGCCGTTTTTCCGAATCCCGCCGCTCCCCGTACTTCGGTCGGCAGGACTCACCCTTCAAAGCCATGGAGATATTCCGGTCAAGCGATCAGCCAGCCCGCCAAATTCGCTGCGTCTTTGGGGGGTCTGTAGTCTGGTGGCTGTCCTTTTGCTCTTTTGGGGGAGTACTCTGGGCTACAGATATTATTTATACTCTAAACTCGACATAAAAAAAATCCCATGTTTGATCCCATGTTTGATCCCATGTTTGATCCCATGTTTCAAACTTTAGTTAGTGTGTAATGTTGTTGTTAAAGTTATGGTTACTTTTATTACCAAGCTATGACGAAAGAATAATTGGTAACGAATGTGAAATTGAAAGTAAAAAATAACAGTGATATATTTTCAAGGCTTAAATAAAAAAATTGTTTGTTGTGTTTATTCAGGATATGTATGTCTATAGCGTGTTTAACCTTGTTTTAAATAATTGTATTATCTGTCTTTAAGGGTTACTAAATGTAATAACAGTGATAAAATATTTGATTTTATTGAATCTAAATAAATCAGAAATCTCAAAGTTGTATTTGCAATTTAAATACCAGTGAAGTAAAGAAACCGAGCATAACAATTATTATTTAGATTTTATATTAAACATTTAAAAATCGGGGCTTTTATCATGAAAATATATCTGATCAGTGAGTCACATGTAAATGACCTGTCAATCACCAGCGAACTCTTGTTAACCCTAACCCTTACAGATCTCTTCAGGACTGAAAATATTTAAAATGGACATGTAAGCGCTTGTATTTTTTTTTATTTCGGATTTGTAAAGTGTAGTCTATCTATGTATCTATCTATTGATCTATCCATCAATACATCTATCCATCTGTGAAAGTTATAGTATTGTGCTAAGCTAAATTTTTTCCAGTAAATCAACTTAAAAGGTGAAACTAATATATTATATACACTCATTATATGCAAAGTGAGATATTTAAAGGCTTTTATTTGTTATAATTTTACTATTATGGCTTACAGGGTTATTACATGTAATAATAGTTGTAAAATATGTGATTTCATTGAAAAAAAATGTAATATTAAATCTCAAAGCTATATTCTTCAAGCCTTTATTTGTTATAATTTAGATGATTATGGTTTACTGCCTATGAAAAATGTTGCTCACATATTATAGTAGCCCTATTTGTGCTGAATAGTGTAATTACAACTTTGAAATTAATATGTTTATTAATATTAATATATATGTTTGAATTACTGAAATAAATGAACTTTTTCACAATATTCTTTAAATAAAATAGATAGATGGATATATATATATATAATCTATTTAATTTGTGTATTGTTCTTTCATATGATTGTTTAATTTGTATGTATTATATCATGTGTTTTTGTTTTCCAGATTGTTTGAAAGCATTCCTATTCATTGCTTGCAGTGCCACGAGCCGCAGCAGGACATTGCAGTTCACCTGGCCACTGTCTGTTTGAAAGACAGCACAGATGCTGAAAGGGCAGCCGAGGTCCAGAGAGCAGAGGCTTCTGCTAGGGAGTGGATCCGTACCGGAAGGATCTGGGATTTTGCTGATATTACCACAATGTTTCCTGATAGGGGTTATCAGGTGACATTGACAAAGGAGCTTATTCGTTGTGGGTTTTTGGTCAGTAACCAGCCTGACATGGACCCCTTTGTCATCGCCCAAATCTCCCTCTGCTGACAATCTTATTCCATCTCATTGTCAAACACAAGTGCATTATAGTTTGCAGGCATTGTTTTCAGTGCGACTTTGTCATCTCAGAATAAAAGTTTTAATAACACTGTTATTAATCACATAATCTTAAGGGTGGTGTCTTAAGTATTCTGTCTGTTTTGTCCCGTTTAATCCATACAGACGGTCTATCAGGTCTTCTTCTGATGTTTTTCCACATAATTCAATAATAATACATCTGGCAAAGAATGATGTGGAAAGAATACGAGAGGACCTCCAGGTGGGCCGTGAAATCAGCAATGCAGATAGGACACTTTATCGGTATTATTGTGAGGCGGTCCTCATCTACATTCATATGCAGCTACCCGGAGCTGTGGAGGATTTCACTGTGAGTTCATCATGTAAAAACTTTATACTTGTGACATCTAATATTTTCTCACGTATGTATTAGTAAATTCACACTCACACACACACACACACTCACTCATTTGTAATGACACCTTTTCAATGTCTTCAAGGATGCGGAGTGGGTGGGCCGTGTCATCCAAGGCAGCAGGGGGTGATACTCCGTACCGTAAGAAAAAACTCTGCCGGCATGAGGGTTGCCTTAAGCCAGTCCGAGGAAGCTGTAAGTTTCATTGCGACTTAAAGAGTAGTTTGCTTACCACCAATGTTTTAAATGTAATAACTTGGACTTTTTTTCATAGATATTGCAGCAGTACTACCTGACAATCAGGCCCCACAATGTTTTGGAGGAGAAAGGCTGCAACCGTTTTTTTCTTTCTGTCTCTGGTGATGTGCTCCACAGTGTCTCCCAGGACATGAACCACCTCCATTCGATGTACATACCTACACAGCTCCATGTCCATGTCACGGGGCGGCCGGAACCTTGTGCACGGGAGTTGTTGTTACGGGGGAGCACTTCCGGTGCAACACCAGGCCGGTTCCGGTTTTCCCCGTGTGTTATGGCCGATCGGGGCAATCGAGTGGAATCGCTGACAGGTGTGAGAGGACGAGAGCTGGGGCGGCAATTGAGATGAGGTTTCCAAACGGATTAAAAAGGGAGACATAGCAGCACGAGAGGGGAGAAGGAGAGAGGACAGGTGAGGCACGCAACACGTGAGAGAGGGAGAAGAGACCGCGGGAGAAAGAGAGAGAGAGACAGAGAAGACTTCGGCTGGATTGCAGGTGTAAGCCTTGGTTGCACCGTGAGTCTGTTGAATTGCAGTTTCATTATGGAAATGAGCACGAGTGAAACCTTACAGTGTGTGGTGAATATACAAGTGTGGGAATTGTGTTTCTGCTGTTCACTCGCAGTCTCAGCTGTCCATTAACCCTTTCTCTGCCTGAGCCCTGTGAGTGTACAGCTGCGCTGGTGAAATACTATTAACCTCTTCTCTGTTCGAGCCCCGAAGAAGAGAGCGCTGAAGAAGAGAACGCGGAAGCTGTGAATTATGTTCATTCCTCTCTCTGTCTGAAACTGCTGAGTTATGTTAATTTATGTCCATAGCTCTCTCTGTCCGAACCCCGAAGAAGAGAACGCTGAAGAAGAGAACGCGGAAGTTGTGAATTATGTTCATTCCTCTCTCTGTCTGAAGGTGCTGAGATACACGAAGAAGAGACTTTAAGATTGTTTTTATTATTTAATAAAGAGCGTATTTATTTTGAATTGTGTCTGTCGTTTCCCTTCGTGTCCACGGTCAGCTCCTCAGGGGCGGTACGCAAGCGAGGGGTGGACGGCCCGCTGGCGCTCCACCCCGACCTGTGACATACACATGTCTGAATGTATACACTCAGTTACATCTTGTCAGTCACAGTCATTTCACGATTAACATTTCCTTTTAAAATGTATTTAAACAGGTATAAACTGGGTATGTCCACCAGTCAGGACGCGCGCAGGGCGGTTTGGGTGGCCACCAAAATGTTACCAGGTCAACAACAAAAGACACTAAATTTGTACTTGACCCGTAGCGCTGGTGCGGCCCTTAATGAGGAATTGGTGGAGGCAGCCGAAATTTGATCCACTATGGCTTGGTATGTCTCTTTATTTATCAAGCACATAACAAAAAAAATATTTGTACATTATATTACTATAAATTTTGTATTCCTCACTTATACAGGACTTGTTTGGACGAGGGGACAGCAGCAGCAGTTGCTGAAACAAGTATGCGGAGGTCATTTAGCCAGTTTTTAGAGGCATTTCCGGGTCTCTCAGCAGGGCCAGCCTCCATCGAAGAGGCAGCGGAGTGTGTCAGGATTTTATGAAGATAGGGCCTTTTATGATAAGTGGTGGCTTAACCAATATAGTCTAAGAGTCAAGTCAAGTCATCTTCATATAGCGCTTTTAACAATGTAGGTTGTTTCAAAGCAGCTTTACAGAGATAAGTGTATAATTTAAGGTATCAGAGATTGTTTTGGCTTTATAGCAGAGTTAAGTTATTTTCCATCTAAAGTTAGTTTTGATTGATTTGCTTCCATCGCAATTTGTTATTAAATTAGGGGCCGCTAAGACGACACCATTCTCTCTACACAGACTTTAAACGCAAACCTGTGAGAAACGCTGAAGGCGTTCACATGCGCATTTAGAATGGGTTCTATAGTTATGTGCGTTTGAATATACGCAGGTTTGGAATACCCTACAAGACAAGTCTAAACAAAGTACTTGTCTTTCCTTATAAATTTTGATAAAGAATTTGATTTTATTTTGTTGCTTTGGGGTAGGAATGCGAAACAAATTTTCCCGACAACGCCTTATCTGTAGAGTGGTAGAGGGATCCTCCATAGGGAGAGACTAGCTGGCACTTCAGCACTGTGTTGTCATCGGTCCAGGCGAAGGTCCTTCGTCAGATCTGGATACGGCCTGGATCCGGCAGGCTGCAGGAAAACCTCAGGATAAACACAGACACTAAAATTAGCGTAGATGCCATTCTTCTTATGATGTAACGAGTACATCAGGATTTATGGGAAGTGTTCCCGGTTCCGGCTGACCTAATCTATGCAGCCTAACATTAAATTATAGAAGTCTATAATGTATTATGTGTATGCTATGTCAAAGAGATGTGTTTTTAGTCTGGCTTTGAACTGACAGAGTGTGTCTGCTTCCCGGACAATGGTAGGAAGACTGTTCCAGAGTTTTGGTGCTAAATAGGAAAAGGATCTACCGCCAGCAGTCGATTTTGATATTCTCTGTATTAGTAACTGGCCGGAATTTTGAGATCGCAATAGACCTGACGGACTATAATGCGTTAAAGGGATAGTTTAGTTCACTTTGAAATAAAATTTTGGTATGTTTTAGCTTACCTCAAGGGCATCCAAGATGTAGGTGTCTTTTTTTCCGCAGTAGTTTCAATTTGGATATTTTTAGGTCAAACCGTTCTTGTCTGTCAGTCATTTCATGCAGGTCTACGGTCACTGTCTCAAAGAGCATGCACAAAGTCCAAATTAAAACAATTCCCCATCGTCCAAATTAAACAATTCCCCATCGTCCAAATTAAACAATTCCCCATCGTCCAAATTAAACAATTCCCCATCGTAAGTACACATTGATGGCCTAAGACACGAAACGAGCGGTTTGTGTGAGAAAACGAACAGTATTTATATCGTTGTTATCTCTTGAAAACAGCACACGTCCAAATGATCTGACGGCGTGGGCGGGTATAGATGTATACACTAGATGTCGCCTTCGCTACTGCAGTTCATTGGAACGAAACCGTAGCCAAGGCGACATCTATGTATATATCTATACCCGCCCGCGCCGTCAGATCATTTGGACGTGTATCAACATAAAATCAATCTTACTTCATGTACAGCAAGATTTTTAAATGCATTTTTAAATGACTCCTTTCAGACAGAAACCATGTAGGTGTTATGGAGTAACAGTTGGGTTGCAATTAAATATGTTTTTTAATCAAAATGTCATTCAAAGTAAACTACATCCTTCAGTTTACAAGCAAATGTATTTATTTATGCCTCCAAAACTGAACATGAAATTTCACATTCAGAAAAAAAATGCATTTTCGTTCGTTCGTTCGTTCGTTTATTTATTTATATAGCACCTTACAGACTACCACCGTAGTTCCAAGGTGCTGTACATTGCGATAAAACCAACAGGACAGGAAAAAGACATACAACATCCATGTACAAAGTGCTAAAAAGCCAGAGAATACAGATACGGTTTTAAACGACCCTTAAAAACATTAAGATTCAGGGAAGATCTAACGTCCAGTGGTAGATTGTTCCACAATCTAGGTCCAGCAACAGCGAAAGCACGATCACCTTTCATTTTAAGATGTGTACGGGGAATCGTTAAGAGAAACTTGTTTACTGATCTTAGTCTTACACCTGCGCTATAGGGCTTGATAAGCTCAGCCAAGTATTCTGGCGCCATTCCGTGTAGTGCTTTAAAAACATATATCAGGATCTTATACTGTATCCTAAATTGTATTGGTAGCCAACCTAACACAGATAGAAGGGGAGTAACATGGTCTGTTTTCCCAGCATTCATCAACAGCCTTGCAGCAGCATTTTGTACTAGCTGCAGGCGGGCAATGTGCGTTTGACTGGTTCCAACATAAAGTGCACTACAATAATCTAGACGTGAAAAAATATATGCGTGAACAACTTTTTCCAGGTCGCTGGCTGAGAGAATTGGTTTCAGTTTTGCTATTGCTCTTAAATAAAAGAAGCAATTGCGTACTACTGTCTTTATCTGTCGATCAAAAATTAAGGAAGAATCAAAAATGACTCCCAAATTCTTTACTTGATCCTGCAAGTATCCCTTCCATAGGCCCAATTGATCGATTAACATTTGGCTACCAGCTGTGCGACCAAAAATAATAATTTCTGTTTTGTTTTCGTTCAGTTGGACGAGATTTTCAGCCATCCACAGCTTTACTTCCTCCAGACATTTAAGGAGAATGGCATTTGAATCCTTACCACCGGATCTCAAAGGCACATAGACTTGAGTGTCATCTGCATACAGATGGTAAGAGATGCCATACTTCTTAAAAATCATTCCCAGCGGGAGCATATACAGTGAAAACAAAGTGGGACCTAAGATGGACCCTTGTGGGACCCCACAGCAAATAGGTGACGGTGTGGAGAAGTTATTACCAATCTTCACTAAAAAGGATCTACAGTCCAAATAAGAGGCAAACCATTTTAGGACCGTCCCCTGAATACCAACAAACTGCTTTAAACGAGTCAGAAGAATCCGGTGATCAATGGTGTCGAAGGCTGCTGACAAATCCAATAAAATTAATGCTGCATGATTACCTACATCTGTAATTAAAAAAAGATCATTAACAACCCTTAAAAGGGCTGATTCTGTACTGTGACCACCCCTAAAGCCGGACTGAAATTTATCCGAGATATTATTCTTTGTTAGGAAAGTGGATATTTGTTTAAGCACAACTTTTTCAAGTATCTTGGACAAGCCAGGCAATTTTGAAATCGGCCGATAATTTTTTAGATCATAAGGATCCAGGTTTGGTTTTTTAAGATAGGGCTCAACAATAGCTTGCTTAAGGCAAAGTGGTACGATGCCATTCTGTAAACTGCTATTAATAATAGATAAAATACTTGGGCTGACTATATCAACACCTTCCTTGAGAATGGACAACGCAACTGCATCAGAGGGACAAAATGATCGCTTTAAGTGAAGAATGACATTTCTAATATCAGAAATTGAGACTAGTTCAAACTGACTAAAAGAAACCATCTCAGTTAAATCTGTTAACACTGGGTTAGCAACCATGGATGAAAAACTTCCCCTGATGGCATTTATTTTCTCGACAAAAAATTTCAAAAAAGAATCACACGTCGCCGATGCTACAGTAAGACTAGGTTTTGTGCTTGGACAGATCAGTCTATTGATAACAGCAAAAAGTTCACGTGGTGGATTTTTAGCAATCACATCAGACAAGTAACATGCTCTAGAATCATTCACAGCTTTTTGGTATTTTGCCAGACTTTCCCTTAACATTTGTAAGGACACCTGCAACCTATCTTTCCTCCACCTCCTTTCTGTTCTTCTACATTCCCGCCTAAGAGCCCGAGTCTGTTCGTTTAGCCAAGGTTGTGTTTTGTTTTTTCTTTCCTTTGTTTTATATGGAGCAACAGAGTCCATGATATACATACAAACAGAATTAAACTTTCTAGTCAACTCATCTGGATCGACTGAGGGGGGTGCTGACTCGATACAAGGGATTTGTGGAGAGGCAATAAAATGATTTAAGAATTCTGATACTGTAAATGGGGTGAGTATACGGGAATATACCACCGACATAGGAGCAGAAGGACATACACTTGGGAGATTCACATTAAATACCACTGGACAATGATCAGAAAAGCTATGTGGGATAATATTAAGATCACAGATCGAGATTCCTAAAGACAGAACAAGATCGAGAGAGTGACCAAGTTCATGTGTGCCACTCCTAACAGATTGAAACAAATTAAAAGAGCCCAACATTCCTAGGAATTCGGCAACCATAGGTTTTCCTGGGCAACAAACATGAACATTAAAATCACCAACAATTAAAATTGCATCAGACAAAAGTACAATGTGGGACAAAAAGTCTGAGAAATCCTCAATGAAGTCTTTGTGATATTTAGGTGCACGATAAACATTTACACAGAGCACCGGATTTTTATAGTCTAACATCATCACTTCAAAACTCTGATAGTTCCTAAAAGGTAATAAGCGACATTTAAAACGTTTGTTAAAAATAATGGCAAGGCCACCACCCCGCCCAGAGTTTCTAGGATTGGTGAAAAAGTCACAATCAGCCGGAGTTGCTTCCATAATAGGGGTGAGATCAACAGCATTCATCCATGTTTCGACAATAAATAAAAAATCCAGATCGTTGTGTATATAGAAATCATTTAAAATGAATGATTTGTTTGCAAGGGATCTGGCATTGACTAATGCCGTCCTTACCAGGGTGTTCCCAGTCGGTACATCTACATCCCCACACTCTTTTATCTTCTGCAAGTAGCTCAAATTACCGTGATTTATACCTTTCCTGATGTGGTGCGATCGCCTTGATACAAAAGGTCTGGGCACGGACAGCAGCACCACTGGACAAGCAGCAGCGCGAAGGCACGGGAATCGCAAATCCCGCATCCTCAAGGAAAAAACATTCCACGCTCTCTTTGCTTTCTCCGCCGCACCCGCTCTGCAACCATGCTTCCTCCGGCGTTTTTTTCTTTTCCTATCACTGGCATTCCCCGTGGGTCGAATTATCTCCGTGGGTATGGTTCTCACAAGCCATGGATAAAAACAATATTGTCCAGCGTCCGAGAGGTCGGGTACAGATGAACGGATATTAAATAGCGCTTGACGATCGTAAGTCCATAAAGTTTGGCCATAATGAGGAAGTAAACACAGCACAAAAAGTGATAACAATAAAACAAACTGAGCAAGACGAGCAGCCAACACACCACCGGGCGCCATCTTCGCCAAACCATACATCAATGGAAAGAGAATTTTGTGGTGACAAAGACAGTGCAGTAAGTTACTACGGTAAGAAAGAATGAAACATTACTCTGATAAATATTTCAAGTTCAATTTTATTTATGTATCACATTTAGAACAGACCAAAGTACTTTACAGAAGAACAACATTAAACAATATAGCATGCATTCTATAAAAAAAAGATATAACATGCATTATAAAATAAAACAAAAATAAGAGCAACATAGCTGAGTAACCATAAAAAAAAGAACTAGAACAGAAATCAGAACTCAGATATAAATTAATAACACCAACCAAAGAAAATAATCAATATACTAAATAAAATAGGTAGGTTTTAAAAAAATTAAAACATAGGCAGAGAAGGGGCTGCTCTAATAGGCAAATGCACACTTACCTCTAACGTTACTTGGGTAAAATACCATACTGTAATTTTAATGAACTCAGGGGGGTTTCCACCACGTGCAATACCCCCAAGCCGTTCAGGGGCGTAACGGAGCCATCTTTGTACCGAAACAGAAAAAAATAAACTCTGAGGCTCTGAGGCCTCCTTTTTCCTCTGCCGCCAGCTGTTGTAAGGCATCTAAACAAAACAAAACACAATTAGAAAATATTTGGAAATATGACTAATTATAAATGACAAATGTACTACAAAATTAAGTGAAACTTGAAATTTTGAAAAATACCCTGAATTCAAAATCATTTGAATTTATTTTACTATTTAATTAATTTTAGTATAGACCCTATTACAGCTGTTATTTCTATATTTTTTACCCATTTTTGGAAGTTCTGGAAACGCTATATCATCATGGATAAAAATAAATAAATAGCTAGCTATTATTGGAATACAAAAATTATATTAGCTGTCGTGCCCGTCGTCTCCCATTTGCGTGCCCAACTAACGTTAACGTTATGAACTCACGCTTCTTTGCTCCTTTTTTGACTTAAGGGTTAGTTCACATAAGAATGAAAATTAACAATTTACCCACTGTTAGTTTTGGTAAAAGACAAATTGAAATTCAATATGGGAAAATCCCGGCCGTTGGTTTGTTCATGTTATTAATAAATTTAACATAGCAGTTCATTCCGACTCACCCAGGAAAAGCAAATAAGTTGTAAGAACTATAGATACATAAAAATGAGAAATGAAAGATTAGAGATTTAAGATTAATTTACCTCTAAAAATCACTCTGTCGTTGCCCGAATGCTTCGTCTGTCTGTTTCGCGCTTGAAATCTGTTAGCCGCGTTTGAATTCTGTTGACTGTTATCCACGCTTCGATCTGATTGGCGGTTGGCAACCAATGTTAGGATTGTCTAGGCAACCAGTGGAGAAATTTAAGCTGACCAAAAATCAACATTGATTCAATGTTTGTCTTTTCAACACTGAAAAACATTGAATCAACATTGATTCAATGTTTGTCTTTTCAACACCGAAAAACATTGAATTATCAACATTGATTCAATATTATTTTAACATTGAATTTTCAACATTGTTCCAATATTATTTTAGCATTGATTTTTCAACATTGATCCAATATTATTTAGCATTGTATTTTCAACCTCAACCAAAATGATGATTCTGATGGAATTTCAACATTTAATCAATGTCACCTTGCTATCTGGGTAGTCTCTTTAGTTGGTGATAGGATTAGAAAAACGACATTAAAATATAGTGATTTTCCTGAATACAAGGCCTGCCTATATATATTCCAGGGCCCCCACAAAAGACTTTTTGACCACAGAAAAAAAAAAAAATTGTGTGGATGTGAAGTCAGATATATAGCCTACCGAAATTATGTCACAAACTTCTAAATAACAATAACAAACTTATAAAAAACAATAAAAAGCTATATTCATATATTAACTGCTTTTTGTTATTTGTGTAGGCCTAATCAAATAATTAGGCTAAACAAATGAGTGACGAGAGAAGTTATGTTTAAAAACGTGTTTAAATTTATCCTTACAAAATTTGAAAATGTGTAAAGAACTTGCTTTTGAATTCTGTCATTTTGAAAGTAAAACAAAAACATAATAAATATATAATTAAATAAAAAAAAGTACGCGCCGATTAGTGTGCACTGTGCATGTCAGGTGCACGTGAGCGAGCGCGAGCGCCGCATTCCTCAAAGAAAATACTAGAACAACTGCGTCGTTGGACCGTTGGACTCGACGTCAACCAAAGCCAGGACGAACAGACTTCAGAAAGAGACAGAAGAAGATATTTTTTTCGAGGTGAGTGTCATAGCACATACTGCGACAGGAATATACTATTAACGTTCAGTTACTTGTTAGGGGAAACTTTTTATTGTATTTTGCAAATGTTTTACCATGTTTTGTGACGTTAATGCTAAGGTTAGTGTCATGCTAATGTTAGCTGACTGTGGAGCCTGACCAACCGTGTTGGCTAATAAAACTTTAACTTTAACTTGCAGGTTGATTTTTTTGCTCAATAAACAAAGCGAATAGCATCCCATTGACGTAAGTTTTAACCAAACATACTGAAACGCCTGGTCTAATCGACAAAGCTCGAGCAATACACACAGAGAGAGGTGTAAGTTAACGTTAAGGAGAAACGGTTAGGGATAGTTGTTTCACGAACACTGAAGTGTAAGTAAGTGTAACGGGGTCGTTCTTTTCTTGACTATCTCTAGACATAACGTTATAACACTCCCGTGTAATATCTTTATGATATTGGTGGTCTAACGGCTGACAGTTTCTTCCCCCAGTGGCGGGCTTTCGTTACCATGGATACTGTGTAGTCTTTACCTGAAGTGTCTCGCCTGCTAGTGTCTAGAGTACGCTTAATGTAAATAATCAACTAGGAAAGTTGCATGGTGATATCTATTAGTTAAATTTGAGTATCCGATTTACCTTAAGACAATATTATTTTGTATTACAGGTTTTCTAAAATGTTATGTTTAAATATGCAAATGGTATTTTGTATCTAATCAAAATATCCGCTAATTTGCATATTATATTTCAAGAACTGAAACACTGGATTAAGCCAGGTTGAAAATTATTTTATCTTGCACAATCTTGTTTATCAACATGCACAAAATAATTAAATAATGAATGTTTGTCATCACTGGGCTGCAGATAGGTATATAGGCTTACATTCTTCCTAGTGTTGTAAATGTAATTTGTTTTGTTATTTTCTCCCTTTCTTCAGGTTATGACAGACTTCAAATGTTGGACTTCTGTCCAAGTTTGCCAGTGGTTGAGAGATATTGACTTGGGGGAATTCTGTGAAACTTTTGTGGGTGAGCTTCAAGTATAGGGCTTGGGCGTCGTGACGTCATACTTGGCGTGGCGGCCATGTTGATGGCCTCGCGAATGTAAACATACAGCAAGTCAAACAAGGAGAAGCAGAGTTGGGAGAAAGGAAAAAGATATTAAAGTCCCGAAAAGGATGTGGAATTTATGGGGATACGTTAAATAGGGAAGCCAGGGACCGGTATGTGGACAAAATCGTCGATCGATCGGTTTCTCACGTATTTGAGCTCTTTTCCCGCTGTCTTCCCGTTTTAGTATTTTCCTATAAAATGTCCCGGAAAATTTCAACAATCATCTTTCTGTTGCTATCCCTCAGCAAAACTGCAGCATTAACTAAGCGAGTCGTGAAGCTAGGTCTAACGCGACTTTGCTTACAGACTGGCGTGAAACAGTGCTCTCACAACAACCACGCTGTTATCTTAAAAAGGTCAATATCACGCTAAGGTTGCCTTCAAGTAAGCAAAACGATGCTTTGAAAACATCTGTTTTTCTGGAAGGGCAAGGGGGTAGCAACAGGACAGAGACTGACAGGTCCGATGGAAGGGCTAACATTAATGTTATGAGATTAAGTTATTAAAATACGGAATATTTTACAGGAAAATGTGTCCACATAACATTACTGGTCCATGGTTTCCCTATTTAACGTTGTAATAGCAATTTTTATCTCACTGGGAAAAACAGCATCACATGTGTAAGAACACTCAAGAGGCAAAATTGTAATAAAGAAAAGAGGTTTTATTCTCTGAGGATTCGTTACAATACCGCAGCTACCCAGTCTTGTAAGCAAACAATCCTGAAGACATAATAAAACTGAGACATTTTATACAGGTCCCCAACATCTTGACCACACCTTCCTTGGTTAGTGTTATTTTACAGAAAAGATACCTTCTATCTTCAACTGGTTTGGACTGGTTTCTTATCCCCCCCTGAGCAGACTACACTGTTCTTTGATCCTTGATAACTCAAAAGGCCTTCATTTATGACCTAAATTGCCTCCTGCTTCCCCTAAGAGGAAAGGCATGGGACCCCATTTTTATTGTTAAACGACCCCTGTATTCTCCTGGCCGGATCCTTTCTCGTGCCCAGGTGTAAGTATTTATTACCCTGTTTTCCTGTCCCTTCTTCAGCTGTTAGAAAACCCTCACAGAAGCACATGGTCAGATATTTCTTATACATAGTTAAATGAAATCAACAAGTTTAAATGAATAAAACACAAGAACAATGAATTTTTCATTAACAACGTATCCCGGTAAATTCCACATCCTTTTTGGGATTTTAACATCTTTTTTCTTTCTCCCAACTCTGCTTCTCCTCGTTCGACTTGCTGTATGTTTATGTCACAGGTCGGGGTGGAGCGCCAGCGGGCCGCCCACCCCCTCGCTTGCGTGCCGCCCCTGAGGAGCCGGCCGTGGACACGAAGGGAATGACAGACACAGAATTCAAAATAAATATACTCTTTATTAAATAATAAAAACAATTTTAAAACATCTCTTCAGCATCCTCTTCTTCAGCGTTCTCTCGCGTTACTCAGCACCTTCAGACAGAGAGGGGAATGAACATAATTCACAGCTTCAGCGTCCTCTTCTTCAGCGAGCTCTTCGCGGTTCTCAGCACCTTCAGACAGAGAGAGGAATGAACATAATTCACAGCTTCAGCGTCCTCTTCTTCAGCGAGCTCTTCGTGTTTCTCAGCACCTTCAGACAGAGAGAGGAATGAACATAATTCACAGCTTCCGCGTTCTCTTCTTCAGCGTTCTCTTCGCGTTTCTCAGCACCTTCAGACAGAGAGAGGAATGAACATAATTCACAGCTTCCGCATTCTCTTCTTCAGCGAGCTCTTCGCGTTTCTCAGCACCTTCAGACAGAGAGAGGAATGAACATAATTCACAGCTTCCGCGTTCTCTTCTTCAGCGCTCTCTTCGCGTATCTCAGCACAGCATTAGCCGGCTGTTCACTGGACTCAGGCAGAGAGAGAAATAGATACGTGTAACTCACAGCATTAGCAGGCTCTTCACTAGCCTCAGACAGAGAGTGGAGAATGCGTATAACTCACAGCATTAGCAGGCTCTTCACTAGCGTTAGCAGGCCCTTCCAGCATTAACAGGCTCTTCACTAGCCTCGGGCAGAGAGTGGAGACTAATAGACAGCTGTGACTGCGAGTGAACAGCAGAAACAATTCCCACACTCGCATATCCACCACACACTGCAAGGTTCCACTCGTGCTCATTCCACGATAAAACTGCAATTCAACAGACTCACGGTGACGGTGCAACCAAGGCTTCCCCTCGCAATCCAGCCGAAGTTTTCTCTGTCTCTCTTTCGCTCTCTCCTGCGGCCTCCCTTCGCGGCCGCAGCCGCGACTGCTCACATGCTGCGTGCCTTCACATGTCCTCTCTCTCTTGTGCCTTCCTCCGCTCCCCTCTCCTCCTGCCCGCCGCTTCTTTTATCTGCCACTCAATCCAATCGCCCCTTCAGAATCTTTCCCGCTGCACAGCTGACAGCAATCGCGCTCAATCGCGCTCATCAGCTCTCTTCCATCGCTTCCGTGTTTTCCCGGAACCGGCCTGGTGTCACAATGGAAGCGCTCCCCGGGGAAACAAGTTCTTGAAAAAAAGGTTCCGGCCTTCGTCACCCCGTGACATTTACATTCGCAAAGCCATCAACATGGCCGCCACACCAAGTATGACGTCACGACGCCCAAGCCCTATTCTGTGATCGATGCACCAGTGCCCTAACTGCCATGTAAGAACAGTCTCTTACAACAAATACCTCAAACACCTGCAGTATTTCCATGAGAATGAGCCACATTTCTCTGTTGTATGTGGACACAATGGCTGCCAAAAAAGGTACAAAAGAGTGAGTTCTTTACGTGTCCATGTTTTTCGGATTCATAAAATCTCGAGAGACGCAGAGGATTCTGAGAACAATCAGGAGATTCCAGGTACCTCAACTACTTCTAACGATTTCGAGGAGATTTTTGACTCTGAAGAACCAAATATCTCTTTTTCAGAAAAAACATGTGGATTCAGATCACTAATTGAGAGACATTTTGCATTGTTTTGTTTAAAACTTCAAGAAAAGCACATCCTCTCCAAAACTGTTCGGCATACAATTACTCGTCAAGTGAAAATACTCATTGAACTTTTTAATGAACAGTCTAGGGACCTTCTACACTTCTGTCTAGAAGAAACAAATATCAATATTGACAATCATTCAACCTTGAAGTCCTTGGTTGAAGACAACCTCTTTGGGAAGTGTTTTGATGTTGTTGTGTCAGACTATCAGTTTGAGAGATACTGTATTAGCGAGTTTGGGTTAATTGAACCAGTCGAGTATTTACTCGGATATGACTCAAATGGAAGAAAAGAGACTTTCCAGTATATTCCCGTTTTGGAAGTTTTAAAAAATATTCTGAAAAGAGATGATGTTTTTCATTATGTTGTGAAAAACCCAGTATTTGATGGAGAAACACTTAAAGACTTCACAGATGGATAAGCATCAGCATCCCTTTTTTGATGGTTCTGAGACACAGCTGAGGCTCCAGTTATATACTGATGAATTTGAAATTGTAAATTGTTTAGGATCCAAAATGCAGATCCACAAAATTTTAAGTGTCTACTTTGTTCTTGGAAATATTCCTCTGAAGTATCGTTCCAGTCTTCAAAATATACATGTGGCTGTACTTGTCAGAAACCGATTGCTTCAGAAGTATGGTTATGAGCAAATTTTGCATCCTCTTCTTCGTGACCTTTGTGAACTTCAGTGGCGTGGTGTATCAGTTGACATTGAAGACCAGTCCTGCGTTTTCAAAGGCTCCGTGATTTCCATTTGTGCTGACAATTTATCAGCCCATTCCTTGGCTGGCTTCAATACTTGCTGTAGTCAAGGACGGATCTGTCGTTTCTGTCTGTGCCATCACCGTGACATTGGTAACAAAACTGAGGAAAGTGAGTGTATTCTCCGGACTCCTGACACACACCGTAGACATTTACAAGTGTCAGATGGTAAATCCTTGTATGGTGTTACTGGACGCTGCCCTTTTGATAAACTGCCTCATTTTGAGGTTACTGAATCCTTTCCGCCTGACTTGATGCATGATATTCTTGAAGGGGTCATCCCACAGGTTCTGAAATTAGTCTTGCTGAAGCTTACCCGTGAAAGGCTGGTAACACTGCAACAGTTTAATGAACAGCTACAACAGTTCCCCTTTGGACAAAACGATATCACTCACAGGCCTGTTTTGCTGAAGCCATCTGCTCTGCTGCAAGGTGTCATCCCAGGAAAAGCTGTTGAAAAACTAACCCTTTTCCGACTCTTACCTTTTTTGATTGGAAGCTTCATCCCTCAGGAAAACACTTACTGGGCTCTCTATTTGCGATTTAGATCTACAGTATATGTGACATAGTACTGGCACCTGTGATCAAAACAAGCTGGCTGAGCATTATCTGCTCTCATCACAGAATTTCTGAAGAGTTTTCAGAAGATTTTCCCTGACAACTTCACTCCAAAGATTCACTTTCTGGTTCACTATCCTCGATTAATCAAACAGCACGGTCCACAGAGCACATTGGTGTCTCAGGTATGAGGCCAAACACCTATACTTTAAGCGCCTTTCATCGATTGTAAACAATTACCAGAATATTGCAAAGACTCAGGCAAAGCGCTATAAAATGCGCCAGTGTTGGGAAGCACAATCAAGTGGAAACCATGGCTCGAAAGATGTCCCGTACACTTTATTAGAGATATCTTTGAATGCACTACCCGCTCAGCTTAGAGAGATTATTGCAGAGGACACTGCTGAACTGAGTGAGACACTCTGGAAAACCAAACAAGTGATATATGACCGAGTCAAATACACCACTGGAGACTTCTTGATCCTTGACCTTGTGCATGCTGAGGAAATCCCAGTTTTTTTGAAAGTTTTACATATTGTCAAGTACCATAGTCAGTGGAAATTGTGTGGAAGACTCTACAAAACTTGGTGCTTCTCTGAGCATCTGCATGCCTACGGTGTCCAGTCAACAGCTCAGTGGGTGGCCATTACACCTGGGGAGGAAACTGACTTCCATGCCCTTGACGCATACACGGACCAAGAAGACAACCTGTTCATCACACTGCTTCATCGGCCTGTGAGATATACTAAGTTATTTGCAACTTCAAATTGATTTAAGTTTAGGCTAATGATTTGTTTGATTTCAGTGATGAACAGAATCGGAATCTTGGTGTTAGCGATGCAATGTGCCAGTCAAGCTTTAATTTGTAATTAACCAATACCACTCAACCTATTTTACCAATGCTCTCCTGAAAGGAGATTAGCATTTGCTAAGCTACAACATCATTAATTTAGCTCTGACAACTGCAATTGATCAACAGAATACAAATTTATCACAAAATTTTGTCACTCCCTGGAATGTTGCTTTGCCAATCACAATGCAAGGTCTAATTGATAAATTCATAACAATGCTTGCTATTTGTTGAACCCCTCCTTCTTAATTAAATGCTTTCTCGTTTCCAGAACATGAGATAGATGGAGCCACTCTTGCTATTATCTCAGAGAGGATGTCTGAGAGGCTCATTCCGGTCATTCGCAAGCAGAGTCTGTTTCTGGCCCAGTTGGATAAACTTAAAAGCACACTAATGACCAGGTAATCAGAACAGTATCCCATTTGCCAAAACACAGCACTGTGCCCACTCTGTTACATTGTAGTTCACCAGTGTTTTACTAACTGCTAATTTGCTAATTTGATTCTATTTTTTGATGGCCAAGTCTCTTATTGTGTTTCACTTTTCTTCCTCCAATTTTTTCTCTGTAGAGAGAACCCTCCAAGAAACAATGATAACTCCAGCCAAGCACAGTCCGGACCAGATACCTCTTTAGTGATTCCAACAGTGCTGAGGATGGCCATAGACAGAAGAGATTAACAAAACTACGGAATCTATTGATCCAGACTCTTTTTGACCACCTCAGTAAGAACCCAGACAGCATCTACATCTGTGCCAGATCCGTTTTCGAATCAGCAGATTAGCGCACCAGTCACACTCACTACGTAGATCTGCACCAACTTTGCACCAGATTTGTCTGTAGCTTCGACTGTGACAGTCCGTCCAGCGGGTGCGGTGCCAATCCGGGGCTGCTGCACAGACCAGACGCGCCACAACTGAATTGAATCCGCCCGGCGGGTGTGGGCCGGATCCGTGTAAGCTGCGCAGACCGGATGCGCAGGCGCCTGGAACGCATTTTTCAAACATACCTGACAGGCATAAGAGTGGAAGACTGCAGGCTGCACCATCTTTGTGATCATTGGTAAGTGCATTATACAAGTAAAATTTTGTGAGTGCATTATAAAAGTAAACTGGTGTTGATGTCATGTTAGTCTGTTCAATATTTATATTAAACAAAATTTACAAACGTTTACACTGACATTATCTGGGTAGTATAGCCTAGGCTACGGTTAGCTGGTAGTAGGCTAATGTATAGGTTCTTCTAAACATCCACAACTACTGTGAACATAGGCTTAAAGGCTGAATCGGTGATCTTGGCTTACTATTCACCAGAATTGCTGAATATCGTGTCCATTCATTGTGTGTTAGCTGCAGAATCGTAGCCATGCTAGCGCTACACACTATAATTAGCCACTGCTAGCGCCTTGCAACAATAACAAATTAATTACTTCCCACGTCCAAATACTTTAAAGGGATCATATAATGTCATTTTTGTACAAGCTAATATGATTCTTTAGGGTCTAAATTAAAAGTTTGTAATGTACTTTAATCAAAAATTCTCATTAGTATTGTAAGAAAACACTAATTTTACCTGGTCAAAAACAGCTGTTTTCAGCACGCCGTTTCAGTGCATGTGTCTTTAAATGATAATGAGCTTTGCTCACCCCGCCCTTCTGTTCTGTGCGTACACCGTTTCTAACACAATAACCCTAACGCGTTGTTCATTATAAACATGGGATTATGAATTATATTGACAACGTCTTACATAGAAAACATGCCGTAATGTACCCTGAGTGTAAAAATAGCCGCATTCATCGTGAAGCGTGCAAGCGATTTGCAAAGATTAATATAAAGATTAATATAAAGGTCAATAAAATGTTACACTCACTTCAGTTCTTCTGGAGGTGCAGCAAAAAAGGAAACTTTTTTCAGGAGCAGCTTTTAGCAAAACCAGCTTTATACTGACCCTCGTTTGTAAAGCAATCTGGTGAAATGATTCGCGCAAACATGAAAGCATTGACGTTGATCGTGGGGGAATATTCCCTTCGAAATCAAACTCAGCCACTGCATCTTCAGCTGTACGGATTTAGGAACATCAACATGATGCTGTGTTCGTTATTACACCCAAGAACAGAACACCACAATCTCTTAGAGCCATTCTGCTCAGTGCTCCAGCTATCAACAATGAACGTGCCAGTCGACGTGTGCTATGATTGATAGCTCGCTCGCGAGGGCGGGTCTGTGTTGAAACGCTGCTGTCAATCAACCATCGTGGGAGGGGCGTCGATTTTGTGACATCACAAAATCGAACAGCTTGATTTGAGATGGGAGGAAACAGTGTAAAACTTCAAATAATAGCCTGTCTCTTTTAAACGCCTGGTGTGACGACAGGTTTGGGTAAATAAAGGCCGGTCTCAAATAGAGGCCTGGTCTGTTTTTAGTATCGGGTTGTATTTGATCTTCTAAAACCCGTCAGATCATCTGTTCTATGGTTTTGATCAGTGTTGCCAGATTGGGACGGTGATTTCCAGCCCAAAAGCTCACGAAAACCCACCCACTACAAGAAAAAAACGCCCAAAATTTTACTGTCAAAATAATATAATTTCATTACCATGTCATTCAAGGTTGATAGGCACAATTTGTATCTCCTTAAAACAAAATAACAATGATAAAATAAAATATTTTTTTTAGTTTTTTCCAGGAAAACAGATCAAAACTGGGCAATAATTAAGGAGAATTAGCCAATATGACTAAAATGTCCAGATGGACACTGTCAAAATGGCAATCAAGAAATGAACCGATGACTTTAACCCTCGGAAGTACACATTGCAGAACATAACGCAGAATTTAGCAGTCAAATGGATTAATTGTTGATTCAAACCTTTTTCAGCAGCTGTCAGGGTCGAGCATAGTGCAGTCTGGACGGTGTAAAAGCTGCCGATGTCTGGTAAGGTTAGGCTAGTGTGCACATGACCATGGACATATTTCAAGTCCCATATTTCATTTCATTTTATTTCAAGTCATTCAACTGTGCTCTCCTCTCAGAGTTAGTCACCATGAGTTGCTCACTATCTCACTCTTCACTGTGTAGATACAACTTACTGTTTAGTAGGCTATATCACTTTGGCATTAGCGATCACTTGAGTATACAGCTACAACTAATCGCGCTCAATCGCATCTGCCTGCTGATCGCTGATTGGCTAAAACTGCGTGCTCGTCGGTGATGTCAACACCAACGCCAGCTGACTCTGCATGGGCGTGTGTGCAGTAATGTCATGATGACTGATTTTATGGACTACATGCACACTTTAGTTTAGATTTTTAAACAAATAGACTTTAAAATGTAGATGTTTGAAAACCGCCGAACTGACCCCAAACCAGCCTAAATTTTGTCCACCCGCCCAAACCCTTTTTTACCTGCACAATCAAATTCAAAACCGCCCAATCTGGCAACACTGCTTTTGATTCGATTTCACGTGACAGACACAACCGTTCATGAACGACTCATCACTATGGCAACATAACCAAAGAGGTTAACAAACTTTCTTTGAGTCTTCAGTTTTTCTTAATTCTCTCAATACCACCATGGAGACAAAAAGAAAAAAGCGTCCTGAAGCGCAACGTCTTTTCAGTCAGAAGACGCACAACTGTGGCCCAGAAAGACGCCAAGCACTTCACTGAGAAACTGGTGAATTTTGTCACATTTACAACGCGGATTATTAAGGCAAAGAAAATACAGCCGAAAAACATTATAGCCATGGACGAAACAGCGGTGTGGTTTGATATGGTGGACTCTACAACAGTGGATGCAAGAGGTGCGCGCAGTGTTCCACTGAAAACCACAGGCCATGAGAAGAGCCACTTAACTGTGGTGTTGGCTTCGAAAGCAGACGGGACCAAATTGAAACCTTACATTTTCTTCAAAGGGGGGATTCAAGGAGGTGAAATCAATGCAAAATATCAGTGGGGTGGTGGTGGCCACGTCCAAAAATGGATGGATGAACGAGGAGCTGACTGCAGACTGGCTTCAGAGAGTGGTGGGAAAGCTCAACTTTGCCCCTCGTCTCCTAGCCTGGGATTCATATCGCTGTCATATCAGCGCAGCGACCAAAGCTGAGCTCAAAAGGGGCTACAACATAACCACGGCTGTGATACTTGGTGGCTGTACAAAGTACATACAGGCCCCTGACGTTGTATGGAACCAACCATTCAAAGCCAGCCTGCACGAGTCCTATGACAACTGGATGGCAGGGGATGTGGACAAAGAGTACACAGCTGGAGGAAATATGAGGGCCCCAGCTCGCCGCTTGTTGGTTTCCTGGGTACTTCAAGCATGGGAAAAGCTGGATACGGAGCGGCTGAAAAATTCCTTTAAGGTATGCTTGTGCGTAGCGCGCGCGCGTGTGTGTGAGGGAGAAAGAGGAGATAATATATTTTATTAACTTCGGGGTGTTATTCTTAGGTATGTGGCCTGACAGTAGCTTCTGATGGAAGCAAGGATCACCTTATCCATTGTTTCAAAGAGGGAGAGCCGTGCGCATCTGGGCGGGAGCTGTTAGTGCAAGCAAGGCAGGCAGAGTTAGCGGAGGCTGGAGAGGGAGAAGTGGAGGAGAGCGACATGGAGGAGGAATTTTACAATGAACTTGTAGTTGAGGATCACGGGGATGATGATAGTGATGAATAGAATAATTTTGTATCACATGATTGCAGTT
Organism: Vimba vimba; assembly: GCA_022828995.1. Classification (NCBI taxonomy): domain Eukaryota; kingdom Metazoa; phylum Chordata; class Actinopteri; order Cypriniformes; family Leuciscidae; genus Vimba; species Vimba vimba. Next base: position 44,161,485 of record CM040821.1, read on the forward strand.
GTTTTACAGGGTAGCCTTCATTCTTTCTTGTTGATGCGTTGCGGCCAACACGTTCATATGCTCAATGGATTTTACCGGTAACTTATATTGTTCTGCCCATTTGCTGTCACATCGTTTCGTTTTTTATGCTGCCAATAACCTAAGACATTTCTTACATTAAATTATTTGTTAAACACATTTGTTTAGCGGTCACTTGTATTGTTCTGCCCATTGAGGTCACATCGTTTCGTTTTGTTGTTTTTTTTTTTATGCTGCCAATAGCCAAAGACATTTCTTACATTAAAATGATTTGTTAAACACATTCAAATTAATTATAAATAAAATGTAATATAATGTGGTAACCTCTTACTGTCATGCTTGAACATCTCAACACTAAATTAAAGGCCTGTCTCTTATAGACGCCTGTCTCAAATACAAGCCGGTGCAGTTTGGCGATTTGGGTAAATAGAAGCCCGGGCTATTATTTGAAGTTTTACGGTAAGAAGATTTAAAAAAAAAACACTGGATGGATTTTTATCATTTTATGATGGTTGTGTACAAGCACTGCCAACACACATTTCAGTACAATCAATTTGTAAAGGTGCATGTGCCATTATATGACTCCCTTTAACTAGTTCGACGTCAGTACTTATACCGGCTGTACACAACGAAAAATTGGTCTGTGCGATGAATAAATTTATCACTGTAGCACGCGTGCAGTACAGTTTTGTAATTAACACCATTACGTTACTTGTGTTTGTTTTCAGACATGATAACAGTCGTTTTATACTTGTGTTTAAGAGTATGCAAATTCACGATATTTGATTGTGGATTAAAATGTCTCCACGATCTGCTTTTGAAGAAATATGGTAGTATCGCGCTACACAGCCCTACAAGGCAAAAAGGCAGTAACTACGCAGAGTGCAGAACTGAGAAAAATTACTTTAAAGTTATCCTGTCATCCAGCCTAAGTAGTTGTAGGTAGATTATTGGACATGTGGCAGTTTTGTTACTTTATATTATCTTATTCTTTGTACATATTAATCCTCATATTTAATTTGATATTTTACCCCTATTTTGTAGTTACTGTTTTCTTGCTTTGTAAACTTGCTTTGTATTACTTACCAAAAACGTGGCACCATACCAAAGAAAAGGGCAGGAACTACAGATTCTCCAAAAACTATTACCATTTTTCTCCAAAACGACACACATTTGAGATAAGATGTTTTGTCACATAACAAAGGATGCCTTGAATGTCATGAAAATGATAACTCATTTTTGACCAAAAATGCAGTTACTGCCATTTTGTTTTGTAGGGCAGTACAGTGCATTAACGTTATATCAGCTGCAATTCTGGCGCCTCCGTCCAAATACTGTACAAATCATCGTACATCACATGTTAACGCAGCGGTAGAGTTACTCTCACAGGACACTGCACTTATTCGCAATCACAAAAGTTAATTATTTGCTCGTTTTGCTTGGCAAAAACAAACTAAATGATTAATCTAGGACTGAATGTAGGCTAATTGTTAACCATTTAAGAGCTAAAAATGTAACATTTTGCATTTAAATCATGCCATAAGTTAGGGTTAGGCAATAGCCAATTATGGCTTGTAAGTACTATATATAGATGCCTTTCAATTAGTATTTACTTAACTCCACTCTCTCATTCATTCACTCACAACTCACTCCACACCACTTTAGTCACATTTATTATTATTTATTTGTTCAAGCATTTTACTAAAATGTCATGTAATAAAGAATCTTTGAATATTGAATCTAATATTTACTCTTTTTTCTTTGCTTTGTTTGCTTTTTGTACGTCTTACAGGAGCAGTGAGGAAGAATTGCATGTCTGACAAAGCCACCGACAACGAGATAAATCAATACGCCATCAGATGGTTTAATCTGACTTGTGACCGCCATGCCCGGTCACACCCAACTAATGAGCAGTAAATAAATGTGAGGTGTTCACATTATGTTTTACTTGGTTTTGTATTTTTTTGTAATTTGAATAATTAACATTGATCTTTAAAGGAACACGCCGACTTTTTGTGTTAAAGTGTTATTTAAATAAACTCCTGATGTACTTACAAACTTTCCAATGCCTAGTTTTATGAGTAAAGAACCTATTTGTACTACTGTAGAAGTTTGGTGCCATTCTGGGCATTATTAGTGGGTAATTTACGAGATCTTGTAATTTATCAGAACTTCAGTCTCCAGTTAAAAGACCATCTGAGCCAACACGACCTATTACACCAGCCAAAAAACCTTCTACTAATGCCTGGTTCAGATTACACGATTTTAGGTCGGTCCTCCACGACGGCGCACGAGTGAGTGAGGGAGAGTGAATGAGAGTGTGTGTGTGTGAGTGAGTGAGTGAGTGTGTGTGACTGTGTGTGTGCGCGAGAGTGAGTGTGTGAGTGCGTGTAGGCTATGTGAGTGAGCGTGTGTATATGTGCGAGTGAATGAGTATGTGAGACGGCTCGCGATTACTGGTCGGAAAACAACGTGTAGTCTGACATGTTTCTTATCCACGACATGACAAGATTTTTAGGAGTCAAAATCGTGTAATCTGACACAGTGACTATCGTAACAGACAAAAAAATCGTGCAATCTGAACCAGGCATAAGAGTAGGCTACTGCAAAGACGATAAAAAAATTACTTTGTTATGAAACGCACAACATGTGATGGTAGTGTGTGTATATATATATGTAAACATGTTTTTTTGTGGGGTTTTTTTCACGGGCAATGTAACGTTCATGATTGTAATGAAACGCACAACATGTGATGGTAGTGTGTATATATGTATACATGTTTTTTTTTTTTTCCTGGGCAATGTAAGGTTCATGATTATAATTCCATTTCATTTCTTTTTTTTAATGAATGGCAAATATTGATTTAATTCATGTTCTCAAACTTTTGAAATAAGGTTAGTTTTGTTAATTATTGGTTACATTTCATGTTCTGTAATGCTACAAATGTATTTTTTTTTTCTCATGACAAATCTTTGTTAAATTAACATTGTTTAATGTCTTTTCTTTTTTCTTCAATTTTATTAAAGCAAATGTGTAAATTCTTGGAATATGTGACCTTATTTCATGGGCTTATCTTACATTTGAAAAGTTGCATGAATGCTTATAACCATTCTTAACTAGCCACTAAGTTTAGTTCCACAAACCATGCTGGAAAAAGCAAATAGTGTAACCATAAGTGTCATTGCGAATAACTAAAGAAACCGTTAGTATTTGTTTCTATATGCATTTAAATATGCAACAATAGTGCTTTAAAATCTTCTACTTAAACAGCCCCCTCTTTATTTGCATACTTTATCCAATGTGCTCAAAGAATCCGTGGATACCGATTTTGCCAGGATTGGATGAACCACATGTCCACCATTTAGATTTTTGTCATAAATTGCAATATCTTACAAAGTATTTGACATATCGGCACAAAAACTGGTAAGGATCATCATTAGCATGGCTTTAAGGTACCTGAGAACTTTGAACACAGTGCCACCTAGTGTTCCAGAGAAATACGTTTTTTTGCAAAAATGCTTAACTTTTGAAAACATTGTTCAAATTTGATTTCTTTGTCATTTACGTTCCTTGTATTATGCCGATTCCGACGATATCTCATTTGTCATTTTCCAAGAATGTGACTGTCCGCCATATTGAAGCAAATGGTAAACAGTTTTTTCGCTACTCCTCCTTCAAATCTTGCTCAATTTTGCCCAAAGTGTGCTCAGATGATCTTTGGACCAAGCCGCAAAGAAATGACTGAACAGATTTTTTATATTCGCTACCGTTCCCCAGATATTCCCTGCAAAGTTGACCTAGCATGTGTTTGTTGCCTTATGCTAGTTAGCTTAGCATAATAATTGGTTAGCATGCTAATCAGATGCCATTCTTTCTAATGTGGCTCTTCAGCTATCAGGATAACCATAAGCTACATTAGCATTTAGATAGCTTAGCATGCTAATCTCATTAACATGATTTTGTGTGCTCATTCATACACTGAAGCCTGTCCTCAGCAGCTTTGTAATTCACGTGCTCTGAGTGGCGAAAGTTGTTAAACCACGTCACGAATCCCGAACCGGTCGTGGGTTCGAATCCTGTGTGGAACATGCCCAGACTGAAGAGGTATTGTGGCCTTAAGTGGTGGAAAAGTTATTTTAGTTCCACAAATGATGTGTGTCTGAGAAACTCATTTGTTAAGAAGCAAGTTAAGAAGTAAGAATACTTTGGTTATTAATATCAAGAAGATCACTGTTTTTCAGAGGGAACAACTCACATTTGTTTAAGTTTAATTTTAACCCTGAGACTAATGAAAAGTTACTTAAACAATCAATCACACTTTTAATTTCTAATGAATCTCGAACAAATATTGTTGTATCATCTGCTAATTGACAGCATTTTATTTCTCTTTTCTAAAATCCTGATGTCGTTAAAATTAAAAAAAATTATATAAAGAGTCATTGTCTGAGCTACAAGTAAAAACAAAAAAGGTGATATTAGGCATCCCTGCCTTATGCCTCTTTCTAAAAGAAATCTGGGGGTAGTGCCATTTGCAAGTTTTACTGAGCTATTACACCCATTATATATCGTACAAATGGCCCTTTTAAAGAAATTACCAAAGCCAAAAAAATCTAAAGTCTCAAACATAAAATTGTGGTTAACAGTGTTGAATGCTTTATAAAAATCTACAAAAAATATAAAACTTTCACTATCTATATACTCATTATAATCAATTAAATCTAGGACCAAATGGGAAATACGTACCTCAGCTCACTTTTTTGCAGCGCCACAAATATGTACCACCCGGTACGTATTGCAACAGTTTTGAAACACAAACGTCCACTGGGGTCACTAAAGATTGACTTTATTTTATTTTTTTTTACAAAGAAGAAACAGCACTGCATTGAATACATTAACAAAAAAATATATAAAAATAAAAAGATAAAACAATAATAATAAAACAATTAATTAAACATTTAAACAATCAATAAAAAGTTGAAAGCACAGCTAAAGAGTGACATTGTTTATTCTTACGGCAGTTCGTGACGTCACGAAATATAAACTATTGATTCGTGGTCTTGAACACAAATTTCCCATTTTTTTTGTCACTCAGCACGACTTTCGATCTATTGTAGCTATTTCAATAGGAAGTAGGCTATATTTTGTGTCTGCACCACGTTTTTCTTTTTGCCACTCGGGAACATTGTCAAATCGTTGTTTGTAAAACCATCAGTTTTAATTGTTTCTCCTTCGATTGTGAGAACGGGGATTAGTTTTGGATAGTAATTTAATTAAAATAAATTTAATAAATTTAATTTAATTAATTAGTGGACGCCATTACCCGTGATCCTAATCATCCCTTGCTATGGAGACGTAGCCAGTCCGCTTTGCGATTGGGTGATTTCTTTAGTGATTTCATTTCTCATTGCGCTCTGTCCAGGTAAGTTACGAGGTTCATGATAAGTAATGATCACGTTTTGACTTAACATGTGCTTGCAACTCTGCTGCTGTTGCTGTATTATCAGTCAGTGGTTAGATCAGCGTAGCAGACAATAAACGGAACAAGGGATGTCGAGTATGGGACAAATCAATTAGGCCCAATATATGGACGTCCTGGCTAATAGGTGACACGTAACAGTTGGCATTGGCAGGTGGCTAGGTTAGCCAGTAGTACTAACCCCCTTTATTAACAACCTAGTTTTAATGAATTCTAACGTTATAATTGTGCCTCTTGTTACTTCATCTCATGTTCCCCAAAAAAAATGTTGTATTAAGGTTTTAATGTAATTTTTTACTTCATTTTAGAGATGCCAGGAAGTTCAAAGAAAATGTGCCCAGGGTGCAACACCCTACTAAGTGTTGCATACAAGGCTTGCCCAGTTTGGAAACAACTGCAGCCATATAAAACAAAAGTTGCAGCGAAGAGATGCAACTTTCAAAATAAAAAAAATTAATGGAAGGAGTCAGTCAAGAAAAACAACAACAGGACAGTTGTTCTCAATAGCAGCCATGTGTTGGTAAGGTTAGGTCAAAGTTCAGGATTCTAATAGGAATTTATGAAGTCAAGTCAATTAACACTGTAAAATTTAACAGTCAATAGCCATGTTTCCATGTAATTGTCAAGCAAACTTTTGAAATGTTTCGAAAAAGTATAAAATATCAATCAGGTGTGTTTCTATCAACTGGGTTGGAGGGAATTAATTAAGATCCCGCGAGGGGATCCTCCCACACTGAAGCTGTCCCTAACCCGCCCCGTTTCTCACCAGCTTTGGGCTGCAAACAACCCACCTCTTAGGAGATGGGACCTCGCTCGGCACTATGGGGGCTGTAACTGGAGAAAGACTCAGACTTTATGTCAGAACTTGGGCAAAGCTGTTACCATGTTCCATTAATCCGTCTATCATTCGTTCAGTTGTTTTTTTTTTTTTTTTATATTGTCAAACGTTATATATATATATATATATATATATATATATATATATATATATATATATATATATATATATATACATATATATATATATATATACATATATATATATATATATATATACACATATATATATATATACACATATATATATATATACACATATATATATATATATACATATATATATATACTATGGCAAGCCGTTCAGGAAATAATTATATTTAAAATATCAAGTCTGAATATATAAAACGAATGTCTGAATATATATGGAATGAAAGTCTGAAGAATGAAAGTCTGAACATATATAGAATGAAAATCTGAATATATATAAAATGAAAGTCTGAATATATATAGAATGAAAGATATAGAATGAAAGTCTGAATATATATAGAATGAAAGTCTGAATATATAGATTGAATGTCTGAATATATAAAATGAAAGTCTGAATATATATAGAATGAATGTCTGAATATATAAAATGAAAGTCTGAATATATATAGAATGAATGTCTGTATATATAGAATGAAAGTCTGAATATATATAGAATGAATGTCTGAATATATAGAATGAAAGTCTGAATATATATATAATGAATGTCTGAATATATAGAATGAAAGTCTGAATATATATAGAATGAATGTCTGAATATATAGAATGAAAGTCTGAATATATATAGAACGAATGTCTGAATATATAGAATGAAAGTCTGAATATATAGAATGAATGTCTGAATATATATAGAATGAATGTCTGAATATATAGAATGAAAGTCTGAATATATATAGAATGAATGTCTGAATATATAGAATGAAAGTCTGAATTTATAGAATGAATGTCTGAATATATATAGAATGAATGTCTGAATATATAGAATGAAAGTCTGAATATATATAGAACGAATGTCTGAATATATAGAATGAAAGTCTGAATATATATAGAACGAATGTCTGAATATATAGAATGAAAGTCTGAATATATATATAGAATGAATGTCTGAATATATAGAATGAAAGTCTGAATATATATATAGAACGAATGTCTGAATATATAGAATGAAAGTCTGAATATATAGAATGAATGTCTGAATATATATAGAATGAATGTCTGAATATATAGAATGAAAGTCTGAATATATATAGAACGAATGTCTGAATATATAGAATGAAAGTCTGAATATATAGAATGAATGTCTGAATATATATAGAATGAATGTCTGAATATATAGAATGAAAGTCTGAATATATATAGAACGAATGTCTGAATATATAGAATGAAAGTCTGAATATATAGAATGAATGTCTGAATATATATAGAATGAATGTCTGAATATATAGAATGAAAGTCTGAATATATATAGAATGAATGTCTGAATATATAGAATGAAAGTCTGAATATATATAGAATGAAAGTCTGAATATATAGAATGAATGTCTGAATATATATAGAATGAATGTCTGAATATATCGAATGAATGTCTGAATATATAGAATGAAAGTCTGAATATATATAGAATGAAAGTTTAAATGTATGTGAAAGTGTGAATATGTGAAAAGAAAGTGTACATTTGACAATTCTCACTGAATAATGTGTAGCTTGTTTTAGCCTTTTGAATTGCGATTCATTTAAAAATGTCATTGCCTGAAATTTACCAATACTTTGGTGAGCTACAAGACTTTTTTGCAGCAGTTGGTCATACTCCAAACAACATAAAACAATTTGTCTACATCACGTCATCTCGAGGATCATATTTCCATTCTTGCGACATTCTTAGCACTTATGGGCAGTCATGTTCAACAAAATGTTGCTGAAAGAACATTATGCATCATTCTCGAAGGAATTTATGAATCTTATGAATTCAGCACATTTGCTCTTCCGCGATGAAATAGCGAATTCATTTCTTCATCAGTAAAACGATGTTGAGTACGGTTGCCAGTATTTTGACCCGTACACGCATTTGCCAGGGTGTTAATTAGATGATCGTTACTTAAAATTGCTGCTACTAAATTTCGTGCGGACTCATTGTTCAAAATGTGTATAAAAATAGTAGATGAATAACACAAGATGGCGCTGATAACATCAGATTTTCATTCCATATATTCAGACATTCGTTTTATATATTCAGACTTTCATTCTATATATATTCAGACTTTCATTCTATATATATTCACACTTTCATTCTATATATATTCAGACTTTCATTCTATATATATTCAGACTTTCATTCTATATATATTTTCAGACTTTCATTCCATATATATATATTCAGACTTTCATTCTATATATTCAGACTTCATATTATAAATATAATTATTTCCTGAACGGCTTGCCATAATATACTTATATATATATATATACATATATATACATATATACATATATATATATAAATATATATATATATAACGTTAAATATAGGAAACGTTTATAAATGTTTTAACATTTAACAATCCTCAGGAATTTCACAGATTATATGTACATATTTGTATTAAAGTGTACTGTCAGAGCACCCTAGTAATATTGATAATAATAATAAAAAAAAATGAATCGAATGGGTGTCTGGGACATGTGTGAATCCTTTACCTTTTTGAATTAAAACACAATAATAATAATCATTGAAAGCTTAAATTAAATGCTTAATTCAATGCTTATAACACTTGGGTTGTCAGAGTCTTGTGTTTGAGCAAAATGTCTGTAATAGTTATACTGATAATAAAACATAAATAAAATAAAACAAACTGGATCAATGCATATGGTTCCCACTCCTCTCGAGAGAAGAGGAGAGAAAAGCATCAGGCTTTAAAGATTCCCCATTGTTTGGCTCCCTCTACTGGGCATATCACACATGGATTTATTACAGGTGCTGTAAATGTAGCATACATTTATAAACGTTAAAACATTTAACAATCCTTAACGATTTCACATATTATATGTGCATGATTGTATAAAACGATACTTTAGGCACACCAAAGTTGAAATGAGCTGGATCAATGCATTTGTCTCCACTTTTTTCCGTTATTTTGTTTTTATGTCGATGTTAATGTTGTAATCATAAATCTATACTTTTATTACCGAGTGATGGATAAATAGTCTCTGGAAATGAAAGTGAACTGTGAAGGTAAAACATGGCTAAAGGCTAAATTATTAAAATACATACAATTTGTTGGGTTAAAATTTGTATTTAAAAAAAAAAAATGCTTATAGCATTTTAAACCTTGTTTTAAATAATAATCCTATGTGTATTTTTAAGGTTATGATATTAACAGTGCTATAAGAATAAAGAATAATATCAGCGCTATAACATGCGATTTCATTGCATAACTTAAAATATGACACCTCATATAGTAGAAACGCTATGTGAATGGCAGTAAATGACTGAAATCTGACATAAAATATTATTTTTTAATGTAATGTAAAAATTTTAAAAATCGGGACTTTTATTATGTATACAAACCCGCGATCAACCTTGAACCTGCGCATCATTAGCATCGGCAAGCACCTGCCAGCACATGGGATCTATTCTGCACCCTTTACCATCCCCTCAGAGACGAAAAGTTTCAAAAATGGACATGTGAGTGTTTATATATGTTTAATCTGTGACGTGTAATAGTGTGTGTGTCAAACCATGGCATTTTGGCGTTTTTTCTTGGAGTTTTTCAGTGAGGATGTTGAACCATTTGAAGTAGCATGTGCAGAGAACACACGCGGCTTTGTGACTGAATTCCAAAAATTCCAGACGGTGTCAGAGTTTTTAAGCGCAGATTCCCCACGGATCCCCGTCTTTGCCACCGTTTTGGAAAAAGCGCGCAAGGCGGTGACGTATTCTTACGATTTTGACGGGGTGGTCATCCATTTAGAAGACGTGAGCTGCCTGAAAGCTGGGCTCCACTACCTCTTCGTGGGACAAGTTGACCCATCGAAGGTGGTCAACCATTGGCATACACTAAAAAAGCACCTGGACTTGACCGCCTACACCGTGGAGGGCGTCATGTCCATCCGCAGGTCGATGGGCAGCATCTTGGCCTATGTTGACGGCGGCTACTTTCTCAATATCAGTTGCGTGCCGGTCGACCCGAACAACACCGCCCCCATGTTCCGGAGCGATCTTATGGCGAAGGCGCACGGGACTGGCATGATCAACGCCGTATACAAAAACTTCACTGCCCGGATGAAGGGCCTGCCGCCACGCGACTTGGCCAGAGCCAGCGTCATGAAGAATGACCTCAGCAACCTGACGAGGATGACGCGGTTCCTGCTGGACCTCTTCATGAGCTTGGTCAGAGACGTGAACGTCGACGTGGACATGGGCCTTTACCTGACCCTGACCAAGTTCGGGCAGAGGGACAGAGGGTGGTTCGACCTGAGGAGGCTGGTCGACACGCGGGGAGATGCCGACATCTCATACCACATGGCGGTCAACGTACACCCCTCTAGCGACGCGTCCATCAACCTCCTGTGGTCACGCTGTGGGCTGCAGGAGGTGGTGGGTCAGCGGGGGACCCTGTTCCCCTCTTATTCCATGACAGAGACGGCGAACTTTCAGAGTAACCTTGACCACCTGCCCATGGACGTTGACCCGAGGCTCATGGGAGTCCTGCAAAGCGAAGACGTCAAGGTCAACTTCCTGCAGCTCTACACCGTGACGCCCCATTGCCACACGCCGGCCGCGGCGAAGCACCCGGTGAGCCGCGTCGTGACCATGTGCCACATACACAACGAGCGACACCGGTAAGTCGGGCATGCATGCAGAAGAGCATGTGTGTTTATAAAACTACACCTGTATTACAGAGTAAGGGAGAAAGAGTAATTGTGAACAAATGTGACAGCAAAATATTCGAAAAAAAATGTAACACTAAAAAAAAAAACACACACTAAGAAGAGCATCAAAACGCCTTGTTTAAAGTAACTGTATTATCATCTGTCTCAATGCAGGTACGTGGCACACACAGATGACCTCGTGGCGAAGACGGTCACCCAGACGTACGCCAGGTTTGAGGGGGTCTTTCTGGTCGGGCCCCAATTTCATGAGGTGCTTCACCATCAACAAAATCCTCATGCTTTTGCTTATAAGGTTTTGCATGATCTGGCACCCCATAATCTCTCTGAGTTTTTAACCCCATACACACCAGCACTTGATCTCCGCTCCTTGGAAGCTTGCCTTTTATTAGTTCTGCTGACTCGTTTAAAATCCATGGGTGATGTGGCATTTTCTTCAGTTGCTCCTAAACGCTGGTATTCCCTGCCAGCTGAGATTGGGCAGCTGAATCCCTTTTGTGTTTTTAAATGGTCCCTTAAAAAAAAAAAAAAAAAAAAAAAAAACCTATTAGGGACAAATGTGGGCAAAAATAATTTTTATTTAGTTTTTTAAAATACTTCCCTTGATCTAGGTGGTACAAGACTTGGCTACTTTTCCTAAGTTTGCCACCACCTGAACATACACAAAACAAAATGACTCGATTCTACAATGTTAAACGGGAGAAAAAAGAACAAAAAAAAAAAAAAATCCTTAATCTCGCTTTCGTGGACAAAAATGGGCACCCATAGGAATGAATGGGAAAAAACTAATTCAGAGCATTTTTTTTATTGTCAAATAAACATTATTAGTACAATGCATATCTTACACACACACACAAATGAAGGGGTGATCTTGTACAGCGTTCTCAACATGGCACACACACAGCACATTCAATGAGCCTATAACAGAGCTGGGTTTTTTAATTTTTACATTTTTTTATAAAAACTCACACATACAAAAACAAATAATTGAATGAGCCAATGTGAGCTACTGCAAGGTTTGTTGATACTTCTAAACATAATGTTTCTGCAGCATATGCTACCTAAATTATTGATTATATAAAAACCTTGTCATTGTTTTTGTTATGTATATTCTTACCCGTTTGGTACCAATTAGTTTGAGTTATTGGAATTTGAGTTTTTTTGGTTTGAAATAAATGATTTAATACTTTATCTTTTTCTTATATATCATGGTCATATTTATCTAAGCATATTGTGGCATATTTGTATAGCCTCACCTAACACAGATATATTTTTATTTTTTTTAAATTACAATTTTAACTTGTGATAAAGTAAAAAAATTAAGAGCTCAAATTCGTTTTATACAGTGGTTCATAGAGTTCAGCCTATATGTTGCCATTCAGTACTACAGCCATCTCTAGTGGTTATTACTATTATTGTTTTTTTGTTAACCCTTGTGCATCGTTTAAATTTACAACCTTTCGTTATGTTTGTGGCTGAAAACAGCCACTACTTTAAACTGCTGTAAAAATGTATCAGATAAATATTTTTTTCACATTTTTTTGCATAAATCTATTAATCAGCCTCAGTCCTGCTCAAAAATACTAAATGTTTAAAAAAAATTCAGGATTTTAACTCTTTAATTGCCAAATTCGTAAATGATGTCACTGATTTGGGGAAAAAAAAACACAAAATGACTAATTTTCAATATAAAATGTGATTGTGGACTGGATTTTTTTTTACCTTTTATCACAGTCTTGGACATGTCAAAGATTAGAAACAACATTAGTTTTGATGCATTGTTAGTTTTTGTGCAGCATCAGATTTTAACTTTTTCTCCCTCATTTACTGTTTGTGGCTGTTTTTGCCCCATTGACTTCCATTATAACCACATTTTTTGATTGCAAAGCCATGACACCATATAATCATGCATTTTTGATTGTTGGTGGTTTTCCCTGTTGGGAAGAGGTAAAATTTGTAATTTTTACTGTTGATAACCAGGTGGAACCATTAACCCTTTAGATAGGCCTGTGCAAAAAAAAGCTTAGTTTCTGGCTTTTACATGGAGTGTATATGGAGTATAATAGCATAATAAAGTGTGTGTGTGTGTGTGTGTGTGTGTGTGTGTGTGTGTGTGTGTGTGTGTGTGTGTGTGTGTGTGTACTCACCTTGATGCGTCTGAGAAAATCAAAATATGCACCTCAGCTCTCAGAACTACATGGAGTAAACAAAAACAAAGTAAGTGTATTTATGCATCTGCTGCCTTTTGATGGTGAGAAATGCAGACTAAACAAATACAAAGCAAGTGGATTTAAACACTTGCATGCAAGCCTGCTGGTCATTTGATGGTGAGAAGAGCAGCAAGCAACATGAGAAAGGGCTTGACTTGTAGTGACGTTTCAGAGATGATTATGCAGCCTGACCCTTCCAGCGAGCTGCAGGATGTATCGTCTTCTCCCTCTGACACCACAGACTCAGGAGAGTCAGATCCTGATTTGGATGTGGCACCCTCATCATCCTCTCTAGCTTCCACTGAAGGCGAGGAGGATTCGGAGGATCCTGGATATGGGTGGATTGGGAGAAATGGCGAAGTGTGGTTTTCAGTCAACTCCCTTTCTTCAGCCTGTCAGAGGCGTGACTCCAGGGCCGACGCGCTATGCCATCGCAAGGATCTAGAACATGAATTCTGTGTTCAACGGATTCGTTTTTTTACTGAGGAGATGATTGACCTCATTGTCAGCATGACCAACCTCCATGGGCGCCGCACAATGAGAAACGGGGTGGACTCCACAGATCTCCGTGCCTACATGGGGGCTACTGATTTTGGCCGGCGTCTACAGGTCCAGAGGGGAGTCCACATGTTGCCTGTGGGATCATCGCCTTCCCCTCCTATTTTTACTCCGTAAAAGACAGATTGAACACAGAATCCATGTTCTGGACGCTTGCGATGGCATAGTACGTCGGCCCTGGAGTCACGGGAGTTGGCAGGCTGAAGAAAGGGAGTTGTCTCCGCGTTGGTGGAAAACCACACTTCGCCATTTCTCCCAATCCACCCAGATCCAGGATCCTCCGAATCCTCCTCGCCTTCAGTGGAAGCTAGAGAGGATGATGAGGGTGCCACATCCAAATCAGGATCTGACTCTCCTGAGTCTGTGGTGTCAGAGGGAGAAGACGATACATCGTGCAGCTCGCTGGAGGGGTCAGGCTGCATAATCATCTCTGAAACTTCACTACAAGTCAAGCCCTTTCTCATGTTGCTTGCTGCTCTTCTCACCATCAAATGACCAGCAGGCTTGCATGCAAGTGTTTAAATCCACTTGCTTTGTATTTGTTTAGTCTGCATTTCTCACCATCAAAAGGCAGCAGATGCATAAATACACTTACTTTGTTTTTGTTTACTCCATGTAGTTCTGAGAGCTGAGGTGCATATTTTGATTTTCTCAGACGCATCAAGGTGAGTACACACACACACACACACACACACACACACACACACACACACACACACACACACACACACACACACACACACTTTATTATGCTATTATACTCCATATACACTTCATATAACTCCATGTAAAAGCCAGAAACTAAGCTTTTTTTTGCACAGGCCTATCTAAAGGGTTAATGGTTCCACCTGGTTATCAACAGTAAAAATTACAAATTGTACCTCTTCCCAACAGGGAAAACCACCAACAATCAAAAATGCATAATTATATGGTGTCATGACTTTGCAATCAAAAAATGTGGTTATAATGGAAGTCAATGGGGCAAAAACAGCCACGAACAGTAAATGAGGGAGAAAAAGTTAAAATCTGATGCTGCACAAAAACTAACAATGCATCAAAACTAATGTTGTTTCTGATCTTTGACATGTCCAAGACTGTGATAAAAGGTTAAAAAAAATCCAGTCCACAATCACATTTTATATTGAAAATTAGTCATTTTGTGTGTGTTTTTTCCCAAATCAGTGACATCATTTACGAATTTGGCAATTAAAGAGTTAAAATCCTGAATTTCTTTTACACATTTAGTATTTTTGAGCAGGACGGAGGTTGATTAATAGATTTATGCAAAAAAATTTGAAAAAAATATTTATCTGATATATTTTTACAGCAGTTTAAAGTAGTGGCTGTTTTCAGCCACAAACATAACGAAAGGGTAGTAAATTTGCCCACAGTGTACTGTTGAGTTTTTGAAAAATTTCAAAGCATTTTCCCAAAATATGTGTCAAAATAAGATTTGTCACCAAAAATCATTCCATTTGCTGAAACACAGAGAAAGTTATGGCCAAATTTAGACTAAAAAATACCCCATAGTGGATGAAAACATCCCCAACAGCACATAAGGGTTAATTTTTATACCAACATAAGACACCGGGTGTCACCGGGTGTCACCGGGTGTCAAAGTCACTTCATCTTTAGCTTTTACCTCTCTGAACTTACTGGGTTTATTAAAAAAAAATTTAACCAAGTTAAAATATAAAATATAACATAAAAATAAGCATAATTTACATATAAAATATTGTACTTTTAGAGGTAAATACATTCATAAATAACCCAAAAAGTAAGAAATAAAAAACAACACAAATTGATAGTTTTTATTTGATCAAAGATAGTGATTTAACATAAAAAAAAATAAAAAAAATGTTTTAAAAAAATGGATCCCTTTGTGCCCACATTTGTCCACGAACACGGAATTAAGGGCTGTAATGTGAGTACGGCTTGAGGGTTAAAGGGGTCATGACATGGTAAACCAAATTTGCCTTGATATTTTGGTATATAAGAGGTCTTTGCACCATTAAAACGTCCTGCAAGTTTCATAGCTTAAGACGTCCTCCCCATTACAAACAAATCATTTATTTAATCAAGCTCTAAATACAGCTCGTTCTGGATCCATGGCATATGACCGCCTCCAGCGTAGACAACTACACTTCAAGCGCAAGATAACTAGGCCTCATTTCATCATCGCATCTGTCACGCGCTTCACATGTGTTCAGTCGACGTGCAGCGAGTGGGTCTGTTTACAAGAAGATTGCGATGTCACGCAGATGTGCTGTTCCTGGCTGTGGACAAACTACATGTTTGAATAATATACGCTGCTGAAAGATCCAGACGTCAGGGGAAGATGGATGCAGTTTATTTTTTGCGGACGTCCCAGTCAAGGCAGTGTTAATTTAAGCGTGTGTTCTCCACATTTCAAGGATGAGTGACAGTTGAGAACAATCAGTATAATGCGGGTATTGCCAGAAAACTTTTGTATAAGATAAGGCCGTGTGGACTATTCTGGGCTACACAACGACGACGCAAACTGTAAGTAATGTAGGCTATTTAAAATGTAAAACTTTTTTAAAAACGTTAATTGCAGTTTAATTCATTATGAATAATAGCCGTGTTTTTACTTCGTTTAGCCTTTATTGTTTTCATGACCGTCATGTTCATGCCCCGTAGGCTATTAAAAGATGTAGGCTGTTAAACTGACAAAATAGTTTCACACTTTCTATGTGGACGGGCTGATGCATTCTCCGTTGTGTTGATGGTTCATTTCCTCTGAACACTCAATTTTAAATGTTTTTTGTCCAAAAAACTATAGTAATACTATAATTGCACCTAAGGGAACATAATAAAAGAGAAGAAAAAACAGCAGTTCAGGCAGTTCAGCTCGGCCCTGGGAGTCAGCGCTACCCACCCGAACAGCCTTACCAGGATGAGGGGCTTCCTCTGCCTCGGGCCCATAGGCAGTAGGGCTGTCAATCTTCCTCTATAATACTATTCGAATTCCATTCCTTATTTTTTTTAATATTCTAATAATATTCGAATATTAAATGCTCAAATTCATCCTATTATTAATATTTACAACATTACACAGTCTTATGGATCGCCAATGCGTGATGTTGATCGGTCTCATATCTTCACAGATAAACCGTTAGTTTGTCTGTTATTGCCCGTTTGCCGGACAGCTGGTAAGCCCCGTGATGAGGAGAGAGGCAGACAATAAGTAATTCTTGCCTGTTTAGCGGCGGTTCCTCGGACAGATCGCCTAGCTTGTCAGGTTGTAAGTTGTCATAAACAATAACGTATATTTTTCTCTCCGTTTTGGCCTTCCGTCCACAATGAGACGGCTTTTTTATTAATGAAAACGCACTCCAGAGTGGATACATTTGAAAACGGCGTTTTCACGTTGTAGTGTGGACTGTTGTTGAGTGGTGATCTCCGTTTCCGTGGAGACATTGCTCTCCGCGATTTTTGACTGTATTGTTATGATGATACAGCGTGGTGTTACGATTCAAAAACTTTATTGTTCATTAGACTAAACAAAAGCGTGTAAGCCAAGGCAGCGAGAAAGGCAAGATTGCATTAAAAAAAAAAAACATAAAAAAAGCAATATTCGAATAGGAACTTCAGCATTCGAATAGTATTGATTTTTTTAATATTCGAATTATATTCGAATTTCGGAATTCGTCCCAACAGCCCTAATAGGCAGCGCCAGCGTCGGGGAGTCTCCTCCTCCTCTCAAGACCTTGACCAATGACGAGGTCCAGAAGGCCAGAGACCTCCGCCTATTCCCGCTGACCGACAGCCTGGCGGCGGGCCATCAGGTCGTCGGGGAGCAGATGGTGAGGATCCTCCTGTGCGACTTGCACCAGCGGGACGCCCCCCTGCCCGGCCAGTCCCTCAAAGGCGATCACCGCCCTGACCTTCCTGAGCTGCATCGGGCTCATACAAAATGGCGATTTCGTTACCTTTAGCACAATGGCAGAGCTCGAGCGCTCCATGCCGGTGTAATACCTTTATTGTCCACCGAGGTGGAAAATTGTCTTTGGCTCACCAGCCATTCAAATAAATATACAGACAACAATAAAAACAGAAACATAAAACAGAACGATCGCATTTCATAGGAAATAAATAAATAATCAAGTTTCATACTATAATCATTTGGATTATCAGTTACTTGCAGAGTTGAGAATTTTAACAGCATTTGGAATAAAAGACCTCTTAAACACATTTTTATTTGCTAGAGGGGTTCTATAGCGTCTACCTGATTTCATGGGCTCAAATTGACTGAATAGAGGATGAGAACTATCTGCAAGAATAGTCCTTGCCTTCTTCTTCACCCTTTCAGCATAAAGCTGTACTAATGGCCTCTGTTGACTGCCAACTATTCTGCTTGCCGTTGTCACAATTCTGGCAAGTTTGTTCTTAGATCTGCAGTTTAAATGATCATACCAGGCTGTGAGATGAAAAGTTAATACACTCTCTACTATGGATTTGTACACAAGTTCTAAAATATGCTGACTAACTCCAAGGCCACTAAGTTGTCTAAGAAGAAATAACCGTTGCGAACATTTTTTAAAAAGATAGTCTGAATTATCAACAAAATTCATGTGTGAATCAAGAATTGAGCCTAAATATTTAAACTTCTCCACAATTTCAACTTGTTGACCCACAAGTGAAATTGGCTGGATTGACATATCTACTTTTGGGCAAATAATCAATTCTTTTGTCTTTGCCACGTTAATTTCTAGTTGGCTAAGGTGACACCAATTCTCCAAGGCCTTAATGTGAGCCAAATAGGCAACATCATGTAAAGAATTAGTTTTGTCCAATAGGCCCACTAAGGCCATATCATCAGCATATTTGAATAATCTGAAATGTTCTTCTTTAATCGTAAACTCGTTAGTAAAAAGAGAAAAGAGCACAGGGGAAAGGACACAGCCTTGTGGACAACCTGTACTTAAAGTTAGCATATCAGACACAGTCCCTCGAACACAAACCCTTTGTGTACGGCAAGTAAGAAAATTTCTAATCCAGCGGACTAAACCTGTATTAACATCAAGATCAACCAGTCTCGTTAAGAGAATATGTGTCTTCATTGAATTAAAAGCCGAGCTAAAATCCACGAATAAAACCCTGACATATGCTTTGGGATGCATGAGATGTTTTGTAACTGTATTAAGCAGTGTCAGTACAGCATCATCTGTACCTCTGTTACTCTTATATGCAAACTGAAGTGAATCTAACCTAGAGGCAACAGTCGAAGTTAGATGATTAGTTAAAACACGTTCCATAGTTTTACACAATATAGAATTTATTGCAATGGGACGGAAGTCATTTGGCATACTCGCCCTTGGCTTTTTTGGCACAGGCCTAATTATTGAATACTTCCATAATTTTGGCACTTTACCTGTGTCCAAAAGTAGTTGGAACAACCTTGCAAAAACTCCTTTTAGTTGAGGAGCACAATCTTTAAGAAGGCGTGCTTTTAAACCATCTGGGCCAGTGGTCTTATTTGGCCTTAGTTTACCAAGGCTTGCCATGACATCGGCCTCAGTGATAACTATTGATGTTTCTGCAGGGAGATTATTACATATCTCATCACATTCAGTCTTACTTTCCACAGTGTCAAATCTACAATAAAAGTTATTTAAATCATTAATAAAGCTTTTACTTACACAATTATCATCCTTTTTATTTGACCTTCCCATTAATCTATTTAATCCCTCCCAAGCCTGTCTTATATCACCAGTTAAGAATTTTCCCTCTATCTTATTTTTATAATCAATTTTTGCTTTAAAAATGTCTCCCCTTAACTGTCTCCTTTTCTCACACAGTAATTCTGTATTACCAGAACAAAAGGCAACCTTCTTTTCATTGAGACAGCTTTTCAGCTTTTTCGATACCCAAGGCTTATTATTTGGAAAAATTTTAACAGTTTTAGTTTCAGACACAATGTCTTCACAAAACTTAATATATGACGTAATGGTATCTGTGAGCTCATCAGCATCATGACAAGATTGAAAGAAAATGTCCCAGTTGGTTTCTTCAAAGCAGTCCATTAGTTGCTCTTTACTCCTATCAGTCCACACCTGTGTTTCCTTAACAATAGGCTTTGTCCTCTTCACTACAGTCTTATATTTGGGTAGAAGATGTATTACATTATGGTCCGATTTCCCAAGGGGGGGTCTACATACTGCTTTATAGGCGTTGGGAATATTACCATAGCAACGATCAATAGTCCGGTTTAGACGGGTGGAGCATTCCACATACTGCTGGAGAGTGGGCAAGTATTCCAGTAAATCACATGAATTAAAATCCCCAAGAATTAGAACAGGTTGATCTGCAGAGCGAGTGAGAGCATCATTGTAGCTTTCCGCTATTCTCTCCCCTGCTGCCATGAAATTAGGCCCAGGTACATAGGTGAATATGACCGTAATCTGGCCAAATTCCCGCGGGAGATAAAATGGTCTAAAAGAAATCGTTAAAATCTCAAAGTCCGGCGTGCACACTTCCTCCCGTACACTGTACTGTGTGGCCCAGCTGTTATCAACAAACACACACATGCCGCCACCAATGGATTTAAATGAGCAACGCTCGTCTCTGTCCGCTCTTATTGTTGTATATCCCCTTAAGTACGGGGTTGAATGGTGATTTTTAAGCCATGTTTCTGTAAGGCAGACAAGATTGCTCTGTCTAAACTCGCGATCATGTTCAGCTCTTAGAATAAGTTCGTCTAATTTGTTGCTTACCGAACGCACATTTGATAAGGTTATGACGGGTAGGGGAAATCTGCTCCGACGTTTCGAAAGTCGGTGTCTCACACCTCCTCTTGAACCCCGTTTTTTCTTCCCTTTCTTCGGCCTTTCCAGCCATCTGTCATGCCGTCTGATTGCGCTACAGTTCTCTGGTAGATTTACGGATGAGGACTCGCCAGCAAAGCGTAGTGACAACAAATCCTCACGTGTATAGATGAGCACTTCTTGTCGATCCGTCCAGCAGTTGTTCCCAGGCACAAATGCCATGCAGCAGAACAGTATCCATAATGAAACGGACTTCATGACAGGATACGGGGTAGGATAATGTAACCAGCAAGCTTAATCCACTTCAGACAGTAAGAAATGTTCAAAACAAAAAGACAAACTTTAAATCTCCAACAAACAAACAAACAAACAGAAACGAGCGAACAGAACACACGCGGTGAGCACAGGGTCCGGGTCCGCCACCCCAGGAGGAGAGAGTGGAACCCCTGGAAGTGCAGGAGGAAGAGGATCAGGTCGAGGATCAGCTCGTGGAGAGGATCGAACCCACCTCGTTTCCGGTGAGCACAAACAGCAGGTGGACAAATCTGGAGGTCAGCCTCATTGACCTCAGCCCTGACCAGAGCCACTCCGCCGCCTACAACAGCTATGTAAAGTGCTGCGCTGAAACCTCTGTCTCTGTCCGAACCTTTGTTTCGTTTAAGAGAAAAAGGCAGCGCCTGATGGCGTAGAGCTGAGAGCCTTTCCACGCAATTTTTTTGCAGACTGTATATACTGTAGTTCTTTGTAAAAGAAAAATTCCTCATAAGCACGTGGTTTTCCTTTTCGTAAAAAGATTATATATATATATATATATATATATATATATATATATATATATATATATATATATATATATTAGGGGTGGAGCCGAACCCGAATACGGTATTCGGAAAGGCACAAATAATGTGTTTTTTACGAATACTTATTTCGAACAAATATTTGTATTCAGGAACAAGAAAAACTTTATATCAAAAAGCTGCGTTTCCTCATGAGACATGGCGACCGGCTGCTGATGTGTTGGCTGTAAATCCACTTGTTAATAAGAAAGGAGGAAAGAGCCACATATGGAAATATTTTGGATTAGGCTAATGTCACGTTGTCATAAGGGGTAGTTCACATAGCGCGATTTTTTGCGCGTGCAGATTTCAAATGTAGGCGCGCGGCAAGCGCGCTTATAATAGAAGCGAGCGGCGCGCTGCATAGCAACGGCAGACGCCACGGGAGGGCAAGCGCTTGTGGAAAGGAGAAAGCGGTGCGAACTGTGGATTTTCACAGGTATTAGTACCGAATACTGAAATTTTGGTACCGTGACAACACTAGTAGCTCTGTTTGCTCGGTAATTTAGACAATAGGCTGTTGACAGAGTAACGTTAACGTAGGTAATGGCTGTTATGTTATTTTCTTTTCAATGACGTTCCTTGTTACATGTTCATTGCTGGATTTATGGAAAAACATCAACCAATATTGCATATCCATAATTATTAGAATGGATATAATTAAAGATTACTTACACTATAACGTAAATTAGAAGTGTAACGCAAAAAAACTGGATTTTTACACCTATTTTGAATTTTACTCGAATACAAATACAAATACAAATACTTTTCCCCCCTCAACAAATACAAATACAGATACAAATACCGGCTGCTTTGCACACCCCTAATATATATATATATATATAGTTTTTTTTTTTTTTATAATTTGAGTTTGAATTTGGCCGACCTCAGGGGGTTAACATTGACGTTGTAACAACACAGTTGTTAATTATCTCTGTGTCAGTGACCGATGCAACCTTAATCTAAAAATGTTCGATGTCTAACGGGGCCTACTCTGTGTAAATGACTCAGCGTTTATGTCCGTTTTAATGACCGACGTGATTTCTGGCCCAACTTTATATTTGGTGGGTATATTTGTACTGACACAAATTAAAACGACACAAACCAATAAAAAAAAAAAAACAACAACAAGTAAAATGTACTAATTTTCTTCATATTGTATTGGCAAACACTTTTTTCAGGTATTAACCCTCAGGGGACCACTGTGTTTTTGGGGCCTTTGAGATGTTCTGACATGCCTTGACATTTGTGCTTTTTTCAGTTATTTATAAACATGTTAATGGCAAAGGTGTAAATTCACTCTATATAGCACAAACAGGGCTACCATAATATGCGAGCAACGTGTATGCAGATGTTTGTATTTTTAAGAGAATAATGTTTATGCGTGGTTATTGGAAAAAATTAAAATGAAAGTTGCTGAATTAAGACCACAAAACACATATTAAATATGTGTCCACAAGACTTTTGACTAATGGATGTTCTCCCTTTGTGTTCTAGCTTCAAAATTATGTGAAAATAGTTTTGCTTTATCGTTCACAAAAAAAAAATACATTGATTTAAATGCTGTAAAACAGGTTTTGCTTGGAAAGCCAATATGCAAGGGGGAGGAGTAGTTTACACCTTAGATTGCATAATCTCTGCATAATCTCCCCACCCACTCTGCATAATGACTCTGCCTAATGAGCCATTCATTCAGGTGTGACACTGACTGAGCCACAAGGACAAAAGATGTATTTAGAAGAAGACTTATATTGACCATTTAAGATTTCGCTTACATTTCTCTTGTAAATATGTTTTGCTATTTTATTAAAAATGTTACAATTACAACAATAATTACAATTTCAACAATATTTCAAGTGTACTCTTTCTTTGTAAAAAAAAAAAGAAAAAAGATTATAGGCCTACATTTTATCATATGTATTCATTAGTTTGAATATAGCCAACATTGGAACATCTAACATCTTAGTCTATGAATTTATTTTTGAAAAAAATAGTATTTTTTTTGCAGTTTAATACGTTGCTTATACAAATACATTTTTTTCAACATATTCCAGTGGATTTTTACTCATCTCAGTAGGCTATAGCAAAGCAGTTTATTATTTCACACACAGACGCGCGATTCATATTTAGGCTAAACAGTCTTTACAAACATGTACCCTTCATTCATCTCACAGAAAGGCGAGTCATATTATAGAAATGCGATTCATCTTTTTGCGGTTTGCATAGGCCTACACTAACGTTATTCCATAACGTTATTCCACACGTGAGAAAAGAAAACAGCCTACCTCACTCCTCAGCGGAATCTGCTCCTCATATCAGGAGATATTGCTCCTCATATCAGCACTGTTCTGAGGAATCGTTTCTCCATAAGGTAGGCTATATTATGCCTCACTCGATCGCGACGCGCTGTGTTTACAGCTGATGGGCGTTTCACAGATCTTCAATAGTTCTCAGAATTTGCGTTTGAATAGCACGCGCTCTCCGGGGAGTGGTCACATTACTGTGAATGAGCTCTTAATGAGCTCGACTGGAGTCGCTCTCTTTTTATACAGATTACAGAAGCTGAGAATATTTGTTTTTTATATAAGTTACTTCATTTAACAGATGCGATCTCAAGCTTTATGCCCGTGGGTCTGTTTGCCTGTTTGACTGAATTTTCGCGGAGTTATAGATCATTTTCGAACGCGTTTCAAATGGGAGTTCACGGACAGAGAGAAGGGAGAAATCGCATCATGTTAATTTTTCTTTATTTGTCAAAAAGCAAAACACTTTATTTTTATTGTGAGTATACAGAAAAAAAATAGAAACTGAACAGGATCGATTGATGAATTACACGAAAATGAAAGATCAAAATTAACAGAGCATTTGGTGTTTATTTTCATTGCTAAAAAAAAAAAACGAGCAAAACGCGCGGGCGCGTTTGTGGTCCCCTGAGGGTTAACAGGGTTCAAGAACTTCATGCCAACTACGTTTTTTATTGCAATATATAATAATAATAATAATAATAATAATAATAATCCAAACAATAACAATATGGTTTCAGCACTTTGTGGTTGAACCCCTGATTACAGATGTAATTGGGTGACTATACGGGCACTTTTATGTTCTTTGGTCATATTTCTTTTTAAATGCATACAGTTTTGGACAAATTACTCTTTCTTTGTCAAACTAACAATAAAAACCACCAAAAAAAAAAAAAAAAACTATTACCTTTCTATTAAGATTTTTTCATACATTTCAACCTCCTTATAGGTGTCAAAATCACTGTTTTCTCAAAAAAAAAAAAAGGTACGTATGCAATATCATCGCAACAAATCATTAATATCTACATCGCGACTAGACGTTTAGGCCACCATAATATAAAGTGTGTACAGTTTTATTTGGGATGTTTAATATCTAATTGAATCTCTTTAATTAGAGTATAGTTCTTTCTAGTTTTTGTTGAATTTGATGTTTTGTATCGTATCTTTTGTCTCAAAGGTTTGTTGTCCACTGCCTGCTGTGCAAGGAGCCGCAGGACGACATAGGTGAGCATCTGGCCAGGGGGTGTCTGCGTGACGGCACACCCGCTGAAAGGGCTGCTGAGGTGGATAAAGCCCAGGCTTCCGCCAGAGACTGGGCACGTAAATCTAGGGTTTGGGATTTCAACCATCTGTGTGGGCTACTGCCGGACAGAGGATGCCAGCTGGTGATGGTGAAGGAACTTCTTCGCCTGGGCTTCATCGTCAGGAACCAGCCGGACCTCAGTGAAGAAACTCCTCCTTCATCTGCCGGTCCTTCCACCTCCACCGCTGCTGATGGAGTTGTCGTCCCATCTGGTCGGCGCAAAAAGTAAGTGCAGCAAAGCATCGTTTGCAGTGCGACTTTATCGTGTCAAAATAAAGTTTGGTAATAGCAACGTTATCATCGGCATGCACCTGTCTTGTCTCACGTAATCTTAAGGGTGGCGTCTAAAGTATCCTGTCCGTTTTGTCCCGTTTCATCCAAACAGACGTTCTATTGGGTCTGCGTCTCTTTCGAAATTTAAGACTATTTTACGGGTGGCCAAAGACGACGTGGAGAGAATACGTGGGGGCCTGCAGTTGGGCCGCGGCATTTCTAGAAGAGATAAGACACTGTACAGATATTACTGCGAGGCGGTCCTGGTCTATGATCTTATGCAGGTCCCGATGGCTGTGCAAAATCTATCGGTAAGTCCATCCATTTTGACCAGTTTACACTTTCACAAATTCACTCATACTCTCGCTCACACACACACGCCTACTCACTCAGGTTTGTTTTGCTATCCAAGTGAGGACATTCCATGGGCGTAATGGTTTTTATACTGTACAAAGTGTTTATTGCCTTACACTGCACCTACTCTAAACCGTCGTAATGGCCGTGTCATTATGCAAATTTGTGTCCTCATAAATCACGAAAACAAACACACACACGCTCGCTCATGCAAAAACTCACTCACTCACTCACTCACTCACTCACTCACCCAGCCAAACAACCACTCACTCACTCACTCCTTTTAAATGACACCTTCGATGTTTTCCAGGATGTGGATTGGGTGGGCCGTGTCATCCACGGAAGCAGAGTGGTCCTCCGCAGTCAGCAGAAAGCCGCTGGCAATTTGAAGATAGCATTGACCCAGGACGAGGAAGCTGTAAGTTTCAGTATGACATAAACAGTAGATTGCTTACTACACCATTTTTACATTTAGGTATGTACAGTTAGGTTTAAATCGCTCCGACACATTTCCCCATTCTTGGGTCACTTCTGCAAAGCTCTACCTACCGACTTTCATCTTGGCACAGCAGTTCACTTAACATATTCTAAATGCACCAAATCTACCAAAACAATTGATTCATGTTTCAAATCAACTCAATTCTTCCAGAACACTAGCAAAGTTTTTTTTATTTTATTTTATTTATTTTTTATCCAACAAACACACTATCAATCATAAAGCACAGACCTTAAAAGCACATCATATATTTCATTACAACATCACTGTGGAAATGTAGCAAATGTAATGTTTCGTTCAATTTTGCTAAATGTTTTTGTTTTGAACACAAGTTAAACAGTTTTGACAGCAGTGTGTACGCCTGTGCAGCTTGGCCTGTGTGGAACATAAAGTTTTGATGTCTAAGTGCAAAAATAATTCACGTAAATCGAAATATGTCGTCATCTAATGCACTTTGTGCCATAGCAATGATAAATGGTCCACAGTTTAGCCCACACAGGTTTCTGCTGTGCTCACTGTGGATAGTTTTGACAAAGTGACCTTGAGAAATGTGTGACCTAGCGATTAGGAGAAAGGAGAAAGAAAAAAAAAAAGTGTAATAACCCGTATGACCCTTTTTTCATAGATGTTGCAGACCTACTTTGTGAGGATCAGGCACGAGAGTCTCCGACCACTGGAAGGCTCCAACCGGCTGTTCGTCTCCGGGTCCGGTCAGGCCGTGCACAGCGTCTCCCAGGACATGTACAACTTTCACGCCATGTAAATACCTGCACAGACACCTCCACGCGCACATGTGTGAATACATACTCTCGGTTGCATCTTGTCAGTCACAGTCATTTCACGATTAACATTTCCTTTTATATTGTATTTTTACAGGTACAAACTGGAGACGTGGACGAGCATAGACGTGCGGAGGGCCGTCGCAGTGGCGGCAAAGCAGCTCACCACACGGCAGCGGCACATCGTCGACGCCAACCTGGGCCGTTGCGATGGTGAGGTCCACATCGAGGACCTGGTGGACGCGGCCGAGCTGCTGCACTCCTTGGCCGTGTACGTCTCTTCGTTTACCTAGGACATAGCACAAACCATTTGTCCAGCGGATTAGCAACTTGTACACGTTTATCAATGCAACAGTGTAAACGTCTCGGGTTACGTATGTAACCCTTGTTCCCTGAGAAAGGGAACGAGACACTGCGTCGGTGACGACACTAGGGGAAACGCCCTTCAGCGTAGCGCGTCTGAATTTATGAATGAAACTCAGTCCAATTCTATTGGCGTTGCGTGATGACGTAGTGTGTGACGGCATATACGGATGTGTACAAAAGCACGCCGGCACACAGAAAAGTCAGCTTTGCTATGAAGCAAGTCGCTCCAGGCGGGGTGAGGCGTGGCGAACCGACGCAGTGTCTCGTTCCCTTTCTCAGGGAACAAGGGTTACATACGTAACCCGAGACGTTCCCTTTCGAGGGAACTCGAACTGCGTCGGTGATGACACTAGGGGAACGAGATACCCAC
Organism: Vimba vimba; assembly: GCA_022828995.1. Lineage (NCBI taxonomy): Eukaryota > Metazoa > Chordata > Actinopteri > Cypriniformes > Leuciscidae > Vimba > Vimba vimba. Next base: position 44,189,324 of record CM040821.1, read on the forward strand.
TATGCCACAACAAAAACCCCGCCTGTCCCAGTGTGAAACTGTCTTCAGACACAACTAGGACAAGAGCACTCGTGTGCCGGGTGTAGAGGGAAGGTCCAGACTGTAGAATCTCATGATTGTGTGCGGAGTGGCCCAGCCAGCCGCCTCACATATGTCATGGATAGGAGTCCCTGAAAGGAGGGCTTTGGAGGACGCCATGCCTCTAGTAGAGTGAGCCCTCACGGCCATAGGTGAAGGCAGATTGCGCACCTGATAGGCCAGGGAAATAGTCTGAACGATCCAGTTGCTGATGGTTTGCTTAGAGGCGGGAAGCCCTTTCTTGGGGGACCCGAAACACATTTTGTGTATTTGTGTCACACCGAAACAAAGAAAAAAATGATACATAGGCTATTATTACTATTAATAAAAAACAAAGTCAAACCTGTATTTACTTGATCAGAAATACAGCTTTCTATTAAGAAAAGGGTGTTTTTTAGGCAAAAATAGGCTGTAGTTTTAAAGTATATTTGGATACCCAAATCTATTTCAAGTTTGTTCCACCTGTATATTTTATATTGATATATTTGAACTAAGTTCCATTTTTTATTTATGCATTACTACTAGTGTTAACAGATGTAAGGTACAAATAAAAATAACTAAATTTATTCAATGATAGTGTCACAGGTCGGGATGGGCCAAGCCGGACTGCGCCCACCCCTGAACCAGGACCACCCTGAGGAACGTGTCAGAGACGAGACAGAAACGGAATTCAAGGAATAACAGTTCTTTTTATTAAAGTTAAAAGTAATTTGAATAACCTAAACTAAAATCTTCCTTTCCTCTTCTTCCCCGGGATCGAGGCAATGCAGCAGTCTCCGGGGCCCACTCCCACGCCGGTGCAAGGTTCGCAGTGGCCTGTGAGGGGCAAGTGAGTCTTCACAGGTGGGTCGGTGGCCAAACGGGATATGGTTGTCTCACGTGTGCTGCAGGAAGATGGACACTTCACACTAGACAGGTGGACTATGGGGCTGCAGCAGACTCAAGTCAACAGGCTGAGCGGAGCTTCTCTAGGACAGACAGTTAGGACAGACAGAGTCAGCTTCAACAGCAGTATATAGGCCTCACGTGTGTTGCCGGGAACAGATGACTTCACACCATGCAGATGGGCCGGGGGCTATAGCAGACTCAAAGGCGCAGGCCGAGCGGAGCTTCTCCTGGACAGACAGAATCAACTTCAACAGCAATATACAACTCTCACGTGTGTTGCAGGGGACAGATAACTTCACACCATGCGGATGGACTCGGGGGCTATAGCAGACTCAAGGCGCAGGCCGAGCGGAGCTTCTCCTGAACAGACAGAATCAACTTCAACAGCAATATACAACTCTCACGTGTGTTGCAGGGGACAGCTAACTTCACACCATGCAGATGGACTTGGGGTTGTAGCAGACTCGCGTCGCAGCTGAGCAGAGCTGCTCTAAGACAGACAGAATCAACTTCACAACAGTATACAGTTCTCACGTGTGTTGCCGGGAACAGATAACTTCACACCATACAGATGTGCCGGGGGCTATAGCAGACTCAAAGTTGCAGGCCAAGCGGAGCTTCTCCTGGACGGACAGAATCAACTTCGACAGCAATATACAACTCTCACGTGTGTTGCAGGGGACAGATAACTTCACACCATGCGGATGGACTTGGGGCCGTAGCAGACTCAAAGTCGCAGGCTGAGCGGAGCTTCTCTAGAACAGACAGAATCAACTTCAACAGCAGTATACAGTTCTCATATGTGTTGCGGGAGACAGATAACTTCACACCGTGCAGGTGGGCTTAGGGCTGCAGCAGACTCAAAAATCAACAGGCTGAGTGGAGCTTCTACGAAGACAAACAGAATCAATTTCAACAGCAGTATACAATTCTCACGTGTGTTGCAGGGGACAGATAACTTCACACCGTGCAGGTGGGCTTAGGGCTGCGGCAGACTCCAAGTCAACAGGCTGAGCGGAGCTTCTTCTAAGACAGTCAGAACCACTACTTCAAAACAGAGAGGTTAGTTTGACTTACAGATGCTGTTCCTTCTAGTCCTCAACAGATGGAACCGATCGACATTATTAAGCTCCAGTTACTGACAGTAGACCAGCATGGCACGAGGGGAGTGCACGGCAAGAGAGAATAAATCTTCCACCCACACACACGGCAATTTCACTCCAAACATGCAACGTGAGGGGGGAAACGTCAATTTAGGCACTGCAATCCACTTCAAATAAGTGCAGATAAGGCCAGCACTCACCCAGGGGTCTCTGTGCCACAAGCAACGAGCTTCGATGTTGGGAAAGAGATATTTCAGGATTTTCCTCCACAGACATAGACAGGATTCACATCACCGTTCCAACACGGGGGAAGAGGGTAAGAGATCGAACATGAATCAGTATAATTCACTCAGTGACGTTTAGATAGCACAATCAAGCACTCCAATCCACCTCAAATTCAGTGTTGAAACATGCAGGTACGAGATACGATGGTCGATTACTTATCTCTCTCCCTTCCAGGCAAACGGTGTGTTTTCACAACTCTTCCACACTCCTCGAGTCCCCTCCAACAACACTTTCCCTTTGCACACCCCAATTCTTCTCTGCAACACTCAAATAGAACGACTTCTCACGGGAGAGAACCACGCAACAGTCTCTCTTCACTGGCTTTTTATATCCTTCTCAATGCCCACGTCATGGCTCTAGATTAATTTCCCACACCTGGTGTCAATTTCCTCATCCCGGTTGGCAGGGCAACAGATATACACTTACACCATAGACAGTAAAAGAAATGGACACAGCGACCCCATTGGAACTCAATTGAGACAAGTGAAGCCCATTTTCAGCGATTTCTTAGCACTTCCTTTCCTGACGCGCAGACTCAAACCGAGCAAAGCGTTACACGGACCACGTGAGCAACCCGTCTGTCTTCTAGTAGCTGTGCCAAGAGAAATCTGAATCATTCCCTTCCGAATCTTGCAGAGACGGAGAGTGTGAGTAGGAGCTGTCCATAAGCTTGGAGCAGGACTTTTACAAAAACTGCTTCTACGGGTCCATAACATAAGCTACAAGGTAATGGAGCATTTTATACATTGTCGTGTATCTTTAGAAATAAATAATGGACAAATGAAGTCTTTAAACGCCTCAGATGTAAAGTTATTCACTGTCAAAGTGACGCCAAAATGAATGGGAGTCAATGGGATGCTAACGCAAGTGAAGTTTTGCTACAAGATGTCGGCACCCGGCCGACTTCAACTTCCGGTCGACTTCCTTCCCGCCTGACTTACACGGGGGGTAGTGTTTCCTTGTTATTATACCGGAGGGGACACAATTGCGGCGAACTTTAGTTGTTGCAAAAGATGTCCTGCACTTTTAACCAAATGAATGCAAGTTTAATGAGCATAATAGACTTCTTTCCAGAACATTAATTATAGTAAAACAAAACAAATCAAAACAAAACTATTTACTCACCTGATAAACTGTTCTTCACTATAATAGATGTTGTGTTTCTCAGCCTGACCCTAAACTTTCACACCTTTCCAGGGGGGATGGTTTAAGCCGAGTTCTGATTGGCTGGTTTCAATTCAAACTCAGGTTAGGGTCATGTCATTTCATTCCTCTGCAACAGTTTTCTGTTATCATCTGGAGATCCCGATTTGCTTTAGACTAAATCACTGTTTTTTTCTTCTAAAAAACTGATATCTCAAAACTTGAAATGGCTTCTGAAGGGTGAGTAATTTCTAACTATTATTGCATTAGTTGTGTTAAGGTGCCTTTTTTGTTGTTTGTTAAAAGACTTACCTGTGTCCAGATATCTAAAAAGTGTTAAAAAAATCAATAATCATTTACTTAATAACTTAATTTTTTATTTATTTCACCAGAAAACAAGACATAATATCTTATTTAATTTTAGTTCTTTAGTAAATGGATCTTGATTGAATAAATGTTTGATATTTGGACTGGAAACTAGACAAAAATAGTAAGAAAGAGCTATTTTTTCCTGTGACACAAAGCTTTAAGGCCAGGACGGGTGTGCAGATCTAGGAAAAAAGTTAAATAATACACATTTGCATCTTGAATCTGAAAATGAAAATATTTTGTGGTTGTTTTTGGTGGTGCTTCTTTACTATGCTGCAGACTAAGCCATATGTCACGTTGACTACATTTCATTTAACTTGTATGATGTGGTAAAATAACCTTTTGTTTGTCCATACAGAAAGTACCACAGCAGGATTTACTTCCTCTGCCCTCACTGTAAGAAGGCGCCGCGCACTCTCCCAGGGCATCTGAGGACGCTGTGCATGCAGGGAAGCTCTGAGGAGGACATCCAGGCTACGGTACTGCAGGCCAAGAAGGAGATGGCAGAGTTCTCCCACACCGGCCGGTTCTGGGAGTACCAGAGGATTCAGGAGATTTTGGGATCGGCTGATCCTCTTGCCAGGTGTGTAATTAACCTTTATGCCTCTCTGCTTTGTCCTGTTGCAGTATAATACACAATATTCCATCAAATGTGTGTGTATTCACTGTTTTTCTTTACTTAGCTTGTTAGAGGAAATGGACAGGAAGGGCTTGGCGGTGCGGAACATTCCTCCACTCCTTCCTGCGCCATCTTCTGTTCCTCAGAGCTCCACTAGGGATGCTGAGAGCGACCAGCCAGCTGTGGAGCCAGAACCGGAGCCGGCGTCGGATGACAGCTCTGAGGAGTACTATCAGAGGTAAAGTTTCACATCATCCTTCACAGAGAGCAGATGCAGATATTGGACATCATGATTTCTCTTGAACGTATACACAATAATTTGACCACCTGGTTTATATGATTTCAGCACTGGGGGACCGAGGTGGACCTCTGATGTGCGGGTGGAGATGGCCAAGAAGGGCCTCTATAAGAAGCACTCCATCAAACACATGGCAAAGGTATGTTCTAAACTTCACACACATCAGTGCATGCAAAAAAATGCTTATCTTACTTAGTATGTTTGTGTTTTTTCCAGTCCAAATATAAAAAAACTTAAATCAAGAAGCATTTACTAGATGAGTAAAATGACATAAGAAATTCTATTTTGTTTTCAGATAAACAGAAAGTAATATAGGTAATTTTTGCTTAAAACAAGCTAAATTATCTGCCAGTGGGGTAAGAAAAATAATCTCAATTCAAATGGAAAACCAGAAATAAATCTGAATTCAAATGGAAAACAAGATTATTTTTTCCTACCACATTGGCAGATAATTTTGCTTGTTTTAAGGAAAAATTACTTAAATTACTTTCTGTTTATCTGAAAACAAAATAGAATTTCTTATGGCATTTTACTTCTCTAGTAAATGCTTCTTGATGTAAGCTTTTTTTTAGATATTTGGACTGGAAACAAAACAAAAATACTAATTAAGAAAGCATTTTTTGCAGTGCAGAAACTGTGAACAAACTGTAAGGTTGCTTTGAGCTAATTTTCTTCTGTCTGTATTTTTTCAGAGATCAAGCGCAGCAGAACACAAGTGTCCGGGTCAATATGACGCAAATGGGTCTCTACGAAAAGTTCCCTGCAGAAGAGGCCATGCTGACAGACTTTAAGGGCTACTTGATCAACACCCTGCAGGTCCCAAACTGCCAGCAGGAGGTAAGATACATCACATTTGTGTTTCTTTTTAGTCTGATCCGTATTGCTCTTTGTAACCGGGAAATGTTTTAATATATAGTAGCACAGCACATGTAGAGCAGCTATTACGTTCCATAAGAGAAGGGAACTCAGATAAAACACAGCTTTATTAGGGGTGTCTGTGTATGGCTGGTTGGTGTGTGGCTTTTCTTCTCACTGCATCATCTCACACTTCTCTTTTTCTTTCATCACAGGTAGACAACGTCTCCAGGATGCTGAGGTACATCCAGCCAAATGGTGATGAAGTCAGCTTGGACTTCCTACTAAAGTCCACTGAGACCAAGGACTACCTCACCCAACTCCGGCACGCTGACATGGGCCCAGCCACCATTCTGAACTACATCAAGAACATAATCCGGTTTGTCCAGTATTTAAAGACCCACCTGAACTTGGCTGCAGCAGATCCTGACTTCTACAGGAAGTGCCAAGCCTACCTGGACCTCCTCGCATCCCTCAGAAAGCCAGTGGCCAAGTACAACAGCAAGGTCACCTGTAAAACCAGGTCAGTTGCTAATCGGCTTTCCATTTGTTTTTCTTTAATGACTTCCTCCATGTTGATAGTACTTATGTGCTGGCTTTACATCTGGGGTTATGTGATACAGACATGTGTGTAATTCTCCGCCGCATTGTTGTCTTGCATGTCATTCTAGGTATGAACGGTTCCAAGAGGGTGAGAAGAGCCTTCAGGAGTGCCAGGCAGTCCTCCGGAAGGCCAAGAAAGACATGCTGTCCGTTTATGGGAGGCTGATGGAAGGTGACCATGTGGCTTCAGAGGAAAAGACCATGTTCCGCTACTACTGTGAAGCAATCCTGATCCTCGGTCACTTCCAGAGACCAGGAGCGGTGGAGGGAATAACAGTAAGTGTTAAGACCTCGGTTTTCGTGTGGGCATCAGCCTAAACAGATTATATTAGGTAGTCTGCAAAGAGGATGTTTATGTCAGTTATTAACTCTGTGTGTTTTTTTTATCTTTACTTTTCCAGACAGCAGAGTGGGACGACAGAGAATTCTGGGGGCAAGGTGTGCGTGGCTGTCAGCGAACAAGACTGCGACAATGCAGATTGCCGTGTTTGCCCTCACTATGGAGGAGGCAGCAGTAAGTACACTTTGTACAGGCTATATTGCCTTACCATGAAATACAGTAACACCAGCAATGAACCAACAGATATTAACATATATATACAGTATATATTATGTAAGAGATAATGTATAGTGAGCCGGTTGTTATAGTGAATAACAACCCCGACAGGCTGAACGGGATCCCGACGCGAAGCGGAGGGATCTTGAATCAGCCTTAAGGGGTTGTTATTCACTATAACAACCGGCTCACTATACATTATTCCGCTTATTACATGGCTACCTACAAAATAAATAAATAATTTGACACAAATTATTTATTTTAAAAGGGGTTTATTGATTTAAAAACGATTGTATTGCTTCCGCTAAAGAAAATAGTCCGTTCCGCGTCCATAGCAATGCGCTGTTTTTCATGGCAACGGTCTGTTATACTTCGCAGCGGTCTGTTATCAAGAAATAACACACCGCATTCTACATTGGAATTCAGCCAAGCCATGTAATAATGACTATTATTAATTGTTCAGCAGAACATTTAATATACTCAAGTTGATGATTTTCACATTCAGTTTGCATTGTTTTTTTTTTGTTTTAGTTTCAATAATGTAACGATGCACGTGCATGCATCTTGCCCCACATGATCACAAGGTGACTCGTCTTGTTTGCCATGTTTTTAATCCAAACACAGACCATCCGCTGATGACCATCCCAGCATTCAAGGTCTGTTGTATAGGACTAGATGTTGATATCCCTCGATAAGTACTTGGGGCACCGATGGAACTCCGTGGGATGGTCAAATGAGTGAGGGCACCCTTTGGGTTATCAAGTGTGCGCCCTCCTTCATCAGTGTTTCGCTGATATACCCACGACACCTCCAGAGGGTTCAGCAGTGAATCCCAGCGTCCCAGGTTCACTCCCTAAGTGCCATCTACTCACTTGAAGGCCCAGGTGGAGTCCTTTCTCTTAATCCACAGCCACTGGCTCCCCTTTTCAGCAGCCCTGGAGAGGTCTTTGACTGCCTGCCGATGGGCCTTTCCTCGCACTCCCATCTCCCTGAGTAGCCTGGATGTTGAGGTGGCTACGAACCCTCTGCAACCTACTTCCACTGGGCGTATGTTCGCTTTCCAGCCTTGTTCTTGGGCATCGGCTGCAAGTTCAGCTTACCTCATCCTTTTCCGTTCATAAGCCTCCTCCACTGCACCTTCCCAGGGCACGGTGAGCTCGATGATGTAAACAAGCTTGAGTGTGGCTGACCACAAAACAAGGTCTGGTCGCTGGTTTGTAGTTGTGACCTCAGCTGGGAAGACGAGTTTCTTGTCCAAGTCTGCCAGCAGCTTCCAGTCCCGTGCTCTGCCCAGCTGGCCAGTGTCTGGTCTTGTGGTGGTGAAGCTGGCTTGACCCTCGCCTTCCCGAACAAATGGTGTCGGCTGCCACCGGGATGACGGGAGAGGAAGGGCATTCACACTTGTCCGTCGACTTTCTAGTACTGCTGCAAGACTCTTTAACACCTGGTTGTGCCGCCAGGTATAACAGCCTTGGGTGAGGCTGGTCTTGCATCCCACTAAGATGTGCTTCAGTGTTGCTAGACTTGGGCATAGAGGGCACGTGGGGTCTTCGGCATACCACTGGCTAAGGTTTGCGGGGGAAGGCAGGACATCGTAGGCAGCCCTGATGGTAAAACTTGCCCTGAATGCCTCCATCTCCCACAACTCGTTCCAGGAGATCTTCCTCTTCTCCACTTCTTTCCATGCCATCCACTGTCCTTGCTTTGCCTGCGCCACAGCTTGGGCGCACCTTCCTGCTTCCTCCTCCCGACGTATCTCCTGGACCACCAGCTTGCGCCTCTGAGGTGTAGAGGCCTTGCTCCACGCTGGTGTACTCGCCCCAAGGCCAAGACCACTCCTCCCCTCCTGCACTCGGCCCACGATGTCCTTATGTCTGAGTGCTGCCTTTGCCTGCTCAGTAGCAGCCAATGGGGTCCACTTCCTCCCGGTGGCCAGGATGGGGGCAGTTTGGGCTACGAATGGATCGCACGAATCCAGCATCATCATCTCCAGTCTGACTTTGGCACACTTGTACTCCTCTGTCAAACTGGAAATGGGCAGGTGTAACATGCCTTTGCCGTAGAGCCCGATCCTGCTGAGGCACCTGGGAAGGCCAAGCCACTTCCTTATGTATGAGCTGACCAGTCTCTCCAGCTTCTCCACCTTTGAGAGTGGGACTTCATAGAGGGTTAGCGGCCACATGAGACGTGGAAGTAGTCCATACTGCATGCACCAGAGCTTCAGCTTGCCAGGAAGCATAGTTTTGTCGATGTTCTCCAGGCCGCTGGCTACCTCCCTCCTGAGCTGCTCTACTTGCTCTTTGTCTTTGAGTGAGGCATCATACCAACGACCTAGGCTCTTCACTGGCTTCTTGGAAACCGTTGGAATGGGTTCCTCGCCAATGTGAAAACGGTGGTCTGACAGCTTCCCCTTAATAATGGAGATGCTTCTAGACTTGCTCGGCTTGATCTTCATGCGAGCCCGCTCAATGTTTTCCTGGAGCTTTCTTAGTAGCCGCACGGTGCAAACCTTAGTCGTGGTGAGAGTTGTGAGGTCATCCATGTAGGCTCTGAGCGGTGGCAGCCTCAGCCCTGGTCTTATACGATGTCCGCCAACTGTCCATCATGAGGCCCTGATGATGATCTCCATGGCCAGGGTGAAGGCCAGTGGGGAGATGGTGCAGCCGGCCATGATACCCACTTCCAGGTGTTGCCATGCTGTTGTGTACTCTCAAGACTGCCAGCAGGTACTGAGAGTGGCAAGGCCGGACTTTGTCAAGATGTAAAGTGACTTCGTTTCCTCGAAGCATACGTACCTAAAGACCACATGATACAGTTATTTGCAGTCAAAACGCAATGAACGTTTCATATTACCTTTTTCTCCTGTAGGTACCAACTGTCCCCTTTCACGAGCCAGGATGTGCGGGCGGTGGTTTTAAGGATGGCCCCCAAGAAGCTGACAGCGCAACAACAGGAGGCCGTAAGGCAATACATGCATCCTCTCGTGTTTCTGCCTCAGGATGTGGTGGAAGCGGCTACGCTGCTGGAATCCTTGGCCAGGTGTGTCTGTTCATCTAAAGGAAAAAGAAAATAAAGGACAAAAAACAACACACCACAAGCAGCTTGTACATCAGATTAGCAAGTTGTGCTCATTTTTGTCATACCTCGTGTTCTTTCCCCTTCTTTAACAGCCCTCCTTTGGAAGATGACACTTCCCCAGCCCAGGTCAACACACCCAAGAGGTCGTGGAGCAATGGAAACCAGCGGCCAAGCTCACCATTGAAACGGACCCGCTTTTCATTCGTTGTGTTTCTGAGCAGTCCTGGCAGTCAAAGACTTTGGTCCGGAGCAAGGTCTAGGTGAGAGCACCTTTAATTTGGCTTGTAAGGCCAGAAAAAGAAGAAAACATTACACTTCAGCAGCCGCCTCAAACTAAAATGAATTCCCTCAAATATCCTTGATGCCAACAAATTTCTAAAATAAATTAACTGCACCACAAAACTAAAATTCCTAAAAATGTCCTCATTTCCATAAAATTTCCTTAATGTCTAATAAAATTTCTAAAAGTTTTCAATAAGTTATTTGTTGCAACTATCACTGAGTAATTAACAGTTGTAATGTTGTCTTGGTCATAAGAGTGGTTGCAACACGGACCTTTGCAAAAGGAGACATTGTGTGCGACTATCACAGGAAAATAATTACAGCTGCAGAGGGAAGGGCCATGATAGAGGAGCTTCATGGGGAGCCTGGGTACATGTTTTTCTTCAAGACTGGAAACAGGGAAATGTGTGTCGACGCTCAGACCTTCCCCTGCGAACGTCACCCGGAGGCAGACACGGTGGGCCGAAGAATTAACCACTCTTCCAAGAGCGCCAACATCAAGCCATTCCACTGTGCCATGTCTGTTGACGGTCAGGAAAAGGACGTCATCATATTCAGGGCGATGACAGACATCAAGGTCGACATTCAACTTAAATTTGACTACGGAGTCAAGAGGACCTCTTTCTATGAGAAGGCCTGGACCTGGCCTGGCTGGACGATTAGGTTTGGCTGACCCGGACCTGCAACTTTTTGGGCCTCACAGGCTGAGCATCTGCCTTAAAGAACTGATGGAGCAACAACATATTACCAGAGCCCGTCTACGGAGAGCCTTGGCACTTCCTATTAGCCCCATTGTATCGATCTTGGTTGCAGTTCCATTAGAATTCCACTGGAGGTGATCGCGGGCGAGTGCAGACTGAATGGGAGTCTATGGGGCTAGACGGCTAAATGTGTCTCTTTCACCCGATTGCTGTTGAGAAATCTCAGATTTTATTGTAGGTTTTGCAAGTTCAACATGGGTTATAGGTCGAAAGTTGAATGAACGAGTACTTATTTCTTTTCGATTTCTTACAGGTTGAGTTGTTGTTGCCCATAACACGCTAGCATTCTGACGTCACTGACATTTTAAAAGACTTTTTAAAGCAAATAAGTGACAATAAAAAATATAACACCCAGCGATGTGTAATTTCTTTGCATCTCCTTTCGAATACAACATTCAAATTACTAGACAAAAAATTATATCCTGAGAAAAGTGGATTTTGAGGGTTTTTCGCCATAGACCTCCATTCATTCTGCACTCGCCTGCGAGCGCCCCCGCATGGACAGAGACGTGTTACTGCAGCCAGTCCAGAAACCGGAAGTAAGCAGAGAGTGCCAATTCTCTTCCTATTAGACATTCTCTGCTATTACTTTCTTTCAGTGGAACCACATCAGGTAGTGCTAAAAAGCATGTTCAATTCATTTTATTCTTCACTTATCAGCATTTGTTTCAATGTCCATATGATATGACACTTGTCTCTTTATCTCTCACAGTGTGAAGGACTGCTGCCCATAAGAGAAAGAAAACCTGCCTGGACACATCAAAAATGCTCAAAGTATGTATTCATCGAACTACATTTCTCTCTTGATCTCATTCTTTTTTGTACGTGTTTGTGCTCACACTCTATTTATCTCTCGCAGACTGTATATATATATATATGGTATTGATTGAAACATTCATTGTTTATTGTGCTAGCTCTAAGCATCTTACAAAAACAGCAGTATGGGTTTCTGAAATTAATTATGATACCTTTTCTTTGAATCTAATATACAGGACAGTGAGGTGGAAGACAGTAAGACAGTAAGACAGAACCTAATCCCCTCAGGCAGGGGCAGATCCTCTATGGGTAGGAGTAGAGGCAGGCAGGTTGGCCAGCAGAGAGGATGGGGAAGAGCAGCCAGAAGTGGTAGTGGAGCTGGTCGTGGTAGAGACCTTATAAAATATCATGAAAATGTATTCAATCTCAGTATTCTTCAGCAGACTATTTTTTTCTGTTTAGACACTGATAGGGGCCATGTCTTTTGAGGAGGCACAAGAGCTCCTAAATGCCATTGTGGTTAGAGCACCCAGTATCATTTTTGATGTTTTGAATATACCTAATTCAAATATGACACCGGACTCTCAGATGGGACCAGTACCAGAAATTCCTTGGTGCTCATGTGGCAGATGAAGGGAGATGCCGAATGATGTCAAAAGGACATGTTGTAGGCAGGTCCCAGAAAGGTGTGTCAGTATGCTTCCACACATGGACCAATACATTATAGAAGAGGGTGTATCGCGGCTTGCTAGAATGGCCTGGAATGATGTTTTTGCTCTCTCTGACACACAAGGCCCAGGTGATGACAACAAAGTCAGTTTACAATGTGGCAATATGGTTCATTGGGAAATAGAAATAGGGTTGTTATACCAAGTTGTTGTGTGTGGCGCATCCGTGACAAGTACCCAGATCCACAAGGACATTATGTTGGATTTCTCCCACATGGGCTATAGCTAATGTATAAACAAACATTGTATTCAAATTGTCTCTCCTGTAATTTTGTAATATCATTTTCAGCACAAGATTTTCCATTTCTCACTGTCAATGAACAACAACTGTGTAAATACAGTTTGAATGGTCTATAAAAATCTACAGCCTTTGATGGCAATTCTGCAAATTATTTTCATTTGTACTTCACTGATTTTTTTTATATGCTATACAAGTGTTTGAAAATAAAGGTAAAATATGCAAATATTTGATAAAATTGGTGTATTTGTCTTATTCTTTACAAGGCATATGTACAGAGTCAATCTTGAATCATTGTTAGTCAATGTTTGGAAATTTGTTAGCGGTTGGTAGTGATTGATTTTCTTCTAGGCTTCCAAGTCTCTCAGCATTCAACCTTGGCACTGTGAGATTATACGGTCTCTGAAATACACACAAAAAACAACACAGATTAATCCATAAATGTATTGATCAGGACCCCTAAGCAATAAAAGCACGTGGGACACTAGTGGACAATATGTCAAATGGATAAAGTTTTCAAGGATGGCTTGTCTGTCTTCCCTCCCCACACACCTCATTTATGCATATCCTAGGGCAGTGGAATTATAGTGAAATATAGTGGAATTGGCCAATTTTGTATTAAAACCCTCTAATCCAGCATTAATTTAGACCTGGGACACCAGGTGGGTCCAACTAATGAGGTTGAACAGAAAACCACCAGGTTCTAGCCCACATAGGGCATGATTTGAGTATCCTGCCCCAGGGTGATAACATAGAACATAAGTGAGAAACAGTACCCCGTCCCCTGCTGACTTGAGTCTGCACCAACTGTTGGATTGAAGGAGGCGGAACATCAGTTAGATTTCCGAGCCTTCGTGGGTCTTCAGGGCGATGGCTGGCGGTTCTCTTCAACCCTGTTCCTGAGGAAAGCCTTCTCTCCAAGATTTTTCGCTGGAGGTCAGGAATGTAGTCGTACGTCTACTCCTTCTTCACAGCATACACACTCCAGCTCCTTGACTTCTTCTTGTAGAGTCTTCTGTACCTGTTGTATGGGTGTTCGTATTTCTTCACTGTATTATCGGTTTCATTTTCTATCATCACCCAGACTAAGAATAACCTATAATAACAAAAGTTATCTAAAGTGCTAATGTTATCCTTGTCCCCTGCAACTTTTAAGAATTTTAGAAATAAAAAGGATGTCTTTAATGAAATAAAAATTAGAAGTGCACTTACATCTTTGTGCCATCTGTACGTTCTTTGACTGGCCGATCTCTGTGGTGGTTGTAATCTAAAGCTGCCAGAATGGTCCTCGCCTCATACACAGGGGGTGAGAATGCAAATCTCTTTCCAGCATACATTAGGAACTTGTTTTGAAAGGACTCCAGATCTGATGTTGATCTAGAATTTTGAAAGAATAAAAAAAAAAATGTGCAAAAACAACAAGGTAGGTTCTGACAAGCCAGCACAAAGTAAAGTATAGTTGGTCCTTGAACCATTTGCTTTACGCTGCCTCCAGATTACATTTTTGTACTTGCCATGTCATCATACCTTTATTTTTTTAACTATGGCCTGGTTTACTTACCTGAAGTTTAGATACTTGGGAATATCCTTCAGCCACCGCTTACTGTAAATGATGTCTGACAGGGCACTGTGAGCTGAGGACCGCTGTTCTATCCAGGCTTTGGAACGTCCTTCCCCAAGGCAGTCGTGTTGGCATCTCCTCAAGGCCCAAACATGTTCGTTGGAGACATGGAGTATTCCACACCATAGTTCCTGAAAGATATTAAAAGAGTACCCTAACACACTACTTTCTCTACCTCCCCAAATGTGTTCTCAATCGATTTACCTGGTTAAAATAAGGATGAAATAAAAAAGGAGTACATATCTAAACATTTCAAAGTCACAACAGAACAGAAATAAAATGGACAGAATGACCTGTCTTTCACACTTACCAGGAACTGCCTATGTGTTTCAGCTTGCTTACAGCACCACCAGAAGTGATTCACAATGTCTTTGGACCAGAGTAGTAGAATGCCATGTCCAGGTTGTTGGCCAGCCTGAAAGACAGTAAATTGATTAATATAATATTTTTTTTACATTGTTTGCAATGTAAGGGGTTTACTTTATATCAAATACTAGTTTCATCAATCTGATTTTTTACAGTACAACATACAGCATTGATTCTCTTGGCCAATCCTTTGGCTCCATGCCACATGTCTAGAGTGTGGCGAATCCCTGTGTCCTTGTATTTTCCTCGATCTTGGTCTTCAAAAAATATATACATATATAGCAGACATACACACACAAATACAAATGCACGTTATAAGACCACATACTCATCAGTGCGGAAATCTGCACATGTGCATCTGTGCAAATCTCTTTTAGGTTCACTTCTGTCAGGAGTTGGTCAACAGTGCGTATGAAGGCTTCTTTCTCCATTATCACTGAATTCCTCATAGTTTCTCTCTTGTCCACAGTGACGATTGAAATGATCTCTTTGATGTCATTATCCATTGTGGTATATGTGCAGTATTGTGCACAATGACCCGGGCTGTCCATCCTACCATCAGCTGTGAATTTTACAAAAACAAAATAGCTTAGTCTGAGAAATAAATTAGATAAGTGATTAAGGAAGTTGGTTAGTGTATGATACATGGACAAAGCAATCAATAATTAATAAACTGGGTCTCACCAAGGGCAACTACCCCATCCTTGGAACTCAGTCGCTGGATTATTTTTGCTCTTTTCTCTTGCCAAAACTGTTTGATGCTGTCAATGCAGTAATGTTCGTGAATCCTAAAAAAGGTGCCCAAGGCAACCATGCCCATATTCATGTATTTAAACAAAAGAGAAATTTTGGCATAGTTGTTCCCCGAGAGCAAAATGTTCACAGCTAACATAAAGGCTCCGGCCTGCATGCCAAACTTAAATTTTGGTTGTGAGTTCCACTGCCATACTGTATGGCCAGTTGGACAAACCTGTAAATAATAATTCAGAATAAATATTTATAGTCAAAACATCCAAGGATTGATGCTTTGGCTCTTAAGACGTTAGCAACTCACCGACTCAATGATGCATGCTGTGCCTCTTCGATTGACCTTGATGTCAAAAGGGGGAAGGGCCCTACACTCCTTAGATGTCTGTGCGTTCCAATGGAGGCACCTGTCTACTGGTAGAGTCATGAAGGTGGCAAGGCTCTTTAGGCAGTCTTCATAGGCAATGTAACCACGATGGCCAATTAGATCATCATCACAGAGTACCTCACATCGGTCAGGCATGTCATCTGTTTCTGGTTCCTCGTCCGGGCAGTCATGGACAGTCTCATCAATTCCAATGATTGGCAGTTTTTCAATATTTTGATTGGTGGGAATAGTTCCTCCCATTCTACTTAGCCATAATGGAAAATGTAAAAAGCAGTGTCATCCATGATATAAAAACTATTACCAATTCACATATTATACAGGACTTGACAGAAAGTCAATTAAACTCCATATGAACTTTTGGAAACCAACCTCAAACAAATATTGGGAACATAATCTTCATCAGAGTCATCTTGACCTTCTACCTCAGATTCTGGATCCTTTTCAACAATATCTGGTGGAGTTCCATCTGCCCAATCAATTCTAGAAACAAGAAAGACTAATTACATTAAATATTCGCAGATATTTTTTTTATACCAAGAACAAGAAAAAAAAAAAGTCACTTACACACTGTTGATTAAATCATTGAACTGGTCCTCATTCACATTGGGTTCATCTTCCACCAGGCTCATGGATGTCAAACTACAGGAACAAAATATTTATGATAAACAATGATAGTAACCTGCAATAGCAGTGACACTCACTCCTGCTTACAGAATGGCACCTCACGAGAACAGGATGAGTATCGCTGCTACACGTATCAGACTTGGTAGTGATATCCGTCAATTAACTAGGCTACTCATCCAAAACTAGTCGTATGTTACACGCGTTTTGGACATGGATAATAATACATCGACTAGATTACTGTGTCAAAACTAGGGTATTTTTCAATGAGCTCTTTGGTCACATAAACCACCGATAATCATTCCTGTGCCATTCCGTATGTTTTCCGTCCTACCCCGAGCAAGTGTGTAGATAGATAGAAGTATGAATCACTAGGATTTGAAACTCGTTACAAATTAAGAATACTAACCTGTCCGAAGCCGAGCCACCTCCAATAGTTGAGCCTGGTGCAATGAACACCGACATTCGTTTGGATGGGGTAGAAGTAGATGGGCCCTTCTCATAACTACGGAAAACAGAATAAACATAAACAGCTCAACTAATCACGACGTCATCTGGACTATCCAGTACTGTACCAGGCATAGGGGATAAACAATATGCGTCTTTTGACCAACTTGCACAAGGCAAAATATAGCTAAAAATTACGTGCAATTTATTACGTTTGGTCGACCAACCTGAACACACAAAGCATATTTTTTACTTTCTCTTTTGCAGAGATCACAATGAATGTTTGCGAACATTAGGTTGTTACAATATTTTCCACATGGAATAAAGGAACGTCTGCTTGGACGTAATTTAGATAGCTAACGTTTGCATAACGTTAGTTCTCATGTTGACCTAACGTTACTCACAGGAAAAAATCCTACTCCTAAATCAATGTTAGAATCGGCTAACAAGAAGAAATAATTTCGATATCTAGCAAAATAACAATCTAGCAGCAGTACATAGCTAGAGCACTCATTGACCAACTAGCTAACTGAGGTATTACATTACTGTAACTTACCTGTCCAATAGAAACGTGGCCAACGATGCATCGCTCTTCAATCCAAATTCAAACTTCATCTGCCGCCATCTGACAAACGCCAAACCCAGATTTACTCTGGTTTTACTCTGGGCTTTATCCGATGCTCTCTTTGCGTCGCTAGTAGCAGACTGATCTCATGAAATGGCGTATGTATGACACGCCAATTCGTATTTCCATTTTTGGCGTGCTATCAACACGCATAATCGCTTTTCAGCGTGTTTATCAACGCCGTTGACTTAACGTTACATTACTCTATATAAATATATATGACCTGCCCCAACCCCGTCCCTAAACCTACCCGTCACTGGGGTTAATACCATTTATGAGTCTAACCCTACCATCCTAGTGAAAAAATATCGCTCCCCAGATGTAGATATACATTTTGCTTCGTTTCGCTCGGACATTTAACGGCGTAGATATACACGCGGAATCACTCTGACATTTAACGGCGTAGACATACACGCGGAAGATGACGGCGTGGACATACACGCGGATAGCTCAAAATGCGTATAGATAACACGCCACTTGATTTAAAAGTGGCGTGTATGTTTACGCAAAGTCATGATGTCATGTTGCTATGTCCGCCATTACTTCAACAAAATATTGGGCGTGTTTGTAACTGTCAGTGTACCTGCCCTCAAAGCCTGTCATTGGCTATCACCTCACACACACCCTTACAAATGTACACTCCCCAAAACGTCCCGACTCCAATATATGTTGGCTGCCAAGGCAGTGGGGGGAATGTCAGTTCTGACACTCTGCCAGATACTATGTTTTAACGTTAGCGGATGACATATAAGGGTTATTGGATATTTTATTATGGAACAAGTTGCATAAGGCACCTTTAAGTTCAATTTCCAAAAGATGATATTTTTATTCCTCTTTTTAGTCAACTTTAGCATGGGTGTCTAAACTTAAGCATAGCACTGTATATATATAATTTTATTTGTATTTTTATTTTTTTTACACTGTGGCTCTTTTGGAAAAATGCATTATTCAAAAATGAAAAAATGGTTCTTTGGTCAAAAAAGGTTCCTGACCCCTGATCTAGCTAGTCGGAAAAAAAAACAACGAAAGTGAAACAATCAACACAATCAATCCTTTAAAGTTGATTCTTTTAAAGAATGGAAAGGTTAGTGTTTGATTATGTGCAATTTTGAAGAATTTTGAAGAGCTTGTTAGTTCATGTTGTATGTGTGTTGTAATGTCCCAAATGACTCGTTTTCTTTTATTTTGAATGTTTAATAGTGTAGTTTGAACAACATAGTTGTTGTTGGCATTGTATGTTAGGGACCAAAACTATTATTATTGTATGTGCAATAGCGTTTTTTTAACAACATAGTTGTTAATTAATATTGCAAGCTATTTTTATTGACCAAAATTACTGTTTTTTTTTTTGTTTTGTTTTTTGTTTTTTTAATAAATGCTTTATAACCACCTGAATTTATTAAATCTACTTACACTTTTTAAGTAATCTTACGAACCATTGACAACTCCCAAATAACTGGTTTTTAAATAGTGCTATACTTCATTTAGAAACTATACATTTATCATAATAATAATGAAAATACAATTAAACAAATTATAGATAAATCAATAATAAAGCATGTATAACTGTATTTAAAAACTGCTTATAAATGTCTATTAAATGTTGTATACATAATGAATTAACTGTTTAATAATGCTATCAAATGTAATTTAATCTATTTAATTTGATTATATATTATATCATGGGTTTTTTTTGTCTTGAAGATCTGATGACAAAATGATTGTCCACTGCCTCATGTGCCACAAGCCGCAGGAGGACATCGCCTCTCATCTGGCCACTGTGTGCATGATAGAGAGCACACAGGCTGAAAGAGAGGCTGAGGTCCTCAAAGCCAAGGCTTGTAGCGTTTATGGTAACAATCGTAATTAGGTCATATATGAAATATTAGCTCGAGCAGTAAGAAAATTTTGGGGAAATATTAAAAATCATAACTCATAGTCATAATTCATAAATTTCACATATGCTATTACATTACCTGCTAACTATCAAAAATA
The DNA here is from genome assembly GCA_022828995.1 of Vimba vimba. NCBI lineage: Eukaryota > Metazoa > Chordata > Actinopteri > Cypriniformes > Leuciscidae > Vimba > Vimba vimba. Next base: position 44,208,774 of record CM040821.1, read on the forward strand.
CTTCGTTCTATAACTGGTCTCTCATCAGTCATTCGACCAGCGAATGCTTTGATTATACCAGTTAAGAAGGAATATTTATATTATCAAACCTCAGACAAATTCTCTCCTGGCCGTGGATACAAATTGCTGGGTTTATGAATTAAAATAAAGAGCTAGGAGCCAGATCTTAGCGCAATTTCATTGACAATCACATTGGTGGGATTGTAACACAGAGTCAGTCAAAGTATAAAAGATTTATTTAATCAAAAATGACACACAAAGGATTATGCATATAGGAAGTAATATAGGCTAATCTACGTACGTAAAATTACACAAGACCCACGAACGTTTAGACAAACAAACATAAAACATGACTTGATCAAAATGAAACTAGGAAGAAAGTGAGGGAGAAAGTATGGTAATTTACAAACAGAACCTTTTAAGAGACAACTGTGAAAGCAGCTTCGAGAGAGATCATTTTATACGTTACTTGCGATTCTGTTCCTTTGTCTGTGTGAAGCTGGGCTTCGGGACCACGTGCGTACCTTGGCTGGACCGTGTCTCATCGATTTGTAGGCTTGCGTTTCGCGTGAAGTTCTTAAAAGCTTACTTGAAAGTAACATTACCGAGTGAAGACTTCTTTTCCCTGTACGGGAAAGGCGAGAAAACTTAGTTACAGGACGAAGCTGGATTTTTACATCCGTGGTTCGTTTGGATGAAGGCCCTGTGCCTTCTCCCGCTCCGCTGCTGGTGCAGGGAGGGGTTAGAGTTCAGAGTTCGGAGTCACGAGGGTGAGAGTGTATGAGAGCCGAGAGAGAGCTAAGAGAGAGTTAAGAGAGAGTTAAGAGAGAGTCGTCTGCTTGTGTTGTGGTTTTAAAGCAGCGCGGGGTAACGCCCCGTTTGATGACGGGACCCAATGGAATCTTTCGGTTCTGAGGCGGGAGCGTTTCATTGTTTGTGAAGGAACGCCTCTTCTGATCGTACACAGAAAAAATGCATTAAAACTTTAATACCACATTATGTCTAGGATAAACATTCGCGCGGAATATAGTTTATATTTCCGTATAAAGAAGCTCATTACGATCCGTAGGATACCAAACCCGATATTAATATCAGTTAATGAAACAGATACATCTCAAATGTATCAACACACATTACATCTGCCGAAGGACATAAATATCTCAATTTATCCCATCACATCCCATAGACAAGAAAACTACATAAAAACATTTTGATAATGATTCATGCGTGTGTGTAACTTGTGTTTTAGGAGTTACAGAGTGGTTTGGTGTGTGTGTGATTCAGAGCAGGTTTTCTGTTGAAATCGGAATGTCAGTAATGTCTTTGAAGCTCACTGTGGAGAGGGGGAAGGGAGTCATAAAAAGGGTTTCAGATACAGACTTTGCCAAGTCTGTGGGAATTAGAAAGTGTCTTCACTTTTAATTAGTATATAAATTAAGAGTCCATTTTTACCCATCGAGCCATAGTCGCTACATTCCCCCTTTTTGTTAGATGAAGACCTCGGAGGGACTTCATCGAACAACAAATCAGCGCAATGGTCGATGGCAAGTGGCTGATGGACTGAGGACTCAGGTCAAATGAGGTTTAGGCGAGCCCCGGATCGGGACCCCCTTTTTGCGGTTCCATAGGAAACCACCAGACACGGCTTTGTGAGCTTTGCTGTGGCTGCTCACATTTGGTAGGGTCTGGTACAGGGTGAAAGCCAAGACGGGAGTCAGGGCGTGGTCGGTTGCTGTGGAGGTACACAGCGCAGCGTCAGCTGCGGTCCAGGTATGGACACAGGTGAGGTGTTCAGGCTGGGCGGTTGCCCATGCTTGGAGGGACTGTGTTGAGTGCGAGTCCTGCCTTGGTGTTCAGGACTCAGGGTTGCTCTCTCCGTGCGATGCCGGATGCCGGACCTGGTGATGTCTGATTGTGGCTGCTTTCTCGCGAACCACCACAGCATCCTGTTAGAGGCCATAGGGAGAGAGAGAGAGAGAGAGAAGGAGAAAACAAAACAAACAAACAAAAAAAAAATTCCAGCGAGGGACGTCCTTGGTTGGCTTAGGACAGTCTTTTGTTTTCGCTGAGGTTGGGTTGCCGCATGCTTTTTTAGTGTCCGGTGTTCAACACATGGTGTGTTACTGGGCACGCTTGACCCCCCTCTTGTGCGCTGTGACCTTACAAGCTGTGGCGCTGTGATGGCAACATGTGCACAATGCGATTTGAGAGTCCGGTGAACGCAGCATGTGCTTGGACTCAGAGAGCAATCTGAGTTACTGGCTTTCAGTGTTCAGATGTCGTGCGAGGGTGGTAGGTGGGGTAAGCGGTGGCATTGGACAAGTTTGTTCTTCAGAGGCCCGCATGACCTTGTTTGTACACAGCGGAGGCCGCGTTAGTGGCTCTGAGGTGTGCAGTGTGTTGTTAAAGTTCGTTCGTGCTGTGTAATCACTGCAATCTTGAAGGTGTTAGGATGGTCGTTGTGTGACCATGTAAAGTGTTCGAACCACCCCCTTTTCTATCCGTTTCCTTAGGAACGTTGGCGTTTGAGCTGGTGAGGTGATCGGAGGGTGGCTCAGGCTGATGTCGGTGCTGTCACTTTGTGAAGTGCTGTCACTTTGTGAGGTGACAGTTAGCATTGTAGCCTGTGGATGGAAAGCAATGTTCTGGGTGCTTGTTTCAGGTTTTATGCTGAGGCATAAAATGTCAGGCCTGTTCTATTCGCCCGTCCTGTGAAGGAGCTCTTTCAGCACACTCAGGATGTCAGTTGTATCAGAAGTGGCTGCGCTGTCTTCATTGTGGGGTGTAGGTTCCGTAGGAATACTGTTCTGAAGGCGACATTTTCTTCCACGTCGGTTCTGCTGGATGTCAAGGGCTTGGAAAAACCCTGGGTCTGATTCTCAGCAGGTACAGTGCGTCCCAAGCGGTCGCGTTGGGGACAGTGTGTAAATGAAAGTCAATGTCTGAAAGGTACGTGTACATTGTGGTCTTCAGCAAACATAGGGATGTTTCTGGCCATCTTGTCAAAGCTTGTGGGGTGAGAGAGCTGTTTGTTGGGGGCCCAATCCGTCTGGGGGATTCTGACCCATTACAGCTCTACTCACTTCAGCTTGTGATGTGTTGACAGGCATGGTGTGGTGCAGTGGGCTTGCGCCCGCCTTTTCAGCTTTGTGTGTGTGGCTGAAAGGCACAGACTCGCTGGAAGGGGATAACAGTGTGAGGTGTGTTTCCCCTTCCCGGTCACCTTTAAGTCTGTCAAAATGTGCAAGTTCTTTGTGAGCAATGTCAAGTTCGTACCTGAGATCATGACTTAGCTGAGTGAGCTGATGGAGTTCAGCTCAGGCCATTCGTAAATGGGTTTTACGGGCCTTGATTTCAGAGTCTTTGTCTCTGAGTTCAATATGTGCTCTCTCTATGAGAGCTTCAGCCAGTCGGAGTCTTTTGTCGAGTTCCTTCCTGGTGTTGTCCTCCGACTGCTGGCTGCCGTCTGTGTGTAGACGGAGGTCGTCTAGGGCATTTTGAAGTCTTTCAACTTCCTGACGCAGTGTTGCGTTGGTCTCGTCCTCTTGCAGGGAGAGTAGCTGGTCTAGACGACTTTGGGTGTGGTCCCGGTCCTTCCGGGCCGCTGTGGCTTGAAGCCGTAGTGTGGCTGTCTTTTGCTGCAGGTCGGCGTTGCTCCCTTCGCTGTCCCGGGCCCTGGCGACGAGTTTGAGTGCGAGGTTTCCGAAGATTTTGGACAGCTGCTCGTGGCTGTATGTCTGGGCTGGATCATGGGACTCGAACTGGTCCAGGTCTGTGTCCCGTTGCTCTTGGCTCAAGATCGTCTTAGCGGACTGCAGGACAGGGTGAGCTCGACATCTCCGCTTACTGTTGGCGAGAGAAGCACAGCACACACAAAAAGAAAACAAAATGCAAGTTTGTTTTTAGGTTAATGCGCTAGACTCATACGGGCCGCTGCCGTTATGAGAATTTGGGCTAACTGATGCTGACAGTTAGCGGAGCCAATTGCGTGGGTACGTTTTAGACCCACATTAGAAATTTTGGCAGGCGGTAGCCTGCTGGTCGCCTGGCGATGCCAACTTTGATCGTCACTCTATTATTCAGCTTTCCTGGGGGTCTCTCTATAAGGTTCTGTCTCTAAGTGAAATGAGGGAACAAATCACACAGAAAAGAGAGAGATAAAGGTGAGAGCAGGGAAAAAGGTAAACACAACACAAGGAAGTGAATTGATCTGCAAATGAAATGTTGTAAACAATAACACGGGGAGCGTTATTTAAAATAGAGGCCTAAGCCTCTTAAACACTGCTAGAGTTCCTGATAGGTCCAGCAGGCGTGAGTTATCGGGACAGGATCTCGGAAAAGGGGGTGTCTAAGAGAGAAAAGTAGGCCAAACACCTAAAATATGACCAGGGGAATATCTAGTATTCTGTGGTTTATAATAAGTGGATGGGTTTCATCAAATTTAGTTTACCTGAAGTGACTGTCGAATCACCGCAGTGCACTGAGAGGGTGCTGCCAATATATACACAATCAGGGATGAACGTTAGGCTTAATGTGAATTAAGGCTTTTTGGGTTCAACACATTGAGTAAATATGCATGCAGGAGTCAAAGGCGAAAGGTTTTACTAATGATAAAAAACGAGAGGGAATTATGATAACTGGTGGTAATTATCAGAATAAACCCTCCCCCTTTTGGAGATTGGAGAAAGAAGAAAAGATTATCTGTGAGATAAAATTTTGAATAACAACGCAGGCTTGTGATGCAGGAAAGGACTAGGCCTCTGACGTGGGTTTGGACCACAGGGGGGCGTAACTCCTTTCCACCTGGTTGAGCAGACACAATTTAAATTAAAATTCAAATATACATGCAAGAGATCCAAAGATAACAGAGGGAAGAAAATTAGAATGATAGCAGTGAAGTATGCATACTAATTATCAAAATAATTGAATTGAAAATCGGAATGATTTTTTTCAATCCTTACAATAACCTTTAAGTTATTAGAAGTGGTTATGGTTAACCACAATGTTGAGACACTTCAATGCAGACTTGAGGGGAGAAATGATAATCCGACCCAGGAGGACCACAAGGTGGTGTGCTTCCCCCCCCCCCTGGGTGGGCTCTCAATGGACTGAGTGAATTAAATTTTAAGCTCTAATTTGATTTTCTTTTTCAAATTAAACTCAAAATGTGACAGTCAAAAACAGAAGAAAGAATTTATCTAACTCTCAAATAACATCCGCATAACAAACTCGGGGTTTTGAATGCATGTCCCATTTGAGAGCTCAGAAAAATTCAGGCTAGAAATGAAAGCAGTTTTAGAGGAAACGCAGGTCTTATCTGAGAGCGTCCACGAGATGGCGTTGTTGCGCTCGTGCAGGCTGACAGTAAGAGGAAGTGCTTGTTCAGATGACGTCAGCGTGGGGGCGTATACTTTGAGAACTGCCACACACCTAAAGGCTGCCCTCTAGTGGTGGTCAGTGTAGTGATTCAGCAACTGAGGCTTGCAGACTTTCTATGTCTTTTAAGAATCACAAATAAATTCTGGCTCGTTTTGCGCGCGTTTCACAAATGTGAATTACAGGAATTTAACGTCTGTCTTCGATTACACATTTTACCGGAAACGGTTTAAATACACACAGGAATTATCATCTGTAGTGTTTACAAGTAGGAATTATCGTCTACTTTCTAATGAACAGGTAGCAATTTTCGTTTGCTTAATGCGAGCAGGAATTTCTCGTCTGCTAGTAATTACTAATAAAGGAGTCATTGGTTGACTTACAAGCAGGAATTAAGCGTCTACTTTTTATGCAGGTATTTTTCATCTGCTAGTAATTACAGTCTCACGTCACACAAAATTTCACTAATATGAATTTACATGCGTGGCTTCGCACTGGGTAGCTAATCCAGTGTTTCACCAGGAGAGAATCGTTGCTAACGATTTAAGAAAGGGGCCCTAGCGACTGAAATGGGGAAACTCGCCCAGATCAGATTTATGCCTCGCACGGAAAGAGGAGAGCATCGTCCTAATTCGGCGGTAATTAAATACTGATCAGATTTATACGTACTAATTAAGAGTTTTTCTTCGTCTTAACAGTCGTTTAATTTTAATACTGCAGTTTATACAATTTAACAGTGACTAAATGTTTGCCATTTGTGGACACTGTTAATTTGTAAGCTGAGCTGGCTTTGTGCCTCGGTCAGCTGGGTGAGTTCGCTTTACGACTTCTCTCACAGTTCAAAAACATGCATGCACAATTTTTAATCAACAAATCAATAAACTTATGACTGAAACTGAATTTTCCACCAAGTAAAGTTTGAAATGCGTCGCGTTCTTCCACCAATATGTAGCGTTTATGGTAACAATCGTAATTAGGTCATATATGAAATATTAGCTCGAGCAGCAAGAAAATTTTGGGGAAATATTAAAAATCATAACTCATAGTCATAATTCATAAATTTCACATATGCTATTACATTACCTGCTAACTATCAAAAATACTTCGTTCTATAACTGGTCTCTCATCAGTCATTCGACCAGCGAATGCTTTGATTATACCAGTTAAGAAGGAATATTTATATTATCAAACCTCAGACAAATTCTCTCCTGGCCGTGGATACAAATTGCTGGGTTTATGAATTAAAATAAAGAGCTAGGAGCCAGATCTTAGCGCAATTTCATTGACAATCACATTGGTGGGATTGTAACACAGAGTCAGTCAAAGTATAAAAGATTTATTTAATCAAAAATGACACACAAAGGATTATGCATATAGGAAGTAATATAGGCTAATCTACGTACGTAAAATTACACAAGACCCACGAACGTTTAGACAAACAAACATAAAACATGACTTGATCAAAATGAAACTAGGAAGAAAGTGAGGGAGAAAGTATGGTAATTTACAAACAGAATCTTTTAAGAGACAACTGTGAAAGCAGCTTCGAGAGAGATCATTTTATACGTTACTTGCGATTCTGTTCCTTTGTCTGTGTGAAGCTGGGCTTCGGGACCACGTGCGTACCTTGGCTGGACCGTGTCTCATCGATTTGTAGGCTTGCGTTTCGCGTGAAGTTCTTAAAAGCTTACTTGAAAGTAACATTACCGAGTGAAGACTTCTTTTCCCTGTACGGGAAAGGCGAGAAAACTTAGTTACAGGACGAAGCTGGATTTTTACATCCGTGGTTCGTTTGGATGAAGGCCCTGTGCCTTCTCCCGCTCCGCTGCTGGTGCAGGGAGGGGTTAGAGTTCAGAGTTCGGAGTCACGAGGGTGAGAGTGTATGAGAGCCGAGAGAGAGCTAAGAGAGAGTTAAGAGAGAGTTAAGAGAGAGTCGTCTGCTTGTGTTGTGGTTTTAAAGCAGCGCGGGGTAACGCCCCGTTTGATGACGGGACCCAATGGAATCTTTCGGTTCTGAGGCGGGAGCGTTTCATTGTTTGTGAAGGAACGCCTCTTCTGATCGTACACAGAAAAAATGCATTAAAACTTTAATACCACATTATGTCTAGGATAAACATTCGTGCGGAATATAGTTTATATTTCCGTATAAAGAAGCTCATTACGATCCGTAGGATACCAAACCCGATATTAATATCAGTTAATGAAACAGATACATCTCAAATGTATCAACACACATTACATCTGCCGAAGGACATAAATATCTCAATTTATCCCATCACATCCCATAGACAAGAAAACTACATAAAAACATTTTGATAATGATTCATGCGTGTGTTTAACTTGTGTTTTAGGAGTTACAGAGTGGTTTGGTGTGTGTGTGATTCAGAGCAGGTTTTCTGTTGAAATCGGAATGTCAGTAATGTCTTTGAAGCTCACTGTGGAGAGGGGGAAGGGAGTCGTAAAAAGGGTTTCAGATACAGACTTTGCCAAGTCTGTGGGAATTAGAAAGTGTCTTCACTTTTAATTAGTATATAAATTAAGAGTCCATTTTTACCCATCGAGCCATAGTCGCTACAGGCTTCAGCCAGTGATTGGGCCAGAAACGCAAGGGCCTGGGATTTCCAGCATCTCTGTGTGTTGCTGCCAGACAGAGGATGTCAGGTGGCGATGCTGAAGGAGCTTCTTCGTCTGGGTTTTTTGGTCCATATCCAGCCCGACATGGACTCCAGCGAAGAAACTCAAACCAGCAGAGGACGGGTAGTCAGATGCTGATGAAGCATGCAGAATGTTGTCAGCCAAGGAAAAGTAAGTGCAGTGTAGTTTGCAAGGATTGTTTGCAGTGCGACTTGATAATCTCAGTATAAAAGTTTGTAATAACACTGTTATCATCCACATTCACCTGTCTTCTCTCACATAATCTTAAAGGTTGTGTTTTAAGTATCCTGTGGTTTTTTTCATGTTTAATTCAAACAGACAGTCTATTGCATATTCTGCTTCGGACATTGCAAAATGTCAGAAGATTTTGAAGATCGCAAAAATGGACATACATAGGATCCAAAAGGACCTGCAGTTGGGCCGGAAATTATCAAATGCAGACCCGACCCTTCACAGTCACTCACTCCTTTTTAATGACACCTTTTTAATGTTTTTCAGGATGCGGAGGGGGTGGGCCGTACTAACCACGGCAGTAGAGTGGTGGTACAGATACACCGTCTGACCATCGCTTTGAGCCAGGCTGAGGAAGCTGTAAGTGTCAGACACAAGACAAACAGTAGATTGCTTACCATTAGTGTTTTACATTTGCAACAGGTTCTTTGTGTCCTCTTCTGGTTCTGCGATGCACAACATCTCCCAGGACATGAACCTCCTACAGTCAATGTACATGCCTACACAGATCAATGTGCATGTGTGTGAATGTATACACTCAGTTACATCTTGTCAGTCAGTCATCCCACAATTAACATTTCCTTTTATATTTGATTTCTACAAAGTGGCCATTTCTACAAGCCAGGTATTAATCTTCTTCGTGTATCTTCTTCATTAATCATCTTCATGTATCAAAGACATAACACAAACTATTTGAACAGCAGATTAGCAACTTGTCTATAAACTTTATATTCCTCATTTATACAGGACATGTTCAGATGAAGAGCAAGCAGTTGCTGGAACCAGCATCTTTTTCTGATTTTCTGGAAAACTTTCCTGTCACTGGAGGGCCAGCCTCCAACTAAGAGGCAGCGGATGGACCATGGGTTTGCAGGAGACAAGGCATATTATGATAAGTGGCGCCTCACTCAGTATGGGCAAAGGAAAGAATATCTACTTGGTAAGTCTCCAAATCCATCAATACAGCATTGGCACCCATTAATTTGACAGATTCACAGTGACAAATGACTTGCATGAGTAAAGTCTTGTCATTCTGTCTTTCAGGTTATTTCAATAAGTAGTAGAATTAAATCCTGATTTTTTTGTCTGCATGTAAAGTATGTTCAATAACTCAAAATGTAATGTTTTCCTAATTACAGGAGTGGTGGCAACCCAATATTTTTCCAAAAATGATATAGTCTGTGATTATCATGGCCATATCATAACAGCATCAGAAGGCAGCCTTAGAGATGAGGCAGGATACTTGTTTGTTTGTTTTTCAGATCAGGAAATAAAAGCCTCTGTCTGCACAGTGAATAACAATGGCTTTTTTCTTGTTTTTAGGAAAAGGAACGGGCTGGCACCATTAAAAGATCGAAAAGATATGAAATCATTAAAGAACTGTCTACATTACGTCAGAGAAACCCAGAAATACCTGTGCAATCTACCCTGGACCTTCACTCAGATAGTGAAGGCCAGGAGAGTGCACATGATGAGGGTTTGCCAGTTGCAGCAACAAAAAAATATTGCAGCCAGTGCAAAATATTAGGCAATTAATTAATTAAACAAAAAAACAAAATCAAATCAATTAAAAGAAGAGTAAAACTTTTGGAGGAGCTGCAGGCCACCCGTAAAGAACACCAGTGGGTGGCCTGCCAAAAGCAAACACCCACTCCTGTTTATGGTATGTACAAATTATACATTACCTTGTCTTATTTAACAATAAGAATGGTCTTGCCTACGGCAGCTAAAGTGGCAAGGGTGATTGAACAGGAGGGGTGGACGACCAATTGCCCAAAACCATACGAGATAGCCAAGCTGTGGAGGCCGTTCTCTAAACAGAGGATTGAAACTGACCCTTTCATCCAGCGTTGTGTTGCTGAACAGACCTTGCAATCAAGGACTTTGGTCCACCAAAAGGTTTCGGTAAGAAAACCTTTTACTAATTTTTAAGGGCATTTACTGCACCAAGAAGTAGAATTAAATCCTGATTTTTTTTTTTGTCTGCATGTAAAGTATGTTCAATAACTCAAAATGTAATGTTTTCCTAATTACAGGAGTGGTGGCAACCCAAAATCTTTCCAAAAATGATATAGTGATTATCACGGCCATATCATAACAGCATCTGAAGGGAGGGCAATGATGGAGGGCCTTAGAGATGAGCCAGGCTACTTGTGTTTTTTCAGATCAGGAAATAAAAGCCTCTGTCTGAATGCACAGACCTTTCCGTGCCGCTGTCACCCCATGCTGACACATTTGGGCAACGTACAAACCACTCTAGCAAGATGCCCAATGTGAAACCAATGTGCTGCACAATCAGATTTGATGGGGAAGAGCGGGAAGTTGTCTTTTTCAAGGCATTGAAGGACATCCCCGTTGACGAGGAAATTAAGTTTGATTATGGGGTGAGTAAAAACTCATTCCGCAGTGAAGGCTTAGACCTCGATTGGCTGGACGAGTAGGCCCCAGTCCATTTTTTGTATAAGTAAATATAGTTCTTCTTTTTTTATGGTGGTAGTATGTGTTATGTTTAATTTTTTACCAAATTTTTATTAATTGTTCAAATGGTGAATGAAGATTGCATGTACTAATATGTTTGCCATCCCCCAGCCTCGATCCCCTATACATATGCTAATGACCAAGGTTAATAGGCCATCAGAAGGCCCAGGTAAGGTCATTATAGGACAGATCTCACAGATGCAGCAGCTCCAGGCCCCCCTACATTTGGTTTTTAAATGTAAGTTGAATATTTCATCTTTATATCACAGTTGTGCATGGTTCTTTAAGACATTTTTAATGTAATAACTTAATTGACACATTCATAGATGGAGTTGGAATTCCCCTTGTGCACCTCAAATGTAGCTCATTTGAGGCATCATTTGAGGTCTGCACACAAGATTTCTAACCTGAAGGAGCGTCAGATACTGCTCAAATGGGCCAGAGGACGGGTGAAATTGAGGAATTTGAGCTGTCCTGTGTGTTCCACGAAGATCATCTTCATTGAGAAACACTTAATCAAAAGACACTCAGATCTAACAGCGAGTAATCTCACAACTGTCCCCCTAGCCCAATTCAAAAGCTTGTTTGTTGGTTTAAGAAAGATATTCTAATAGTTGTGTAATGTAAACATTTATTGTAACACATTGTTAATGTGTTACTACTTTATTACACTAATATTACAATGTCCTTACAATGTGTTTGTTTGTTTTTTACACAAAACTGTTTTTTTCTTTAGGTTTCAGTGGTTACACAAATGGTACAAGACCTCACTAGCTTACTAGGCTGAGGGAAACAAATCCTGCAATCCCAGTGGCCAGCACCTTGGATGTCATTGAAAGTATGACTAGAGCAGACCAAGTGCCAGTTTCACAGCTTCTACAAGATAAGGATTTTAATTGATAGGTAAGTAAGCCAATCTGCAATCTTATTTGAACATGAGTATTTTTTAAAGAATGGAACTTTAAAAAAAAAAAAAAATTTACAGGTGAACACATAGATCTGCCTGAGAACATTGGCCTAGACAGTGATCACTGGCCAGACGACTTACAGGATGAGTCTTTTATGATGCAGGCTGTTTATAAGCAGCACATACAGTACTGTACTACATGTAAAATATACACAAACTTACCTATATTAAATTGTTTGTGGTACCTACAGTTAAAAATGTAAATGTAAAATATTTTATGATAATATTGATCGAGCAATTGATGTAATTAAGTGAAAATATATGCGCAGAATTGAGAAAATAGTATTTATGGAGATCTGTTGTAGTCTATCACAGGGCAAACATGTGAATGTTCACGGTGCATTTTATGCAAACAACTCTAATCGTAGTTGTAACTCTATATTTACAGTAGGTATAATTGTCATTGCGTATATGCAGCATGAGTCAAATATGATCTTCTGTTATATTATGCACAGTGGTTGAGCTCTAGAAGATTGTGATGTTGTTTGCATGGAATGCACATTTTACTTTTGTGGTAAAGCCTGATTAAAATTAATTGTTGAAATAAATTGTTTTGTGTATCTTTTTTACATAACATTGGCCATTGCTAATGACACACAGTAACTAATCTAGCTACTTTCATTAAATATATCAATTTAAGCTAAAATTTAAGTCTATACTGAGCCTGATCTATTTATACCAGAGATTTTCTTAAAATGAAGTTAATACCTTTTAGAAAAATGGGTAAAACTCCCCCTGCTACCCTGATTTGCATTTGTATAGCTCACAGCATTTTCATTTACATGTTAAAGCCTCCCCTAGAATTAGGGGGAGGGGGGACATGGGGGGGAGGGGGGACATGGGGGGGCGACTGCCAAGTAAGGCCCACGTCAATTTCCGACAATTCACGTCAGTTTTCGGTGTTGCCTGCAAATTGCTGTGACCTAAACTTAACCTAAACTTCCACGACAATCTACAGTACCGCTTACTGACGAAAATCCCACTTTTCATGCAGTGAATTCTGTGACTGTTGGGACAATGAAGCAGAACCACTGTTAGCAAATATTCTGCAAGTTCCCCAAAGGTTTTGTTGTCACATTTCAGTTTGTTGATGATAGCCACGCCATCAACAATTGATGCTGAAACCTGTGGAATTGTTTCAGCTGGGGTGACATTCTTCCAGTTAGGTATGCACCTTAGCACTTAAATTGTTGGTATTTGACAGATTTTTGGAACTCTCTCTCACTCTTTTGGGATTCCCGTGCGTACCCACTGGTACAAAAGTTGTGTGAAAAAGGTGCTGCAAAAGTTGTGAAAAAGGCGAAAAGTGCGTAAAAAAGCTCATTGGGTGATCGAGTGGGGTCACAGGCGTGACATCAGGGGGTCAGAACGCATTCGAGGCCCCCCGAGACCCATCGGTACTGGCTCAAGTACCAGAGTCAAGCTCAGAGAATTGTTGGATGAAATCTTTGTTAAATTTAGGAGGCCTGTAAATCAATGCACATAATACAGGACTCCGTATGTTGATTCTCATTAACTGTACTTCAAAGCTTGAATACACATCCGTTTGCAGTTGATTGTTTTTAAAATGATTTTTAAAAACAGTAGCAACACCCCCACCCTGACCGGAAAGTCTTGGAGTGATAAAAAAAGGCACAATCCGGGGGAGAAAGTTCACCAAAAGATGAGAAATCATCCGGTTTCAGCCAGGTTTCAGTCACAAATAGGAAGTCCAGTGAGTTTGTAGTGAAGTCATTTAAAATGAACGATTTATTAGATAATGACCTCGTGTTTATCAAGGCCATCCTCAGTGTCTGAGATTCTAGTTTTTCATCATTTGGAGATGAAATCTTGATAGAACAGAGATTTAGCGGGTTTACTGACCGTAACTTTGCGACTGACTTGGAGGAAGACCGACAGGATGAAATTACTGGAATGACGTCATTGAACAGAGAAGTGAACTGTGCGTCTTTATAGAAACTGCGCCGGGATCCTTAGTGGACATAATCGAGGACGGCACTCAATTTTCAAGTGAGCACAGTAATTATAAATGTCCACAGGAAGATGATATGTTGAGTTCAGTTTATGCAGATCCAGAGATTGAGTAGAAGATAGCCATAATTGTGCAGATATGATAACCAAGAGTCGAAACAGCAGTGTAGAAAAGTACATTAAAACAGCTGTGACATGCCAGAGCAGTGAGCAAGGACAGCATCCTCTGTAGCGCCACCATCACCTGGTCTATGTCCTAACACACGTCTGTGAGGCCGCTGTTGTAAGGCCGCTGTGGTAATAGATGGCCGACGAGTAAATCGAGCGGTATCCACAGCTATCCGATCCTCCAGCCGAAAGGCAGTAGCATCCCAGTCCGCAGCAGGGTCTATGCGACTCTTCCGCGACAGGCCGATGGTAAGATAGATGAAGAGTATGCAGGTGGATCAGGAAATCCCGCGATTTACAGCCGATCATCCGGCGGAGACGGCTGATTCAATATTGCACTCACAAGTCAAACTCTGCAAGCCAATGTTGATGGAGATGAAGTGTTGGCAGGAAGTTGGGCGATCCCCGCGATTAACAGCTGATCGTCCAGCCGAGAGCTGCAGTTGATCACAACCCGCCGAAGTCCATCCTACACCAGCCAGTAAGTGCCAATCCTCATAGGAGGAAATATAATTTTGGCGGACGACAAGCCTTCAGGTAGAACAGGCGCTCCCTTGAATCCAAAACGGATAGCTCAAAATTATAATAAAGCTGCACGCACGTGAAACTGAGCTGGTAGAGCAGCGGCAGACAGACACGCCAGCGTACGCTCTAACGAGCTTTCCGGTGATATAAGACACAGTTTGATTGCACTTTGTTTTAATGAACAATAAAGAAATTCCTACAGGCAGCTTTAGCAAAATGATTCCCTGGCCTCATGACCTGAAACAGGCTCAACTATAACTCTTCTCTTTCCAGTTATGAAAAAGACACAGTAAAGTCTTTTCCTAGCATATGCTTGACTCAAAGATTAAAGCAGCACTCAGTAGCTTCGGGATTTCTTCGCTGTATTCTCGCAGGTTGCTCCCCCCACAGCTTCGGAATAGATACTTGACAACACTGTTGTAAAAACTCGTTGGTGATTCTCGGACACCAGAGGCTATAGATCAACGACATCAAAGCAGACGGGACATTATTTAAAACGTATTCTTTCGGGTTCGAACAGCGTGAGGGAGCGCAATAATGACAGCATTTTAGCAGATTTCTTTTGGCCGTAAAGCAATCGTTTACATCGCGAGACCTGATATCACGCGAGACTTCCGGACGTGGCGGCCCGCCAGCTCAAAGTTGCAAGTGCGTATTTTCCGCTCACGGGCACCAGGGGGTGCGCAACAACCACCATTCAACCCGAAATAAGTAATATAACCATTCCAATGACTCCGAAGCTGTTCAGTTAAGGTAAAAGTTACTTAGTTCACCTTTAAGCCATGCAGGTCTAAGTGCACACGGTCAGTACAGTGAAACTGCGAATGGCTCTTTAAATCAGTTATGGTTCCTTTGATCGCTCCACCCGCTACTTGGATAACTGTGACAATTCCAGAGCTAATACAGGCAAACGAGCGCTGACCCGGCCCCCCTCGTGGGGTCGGGGACGTGTGCATTTATCAGATCCATAATCCATTACTTTGGTGACTATAGATAACCTCGGGCCGATCGCGTGCCCTCCGCGGCGGCGGCGACTCATTCGAATGTCTGCCCTATCAACTTTCAATGGTACATTCGGCGCCTACCATGGTGACCACGGGTAACGGGGAATCAGGGTTCGATTCCGGAGAGGGAGCCTGAGAAACGGCTACCACATCCAAGGAAGGCAGCAGGCGCGCAAATTACCCATTTCCGACATGGAGAGGTAGTGAAGAAAAATAACAATACAGGTCTCTTTCATTTATCAAATACTCACATTTAATTTAATACAAAAATGAAAATAGCTTCAGATTTGACTGATTTACAGAGATTTTGGTGAAAACAATTTCACAACAAAGCTTTGAATGACCTCGACAAGGCCTATTTGACCTCTGTTCTCTCGGGCCCCGAACAATGCACAATAGTGAGCTTTGGCTCATGTGAAACTGCACAACACGAGCTTTCCGGTGATATAAGACACAGTTTGATTGGACGTTGTTTTAATGAACAATAAAGAAATTCCTACAGGCAGCTTTAGCAAAATGATTCCCTGTTATCGTGACCTGAAACAGGCTCAACTATAACTCTTCTCTGTGTGTTGAAACAACACATGTTGTCATAAAGATGCTCTCCTTGTTTGTTATAAAACTGTTTCAAGAGTTGACCTGCAATTGACCTGCAGTGTTAAATTAATTAGTTGGAACGTAAAGGGATTAAATCGAGTGAAAAGTATAAAAATATTTAAATATATTTTTAAAAAGTTGAAGGGAGATATATGCTTTTTGCAGGAAACCCACCTTAAGAACTCCAGCCATAAAAGCTTGATGAGGTCATGGGTGGGACAGGTGTTCCACTCTGGATTTAATTGTAAAGCTAGAGGTACAGCCATTTTAATTAACAAGAATACTCCATTTAATCCTTCTAAAGTTATTTCAGACCCCAATGGTAGATATGTGATCGTTTCAAGCACTCTTTATGGTAATCAAGTTGCTTTACCAAGTGTTTATGCCCCTAATTGGGATAATCCAGACTTTTTTTGTAAAACTTTTTTCTAATTTTCCAGACCTGAATCTTTACCAATTGATTATGGGTGGTGACTTAAATTGTGTCCTGAATACTGCATTAGATAGGTCATCCCCCAGACCAGCTACCCTGTCCCAATCCTCCAAAACAATTAACTCCTTTTTGGAGTGGTACGGTATAACTGATATATGGCGTCATTTGAATCCCACTTCTAAAACGTTCTCTTTTTTATTCGT
Source organism: Vimba vimba (assembly GCA_022828995.1). Classification (NCBI taxonomy): domain Eukaryota; kingdom Metazoa; phylum Chordata; class Actinopteri; order Cypriniformes; family Leuciscidae; genus Vimba; species Vimba vimba. Next base: position 44,225,382 of record CM040821.1, read on the forward strand.
GTACGTCATCTCACAAGCAAACACCGGTCACTCATCATCAGGCAATCACCGTGATCTGATATATGAATCTGTCAATAATAATAATATATCATCATCATAGTATTATTAATGTTGACCTGGTTTAACTAATTTTTATGTGATAGCCCTATAGTCTAATACAGGCCCTAAAAACATGACATGCTCTGGTAACCCCTCTGTTTCGGTATATGTAATACCTTCTTCAGACAGGCTTGTAAATAAATGTAAACAAAAAAGATAAATAAAGGGAAATATATTATATTTATATAATAAGAATATATTTTATAATATATACAATATATTTTTCTAATTAATCGGTCTTAAATAGTGTTCTTTTTGAAATTCGATACTACAGAGCGATCATCGTGTCTGCACATTCAACAAGTGAAGTGTGTGAGAATGAGCGCGCGCATTGCGCGCTCCCTTAAATAGACTGCCGTTGAATTATTTTTTTTATTTTTTTCGAAAACCGGCTAAACTAAGCTTTAAACAGTCAAAACAAAAATCCAAGTCGGCGAATTGTTAGTAAATAAGTGAAAGGACAGATGTATACAATGATTTTTGTGAAAAAAGTTCAAATTAAAGAGTTAAACGATGTTTTAGTGTAATTAGGTCACTCTCTCCTCCGCACATGGTCGAGCAAGTGTGGAGAGACAATGAAACAACAGAGTCCACGAGGAAAAATGGCGATATAAAATCGAGTTCTTGTTACATTGGCATGGGAATGGTATGTACATGTAGCCAGGGTTGTGCCTAATCATGCTGGTGTGAACATGTTTTTGTATCTGTGTTGTGCATGTTGTTATTCATTTTTAAAGTGCTCAACTCATGGCGACGACATCGGATGACGTCACGACCATCGTTCGTCGTATGGAATGTGGTTTTCCTCGTCATGAGGGAAAATATTTATTTTAGATCAAAATATCGAGTTTTAATGCCTCAAATCATGCTATACATATCCTTAACATCTCAATCAATTAATACTCGGGTAAGATGGATCATATTTTTAATTCTGGATGTAGTTTTTAATTTTTAATGTGTTCCTCAGAAGGAAAATAGTTAATTTAAAATCAACCAAATGAATGTTCATGCCAAAAACGGCTTGTATGTGTAGGCAATGTTGTATTTAACTGATATTCAGATGGGATGAGTTATATTTTTAACTTTAAATGTGGTTTTTGATTGTTCAAAGATGAGATATGCAAAGCTCTGATGGGGACGATATCGTATGACGTCATAACAATCGTTCGTCGTGTGAAATGTTTATTTCCCACAACAATCCTAGTCCTTTTTAAAGGAAAATGATGATTATATGAAAATGTAAGATTGAAGAGCACTTAAAGTTCCTTCATCTGTGAAGATACTACTTGAAAACAGCGTAGAAAATATTGCAAAACCATAAGACATGTAGAAGGAGTAAAATAAATACAATTTTATAAGAAAGAGAATCCTTGTAGTATTTTTTATGTAAGGATTCATTCTGTAAAATATTTTAATGTAAGGATCAAATATAAGTGTCCAGAAAATGAAAAACGAGACTTTTTAAGCTTTTAAATGCAATCTTTTTATTATATGATCAAAGAACACAAAATTAGTTTTTAACCACATGAATTATGTTCTATTGATTTGAAATAACATGAATTATGTTCTCAGGATTTTTAAACTACATGAATTGTGTTTTCTTAATTAATTAATTAATTTAATAATTAAATTACATTACACCACTCAAAAGGGGGTAAGATGACCCGGGGAACCCAACGGCGGGCTTGTATGAGTCTGGGGAGAACCGTAAAGTTTGCAAAATTCAAAATATAGAACAATATTACAAGAGAGTGAATATAAAATTCAGGAAAAGGGTTAAGAGAACCCGGGCTATGATCCGAAGGGTTCTGTGAGCCGGGGTTAGTTAGCTCAGGGTTCGAGTGGTTAAGTTTAAGGCAGTGTAAGGGGTACGCCTATTGAGGTTACGCCACCGCGGTCACCAACGGGTAGGTTTAGGGCTATGTTGTGCGCGTGTTGGTAGGCTCTTACTCTCAGTTCATTATTGGTCTGGCCTACATACTGTTTTCGACATATGAGACAGTATATGAGATAAATACAGTTTACACTCTCATGTAACAGAGTATGAAACATCTTGAAAACCTGGCCATTAAATCTATTCTTCACCCATCTTGATGGGGTGAAATACTTGCGCTTGCCCACCTTTAGGTGAAGGTGTCGAGAGCTTGCTCTGCACTAAAACATCTGAAATATTTGTGTTTCTCCTATAGGCCGCGATGGGTTTATGGTGTTGTAGGAAGTTCGTGGAAGTCAAGAACTTTGATAAATTAGATTTATCGGCCCGGTTGAGCTGTGTACTTAACCCTCTGAGGTCTGAGCTGTTTTCTGGGCCCTGGAGGTGTTCTGACATGCTCTGACATTTCTGGTTATTTCTGTTACTTGTGACATTTTCATGGCTAAAGTCTAATTACACTGTATTCAGTACAAACTCTGCTACAATAATATATCAACAGCATGCATGTAAAAGTTTGTAGTTTTGAGATAATGACATTTATGCGTGGTTTGTGAAAATACAAAAAAAAATTCTCACTGAAATAAGGCCATGAAACCCCTACTGATTATTTCTTCACAAGACTTTTGAAAATTGTATCACGTAGCCTAGAATATTTGCTCTAAAACTATGTGAAAATCACCCTGACTGCTCATTCAGAGAAGACAATATATTGATTTAAATTTTTTACGACGTGTTTTGTGTGAGAAAGCTCTATGCGGAAGCTCATTAATATGTATGGATTTTCTCACCTGAGAAAGACAAAGACACTCCCTAACGGCCCTATAAGGAGCTATCAGGCCCCTATCATTCTGAGCAACCTTGCACAATACTGTAAATGAGGAGATTTAAAAAAGAATGGCTTTTAGATTGTTTGATTTATTTACACAACATAATCCAAATAGACACAACAAATGGAAAAAAAGCACTTATTGAAAGACAGAGACTTGAAGATAGAGATGTTGAAGTCGGCAGGACTCAGTGGCATCTGGGCCCTGAAAAAAAAAGTGAACATACTGATATCAAGAGAAAGGCCTGCACGATTTTGCAAATAAATATTAGATTTTTCTTGTTAAAATTGCTTTTTAAAATTCATAAAATACACACACACACACACAAATGTTTCCAACAATATATAATATAATGAACACCAGGTTTGTTGTGCCTTGTAGGCATAAGCTATGCGCAGTGCTGGGTAAAATAATAATAACAATAGATAGCAGTATAAATCTTCCAAAATATTTCAGTAACAACCAAGCTAGAGAAAAATATATTGATTATCATGTTACTTCAAATGTTTCCATTCGTTATGATGATATGAAATGAGATAATAGTAAAAACATGAAGCCGTTTGGTGTGTTTTGCTTTTCAAATTTTCAAATGATAATATGATAGCTGCAAAATCTGATACATTCAAACGCGATCGCGCTCAAATATAAAACATTATGGTTACCATACATATCTACGTTTGACCAGATATCCACAAACACAGTAGGCTTAACAGTAAACACGGGTCTAAATATTATAATACTACTTTTACCATGCTGTGTTTTATTATAGAATATAAAAACATCCTCGTGTTGAACACGTATACAAGCACTGAAAGGTTGCCTATCATTCTAGTTCACATTTCACATTTCATGTTTCTGTCTATATATACATGTACATATATGAAATTAGGCTTAGTTCATGTTTTTACTCCAAACTCATTTCATAACATACATTTTAATCTGGCACGACCAGTTTAACATGTCTTACCTTAAAAATCTTGTCATCTTCAAATCGCGTTTGAAGTAAATCCGAGGCAAATTCAAGGTAAACAGCACAGCACAGCACAGCACAGCTTACAGTCGTCCAAACGCGATGAAAAGGAGTAAGTTACGAAGTCTCTGCTTCTTTGTTTTGAGGTGATGAGGGCGTTTACAGGTCTGCGTTTCTCCGCATGGATCATTTGCATGTCAATCGCTCGTGCGCGCGTAGGCGTGTTCAAATTAAATTTAATGAGGACGCGTTTGAGAAACTGTACATGCCGCTGCTTTCGTATGGATTACTTAAAAATAGAATATTTGTTTTTTATATAATTTACATACTTTAAAAATAGAGATTCCAAGCGTTGTATAGACATGCGTTTCAAGTCTGTGTGACAAACATTCGCCGAGTTACAGGTCATTTTCTGTCGCGTTTCAGAATGAGTTTCACATTGAGAGAGACGGCAGAACGCGCATCATGTTTATTTTCTTTGTTTTACGAAAAACACAACATTTTGTTTTTATTATGAGTGTACACAAATAAAAGAAGACATTTAACAGTTTTGAATGATGTACAATACAAGTATGTAAAATCAAAATCAACAGAGTATTTTGCACTGATATAAAAAAAAAACGAGCAGATCACGCCGGCGTGATTGCCGACCTCAGGGGGTTAAACACGAAAAATGTGCCACCAAAGGAATAATTTTATTCCTGTTCGTCGTGTCCGGGGCGGGAGGTTTAGGTGTGTCAAATGATTTAAGTGCATTTCTCAGGAAAGAGCGTGAATATCCACGCTGTATCAAAGCAAGGCCTTGAAAAGAGTGTTTGTTGCCGATGCTGCCTCTCCATCTCCATATCAGCAAAAATGCTGTACAGCAACCAAACCAGCAGCACTTCCATTTTTCAGCGCCGAAAGCGGACCTTTTCACTGACGTAATGATGCAATGACCTGCACTTGCTAGCCTGTTCCATTTACGTGTTCTCCGAATGCTCAATAATCAATAATTTGGCACAATATATTGATTTAAAAAAGTTTATTGATTTAAAAACAATTATATTGCCTGAGTGAACAGAACTGTGTCCATGGCAACGCTCTGTTTTCATGGCAACGGTGTGTTATACTTCGTCTATTATCAAGAAATAACACACCGGATTTCAATCAAGCCATGTAATAATTTAAGCACTATTTGTTAAAGACTTGTCCTATCTCACAAACAAGACTTTTTTAATTTCCTCAACTAGGCCTTTTTTTACCCTATTGAGCAAAATTATCCCTTCCAGTCTTTCTCTCCACATTTTGAACATAATGTATGTGTGTGCTTTCGGCATATGTATTTATATTCAACACAAGTGAAGCTGGCATTTTTCGCATTGACACTTTTTATTTAGAAAAAATAATTGTCAAATTAACCCACAACATAACAGGAGTGTTAAGCTTATTGACTGGTAGCATTCTAGCTGTTAAAACACATGCAATGGTAAATATGTGATCAACAAAACACGGCTGTAAAAATTACAAGGTGAATCACCAGTAAAAGGGAACAGCTTTAAATCCCCCCTCTGCAAATCAGTTGAGCCGATATGTTTAATAGTTTAACAAACATTAAATAAATGGCAAAACTGAAATTATGCTTAGACCTTCCTCTCTTCTTCATGTTGTACAGGCTTGGCTGTGCCATCAGTGCCAGCACTGCAGCGGGACTATGGAGAGGAAGACACTCGGCCAGACTTTTGAGGACGATGTTGAGGAGGATTACTTTCTTCCTTCGACAACACAACCGCTTCTCTCACCAATATTCGAGACCTCAAACACAACTTCAAAGGAGGAGTTCCATGTATAATGTTCCCTCACGCTCTTTCTCTAGAGTCTAGACAACAAAAATGTATGTATAATGGGGGGGTACAATGTTGAGATACATTGATATCTCAATTGACAGGCAAGTGACGTTTCCTTGAGAAAATGACAGAGCCGAGGAAAGGCCTCAAAGGTTCACACACAGTGGGTCTCATTCATGAAACACGAGCAGAACGAATTTTTGTGTAAATCGTGTGTAAAGTGGTTCTGGCGTAAATTTTCGGATTCATTAAAATGTTTGTATTTCCCAAATGTTAGTTGGTACGAAAGAAATCTACACCTGGTCCCAGCCACGCGTAAATAGTGCGTTTAACATCCGAACGTTTTGCTCATTAATAAGGCTGCCTTTTTATTCACTGTAATCGGGTACATATTTACACAGCATTTTGAAAAAAAGATTATATATAGTAATTACATACGGTTTTTCTTTTTACTTTTATTACGAGAGCCAGTAATAGCATCTGCAAACGGAAACCAAGTCCGCAAGTCTTTTTTTATTTTTATTTTTTATTTTTTTATTTATATATATATTATAATTATATTAATATATTATATATATATATATATATATATATTTTTTTATATTCAAGCTGTTTATTTATTTGTTTATTTATTTATTTTTTACAAGTCCGCAAGTTACAAGTGTTGCAGTCAAGCTTCATGTCGAACCATTTTCTTTTCACTTCTGGGACTGTTCGATTAAAAGATGAAACTCCAATAACTGCATCTGTAATATGCTGCCAAGCATTTTTACCTAAAGCATTTAGGTATTACCTAAAAAATCCTTTTTTTTAGGACCTGATACACGCTTGAAAATAAAATGTGGCGTTTTGAATGAACTTCTGATAATAAAACTTCAATTTCAATCTGAGAAATGTCTCTTCTTCATTCGCTTTTGAGAAGACATGTTGAAATCCTTCGATTGGTGTCATAATATGATGCCCATATATAGTTGTCAGTCGGTTTTAATGGGCGGGATTTATGGTAATTAAGAATGAGCGTGCACGCGCGTCCCATTTACGACTGATTGGAATTCATTAACCCACACACACATTTCACTATCAAATCTGACGTTTACGAAGTATTTGTGAATCAGGAGAAGAATTTTCGGGAATGTCTCTTTACTCGCAAATCACTCACATATTTACTCGTATATTTACGAATGTTTCATGAATGAGACCCAATGAGTCTTCACTTGAGAGAGGGGGATATGTCTCTTTTATTATGTATATACCTTTGGCATTACACTTTGACAATGAGTAATATCTGGCAAGGAACAGTTCTCAGGGGTGAATGGGTAGTCTAGTTTGAGCTGATAGCAAGCCAACAGTAACTCAAATAACCACTTGTTATAGCCTAGGTGCGTTAAAAAGCATCTCTGAATGTACAACACATCTACATTGAAGAAGATGGGCCACTACAACAGTAGATCGTACAAGATGTCACTCCTGCAAGCTTAAACAAGGACTCTGAGGGTAAAATTTGCATAGGCTCAGCAAAATTGGTCAATAAAAGATTGGCCAAATGATGCCTTGTCTGATGACTCTCGATTTCTCTAGTTACATTCTGATTGTGGGTCAGAGTTTTGTGTAAAAGCCATAAAAGTGTGGATCCATCATGTCTTCAGTGAAAGGCCTGAATCTAGGCTATATATTACCCTATCACTGAAGTAAATGTGATCATGTTGAAAAGAGAGCCAGGCCTATGAGTCAGCAGCAAATCTGCCCTCTTTGGTGAGACCAGGGTAAAAATGCATTTTTTGAGATTTGGTTGAGATTTTTATTGTGGTCTCAACCAAAAAATGTAAGGGCAGTGCTTTAAACATATAAACACCATAAACTGCGCTTTCGCTCTCGTCCGTCTTGCGCCAGTCCAAGGATTTCACCTCTAGCGGCGCAATACGAATGCCCCCGGCCGTCCCTCTCAATCATGGCCCCGGCTTCCAGAAACCCACAAAATAGAACCGGAGTCCTAGTCCATTTGTCCTAGCTGCGGTATTCAGCGGCGACGGCAGGCCTGCTTTGAACACTCTAATTTTTCAAAGTAAACGCTTCGGGCCCCGAGAAACCGAATAGATTATACTAATTCTTTTGAACGCTAATTAAGAAAATGTGCATTGTCCCTTTCAAAATAAAATAAAAGGGTGTCCCTTTTACAATTTAAAATTTTTAAAACAGGGTAACAATGTTTCCCCTGGGCAGAATTTTAACCTCGTCTTAACTTTAAAATAAACTAAACTACATAAAACATCTCTCATTACAAGTGATTTTTTAACCCTCACAAACTACATTTCCCACAACTCACTGCCCGGACTCATCAGCGCATTCACCTGTGTGTCATTACCTTGTTTAACTCACACTATAATAGCCTGGTTTTCACACTCACTCACTGCGAAGTCTTGCTTTATTCGTACTGCATTTCTGAGCGTTCTGTTTTCTTGTCTCTCTGTGTTTGGATTTTATGCTCTGTTCACTGGATTACCCTTTTTGCCTCTGACCCCTCGCCTGTTTTGTTTGCCTGGTAGTTTGGACTGCCTTCCTGTGGTTGATTTTTGCCTGTGAATTGGATTACGTGTTTGGATTTCCCTTCTAAATAAAACCACATTTGGATTTAACATGAGGTAAGTTCAGCATTTTGATTAGTCTATTTATTAAGAAATTAAATTACACTGTTACAATTCAGAATTTCAAATTGGTTACTCTAGTAATTTAAGTATCTTAATATTTTTTTTCTTTTTGATACTCCATTTAGCTGACAGTTAAAATATCTCCTATCCAGAGACAGAAGAGTGAAATTCATAATTCTTATTTAAGACTTGTAGTACCAACAATTATATTGTGTATATTTAAACTCATAATGATCAATTTAACAAATATGAAAAACAGTGTTTTACCAGTTATTCTACAGATGTTGCAACTGTTAAACATTATTATTATTATTATTATTAATATTATTATTATTATTATTATTATTATTATTGTACTTATTATAGTTTTTTTTTTTTTTTTTTTCGTTTTTTTAGCAAAGTCAAGTCAACAGTTCCCATTCAACCTAGCAGAAAATCCACTACTCAAAGAAAGGTATGTTTCTGCTCAACCTATTCTGAAATATTTGATTTAAATATTTTAACACTTTTGTGTAACACACAAATAATGCATGTAGTGGCAATCTCATTTCAAAATACAAAAATGTTTAAATGTTATTGTATGTTTGTTGGAAAATTGTAGATGTTTAAATCATGGACCAGCCCTAGATTTTAAGATTGTGAGCTTTGGCTCTCCATGTTAAAGAAAGGCCTTGAAATGTATAAAGTTTGTGATGCAGCTACTGAATGAGTTCATCATTTGTATTGTAATCTTTTTATCAGCTGTGCACAGAGTCTGGATTATTGGTGACAGTTATATTAGACGTGGCCAACAGCGAGCCAGAGAGACCATAGGCACCAATCTTGGAGTGGCTTCCCAGGTCCAGTGGTTTGGCAGGAGAGGCATGTGCTGGGGAGACCTCCCACTCCACTCCACTCCACTCCACTCCACTCCACTCCACTCCACTCCACTCCACTCCACTCCACTACACTCCACTACACTACACTCCACTCCACTACACTACACTACACCCCACTCACTGTTGATGTTCTTGTATATAGTTGTAAATGTTTAAGTTGTTGTATATAGTTGTTGTTAAAATTGTTGTATATAGTTGTTTAAATTGTATATAGTTGTTGTTTTAGTTGTTGTATATAGTTGTTAAAATTGTTGTGAAATATAGAAATATTTAATAATAAAAAAAATAGTTTTAAATGGATCTACAGTTTATATTAAATAATTAAGGGGCAAAGACAAAACCAGTTCAATTTAATTGACTTTATTTTTCCGCCAACCTCTCCAACAGCAAAAAAAAGCGGTTTGCCCTCTCTCTGGCCTCTGCTTGCCTCCTCTCATCTGCCTCCCTCTGGTATTTAATATCCTCCTTTAGTAGCTGTAGGATTGGATCCTCTCGCTCCCTTCTCCTCTTCTCTCCTCTGTGCCCTGCTTTGCTGCAGTCTCTCCTCATCCTCGTCTCTCCCTTCATCTACCTCTCGTGCAGTGCTTGGCCCTGGTTTTTCCTCTTGGATCGAGGCAATAAGGCAAGGGGGCGAGACTGCTGCAGACTGCCCTAATGCCTCGTCCATGAGGGCAAACCAGGGCCAATTTGCTGCCGTCGCCTTGCCATCCTCTGTCCCTTGACCTGTGGCAGGACACTTACATTCCTAAACCGTGAAGATCAAAAAGTTGTGATGTACACTACCGTTCAAAAGTTTGGTGTCAGTACGATTTTAAATGCTTTTAAAAGAATTCTCTTCTGCTAACCATGGCTGCGCTTATTTGATTAAATATAATACAAAAATCTGTTATAGTATTAAATATTATTCCAGTGTAAATCAGCAGTTTTCTATGTGAATATATAGTAAAGTGTAATTTATTCCCGTGATCAAAGCTGAATTTTCATCACCAGTCTTCACTGTCACATGATCCTTCACAAATCAGTATAATTTGAGGATTTGATGCTCAAGAAACTATTATTATTATTATCAATGTTGAAAACAGTTGTTGGTCTGTCAGTTGTACAGTTTTTTTTTTTATATCAGGATTCTTTGAATATGAAGTTCAAAAGAACAGCATTTGTTTGAAATAGAATATTTTGTAACATTATAAATGTCTTTACTGTCACTTTCGATCAAATTAATTATTCCTTGATAAATAAAAGTATTGATTTCTTTCCTCCAAAAAAAAAAAAATTCTCACTGACCCCAAACTTTTGAACGGTAGTGCATTAGTACTATTGTACACTACACTGCATCTATACTTACTGGAAGCAGGCCCAAGTCTGTCAGGTTTACATTCAAGGCTTACTTCAAAAATCACAAGTTACATTAAAATGTGCATAGACAATTATTTCATACTTGTCTAAATTGTCCCACTTTTTTTTGCCTGGGTGTGGGAAACCCTCCCTTCGAGCCCCATCTTCTCCAACATAAAGCCTATGTGAATTACGGGGGGAGAAATAAAAAGATTACACAGCTATCACTTCTGAACATTAAATAATTTGCTTCTCACCGATATCCGTTCGCCGCGGCGTCTCTCCCCCCCTGCTTGTTTTCTACACGTATGAACGCCTCCGCTTGTTCCTTGGTCCCTGTTAAAAAAGACGAGAAAGCTATGAATAACGCTGTGAATGGTATAATATTAAAGGTGCTCTAAGCCAGGGGTTCCCAAACTTTTCCATGCCAAGGCCCCCCAAATACCACTAGGTTCTGGCCAAGGCCCCCCTTAGGATGTGTTATTGAACCCATCGACAATACTACGGCACGTGTAGAAATAAATAAATAAAACATCTAGGTGAACATCAGATTATGTGATGGTGTTTGATACCAGCCAATCAGAAAGATTATAGAGATGCACCGATTACAATTTTCAAGGCAGATTCCGATTTTTCATTGGGTTTGACCTGTCGATACAGATTTTAGCCGATTCTGATTTCATTTTTTCTAACCACTTTACAGCACACACAAATATTTTATATTATATATAATAAAACACCACTTTTACCCAAACTGATTAATAAAAACAAGTTTAAATGGATACATTTTCTATAAATATTTTTGTCTTCATTTTCTTTTCTGACATAGCCTAATCCAGTTCTTGTTCAAACACACTATACATGCAGTTCTTGTTCAAACACACTATACATGCAAATTATGTGCATTTTAGGTAGGCTACTTTTTGTGTGAAATCATATTTATTTTGTCCATCAAAAGTGTGCTTTCACTTTAATTGAGCGTGAGCAGCGCAGCAAAAATAGACTCGGCGCCGAAACCCTCCGCTTCACTACTGCTCATGCGACGCTCCTGCTTGACGCTCACACGCTGCTCCTGCTCGCGGTGTGAATGCACTCACTGAACATGCACGCCGGAAAAAATTTGCGCTGCTCACGCGCCGCTCGCGGTCTGAAACGGTCGTAATTCACAAGATTTCCTACATGTGCGTTATGTGTGCATGTGTGATGCTGATGTTGCGCGATGTTATTCATGCGCGCCCGAGTGCATTTGAATCGGCATATGTCAGACTGAAAATCACGTGAAAATCGGCCAATTCTTGTCACTAGCCGATTAATCAGTTCATCTCTAAAAGATTAGCATTAAAAGTATAATGTTCAGATAGGCTATGCAACAAATTAATATAATGTTATTTGATAACAATACTCATATTAGCAAATATTTATTTTTTAACGTTTTTTTAACTTTTTTTTCAACTTGCTGCGGCCCCCCTGGCGCCCCCTGGCGGCCCCCACTTTGAAAACCCCTGCTCTAAGCGATCCAGGGAGACGTTACTTCTTGTTGACATTCGAATTGTTGTCAAACAAAACGGAGGCCAGCTAGACCCTCCCTCCTCCTCATCCCGTCTCCTCCCTCCTCCCCTCCCTTCCGGCATAAAGGAAAGTCAAAATAGTCACTACAAACAAAATTAAGCTTTACTGATACTTCATTCAATGTGTAATGTCGCCAAGTTAGATAAATGCTTTTATATATTGCAGAACAGAATGCAGAAAAAGAAACATCTTAAAATAGTTTCGCCGCCTGAGGTTATAACTATAGCTCCCATACAAGGACGCAATAATACTAGCATGATAACGTTAGCTTCACGTTTCCCAGTGAGCATAAACAACGGCGGCGTCGTAAACAAATTTAGTCAAAGTTGTCAATAGCCTATAAATGAACATTCAAATTCATAACAAACAGTGGGTGAAAACAATCGTTCACACAAATTGTTGCCCTACTGTGAATTTGCTTGGTCATTTACAATAGAGAATGATCGCTGCTAGAAACATATATGTTGTATTCACCAAAGTTAACGCTGACTGCATAGATCTAGCTAATTACATCCTTGTGTTGGTTTGGTGAACATGAACGTCAGTTTAGAAAGAAAAATGGATTTACCTGTTCTGCAAAAACAGAGCAACTGAATGTCGGATTGGAAGTCCTTCTGCCGGCGGAGTTCTCGCCACCTTTCGAAGGTTTTTCCAATGTAAATTTGGGACTTTGCGCGTTCCTTATCCTTGTCCCTCTTCATTAGCAATTATGTTCATCGGAACGTCGTCTCTTTGGTCGTGTGTCGGCCATAATTCAAACTTCCCTCTTCATGCTTCTCTCTCCTCCACACCCCCTTCACGTGCACTAACCCCCCAAACCCCACCCTCCAATACTTCTTGTCGGTTAGTGGCTGGAACACTGTTTATTGTGTTTCGGGGTGCGGGTGAGCCCATTTTTTTTTTTTTTTGCCGTTTGTGGAGCCTGTGGTGTCTAGAGAGACCGCGTTTCTCTACAGTGTGTTCAGGGGACAGGCAGCTAGCGGATAGTGAGGAGATGTTTGCTGTATGTGACAAAATAAATTTGGTGCCTAAAAAACGCGTCGCATCACTTAGAGCACCTTTAACATTAAATTACTTTGTACAACTTAACTAGTTATTTATAAAAGAAATGCCGGTGACGGCAGCCAAGCTAACAATTGTTAACCCTCTGGGGACCAAAAACGCCAATGAAAAATAAACACTAAATGCTATGTTAATTTTGATCTTTAATTTTCGTGTTATACATCAATCGATCCTGTTCAGTTTCTATTTTTTTTCTGTATACTCACAATAAAAATAAAGTGTTTTGCTTTTTGACAAATAAAGAAACTTTAACATGATGCGATGTCTGCCTTCTCTCTGTCAGTAAACTCCCATTTGAAACGCGTTCGAAAATGATCTATAACTCCGCGAAAATTCAGTCAAACAGGCAAACAGACCCACGGGCATAAAGCTTGAGATCGCATCTTTTAAATGAAGTCATTTATATAAAAAACAAATATTATCAGCTTCTGTAATCTGTATAAAAAGAGAGCGACTCCAGTCGAGCTCATTACGAGCTCATTGACTTTAATTAGTTCACGCCTACTCACAGAGCGCTCTATTCACAAGATAATGTGTTAAGCCATCTATGCAAAACAGGTAAACGCCCCAAAGCAAATGCATTAAACGCTTCAAGTTTCGACCGTTTGTATTTTGAAGAGCGACTTGTCCAGCCGTGGATAGAATTTCGGATGAGTAAGTATTTATTCTTACTTGCATTAGTTGACAAGCTATTCAAAACATGAGCTTACATATTATACTGGGTGGACTTGCCATCCAGAGTATTGACATTTGATATCTACATATATTCAACACGATCTAATGAAAGTGCATATCTATACCATGAATTTAATATCTCGTACCATTTCAACGTCAAAAATGTTTTGTTTTGTTTTTTTGTGTACATATGCTACACCCCTTGGTTAGGGAATTTGTATTTGTATGTGTAGCCTAAATGATATGTTTAGATCATTATGTATGAAAGATAGAATTTAGAAATTATTTTAGAAAGTAGGCCTAGTAGGTGTTTAGATTATATTTTGACTATATAAATGCTGCCTCATTATCATTAACGATGCATGCTCGCAAATATCAGTTGTAAATGTGTGTAAATGTGCTGAAATGTGTAAATATACCCAGTTAATGAAGTGCACAAATGTGTTAGGCTAATGTTTGCGGTGTGCCTCTCCGGTAATGGCCCATTGACACGCATATAGGCTTATTGCACGCGTCTAAAATTATTTACATCAGTTATTCATTATAGACTAATGCTACTATAGTTATATTTATGTAATAATATTCTTCAACTTTTTTTAAAAGGAATGTAGCTTCATCACTACCTCCGCCTGCAACTCGGAGTGCGCTTAGCAACACAGTCAGAAATCAGAAAGAGTAAGTACATATTTACCCACTATTTTACAGATGTTAGTTCAATTTTGTTTATACTTAGTGTTAATAATATGAGCCTGTATGACTTTATTATTTATTTTTGGAGATTGGTTGATGTTACATATGTTTTGTAACTTTTTTTAAAAGGAATGTAGCTTGTTCACTCTCGCCTTCCACTGCAACGAGGACACGCAGCAACAAAAATCAAAAAGAGTAAGTACATATTTACCTACTATTTTACAGATGTTAGTTACATTTTGTTTATATACTTAGTGATGATACAAATGTAGCCTATATGTGCCTGTTTGCAACAAATGTGTTGTTATGCATGCACAATATAACAATTATTGATTGGTAATGTTAATATAAAAGAGCTTATATTGTGTTGCTTTATCAGCATTGCTAAATGTCCATCAGTTATGCATGTGCTGGAATAGTACTCTGTAAAATATATGATAAAAATAGTTTTCAACTTTTTTTAAAAGGAATGTAGCTTGTTCACTCTCGCCTTCCACTGCAACTCGCAGGACACGGAGCAACGGAAATCAAAAAGAGTAAGTACATATTTATCTACTATTTTTTTACCTACTACTGTGGCTTTGCAAAAAATGTGTTATTCATGCACAATATTACAATTATTGATTGGTAATGTTAATATAAAAGAGCTTATATATTTTTTGTTTTATCAACATGCTGATTGCCCTGCCCTGACATGCTGATAGTACTTTGATCAACCTTTATTAACCTTTATTAATATTATTATTTTTATAGGAATGTGGCAAAGAGGGCCAAGACAAACATTCAGAGATGCCTGCCTTTACTTTTGTTTTTACAAAATTACAATAAAACAGATTGAAAAACAAAACATTTGAATCTCCTCATTCTTTGTTCAGGCTGCCTCACCTGATGGCCCATTAGCACTTGGGGGAGCGTCTATGTCACACCCCTGGTCTGAATCTCATTAATATTGATGACCCATTACCACTCCCACGCATAAACCTCTTCTGACAAAAAAACTGTTTTACAATGTTTAAATCAATGTAGTGTTTTATGTGAACAATTAGGCAGGATGATTTTCACATAATTTTGAAGCTAGAACTCAAAGGGACAACATCAATTAGTCAAAAGTCTTGTGGACACATATTTAATATGTTTTGTGTTCTTAAATCAGCAACTTTCATTTTATTTTTTTCCAATAACCATGCATAAACATTATTCTCTTAAAAATACAAAATCTACATACACGTTGCTCGCATATTATGGTAGCCCTGTTTGTGCTATATAGAGTGAATTTACACCTTTTCCATTAACATGTTTATAAATAACTGAAAAAAGCACAAATATCAAGGCATGTCAGAACATCTCAAGGACCCCAAAAACAGCTTGGTCCCCTGAGGGTTAAATGACAGGTCTGGTTCAGTTAGCCATCAATAACGTAATTTGTATATATTTATATAATTTGTAAAATCAATACGGTAGTAATTTGTACTGGCATTTAAACATTAAACTTTAATTATATGTACTACGGTTATAACAAATGTATGGTAACGTAAATATACTTACATTTGAAAGCATATTGCCCCGTTATTGCTCCGACTCCACTAATGTCCGACATTTTTTATTTTTTTAACAAGATAGCAAAGCTGCGCACATAGGATTGTGGGTGAATTGAGAGTGTGAAAGATACACATATGCATCCTTTCCTGTATATGGGATATTTTCTGAACGAAGGACTTGGTTGGTCCTTGGTTGAAATTCCGAGGATCCTCGACATTGGAACAGTCCTTCGACGGATGTCGATGACATAGCATCCTCGAAATTCTGGCTTCCAAGGATCCTTCCTTGACATTGAGAAACGCCTCGTAAATGTAATCTTTATTGAGGCTTGGTGTGCATTCAAGTGTTCTGTAAAGGCGACAAAATCAGCCATCGAGTGAGTCCAGACACCCCAGATATCGTTGAGAAACCTATAATAAGCTAATGTTTTTTCTCTGCTGAGGCTAAAGCAGACTCTTCCCAGTCTGCCATAAATATACTTGCATATGAGGGAGCAAACTTTTTGCCCATTGCTGTGCCTTTTATTTGTAAATAAAATTTGGAGTCGAATTTGAAATAATTTTTAGTTAAATTAATCTCAAGCAGTTTTAGAATGTAATCATCAGGGGTCTCATTTATAAAACTGTACGTAGGAACCTTACTAAAAGTGTACGTGCGCCCGAAAGCCAAAAATGGCGTACGCAAAAAAATATTCAGACTTATAAAACCGTTCGTACGCCAGAACCTGCGCAGAATTCACTTTATAAATCCCAGTCAGCGGAAGATTGTGCGCACATGCATCTCCACCCCAAAATAACCATACATGGAGCTTACAACGCCTAGTTTTACTATGCAGATCCTCATCTGCATATCATTTGCATATGATTATTCATCCACGTGATAATGGTACAAGACACATTACATTAATAAAAATAAAGTAGTTGCCTATCCTTGCCTTGTTTTTGAATACATAAATCAAATAGTGTAAAATACATTTCAGAGAAAGTTTTTCTCAATCTTTTCCACTTGCCGAATTGTATTTTTAATTGATTTATATTTTTAATGGAAACAGATAGGCCTTGGGCATTATTTGCACAAAACTCTTTTCTCAGACAATCTGGTATTATCATGATAAGCAATTATCTCTGTGGTTAAAAACACAGCACGCCACAGGAAAAGTGTTCAAAAGCATTGCATCCACAACAAATATTTCTATTGATTGAATTTGAATATAACATTTTTTGTAACTTCTCAGTAATGATTTCATGTTTAAGTGTTCTCCATTAATTTGAATGGCATATTTAATCTAAATGTTTATATCATAAGTAAAACATAGTTTATATCAGAAGTATTTTATTTATTTAAACTGTTATTTGTATCAGTTTCACTAAACGGCCAACGCGCTCGCTGGCGCGGACATTTAAGAAGGGATGGATATTTGCTTCAAGTGACAGGCTTGGAAGTGGCGTACGCCTCTTTCAGGGCCTGTTTTGTGCGTACGCAACGGTTATAAATGAGGCCCCTGGGGCCTCATTTATAAAGCTTGCGCACGCACAAAACGGGGCTGAAAACATGCGTACGCCAGTTCCTGCGCAAAATGTGGGATTTATAAAGAAAAACTTGACGTGAAAATATGCGCACCTACACGCAAACTCTGACCCATGCATACGCACATTTTGGAGACGGAGCAGTTTGGCGACACCGATGGTGAGTTGGAGTTAAATGTCTTTTTGGTCACTTTTAGAATTTAGAATTAAAATTAAACATAATACAGAAAGATAATACAAATATAATTTCACTCACCAAGCCTGTCACTTGAAGCAAATATCCATTCCTTCTTAAATGTCCGCGCCAGCGAGCGCGTTGGGCCGTTTAGTGAAACTGACGCAGTTTAAATAAATAAAATAATGATTTAAACTATGTTTTACTTCTGATATAAACATTTAGATTAAATATGCTATTCAAATTATAGAGTTAAACACTTAAACATGAAATCATACTGAAAAGTTACAACATTTTTTTATATTCAATCAATAGAAATATTTGTTGTGGATGCGCTTGTTTTTGAACACTTTTCCTGTGGCGTGCTGTGTTTTAATGTTTTAACCACAGATATAATTGCTTATCATCATAATACCAGATTGTCTGAGAAAATAGTTTCGTGAAAAATAATGCCCAAGGCCTATCTGTTTTCATTAAAAATATAAATCAATTAAAAATACAATTCGGCAAGTGGAAAAGACTTTCTCTGAAATGTATTTTACACTATTTGATTTATGTATTCAAAAACAAAGATAACGTTTAAGTTATCACGTGGATGAATAATCATATGCAAATGATATGTAGATGAGGATCTGCATAGTAAAACTAGGCGTTGTAAGCTCCATATATGGTTATTTCGGGTGGAGACGCATGTGCGCACAATCTTCCGCTGACTGGGATTTATAAAGTGAATTCTGCGCAGGTTCTGGCGTACGCACGGTTTTATAAGTCTGAATATTTTTTTGCGTACGCCATTTTTGGCTTTTGTGCGTACGTACACTTTTAGTAAGGTTCCTACGCACAGTTTTATAAATGAGGCCCCTGGTCTTTTAGAATCAGGAAATTTCTTCATGAATTTTTTAACTGCCTCAAGGCCAACTTCTGTCTCAATGTTAGTATATAGGCTGTCGATATCAACTGTAAAGAGAATTGGAGCACTTGGAGAATTTTTAATCTTCCAATTTTGGAAAATAAATCATATGTGTCTTTTAGATAGCTGGGGTGTCTGATAGAAAGAGGGTTAAGAAAGTGCTCTAGATACTCAGCAATACAGTTAGTTTCACTATTACAATCGGAGACGATAGGTCTTCCTGGAGGTATCTGAAAGGGGATACTCCAGCTCTTGGGACTCCATATATTAATAATTAAGACACCATAAATGTAAAACACTACATTACAGAAACTTGATAGATTCATGTAATTACACATTGTTGTCACAAACAAAGTGACCTTAACTGTAATTATAATCTGTATAATTGAATCATGATTTACCAAAGTATTGTCAAAAGTTCAGTTCTTTGCAGTGTTGTTAAGTTCTCTTACAGCTCTGGGGTAGAAGCTATTCTTAAATCTATTAGTCTGTGATGCAATAGATCTAAAGCGCCTACCAGAGGGCAACTGGATAAACAGATGATGTCCAGGGTGGGATGGATCCTTGAGAATGTTAGCTGCTCTACTCAGACAACGCAAGTTGAATAATTCCTCTAGTGATGGCGTAGAGTCGCCAATGATCTTCTGGGCTGTTCTGATGGCCCTCTGGATGGCTTTCCTGTCTGCTGCTGAACAGCTGGCAAACCACACCGAAATTCAGTATGTTAGTACACTCTCTATGGAGCTATGGTAAAAGGATACCAGAAATTTCCATTGCAGTTGATTTTGCCAAAGTATTCTCAGGAAAAGAAGTCTCTTCTGAGCCTTTTTTACTATTTCGGTGGTGTTGTACGCCAATGAAAAATCTGCAGCAATGTATGTGCCCAGGAACTTGAAAACAGGGACAATTTCCATATGGTCCCCATTAATGTATAAAGGCTTCATTTGAAATTTATTATGAGTTATTTTGTTTTGGAAGAGTTCAATTTGAGATTATTATCTGAACACCACACTGCCAATCTTTGGACTTCATCCCTATAAGCAGTCTCATCCTCTCCTGAAATAAGTCCAACCACAGTTGTATCATCTGCGAACTTTAGAATGGTGTTTGTAGGGTGGGTGTAGGTTTGTACTTTGCGTGGTATATATGTTTTTCAACTGTTGTTAGTGTGATATATACAGCATTAATAGAAAACCTCTTTTTCTCACTTCAACTGTCCCATTTATATGCATGGGTTAGGGGAGGGAGCTCCATGCTGATGCTTGCATGTGACACACATGCTGATGTCACATCCTGATGTCAAAGCTTAAAAAATAATCCTCCTAACCTCCATTATATCAAAGTTCAAATACCAATGGGAGCCCTATACTCACAAGGGCAAGATGGCGCCTGTGTTGGCTGGCTGTCTGTTGTCTGCTTCGTCGTTGCTGTTGGCATGTGTTATTTTTTTTCTTATCTCCATTATTATCGCAAATTGTAATTCCATCCTCTTGTACAACCGCCTAACACTGCTTAACATTCGTAGTGTGGTCATGGACTCTGCAAATGGTGATGTTAATGGACAGAGTGTTCGCATCGTCTTTTGTGTTCAATCTCCCTGTGCACCTGCGTAGGTGTCCTACGGATTTACCCAAAAGAACGCGCCGGAGGAGGCGCGGCAAACAGGGTGGTGTCGCTGTTCGCCGGAAAACTGCATTGACTCGAGAGAACGGCGCTCAGCACCCACTCTACTCGTTGGGAGTTCAGGTTTATGGATGCGACACTGGAAGGTTTTCTCCTGAGGCTCAGTTCCAGCGGTTATACCTGTTATTATTTCCACGCATCGTCTTGGGATGTATCTTCATATTTACCATGGCGGAGTTAATCTCCGTAACCTCCGGCCACTGTGTCGAGCATCACAGTTGGATAGTGACTCATTTGTACTGAAGATGGCCCTCATCAATGCACGATCCCTGGTAGATAAAACTTTCATTTTAAACGAACTTTTCACTGCACAAGCGCTGGACTTCCTTTGTGTCACCGAGACATGGGTTAAACCTGGTGAATCAAGCTCGCTTGCTGAATTACTACCAGGGTTGTGACTTTTTAAATACCCCGCGCTCATCTGGCCGCGGTGGGGGGTTAGTGGCTGTTTTTAAAAATACTTTTTCTTGTCAATTCTTATCTACATCTTCATATACAGTTTTGAGGTACAACTATTTCAAATACTATTAGCAACCCCTGTCACTATTGCATTGTTATATCGTCCTCCCAAGCATAACTCAGAATTTATTAATGAATTTGCTGCATTTGTGGGGGATCTCGTTATTGCTTATGATAAAATACTGCTGCTTGGTGATTTTAATATTCATGTTTGTTGTGCATCTATAACTCTGTCCATGGAGTTTTTAAATCTTATTGAGTCTTTTGACCTTGTTCAGTGGGTATCTGGCCCTACGCATTTACAGGGTCATACCTTGGACTTGATTTTAACTCATGGACTATCTGTTTCAGATATCACAATTAGCAATGCAACCTTCTCTGATCATATGCCTGTACTTTTCTCTGTTCCATATTTTGGTCAAACACTAAAAACTCAGCCCATGGGGCGTATGTGTCGTACCTTCAGTGCACAGTGAGGAGTTCACTGCAGCATTTCTTGGATCGTGGACTTCTTCTGAAACGGAATCTTCTCTACTTAACATCTTGAATGATGAACATCTTAGTTATTTCAACTCCACCTGCGCTTCTATCCTGAACAGTATTGCACCTTTAAAGCTTAAATTCCGTAAATCAGTACCAATTCCATGGTTCAATGAATCAGTGCATTGTCTTAGACAGGCTTGCCGTCGGGCTGAGCGCAAGTGGAAAAAGGACAAATTGCATGTCTCATTCGAAATTATGAGAAACACCCTTTCCTCATTTCAGAGGGCTGCTAAGAGCAAATATTTTGCTCATTTGATTACGCAAAATAGAAATAACCCTCATGTCCTTTTTTCCACTATTGACTCTGTGTTAAATCCACATGGTAATCTTTTCCCTAAGCCTTCTGTCTCGCTTTGTGAAAGTTTTGGAAACTTTTTCACAAATAAGGTATTGGCTATTAGATCAAATATGACTCAGACTGGATATACTTTGTCAGAGATTCCTTTATATTCCGCCACATGGTCTGTGTTTGAGCCACTCTGCTTACACGCCTGTAAGGAAATCGTGGATCGTCTTAAGCCTACATCATGCCAACACATAGACTGTAAAAAAAGATGGACGACGCCCCTTCGCTCTCTTCCATTGATGAGAACTGAAGCCGCCAGAGTCCCGATATGGCGCTGACATATTGGAACTTGAGTCTGCGCAGTGGCGATCTCGGGACCAGACCTGCGCAGTAGTGAGCAGGAAGTAAAGCCGCGAAATCAATGCTCCGCCCTCACTCTCACAAAATGCACTCAGAGAGAGTGGATTCTGCACACTTTTTTAAAAATTGATTGCAGTACGACAAGAGGCTTGTTAAAATAAAGTAAATACAATCTCCTCAGTCCTCCGAAGATCCCGAAAAAATGTCCGTTGGTGCTTCAGTGACTACTTCGCTCAGAGAACCTGTCAATCACAGCTGTCAATCATGACGTTACACCACCGCATCACGTAACTAACTAAAAACCAACTTATTTTTGTAACAGACACTTGAACTTACATCAGCGTGATAAAAATGACAGCAAATGAAAGAAACCACCTTTGGAAAAAAGATATTTGAAGTGTAATTTAATTGTTTAGTTGGTCTCACGTCCCATTGAATAACACGGGGAGGCGGGGCTTATGACCTATACTAGGACCAGTCACCGGGGGCGATCGAGACGTTTTGGCTTCACTTTTCAGGGCTTGTGCGGCACGCTTGTGCCAACATGATATTGTTCCTTCACATTTCTTCAAACAAAATATGGGTGCAATTGGTTCAGGTCTGTTGTCAGTCATTAATAAGTGCTTATATATGGGCACTGTTCCTTAAACAGGCTGTGATAACACCATATATTAAAAAACCTAACCTAGATCCCTCATCTCTCTCCAGTTTTCGACCCATTTCAAATCTTCCTTTTATCTCAAAGATCATGGAGAAAGCTGTATTGGCTCAATTACAAACTTTCCTGTCAAACAATTCAATCAATGAAGTTTTTCAATCTGGTTTCAAAGCTTTACATAGCACCGAATCTGCTCTTTTAAGAGTCCTAAATGATATACATCTCATCACTGATTCTGGCAAACCATTGGCTCTGGTCCTTTTAGATCTAAGTGCTGCTTTTGACTTAGTAGACCATAACATCCTTCTGTCTCGTCTGGAGTCTTGTGTTGGGCTTCGTGGTTCTGTTTTACAGTGGTTTCACTCTTACCTGTCAGATAGATGTTTTACTGTTCAGTTAGGACAATATTCATCCTCTAACAAACCGCTTGGATGCGGTGTCCCTCAGGGATCAATCCTTGGGCCTGTGTTATTTTCTTTATATTTGCTCCCTCTGGCTGCTATTTTCAAAAAGCATGGTGTTTCTTTTCATTTTTATGCTGATGATACCCAACTTTACCTCCCCTTGCAACGCAATAACAAATCTTCTCTTCAGCCGCTGTTAGACTGCCTGAATGATCTTAAGTCATGGCTGTCAAGTAATTTTTTACACTTAAATGAAAACAAATCTGAGTTTATTCTGTTTGGTCCCAAGGAAAACTGTGTTTTTGACCTAGATCTTGGCCTTCTCACCCCGTACAACTCTAAGTGTGTTCAGGAATCTGGGCTTCCTATTCGACTCTAGTTTAAAATTTGATAAATAGATTTCTGCTGTTGTTAAGTCATGCTTTTATCAACTCCGCCTTCTCAGTAAAGTAAAGTCCATTTTATCAAGAAGTAACTTAGAAATAGCAATTCATGCGTTCGTTATTTCTACGCTGGACTACTTTAATTCTTTGTATTATGGCATTTCTCAGGCATCCATCTCCCGTCTGCAGTTGGTTGAAAACGCAGCTGCTAGATTGCTTGAAGGGAAGCGTAAGTTCGATCATATAACACCTACCTTAATGTCCCTACACTGGCTTCCGGTTAAGTATAGGTTTGAGTTTAAAATTGTATTATTTGTCTACAAAGCTTTTAACAATCTGGCACCACAATACTTAACTGATCTCTTGGTTCCGTATACCCCATCTAGAAACCTGAGATCCAGTGATCATGGCCTTTTAACAGTCCCTAAAGTAAAACTCAAAAAAGGTGGTGATCGCGCTTTTGCCGCCGCTGGTCCGAAGCTGTGGAACAGCCTTCCTCTGTCTATCAGGCATGCCCCATCTATCTGCACTTTTAAAACTCAGCTTAAGACTTATTTTTTCTCTTTGGCTTTTAACACTATATAGCTACCTCCTGCTTTTTATTTTATTTTTTGATTACTTATTTTTGTTTGTATTTATAAATGCATGCTTAAACGTGTGTCTTTTATTCTTTGTAAAGCACTTTGGTCAACCTCGGTTGAGTCTTAAATGTGCTCTATAAATAAAGGATTGATTGATTAATTGATTGTCATAAATTAACACATTTTCATCAGTGGATCCCCTTATACTCACGAGGTCATAAATAATCCCATTAACCAATTCATCAACATTCATAGGTCATTTCCAACCCCCGGAGGATACAAGGCCAAAGGTGACAGAAGCTGTGTCCCAATTTGAAGGCTGCATCCTTCGAAGGATGCAGACTTCGAAGGATGCAGCCTACATGGCCTTCGAAGGAGGCTACGAATGTAGCCTTCATTGGATATCTATGTAGCGACAATGGCATCTGCTTTTCAAATTAGCGGATCATGTGATAAAAAGAAACACATCGTCTTTGTCCTTGCTGGTTAATAATTGCCCCACGAGGACCAATTTGCCAGCACCGACCTTCTCCCCAACTTTTACAGCCTCCTGGCATTCCAGAAGACACACACACACACACACACACACACACACACACACACACGGACTTTCAACCAGAAACCCACCACGAGATGCAACTGAAGCACATTTCCATATATGGACTTCCACATAGTAAAATTTCATTTAACCATTCATTACAAATTTATAATAGAGGTGTGGTTTGCTAGAGTAAAATTTTTAATTCCGAAGATTCATTGAAAGAAAATCACTCCATAGTGTCTTGTAACTCGAACCTGGTCATAAACTTTTATGACCTCAAGACGGCATCTCATCCAGTTCCTCTTGTAAAGCCAACATTCCAACACCTTAACACACATGAAACTCTTCAGAGAAAACTCCCTAAGATGTTTGATATGTATTCCTATGTTTCTCAAAGTGTCGTCGTTTGCCATAACGGAAACACTGACAATTTTATTGTGTGTTTTAATCAAGTTTTATTTGTGTGTAATGAGGCATATGAACATAATGTTATGTGTGTCCAATATCTACCTGTAATTCTTGGTATCTGTCTGACCGTCCTGTTTTAATTCAACCAGTCCCGCACATAGTAACACTGTATTGTAAGATGTATTGTTCCAGGTGTACAATCTTAAGAAGAAATATGAATTCTTTCTCTCATAAGACATATGGTGAAAGTAGGCGTTTTCTTCTTCACACAAAGAGAATTTTCCCGCTTCAGAAAGACAATCTGATTCGCTGTCGTTCCAAGAGAGGGCGTAAACAGATGTTTGTTAAAAGGCAGAAACCCCCTCATCACGCTCTCTTCTCTTCCTTCTTCGACCCCGCTCTTCTCTTCCTTCTTCTCCGGTCGCTCTCATCCCGGACCTCATCCACGTGTAGCGCAGCTCCATGGCAACCAGCTGAACAGGCCTCGTCGTGGCCTCTGGGACACATGGCCCGCGTCATGTAATAGCCTGCCGTCTTAGAAACCAAGATTTCTAGCCTCTTCCGCACGGAAGACGAACTCTCTCGGTAATGTTACATACAGTGAGCCTTTAAACTTCGCGGCACCTAGGGTTGCCAACTTCAGAAAAGGAAAATGCGGGACAATCGTGGTTATTTATAGGAAAATGAGGGACACTCAAAATATTTGTACTGTATCACACAGTGTACGTCATTTCAGTGTCTGCAGTTAAGTTTGTTTAAAAGGTTATCAGACATAAACACATTTGTATTGCTTAACCTATTTATGTATTTAATTCTAAAAATAATTTTAATGTCATACATTAAAAAAGTCACATTACAAACAAACCATAGTTCAAAATAACAGCATTTATCTAAAATAGAAAGCTTTTTTAACATTATACACTAGGCTTACAGTTCAAAAGTTTGGGGTTAGTAAGATTATTTTTGGGGGAAAAAAATAAAGAAAGTAATTGCCTACTTTTATTCAGCAAGGATGCATTACATTAATCAAAAGTGACAGTTAAGATAATGTTACAAAAGCTTTCTATGTACTTTCTAAAAGCTTTAAAACATTAATAATAATCAGAAATGTTTTTTGAGCATATTATTCCCTCAGGTAGATTACATGTTTTCTTGCGTGGCTGGATGTTAGACTCATGAACAATAATCACGTTGTTTGCATTCGCCAAAATTGATTAGCCGAAATCAAAACGTGGACAGTGAAAGGAAATTACCGTTAGCGCGAGACGAGTCCGGCTTGAAGCGGAAGCGACCAGACGGCAGAGGATATTCGCAAATCAAACAATGATTTGTCTCAAAACAGTGATTAAAAAAAGCTGTGATTGGATGATGACAGGTGTCGGTGATCATTCTCAAGTGTCGTGGTCAGCACTGCTGCTGTTGCTGTTGTATCAGTCAGTGGTTTATCAGCTTGTCAAAAAACGGGACACGGGAGGTCACGCACGGGACAAATAAATTAGGCCCAAAATACGGGACGTCCCGCCTAATTCGGGACAGTTGGCAACCTTAGCGGCACCTGAAGACGCAACAGAAACAGGACACCATCCGCGCTGTCCTGCCAGTTTCAGCATCACCCGAACAAAAGACAAAATCGCAAGTATATTGAGTTGATAAAACTGCTTTCCAGGTTGTCTCGTGAATCTAGGTTTCTGTATGTAATAATTACTAGCTTTTCTTTCTTTCTTCCTTTCTTTCTTCACTGCAAAAACTCAAAATCTTGCCAAGTATATTTTTCTAATTACTAGTCAAAATATCTCATCACACTTAATATAAGACAAAATTGCCTAAAGACCAAGATTTAAGTGAGATAAAGGAGCTTGTTTTTAGACAGTGCATCTTGAATATCTTGTTAAGTGAATCTGTCTTGAAAATATCTTGTTTTGAGCCATATCTCAGATGAAACAAGCTTTTTTGACATGTCATAAGGTTTTTAAGCTGCTGTGTTAATTGTAAAAGATGAATCGTCTTATTTCAAGAAATAGACTTGACTTGAATTGAGACAACAAATCTGCTTTATTGAAAACTGTAGGTCAACATGCCAAACTCACAACTCACAATGCAGTACAGTGAGTATGTATAATATTTACATATAGACAGCAAAAAAACTTAATTTATTTACGTATAAACAGCTTTACCGACGTACAAATTTGTACATATTCCTATTTAACTTAAAATCGTGGCATTAATGTTTTTACTCTATTACATTCAATTCTCTTATTAATTAAATTTTCAGTCACATTTATTAATAGTTTAACGTAACTCATAAATAATAACAGCTCTGTTCGTGCTTCTGCTGCAATCTAGTTTAGGAGGATTATTAGCCTACATGGTGTTAAACAAGAATACACTTTAAAACCTTAAAAATACCTTTTTTATCGTTTAACCATTTTGTAATATTTGGTTTATTTACCGCGTGAGACACAAAGAAACACAACATAAATTCACAAAAGACATCCATTTTTTTAGATTGGTGTAATCCAAATCTTTAGAATCCATGTGTTGTTTGCAAGAAACAGATCCAAATGCAGCCCTTTATCCAGCGATCTTCATCATTTCTCTCAGCAGAGACCGTTAACGTCAAATCCCAGCATCCCGCGCTCAAATGAATTCAAATTTAAAAGTTGCGCCTGAAGCGTTACGACATGTTTTACGGCAGCGATATCAAACGCTCATTGGCTCTCGCATGCTTCGTCACAGATTGCAACATGCCGTGTTTATGTTTGTGTTCTACATTTGAAACAGAGAAGCGCGCGCGCCTTTACAGAGCGAACAGCGAACCGAAACCGGATTAACATTTTCATGGATTAAGAATTTAAATTCTGCTCTATAACGTTACAAAACTATTATACTGCACTGCCAGAGAGGACTGCGACACATCGTCATGTAAACGACTTTTGGTACCGGTTTTGACATTTTCTCACTAAATAAACTATTGTGATTAACTTGTAACGTTATGTCTGTTGTCTTTCTTTATAATTGTAGCCTAACCTTACGTACAGTAGTTTTAAGAAATGGTTAGGTTTAGGGGTAGGATTAGTGGCTCAAACTATCATTTAATGCTATATTGTTAATAAAACTGCCATTTCCCTAACGTTACACATGTCCATTACTTTTTATCCTTTTAATATTGTCTATAAAAATGGCTATGTTTAGGTGGAGTAGGGTTAAGGGATCTTACATTTATAATCTATAAAATGTTCTACTATGTTTTCATATTGCAGTTCCATACTGTGAGCCAAAATGTTGAGAAAAATGAAGCTGTTTCCCTTTTATGCAGTCCTCTGGGACTTTTTGCTGTTTAAATAAAAACAATGGTTAAATGCAAGTCTATTTTTCACTTTTTCTGTCTAGTAAACAGTAGTTAATGTCTTGAATCTAGTAGGTAAAATGTCTTGAATCTAGAACAGTATTATTTTTGTTGAGCTTACAATAAGGTAAATACACTTGAGATAATGACAGGATGGTAAATTATGGCTTATTATGGCAAAAGAGCACTGCCTAATACGAGTCAGGAATGCTAACTTCAAGACATTTTGTCTCAAAATGCCAGTTTCCAATCTTATTTCAAGTTGGTGGTGACTTAAATCTAGAACAGTGTAACAATTATAGAACTAAAAATTAGTTAAATACACTTGAAACAAACAGGATGACCGAAAAAAAAAATGCTACTTTTGAGGGGAAAATACTATTTTTGAGCATGACAAGCTTATTATGAGACACAAAACATGACAATACTAGTAAAATATAGCTAAAAATGAGTTTTCCCAGCTAATTTCAAGATCACTCATATCTTGTAAGGCTTAAATATAATGTCTTATTTCAAGAAATCTTACCAAGAGAATTTTCACTTGTTCCATTGGCAGATTTTTTTGCTTATTACAAGCAAAAATATCTTGTATTAATTTTTTTTTGCTTATTTTTGGAGAGGCCTTTTTTCCAGTGTTTCTTTCATTTCATGTTATCCTGATCACGTATTTTCTTGTTTGGTTAAATGTGTGTTTGTTTTATTGTTTGCATTTTTACGTACGTTTATATTCGTAGCTCATATAATCTCTAGTTTTGCATTTATTAAAATTCATAAATACTCTTCACTGTCTCTGTATTTGAAAGCCCACCATTCTAAAGTCACTGAAACAAAAGATCTTAAGCTACAAGCTCGATATTAGACTACATTCAGTAGTTTTAATTAATAAACTCAGAAGGTTTGATGTCCGTGGCCAGGAGATAAAATTTTCGTGGAGTTTGTAAAGAGATACCCCTTCTTAACTGTGATAATCTCACCGTTATTCGCTGGACGAATAACGATTAGATCAGTTACAGAACGAGTTAATCTCGATAATTGATAAATTAAGTGTACATGCGACTTATGAATTATGACCATGAGTCATAAATATTAATATTCCCAAGATTCCCCATATTCTTGAGCTAATTCATATTTACCCAGAGTCGTATTCGTTACATCTAATTGAGCCACCAGGTGTCCCCAATTGCCGCCTTTTAAACGTGCGAGAGGAGAGGTGCCGTCCTACATGACATTTGTGAAATTTCAAAAATTCCAAATTCAAACAATTAAATATGGAGCCAGAATTGCTCATTTTTATTTTTATTTTTTATATGTTACTGGAGGAGATGGTGTTAGGGATTCATCCCCGGCGCCGCCGGGTGATGTATCTAAGGCTTTGCCAAGACCATGGGCAGGTAAATTTAACTGGTTTGCTGCGTCCTTAATTGACGGATTACACTTTTAAATGTAGCTAATTATTGGTTCAACTTACTTGAATAATCTGATGATACATATGAAAATACAAAATACACAAAACGGTTTGAATGTTGACTTGAATCTTACCAAGATTCAATTTTATATAGTTTATTCTCTTGACCATGGTGAACATATTTTGAACCCTGTTTTATTTTACACAGTTTAAACATAAAAAAAAAAACAATACAAAAAAAAATGTAGGAAACACATTACTGCAACTAGTCATTTGCAGCTGTCACAGTTGCTAGGCAACAAGACCTCCATAAGTTAGTTAGCAACAATTTGTAAATGTGATGGTGGACTGTAAGGAACTACATTTGTTAGTACTGAAGTACTTTTTTCCCCTCACAGGACAGCAATACTACAAAAAAACATGGTCGTTTACAATATGATGTAATTTTGTAAATTAGACTACCCAACAGTAGGCTATAAAGTACTTAATTTAACAACATTCAACCTATTCAGAAGTAAAATGCAACATAGCAGTAATATTGATGCAAAAGCATATATATATATATATATATATATATATATATATATATATATGTATGTGTGTGTGTGTGTGTGTGTGTGTGTATATATATGGTTTTGCATCAATATTACTGCTATGTTGCATTTTACTTATTTACTTTTACTCTTTTACTTTTACTCTTGATGCATTAGAGTATGCAAAATTATACATTTACTTAAGTAAGGTTTTAAATATGATATAAGTTTTTCCCCAATGTGGTACACCATTTCTCTTTTCCTTCTTTCCCTAATTAAGAACAGACCCCTGTACTGCAGAATAAACCTGAACGTTCCAGTGCTGGACAGGTTTTTTAATGAGATGGAAGACACTCGACCTGATTTTCGGCTGAGCAGGGAGGCCCTGAGAGTGCTACTGGACCTGTTGAGAAGTGACCGGCGACACGGATGGGGTTCCACAATAGAGACCCTGATATTTATTTTCTGGCTGGCGTGTGGTACATCATACAGGGTCGTCTCCAGAGCATTTGATATGCCTCGTTCCACTGTCCACCGCATTGTCCACCGGGTCGCTGAGGAGGTGGTGGCCATCCGCCACCAAGTCATTCACCTCCCAAACACCCCAGAAGACCTGGAGGCAGTTTGCCGTGGGTTTGCAGGGCTGGCAAGACACAGAGCTTTCTTGAAAGCTGCAGGAGCAATCGACGGCTGCCATGTCCGCATCAAGCCTCCAAGCGGTCCTGATGGTCAATGCTACAGGAACAGGAAACTGTTCCCGTCCATCATCCTCCAGGCTGTTTGTGACCATCAGGGCCGCTTTATTGACACCTACGCGGGCTGGCCCGGGTCAGTGCATGACGCACGGGTGCTCCGCCACAGCCCACTGTTCAGGAGGTCAGTGTACCCTCCTCCAGGGCACT
This sequence comes from Vimba vimba, assembly GCA_022828995.1. Classification (NCBI taxonomy): domain Eukaryota; kingdom Metazoa; phylum Chordata; class Actinopteri; order Cypriniformes; family Leuciscidae; genus Vimba; species Vimba vimba. The sequence continues at coordinate 44,256,533 of CM040821.1, forward strand.
TCATCCTCGCAGACGGAGGGTACCCATGTCTCCAACACCCACTCCCCCTCATCACTCCCTACAAGAGGCCAGTACGAGGTGTGGGAGCCCAGCGCTTTAATCTTCATCATTCCAGGGCACGCTCCATTATAGAGCGTGCTTTTGGGATGATGAAGACCAGGTTCAGATCCATCTTCCTGAAAGCGCTGGAGGTGCACCACACCTTTGTACCTCATGTAAGTGAATTAAAAATACTGCAAAATAATAAACGCAATCTGTTAAAAAATATAAATTTATTCCTTAATTCCATTTCAGGTCATAACAGCCTGTGCCATCCTCCATAACATCTGCCTTGGGGTCAGTGACATCATGGTCCTGGAGGATGAGCATGAGGAGGATGAGCATGAGGAGGATGAGGGGGAGCACGGTTTGGAGACGGTCAGTGGTGCTCCCTGGCGTGACCAGCTGTCTGCAGAGGTGTCTGCCCTGGAGGAGGTGCCAATTGATCACGACTATTTGTAACAGGCAAGTAAGAGAATTGTAAAGTTACAATGCATAAGGAAAATTTTTTAATGTTGTTGTATGTCGAAATATTTTATTTTAATATTAAAATATTTAATATTTTATGTATGTCGAATTTTTTTTATCCCTCTTTCTGAAAATATCTCAGTGAGATGGCAGCCATTGATTGAGTCAGCCCTGCAAACCTGTTGAAATACAATGCAGTGGACAGTGGAAATATGCACTCAAACACTCTGGAGACCATCCCAGATGATGTCCCACCAACAGGAGGCCTTACCAGGGTCTCTATTGTGGAGCTCATCCCAGTCCAGCAGCACCATCAGAGTCTCCCTGTTCAGCTGAAAGTGTCCATTTTTTTTTTCAATCTGTTTTTATGTACCATTAATTTGAATTGTTTTCCTGTTGTTGTAAATATTTGTAAAGTACTTAATCATTTTCATTTTACATGCTAAAAAAAACATGTATACAAGTCAAGAACAATTATTTTATTTCCAAATGTTTTTTTTTTCAATTCCATATGTAAAACGTATTATAAAAATAAACAATGTACAAAAATTGCCTTGACTCATTTACAAATAACTTAAATTCCATATAGGTTTTAACTTAACACAAACAGTGTACAGAAATTACTTTTTCATGTAAAAATAAGTGACAAAAAACATAAATACCAAAACTGATTCAAACAAATGTAAATATTATTTTTTTTCAACCATTCTCTCCAGGAGAGCAAACAGTCTGTCCATTCTCTCCCTGCTCTCTTGTGCTCTCCTCTCCTCTGTTTCCCTCTGAAACCTCATGTCCTCCCTCATTAGCTCAAGGAGCTCGTCATGGCCCCTTTTTCTGGCTGCTGAGGTTGTCGGGGCGGCTGAGGTTGTCGGGGCGGCTGAGGTTGTCGGGGCGGCTGAGGCTGTCGGGGCGGCTGAGGCTGTCGGGGCGGCTGAGGCTGTCGGGGCGGCTGAGGTTGCTGGGGCGGCTGAGGCTGTCGGGGAGGCTGAGGTTGACGGGGCGGCTGAGGCTGTCGGGGAGGCTGAGGTTGTCGGGGCGGCTGAGGCTGTCGGGGAGGCTGAGGTTGACGGGGCGGCTGAGGCTGTCGGGGAGGCTGAGGTTGACGGGGCGGCTGAGGCTGTCGGGGAGGCTGAGGTTGATGGGGCGGCTGAGGCTGTCGGGGCGGCTGAGGTTGCTGGGGCGGCTGAGGCTGTCGGGGAGGCTGAGGTTGACGGGGAGGCTGAGGCTGTCGGGGCGGCTGAGGCTGTCGGGGCGGCTGAGGTTGCTGGGGCGGCTGAGGCTGTCGGGGAGGCTGAGGCTGTCGGGGAGGCTGAGGCTGTCGGGGAGGCTGAGGCTGTCGGGGCGGCTGAGGTTGACGGGGCGGCTGAGGCTGTCGGGGAGGCTGAGGCTGTCGGGGCGGCTGAGGCTGTCGGGGCGGCTGAGGCTGTCGGGGAGGCTGAGGTTGACGGGGCAGCTGAGGCTGTCGGGGAGGCTGAGGTTGACGGGGCGGCTGAGGCTGTCGGTGCGGCTGAGGTTGTCGGGGCGGCTGAGGCTGTCGGGGAGGCTGAGGTTGACGGGGCGGCTGAGGCTGTCGGGGAGGCTGAGGTTGATGGGGCGGCTGAGGCTGTCGGGGCGGCTGAGGTTGCTGGGGCGGCTGAGGCTGTCGGGGAGGCTGAGGTTGACGGGGAGGCTGAGGCTGTCGGGGCGGCTGAGGCTGTCGGGGCGGCTGAGGTTGCTGGGGCGGCTGAGGCTGTCGGGGCGGCTGAGGCTGTCGGGGCGGCTGAGGCTGTCGGGGCGGCTGAGGTTGACGGGGCGGCTGAGGCTGTCGGGGAGGCTGAGGTTGACGGGGCGGCTGAGGCTGTCGGGGAGGCTGAGGTTGACGGGGCGGCTGAGGCTGTCGGGGCGGCTGAGGTTGACGGGGCGGCTGAGGCTGTCGGGGCGGCTGAGGTTGCTGGGGGCGGCTGAGGCTGTCGGGGAGGCTGAGGCTGACGGGGCGGCTGAGGCTGTCGGGGAGGCTGAGGCTGTCGGGGCGGCTGAGGTTGACGGGGCGGCTGAGGCTGTCGGGGAGGCTGAGGTTGACGGGGCGGCTGAGGCTGTCGGGGAGGCTGAGGTTGACGGGGCGGCTGAGGCTGTCGGGGAGGCTGAGGCTGTCGGGGAGGCTGAGGCTGTCGGGGAGGCTGAGGTTGACGGCGCGGCTGAGGCTGTCGGGGCGGCTGAGGTTGCTGGGGGCGGCTGAGGCTGTCGGGGCGGCTGAGGTTGTCGGGGCGGCTGAGGCTGTCGGGGCGGCTGAGGCTGTCGGGGCGGCTGAGGCTGTCGGGGCGGCTGAGGTTGCTGGGGCGGCTGAGGCTGTCGGGGAGGCTGAGGTTGACGGGGAGGCTGAGGCTGTCGGGGCGGCTGAGGCTGTCGGGGCGGCTGAGGTTGCTGGGGCGGCTGAGGCTGTCGGGGAGGCTGAGGCTGTCGGGGAGGCTGAGGCTGTCGGGGAGGCTGAGGCTGTCGGGGAGGCTGAGGCTGTCGGGGAGGCTGAGGCTGTCGGGGCGGCTGAGGTTGACGGGGCGGCTGAGGCTGTCGGGGAGGCTGAGGCTGTCGGGGCGGCTGAGGCTGTCGGGGCGGCTGAGGCTGTCGGGGAGGCTGAGGTTGCTGGGGCGGCTGAGGCTGTCGGGGAGGCTGAGGTTGACGGGGCGGCTGAGGCTGTCGGGGAGGCTGAGGTTGACGGGGCGGCTGAGGCTGTCGGGGCGGCTGAGGTTGTCGGGGCGGCTGAGGCTGTCGGGGAGGCTGAGGTTGACGGGGCGGCTGAGGCTGTCGGGGAGGCTGAGGTTGATGGGGCGGCTGAGGCTGTCGGGGCGGCTGAGGTTGCTGGGGCGGCTGAGGCTGTCGGGGAGGCTGAGGTTGACGGGGAGGCTGAGGCTGTCGGGGCGGCTGAGGCTGTCGGGGCGGCTGAGGTTGCTGGGGCGGCTGAGGCTGTCGGGGCGGCTGAGGCTGTCGGGGAGGCTGAGGCTGTCGGGGCGGCTGAGGTTGACGGGGCGGCTGAGGCTGTCGGGGCGGCTGAGGTTGACGGGGCGGCTGAGGCTGTCGGGGAGGCTGAGGTTGACGGGGCGGCTGAGGCTGTCGGGGAGGCTGAGGTTGACGGGGCGGCTGAGGTTGTCGGGGCAGCTGAGGTTGACGGGGCGGCTGAGGCTGTCGGGGCGGCTGAGGTTGCTGGGGGCGGCTGAGGCTGTCGGGGAGGCTGAGGCTGACGGGGCGGCTGAGGCTGTCGGGGAGGCTGAGGCTGTCGGGGCGGCTGAGGTTGACGGGGCGGCTGAGGCTGTCGGGGAGGCTGAGGTTGACGGGGTGGCTGAGGCTGTCGGGGAGGCTGAGGTTGACGGGGCGGCTGAGGCTGTCGGGGAGGCTGAGGCTGTCGGGGAGGCTGAGGCTGTCGGGGAGGCTGAGGTTGACGGCGCGGCTGAGGCTGTCGGGGCGGCTGAGGTTGCTGGGGGCGGCTGAGGTTGTCGGGGCGGCTGAGGCTGTCGGGGCGGCTGAGGCTGTCGGGGCGGCTGAGGCTGTCGGGGCGGCTGAGGCTGTCGGGGCGGCTGAGGTTGTCGGGGCGGCTGAGGTTGACGGGGCGGCTGAGGTTGACAGGGCGGCTGAGGCTGTCGAGGCTGCTGGGACTGCCCGGGCTGAACTTGGCCCTGGTTTGTCCTCAGGGAGGGAGGCAATTAGGACAGGGGGGTTGTTGGAAGGCCTCTGTCCCAAAACCTCATCCATGAGGACAAACCACGGCCAAGTTTCAGCAGTGGATTTTCCGCTCACCCCCTCACCTGTCCCAGGACACTTGCAATCCTAAGGCAGAGCAAATACACCATACCTATTGTTAACAACAAGAACACCACAATACATTTCAGCAAAGATGTGTCAATTAACTTGCTTACCTTGTATTTTTTTTTTTAAGTTGTCCCATTTTTTTTTGGCCTGCAAGGGAGTGACCTTCCCCAGCAGGTCCATTTTCTCCAGAATTTTCCTAAAAAAGGAGAAAAAAGGAAAGAATTATGAAAAATATTAAGACAGGGTTGCAATCTTAACATTAGAAAAAATAAATAAATCACACAGCAGTACATGCATACAAAATACTCCTGGATTATATTCCTGGATCCTCAAGTTTGCTTAAAACGTTTATATACAAAAAAACTACATAAGAGAAAGATCATTGCCTTAACTAGTTGTCTCATTGCTGTGGGCTTTGTATAGGGTGAGGGCTAATTTTTGCATACAAGAGGCAGCTAGTGGAAATATTACAAATGGTTAATGCCTTTAATGACTTTGACTTTTACCTCCAAGCCACAGTGGCCGAGTTTTTGGCCCCTGTAAATAAAAAATCATGTTCGGCCCTTAAATGAATAAAGTCAGCCGTCTGCTCCTTGGTCCCTGAAACAAAAAGAATTACAACAGGTTTTGCCTCAGACCACCTGATAAATGAAGCTGCAGTTTTTTAGTTTAAGTTCAGGTTTTTTAAGAAACACCCCTGGGTTTTAACACTTGTTTCGCTAGCTATTTCAGGTAAATTAAACAATGTATTGCAGACACGCAAGATATGTTTTTCAGGGATTTTTATCTACCACATTTCAGATGGATTTGTGCTCCTGTTTTATTTACTTGAATATATCCTCCTTGAAATTCACTGCAAAAAATATTTTCTTACGTAATATTTTGTCTTCTTTCTAGTTAAAACATCTGAAAATTCTTAAAATCAAGAAGCATTTAGCCTACTAGACAAGTAAAACATTTCTTGTTTTGGGGGAAAATTAGGTAAGTATTGTTTTAAGCAATAAAATAATCTGCTAATGGGTTAAGCAAAATAATCTTAAAGGGATAGTTCGCCCAAAAATGATATTTAAGCCATGATTTACTCACCCTCAAGCCGTTCGAGATGCATATGTCAATCTTTTCTCAGACGAACACATTTTCAGTTATTTTAGAAAATGTCTTAGATCTTTCAGTGGTTATAATGTGAAGCAATGGGGTCCAGCTGCTTCAAGACCGAAAATGTGCATGCATCCTTCACAAAAGTAATCCATCCAGCTCCAGGGGGATAAACGAAGGCCTTCTGAGGGTAATCCGTGCGGTTTTGTCGTAAAAATTTACATATTTAAAACTTTATAAACGAAAATAACTGGCTTCTGGCAACGGTCGACGCGCGTTCATGGAGATGGAAGCGTCGTGACGTAGAACGAACGTAGAGTTTTGTTTTGCTCTGCTCTCTGGCTGCACTGTCACGTTCGTTCTACGTCACGACGCTTCCTACGCTACGTCCTACGTCATACGCCAGCATCCATCTCCATGAACACGCATCGACCGTTGCCAGAAGCCAGTTATTTTCGTTTATAAAGTTTTAAATATGTATATTTTTACAACAAAACCGCACGGATTAGCCTCAGAAGGCCTTCGTTTATCCCCCTGGAGCCGGATGGATTACTTTTGTGAAGGATGCATGCACATTTTCGGTCTTGAAGCAGCTGGACCCCATTGCTTCACATTATAACCACTGAAAGATCTAAGACATTTTCTAAAATAACTGAAAATATGTTCGTCTGAAAAAAGATTGACATATGCATCTCGAACGGCTTGAGGGTGAGTAAATCATGGCTTAAATATCATTTTTGGGCGAACTATCCCTTTAAATCAAACTGAAAACAAGATTATTTTTCTTGTTTATTTTTTTCTAAGATTATTTTTCTTGTTAACAAGATTATTTTTCATATATAACAAGATTATATATATACTAGAACAAAACCAAACAACTAAGCAAGAAAAGCATTTTGATATTAAATTTAGTATTTGCTTCATTTAACTCAGTTGATTGTTTTCACACAGGGGGTTCAGTGCTTGGTCCATATTCATGCTTTTAACACTTGTTTCGCTAGCTATTTTAATAAATTAAAACACAATACTTACATTTATAAGTGAATTCCTCAGCCATGACACTACTGACACCCGACATTTTTTGGAATAAACTTGCGTGAAGTTGCGTCGTCACCGTTTATATACTGGTCGTCACCGGCGCGCTATGAATTCTGGGGAAGGGTAGGCCACGAAGTGTCCATTTTTGTATCCTTCGTTTGTCAGAGAAATGAAGTGCGCATTTGGCGGCGCATTTGAATGACATACCAAACTGGAGCAGCCTTCGTCGCGCCGCGGTGACGCAATCGGCCTTCGAAGCGTGCAAAGTTTGAATTGGGACAGCCTTCTTAGCACTGCTGTGACGCAATCTGCCTTCAAACGCGGCCTTCGAAGCGTGCGTGTTTGAATTGGGACAGTCTTCGTCGCGCAGCTGTGACGCAATCGGCCTTCAAATACGGCCATCCGGCCTTCAAATACGGCCTTCAAAGGATGCAGCCTTCAACATTGGGACACAGCTAGAGTCAGCGAGAGGGTAAGGTCACCGCTAGGGTAGGTCAACACTAGGGCAAGGGGAGGGGCAAGGTCAAAGGTCAGCCCATCAATCAATTAGAGGGCCATCAATCATTTTGACAGAAGCTGTATCATAATTCTACTATATTTTAACCCCCTGAGGTCGGCTATCGCGCCGGCGCGATAGGCTCGTTTTTTTCCGTATGAGTGCAAAAAAATAATAAAATAAAAATATTAATTTTTATCTTATATGCTTGTGTTATACATCAATCTATCCTGTTTAGTGTGTATTATTTTTGTGTACACTCACAATAAAAACAAAGTGTTGTGCTTTTCGCCAAATAAAGAAAAATAAACACGAAGCGAGTTCTGCCTTCTCTCTGTCCGTTTAGTCCATTCTGAAACGCGTCCGAAAATGAATCATAACTCAGCGAATACTTCTCACACAGGCACGTGAGATATGTCTTTATGAAGCTTGAAATCTCCTCTTTTAAATGAAGTAATTTATATAAAAAACAAATGTTTTCAACTCATGTAATCCGTTTGAAAGCAAGGAGAGGTACCGTTTTTCCTTCTGCCTCATTATCTCTATAATCAGCTGCGGCCGCCCCGCCCCCGGCGCGATTCACATGTAAATAGTTTAGGAGATCTAGTATGCATCGCATACGCCCCCCGATCAATGCCATAAAAAGTTTCTTCATCAGACTTACTGATAGTTCATCGCGTTTTGAGTATGACACGCTTCTCCGGTAATAAAGACGCCCTTCAGATGATTCTGGACAGCGAGGAAGAATGCACCTTTTCCTCAGAGGAAGATTGTAACTCAGACGACGAACGGCAGCATTTTGAAGAGCGAATTCCGCCGAGAACACAATTTCGGAGTAAATTTTACTCAAAAGTCTTTTGTCTTTTATTTTCCGTGTTTGCATTTATGAGGAAAAAACAATATTACGTGACAGTTCTCCATTATGGACGCGAGCGCTATAAAAAAAGCACTAAAAGACTTTCAAACTTTCACAGAGACCTCAAAACTGAAAGTACAAATCCTTTCTTTAAAACGAATTTCGTTTTGTATCAATTGTATCTTACTTTTAATAATTTTTTCATTAACAAATTTCCTGGATTTAAACTGCAAATTAACATTTATATTTCTTATAATAAAAATGAAAGACCTATGTTACAGACATATGAAAGACAACATTTCGTTGATTAGTTTTGGATAGATTATACATTTTTAATGTAAAATATCTGCCACCTCAAATAAGCTTTTGTTTGCCAATATTTGCTTATGTTAAATATAATATGTTTTGTCAAAAATAAAGTTATCAAATAATCAATCAAATCCTTAACTTTGAAATATGTATGATAAAATGTATACTTTAGTTTTTACAAAGAAAGATTACACTTGAATTGTTGTTGTAATTGTAACCTTTTTAATAAAAAAAATATATTTACAAGGTAGATGTAAACAAACTATTAAAAGGTAAATATAAGCCTTTTCTTTAAATAACTTTTATTGTGTTTTATTATTGACAAATTTGGGGAGAGGATAAATATTCCAAAACTGAAAATACAGTATGAGAATTAACTGCACAATTACTAGACATGTTTTCCTTGGATATTATAGGCCAAATTGCAAGCACAATATGTGGAAAAATAAAAAAGAATTGAGATGCTTCCAACTGTTGCTCTTGCATTCTTGTGGCTCAGTGACTCACCTGAATGAATGGCTCATTAAGTATGCGGGCCCCACTGTCTCCTAAGGTGTGAACCACTACATATACATGACCGTTGACGCCCACTCCGCATATTGGCTTTCCAAACAGAAAGTGCTTTGCAAAATTCAAATCAATGTATTGTGTTATGTGAATGATTAGGCAGGGTGATTTTCACTTCATTTTGAAGAAAAAACACTAGGCGATGACATCTTTTAGACAAAAGTCTTATTTACATATATTTAGAATGTGTTTTATGGCCTTATTTCAGAAACTTTAATTTTTTGTTTTTTAAAAAACCATGCATAAACATTATTCTATCAAAAATACAAACATGTACATGCAAGTTGTTCACATATTATGGTAGCCCTGTTTGTGCAACACGGTCTCACCCCTATTCGTCACATACTGCCGTTTGGTCATTTCCCCCTCACGTCCAAAAGCCGACGTTGAGGGTACCCCCTATTCGTCGCTTGACAACGGAGAGGGTCGTCCGATAGATTTGAGTGCAAATCCCTCATCTTTGAATTCTGACGAAATGGGGTTACACATCCAGTGGTTTGCCTGCGCTGGAAAGAATGGTTTTAGGCGACTGATTTTATGCTGCAAATGTGTATTTTGCAGTAGCGTGCAGCGCATATTGTTACAATCATTCATTGGTGCGGTGAGCATACATTTTCGTGAGGCAGAAACCCTTGTCTGAATGGGTATCATCACGACCTTTTCCTTTCTCTTTTTTTATATCATTTTGGGCTACATTAAAATTACATATTTACAGGACTTTATATTTGCTGTATGCTTAACACATGCCTTAATTTAGATGGGATATTTTATAATTTTAGATCACATAGTTTGATCATTTCCCCCTCACGTCCAAATGCCGACGTTGAGGGTACCCCCTATTCGTCGCTTGACAACGGAGAGGGTCGTCCGATATTTGAATGCAAATCCCTCATCTTTGGATTTTGACGAAATGGGGGTTATCCATCCAGCTGGAAAGTATGGTTTCAGGTGATTAATTATGCTGAAAATGTGTATTTCACAGTAGCGTGTGGCGCATAGGCTACTGTACAATAATTGGCGCGGTGACCATACATTTTCGTGGGGCAGAAATCCTTGACTAAATCGGTATCACGACTTTTTCTATCTCTCTCTCCTTTTTATTTATTTATTTTTTTAAATATAATTTTAGGCTACATTAAAACGACATAATTGCAGGACTGCATATTTGCTGTAGGCTTAAAACATGCCTTAATTTAGGTGTGATTTTGCCGATGGTATTTCAATTTGCAATTGCTTATACTATAGTGATCCTATAGCCTACAACTTTGCTTTTTATGCGACAAAAAAAATAAAAAAAAATAAAAAAATAGCCTACTTTTATAGAACTTTCTTCTCATTACTGATTATGATGTTGTATTAAATTAAACAGCCTACTGCAGAAATGTTTTTATTGCTTAATATGGACATATCCTTTGGCAAAGTGATGGATGCATTCTGGGAAGTTGTGTGTTTAAATGTAATATACCCGTGTTTCCTTCACTTAGACATTTATGCTGACCCCTTTAAAATTATATAAAAAAATATTATAAAAAAAATATTAAGACTGTGCTTTTTAATTATGCTTGATATTTTGGCGCAATTTTGTGCAACACGTCACTGTGTGCGACCATCGCAGAAACCATTGCCCAGCGCCGATTCCACCACGGTAAGTCGCTTACAATAGTCTCATAAGAAAGAGAAATAAATACAACAGTCTCATAAGAAAGAGAAATGAATAAACATTTACACGCCCAAAATTAATAAAATTACGAGTTTATAGGCTAGCCTATATGCCTACAACGTTTTTTTTTATAAACTCGTAATTGTATTAATATTACATATAATGTATAATATGACGAGTTCAGATGCAAAAGCCTTTAAGTGCCATCTGAAATTTTCTTCTAGAATTCTAGAATTTTCTTATTTTTTATAAACTCGTAATTTTATTATATATATATATATATATATATATATATATATATATATATATATATATATATATGACGAGTTCAGATGCAAAAGCCTTTAAGTGCCATCTGAAATTTTCTTCTAGAATGGTCATTTTTATCATGCTTGTATATTTAAGTTTAATAATTTCACTTAAATGCAATGCAAATTACCTATTAATTGTCATTTAAGTGAAATTACTCAACTTAAAAATACAAGCTTTATATACTGTAAATGATCATTCTAGAAGAAAATTTCAGTTGGCACTTAGAGGCTTTTGCATCTGAACTCTTCATATATACAGTGTGTGTATATATACACACACACATATATATATATATATATATATATATATATATATATATATATATATATATATATATATATATATATATATATATATATATATACCGGTAGGCTATACATATACACAACATTTTTTTTTGTGTGGAAATAAACTCAATTTTATTTTGGACGTGTAAATGATTATTGGGGGAAAGGTTATTGGGGATATATAGAATTAAAGCAGAACAAGGATGTGTTCAAAATACTTCTGAATAATGAATAGCCATTCATTTTTTATGATATTGTGATTGCATGAATGAACAAGAGCAGGATTTGCTTAACTTCTTAGTCTAGTAGTTATTCATATTGTAATATGTAGTTTGGTGATCTATTCTTTTTTGATTTGTTCTTCTCTTTCTCTACAGGTTCCTTAATCATCTGAGTGGTGGTAGCTTTTTAGAGGGACGGAGGACCTGGGTTGCTGCCTCTTCTTCACTCACTGTAATCAACTGAAAGTGTAAAGGTCGGGATCAGAGAATATAGATTAATTTGTTGGTGTTGTTTTAAGTACATCATTTACCAATTTAATGAATATAGACTGGCATAATACCTGGTAATTGCACCAAATTAAATTTGCAGGAGTCTGCACAATATAGGCCAACCTTTAAAATAAAGATTGCTGTTGGCATGAGGTACTGTAAATCAAACTTAAGTTTTGTGAGGAATGTCAGTATTCAAAGATGGTTTATGCCTACAGGAAAGCAAATAGCTCGCTTGGCGACTTTGTTTCACACCTTTTCTGCACTTAAATAATTTGCCAGCTTGCAAGCATCCAGATCTAGTATTGCCTTTGATAATGTTAGAAAAGTGATACGTTAAGCATAGCCTACTGCTGTATGACACGTGCTAATAGATTGACTAGCTCTGTCTTTCTTGTACTTACTGTATGTGTGTTTGGATCCCTGTATGATATTTAATATTTATATTTTTTGTATGTGTGTACATTTTAGAATGACAAAGCCAAAATTCAGGCCTTGCCCAAGCTGCCAGGTCTGTCAGCAGGCCAACCGCAAAACCTGCAGTGCTTGTTTTGCCACACTGCCAAGCAAGCGGTTATTCAAAAAAATTAATGATGACTGGGGCCAGAGGGTCATCAAAAACAAAAATGCATCTCGGGTGGTGGCCTCTGCCCAAATAGCTGTAAGTAAAAATGCTTATGCTTCATTAATTGAGTGGTAATCAATATTAAGCCCAAAGTACATACAGTATTTGGACAGAAGACATAGCAGCCATGCTGTGTGCTGTGTACCAGGATTCACATTCGTGCCTGGATGTTGGAAGTTGGCACATCTTGTCAGTATGAAATTTGAGTATGAACAGCATGAACAGACAATCGTTTAAAAACCACACCATACTGTACATCCCTATTAAATTGCTTTGGCAGCACACATGATGCTCAAGTGATAAATGTACATCACATACAAGTTGCTCTGATAAACAGTTTGTCAAAAAGCTCTCCTTACACAATATGTAAAGATACTTTCATTTTATGCAGGTGTACTTCTGTTGTGAAAAAAAAAATCTTGAAAATACATTGGTGTATGTACATAAGATGGAAATATTCTAGACTACACTTATCTTTAAAATACTTGTGTAACTGATGGCAGGGATAGCAGGGATAGGGATGAACTATGAATCAAATAGTAGCTAGTTTATACACCAAGTAAACTGCCCTCTGTTTCTGATTCAAAGTCAGTGTGGAGTAGACGCCATCTTCATTACTGTAACAACATCTGATTAATTATCTTCAAACAAAATCGAGCACTGACAGTTGCAATTTAAGAAATACTCATGAATTAATATTTCTGTGTATTAATTTTACAACATGTCTTTAATAATACTTAACACTTGTTGAAAGCGTGAACAAATATTTTTTGCCAGATTAGGTCTTTAAATTGTAGACGGACTGCCATATATGTAGTAATGTAGCAATATAATATATTGGAAATGTGTTAATTATTTTGTTTCATTTCAGGTCCAAAAACTTTCTGCCTTGGGCTATATGCCCATATTATTTATAAGCCAGAGGCGCAAGGGCACAGGCAAGTTGATGGCAGATGTAGTCACGCATCTGCCACCAATGCAAAAACACACGCCTTTCTTAACCAGCATGAAGAGGGCATATGACTTCATAATCAAACTGAATGGTAAGATAATTTTATGTATAGTTCATTAGTGTTTGTTGTTGATTTCCTTGACAATGTGTACTGAATTTATATTTTTGCAAACTTCACAACAGATGTGCCCCAGCCTCAGCAAGACCAGCCCCAGCAAGACCAGCCCCTGCACCTAGACCAGCCCCAGCAAGACCAGCCCCTCCACCAAGACCAGCCCCAGCAAGACCAGCCCCTGCCCCTCCAGCCCCTCCACCAAGACCAGCCCCAGCAAGACCAGCCCCTGCCCCTCCAGCCCCTCCACCAAGACCAGCCCCAGCAAGACCAGGCCCTGCCCCTCCAGCCCCAGCAAGACCAGCCCCTCCAGCAAGACCAGCCCCTGCCCATAGACCAGCTAATCCCACAAGACCAGCAAATTATTACACTTGAACTGTTTACGATCGACTCTCAGGCTCAGCAGCCTGTGGAGCCTCTACCACCCAGGAACAGACAAAGTAAGTAATCTTGCATTGCACCACATCTGTAAATTTATCCTATGTTTTTTTTTTGCAATCAGTGCATAATATAAAACAAGTTACACAGGGGGAATTTCACCTCTTTTAATTAATTAAGCCACTCCTCCAAGATACTGAATATAAAATGCTTAACCTTTTTCCCTTGCACCTTAAGCCCCACTATCCAAACCAAGCCAAGGCAGACGAGCCCCACCATCCATTCAACGTCAACTAAAGAAAAGACAAAGTAAGTAATCTTGCCTTGCACCGCATCTGTAAATAGGCTCCATGGTTTTGTAATCATTGTATTAATATAAAGTTAACCAATGTGAATTTCACCCCCTTCTATTAATTAAGCAACTTCCCCAAGATACTGAATATATAATTCTTAATCTTTTCCCCTTGCACCCCTAAGCCACAGGTACAGGAGCCACACAAGCCCCACCCGCTACCCTGGCCAAAAAGAAGAAAACAAAAAGCAAGTAGACATTCTTATATTTGTTAAGTGTTGTGTATATTTGTTTCTATTCTTTGCACCCCATGTGTATATCAGCAGCCATGTGTTGGGTGTAAAGGTGTTTTTGCATGTAGCCCCCTTTAATTGGACCAAACTCAGGGTGTATTCACACTTGGTCTCTTTCAGCCCTCAAAGTGAACTAAGAACAGTGACTCAGTGATATATGAACACCTCAAGCAAACTCAGACCCATTTGAAGTGAACCAAACTTTTTTTTGCCTTTGTCATTTAAGGTTGCAAATGCAGTCGACAGACAATGTATCTATACGATAAGATATTGGAAAGACGGATGAATGGGGTAAGATGTAGAACCACATTTTTCATTAGGCTGTCTGATTATCTCTTGACTCATGTCTGTCTCATCTTTCAATCCACATGAGACAAAACGGTAACACTGAGCAGTAGTTATCAACCCTCTCACAAGTGCTACCCCTTACGAAAAAGAAGTATACTTCAAGTTAATTTTATGAAGTATACTTAAGTAATGTTCAAGTATATTTGTAAGTATACTTTATGTAGTAAGTATACTAATATCAATGTGTACTTGTAGTAGATTTGTAAGTGTACTATTTCAATACTGCTTGGGACTAAATTGGCCCACTTTTAGTATATAAAAGTATACGTTTAAGTGTACTACAAGTGTAAACTAAGTACACAACTAGGTTTCTTATTTTTAATGCATCTTTACTACAAGTGAATTTATAAGTATACTAGTAGTTTACTATTTTAATACCAGCAGTACATTTTTTAGTTAATGAAAGTACGCACTGAAGTGTACTCTCAGTAAACTACTAGTTTAGCAGTTTATACTGCAAGTATACTTGTACGTTTTCTTTAAGTGAAGATAACATTATACTATTTATATATTATTTTGCACTTGCAGTATACTACTACGTTCAAATGTAGATATTTTTTATACTTGAAAAATACATTTAACTGTACTTCATGCTTTCTTTTTTATCAACACTTGAATGTCGGTAAGTTTCATAAAGGCAACATTTTAAACAAAGAATTTGAGAAAATCACATTTTTGTTAAAGACTGCGCCTTAATCAGATTCAGAATGATGATCAAAACAGGAAAACACAAATGGAGTAGATCGAGTCCAACAACCCCAAAGCTTCACAGTCATGTGTTACGCTTCATTTCATTTGGTAATATTAAGCAGTTTTGATTTACAAGCTTTTTAATGTTTGATGATCACGTTATTTTACATTTGAGTGAATAATCTACTATCACTTGGTTCAGCTTCTTCTTCTCCTGTGTTTTGATCCAGAGTTTCTGTATTAGAAGATGTGTCATAGCGCATTCTACCGTATAACAGTCCTATCCTAACATGGATAGCTGGAAAATTCAGTCAATGGTGGTGAAAGAGTAAAGTAGAATTAAAGTAAATTCCGATGTACCGATGCCAGTGGACTAGCCAACACAAAATTTCAGATATGCAGAATTAGAAACATATGGTTTATGTCAATATTCTAAACAATATTTTCGCAAGTTTCATAAGACTATATATGAAAACTATGTTAAAAAAAAGTTTGTTTATTTATTAGGCTACTCGATCAAAACTGTTAACAAAACTACAAGCCAAGTATACTTTGAATACTTAATTATACTTTTAAGTATATCTCGATAAAAAGATAGAGTACAAGTACAGGCCAAATATAATTGGACTTTTCTCTCAGTATAAGTCAAGTGCACCTAAGTGTAATTAAGTGTATTTCTACGAAGTACATAAAGTGTATTTATAATTATATAAAATTTAGACTAAAAGTATACTTTCTTATTGTTTAAGGGACATACTATAAATCCTAAACAAAAACAACAATGCAAATGGAATGCGACAACAGATTCTTATTTTTTATTGAGCTTACAAAAAATACATAAGTACTCTTGTTAACTAAATGATGTTCCAAGTAAGAACGCCAGTATAGAGAGCTAAGTACAACATCATTATTTGAATGATAAAATCATTACAGTAACTTCACTGAACTGATTTTGTGTGTGTGTGTGTGTGTGTGTGTGTGTGTGTGTGTGTGTGTGTGTGTGTGTGTGTGTGTTTTTCTGCAGGGGAAGGCAGCAGAGGTCAAAGTGCGCTGGCTACCTTGCTCTTCCTGGTAAGTGATGGCTGATGTCACTTAATCCATAACCACACACGGTATTAGTGTTTTAAAATCTGGTCCCTTTCAGCCTTCAAATTGAACTTTGAAGTGAAAGTGGGACTGATAATTGTTTTGGGCCCAAGGAACTATCTAAGCATACTCGGATCCCTTTTAAAGTAAACTGAACTGAGACCACATGAGAACATGTGCACACCAGCCTTCAAGTAGTCATCTGGCTCAAGTTTGGTCATATGACATCTGAAACAAATGCATTCTAACCTGTTTGCCCTATACATTTGCTAATTCTATTTTGTTTATTTGGGTTGTTTTATACGGTGTTTGCCAAACAGCAGTTATATTTCCCATTACGAACCAAATGTAGTCCAATTAAAATGGCCTGTGAGGTCAAATGAACCAAGAACATTTGTGTTCTTTGTGTTCACATTATGAGTTCACTTAAAGATGATGCAGATCACTTTCTAGTCCACTTCAGCTCTGATGGGGTCTTAAGCCCAATTCATAGTTACATGTAGATGTGACGCAGATGCCTTTGTGGTGCCATTGCGTCTTTGCTGACCCCCTCTGCGACCAACATAGAGACCTTTAACCACATAATTTCTGATGTGGTTAACCCGATGCAGAACTTCAAAGGGTACAGAACTTTGTAGGGATGACTGTGTCCAAGCGACTGAGTCCAGTAGTTTTCACTTGGAACAAAATGACTGCTGTTTGACAAACGCCATTTAAAATAAACCAAAATAAATTATCCAACATAAAAAGGGTAAACCTTTATTTTTCAGCTTCAGATGACATATCTTCCAACTTGAGCCTGAAGACTAGTTGTGAGCTGTAGGCTGTACTGTATGCTGTGTGTAAGATGACTTGTGGACTATTTACAGTGGCAGAGTCTGGGAGGACACCTGGGAGCCGGCCAGCAAATTCGCCTGATGACCTGTACTATTACTAATACTATTACTACTACTTATGTAACCGGCAGAGTATTCGCTGTCCTGTTGAAGTTTGTCCCTCTGCAGCTACGGTAGCCCTCTGACGTCACCCAGCTAGCCGTGAGTGGCTAAACAACTCATTTGCGTCTAGGTCAGTTTCTATAAAACAGTCATCACTGTTGGGCTTAGGGAGATTCTCTGGTGTTCAGATACATTTTGTTACTGCTTGGGTATGTGGTTTTCCTGTGCAACGAAGGTATGGTAAATGTTTATATGATGTAGCAAGCTAACCATTTATATTGTATCTAATACTGGGCTATTGGAAAATAGGTGTTTGACTGATTGCCAGATGCTTCCGGGTAATCGTGCTGTGTATTACTGAAGGTATTATTTGTGCATTTTTACTGATAATCATAATGTGGGTGTCATTGTTGGGACACGCATTTTAATGAGCACATTTGCGCACAGGTCTTGGGCAAAGCACCCGACAGGTAGCTGTACTGCAATTAAGCAGCAACATCAAGAAGGTAAATGTTTGTTTATTGTGTTACGAGTAGATCCAGTGTGTTAGGACTAAAAGCGTTGAACACATGTGAAATGAGTCTGATTGTGTTGCCCTGACGTAATGCATGGCTGTGTTTTATTGTGAACTCTTAATATAAATGTATTTAATGAATATGCTGTGTGTAACAACTGTTATGTAGGATTGTGAAGACTAGCGCAAAGGGCTGTTTTTCCACTGTGTCAGTTCGTATGTCTACATTGAGGTAAAAGAAAATAATGTTTTTATGAAATGTTTGCGATGCTAAAGGACTATTTGTGCATTGTGTATATCAGGCACTAATTTTAATGATTTTGTGTCTGCAGGCAGATTGCTCCTGCTGCTT
The DNA here is from genome assembly GCA_022828995.1 of Vimba vimba. NCBI lineage: Eukaryota > Metazoa > Chordata > Actinopteri > Cypriniformes > Leuciscidae > Vimba > Vimba vimba. The sequence continues at coordinate 44,274,508 of CM040821.1, forward strand.
TGCCTTGCCCAAATTAAGTTTTATATCTTTTCTTTTCTTTATTGTGGCTATTTTGCCGTAAGCCTCCGTCTACAGATCTGTCCGACTGATGTGGTATTGGCTGTACTAGTGGTGTATAGTTTTATATTCTCTATCCACTCTGCTAGTGATAACTTTCTTGTCATTTTCTTCCTTTTTCTAGAGTACTAGAGTAGCTGCTCATAAGAGAGGTTCCTGGTTCCGTCCTCGTGCACTGCACCCCGTATTGTAGTGGTAATCTGCACTTCACAATATTGATTGAATTATTGGCTTGTAGTGGTTGTGCCTGCCTGTGTGTGTGTGTGTGTGTGTGTGTATATGTGTGCACGTGATCGTGGGCTCCAGTATCCAGAGCACGGGCGGTGAACGTCACGCGTATCCCGGACAGGTAACCTGCCTTGACAGTGAATCAGTATTTTCTAGTTAAATTGTTAATCGTATTGTCTCTTGTAACAGCCAATGCCAGGTCTGGTCTCTCGTTTTTAGTACTGTGCCTCTAGTATGACGGTGTGACTTTTGTATTATACTATTGTACAATAAAGTTTTGTCATTGTTTTTCTATTGAAAACACGTCTCTGTCCAGTTCATCTTTGGTGTATTTTTACGAACCTGCTTGCCTTAGATTAGATATTAAGCAGTTAAGGTGCAAAGTATATCCTGGTGTGAGAGGCCCCAGGTGGCGTAGTCAAGAACCTTCTAAAATCTAGATCTGGTATCTAAAGTTAAAAGTTACATCAGGTCAAAGTTACATCAGGTCACACTTATACTGTTGTACTATTTGTTTTGTATATATTTGTCAATAATTAAATTCACAATTGTTACATTTTATGATTGGTCTGTCCAATTCATTGACTGCACTGAATAATTAATGTGTCATGACTTTGTACTGCATTTGATGGGAAAAGTAAGATAGTGGAAAGTTGCATGTAGTGACAGTCAAGTCAAGTCACCTTTATTTATATAGCACTTTTTACAATACAGATTGTATCAAAGCAGCTTCACATTGATAACATGAAAATAATACAACAAAGTTTCTTTCTAAAAGAAAATTACGTCCTCGTCCACCTTAAGGCAGATTAGCAAGCCAAAAGCCAATGGCCTAAGGCAACCAGAACAAGTACCACATTGACATTATACTAACTGATCATGTACATTTTAGTCAGTATTTATGGTAATTTTGGAGCAAAGTAAATGGGCTCCTATCCCTGGTGATAGATGCCTCCGTCATCAGGATGTATTACTGAAAGACTGCATCCTTTTTTACCTCTGATCGCTTGCACACAGTACTGTTTTTTTTTTATCATGGTTGTCTGTTCAGAACAATTATGAGAGTTATTAAGACATTTCAAACATTCCCAATGAAGAGAAGAGGCACATTTATCAATTTTCATCAATGGTACATGGGTCAGCAATGATTTTTCAGGTCAAGAAAGAACTATGACAATTAATATGAAAATGAATTGAAATCACACAAATATTTTTTTTCCTCCTCTTTGTCATCAATCAACATACATTATGTGCATGACATAAGGTACATCTGAAGTCTGATGTGCATAAGGACATCAGACTTCAGAGACCAGAAAGACTGGAGACATGAGCCTGAGAAATCGTTAAAGCCAGGAACATTTCCAGCTTGGCCATCAATATAATTTTAAAGTCTAATGTTTTCTTGTCATAAAACCAGGGAGAGGTAGGTTTCCTATGTTTCCCTGACAATATGGAACGTGCCAGGACACTGAGGACATCAATCTGGTCACCCTGGAGTGACTTGACTGTGGGCGGTTTGTAGGCATATGACAGTGGTAGGAAATCTAAGGCCTGGCTGTGCAAGGTGGGCCACATGTGGACTGATGTGCTGTTTAATCTGGCCTATGTCTTCATGATCAAAGGCCTCTGGTCTTAATTCTCAGGAAAATGTTGCATTATTCATGAAATACCCTCAGTCCCCACTTATTCTAACCTTAACCAGAGGTGGACAGTACCAAAGTACATTTACTTGAGTACTGTACTTAAAGGGGTGGTTCGGGATTTTTGACATCGGACTTCATTTTTAAGTCAGCCTGGTTGTTATTCATCAGTGTAGACATTTTTTTTAAAAAATTATCCAGTCCTTATATTTGGATAGTTAGCCGATGCTAGGCTAGCGCGAGTCAATGGTAGATGTTAGCCAGCCATTAAAAACCGTTTTAACCCACTCCACAGTGCACCAAACGCAAATCAGTTATAACACTAGACTATCGATGCAAATGTCCGTTGAGAGAATAATGTTAGAAATCAAACTTACCTTTCATCTCAATGATCCCAAAGGAACTAGTTTCTCAGCAGCTGCGGAATTTTACTTTGCTCCGGTTAGTAATGCGGCAAAAAGTAAACACAGAACAGAAGCGCACTACAGTGTGTGTAGAACATGTGTGTACCGGCTCACTCGGTTGCCTAGGTAATCAATATCACTCCGCTGCTGCTGTAGACAAGGCTTATGATTACAGGGAACAAATTATAACTAATGCAATGTGATGAAAGGTAAGTTTGATTTCTAACATTATTCTCTCAACGGACATTTGCATCGATAGTCTAGTGTTATAATTGATTTGCGTTTGGTGCACTGTGGAGTGGGTAAAACGGTTTTTAATGGCTGGCTAACATCTACTATTGACTCGCGCTAGCCTAGCATCGGCTAACTATCCAAATATAAGGACTGGATAATTTAAAAAAAAAAATGTCTCCACTGATGAATAACAACCTGGCTGACTTAAAAATGAGGTCCGATGTCAAAAATCCCGAACCACCCCTTTAAGTACACTTTTTGAGTATCTGTACTTTACTTGATTATTATTTTTTTCTGGAAACTTTTTACTTTAACTTCACTACATTTGAAAAACAAATATCATACTTTTTACTCCACTACAATTCTGTCAAGGTCCATGAGTAGAAAGTAACATAAGTCAGTGGATGATTTTGGTTGCAGGGGTTGCATTGTGGTTGGAAATGAAAGTCGGGTTGACTGATGTTGGTTTCTGACGTGAACCTGATTTTCATTTTCAACCACAATACAACGTCTTTCCAACGTTGGAGATCAACGTCAATCTTACATTGGATTCTGACATAAACCTGACATAGATTCTGACATAAATTTTCATTTTCAACGTTTGGTTTGGTCTTCTAAATGTGACTTTTGTCACTTTTTTGGAGCACACTAGCTTATAGATAACAATAAGGTTAACATATTCATACTAAAAGCCAAAAAAATTTAAATAGGGCAATATTTGAGGGAACAGCCATTTGGGTGTCTGAAACCATTGTGGACGTTGAGTGCACTTATCCAATCTTACATTCAATCCCACTACTGGAACTGTGTTCAAGAAATAAATGTGATATTGGTATGAGGGTAGGCAGACGTAGATTCAGAGGCATACAGTACTTTAAGTATTACATACAACAATAATAAAACAATGCATTGACATTTACTTTTTACTTTTGATACTTAGGTATTTTTAAAAACGAGTACTTCTGTACTTTTAAAAATAGGTCTTTACAACTTTTACTTGTAACAGAGTAATATTTGACCAGTAGTATCTATACTTTCACTCAAGTAAGGAAGTTGTGTATTTCATCCACCACCAAGTATGAGCTCTTATCCTTAGGCATAGATATAGGGGATCCCAATGTAAACTAAATATTTCTAAACTATAGGCCTAATTTAAACCTACCTCAACTACAAATTTTAACAATGTTGCTTGAGGCTGCAGCAGTTGTGCAATAGCTTCATGATATAATGCATATAGGGTGTGTAGGTTGTGGATAGGTTGAAAGATGAGCAATAGACTCTGGCTTTGATGTGCTTCAGTCTGGCTACATATCACTTTGTTTATGTTTTTTTTATTGTAAGTATATGTCAGATGTATGATAAAATAATATGTTAAGTTTTATGTGTGAAGTATGTGAACTCAAGGCAAATATCCCTCTGGGGACAATAAAGGAGGCTATCGCCTGCAAAATGGGCTTCATGATATGTAAAAATGTAAACGTTGTCGTAAGACTATAGCAAGCACATCATTGGAAAGGTCTCAAACCTCAACAGTAACATATGTCAGTCTGGGGCCGTATTCACAAAGCATTTTATCTTACCACTAGGAGTACTCCTAAATCACACTAAAAGATTTTAGCTAGGAGTTTTCTCTTAAAAGTTATTCACAACGCCTTTCAGACCTACTCTTAGTAAAGAAAAATGACAACTCCTAAACTAAGAGTGAGTCTTCGTTGCTATGGATGACGTTATTACTCATGCACGAGCTCGACTGAAGTGACCACCTTGATTGGCTGATGATTGTAACGCGGGAATGATTCCAAACACCTCCCCTACGATGATGAGTGACAGGTGACAGGTCTGAGAATGCGTGCGCTACACAAGTAGTGTGAAGGACGGAAGATGATGAATAACTGAATAAACAGCCTAAATGAATAAAGAGTAAGGCAAAACAAATAGCCTAGTAGCCTAATGAAACATATGGATTGATGCAATATCTTTGCAACATTATTGAATTAATCTGTCACTATATGCCTCTGCCTACGTTTGCAAAGAGAAGAACATTTTAATTTGATTTACAATGAAACGTTACAATTAGTTTACATGCAATGAGTAGCCTAGTTTTGGTTGTTGTTGATGGCGTTATTGCATCCCTATGCCTACAATGCAAAATTGTTCCCTCGCGATTGGAAGCTCCTGTAGCCGCCGCATATGCATTTCAAAACATCGCAACGTGAAATGCCACAAAAAGCGGTTTGTGAATAGGTCTTAAGGCGGGCGTACACGGTGCGAATTCTTACGGTCGGAAGATCGTATGTCCACGCACACTTTACGAGTGAAAGTAACCGAAAATCGTACGGACGCAGTGATATACGACACGATTTTACGACCTGCCGAATTCCGCAGAAATCGCACGAATTTCCGCGCCGAAACATGGATTCAGATGAAGAGATTGCTTTCTTTGTGGCAGCAATAGCTTGCGAAGGAATGAAAAAGAAAAGAAAAAGGAGGGAATGGCAAAGAGTTTGGTTGAAGAGCAGAGAACAGCATGGACTTTCTGTTCTTCAAAAACAACTTGAGGTGAGTGTATTTCTGTATAACGTTATGCATCACTGATGTGGACATGTGCGAGAAAGACTACTACAACCATAGCGTGTCACGCACGTTTGTGCAAGTTGTAACGTCGTTTTTATATTTAAACCAATTTAATTGCTGGATAGTTAGGTATTATTGTATACGTGCTGTAATTGCAGGCCAAATGTTTGTATTGTTTGTATTGACATACGGTAGGCTATAGCCTACATATCAAGCTGCATGCTTATATATATATATATATATATATATATATATATATATATATATATATATATATATAATGCATGCATAATATGCATAATACATATTTTATTGTTGTGGGAGAACAGTGATGCAGAGTCATGATGGTTCCAGTCCTTTTGCTATATGCTTATATCACTACAATGTGGACGGAATTGCATAAAATGCAATGTGTAATTGACGAACTTATTCTACAGATGAATGAATTGCGGGGCTTCAGGGAGATGTTACGGGTGACCGTAGATGATTTCTACGAGTTACTGTCCCTGGTTGAGCCTTTCATTACCAAAACAAACACAGTCATGAGGAGGAGCATCAGTGCCAAAGACAGATTGTCAGTGACATTGAGGTTTCTGGCCACAGGTAAGTTTGTAACATGTACAGTGTGTGTGTATTATATATATATATATATATATATATATATATATACATATCACACACACACACACACACATATATATATATATATATATATATATATATATATATATATATATATATATATATATATACATATATATATATATACATATATATATATATATATATATATATATATATATATATATACACACTTTTTTTATTCACTTTATTTTCTTTATCAGTATGAAATGTGTTGTACAAATGAATCACCTGTGCTTTGCCCCATACACAAATGAATGTTCTTTACTCCTGTTTATTTATTGTAGGAGAGTCCTTTAAGTCACTTGGCTTTCAGTTTCGGATGGGAAGCACGACTGTTGGTAGAATTGTAGAAGAAACATGCGACGCTCTACACCGCACTATGAAGAAGGATTATTTGAAGGTTTGCAATCATATGCAAAAAAATATATATATATTAATGTTCATAACAGAAAACTTGACTAAGTATTGTCCGATTATTTTCACTATAAAATAAAATGAGATACCACTATTACACTAATTTTAAGGGTAACACTTTACATTAAAGTTTCATTTCTTAACAGTAGCTAAGAATACTTCTAAAACTATTAATTTTAGTTTTAACATTCACTAAGACATTAAAATCCAATGTTGTATTTGTTAACAAAACATTACATTAAGCATCGTCATTTACATTGATGTTACATATAGCGGGATGTGCTTCTAGGAATCATACTGATTATGCAATTTTAAAGCATCTCAAATCAGCTGTGTGCTGATAATCTGATAATGTCATGTTTACAGACACCAACTTCTGAGGACGAGTGGAGGAAAATTGCTGAAGGGTTTGACCAGAAGTGGCAATTCCCTCATTGCCTTGGTGCAATAGATGGAAAACACATCTTTATTCAGCCCCCAGCCAACAGCGGCAGCACATTCTACAACTACAAGTCCAGGTTTTCCATCCTCTTGATGGCTGTAGTGGATGCAAATTACAAATTTATTTACACAAATGTGGGAGTTCAAGGCAGAGTTTCAGATGCAGGTTTGTTTGCGCAGTCTGATTTGCGAGCTGCCTTAGATGAAAGAAAATTAAACCTTCCTCCTGCTGAGGCTCTACCCAACACCAACATCATCATGCCATATGCTTTTGTGGGAGATGAAGCTTACCCTCTGAGGAATGACCTGCTGAAGCCGTACCCACACAGACGACTACAGCCTGAACAACGCATCTTCAATTATAGACTATCACGTGCAAGACGTGTTGTGGAAAATGCTTTTGGAATTCTCGCAAACCGACTCCGGGTGTTCCGCACAACCATCTGCCTTGATCCGGACAAAGCAGTGACAATCACTTTGGCAGCACTGTGCCTTCACAATTTCTTGCGCGACAAGCAATCAGATGCCTACCTTCCACCTGGCCTGACTGACTGGGTGGACGAGAACCATCAGCTCCACGATGGGGCATGGAGACAAGAGAGAACCCTGCAGTCTGTGAGATTGGGAGGAGGAAAAAACCCAACATTAGCTGCCAAAGAGCAACGTGACTGCCTTAAAGGTTACTTTGTCTCCCCGGCTGGCTGTGTACCATGGCAAGACAAGTATGTCTAATGGATAAACTGAAAACACTTCACTTGTCAATATTTTTTTTTTATTATTTATTTATTTTTTTGTTAGCAACATGTTCTATAAAACATTGAACATTTTAAAAAACATTAAAACGTCAAACGTTTTGATTCGTGAAACAAAACAAAAAAACTGTATGAAAGTTCACATTCAAATTCAAACCAAACAATTTGTGGCAAATAAAATAAAGTACATCATAAATTAAGCATTCTGTGTTTCTTTACAGAAAAACTTTGTTTTGGTATTAATACTTTTTCTGTATGTTTGTTTTTTTCTCAAAGTATGTATCACTTATTCTAGCAGTATAACTATATAATCACACAACATACAAAATATGTAAAGTGCTCAAAGCTCTTTTGAACAACCAGACAAAATAGTTGCAACAAAAAATAATTAAAGCTCTTGAATCTGAGTGCACCCTGTGTCATCTAGCTGATGCATTAAAGTGTAATTCGGCTGGGACAGTAAGGGCCTTGGTGGTGGTGTTGGTGTGGGTGGTGGAAGGTATGTTGGATGGGAAGAATAGTAACTTCCAGACATAGGGAAGCCTGGATGAGTTTGCATTGGATGCACTGAAATTTCACTTTCTTGTGCGTCATAAATCTGCGACATTATAGCTCTTTTTAATCTCAATACTAAGGCAGGATTTTTAATTCGCCCAAGTTCCTCCCCAACCTGTTTCCCAAAGGAATACTCCCCTTTGTCCTCTCTATTAGAAATTCGGTCTGCAACCTTGCTGAGTATTGCAATTTTTTGTAACTCAATGTTGTCATTTTTTTTACTCCTGTACTTGGCCCGACACAAAGGATGTTCAGAGGCAGTTGGTCCAGAGGCAGTTGGTCCAGAGGCAGTTGGTCCAGAGGCAGGTGGTCCAGAGGCAGGTTGGTCATTTTCACAAGGTGCGTCACAAGAACTCTGCTCTAAACCAGTTGATAGATCGGTTTCATTTTCCATATCACTGTCTTCTCCTCCTAGAGCAGCAGTGTTGTCTTCAAGCTGTAAAAGATGCAAAAAATCTTACTAATCAATTACAATGTAAACTGGGAAAATGACAACTGCTTCCCACTATCCTAATTTCTCCCACTTTGTCCTCCTGTTACCCTCAACTACATATCCCTTGCTACTTCTTTTTCCCTCCCATGTTTTTCTATCTCCCTAGTAAATCTACTTACTTCCAAACTACTTTGACTTGGTCTTTGCAAAAGAAAGGGCTTCAGGAACTGCAAGTGTTGTAATATCCATTTCTGCCTTGCTGTTGGCTGTTTAAAGCCACTACCACTTGCTTTTTCCTTGATTAGTTTTCCAAACTGTGTCCTGAGAGTGGCCATTCTTGTTTGGACATCGTGTACTATAAAAACAATACCAGAAAAATTATTAAATTATTAAATAATTTAAATTATTCTGTCTTTAGGCTCTCTATTTATTTAGGGTGACCAGATTTTTTTTAATCCTTAGAAGGGCAGTGTTTAATAAACTGTGTATAGTTTGTAATACAGTTATATATAACTGCTCTCTCTTCCTCATAAACTATATAAAATATATAGTTTTTTGCATGCCGTGACTACTGGCCGTAGCTACACATGCAGGCTCGTTTTCAGCACTGGCAAACAAGGACGTCTGGTCACCCTTTTGTGTGTGTGTGTGTGTGTGTGTGTGTGTGTGTGTGTGTGTGTGTGTGTGTGTGTGTGAATGAGTTAAAAAACGTAGTTACACTATAGCTAGCTATAGCTAACAATTGGTAGCTAGGTACCTTTACGTATTACATCTCACCTGTTAACTGTAGCTCATGGGCGATCTGCTGTAAAATATCATCTCGGACGACCCTGTCATGGTACACACTGCATGACACATCATACAGTGCTCGCTGTTCCTGCCAGAGTTCAGCGAGTTTATCTTCCTTTTCAATAGTCCAAATTCGCCGTGGCGGTGGCGCTGCCATTTTCGTCCTTCTTCTTCTGTGGTTTTCCTCAGCTCCTGATTGGTCAAATTCAGAGCCATCGACAAATCGGCTTATTCAACCGCACACACCTCACGAATTCAAGCCGACAGCTCCCGAACTTTTTCGACATGCTTAAAAATGATCGGGAGGTCGGGAGGTGCTCGGCTCGGCTCGTATTTCCCTCGCACACGATACGAGCCGCGACATGCGAGCATAACCGATTTCCACACGATTTCTCCCGAGTGAAAAAAATCATCTGCGAGCTCGTAAAACAGCAAAAAATCGCACCGTGTACGCCCGCCTTTAGTGAGTTAGGAGTCCTCTCGACTTCTTTTAAGCTGTCCCAGGCTTAGGTGCTACTTTTAGGGCTAAAATGCTTCGTGAATTACTCTTAGTCAAAAGAATTAGGAGTCCTAAAGTTACGAGTGACACGCCCATTATTTTTAGGAGTTGCTCCTAAATTCGCCAGTTAGGAGCTACTTTTAGCCTTAAAATTCTTTGTGAATACGGCCCCTGAAGAGGATACATTACTCCTGATTTGAATTATTGACCTCTGCTCTGAACCTTGAACCCAGTACATGTTTGTGCAGGCTTGTCATTTAGCAACAGTATGTGCTGCACACATAGGACCAGCTGTTATAGAAAGCTCTGGACCTTAGCTGTCATGCAGATATGGTCTCCAATGTTTAATCACTGTCAAATATGGTAATAAGCTAGTTTGACCTATTTAACAATTCAATTTTTAAAATCTGATGAGACCAGTGTGTTCCCCATCCCCCCCAAAATTCTACACTGCCAACTTCTACTTATGAGAAATATACCAATATATTTCAAAACTACAACTTCACACAGAACAAAGTTACAACGCTAGTGTTACTTGTAGTTCTTCCGGGCTGGGTGGTTGGACTTGTTCGACGACTCTGTTTTTCTGCTGTCTGCTGTGAATGGGCTCCAACTACACTCGAAAAGTTTAAAACTGAGCAAAGTGCTGTTGCTGGTGACAAAACCACTGATTAAATATGTACATTGAAGCTATACTGGTGTTAAAAACCCCCTGACCTGCATTGAGGGATATGGGATTCATAGAGTATGTGACCCGCTCAGCCCACATTGTAGTGTTCTGTCTTACAGCATACTGTAATGTTTCACCAATAATAATACTGGAATGACATTATTAAAATAATGTAATGAATACCATGATAACATCTAAATAAATGTTGATAAATGTAGCATTATAGTTTTAAAAATATCAATAATCAAATCAATCCAGCTTCCCTGGCAATAAGACAGAAATAATAACATTAAAAGAAATACATATAAACCATATGATCTCATGAATAAATGTTATCTATGTATCCATGTAAGATGTATCTAGGAGATGGAGGAAACTGTCATGATGAAATGTCTTCCCCCTAGTAAAAACACTGTACTTAAGACGACACACCACATTTTAGGCTTTTATTAGCTTATACAACCACAAAACAACACACATAGCTCAGACACAGAACAAAAATCACAAATGCAAAAAGTGAAGAGCATGTCAAGTGATTACAAAGGCCTGGTAGGGACTGACCCTGTGATACATGATGGGCAGCTATGGAGTGATTTGCAGTGGTGGTAGTGCAAAAGTAAACATTGCAGGGATTTAATCAGTGCAAAGCTGTTTAATATTACTATGGAAAAAAAGAGTGTAATAGTATTGCTTAACAAAAGCAATACAAAGAAGATCAAATAAATAGAACAACAGAAACTTAGGCTACGTTTACACGGAAACGATCTGAAGAGAAAACGCAAAAGTGATCACTTTTTATTCTGCGTTTAGACGAGCGTTATGAGGGGGAAATCTGTGTGCATACGGTGACGCAAAAGTGTGTGAAATTCAATGTAGTATGCACTCCAGGCGGCTAGGTGGCAATGTGAAGCACTGATCGGTGCCTTCACTGTCTAGCAGACTTTTGCATTTTTACCGTTTAGACGGAAACGCGACGGTGGAGCGTTTTTAAGATTTCCACTCTGGAGGGTGGTTTCACTTTTTTGCGTTTTTAAGCCCCAAAAACGCCGTCGCCGTCTAAACGAAAGGCACATCTGATAAAATATTTTTACGTTTTCACCCGCGAGCGTTCTCGTGTAAACAGGGCCCTAAATATATTTATAAAAAAGAAAAAAAGATTATACAAGCCAACAGGGGTAAATGTTGGGACCACGGCCCAGAATGTGTGGAGGGGCAAATGTAGCCTGTAAGACAGTGAAATGGATAGTGGATACTAGACAATAGAGAAAGTGATGTGATGGCTGGCGCAGGGTGAGACTCATGCTGAAAAGTCCATTTCTCCCCTAACCTTTTCTGTGACATTGAGTTGCTGGTTTGCCCTGGGGACAAATGACCTCCTCGTTGTTGAGCATGACAGAAGACTGCTACTGCAAATTATCCTCAGTTTGTTAAATGATTAACCTCAGCTCCATGCCAAACACAGAACCAGCTTTCCTTACCAACCTGTCCCAGCTGCCCTCTTCTTAATGCTGCCTCCCCAGCACACAACAGCATAAAAATAGGACTCTGGCCATGTTTAGTCTTGCTCAGAGTCACTGCTGGAATGGTACTCCTCAGAATCACTTTCAAAGTTAATTTCGGTTTCAGTCAGAACTTGAACATAACATTTCTTCGCATGCTTTGCCAGGCTGTTGCTTGCTTCTTTGTTCTTCATTGTCAAGCTCTGTAGACCTCGGATACCATCTTGAAGCAGACCCCACGTCTTACCTTACGTTAAAACACATTGAGCCTTTATTAATTAGAAACATTCAGAAACATTGTAATGTATGCCAAGTATAACAAATACATACCTGATGTCACATTAGAAAGCTGGGATGACATCTGCTTCAGGGTGTCTGCACGGGTGCAAAGAGACTTCCAATGTTTGTTCATCTCAGCTATAAGAATCCTCTTCTCCTCCTCAAGTCTCCTTACTGCCATCACAATGTCGAACGCTTTCCTCTTTGTCCTTAGATCTACAGAGTCTGAAATACATAGATGAAACATAAGTCAGTTGTAATTAAGATTAGCATGTCAATATTTTCTGGGGTTACAATCGAGCCATGACAGATTTTGTCCTACTATGTGACTATTTCACAAAGTCAATGGAATTGTGTACATACCACCGTGTGTAAGCTGCCATGGCCAAACAATCTCGTCAGAAAGAATGGTGTCCAATGTCAGTTGTTCTGCATTAGGAACCAAGGTGTTGTACTTTTCCACTACAGAAGTTAAGATTTTTTTTTCCTCCCTGATCTTTCGGCGGATTCGGGTACGTCCTTTGCATCCGTCACTATCCTTATAAAGACGCTGGGACCTCCTCTTAACACTTGCCACCAGCTCCTCTATGCGGTTGGCAACAGCGGCAACATCAGCATCATTTGGGGATGTTGTTGCTGAGAGGAAGAAATTAAGAGATAAGAAATATGCTTCTTGATTCCATGAAAAAATATTTTTGGTGTATGAGCAAAATAAAGCCTCAACAATCTTTTCATATTTCTCTGTAACTGAGAGGCTACACTTGTAGCTAAGTTTGAGTATAGTTAGGTTAGCTAGGTTCTTTATTGTCCCCATGGGGATAATCTTGTCCACACGTCATCAGCAATCAGAGTATGTGCTCTTTGACTACGATTACAATGAGCCTCTTTGGAATTGCAGCCAAGCTTAGTCAGAAGTGTTACATCAAGCACCATATCAAACAGTATAAAACAGTATATCCTACCTTCTGCCCACTCATTGACATCAAAGATCCACTTCTCCAGTTGACTGTCTGAGATGTCCATTACCGTTTTCATGGCCTCCAGGTTATGCAACTGGCCTTGCAGGGCTATTTTGGCCTTCAAACATAAATGACAATGAGGGAAACGCCTACAACTTTGACAATTGTTTATAAGGATTGTGAAGTACCTTCACTATTAGAAAACCACATACAATACTAATTAAATATACAGTATATTCGTATATATGTGGACTATGAATATATGTGGTATGAACATTTAATATTTTATTTTACAATATCGCTATGCATTTTGCATAAGGGAAAACTGGTGTCTTTACCTTCCGATATCGGCGGGCAAGGGTAGAAGCCAAGTTGTCAAACTTTTGTTGGTTCCAGCGCATGGCCATGATCGTCAGCATGTCTATGCGTCCTGCAAAAATAAAAAAATATGAGATTATCACCTTTCTTTCCAGTAGCAGTAGGAGAAGAAACTGTGCAGACAATAATAACTTACAGTACTTTGGAACTATTAATCTGCTGTCTTGTGCCAGTTGATTACTGTCCCATGAAAGGGTTGCACAGGATAGTGAAGAAATAGCATGAAACAGTGGCGCAGGACAGTAGTCAAATGGCTTAGAGCACTATGGCAGGACAGTAGGTGAATGGTACTCTGATGTGTATTTTTTATATCGCACTGCCCTTCCTTATTATCCTCACGTCAAATAAAATAGGATGATGGTATTGTAATCGATCCATCCATTTATGTTGAATATTCTGAGCTTTATATTTTCAGAGTCAGCATATATGCATGAGCTCAAAGTGGCTCACCATTGTCATCAGGATAAAAATTTACTGGTTACCTTACCTGCTTTTGACATGTGCTTTGTCGTAACAGCAATCCTTGAGAGGAAGGCGTTACACTGCTCCACCTCTTCCCCAAGAGTCGAACCAGCCCCCTCCTGATATGCTCCACTCCATTTTACCTTTAAAAAAAATAAAAAAAAATAAAAAAAAAACCTAAGTGGCAACAATATTATTCAGGAATTCAGGGAAAGAAAATGTCATGGACAATCATTTTTTCTTACCTCACATTTGAAATCATGAGCTTTGGCATGAAAAACAGAAAGAAATGGCCTCATGGTGAGGAGATCCTGAAGCTCAGGGCATTTCTCTGCCACTCTCTGGAGGTAAGGCCAGTACTTGCATGCCACATCCATTGCAAAAAATGTAACTGGTTTACAGGCCATTTGCTTTTGGAGGTACAGGGGGTAGGCAAAAATCTCCCCCCTGAACATATTGAGGGCACGAAGCAGAACCCCATGACGACATACAGCGAGTTCCAGGCCCTCCTCGTCTGTTTTTCCTGAGGACTTCTGAGACGTTTCACGCGCCGCTGACCATTGCCCTCCACAGACACCTCTTCCAGAGACCTAAAACATGGAAGATGGTTAACAGTCCAAACTTGTTCAAACAAAGTCCTCTGTAGGACGTGGTGTTTTATAGGTAAATATAGTGAAGTTGTGCAAGTTTACATGACTGGTTGAGGTATGGACATAGTCCACGAATTTTGCGACGTCATCATCATTCGCGATGAACACGCCATCAAAGATGGCTTTTTCCTCCGATCTAAATAGACAAGCAATTCCCGCACACTATCGTAACTTGCAAAGAAGTAATATTTATTCACACAACGTTTCGGTCACACGACCTTCATCAGGAGTATACAAATGTTCAAATTCATCTCTTTTAAGATAAACACATGACTAACTAACAAAGTTCCATCTGTAAACAATTAAGCTCATTAGTATAAAATTAGCATCACATCATAAACAGTTACAGACTATGATAGTTACAACAATCAATAAAGATCTCCCTGTAAGTTAACAAGATCATCTAAAACACATGATCAACACATCGTCATCAAACAGCATCAAAATGTTACAACAATCAGTCAGGCTCCACAGCCACTTAAACTCTTTGTGAATACATAGTAGAAACAGCACATCATTCAAATTGTTACAACAAACAGTCAGGCTCCATGGCCTCTCAAACTCATTGTGAATACATAGTAGAGACAACATCACATCATTCAAAACAAATACATTTTTTTGTCATCCTAGAACTGGTAAAAAATATAGCATCAAATCTGTGATTACTTGTGTTTCCACTCATGTTGTGTACTTGATACGTTGTCCTTGTGGTATAGGCTATGTGGGAAAAACGTCACGTCAATTGAAACAAAGGATTAGTGAACATAAGAGTTCGATCAGAAGAAAAGATATGAATTATCCAGTTGCGGTACACTTTTTAAATTTGAATCACGATGTTACCTCTTTACGTTTCTGTGGGATCGAGAAAGTAACTTTGCCACCTAGAGGTGGAGATATTGAATTACTTCTACAGAGACGCGAACTGTTCTGGATTTACACCCTTCAGACTTTATCACCTATGGGTATGAACGATGAAGCACCATTTCATGTAATGTTATAGTGATGTATTTGTTTTGAATGATGTGATGTTGTCTCTACTATGTATTCACAATGAGTTTGAGAGGCCATGGAGCCTGACTGTTTGTTGTAACAATTTGAATGATGTGCTGTTTCTACTATGTATTCACAAAGAGTTTAAGTGGCTGTGGAGCCTGACTGATTGTTGTAACATTTTGATGCTGTTTGATGACGATGTGTTGATCATGTGTTTTAGATGATCTTGTTAACTTACAGGGAGATCTTTATTGATTGTTGTAACTATCATAGTCTGTAACTGTTTATGATGTGATGCTAATTTTATACTAATGAGCTTAATTGTTTACAGATGGAACTTTGTTAGTTAGTCATGTGTTTATCTTAAAAGAGATGAATTTGAACATTTGTATACTCCTGATGAAGGTCGTGTGACCGAAACGTTGTGTGAATAAATATTACTTCTTTGCAAGTTACGATAGTGTGCGGGAATTGCTTGTCTATTGAAACGATCCACCTGGTCTTATTATCCTACGCACCTATTACCTGCAGGTGTGCGATGGAGCTTGTTTACTACTTCCTCCGATCTAAATAAAAGAGATACATATTAACTTTAAATATTCATATGATTTTGAATTCACAGCAGTTACTTTCAAAGTAATGGACCGTCAATGCACACACAGTACCTTGCTGCACTCTTGAATCTGTAGTGCTTACGGTTTCCATCAACGGATACTGCAAGCATGTCTGGGCTGCACGCTGGGCAGTCAAAGTGGTCCTCCTGGCATAATTTTTCCACTTCGAATCGGACAGCTTCCCACTGCAAGAAGCTTTTCCGGAAGCTGTCTGCTGTGATGTTTCCGCTCTGTTTCAAAGAAGAGTTTAGTAAAAGAGAACAAAAGACAACAGTAAAACGGATCAAATTAAACAATATACTCACTTAAGTAAAATGTTCTAAATGGATGCATTTTGGGATGTTTGTACAAACTTTGTTACCACTCCTTAGAATACATATCGAAGGAAATAAACAATGTGTAAACTTCACTCATACACTATACACTGATGTATTTGGGGGACCTGGCCATTAAACATACAGGATAGTTTGACATTCAGTCTAAATCTAAACGCAAAGAGAGCTACAACGGCTTCCATACTGTTTAGAAGTAAGCCTGTGCAATGTTTAGCCCATTAATCCAAGGGAACACTTCTGGGATCAGGAAATGATATTGGGGAGAAGATGTCAAAGTCAGTAGCCATTGGAGTTGAATTTGAGATCTTCAGAATGACCTGTTTTTTCATAAATGTCTCAGTGCAAACTGCTGATGAGAGAACATGAGTTTATGGTTGTCTATAAAGGGTCTAAAGGCTCTTTTCATGTGTGCTATCATCATCATCATGCCCTCATAGTATTATATATGGAGTTACGAAATTATTACCACAAATACTTACACGGCCAAAGCGAACAGTGCGTTGATCCAGCATTCTAAGAAATGCTTGGCTAGACATCCCTGGTGCAGCCATCTTCAGCTCTTCAAAAGAAAAAAGGACATCTGTTGCGTACACAGTTGAAAAGTGAGAAGTGGCAGGCCAGTAGTCATTATGGATCAGGTCATCCACTCCAGGACTCCAAGTGGCTTCACATGCTTTGCATATAATCTGAGGCAATCTGAGATCATATCGCCCTGGAAAAAGAAGAAAATATATACACAAAGTTAATTATGACAGACCAAAATTTTGTAAGGCACTCTATTGGAAGTCACACTTTTGTCAGGAAAATGAACTATCCCCATTCAAACAAAGGTTAATTGTTTTCCTCCACATAGATGGGCCCAGCCAATCTAATCAACACACAACCTATTGACACCTCTGGATTTCCATCCATGATAAAGAAAATCAGAGAAAAATCAAAAAGAAAATTCGACAGAAGTGACCCCCACCCAAACCCATAAAGTTCTTCTTACCATTCATTGTAACCACAACTATGGACTGTCCTGCGATGACACTGGACGATACTTGTAGACAACCGCATATTGTCTCTGGCATCTCCAAAGGAACAAGACGCTCTTAAAAAAAACAAAAAAAAAACACATGGATGAGAATTAAACAATAACATTTATTTACTGGAAACTATTTTAAACAAGATGCACTTGACGGCTTCATCGACCTATCAGAAAACAGCATTTCAGTCTAAGAATTTGACTTAAAAACTACAACTTACCACACTGGGTTAGAACCCTCTCCACAACACAAGTTGTGGGAGGCAATGGATGAAAAAATGCACGTGTCATCGTATCCTTGTTGTGGAACACCTGACCTTGGTGGACCCTGACATCACACTGGCCACAGAGGAATGGGTGTGGTCGGCAGTCACAACAATGGATAACGGCTGGACCATTTCCACAATGTTGGCAGATCCGAGTTGCTGCATGTTGTCGAGCCACCATGGTGTTGACCAGTCGGGGTCTCTCTTTCTCCCACCACCCTGATATGAGGCTCTTTCGAGTCGACCAGTCTGCTGAGGCTTGAAGTGCCGTTTCATCTTCATATATGTCCTCCTCACCCAGTGAGCGTTTAAGCTCTTGAAGGAAGGACTCTGTTAAAACAATGCACAATATTTAAAAACAGTAGTTTATTATAACAAAAGAGAATAGCATTGGACAATTTTATAATAAATGAACATACTGTTTTGAACCAGTGAAGTCAAAATAAATAACACACCTGCAGTAACGGAAGGAAAGTCACTGGTCATTTCCGCACTGGTTTCCGGAGCCCTGACATGAGAGACACCAGTCTTTCGACTCTGGCTTTGACTGGGACCTGCTGTAGCAAAAAACAAAAAACAAAGCTGTTGCTTTTTACACTCAATGACACAAACTTTACCTGATGCTAGGCACAGGTACGTAATAATAACCTCAGATATATTCTAATTCAGACCCATGACTTGTGATTATGCTGTATACCTTTCCAAGTCACAAAACTAGATCTGGAGTCTACATTTTAATAAACATTAATGTAAAAAAAATCGTACCTGCTTGTTTCCGGGATGATCTGGGCCTGCCGTAAATAATGTTTCCATCACTGTCCCTCTTAATCCACCTAACATCTTGCTTGCTGTTTGATGGCCGGCTGGTGGACGGATTACTGGTGGAAGGCTGACTGGTGGATGGTTCTGCTTCCTGCATGCCAATGAGCTGTTGGAGGTGAGCTTGATGTTCAGCCTGATCAACAAGGTCACTCATCTCATTCAGGAGACGGTCCATCTCATTATCAGACATGGCACAAAATATAAACACACAGGGACAAAAACAAAACCACAAAACAACAACAAATAGAGAGACCGGGAGACAGCAAGAGAGAGAGAGAACACAATACAACAGTAGAGAGAGGAACAAGATACAAGACAAATGTGGCTCTTAAAAGTGCCTTTTTTTTCTCGATGTAATGAGGTGCTGTTTTTTTTTTTAAAGGACAGGGATTAAGGAACCTGCAGAGAAAGAGAAGAACAAATCAAAAAAGAATAGATCACCAAACTACATATTACAATATGAATAACTACTAGACTAAGAAGTTAAGCAAATGCTGCTCTTGTTTATTCATGCAATCACAATATCATAAAAAATGAATGGCTTCAAAAAGAAGTATTTTGAACACATCCTTGTTCTGCTTTAATTCTATATATCCCCAATAACCTTTCCCCCAATAATCATTTACACGTCCAAAATAAAATTGCGTTTATTTCCACACAAAAAAATGTTGTGTATAGCCTACCATATATATATATATATATATACACACACACACTGTATATATGAAGAGTTCAGATGCAAAAGCCTCTAAGTGCCAACTGAAATTTTCTTCTAGAATGATAATTTACAGTATATAAAGCTTGTATATTTAAGTTCAGTAATTTCACTTAAATGACAATTAATAGGTAATTTGCATTGCATTTAAGTGAAATTATATATTATATTATATATTATATGTAATATTAATACAATTACGAGTTTATAAAAAAAAACATGTTGTAGGCATATAGGCTAGCCTATAAACTCGTAATTTTATTAATTTTGGGCGTGTAAATGCTTATTCATTTCTCTTTCTTATGAGACTGTTGTATTTATTTCTCTTTCTTATGAGACTATTGTAAGCGACTTACCGTGGTGGAATCGGCGCTGGGCAATGGTTTCTGCGATGGTCGCACACAGTGACGTGTTG
The DNA here is from genome assembly GCA_022828995.1 of Vimba vimba. Taxonomy (NCBI): domain Eukaryota; kingdom Metazoa; phylum Chordata; class Actinopteri; order Cypriniformes; family Leuciscidae; genus Vimba; species Vimba vimba. Next base: position 44,294,257 of record CM040821.1, read on the forward strand.
CACAAAATTGCGCCAAAATATCAATCATAATTAAAAAGCACAGTCTTAATATTTTTTTATAATATTTTTTAATATAATTTTAAAGGGGTCAGCATAAATGTCTAAGTGAAGGAAACACGGGTATATTACATTTAAACACACAACTTCCCAGAATGCATCCATCACTTTGTCAAAGGATATGTCCATATTAAGCAATAAAAACATTTCTGCAGTAGGCTGTTTAATTTATTACAACATCATAATCAGTAATGAGAAGAAAGTTCTATAAAAGTAGGCTTTTTTCTTTTTTTTTTTTCTTTTTTTTGTCGCATAAAAAGCAAAGTTGTAGGCTATAGGATCACTATAGTATAAGCAATTGCAAATTGAAATACCATCGGCAAAATCCCACCTAAATTAAGGCATGTTTTAAGCCTACAGCAAATATGCAGTCCTGCAATTATGTCGTTTTAATGTAGCCTAAAATTATATTTAAAAAAATAAATAAATAAAAAGGAGATAGAAAAAGTCGTGATACCGATTTAGTCAAGGATTTCTGCCCCACGAAAATGTATGGTCACCGCTCCAATTATTGTACAGTAGCCTATGCGCCACACGCTACTGTGAAATACACATTTTCAGCATAATTAATCACCTGAAACCATACTTTCCAGCTGGATGGATAACCCCCATTTCGTCAAAATCCAAAGATGAGGGATTTGCATTCAAATATCGGACGACCCTCTCCGTTGTCAAGCGACGAATAGGGGGTACCCTCAACGTCGGCATTTGGACGTGAGGGGGAAATGATCAAACTATGTGATCTAAAATTATAAAATATCCCATCTAAATTAAGGCATGTGTTAAGCATACAGCAAATATAAAGTCCTGTAAATATGTAATTTTAATGTAGCCCAAAATGATATAAAAAAAGAGAAAGGAAAAGGTCGTGATGATACCCATTCAGACAAGGGTTTCTGCCTCACGAAAATGTATGCTCACCGCACCAATGAATGATTGTAACAATATGCGCTGCACGCTACTGCAAAATACACATTTGCAGCATAAAATCAGTCGCCTAAAACCATTCTTTCCAGCGCAGGCAAACCACTGGATGTGTAACCCCATTTCGTCAGAATTCAAAGATGAGGGATTTGCACTCAAATCTATCGGACGACCCTCTCCGTTGTCAAGCGACGAATAGGGGGTACCCTCAACGTCGGCTTTTGGACGTGAGGGGGAAATGACCAAACGGCAGTATGTGACGAATAGGGGTGAGACCGTGTTGGTTTGTGCTAAATAGAGTGAATTTACACCTTTGCCATTAATATGTTTATAAGCAACTGAAAAAAGCACAAATGTCAGGGCATGTCAGAACATCTCAAGGACCCCAAAAACCCCTCAGACTCCAGAGGGTTAAATGTTATTTTAATGATTTTATAAAGTTTAAACAATATTTCAAATAAAAACAAATGGAAAATAATATTTTAGTGAGCAGAATGAACCAATGAGTGGTCTTCTTCTGGTGATTAAAATGTAAATGAAAAGCTTGAACACTAATACTTCATAACCTCTAAGCATGCTTGAACACACACATGCACATGCATTTTGTTGTAGATAAAGATATTTAAAATAAAAGATAGGAAAAAAAAAATGATTATTGCAAATATCCACTGTATAACACAATTTTCAGGTTTTATTTTAATCATTAAGAGGTGGAAATGTTCAAACTGAGAGCTCAAATGAAGTAATAAATTCTGACAAAATATGATTATTTTATAATAGTGATTTTCATGCAAGTAATTTTATATTGTCTAAATATATGAATGCAAAAGCACATGTGAAAAGACTAGGGGTGTGCGATATATATCGTTTGCGATAATATCGTAATTGTTGTTTAAACGATATGCAAAATCATATTATCGATTATGTCATTCATTTTCAGAAACCAATCAAAACGCTGCATCAATTGTTCACGTATTGACGTGCAAGGGTGCACACACGTGGCGCATGCATTCAGAGTGTGCGGTGCTTGACAGAAGTTAAAATGAGCAACGAAACTGTGAGAGAAGATATTCAAACACCAGAAAACTCACAATCCACGCTAGATTTAATCCCTAGATGTGGGTCGTCATCACTAGCATGGAGGTGGTTTGGTTTTGAAAGGTCAGATGTCAAAATGTGCAGAAAATCGGTTACAGTCAAAAGCAGCTCGACGATCAATCTCTTTCATCATCTTCGAACTACCCACCGCACCGAATATGAGGATTATGAAAAGCTTCGCGAGGCAGCCAAACACGACGTGCCTGCAGCTGACAGGGTAAAATAAAAAAAAAAACACACGCAACAAACTTTGGCTGATTCATTTACCAAGAAAGTTCCTTACAACAGAAAAAGCGGCAAATGGCAAATGACAAAAAACGTTGTCAGTGCACTACGAATTAACAACTGGCAGCGGCTTCCTTGTTTTGGCCACAGGCTTCATATTGCCATTGGTAAGCAATTTTCGTGCTTCTATGAAATTAAAATTACGTAAAGCAGAATTGTATTTTTTGGAATGATTAAAAATACAAATAAGAATAAAATAATAAGCAAAGCTGTTTTAGAACTGTAAATGTATTCATTTTCATTATTTATTAATTTATAAAACCAATTATAAATTAAAATATAATATTATATAATAACAATATATATTATATTATATAATAATAATTTATTTAATATTTATAAAGTAGTAATATAAACTAATATAAAATGTTGTTCATACCTTCACACTTTGAATGTTCAATGGACTCAAAATGTTTTAAGTGTTGTAGCATAAACGCATTAGCTCAAATGATCTATAGGGAATTTTAATAATTAATCATGAATATGATTAAAATATTGCATATTACAGTTACATTAAATTATCGAAGCTGAAAATAGATAGATATATGAATGGCTACCACAACGGGTTATGGTTTGTCATTAATACAGTATATCAATAGTCTTATTTCAGATCGCGTTTGTGAGATAGCTTTAATGGAATTTATTTAGTTATCAAACAATCTGTTTGTCCAGCAAACGCCGTAAGATTAACTTATCAACTTCTCATAAAAGTTATCACTTCTTATAGTTCCAGTAAGATTAGTTTTCTGGCCATGAAAACTATTCTCCTGTCCTTATAAATTTAGGTTTCTAAAACCGTAATCAAATTGTAAAGCCTGTAGCTGGATCAACATCTCGGGACTCGTAATGTGGGAAATATAGACAGAATCAGACTCAAATATATAATGGTTTTTAATCATTGAACTAATACATCAAACTACACAATACACAGAATATATGTATATACAGAAACATAAGGACAAAACTAGACAAACACGAATTAAGATGGCGAATAACAGATAAAAACGAGAGAGGGAGGGAGAGGGAGAGAATGAGAGTGTGAGAGGAGGGAGGAAAAAGAGATCCTCTGCAATGATCTCTTTAGGTTATAGCAAAATCACAAACAAAGTGGACCCTGAGAGCCAACAAAGAAATCAGATCACATTAAAAGTTCAGTAAACTTATCTTGCAAAATGGTTCTCTTGTGTTGGTTGAGGAAAGCCTGCGTGTGTCCTTAAGAGAAGCGTGCGTGCGTTGGGGAGAGCGAGTTCGCGGGGAATTCAAAGAGTCTCTTTCTTTGAGGTGAAGTTGCCGGGAATTATTTTAGGCTAAGTTCATTCAGCTGGTGAATGAACAGAGGCGAATAGGAAAACGAAACTAGACTATAGAAAACATACTAAGAAATAAAAGAGAAGAGAAGCCGGCCGAAGCCGGTCCGGACTTGGGTTTCCAACATTTTCCGAAGGAGGGAGGAGAGAGGGAAGAGCGAGAGGAAACTGAAGGTTTGGACTTTTATCAGTGTCCCGTGAGCAGTGTCCCACATCTCCTTTTTCGTGGGGGACGAATCATCTTAGAGCATTTCGAAAGGGAAAAGTTCCTCTGTCCGGTGGACGACGCCCACTGGAATGAGTCATGAGGAGATTTAACTTGAGAAGATTTGCTCAAGACATAAGAAATGTATAAAACAATGCACATTACTGCATTCTGCTATCGGAATTCCACTCCGTTAGATGGAGAGGATTACAGAGATATCAAAAATAGAATATAGATGTTGTAGCAATGCAAAGATACATTATTATGCATTAGTATAGGCATTTGCAGTTCGATTAATGTTACAATAGGACATATATGCTTTCCTATGGTTTACAAACACCTCTTAACACAAAAAGGGATATATTTAGTACATTTAAGAGTGACTTTATGGGTAAAAAGTCCTTTTCTGTAGTGGGTTTCTGCGTGTGTTTGTGCATGATTGTGTGTGTGTGTGTCTGTTGCATCCCGTGGTACGCGTACCACGTGAGGGGTTGGGGGTTTAATTTGAAAATGGCAGTCTCAGAGACAAAGGTAGTATTGTATGCAAACACTTATCAGCCTGAGACGTCGTAGAATTTTGCTGAGGGAAGCAGATAGTCCTAGACAACTGAATGGAGCCAGTTTGTAATTTTCCTTCAGTTCACAAAGAACAAACGATAGACACAGTATGGAGTTGTTCTGGTGCAGTACGGAGATAGTTCGATAACAACAGGGGCCTGTTCGTTGATTTCATCAAGTCGTCGTAAAACATTAACCAGCGGCCTGCTTGCAGACACTGGGAGCCATTGTGGCAACAAGCCAGTCAATTAGGGCTTCCTGCATTTGGACATGTATGTGTTCATATTCAGTCAGCATGAGAAGAACAATCAGGATTCGCCACTTCAGAACATCTGACCGGACAGACTCTCAGTGTCGTTACAGTGTATCTTATGTTTTATTTTAAATGTTTTCCAGAGAGGAGCATGCGGGACCCTAGAATAGACAGAGCAATTGGAGTCTGCAAGAAAATGGTAGCTGCTTTTTCCAGCAGCTGGAAAAAGAAAAAAGCTCTTGCTGATGCACAAGAGCAGCTGAAGCTTCCTCAACACAAACTGATCACGGAGTCACCAACAAGATGGGGGTCAAGACAGCGCATGATTGAGAGGTTTCTTGAGCAAGAAAAGGCCATTCGTCATGTTTTAACTCAAGACAAAAAGCAAAGGCACCTTGTGCCAAGACGTTGAGATGCTGGAGGCAGTAAGCAAAGCACTTGGTCCTCTGCTAGAATTTACAGACGCTCTGTCAGGTGAGCAGCTTGTAACAGTTTCTTACTTAAAACCTGTGTTGTCCTTGTTCAGCACTGAAGTTCTGGCGATGAAGTCTGATGACACAGAGCTAACCAAAAAAATCAAACAAACCATTTTGTAGTACCTGAACACCAAGTACTCCGAAGACTGTGAGGAAGAATTGTTAAGTTTGGCATCCACACTTGACCCACGGTTCAAAAACCGCTATAACAACGATGGCAGGATCAAAACCATTGAGACAGCAGTGACTGCAGAACTCATAGCTATGGTGACAGAGGAAGACAGCCCTACCCCAGGCCCATCAACTGCTTCTACTCAGGCTACAACAGTGGAACCTGAAGCAGGTGACGCCACTGAGCCAGCAAAAAAGTCTTTTGGCAGTTATTTCAAGAAACCACAGGAATTCAGAGGAGAGTCTCTGCACATTGCTATAGAAAAGGAGATCCAGAGCTACTTAATGATGCCAGAGGTGGACAGTGACGTAAACCCACTTGACCGGTGGAAAACACAAGAAGTAAATTTCCCCAGACTTGGGAAACTAGCAAAAAAGTGCCTATGCATCCCTGCCTCAAGCAGCCCTTCTGAGAGGGCTTTCAGCACCGGAGGAAATATTGTAACATGTCACCGTGCAGCTCTCAAGCCAGATGCTGTGGACAGGCTGGTGTTTTTATCACACAACTTGAAACGGATGTAGATCAAAAGAAACCCAGTTAATGGCAAAAAATGTTCAAGCTGCTGAAAGCCTGTTTTCTCTGTTCTAGTGACTTTTATATTATAAAGCCTATTTTACCTTTTAGTCTTTAAATCATAGACTTTGTTTATAGTAGAATCATTTGTTAATGTTTACATATAATCTTTTTTTTCCTCAGTGCAATATTTGACAATCTGAAGGGTTTCTAATTTTACAGCTGCTACAGCTGTTTACTTTTTTTTGACTATAGAACATTTTACAGAAGGGTGTAATTTGTTTACAAAGGTTTTCTAGTGCTGTTTTTGACAGAAGTTTGCATTTTGATACTTTTATTATAATGTCATATATTTCTTTGTATTCTGCACAGTTCACACAGCCATGAATTGCAAAGGGAAAAGAAGGTGTGCTAGATGTGGTGAGGACCATGATTATGAGAAATGTAGAAGGGATGTGCAACTGAAATGCTGTAACTGTGGAGGAAATCACAGTGTGGCATATGGGGGATGTGAAGTAATGAAAAGGCAGGTTGAGATTCAGCAGGTCAGAGTGAAAAATAAAATATCATATGCAGAGGCCGTTGGACTGGTGAATCACAGGGAGGAAAGAGTAGTAAATGAGGCAAGTGAGAATCTGAATAATGATCAGCATGAACAGATAAAAGGGGGTAAAGTTCTGGTTGATTTAAGAAAATTAGTCATCTTTATAGCAGGGGTCATCAATGCTACAACTGAGGCAAAGTCAAAAACGGAAAGGATACAAATAATAGTAAAGGCAGCAGTGAACCGTCTTAGCCTGAATGACTTGTCCTGGGAAGAGGTGAGGAATGAGCTAAGTGCTCAGGCCAGTCAGGAAGCTTCATTTTTGCCTGATATTATGGTTCTTATTCTTCAACGGAATGCAAGAAACTTGGTGGCAAATGGGCAGGAATTTAAGTATTTTATCAGTTCGTTACCAACTACACCTGATGTAATCTGTATACAAGAAACATGGTCATCACGGAAATTAGATTTTAGTATATATAATTATGTTGGTGTAAGGAATGCTAGGGAAGATGGTGTAGGGGGTGGGTGTGCTACATTTATCAAGAAGAATATTGCATATCAAGTTATATCAAAAGGAAGGAAGAGTATATTATTGTTAAAATATGGACTAAGCAAGAGAAGTTTTCTGTGGTAAATTATTATAATCCATGTAGAAGATTAGATGGTGATAAATTAAATCAGATCGTTGAACTAGCAAGTGGCCGCATTGTTTTATGTGGAGATTTTAATGCCCATAGTTCATTATGGGGAGGGGGGAAACTGATTTAAATGGTATAATAATAGAACAGTTGTTGGATGAGCTTGATCTGGTATGCATTAATGATGGGAGAAGCACAAGAATAGATGTTCACACAGGTAAAAGTTCAGCACTTGATTTAACACTAGTGTCAAAAGAGGTGGCAGGTATTTGTGAGTGGGAGTTATGGGAGGACTCTACTATGGGTAGTGATCATTTTCCTGTTTTATGTAAGTTATGTGTGAGAAAGGATGAGACGGAAGAAGGAAGAGAGGATGAATGGATATTAAATAAGGCTATGTGGGGTAAATTTGAATATTTATGTGAGGAGGCGAGTAGTGAAATTGATTTAAGCCAGGATATAGATGAAATTGATGGAAAATTTAAAGAAGTAGTGATTAGAGTGGCTAACTTATGTATTCCAAAAAGCAAAGGAAAAATGAATAGGAAACCAGTTCCATGGTGGACGGAAGAGTGTGGGAAAAGCATTAAAGTAAGAAATAAGGCATTTAAAATGCTGAAGAATAATCTTAACTTCCAAAGATTAATAGAATACAAAAAGGCCCAAGCTCAATTTAGGAAAGTAGTAAAGAAGGCAAAAAGAGACAGTTGGAGAGAATATTGAAATAAAATAGGTAGAACGACTCCATTAGGAAATGTGTGGGGAATGATAAGGAAAATGAGGGGAAATAAAGCTAGCGCAAGTTCTGCCAGGGAGACTCAATCATTTACGTCACTAATTGCCTTTTCAACTACCCCATCATTTCCTTGCTGTAGTATAAAAGGGCAGCACTTACTCATATCTGAGTCCGCAGATGCTGTTGCTCCAGCCACCACCTTCCTCCCCACCACCACTAAGACGGATCTTCTCCTCCATCCCCCCCATCACGACCACCCAGGTGTCCACCTCCATCATCCCTAACATCACTAGATGGGCTCTTCTCTCCAACCTGAAGTCTCCAAGACGCTCTCCCTTCCATCCACCCCACCACCACCAGAGGGCCCCCTTCATCGCCTCGGGGGGTGAGCGGCACCCCTGCCTTCATCTTCAGTCAGCAGTCGCTGATTCAATACCCCTGGAATTCGAGTCATGAACGGGGCCTCCGCCAAAGAATTTGATTGCTTGCTGAGCTTATTAATAAATGTCTATGCTACAGCATTAATTCTCCCGAGTCTTTCTGGTAGAATTAGAAAGGACTGGCAGTTTCCAGTTTTAAAAGTAGGAGAAACCATTGCAGTAACAAATAGGGAAAAAGCTGATATCATAGCTAAGGCCTTGGTTGAAATTCATAGTTCTAATAATCTGTCAGAGGCTGGAAAAAGAGGAAGAGAAGTGACTAGAGATGCATACCCAGAGGCACTAATAAGAAAGGAAAGTACAGAGGATGCTATGGATTCCCCTTTTACATTAAGCGAAATGAAACGGGCAATAGATAATGCTAAGGTAACTGCTCCAGGAAAAGATCAGATTAGTTATAGTATGTTGAAACAGTTTGGAATTTTAATGCAAATTAAACTTTTAGGTATATATAATAAGAGCTGGGAAGAAGGGAGATTACCAATAAGTTGGAAAGAGGCTATTATTATACCTATAGCAAAACCAGGTAAGGATTCAACGAATCCAGCAAACTACAGGCCCATTGCCCTTACATCGCATGTTGGGAAAATTATGGAACGGATGATTGTAGAAAGAATGACATTTTATATAGAAAGTAAATATCTTTTATCCCCTTATCAAAGTGGGTTTAGGAAAGGACGGGAAACAATGGACCCTGTGGTTTGCTTGGAAACAGAAATTAGAAAAGCTATGATAAATAAGGAATCGGTTATGGCAGTTTTCTTGGATGTGGAAAAAGCTTATGATATGGTATGGAAAGAGGGGCTATTGATTAAATTAGATAAAATGGGTATTAAGGGAAGAGCTTTTAATTGGGTCAAAAGTTTTTTTTATCTGAAAGGTTTATTCAGGTTAAAATTGGTGCTTCAGTGTCTAATAAATTCAAAGTAGATAATGGGACCCCGCAGGGTAGTGTGATAAGCCCATTACTTTTCTCTATTATGATCAATGATGTTTTTAGTAAAATAAGGTATGATATTGGGAAGTCATTATTTGCTGATGACGCTGCCCTTTGGAAAAATGGTAAGAGCTTATTTTTAGTTCAAGAGAAGATACAGGAAGCAGTAGGTTTAATTGAAGAATGGTCTTATTCATGGGGTTTTAAATTCTCAGTGGAAAAGACAAAGATGATGGTTTTTACTCAAAAGAGGGATAAAGAGGCTAAGGTGTTATTGTATGGGAATCAAATTGAGCAGGTAAATTACCTTCGGTTTTTAGGGGTAACATTTGACTCTAAACTAACTTGGACAGAGCAGGTAAGGAAAGTAGAGGAAAAGTGTAAGAAGATTTTAAATATAATGAGGTGCTTAACTGGGATAGAGTGGGGTTCTAGTAAAGGAGCCTTAAGAGGGGTGTATGTGGCTTTAATAAGACCAGTGATGGAATATGGAAGTATAGTGTTTAGATCTGCATCGAAAACAGCATTAAAGAGACTGGAAATTATACAAAATCAAGCACTACGAATTTGTTGTGGAGCCATAAGGTCCTCACCTGCTTGTGCATTGCAAGTTGAGGTGGGCGAGCTTCCATTAAGTTTAAGATTTGAGCAACTGATGATGAACTATTGGACTAATCTAAAAGGTCATAATGAAAGATGGCATCCTACAGTTAAGTGTCTTATCCCTTGTTGGGAAAGTGGGAAGGCTAAGATAGAATGCTTTGCTTGGGCATCTAGTAAAGTAGCAATTGAAATGAAATTGCAGGAGAATAAGTTCAGTCTTAATGTTCCTTTTTCAAGTACGCCGCCTTGGTTGTTTTCGCCACTAATTATAGACTTCTGTATTCAAGGAGAAATTAAAAAAGACTTAATGGGAAAGGAAACTGGGTAGAAAAAGTGGAGGACAGAATAAGGTCTATATATAATTCATTTATAGCTGCATTTACGGCTGGATCAAAAGATCCTAAGAGTGGTGTTACTGGTTTTGCATTCACTATTCCAGAATTAAAGATAAATGTTAAGGAAAGAACCTCTGATCATTTGACAGTATTTACTGTGGAAATGTTAGCTATTTTAAGGGTATTACAGTGGGTAGAGGAAAACAAAATTACCAAGGTTCTAATTTGCTCTGATAGTTTATCATCATCAATGTCTCTTCAGTCGTTATCATCTAATAGTAGACTTGATATTGTGTACGAAATTTATGAGACTGTATATAGACTGCAACATATTAATGCAGCGGTCAGATTTTTGTGGATTCCGGTTCATAGGGGGATTGAGGGAAATGAGACAGCAGATATGTTGGCTAAGCAAGCTTTGAAACTCGACAGAATTACAAAAGTGGCACTAAGTAAAGCTGAAGTTAAAGTAAAAATAAAGGAAAATATTATGAAGACATGGCAGAAACAATGGGATGAAGGGAAGAAAGGGCGACATTTATACAATATTATGCAAGTAGTAGGGAAAAGGAAATCTATAGATCGAAGTACTAGAGAAAGTAGCATTATTTCGAGGTTGAGATTAGGACATACTAAATTAAATACAACTATGTATTTATTGAAAAAACACCCTTCAGGTTTGTGTGATTGTGGAAGGGGAGAGGAATCAGCTGAACATGTGATTAGTGAATGTGTTAAATTTGAAAATCAAAGGATAAAATTAAAAGAGGAATTACTGAAATTTGGGGAAAATGTGTTGAACCTTAAAAATCTTTTTTAAATTGGAGAGCAGATAATGGGAGCTTTGTTTAACTTTTTGAAAGAAAAGGTTTAATAAAAAGGATTTAATTGATTGGTGAAGTTGTTATAAAGGTAGAAAGAAGGTAAAGTGAGTTTTTTTTTTTTTTTTTTTTTTATCTATTGTGATGCTTACATTTCTGGCCCACACTCCAGCACAGTAGGTGGCGGATATGCACCTTAATACACCGTCGGTTGCCACCCGCCAGTAAAAGAAAGAAGAAGAAGAAGAGCCCAGTAGGTGGCGCTAATGCAAGTGTAAAATTAGCTATTGCTAAAGAAATGTAGAAGAAGAAGAAGTGGCAAAGGTAAAGCTGTAGCACGTGCAAAATGGGTTCTACGGTCAAAAAAGTTAAGGTTGAGGAAGTAAAGACGTTATTTGTGGATATGTGCACAATGTCAGTCCTGTGAAAATGCATCTCGGACTGGTAACAACTTTTTAATGCAGTTTTTCAAACCAGCAGCGATGACTTTCATAATGTCGTTGTATTCGCGGCAGAGAAACGGACATCTTTTTTGCAGGCAAATAAGAATAAAAGCCCAGTGAAATTACAAAAAATCAAACACTGCGTCAGTGAGTATCTATTTAGTTATTATGTAAATATTTACGCTTTTATTTAATGTTACTGTTTATTAATATGTGTATTAATTTGGTTGTTTTCCCAGGTAGAGATGGTGGAGAATATGACATCCAGTGCGGTGGCTCTGCCGACATTTCTGTGGTGCCCAACCTTGGCTTTCCCATTAAAAACCCACCGGTGAAATATAAGACGATTGCTGAGGTGAAGTTAATGGCCCCGAAGCAGAACGTAAGAAGTTACTGATTTGTTTTGCTATTAATTTAGTAGTCATTTGGTTAAGTAGGGTATATTGAGCGTCTGTATACGTGGTGTGATACGTGGTTTAAGCAGTATTGTATTGATTTATGTAAAAGTAGGCTATATAAACAGCTTCTTCTAGGTGGTTAAGCTTAAAGTTTGAAAGCATTTAGTAAGTTTAAGATGTTTATATAAATGTCAGGGTTTATCAGAGGAATATACTGTAGAATGTAATGTGAGATTTGAATGCGTTTTTTTTTTTTTTTGTATGGTGTGTGCCATACGTGTGCTTAAAGCGTGCGTGCACCCACATACTTGAAGCGTGCACAAATAATCGAAAAGTGCGCAGTGAAAGCTTTCTGTCTGTGCTCGAGTGTTTAAAGTTTGTTATGTTTAAATGAACTTATACAATAAGTAGAACGTTAGATGCACGTCAGTCATATTATTTGATGTGTGCAGTCGGTGTTAAAGTGCAAGTACACTGATTTGGTGCTGTCAGTCATTGTAATCAAACAACGAAAGACAAAGAAAAAAATCACGCACTGGTCTTGACCTAGTAGCTTTTGTAGCATTTTTTTATTTATAAATTGAAACGTTTTTTTTTGTTTTTGTTATATAATTGATGACTATTCAATATCTGTAGTATGTTACTTTATAAATGGCTAGGCTAGGCTAGTCCCTTACGATTTTGTTCAGTTAATAAAAATATGTTCTGCTTGTTTCAGGTTCCTGCAGTCAAAGCGAAGGTGATTCATGTCAGTTCTGCACCTACAATGGTGGATCTGAATGGTGTGTTTGTTGAGATGTACTTGTCATACAGCCGTTCACATGGGTCACATAAAGATTGAGTTGTGGGAGAGGCAGCTGGGAGCACTGATCAGAGGTCAGTCGTACGATATCAGGAATGTGTCCACCAGGGAGTTTGGTGGTGATCTATTCCTGACCGCACCTGGAAGCTCTGAGATGAAGGTGGCAGCTTCTGCTGGAGTGAGTTTGGACGCTTCATCTGCAGTTGATGAAGGTGAAGGCAGAACATTGACCGGTCATGTCACTGGCGCAGAGGTCAGAGTGCTCTGATGACCGGCAGAGTTTGATGGAAAACGGAGATTTCACCGCTGTGAAAAGTGTGTGATGCTGCAGAGGATTGGCAGTTTTCAGGCCAATGTAACAGCCAGAGTCTGCTTGTCAGGAGATTTTAAAGTGCCCAATTCAGTCCTTGGGATTGTGCAGTTGCTGGACAACAGTGTTTGCACTGAGGAAGGTGGAGAACACTGTAAAGCCTGAGGCTGAAGAGGAAGATCTGCTTGGCGAAGGTGAAGTGACTGAAATGGAGAGCTGGTTTGCTGAAGGTGATGATGTGTTAGATGAGCCTGTGCACTGCAAGTGAAGAGTAAAAGTCACTGATCAGAAGATCTTCCTCTGGAACCTTCTTTAATCATTTTAGGCTTGTACCCCAAGCACATAGGATATGCAAAAATTGAGATGCTGTTCATTGATATATGTTTATTACAAGCTAAAATGTTGATTGCATTGCACTGGAAAAGCACAAGTAGACCAAGTATTGGACAGTGGGTTAAGCAGATGTTGGCTACTCTTCCATTGGAATGCATCACATACTTGCTAAAAGGAAAAAAGGACTTGTTTGAAAGTATTTGGAGACCTTTCATGCTCTTTGCAGAAAGCACAGACTTAACCGAAGATCAAGAGGAGGATGACACTCATGAATAGTTTCACAGTCTGGGTTCCGCCCGTTGGGAGATGGCTAGTCTCTGTTTACTTGTCAAAGGGCATATTGGATATGTTATATATGGTAAAATTGTATTTTGTGTTTGAGAGCGGGTTCTGTTGTATGTTACTCTAAAAGTCAAATAAAAATATTGTGAAAAAAAAAAAAAAAAGTCACTGATCAGGCTGACTGATTAATGTTAAACGAGTTGGTCACTTAAAATGGGAAATAGGGTGATAATATTTTTACTGTGTTGATATGTAAGATATAGGTGAGTTTTTTTAGTTAGTAGAATATTAAAGAATCTTTTTTTTTTTTTTTTTTTTTTTTTGTATTTGTATAAGTGAAGTCAACAATATTGTTCTATAGATAAGTTTTTTGTTTTATATATATATATATATATATATATATATTTTTTTTTTTTTTTTTTTTTTTCAAAGATTTATTATAAAAACTGATTATTTTTCCCCAAAAATTGAATAAATTCATGACACTTTTTTTTCCAAAACGCAATTAATCCAATGAATCAATATAAAATGTATTTTTCATATTGAAACTGTTGAAAATACACAACAAAGAACTCGGTCAATACTAATCTTATATACAGGCACGTACTGGACTAAACATACATTCAATAATCCATCACTAAGAAATACCTCCTGAACTTTTTTGACGGCGATCAGCTGTAAAATTGTCCTGCTTGGTCCTGCTTGGTTTTCGTTGACTTTGAGTACAAGAATTGAAAGTTTTCTAAAAGATCCCCTGGGGTTAAAGTGTCAGCGTGACAGAAGTTTGATGCTGTCGTGTGAGAATAAGCAACAGTCGGCATTTTTCCTCCTCCCGCGTGCCTCATCTTCTTAAAGGGGGGGGGGGTGAAATGCTATTTCATGCATACTGAGTTTTTTTACACTGTTAAAGGGGGGGGGGGGGGGTGAAATGCTATTTCATGCATACTGAGTTTTTTACACTGTTAAAGGGGGGGGGTGAAATGCTATTTCATGCATACTGAGTTTTTTACACTGTTAAAGGGGGGGGGGGGGTGAAATGCTATTTCATGCATACTGAGTTTTTTACACTGTTAAAGGGGGGGTGAAATGCTATTTCATGCATACTGAGTTTTTTACACTGTTAAAGAGTTGGATTTCCATGCTAAACATGGACAAAGTTTCAAAAATTAAATTGTACGTTTGAAGGAGTATTTCTGTGCCAAAAATTGTCCTTCCGGTTTGTCACAAGTTTCGGAAAGTTTTTTTCGACTATGGGTCTGTGTGACGTCAGATGTGGCGGAATTTCCTTATACGGGTCCTAAAAGCACTTCTCCGGAAGGGCGCGCGCACACCCGTAGACCAGAGCGAGAGAGCGAAAGCATCAAAGCACTGTGCTCGCTGCAGTCACTGGACTTTGTTTGTTCCCTGCATTTCGACGATGATTGTTTTATAAACAAGGCCCAGTTCGACGCCGGATTTGCAGATCATCTAATGCTTAAGGATGGAGCAGTCCCAACGATAAAGGTTAACGGTCGTGCGTGAGTAAAACTGATTCAAATGTCTGTGTTGTTAGCTATCGGCGCGTTAGCACCGCCCACACGGCTCGCTCGTTTTTTTCCGGAAAGACTCGGAACAGCCTATCTTTCTTTTATAAATATAATAAAACTAAAGACTTTTTGGAGATGCAATACTACTCTATAGGTACTCAAGATTAACATGAGATTGACTGAAACTGAGTGTTTCACCCCCCCCCTTTAATCTCCTCACGTAAATGATTAGATTTTGATAGTTTATGTTTCTATAAAAAAAACAGAAACCAGAAACCGCCACAGGTTCATCAATGCTGTCAAATGTATTAATTTTTTTGTTTGTTTGTTGATCAAAAAGTACAAAGTAAAAAAGAAAACTAGGATGCCGGGTGTATTCAAAGCGCCGCCGTTACTGTTTACAATGCGTGGAATGGTTCGCTGTGATTGGTTGAACGGATTTATCGCATTCTGCAGAAGGGAGACTGGTGTTTGTAGCGGTTTGGAAAGAAAGGGAGAAAACATGACAGAATAACACAGCGGTTATAGCATTTCAGGTAGGGCTGGGCGATATATCGCATGACATTGTTTTGCACATCTCGTCAGTAAAGCCGGTTCCTTGATTAGTAGTAAATCGCCATCACCTGCTTTCAGATGAAGCGGCATTTACTACACAGAGCCGTAGTTCACTGACAAGCTGACAAGTTCACTGACATATCGCATTAATTATCGCGGATGTATCGCCTGTGATAATTAATGCGATATGGCTCCGCTTGTCAGTGAAATACAGCTCTGTGTAGTAAATGCCGCTCCGTATGAAAGCAGGTGATGGCGATTTACTACTAATCAAGGAACCGGCTTTACTGACGAGATGCGCATAACAATGGTAAAAATGGTAAGATTAAAAATTTACAAAACAAAACAGAACAAAACTCTTCATTTTAATCACGGCCAATGATAATTAATTAATGTCTAATTGGCCAATTTAATCCATTCTGCAATGTTTCGGTCTCCCACATGTGTGTGGCGAGCTGTACCTCTGGGAACAGTGCAAAAATAAAAATAAATAAAGAAGTGTCAACGCAAAAATATGACGTCGACACAGCACTAACAGTCAAGCCCGAAATTATTCATACCCCTGGCAAACTCTGACTTAAAGTTACTTTTATTCAACCAGCAAATTTTTTCTTGATTAGAAATGACACAGGCGTCTCACAGAAGATAAGACGATATACAAGAGGCATCATTGTGGAAAAAATTATTACTCACAAAAAATGTCATGTCCAAAATTATTCATACCCGTCCCTATAATCAATAGAAAAGCCTTTATTGGCTATTACAGCAATCAAACGCTTGCTACAATTGCTAACCAGCTTTTTGCATGTCTTCACTGGTATTTTTGCCCATTTATCTTTAGCGATGAGCTCCAACTCTTTCAGGTTGGAGGGTCTCCTTGCCATCACCCTGATCTTTAGCTCCCTCCACAGATTCTCAATGGGATTTAAGTCAGGACTCTGGCTGGGCCACTGTTAAACGTTAATGTTTTTGTCTGCTAACCATTTCTTCACCACTTTTGCAGTGTGTTTTGGGTCTTTGTCGTGCTGAAATGTCCACTGGTCCCCAAGGCCAAGTTTCTCTGCAGACTGCCTGATGTTGTTGTTGAGAATTTTGATGTATTGCTCCTTTTTCATGATGCCGTTTACTGTGATGAGGTTCCCTGGTCCACCGGCTGAAAAACAACCCCAGAACATTAGGTTTCCACCACCATGTTTGACAGAGGGGATGGTGTTCTTAGGGTTAAAGACTTCTCCTTTTTTACGCCAAACAATTACATTTTTGTTTCATCTGACCATAAAACAAAAGACCAGAAGTCTTCTTCTTTGTCCAGATGAGCATTTGCAAAGGCCAAGCGGGCTTTTGTGTGCCTTATCTGTAGAAGCGGAGTCCTCCTTGGTCTGCGTCCGTTGAACCCAGCGGTGTGCAGTGTCCGGTGAACTGTCTGCCTTGAGGTGTTGCCACCAGCAGAGCTCAGATTCATCAGGATTAGGGCTGTCATAATTGCTCAAAAATGATGTTCGAATATTCCCTCTAAAAAAAACACATATATTCGAACATCTGGTTGTGCATTTTGTCAATGACGTCAATAACAGGACAAATTACTACAAAGAGACATAACTACTTGTATAGGTAGTTTATTTAAGTTTAAACATATTTGACAACGTATTACCTACACAAAAACAAGTAAATCAACTAATGGCCAAGACCGCAGACCTCACTCTTGCTCACTCGCACTTGCAGGCACTCTTTCTCTCTCCCGCCCTCACGCTCACTGTGCATAACGGTTTAAATGAACAACAACAATAAGCAAATGTTGAGAGCTGATCAAGAGTTTTGTGCAAGCAATTTAAGGTCGCGACTCTTGTCCCAAATATAGCAGGCTTCATTCAGTGATTGAAACAAATATTATTAACATTAATTGAAGTTTACAGTATATAGAAATGACACTGAACGCTCCGAGCGAGCTGTGCTGTGGGAACATGGAACTTTTCCTTGACATGAAACGGTAAATAATCAAACCAGTGGAAGCCTGCAGTGCATGAAACTGCTGTATCTAACCTATCTAACCACTTTCTGCCATCTTCCATGTAAGTCAACTTTCAGCAGTGACGCTGTGCCAGACAGTGCGACTCCTGTGACCTGTCCCTGACCCCTCAGGCAGCGCGCCCACTCGCAAAGCAGACAGCCGCACCTCTGTTACCGCGGGCGTGTTTTTCCACATTCGAATATTCATTTTCACCTTCGAAATTCTGTTTTTTAAAACTATTCGAATATATATTCGAATTTAGAATATTCGCCCTAATCAGGATGGCCTTGGTGGTGATCCTTGGATTATTTTGTACCTCTCTCACTATCCTCCTGGCCAGCACAGGTGTCACTTTTGGCTTACGACCACGTCCTCTGAGATTTTTCACAGTGTGGAACGTCTTGAATTTTTTAATAATTCTTTCCACTGTAGCCACTGGAACTTCAAAACATTTAGATATTGTCTTATAGCCCTTTCCCGACTTGTGAGCAGCCGCAGGTCCTCAGTGAGCTCCTTTGTCTTAGCCATGACTATCCACAAACCAACAGCAGAGAGCTTCTGTTTTCCACCTGTTGAGTTGATTAAAACAGCTGTTCCCAATGAAGCAGGGTAATTAGGATGCTTTAGAACAGCTTGGACTAGTTGGAATGGTATAGATCTTTGGATTTTCCCATAGACTGTTTACTCAGACAGTTTGCAAAAAAATAATATATTTCAAATAAAAAAAAGGTGTAATACACTGTGTGTGCGTTTTGTTTGAGCACGTACGGACTAAAGCTGCATGTACATTTATAGTTTAAAATCGCTAGAATTTATTAATTGCCGTGATATAAAACAATGTGCGCTAAAGTCTTTTTTTTTGCACGGTGCAGCGCGCATGAGTGTGTATATATGATATTGTTCTTAAATGTAATTGCTTTTATGTTTTATAAACACTTTTTTTTTTTTACTCTTATGTTGCAGAAGACGGTACCTGATCTGAGGTAAGATGTTACCTTTTCATAATATATAGTGATAATATAGGCAATAGTGCACAGTATTAGAAAACATTTGGGAAAGTGGTGAATGTGAGAGTTGGTATTAAGATTGAGTGACATGGCATGTGACGCACAGAAGCCAATGGCATGTCACTATGCTTATTGGCACATCCAGTCTTCATTGGCATGTGCCAGTGGATAGTGATGCACTGACATTATCACCGTATGCTGTGACACCTCCAGTCGTGACTGACAGATGAATCGAACAACTATACTGAGATAAAAAAAATCCTAGATAAATAGCCCAATTTTGTGATATTTTAAATATCAATTAAACGCATTAAAGTCAGTAATATTTTTTCCCAAACATGTGACTTGTGTCACGTCTGTATTTGATTGGCATGCCACTGTATGTTTTATAATACCAGTGCTTCTTTATGTTGTTTATGTCACAAGTCACAAACTCCTCATTCTAGGAAAGTATAATAATAATTTCTTAGGCCACGTAAAAGTGATGGATGCATTGTGGCATGTCATTAAAATATGTGATGTGCCAATGGATTGTGTCATGTGCCACTTGCAAAACAATTTGCCTTATGCTGTCGTCATATGATTTTTTTTTAGATTAGATTAGATCAAACATCATAGTAAAACATTATCATACATAATTCAATACAATTATTTTGGAAATATTAAAGCCCTGCGCTGGACAGTGTTTCAATAAAGGCTACTTATACTAATGTCACGAAAAAAGTGAAGACCGGAAGTACGTCTTTTAGTAGAGATACGGCTCTTCCGGTTAGCTTTTTACAATGGCAGAGTCCGATAGATTTGTAACTTTGTGAGATAAACAACAGAGTAGCACTGGTATTACAAAACATTCAGTGCCAATCAAATACAGACAGGGGTTAAAGTGGGCCGGAACGGTCCGGAACTGCGTTCCGGCACCTCAGATAAATTAATAAATAAATAGATTCAAATCAAATCATTCTAAGCAAATTCAATAATTCTCATTATTCATCATATCAAAACTGAATATCACCGCCTGGCCCCGCATTTACAAACACGCTTCCCGACGTTATGTGTTATTATGTTCGTTATGTGTGATTTTAGTGCATCTACACCGGTTCACGCCTCCCCTCCCCGCTGAACGCCAGCGGTTACTAATGCGTGAATGCACTCACGGGGGTTGAGCGCGGTGAAGTTAGTTTTAGGTTCGATATTCGCCGGACATTTGTTTTCCCTTAATTGTAATATATTTTATTATTATATTACATATTATATTTATAACCGAGAATGCTTTGACGCGTATCCACAGCGCATGATGCAGGGAACGTCTGCCAATTCCACCAACTGCATTAAACGTAGACTATAATTTGTATTATTTAAAATTACTTTTAACATTTAAAAACAGACGTTTTCAAACTTCAAAGCTTGTAGAAGGTTCCTATTGGCAATACTGACTTAGGCTACAGCTTTCCTGGTAGCTTGTGTAAATTAACTTGTCTCAGAAAATGATTCATAAAACCTATAAATATCAGTTGAGCCTGTTTACTTTCTTCACTGACACAGACGAAAATGAAAAGACTATCATTCAAAGTTCAGCTTTAGGAGGGGAAGAATTAGGGCAGAAGGAGACTGAGAGAAAAGGAAAGATGAAGATGAGGAGAGAGCAGGTATTGACAAATAATCTAATGACCAAGTTTTAAGCTATTTCTTATCAAAATTATTATTATTTTTTTTTTTTTTTTTTTTTTTTTGGCCTTCAAAATCCCTAAATTGCACATATGTTGGTCAGAGAAATCCAAATTTTCTCGGGGGAGCATGCCCCCCAACTACCGCACATTTCAGTCAGTGTTGGACTTCCCATTTTTAGGTTTTAATTTACATTGTGAAAAACAAGGTTGTGTTCAATATCGTCGTGTTCAGCAATTTTAACATAGTATCGTCATCATATCAGTGTAGATGTAGATGGACCAAAATAAAAACATTTAAAGAGCATCTTGCAGGTAAAAAATAAATCTAAATGAATATATAACCGTGTATGAAAATACCATATGAAAAGATAATGCAGGATTTAAAATGTTTTAAAATGACATAATGACACCAATTTAGTAGATAAAGTGAGCGTTTCTTTGACTGCTCGTACAAACCGCTTTTTTTTCAACATTGCGTCATTTTACGTCACACGAGGTAAATATGTGCTGTGCTCTGCCGCAGCTCAGTGCAGAGTGGATGGTATTCAGTAAGAGCGGTCGTGAGACAGTGTGTTTTCAGTAGTTTTTGTATTTCAATTTATCATCGTCATGGTAAATTTTTGTGTTTGTGGAGCTTGCAAAAACTCCAGCCTGTCAGGACATCGAGGCCACCGGTTTCCTAACAAGAAAAAGGACGGTGCTATCTTTCGTGCCTGGGTGCGGTTTGTGCAGGTGAAGAGACGGGATTTCTCTTCCGCGTCGGCTTCGGAAAACGCGGTCGTGTGTAGCGTTCACTTCAGATCGGAGAATTATCGTCCCGGCGATATGATGGAGTTCAACCTGGGATACCGAAGTAAGAACCGGGTGAGACTCAGAGCTGGTGCGGTTCCTTCAGTGCACGCATCTTCGGGTTCTCCCGCCGGATGTAGGCGCGAGCACAACATCAACTGGCAAACGCAATGTAAGCGGAACGAAACTGAGCTACTCGTTATTGTGTTTGTGTGGAACGTTTATCAGTTTGGACCAGTGCAGCGCGAGCCTGATCATGCAACACTGTAACTGCGAGATCCAGTAAATAAAGCATTAGAATTCGCCACTGAAGTAATGAAATTGCTGCAAGATCTAGTGAGAAATATTCACATTTCTCCGTTATTATCGGATCGAACAGCACTGACGTGGAAACCAGGAATAAACATTGTGCAATGAATGAATGAACGAACTATCCAGAGTCCACAGATCAGCAACATTCACCATGGCTTTACTGTAGTAACGCTAACTGCAACCATGGAAGTTTGTCATTTTCCACTAAGGCCCAGTATGCATCCACCTCCCTGCAACACTGACTTTCCTCAGCTGTAAACATTGCCTCGCATTTCCCACACAAGCACCTATGGAACAAAAAATGTATCAGGAATAAATATCTCTCTGTCTCTCGATGAGAAACCGCTAAGTTATATCATGTAACGTTAGTCTGGGCGGATATTAATGAGCATGACAAACGCCTGATCAAAGCTTAGTTTCTGTTATTGTAAGTTCCAATATGTACTGTCTAACATTAATCCTGGCCTGTCCCTGCTCTCTTGGCAGCCTAGCAGGCTCATTATTGTATGGCTGTGGTCCGTCAACAATTTCCTCAGCGTCCGAAATGTCATTGCAATCCATATTTCCCTGTTGTTTGAATCGACCGCTCTCCCTCGTGCTACGTCACGCCCGCCACGCCCATTTTCAGATGCGGAAGTAAAATTCTCTCACAAAAACGACTCCAGAAGCCACTGTAGCGTGTTCATAATTTTTTTTTAAAGAAAATCTAGTTCCTACATTATTTTTCTACACATTGACTTGTTGGGTCTTCTAACCTGCAAGTTGCTCTTTAAATAAGTAATGTGATACTTGGTGCCACAGTGACATTCTTGTCCCAAAAAGTATTGCTATACCACGATACACAATATGAAGTCCCACGGTGAGTCATTTTTCCCTGTTCAACCTACATAAAATTTGAGGGTTCCCCCACCTGCCAAATCCCACTTTAACCACTGAATACAGACGTTATACAAGTAACATGTTTGGAATAAAATATTACTGCCTTTAATGCGTTTAATTGATACTTACAAAATCCTAAATAAATATCATAATTTTGTGGTATTTTGTCACACTTATGTCAGTATAGCTGCTCGATTCATCTGTCAATCACTACTGGAGGTGTCACAGCATACGGTGACATGTTCCACGATAATGTCAGTGACGCATGGCACTTTCCACACAGCACAACCTATAGTTTTACATGGCTTGCCGTGTCAAGCCGGTTTCCTCAACGCAAAATGTTCATTTTTCACAGATCTTTGATGTAAATGTTACAAATTCCCCCAAGTTTTTCCATTTTGCATTAATGTGTGTGCATTAAACTTCAAATATCACCGAGCCGGCACCAGTTAAACCAGTTAAATTTAGGTTTAAAAGTCAACATGTAATTTAAGTATTTCATGAGAATAGTAACTATAAAGATACAATAGCAGGTAACTGAATATAAATGTAAGACATTTCTTACAGGATAAAGAAATGAGTAAAACTGAATGTGTCCCTGTAGAACATTCCTCTTATCGATCAGCACTGAGTTTTTTTTTTCTTTATTATCTTTATTTTTAATGTGGAGATTTAAACTCATATAATGTATAACATAGATATATTCACTATATATTTTTCTTAGCATTATGTTGGCATGTTTGTTTGAAAGACCATATTGGGCAGGATGTGGCATAGTGTGTTTAGTCAAGAAATGAAAATTAGGAACATGTATTTAAAATCTAAATTTTAAGTCTTCATTGTGTTTTATGGTGCTTAATTTAGCCCCTTGTTTGGGTCTTAAATATAGACACCTTCTACCTTGTTTTGTTTATTCTCAGGTTAGGTAAAGTCAGTCGAATTCATTCTAAACATTAAGTATATAAATTTCCATACTTACAATCCAGTCGAAAGACTGCTCCGTGGTTCCATGGCAATATTTGGTAACACAGAGACTTGAGGCAGGCGAGCTTCTTAATCTCAATTATATGTAATTTTTTATTAAATACAGGTTAACTAGTTTACATAAACGGTACTAATATATAAAATAAAAATAAAAGTAAATCCAAACCAAATAATTTACAATCTTTCATCTTCATGAGGCGCAATGGCAAGGCATCTAACACCGGAGAGGCCGTCCTTGGTGAAACAGCATCTAACTTTGACATTCTTTACAATACTTCTTATAGTCCACACGCCCTCCGCACAGATTCAGTCCTTTACAGACAATATGTCCAATCCGAAGTCTTGAACTGTCCTCCGTTCTGGAAATCCCCTTGTAACTCCATATATAAAGCTCTTTCCTTTGTTTGCTGCTCTGGACCCTCTGCCTTTCTCCTGCGCCTCATGCTCCTCATCAAACGGGTAATGCTTGCCATTTCTACTTTGCTAAGTTACATGCTTTTCACTACTTAATGTTACTTCTATCTATTGATTAAATGCTTAAACATGAGTACATTATTGTCGTTTCTTGCATGCATTATTACAATAAAAAGATTACAAAAACAAGTTGCAGTGTCTCTCTGAACACAACAGTTCAATAATAAAGACCTTTACAAAACCATCTCCATTGTCTTTCTTAATAAAACAATTTCACAATAAAGGATTTTACCAAACAAGTTGCATTGTCTCTTCTTAATAAACATTTGTTTCAGTGGAAAGTGATGACACTTGTGAGTGCGTTAAGGTGTTTATTTTTTTTTTCTTTGCAATGTGACATCGCCACCTACTGGCCTGGCAGCAGAATACAGCGTTTTTAGTCGTTTTCACTGATCCGTGTGAACGGGCATCGTTTCGATAGCTGTCAAAAGGAAGAACTTTTCCATTTTTAGTACATTGTTGCCGTGTAAACCTTCCCTCCGCTCTGTTGTAAAGATTATTAAATGAGTTCAGCCTATAAAGCAGCTCTGCTGAAACAGCGATGCCGTCGATCAGCTCAGCTCAGCTCTTATTAAAACAGTGTTTTACTGACTTGATCATATAAATTATCCTTGTTTAAAACAGTGTCTTATGAGATATTATCCTGTCCTTTATTTATTAATGAGAGAAAGCAGTGGATGAGGAGCAACAGAGGAAGAGGGACGAAGAGGATGGACAGACTATCACTGTACTCCAGAGATTGGCAGAAAAATAAAGGTGAGGTTTTTAATTTATCAAACGAAAGATAATAAAGCAATGTATAGTTTAAATAAGCAAGTTTATCAACAGGGGAAAATACATTGACAGTATAGAAAACAACAGATTAAAAGTAAACAAGAAAACAAGTGTGTATTTTAATGATATCATATAAATGTACAATTAAAATGAATAATTTTAAATAAAAAAAGGTTTCAGTTTGTCCGTCTGTTGTCTATAATGACGTGTTGTGTGTGTGTTTGGGTGCAGTCCCTCAGTTCTCAGTTCTCCATGTTCCCTTGTTTTCATCATTAAGGGTGCTTTCACATCTGTAGTTCAGTACATTTGGTCCGGACCAAGGGTGAAAAATGATACTTTGTAGCATTTTTCAGGCGTTTTGGTTCCTTTTCACACCAGACTGATCGCTCTGGTCCGAATCAGTTTATGAGTTGATAAAACGAACCAAAATGCAGTCACGTGACTACATCCACATCACTCGTTGACCAGATATGTCTGGCATTTCCATAACTGCACTTCGTTTGGTCAGAATTAACGTGCGGGAAAATCCGGCAGATAACACGCCGCTGTTTACTATGGAGAGACGACTGCGTGGGCTGATTGTATCCTTTGTCATATTTTATTATATAGTTTGTCTACTACACCACTTTAGACAAACAAGATTATTTGAGAATGAAGCGAGGATGCGGCTGTTAATCATTTCTATCAGGCTCCGCACCTCCTCACAACTTAAAGTTTGTCCGCGAGTGCAAACTGTCAACAAACATTTCTCCTCATCCCATAATCACAGCGCAGCTGACTACGGCAACTGGTTTAGTCCAAAAATGCGCAGTTCTTTGGCAGTTGGTTCTGTTCAAGGTCGGATCACGTTCTCACCACAAACGAACCGCTCCAGAGTTCGTTTCAAAACGTACCGAGACCACCTCTTCCAGCAGGTCTCGGTACGCTTGTTTGGTCCGCTTTTGGTGCACACCCGAGTGCGATTGCCGCATTCACACCTGCCCAAACGAACTCTAGTGCGATTCAACCGAACTAAATGAGGCAGGTGTGAAAGCACCCTAAATCCACTCCTCCATCTCCGTCTCCTGCCTTTGCTCCTCGTTTCGTTCATCCATAGACTCCGAAGACATGATTATTGCAATTTATCATAATAGTTTGCAAATTGTGCTTGTTTATTTACAACCTCTACGTTAGGCTTATTTATGTCCTGATATTTATGTGAGATATTGAAAACTGTTCTCATGATAATTGCAAGAATCAATGTCAACAGCATCGTCTGATATCCCTCAGGACTATGTGATAAATACACCTCACAACACCTGAGTTCAGCTGGCAAACTAGTTCGTGAGGCAAGCTAGGCAATAAAACATAACACAAAAAACACGTAAGAGAAACGAGTGTTTGTTAGCAAGTCTGTTAACAGCTCTGATAATCGAAAGCTAGCTAGACATAGTGGAATTATTGGACTGGTCTAATTATCAGCAATGGATGAATGAACAGCATGTAAAAAAATGACATACTACAAGCAAGCGCAACAACATACAACATAGAATGCAAACAAGTTTACAAATAAGAGATTTATTTACTGGCCACTTCATGCGTTTTCTCAGATTGGATAGCTATCAGATTTATCAAAACGATTCCATCTACACCTGGTCACATAAATGTGTTTTTGCGAAGCGGATTTAAATCTGATCTTCAATTCTCGCAGATTTAATGGAGCGCACGTCACCGAAAGCAACAGATATGAACTGCATTTTATTGATCATCAGCTAAAATTTCAAAATCAAAGACTGCAATAAGAGAGAGCAGCAACAGCCCTGGTAAGATCATTTCAGTTCTCTACTTTTAATGATGATGATGATGATGATTGTGTGTTAAGCGTCTGCGACTTACTTTCACTTTGATTTGCGATGGTTTGCACGTTGGCTTGATGAATAGATGCTCAGCTTCTCATCTGCGGTGATGCGTGTTCCAGCGCGTCGTCATATCTGGCAATAACATATAGCCTATAACACGCTCTCACACGGTTTTTGTATTATTATTTATTTTTAGCATTTTTGGGAGGAGTACAATTTACATATGTGGTTTCAACAACCAGATGCATTTACACTTGTCCAGTTTCGTCTGGAATGCGTCACAGACCTCCTGAAGTGGTTTGAGCGATCGGATTCAAATCCCTCTTGAATGCGTTTCGGAGGGCATTTACACCTGGTCTTTTCACGATCGGATAGCTATCCCATCTGAGAAAAGTGGACAGGTGTAAACACAACAGCCCCCATGACAAAAACATACGCACGAAAGCCGAAAACAAACGCTGGTTGGCCTCTCACGTCCATAGACAGTATATAAACGCTCACGTCCGAATTTGAGGACATGTTGGGGGAAGTGACGTATGCTGTAAAGCAGTCAAATTTTGTAGTTCTTTTTGTGCTCTGGTTACTACCCGAACCCCGAAATTACCTAGTGCCAGTAAAAGCGATACAGACCCTATTTAGGAAATGTGTTTACTATAGTCTGTTATTAATTACCGTAGTGGGAGTATGATTTACTCAATTAACTTGTCTGAAAATGCACTAGTGTTTATCTGCAAAAAGGTTCACATACACTAGATTGCAGCCTAGGCTACTGTTAAATATAACGTTAGTCGTTTGTTTTTAAAGTCTACATTAGAGACCTGCGTGGGAAGGATTTCTCCCTTAATAATTCCTAAAAAGCTGACATCTCAGTTCATCGCGATCTCACAAATCTCTGTTATTATAAATGAAACTGGCTGCACAATGAATCTTTCATAATATCTACACTTTGTTTGCTATAATCAGATGATTTGCCAGTATGCAGAATTCAGCACTGAACAAAAAGTCCATTTTGAGCGGTGAGGGGATTTTATCTTAAATGCATCTGATTGGCCACTGCGTTCAAGAAATCAACACATATGTCTGTGATTGGCTACATTGTTCAACACTGCAAACATGTTATAAATAGATAGAGACTCTGGCCTGTAAATAATTTCTAATTTTGTTTTAGTTGTTCTTATTGCTTTTGTGCAACAGATGAATGACAATTTATTTGTTTTTAGATGTTCAATTTATAGATGTTTCTATTTTGCGGGAGTCCTGCGAATCGTTTTATTCTCCCGCGCCCGCACTCGGCCATCAGATCTATGTTACCGCGCCGCACTCTGTTGCGTTGGGTCCCGCGGGAGTGCAGGTCTCTAGTCTACATGTGCATACACAACTTTTAAAAACTGGCAAATGCACTGAAAGCTTCGTTGATAGATTTAAGTTAAAGTTATAAATTAAAGTCCATTTTATCGTCGCCGAATGGGACATAGTTTGTCTCATAGTGAACAAAGCACCTTTCTGTTCGGCCGTAGTTCCCATTCCCATACTTTGGATGATCGTGGTCTGTCATTTTCACCATGAGCGGGAGCAGAAGCCGCCATTACTCGATATTTAAACGTAAATAATTAATGTGACGCGTCGACGCATTTCATGCGTGTCAATGTATTTTCATAGTCGACGTAATCGATGACGTTGACGCATCGTTGCGGCCCTACTTTGTTTACTAGGATACTCATTTTTACATAATTTAGTGTGAATTCGTCCGCACAAGCGCAAGACGTGAAAGACGTTGGTTTGCGGGGCGCGCGATTCAGATGTTTGCGTTCATGAAATTCTTGACCTGCACACATCCTGTAATAATATAGGGAACCACTCGTTATACATAAATCAGATAACAGTTCATGTTTTACTTCACTTACATATACGATTTAGTTTTAATCCAAATAAAACGTGCTGAGTGAACGATCAGCAATCAAGAGCATTCAACAGAAGTTCTCTCTCTCTCGCTCTCTCTCTCCCTCTCTCTCTCGTCAGATAACGTTATTAATAAGCTACATGCCTCGTTTTATTTTCTTTGCCATCAACATCCGACTGAACTGCAAACTTTGCACTGATGTCTGTTTAAAGGGAGGTGCTCGACCAGCTCCTGCGTCTGTGCCGGTGCGCGCTCAATCCACTGCGCGTTTTCCTTCAGCTCGCGCACCACAGCTGTGTGTTACTGTACACTCGCTGCCTGGTAGGCCTATCGGTTGTTGGTATCTGAGCATTTTTACAAGTGCGA
The DNA here is from genome assembly GCA_022828995.1 of Vimba vimba. Classification (NCBI taxonomy): domain Eukaryota; kingdom Metazoa; phylum Chordata; class Actinopteri; order Cypriniformes; family Leuciscidae; genus Vimba; species Vimba vimba. The sequence continues at coordinate 44,322,809 of CM040821.1, forward strand.
GTACATGAGCTTGGTATTGGTGCATCCCTATTTTTAGTAATTCAAGCACTTTTCAATTACCTCTACTTGTTTTCATGGGTTTTCCAGGACTTAAATTTCAAAAAGTCAAATTCAAGGACTTTAATTACTTTAAGCACCTTGTACGAACCCTGTGTTTGCTGCTTAAGCAGGTGAAGAAGTGCTCTACATCACCAGAAGGGCATCTGCCTCATCACCAGTGTTGTAGTCGAGTCACCAACTGTCGAGTCCGAGTCGAGTCTCGAGTCCCAGTGTTCGAGTCCAAGTCCAAGTCCGACTCACCAAAGAAGAGTCCGAGTCGAGTCCAAGTCAAGTCACCATTACCTGAGTTCGAGTCCGAGTCGAGTCTCGAGTCCCGTGTTCGAGTCCGAGTCGAGTCTCGAGCCCCCAGTGCCTACATGTCTCCACTCTGGCACCTTTAAAGAGCTGATCAAATTTATAAAAGAGGGTCTACATTAAACAAAAATTACACCACAGTCACGATTGCAAAGAGAGTTTATTTACTGATTTAACATATACACTTTGCAACACGCTTTACAACTTTACGATGCCATCAAAAGCATGTATTTCATGTATCTCACATATTGAGAGACCCCTAGCGTAGAAAATTTACAAATTGCATCTTTAATCATGCTGCATTTTCATGTTGCATTTTAAAAGCATCAGATTTGAAAGCATGGTACTACTCAACCTTGCACGGTGAGGCCTCATCAAAATGCCTCCATGGCTAAATACCCTTTCAATGGGTGCACTGGTGGCAGGAATACAGAATACCTGTGTGGCAAGCTGATAGAGTGCAGGGAACTTGGCTTTGTGTTGCTGCCAAAACCCAAAGCATGGGACTGAGTCCTGCTCGGCGATCAAGTCAAGATATGCAGTCAACTGAGCATGGACAGATGGCTTGTTGTTAGTGGAGGAGGGAGTCTTCCGATAGTGTGAGAACATTTTCAGCTTCTTCTGAGGGGTCTCAGGAGGAGATGCTGGAGCATCACCTACCCCTGGCCCAGTTGCAGCGGCTGATGATGATGTTGACTGTTGTTTCTCGCCTTCTGCTTTGATATACTCTGAAACAAGAGGTGGCAGGAAAGATATGTTATAAATATGTTATTAAATGGGCTTACATATTGAATGTGGACGTAAAACTCATAGAGGTAAACATGGAAAAACATTTCTCACCTTTTATTTGACTCTTTAGTTCCCCTTTAATGCTATTGTCCAGCTGCACATCATGTTCTAGCCACTGGAAACCAAACCAGATGCTACAAAGTAGGCAATGGTGAAAGGAAATTTGGTGGGACCTCTTCCTTCATCTGGCTCACATCCCGGCATCATCACTGCACTGAAGATCTCTGTGAACCTTTTATTTTTTATTTTTTTTTTATTCTTTATTTTCAAAAAGTGGAGCATAACAAAATGTTACAATAAGACATGTCCAAACATTATCCACTTTTCTTTTCGTTTTTTTTTTTGTACAAAAAAGTAAAACAAACTGAACAATTAGGGAGAGATAAACAACATGCACATATCCGACACCAAGTATGAAAGGGGGATAAAAAAAAGAAGAAAAAAAAAGAAAAAAAGGTGTAAATAAAAAGAGGATTATTTTCTATATTCTAACCTCTACAAAATCTGGTCGTAAGGGTTGAATGTATCTAACCCATTTGCTCCATAATTTAACAAAAGTGCTCCTTTTAAGGCGAATTGAAAATGTTATGGATTCCATTACATAAATCTCATTCACTATGTTTATCCACTCAGTCATCGCGGGGGGCTCGGGAAGGAGCCAGCATCTTGTAATTGCCTTTTTGGCTGCTACTGTCAAAATAGTATACAGGTATTTATCTTCATGTCTATGCATATTGTCCAAATTTCCCAAAAAGAAAGTAGAAAACTGTAATGGTATGTTGTTAACCTTAAATATACTAATTAAAGCTTTTTGAAATTCAAACCAAAAGAGTTTAATCTTTGGACATTCCCAAAATATATGCCAATGCCCTGCATCCCGAGCCCCACACAACCTCCAACAGCAGGCCGTGCCTGTGCCAAAGTGTACCTTTTGCCTTGGTGTTAGGAAAAAGCGCACTAAACATTTCCAGCTAAACTCTCGCCATTTATGGGAATTCGTACATTTCCAAGAGGATTCGCATACTTCATACCATTCTTCATTAGTTATTGAGAAATGTCCTTCATTTTCCCATTTTTCTTTGATGTAGTCCGTAGAGTGAGACCTCTTTGTCAGAAACCCTTTATAGAACTTGCCGATAGCACCTTTAACTATAGTGTTTTTAAAAGCCTTCAGAAAAATTGTCAAAATTGGGTCATCTATCTCAGTTTTGGAGATAATATTCTGCTGGAAATAGTTCCGCAATTGGAGATATCTAAAAAAATCTAAATTGTTAAGCTTAAAATCACTCTTAAGACTGTCAAAATCTTTCATATTCCCATTATGAGTGAGTGAATAAAAGGTCGTCACTAGAGTTCTCAACGGGCCCGAAAATTACAACCCGACCCGACCCGGCCCGTGGCTTTTAAAGCCCGGACCCGATGTAACCCGACACATCAACGTGAATTATCTGCCCGAACCCGGCCCGCGGCCCGACGCCGCGTCGGATTTTTTTTTCCTCATACACGTATTATCATGACCAGCAGACGGGAATTCAAATCAACCTTTAATGTTCACGCCTTTTAACAATACAAACAACTGAAACAATAAACTTATATATAAAATATATAAATAGGCTGTAGCAGCGGTGTATTCACCTGTGGCAAGTTTACTTTTCACCAACTTCATCTTCTTCTCTCAAGGCTAAAGGCGTGTGCGTGCATCAGATCCGCCCCCGCCCTTCTCCATGATGCACGTTGCACGCTGTAGCCAGACTTTCTTTATGGTGAACAGCTGCGATGATTAATATGTTTTTTTTTTTTTTCACTGAGCGGAAAAGATAAGCCCGAGGTCCGACCCGAGTCATTTGATTATATTTTTGACCCGAACCCGGCCCGAACCCGCGGGTCCCGTCGGGTTTGTCGGGCCGACCCGACCCGTTGAGAACTCTAGTCGTCACACCCTTTGAAATCCAATATGTGAATGTGCTGTCTATCTGGTTGGGGCTGAACCCAGGGTCAAATGCACACCACTGCAATATCTGTATTTTATCATCCAAATTATATTCTCCCTTGACTTTACGCCATATTTTCAATTGTGTATTAATCCAAGGGTTTTGAATCATTTTGATATGTTTATCCAAATTTGTATAAACTAGGACCGCATAGATTGGCGGATCCTTCATTATTGAGAGTTCAATGTCTTTCCATCTAGCATGAAATTTTGATGAGCACATATAAATGAGTGGCTTGATCTGAGCTGCATAAAAATATCCTTTGAAATACGGTAAGGCGATGCCTCCCATTTCTTTTGGAAGCTGTAATGTTTTATATTTGACCCTGGGTCTTTTACCCTGCCAAATAAATCTAGAAATGATTTTATCAATTTCTGAGAATTCTTTCTGGGAAATTTCCACTGGAAGAGCCTGAAACAAAAACAGATAACGTGGAAGCACATTCATTTTGACACTATCGATTCTTTGGCACAAGGTAAGAAATGAGATTGTATTCCATCTTGTAATATCCGCCTTAATTTTAGTTAATAAGGGGCCATAATTAATTTCTCCCAATAAAGAAATGTCCTTTGGTAGAGAAATACCCAAGTACTTCAGTGATTGTTGGTCCCATTTAAGAGTAAAAGTTTCACAAAGCTGTTTAGGAGGTGAGTAATTAAATGTTAAGAGTTGGGTCTTTTGTATGTTTAATTTATAGCCCGAGTATCGACCAAATTTCTGCAAAATGTTCATCAACTCAGGAAACGTGACAGTTGGCTCCGAAATATATACCAAGACATCGTCTGCGTACAAAGCAACTTTATGGACTTCCCCATTTATAGAAATGCCTTTAATACTTGAAGTTTGTCTCAACCATTGCGCAAGTGGTTCAATATATAAAGCGAAAAGGAGTGGTGAAATAGGACAACCCTGCCTAGAACCACGCTGTAGTATAATAGATTCTGACAGGTGTCCATTAATATTTAATAACAAAGAAAATGACAAAAAAAATATCTTCGCCCCTGTCTGCTATTCTTTTTTATTTTATATTTTGTTACCTAAGGCTTTGTTTTTAAAATATGGACATTAGTTTGGCTGTAATGCTCAGTCACAAAATAGTAAAACCAACATTAAAAAAAGAATCGTGATAAAATCGTGAATCGTGATTTTTCTGAAAAAAATCGTGATATTATATTTTTGCCATATCGCCCACCCCTAGAGTTGAGCACTGAAAATACATAAAATGTAAATATTTCAACATGTGAATGTGTCTCTTATTATCTCTTTTAAAAAGCCAATTTTCTATTTGTCATTGGTTTGGTAGTATAAATGGTGTATTCCTAGTGAGTTTTTAAGGGTTATTTTTTTATTCATTTATATTGCATCTGGTAGTCTACCTGTTACATTAATAGGGTTAGCCTACAAGTTTATCAGTCCAGTAGATTACATGAATAGGGTGGTGGTGACTGCAGCAGCAGAGGTGGCCTGGCAGTGGAGTCAAATTCCCGGCCTGAATTATTGTCCCAGTCTGCCACTGGAGTCTAGAATATTGCAATATCATTGTTTAGTGCAGAAGATGCGCTTTTAACGTACATGTTGCCACATACTGTCACAATAAAAGATAATTACGCATATAACACTATATTTGTATTATATTACACAAAAACTAGTTAACGCTGCTGTGAGGGCGTTTCAAATAGCGCGGCTGTGACAAAGTTGACAACTTCCTCTCTTCCGACTGCCATTATCTATTTTCTTACTCTTTTGGAAAGTTGTGAAAACGCTGTTGTGGCGGTTTTCTTTTGCTATTTGAGCAAATTGGAACACAAAAAATATATTTAATGTAGTCTTTCATTCACTACTATAGAAGTTAACCCAACTATGATGTGAAAACTACAGAAATGTGAACAGGGTCAATAGGATGTGTCACATCACGTGATTTACTTGCCAAAAACTGTGATAGGCAATTTGGTAGTCATATTTGTATTTTATGTCTATGGTCCTAGGGATAGTTCACCCAAAAATGAAAATTAGCCCATGATTTACTCACCCTAACGTCATCCTAGGTGTATATGACTTTCTTCTTTCAGAAGAATACAATCAGAGTTATATTAAAAAGTGTCCTGGCTCATCCAAGCTTTATAATGACAGTCAGTGGTTATATTTTTCATCAAAGTGCCTCTATCCATCATAAAAGTGCGTCTAAACATCATAAAAGTGCATCTATCCATGATAAAAGTGCATCTATCCATGATAAAAGTGCATCTATCCATCATAAAAGTGCGTCTAACCATCATAAAAGTGCGTCTATTCATCATAAAAGTGCCTCTATCCATCATAAAAGTGCGTCTAACCATCATAAAAGTGCATCTATCCATCATAAAAGTGCATCTATCCATGATAAAAGTGCATCTATCCATCATAAAAGTGCATCTAACCATCGTAAAAGTGCATCTATCCATGATAAAAGTGCATCTATCCATCATAAAAGTGCATCTATCCATCATAAAAGTGCATCTAACCATCGTAAAAGTGCATCTATCCATGATAAAAGTGCATCTATCCATCATAAAAGTGCCTCTATCCATCATAAAAGTGCGTCTAACCATCATAAAAGTGCATCTATCCATCATAAAAGTGCATCTATCCATCATAAAAGTGCATCTATCCATGATAAAAGTGCATCTATCCATGATAAAAGTGCATCTATCCATCATAAAAGTGCATCTATCCATCATAAAAGTGCATCTATCCATGATAAAAGTGCATCTATCCATCATAAAAGTGCATCTAACCATCGTAAAAGTGCATCTATCCATGATAAAAGTGCATCTATCCATCATAAAAGTGCATCTATCCATCATAAAAGTGCATCTAACCATCATAAAAGTGCATCTATCCATGATAAAAGTGCATCTATCCATCATAAAAGTGCGTCTAACCATCATAAAAGTGCATCTATCCATCGTAAAAGTGCATCTATCCATGATAAAAGTGCATCTATCCATCATAAAAGTGCATCTAACCATCGTAAAAGTGCATCTATCCATGATAAAAGTGCATCTATCCATCATAAAAGTGCATCTATCCATGATAAAAGTGCATCTATCCATGATAAAAGTGCATCTATCCATCGTAAAAGTGCATCTATCCATGATAAAAGTGCATCTATCCATGATAAAAGTGCATCTATCCATCATAAAAGTGCATCTATCCATCATAAAAGTGCATCTATCCATGATAAAAGTGCATCTATCCATCATAAAAGTGCATCTATCCATCATAAAAGTGCATCTATCCATCATAAAAGTGCGTCTAACCATCATAAAAGTGCATCTATCCATCGTAAAAGTGCATCTATCCATGATAAAAGTGCATCTATCCATCATAAAAGTGCATCTAACCATCGTAAAAGTGCATCTATCCATGATAAAAGTGCATCTAACCATCATAAAAGTGCATCTATCCATGATAAAAGTGCCTCTATCCATCATAAAAGTGCATCTATTCATCATAAAAGTGTGTCTGTCCATCATAAAAGTGCATCTATCCATCATAAAAGTGCATCTGTCCATGATAAAAGTGCATCTATCCATCATAAAAGTCATAATGTCGTAAATCAAAGATGTCAATAGATAGTAGGGATGTCAACGATTAATCGACGATCGATTAATTGTCGATAATACATTTAATCGATACAACTTATCGATCATCGATTAAGCAGGTCTTCATGCGCGTACGCGCTGCTCAACCGCGAAACATGTAAAGCGAGCGCGCTGGAGTTATGTTTGGGACCATTTTACACCATCATCATGACTATAAGTTTGCGTGTGCATTCGCAGCCTTTTGTTTTGTGCAAATGTAAGTTGTAATACTGTTTATTTTGTGTAGGCCTATCTATATCTGATTTATCTCACATTGGATGCATTTGGTTAAGAATTAACTCTGTAGTAAAGCGTCAGCTTCAGCAAGCGCAGCTCAAACGGCAGTGCACGACTAATAATGACTATTGGGACTGTAATATTACATAACATTATAAAGAGAACAATATTGTAATAAAACATTGTGAATTATTTGGGTTTAGTTGCCGTGTCGCGTTGCTCCAGGAAGAGCGCGTCCACAACATGAGTAGTTCTGAATGAATGGCACGTAACTTAGTTCAAGTTCACTTGAGCATGAATTTGCGTCATTTTGTGCAGATATAATTTGTAATATTATGTTTATTTTGAATATATCTGATTAATCTCATATAGGATGCGTTTCTTTTAGATAAATAACGTGCTAGCTCAGTGCTCCAGTTTAACGGTAGCAGATTCATTCAGCGCGTGCAGTTGTTCCAGGAAGAGCGCGTCCACAACAGTCACACATTCTAAGCGCATATGACGGCGTTGGTGACACGTTGTATTAGTAATTATATTTGATTATTAAATAATTAATTTAATTATCAATCACATCGAAACATTTTACAATCCTATTAGCCCTTTATTTATATTTAAAACCATTCTCATTGATTTGGTGAGGAACATAGTGTTCTGGGGCCGTATTCACAAAGCATTTTATCTTACCACTAGGAGTACTCCTAAATCGCACTAAAAGATTTTAGCTAGGAGTTTTCTCTTAAAAGTTATTCACAACGCCTTTCAGACCTACTCTTAGTAAAGAAAAATGACAACTCCTAAACTAAGAGTGAGTCTTCGTTGCTATGGATGACGTCATTACTCATGCACGAGCTTGACTGAAGTGACCACCTTGATTGGCTGATGATTGTAACGCGGGAATGATTCCAAACACCTCCCCTACGATGATGAGTGACAGGTGACAGGTCTGAGAATGCGTGCGCTACACAAGTAGTGCGAAGGACGGAAGATGATGAATAACTGAATAAATAGCCTAAATGAATAAAGAGTAAGGCAAAACAAATAGCCTAGTAGCCTAATGAAAAATATGGATTGATGCAATATCTTTGCAACATTATTGAATTAATCTGTCACTATATGCCTCTGCCTACGTTTGCAAAGAGAAGAACATTTTAATTTGATTCACAATGAAACGTTACAATTTTTACATGCAATGAGTAGCCTAGTTGTGGTTGTTGTTGGTGGCGTTATTGCCCTAGTTATGCCTACAATGCAAAATTGTTCCCTCGCGATTGGAAGCTCCTGTAGCCGCCGCATACGCATTTCAAAACATCGCAACGTGAAATGCCACAAAAAGCGGTTTGTGAACAGGTCTTAGTGAGTTAGGAGTCCTCTCGACTTCTTTTAAGCTGTCCCAGGCTTAGGTGCTACTTTTAGGGCTAAAATGCTTCGTGAATTACTCTTAGTCAAAAAAATTAGGAGTCCTAAAGTTACGAGTGACACGCCCATTATTTTTAGGAGTTGCTCCTAAATTCGACAGTTAGGAGCTACTTTTAGCCTTAAAATTCTTTGTGAATACGGCCCCCGAGCAGCATTTGCAGACCCTGTCATGCTGTTGGCCATACGCCACTGCTGTAGACGCATATCGCAGTATTAAGGCTAACGATTAATCGATTAATTGATCGTTAATTTAAGGGTCAATATCACTATAAAGTGCCTTTGGTGTCCTCATCAGAATCGCTCAGTCATCATGAACATAATGCAAAATAATGAAATTCTGAGGTTGTATTATAAATGGCCAAACACTTACACACATACAAGAACAATGATACGTCTCTTGAAATGTGTTTTTCTGATTTTATACCATTTGCTTTGATTGGATGTGTGCGATTTTGGCATGTCCCACACGCTGCTCAGCTAACTTCAGTGGGTGTAAAAAGTGGTTAAATTACATAAAATTAAAATACTTTTTTAATGTACTTATTGTCCTCAGCAAGCTATTTAATAAAACAAGTCATTTTGATTATTTATATTTTATGTTCATAATAATGAACACACACACACACACGTAGGTACACACACACACACACACACACACACACACGTACGTACGTACGTACGTACACACACACACACACACACGTAGGTACACACACACACGTACGTACGTACGTACGTACGTACACACACACACAGGTACGTACACTCACACACGTACGTACACTCACACATGTATGTACACTCACACACACACACGTACGTACGTACACACACACACACACACACACACACACGTAGGTACACACACACACACACACACACACAAACGTACGTACGTACGTACGTACACACACACACACACACACAGGTAAGTACACTCACACATGTATGTACACTCACACACACACACACACGTACGTACGTACATACGTACGTACACACACACACACACACACACACACGTAGGTACACACACACACACGTACGTACACACACACACACACGTACGTATGTACACACACACACACAGGTACGTACACACACACACACACACACGTACGTACGTACACACACACACACACACACACACACACACACACACAGGTACGTACACACACACACACACACACGTAGGTACACACACACACACGTACGTAGGTACACACACACACACACACACACACACACACGTACGTATGTACACACACACACACACAGGTACGTACACACACGTACGTACACACACACGTACGTACACACACACACACACACACACACAGAGGTACGTACACACACACACACACACACACACAGGTACGTACACACACACACACACACACGTACGTACGTACGTACATACGTACGTACACACACACACACACGTAGGTACACACACACACACTCACACACACACACGTACGTACACACACACACACGTAGGTACACACACACACACGTACGTACGTACATACGTACGTACACACACACACACACACACACACACACACGTAGGTACACACACACACACACACACGTACGTACGTACACACACACTCACACACAGGTACGTACACACACACACACACACGTACGTACACACACAGACACACGTACGTACACACACACTCACACACAGGTACGTACACACACACACGTACGTACATACGTACGTACACACACACACACACGTAGGTACACACACACACACACAAACGTACGTACGTACACACACACACACACACAGGTACGTACACACACACACACACACACAGGTACGTACACTCACACATGTATGTACACACACACACGTACGTACATACGTACACACACACACACACACGTAGGTACACACACACACACACACACGTATGTACGTACGTACGTACGTACACACACACACACACACACAGGTACGTACACACACACACACACACACACAGGTACGTACACACACACACACACACACACACACACACACACACACACAGGTACGTACACACACACACACACACACACACACACACAGGTACGTACACTCACACATGTACGTACACACACACACGTACGTACATACGTACGTACACACACGTAGGTACACACACACACACACACGTATGTACGTACACACACACACACACACAGGTACGTACACACACACAGGTACGTACACTCACACATGTATGTACACTCACACACGTACGTACATACGTACGTACACACACACACACGTAGGTACACACACACACACACACACACGTATGTACGTACGTACGTACACACACAAACACACACACACGTACGTACATACGTACGTACACACACACACACGTAGGTACACACACACACACACACACGTATGTACGTACGTACGTACACACACACACACACACAGGTACGTACACACACACACACACAGGTACGTACACTCACACATGTATGTACACTCACACACGTACGTACATACGTACGTACACACACACACACACGTAGGTACACACACACACACACACACACGTATGTACGTACGTACGTACACACACAAACACACACACAAACACACACACACACACACACACGTACACACACACACACACACAGGTATGTACACTCACACACACACACACACACACACACACACACACACACACACGCATCCTTGTTTTTGTTACTTTGTGAGACCCCATGACTGGGACGTCACTTGTGGGGTCCACCCTTTCTAGAAGAGGTACACTTCTTAAAAAAATCAGGCAAGATCAGAACACATTCATAAACACAGATCTCACTTGATAATCTCAAATTTAAGAACTTTTGCACAAGACCTGACTGGGCTGTCACATGTGGGGTCCCAAACTGGTTTTCCTTCCTTGTGGGTCCACCTACACACACTTCGAGTTTTACATACTTTGTGAGGCCATGCCTAACTATTCAGTAGTTGTGGGGCCCTTTGCACATTGTCTTTCAGTTGAATAAAAATCTATATCCTTTACTTCACAGTGAAAAAACAAGTCGGACAAAAACAAAAACAAGTCAGTTGACAACTGTTTTAGACATACAGTCTTCATTCTGCCTGCTGTTTGTGGCACAATCACTTTTGATTGGTTTGTCTTTTACCAACCAACACCAATAAACCACAATTGTCTCAGTTACAAACTAACCTTGCCCTGTGAAATATTGAAAATCTGTCTGAGAGAAACAGTCGTGTGGGGAGTCATCTATTTTTAATCAAATGGCACAACACAATTTAATGAATCATCAGTAATTTAACAGTACCACTTATCTTATTTTTAGTACTTTGCAGGACTGTGAAATCACAAGCAAGATCAGTATGTGTAGTTAACAATAATGTATTACATTCCATGTTAAGACAATTAAACAAACACGTTTTTCATGAGATAATACATTAGACAAATGTTTCGGGGACCCTAAGCGAGAACATTTAACATTCACTAATATCTGACCATTTATAATATACACTGAATGAAAATATAAACGCAACACTTTTGCATTAATGCAAAAGAATTAATGAATTAATGTTTCAGCATCGGCTAAAGTGAGAGAAGATCGTAGACGAGCAATATTACGAAGATGGAAAAAAGAGTTTTTAACAATAGAAGAAATATGAGAGCCAAAAGATAGAGTTGGATCGAATAAGACACCAAGGTTACGAATTGACGATGAAGGCTTAACGTGAATACCATCAATATCAAAGGACTGGTCCATCCTTTTGACTGAGGCAGTTGAACCAATCACTAATATCTCGGTTTTCTAATCGTTTAATTTGAGGAAATTCATATACACAAAAGGCCTATTTCTCCCAAATATTGTTCACAAATCTGTCTAAATCTGTGTTAGTGAGCACTTCTCCTGTGCCGAGATAATCCATCCACCTCACAGGTGTGGCATATAAAGATGCTGATTAGACAGCATGATTATTGCACAGGTGTGCATTAGGCTGTCCACAATAAAAGGCCACTCTAAAATGTGCAGTTTCATCACACAGCACAATGCCACAGATGTGATGAAACTGACAACTCCCATGCAGTGATTTAAAGCCACAACTGGTGGCTTTAAATCACTGCATGGGAGTTGTCAGTTTCGCTCCCTGTAAACTTTCGACATCTGTGGCATTGTGCTGTGTGATGAAACTGCACATTTTAGAGTGGCCTTTTATTGTGGACAGCCTAAGACACACCTGTGCAATAATCATGCTGTCTAATCGGCATCTTTATATGCCACACCTGTGAGGTGGATGGATTATCTCGGCACAGGAGAAGTGCTCACGAACACAGGTTTAGACAGATTTGTGAACAATATTTGAGAGAAATAGACCTTTTGTGTACATATAAAAAGTTGTAGATCTTTGAATTCAGCTCATGATAAATGGGGGCAAAAACAAGTGTTGTGTTCATATTTTTGTTCAAAGATCTAAGACTTTTTATATATACACAAAAGGCCTATTTCTCCCAAATATTGTTCACAAATCTGATTAAATCTGTGTTAGTGAGCACTTCTCCTGTGCCGAGATAATCCATCCACCTCACAGGTGTGGCATATAAAGATGCTGATTAGACAGCATGATTATTGCACAGGTGTGTCTTAGGCTGTCCACAATAAAAGGCCACTCTAAAATGTGCAGTTTCATCACACAGCACAATGCCACAGATGTGATGAAACTGACAACTCCCATGCAGTGATTTAAAGCCACAACTGGTGGATTCAGCTCCATGGCCAGCTTCGCAGCCTACTGAATTGTTTGTGATTCCTTAGGCGGCCATGGAGCTGAATCCACCTGTTGTGGCTTTAAATCACTGCATGGGAGTTGTCAGTTTCGCTCCCTGTAAACTTTCGACATCTGTAGGATTGTGCTGTGTGATGAAACTGCACATTTTAGAGTGGCCTTTTATTGTGGACAGCCTAAGGCACACCTGTGCAATAATCATGCTGTCTAATCAGCATCTTTATATGCCACACCTGTGAGGTGGATGGATTATCTCGGCACAGGAGAAGTGCTCACGAACACAGGTTTAGACAGATTTGGGAGAAACAGGCCTTTTGTTTACATATAAAAAGTTGTAGATCTTTGAGTTCAGTTTATGATAAATGGGGGCAAAAACACAAGTGTTGCGTTCATATTTTTGTTCAGTGTAGTTATTTTCAACACTGCTTTCTGTGAATTATACCTGCAGCTCAGAAGCATTGTATAAAATTGTATCTGCATTGGGATTTCCTTGTGACACCTTCTTACTCCCAAGTGCTCACTGACCTCTTACAGACTAAACTCATTACAATGTAACACTGTCGCTCATAAGCTAATAACGCCATAAATGGACAGGAAAACACTCGTCTATAACTGTAGACGGTAAAAGAACAAGCTGGAATCTGAAGAATTAGTTGACTGAAGAATCAACAACAACTGACAACTACTATAGATTTCAATCCACAATGACCTGATATGCTAAATCACAACTCATTGACGTGATATCCTAATCCACAACTGAATGTTCTGAAATCCTAAACTACGACTCAATGGCCTGATATCCTAAATCATGACTCAATGATCTGATATAGCCTTTGATCATACAAAACTGGAATAAATGAAGTGCATCATGTATTTTGGAACTACATCAAACTTTAACCTCTCCCAAATATTAATAAGAGCATAAGTGTTGCATAAGATAATATATTTGGTAAAATGCACTCCTACTATAAAACTGACCCTGTCTCTCTGAATCTTTTACCTTTGAACTAAAAAAGTCTGATTTCAAAACCAACATTTTTCCCAGATGTTGAAAGCATTCACTATGGGAAAACATTTAAAATTCCCTAAAATCTGACCGTTTTACATTTAGCCATGTACAACTTTATACTTTGGGAGTACTTTACACTTGCAGATCAGGAGCATAGCTCAAATTTTTCTTTGCAGGGCAGATATCCGGTTTTTGATGTAAAATTTAATAGCCAGCCATTCCCTCCGTTTTAGGGCTTCAGGCTCAGATTTGAGGCACAAATCGCAGGCAGCCTTTCCTGGAACACGACAGGATTCAATGAAGTGCATCATGTGTTTTTCGACCGCATCAACCTCCACCTTCTGCCAATTCTTTTTCTTGACTGGTTTGCGACCTAAATGAGAATGAAATTACTGAACTTAATAGCAGAACAAATTTATAAGTTTTGCTAGCATTCTCACAACCCAATAACCAAACCCATAAATAAATCACCTGCCAAAACAGTTCCTTTAAATTAAACTGAGTTCTTCACTACAAATACTGTTAGAGAACAGCAGCACTGTTTCAGTTAATCAGATCATTCACACAAGTCACTCACCATTTCTTTGAGATAATTGGATAGCTTGAGAGTTTTTCTTTGTCTCATTTCGCATCTGACTGCCTGAAGCAAATGGTGACTTGGCTGTGTCCTCAACACAGTCCTTGTTCCTTGGATGCTGACTTTCATTTTGAGATGTCACACTGCACAAGGGTGGCTTCACCACACAATCTGTTAAATTAAAAAGAACAAATATTGCACGTGAGCTAGGGTGTAATGACGCACATATTCGTATTGAACCATTCGGTACAAGGCTTTCGGTTCGGTTTTCGGTACGCATTGGACCATTTTTCCTGCCAACCAAAATTTCGTTATTTCAAATGTAGGCGCGTTGCCTGGCATACATGTAAGAGACGCCGGCGCGACCACAACATTGCCCAACATCAAATGGCTAACGTAATGCAAGCGGAACGAAACTGCTCGTTATTGTGTGGTTGACGGACCGTTTATCAGTTTTAACCAAAGCAGTGCAAGCCGATCTTGATCAAGCAACACTGTTACTACACAGCGATAGTAAGAGATCCAGTAAAGAAAGCATTTTAATTCGCCACAGAAGTCATAACATCGCCGTTTACCTTCAGAATCAGGAGTCAGAAGTACCGTACTGTACTGTCCTCGCTTATGACATCAGTCAGACGTCGGCCGCGGGAGTGGAAGGGGGATCGAGTGAGAATCTTTATTGGTGTCGATTTTCAGTCTCTTTTTAATGATAGGCCTTACGCATCTGTCAATCATCCCTGCTTGCTATTTGGGGAATGAACCCAGCGCTTTGATTGGTCGAACTCTTCTTTTGTTGTAGCTTGATTTGAGGAATGCACGTGCACAGAGGCGTCACCAGGTTTTTGCGTAGTTTAGAGTGACAAATCGTACCAGCGTACTTTGAAGTCAAAATGCGTATCCGCTACGCAAGATGCGTACAGGTCGGCAGGTATGCTAATAGCCTGCATGCAGCACATCGCCACAATATAAAGTTAAGGCAACTAAACAACCAAGAGAAATATGTCAACCTCAAAAATGTAACATTGGATCCATACATCCGCATCGGGGAATAACATTATAATCTCAAGTTTTTTCAAGTAGTGCAATTCAACAGGCTTTTTAATTTCAAAAACATTTGACATTCTTTTACTTCCATATTGGTGAAACCAATTGTTTTTGTGTGCAGATCTCAGAGCCTAGGCTGCCTACAGAGAGGCGTTTTTTTTGACGACCTGCTTATGGGGCGGGCAGCTAGCGGATCGTTAGGAAAGATTAGATGAATGTGATAATTTATGTTATGTTTGGGCCTGAAATCACTGATACAACCTTTAAATCATGGGACTGACCAGTTTTCCAACTCTGTTATTTTTTTTTTTTTACGTATCCAAACTGTTGCCTTTTTACTTTATTTGAATGTTGCAAGGCAGAATGTGTAAATAAAGTTGGAACAAAACAAAAACATGTTTTTGATTTCAGGCTGTAAGACAAAAACTAACTATTTCAAAGGGATATGATGATTTTCTATAGGCAATGTACATTATTTTACTGTGTCACTTAAGATAATGATGACACTACTGAATCCACAAGTAGTACACTGTGGCTACTGTCTAATGTTTACATGTACATACTTTTACTTATATACAGTGGGGAGAACAAGTATTTGATATACTGCCGATTTTACAGGTTTTCCTACTTACAAAGCATGTAGAGGTCTGTCATTTTTATCCTAGGTTTTTAAATAATTAATTTGCATTTTATTGCATGACATAAGTATTTGATCACCTACCAACCAGTAAGAATTCCTGCACAAGGCTGGGATGGGCAACAGGACAATAGGCAAGCAGCTTGGTGAGAAGGCAACAACTGTTGGCGCAATTATTAGAAGATGGAAGAAGTTCAAGATGACGGTCAATCTCCCTCGGTCTGGGGAACCATGCAAGATCTCACCTTGTGGGGCCTCAATGATCATGAGGAAGGTGAGGGATCTGCCCAGAACTACATGGCAGGACCTGGTCAATGACCTGAAGAGAGAGCTGGGACCACAGTCTCAAAGAAAACCATTAGTAACACACTACGCCGTCATGGATTAAAATCCTGCAGCGCAAGCAAGGTCCCCCTGCTCAAGCCAGCGCATGTCCAGGCCCGTCTGAAGCTTGCCAATGACCATCTGGATGATCCAGAGGAGAAATGGGAGAAGGTCATGTGGTCTGATGAGACAAAAATAGAGCTTTTTGGTCTAAACTCCACTCGCCGTGTTTTAGAAGAAGGACGAGTACAACCCCAAGAAACCCATCCCAACCGTGAAGCATGGAGGTGGAAACATCATTCTTTGGGGATGCTCTTCTGCAAAGGGGAAAGGACGACTGCACCGTAGTGAGGGGAGGGTGGATGGGGCCATGTATCGTGAGATCTTGGCCAACAACCTCCTTCCCTCAGTAAGAGCATTGAAGATGGGTCATGGCTGGGTCTTCCAGCAGGACAGCGACCCGAAACACACAGCCAGGGCAACTGAGGAGTGGCTCCGCAAGAAGCATCTCAAGCTCCTGGAGTGGCCTAGCCCGTCTCCAGACCTGAACCCAATA
Source organism: Vimba vimba (assembly GCA_022828995.1). Lineage (NCBI taxonomy): Eukaryota > Metazoa > Chordata > Actinopteri > Cypriniformes > Leuciscidae > Vimba > Vimba vimba. The sequence goes on from CM040821.1 coordinate 44,340,164, forward strand.
GAACATCTCTGGAGGAGCTGGAAGCCCGTATTGCCCAGCGACAGCCCCAAAACCTGCAGGATCTGGAGAAGGTGTGTGTGGAGGAGTGGGCCAGAATCCCTGCAGTGTGTGCAAACCTGGTCAAGAACTACAGGAAACACATGATCTCTGTAATTGCAAACAAAGGTTTCTGTACCAAATATTAAGTTCTGCTTTTCTGATGTATCAAATACTTATGTCATGCAATAAAATGCAAACTAATTACTTAAAAATCATACAATGTGATTTTCTGGATTTTGTTTTAGATTAATTTCACTCACAGTTAAAAAGTACTACCTATGATAAAAATTACAGACTTTTACATGCTTTATAAGTGGGAAAACCTGCAAAAACCTGCAATCAAATACTTGTTCTCCCCACTGTATATATTTATATATTATGCTTAATACTCTGGCCACCTTCTTATAATATGGTAATTGATAGAGATGGTGCCCATTTTCTTTTGCACATCCTTACATTTTATTTTTTGTTATTTATTATTATTTCTGCATTGTTGGAGTTGGAGCCGGGAACAATATTTTCACTCTACATGCAAGAACACCTGCAGTCTTCTGATCATTTGACAGTAAAACTTGAAACTTTTCAATTTTGACTAGTCAGTTGGTTGAGAGGTTAGATTAATTTGTTTACAAAAAACAAATCTGCAAAAAATCTTGCCAGCCCTACACTGTAAAAAATATTTGTCAGCTTTGGGTCATTTAAGGCCTGTGAATCTCAACCAAAGTTCCTTCACGCTCTGACCATCATGATATAGATAAACGCAGCCTAATTTATGATGTTGGAAAGGAATTCAGAAGCTGCTGCTTTATATTACCTCAAAGCTAAGTTTACACCCCATTCTAGGTGGAAGCAGGAGTTAGGATTTGGCATAGTAAAGAATGGGAACATTTCTTTTTGATAACCCAAATTCTGTTAAAAGTGTAGTAAAAATCATACTCAAACTTAAATCATATTTTTCTGGAAGCAAATACCTCAGACAGGAAAAACTGATGCAGACATGCATCTACAAATACAGCAAGTATTGAAATAGATACCTGGCATGTTTTCCTCCAGCCTGGCCTCTTGGATTTCTTTGTCACACAGGATTGTCTCTAAAATAAAAAGAAGGCAGGTAACAAAACCATCAGAGCGCTATTCGGAGTGTACTGGAAAAACAATATCTGCATTTCCTTATATTTGTCTAATAAAAAGGCATTGGTACCATTTGGGGCGATGTTGATATCATCTAGGGTCATTCCTTTAAACTCTGACAAACGCCCCTGCTCAAGGGCCATGAGAATCTTGCTGATCTTCGCAAGCTGGAGAGTGCCCTCAGGTAAGCGATAGAACTGGCGATGGACTCGGATGTCATGGCCAAGGAAATCTGCCAGTTGGTCAAGCTCTGTGTCATTGAGATTGAGTACTTTTGAGAGTGTAGCAACATGCTTCCTGAGCTTTGTAGAGGTGAGTGAGAGAGGGTTCTTGGCTCCACAAGCTTTCACAAAGTAACGAATGCAATCTGACCCTCTGTAGTGGGACACTGCATATGGACGTGCAAACATGTATGAGTTGTTATCAGCCACTCCACATTCTATTCTTTTCTCCACAAGCAAATTAAGGGAATCCACCATCGCAGGGGTTAAGAGCACAGGCACCTTCCGCCCTCTCTTCCCTCTAATTTCAAGTCTCACAAAATGCTTGCAGAGACTTTTCTCTAACTCAGAGAGAGCTACATTGACATCTTCATGAGGATCTGATTTGTCTCTTAGGATGAATGTTGAAAGAAGCATTTTGGAGACTTCCCCTTCTCTGCGCCTGTTGAATAAAATAACTTGTGCCAGAGTCACTTTTGTCAAGTTAGCCCAGTTGCAAGAAGAGCACTCTGATGTCAAGTCACTGTAGAACTGGCGCTGCTTGTCATCCAGGTAGCAATGCAGAGTTTTTACATCTTCTGTAAAAGGTAACAGCTGTGGGGAATTCCACTTGGACTCTGTTAGGCCCTGTAAGGCTTTGGCTGATATAAGCTCATTCCACCTGGCATCATACACTTGACGAAAGCAGCGAGCCGCTGTTGCACCATTATCATCACCTTTCATCATTGCATCGGTTTCAAGGAGCATGGACACATTTTTCAGTCCATGTCCAAGCTTTAGAGCAAGTGTTGCAGTTTTGTATTTGCTAGTTTCCTCGTTAAAACCCGCTGTGTGTCTTACTGCAGTAACTGCTAGCATGAAGTTCTCTGGTGTGACATAATCTTTGATAGTTTGCAGTGGTGTGACCTCTCTACCATGTAAACACAGCCGACCAAGCTCCCTCAACTTTTGCCGAATGTATTCATGCTTGCTGACATCCGCTCCAAGCCTGTTATATAGATGTTTTCCAAACTCCATGATGCAGTGATCATTTTTTACTTCAAAAGAGATATCATCTTGTGTCATGTTGCTCACCAGCTTCCAAACACTTTCACTAACCGCAGAGGGTGCCGGTTCAGCAAACGCACAGAGGGATTGGACTCTAGTTTTTCCAGGTTTAGATTTAACACTGCTAGGTTGGAATTTACAGCTCTGCATGTGTCTCCAAAGCACTCTTTTCATAAACAACCCTTGACAGTACACACAGTGAATAAAGTCTTGACCTTCACACTTATTTTTTGGTTGTTTGAATGGAACAAGATTTCCAGACCCTGTTTTTATAACTTCAGCATTATGTGCAAAGTTTCCTTTGTTTCTCAGAAATTCAAGCTGCAATTTCCTTTGATGGGATCCCTTTGGAAAACTCAATGCTCTTGAAACCTCTATCTCTTTTAAGTGAACACGCTCCAAGTGCCTAGATATTTTTTGGACCGCTGATCTACAATATAGGCAGTACTGTCGCTTGTTGTACATTCGAGCTCCATTACTCGTTCTGACGACAGCAGGAACAAGTACTGATTTACCTGATGTGGTGCTGTCAGGAGCATTATGTTGGCTTTGTGTTATAGCAGCAATTCTGTCATTGTCCTGGAATTTAGCAAGAGGTGTCTTGAATTTGCGCTTGCATGGAAGTACTGTTGCATCAGCTTGACTTTTTAATGATAGTTCTTTGCTCACGTTACTATCCGTACTATCCCCACTTGTGGATGGAACATATTCTTCTCCACTGTCCTGGCTTGATTCGCTTAATTTTTCAGATCCAGCAGAAATCTTCTGATTAACCTATAAAAAACATAACAAATAAGCTACACAACACACAACTAGGTTTTTCCAATACAACAGGAATAGCTTAATTATAGCTACACAGATGACTACACTGATAATGTATAAATCTAAATATTATTGGTTTGAATTGTTTTCCATTTTTAATATGGCTGAAGCCTGTTGTTGTTCACAAAAAAGTCACAGAATGCAAATATAATTATGTAAGAATACCTTATATTATCATGCGCATTCTCGTCTCTGATGTCTATTATTTTAGTTCTTGTAAGTCTACATTTCTTAATTTTGTACAAAAAAATGCATTTGAGTAAGAATTCGCTTTTGATATATCTCTCTTGATTGTAATAAAAAAAATCACGTGGGTCTTAAACAATAGGAATGTATTACAATTGTGTTCATAGTAACTGGCTAAGTTAAGCTACTCAATGGCTTCATTGTTTTGAGAGACCTTGGACCCTATTTTAACAATATAAGTGCACAGCTTAGCGCAGTACACATTTGAGTGTGTCCAAATCCACTTTTGCTAGTTTGATGGTAGAAAAGAGTGGTCTAAAAGTACTCTGTTGCATAAATAATAATTAGTTGTGGTTTGGGCGTAACATGTAATAATCCAATCAGAGTGTCGTCTTTAAGAGCTTTTCATTCCCTTTAAAGGTGGTATCAGCGATTTCAGGCCCAAACATAAATGATCACATTCATCTAATATTTCGCTAGCTGCACGCCCCATAAGCATGCTGTCAAAAAACCGCGTCTCTCTAGGTAGCCTAGGCTCTGAGATCTGCACACAAAAACAGTTGGTATCAACATCACTCAAAACCAAAACAAATAGTGTTCCAACCAATCATCGACAGGGGCGGGTGTTGTGAGGTTTTGCGCTCGTGCACGGCTGCCTATGACGGCTGCACGCGAAAACCCCACAACACCCGCCCCTGTCGGTGATTGGTTGGAACACTATTTGTTTGGGTTTTGATTATTTGGCCAAACAGACTGAAAACAGCTGTTTTTGTGTGCAGATCTCAGAGCCTAGGCTACCTAGAGAGACACGTTTTTTTGACAGCATGCTTATGGGGCGTGCAGCTAGCGAAGTATTAGATGAATGTGATCATTTATGTTTGGGCCTGAAATCGCTGATACCACCTTTAAGAGCCAGGCCCGTTTGTACCATGGCACATTGCTATTATGATGGCGGATTTGCTAAGCAGTCAGGAAAGATTTGGATGGCCCGTTGTCTTCTCCGCCTGTGAAACCGAGTTGGTAGAAGGCCAACACCACTTTACGAATTCAAAATAAAAACAGAAACACAAGAACGTTTTTGTTGTCCTTGGTTTCGTTTATTCTATAATGAAGTAACAGTTCAAGTGTTTTCACCATAAAGGCAAAACGAATCCCCTAGTTTACATCAATGTAAAAAAAGAACAGAGTTCTTTTTTTGTTGTTTTTTTTGTTCTTAACAAAACAATGTTTTCTCCTAGAGACGCATTTCACTGATGTGCTGTTAAAATAATACTAGAATGTGCGCTACTGACTTTAGACCAGGTTTTTGTGGGTCAATGGCGCGATCACTTTCCGATGTATTAAGATAGCAATATGCCAAGGATTATCCTGAACACAACTCCCAGTAAGACCAGCACGCCCATGAGCGCAAAAATTAGCGCAGGGCGAGTTGCTATTTTAATGACGTGAGCGCTTGATGGGAAATTGACAACTGCATTGATCTTATACTAGCAAACACAGCTTGTGTCGGGCTTTGTGCTGCACTCCGCCGGTTGCAAGATAGAGCCCCTTGTTTCAAGCCCTGAGTATTGGCAGAATAAAAAGGCTTGTTTACTTGCCATTTAAGGATTTACTGGCAAAAATAATTAACCTACTCATTGATGCAATTTGTTGCACTGATCATGGGTAATGCATATTTATAAAACATTTCATAGTAACAGTGTAAATTTTCAGAAACAACACTACTTATCAAGGAACATACATTCTTGCACATCATGCCTTGCACTATGGGAGCTTACCAAAATGCTTCTGGACTTCCTAAGTCTTGGCAAAATTTTATGTACAACGTTTTCTTCCTCCTCATCTGTACTTGAGTCAAAACTTTTTCTTGTCCGCTTAAATTGTGGCACATTCATTTGAATATTTTCTTCATCTGGACTGTCAAAAAGCTCTTCAGACCAATTAAGAGTCTCCTCCATCTTAAAAACAATTAATGAAATGTTAAAATTTCACAGATTCTGTGGAATAATTGTACCATTTTCTTACAAAACACTACAACAGGTCAGTGGCTGATAAATAAAACTGTTTGGTGAAATCATGAATAATTTACAAATAAAAATATAGAGCTAGAGCACGTATTTGTTTAAAATGTACTTGACAGAGCAAAGCTGTCAAAGAGGCAGGCGTTTTGTAAATGGCATGTTCACACAGATTCACCACATAAAAACATTGGACTTGACTGACGGAGAGTAATTTTAAATAGGGACCAAACATGCAATAGGTGGTGCCTATAAATAGAACAGCTATCTGTAAAAATGCTGCGGCACATGTTCTCCTTCCACAGTACTTTTACTAATGAGATGCTATAAAGGAGAAACAAATTATAAACAGGATGACATCTACTGAAAGTGCAGTTTTGTAATGAAAAAAAAAAAAACAGATTAATGAATCAGTTAATGCAAATCAGAAAGAACCAACCTGTATGCTGCTAGATGGTAAATCTGAAACGGTATCAGGTTGTGGAAAAGAAAAATCTTGTCCAGAGCTGACTTCATCAGAGTCTGTGTACTCAACTAAGGAATTCATTGGTTTCTTTGTAACCTGTATGAATATAGAAATGCAATAACAAATTGTTTAAAAAAAGAGAACTTGTAAAATGGTCATAAACCTATACATTGATGATTATTATAATGCTCAAAAATAAAGATCTGATTATTATTGAAAAACTGACATAATTATAGATGAAAAAATAATAATAAAAATAAAAAGAATCACAAAAATAAAAATCACAAAAATAATATAAATCACCATAACTATCTTAATAGAAAATCCCCTATGCTGTCAGTAACAACCAGCAATGACATTCATGGGATTTGAAGTTAGGTCATAGGCGCACAGCGAAAACATTTGTGACACCAAATCATGTTTTTGAGCCAGTAATTAAAAAAGTTAGTAGCGGAAAAGGTTAGTGTAGAGCCCTGAGACTCACCTTCAGAATTGAAGAAAAACCTAGGTTTTTAGCCCAAATGTCATACATGGTTCCCACAAGGGTGAACTAGAGAAAGTGTTTTTCAAACTACACAAACACTCTGAAGCAAATACAAATAACTACCTTGTGCCACTGGACAAGAGAAGTAACATTAACCTGGAATATGATTGCTGCTTCCCACTTGAATGGTGAAAGTGTATTGGCATGTTCACCAAACAAGACGACTCACCTTCAGAATTGAAGGGGAAACCTCAATGCCGTCTTGTACCCTTGTGTTGGAACTTTCCTTGTTGCTGTGTTCAAAGGCCACATGGGTAGAATGCCCACCATCAACCTGTAACATGAATTACATTTAATAATTGTGAAATCAAACACTACAGCAGTAAACTCATGAACAACAATATGTTTGTACTCATTAAAACACACATGACCAATTCATGTGCAAAATCAGATGTTTAATCATCAAAAGACAATGAAATTCAATGCATTGATTTTGGACAGAAGATTGAACATTCTAGAAGACTTTTATCAGCCATATTGATATTTGGACCCCACAAGGGTAGACCAGTCTATGTGTGTATAAACATGTACTTATACACTAACATATGACCAAGTGGTGGATGAAATCTGTTTTGGGCAATACTAAAAGAGACAACAATTAAAAGGATTTTTCCACATTAGAAGAACAAAATGAATAGGAATGTATCATTTTAAAGTAGGTTTTTAGCCCAAATGTCATACATGGTTCCCACAAGGGTGAACTAGAGAAAGTGTTTTTCAAACTACACAAACACTCTGAAGCAAATACAAATAACTACCTTGTGCCACTGGACAAGAGAAGTAACATTAACCTGGAATATGATTGCTGCTTCTCACTTGAATGGTGAAAGTGTATTGGCATGTTCACCAAACAAGACGACTCACCTTCAGAATTGAAGGGGAAACCTCAATGCCGTCTTGTACCCTTGTGTTGGAACTTTCCTTGTTGCTGTGTTTAAAGGCCACATGGGTAGAATGCCCACCATCAACCTGTAACATGAATTACATTTAATAATTGTGAAATCAAACACTACAGCAGTAAACTCATGAACAACAATATGTTTGTACTCATTAAAACACACATGACCAATTCATGTGCAAAATCAGATGTTTAATCATCAAAAGACAATGAAATTCAATGCATTGATTTTGGACAGAAGATTGAACATTCTAGAAGACTTTTATCAGCCATATTGATATTTGGACCCCACAAGGGTAGACCAGTCTATGTGTGTATAAACATGTACTTATACACTAACATATGACCAAGTGGTGGATTAAATCTGTCATTACAAAAAGAAACTCCAATTAAAAGGAATGTTTCTTGTTACAATGACAAAATATATAGGAAATAAGAAATATAGAAGACTTTTATCAGCCATATTGATATTTGGACCCCACAAGGGTAGACCAGTCTATGTGTGTATAAACATGTACTTATACACTAACATATGACCAAGTGATGGATTAAATCTGTCATTACAAAAAGAAACTCCAATTAAAAGGAATGTTTCTTGTTACAATGACAAAATCCATAAGAATTCAGAATTTCTAGAATTGATATTTGGACCCCACAAGGGTAGACCAGTCTATGTGTGTATAAACATGTACTTATACACTAACATGTGACCAAGTGATGGAAGAACTCTGTTTTGGGCAATACTAAAAGAGACACCAACAATTAAAAGGATTTTTTCCACATTAGAAGAACAAAATGAATAGGAAAGTAACATTTTAAAGTAGGTTTTTAGCCCAAATGTCATACATGGTTCCCACAAGGGTGAACTAGAGAAAGTGTTTTTCAAACTACACAAACACTCTGAAGCAAATACAAATAACTACCTTGTGCCACTGGACAAGAGAAGTAACATTAACCTGGAATATGATTGCTGCTTCCCACTTGAATGGTGAAAGTGTATTGGCATGTTCACCAAACAAGACGACTCACCTTCAGAATTGAAGGGGAAACCTCAATGCCGTCTTGTACCCTTGTGTTGGAACTTTCCTTGTTGCTGTGTTCAAAGGCCACATGGGTAGAATGCCCACCATCAACCTGTAACATGAATTACATTTAATAATTGTGAAATCAAACACTACAGCAGTAAACTCATGAACAACAATATGTTTGTACTCATTAAAACACACATGACCAATTCATGTGCAAAATCAGATGTTTAATCATCAAAAGACAATGAAATTCAATGCATTGATTTTGGACAGAAGATTGAACATTCTAGAAGACTTTTATCCGCCATATTGATATTTGGACCCCACAAGGGTAGACCAGTCTATGTGTGTATAAACATGTACTTATACACTAACATATGACCAAGTGGTGGATTAAATCTGTCATTACAAAAAGAAACTCCAATTAAAAGGAATGTTTCTTGTTACAATGACAAAATCCATAAGAATTCAGAATTTCTAGAATTGATATTTGGACCCCACAAGGTTAGACCAGTCTATGTGTGTATAAACATGTACTTATACACTAACATATGACCAAGTGGTGGATTAAATCTGTCATTACCAAAAGAAACTCCAATTAAAAGGAATGTTTCTTGTTACAATGACAAAATCTTGTTACAATGACAAAATCAATAAGAATTCAGAATTTCTAGAATTGATATTTGGACCCCACAAGGGTAGACCAGTCTATGTGTGTATAAACATGTACTTATACACTAACATATGACCAAGTGATGGATTAAATCTGTCATTACCAAAAGGAACTCCAATTAATAGGAATGTTTCTTGTTACAATGACAAAATATATAGGAAATAAGAAATATAGAAGACTTTTATCAGCCATATTGATATTTGGACCCCACAAGGGTAGACCAGTCTATGTGTGTATAAACATGTACTTATACACTAACATATGACCAAGTGATGGATTAAATCTGTCATTACCAAAAGAAACTCCAATTAATAGGAATGTTTCTTGTTACAATGACAAAATCAATAAGAATTCAGAATTTCTAGAATTGATATTTGGACCCCACAAGGGTAGACCAGTCTATGTGTGTATAAACATGTACTTATACACTAACATATGACCAAGTGGTGGATGAAATCTGTTTTGGGCAATACTAAAAGAGACAACAATTAAAAGGATTTTTCCACATTAGAAGAACAAAATGAATAGGAATGTATCATTTTAAAGTAGGTTTTTAGCCCAAATGTCATACATGGTTCCCACAAGGGTGAACTAGAGAAAGTGTTTTTCAAACTACACAAACACTCTGAAGCAAATACAAATAACTACCTTGTGCCACTGGACAAGAGAAGTAACATTAACCTGGAATATGATTGCTGCTTCCCACTTGAATGGTGAAAGTGTATTGGCATGTTCACCAAACAAGACGACTCACCTTCAGAATTGAAGGGGAAACCTCAATGCCGTCTTGTACCCTTGTGTTGGAACTTTCCTTGTTGCTGTGTTTAAAGGCCACATGGGTAGAATGCCCACCATCAACCTGTAACATGAATTGCATTTAAAAATTGTGAAATCAAACACTACAGCAGTAAACTCATGAACAACAATATGTTTGTACTCATTAAAACACACATGACCAATTCATGTGCAAAATCAGATGTTTAATCATCAAAAGACAATGAAATTCAATGCATTGATTTTGGACAGAAGATTGAACATTCTAGAAGACTTTTATCCGCCATATTGATATTTGGACCCCACAAGGGTAGACCAGTCTATGTGTGTATAAACATGTACTTATACACTAACATATGACCAAGTGATGGATTAAATCTGTCATTACCAAAAGAAACTCCAATTAAAAGGAATGTTTCTTGTTATAATGACAAAATATATAGGAAATAAGAAATATAGAAGACTTTTATCAGCCATATTGATATTTGGACCCCACAAGGGTAGACCAGTCTATGTGTGTATAAACATGTACTTATACACTAACATATGACCAAGTGATGGATTAAATCTGTCATTACCAAAAGAAACTCCAATTAAAAGGAATGTTTCTTGTTATAATGACAAAATATATAGGAAATAAGAAATATAGAAGACTTTTATCAGCCATATTGATATTTGGACCCCACAAGGGTAGACCAGTCTATGTGTGTATAAACATGTACTTATACACTAACATATGACCAAGTGGTGGATTAAATCTGTCATTACAAAAAGAAACTCCAATTAAAAGGAATGTTTCCTGTTACAATGACAAAATCCATAAGAATTCAGAATTTCTAGAATTGATATTTGGACCCCACAAGGGTAGACCAGTCTATGTGTGTATAAACATGTACTTATACACTAACATATGACCAAGTGATGGATTAAATCTGTCATTACCAAAAGAAACTCCAATTAAAAGGAATGTTTCTTGTTATAATGACAAAATATATAGGAAATAAGAAATATAGAAGACTTTTATCAGCCATATTGATATTTGGACCCCACAAGGGTAGACCAGTCTATGTGTGTATAAACATGTACTTATACACTAACATATGACCAAGTGGTGGATTAAATCTGTCATTACAAAAAGAAACTCCAATTAAAAGGAATGTTTCTTGTTACAATGACAAAATCCATAAGAATTCAGAATTTCTAGAATTGATATTTGGACCCCACAAGGGTAGACCAGTCTATGTGTGTATAAACATGTACTTATACACTAACATGTGACCAAGTAATGGAAGAACTCTGTTTTGGGCAATACTAAAAGAGACACCAACAATTAAAAGGATTTTTTCCACATTAGAAGAACAAAATGAATAGGAAAGTAACATTTTAAAGTAGGTTTTTAGCCCAAATGTCATACATGGTTCCCACAAGGGTGAACTAGAGAAAGTGTTTTTCAAACTACACAAACACTCTGAAGCAAATACAAATAACTACCTTGTGCCACTGGACAAGAGAAGTAACATTAACCTGGAATATGATTGCTGCTTCCCACTTGAATGGTGAAAGTGTATTGGCATGTTCACAAAACAAGACGACTCACCTTCAGAATTGAAGGGGAAACCTCAATGCCGTCTTGTACCCTTGTGTTGGAACTTTCCTTGTTGCTGTGTTCAAAGGCCACATGGGTAGAATGCCCACCATCAACCTGTAACATGAATTACATTTAATAATTGTGAAATCAAACACTACAGCAGTAAACTCATGAACAACAATATGTTTGTACTCATTAAAACACACATGACCAATTCATGTGCAAAATCAGATGTTTAATCATCAAAAGACAATGAAATTCAATGCATTGATTTTGGACAGAAGATTGAACACTCTAGAAGACTTTTATCAGCCATATTGATATTTGGACCCCACAAGGGTAGACCAGTCTATGTGTGTATAAACATGTACTTATACACTAACATATGACCAAGTGGTGGATTAAATCTGTCATTACAAAAAGAAACTCCAATTAAAAGGAATGTTTCTTGTTACAATGACAAAATATATAGGAAATAAGAAATATAGAAGACTTTTATCAGCCATATTGATATTTGGACCCCACAAGGGTAGACCAGTCTATGTGTGTATAAACATGTACTTATACACTAACATATGACCAAGTGATGGATTAAATCTGTCATTACCAAAAGAAACTCCAATTAAAAGGAATGTTTCTTGTTATAATGACAAAATATATAGGAAATAAGAAATATAGAAGACTTTTATCAGCCATATTGATATTTGGACCCCACAAGGGTAGACCAGTCTATGTGTGTATAAACATGTACTTATACACTAACATATGACCAAGTGATGGATTAAATATGTCATTACAAAAAGAAACTCCAATTAAAAGGAATGTTTCTTGTTACAATGACAAAATCTTGTTACAATGACAAAATCAATAAGAATTCAGAATTTCTAGAATTGATATTTGGACCCCACAAGGGTAGACCAGTCTATGTGTGTATAAACATGTACTTATACACTAACATATGACCAAGTGATGGATTAAATCTGTCATTACCAAAAGAAACTCCAATTAAAAGGAATGTTTCTTGTTACAATGACAAAATCCATAAGAATTCAGAATTTCTAGAATTGATATTTGGACCCCACAAGGGTAGACCAGTCTATGTGTGTATAAACATGTATTTATACACTAACATATGACCAAGTGGTGGATTAAATCTGTCATTACCAAAAGAAACTCCAATTAAAAGGAATGTTTCTTGTTATAATGACAAAATATATAGGAAATAAGAAATATAGAAGACTTTTATCAGCCATATTGATATTTGGACCCCACAAGGGTAGACCAGTCTATGTGTGTATAAACATGTACTTATACACTAACATATGACCAAGTGGTGGATTAAATCTGTCATTACAAAAAGAAACTCCAATTAAAAGGAATGTTTCTTGTTACAATGACAAAATCCATAAGAATTCAGAATTTCCAGAATTGATATTTGGACCCCACAAGGGTAGACCAGTCTATGTGTGTATAAACATGTACTTATACACTAACATGTGACCAAGTGACTCTGTTTTGGGCAATACTAAAAGAGACACCAACAATTAAAAGGATTTTTCCACATTAGAAGAACAAAATGAATAGGAATGTAACATTTTAAAGTAGGTTTTTAGCCCAAATGTCATACATGGTTCCCACAAGGGTGAACTAGAGAAAGCGTTTTTCAAACTACACAAACACTCTGAAGCAAATACAAATAACTACCTTGTGCCACTGGACAAGAGAAGTAACATTAACCTGGAATATGATTGCTGCTTCCCACTTGAATGGTGAAAGTGTATTGGCATGTTCACCAAACAAGACGACTCACCTTCAGAATTGAAGGGGAAACCTCAATGCCGTCTTGTACCCTTGTGTTGGAACTTTCCTTGTTGCTGTGTTCAAAGGCCACATGGGTAGAATGCCCACCATCAACCTGTAACATGAATTACATTTAATAATTGTGAAATCAAACACTACAGCAGTAAACTCATGAACAACAATATGTTTGTACTCATTAAAACACACATGACCAATTCATGTGCAAAATCAGATGTTTAATCATCAAAAGACAATGAAATTCAATGCATTGATTTTGGACAGAAGATTGAACATTCTAGAAGACTTTTATCAGCCATATTGATATTTGGACCCCACAAGGGTAGACCAGTCTATGTGTGTATAAACATGTACTTATACACTAACATATGACCAAGTGGTGGATGAAATCTGTTTTGGGCAATACTAAAAGAGACAACAATTAAAAGGATTTTTCCACATTAGAAGAACAAAATGAATAGGAATGTATCATTTTAAAGTAGGTTTTTAGCCCAAATGTCATACATGGTTCCCACAAGGGTGAACTAGAGAAAGTGTTTTTCAAACTACACAAACACTCTGAAGCAAATACAAATAACTACCTTGTGCCACTGGACAAGAGAAGTAACATTAACCTGGAATATGATTGCTGCTTCCCACTTGAATGGTGAAAGTGTATTGGCATGTTCACAAAACAAGACGACTCACCTTCAGAATTGAAGGGGAAACCTCAATGCCGTCTTGTACCCTTGTGTTGGAACTTTCCATCAGTACCTGGTTGCTGTGTTCATCAACCTAAAACATGGATTACAGTCAATTTTTTAATCATTGCTCAAGCAACCAATAGTTGTCCAACTCTGCTAGGAAAGTTATTACATGTTGTAATATTACAATGGAAAAGATGACAAAATGCTAAGTAACATTTTTTTTAACCCACATGTTCTAATATAGTATACCTTACCCTCCAAGGCCAATCACTTCCTCCATAATCATATGTGAGTTCATCTTCTCTCTCTATGTTTTGTAAAGCAAACAGTACTAGATGTGGCTTTCCGTCTGCAACAATTTTTTTCATCCGGCAGTTAGGATTAACATGGTCATCATTGACCAGCCTCCCCAATGATGAATTTTCCACAGCAGCATCAATGCTAAAAGAAGCCAAAAACAAATGATAAATACAAATAATTTACAGGACCTAAAAGAATATAAAGGCCTTTCTATAGCTCAACATAAGCTTGAGATAAAGGTCACATGATTTTTGTGTGTGGTTGAATCAAATCCTGGATTTCTTGTGGGATGGATAGCAGTGCTTATTTTGTAAATTCAAAGGTCCCGCAGGACTCTAGACTGTGACCAATTGGTCGCAGTTTGCGTCCATTTTTCCTGCCGGCCCGGTGCGACAAGATATTTATTTAGGTCGCGCTGACGCGACCACAATGTTGCCGAGCAGCGAATGCAAACAAAATGAAAGCGGAACGAAAATGCGCTACTCATTATGCTTTACGGACCGTTTATTAGTTCGGACCAATAACAGCGCAGCCCCCCGAACTTGCCAGTCACGGGCCGAGCTCGGTCATGCGATACTGTTACTAGGAGATCCAGTGAAGAAATCCATTGAATTCGCCTCAGAATTAATAACATCATCTCTGCGAGATCCAGTGAGAAACATTCTGATTCGGCGCATAGTTCTGTTCTAAACCATAGATATCAGATCAAACAGCCCTGACGTGGAAACCAGGATAAACACTTATAGAAGGCTTTCAGTCCACAAATCAGCAACATCCACCATGGATTTAGGCCAATGTAGTACTCTAACCATAACTATGGTATTGTGACAGAAATAGTCAAACGCTTACAGTACAAGTAGCCTACTACACATCTTTTTCCAGCACTTCAAAACTATAATATCATATATAAATGTTATTTTTAATGTGATGACCAACACATTTTTTGTTCATCCTTCAAAGATTGTCCTAAAACTAAAAATTAAGATGTAGCAGGGCTCTAGACTAACTTTTCCACTGGTTGCACTGGTGCTACCAACTTTCTCAAGTTGGTCGCACCAGCATATGATTTGGCCACACCTATTTTTTATTTTTTTTTGCTACATGCCATGGGATTAATCAATGCATGCTGATGAATAGTGGTCTTAATCTGCATACCCTAGTTTTGCACTGATGTAAAAAGACTGACAGTGACATAAGAAAGACCTCATGTTAGCAAAATGTTTAAATCTTTTAACTCTCAAAAAAACTATTAAAAAAACATGTATGTTCTTTAATGTTTGATTATAATTTTACTGTCTTCACATAGGGATGGGAATTGATAATATTTTATCAATAATAATTAGAGATGCACCGATTGATCAGCTGGTGACCGGAATTGGCCGATTTTCACGTGATCGGCCATGGCCGGTGACCGGCCGGTCAGTCCGACATATGCCGATTTTATGCCGGTCAAATGCACTCGATTAACCTTTTGAGCGGTACGGTCTTATATATGGGATTTTTATTTCTGTGCCCCTGAGAGTAACGTTACAGCGGCACATTTAGAATGTTCAGTGACGTCGCATCACTGCCAGATTCAAACTGTGCTTTCGCGCGTTTGCTGGCACTGAGCCAGAGTCGGACGCGTTCAGCGCTGTCATAGATCACTACCATTAAGCAGTGTTTTCAACCTCATAATGTTTATTTTAGGTTTCAGATATTTAAATACACATAAGCACGAGTAAAACAATACATTTGGAGTTTGTAAAATACACAATGAAGTCTGTGGAAGCAGCAATAACAATCTATTCAAATATAATTTGCCGACATGTGTTATTCATATCAGACAAACATAGTGGAAGTAACTATTAAGTTTACTCTATTCTTCTCAGTTCACCGGCCACTTTCTTTCATTTATTTCGGGAGAAACTGATTCATTCACGTGTTGTAAATCCGACTGACAGGACAACATTGCGGCGCCCATCTCATGTTATAGATCAAGATTATTTATGGTTTTTAAACGACCAAACACACTAACTTACATGTATTTGAGAATCGGAATATCAGATAGGCTAGTTGATGACATGGTAAGCAAGTTTGTGAATATTTTGAATAAAAAAGGAAAAGCGGAATAAAAGCGAAACATCTGTCATGTGTATTATTGCAGCTGCGGTGTATCGCGTGACGCATCGCCATGGAAACATTAAAGGGAACGTTCGCCTTGAAAAAACTCACTCCTGGGGTGGGGGAGGGGGTGTCAGTTAGAATATTTTAAACTTACGCGTGAAAGGGTTAAAGAAAAGATCGAAAATAAATATTTGTGTGTGCTGTAAAGTGGTTAGAAAAAATTAAATCGGAATCGGCTAAAATCGGTATCGGCAGGTCAAACTCAATGAAAAATCGGAAATCGGAATCGGCCTAGAAAATTGTAATCGGTGCATCTCTAATAATAATGCCACTGATGATTCTGCTTATCGATCCGATTCTTGAACAATTCTCTTATCGATTCTTGATAGCACTGTGTGGAAAAATGTAGTCATATGCTTTTCAAAGAAGTTCACTGTTGGAAAGATCAGTTGTTTTAACCATTCATTAAAATGAATCTGTTCAAAGGAGTCATTAGTTCGCAAATTGGACGTGTCATGCACGTTGTGTGATTATTCCAGCATTCGGGACATGTTATTTAGCATAATTCACACTAGAGTTCTGCACCCGCGGGACCCGATGCAAAACAGAGCGGCGCGGGACAAATTTTGAAAGGTCATTGCGGGAGCGGGCGGGATGATAAAGGTGCACTTGCGGGTGCGGGCTGGGGGATGTTACGCTGCACTCCCGCAAATTAAATATTAGTGTTAAGTAAAATATATAAATGATTAAAGTAGCGTGCATAATTTGTAGTTGTGAGGGAGATTCTGTTTGGCAGCAATAAAAACGTTTTAAGCAGCCTAAACTTGGATGTTGTCGTTTGGGGTAGGGCGGGGGCTAATCTCACGCACACTTGTTTAGAGACAGTTTCTTCCTGCTGCTCCGTGTTCGAATTCGAAAGCTTCAAGTTTAAAATAGACAGCATGGACGAGGAAAAGAGCACCTCTAGTGCTTCAGATATAGGCCTAAGCGCTTCAGATGTAAGCACTTCTCTAAAGAAAGGCACATTTACTACAAAAAAATATCACGAAACCTCAAATCAGACATTTGGCAGTCTTTTTCGGTTGTGCATGATGGAGAGGGGAATCATAGCCTACCTTTTGCCTGCTGCGATAAATACCAAAAGGTGTTTACATACAACGGACACAAATCTCTTTTTTCCAAGACCTTTCGTGAGACAAAGTGAACATACATCCTTGCCTGCCGTCTTGCGGGCGGGAGCGGGACATAATATCACAGATGCGGGCGGCAGCGGGAAAAAAAATGACAAATCTTTGCGGGAGCAGAACTGAACACTGCAGGAGCGGGCGCAAGCGAGACTGAAAATTGTGTCCCGCGCAGGTCTCTAATTCACACCCAGCGGTAATTTAAAAAAAAAAAAAAAAAACTCTGAATGCTCTACATGAAACTTTGGTCCTCCGACCTTTTACCACCGTGTCGATTTATTTTGATTAATATGTGCGAGGGAGAGAGCAAGACAGCGCTTAGTTTGGAGACGGTGAAGTCTTGTTTACACCTTCGCCTGGCTCTGAAGAGAGAGTGTGCGCGCGACCGGGGCTCTCTCTCCCTCTCTCTCTGCTCGTTTTTTCAGTTGAACATAAGCCCTGTCACAAGTGCGGCAGTTCATCTACATTACTCACCGATCAAATAAGACTTTGGCGGGACAAAAATTCACTTTGGCGGGCGCTAAAACAAGTTCAATGCTGGAAAATTCATGCGTGAATTTATCTTAGTAGGCTACATGCCAATGCACTCGCACAAATGCGACCACACACAATTTTAACTCGCACATTCTCAAAAAATGGTCGCAGTCTGGAACCCTGTGTAGGAAAACTCTTATTTAAACACTTGTTTAAAAAAATAAATACCATTGTAAACAGTAGGATGCTTGTTGGCTATTTTCACTCCCTAATATCATTTTTTTACTCGTTTTGCTTTTTTAAAGGGGTGGTAAAACACGATTTCACTTTTCTAACTTTAGTTAGTGTGTAATGTTGCTGTTTGAGCATAAACAACATCTGCAAAGTTACAACGTTCAAAGTTTAAAGCAAAGGGAGATATTTGCTTTTAAATAAATCAATTTCTAAGAACTACAGAAACGGCTGATAGAGACTACACAACATTCCTGTGGGCTTGCTGACATCACTAAGCCCAATATTTACATAAAGCCCTCCTCTGGGACCACAATACATAAAGGGGGCAAGGCCATTTTATGTTGCTTTTGAAAAGAGTTGTTGTGGTAGTAGCGAATCACAACACACTGGGCCAGCTAACCAATCTGAGCCCATTGCGTATTTTTGAGGGCGGGGCTTCATAGAACCAGGAAATCATCCGACCGTTTTTACAAGGAGGGACAGAGCAGAGTAGAATAATGGTTAAATATGTGAAAAATAATGTGAATTTTTACAAACGAAGCATGAACACATGTTACAGTGAACCCCATAAACACAATCAAGCCTTCGAAAAAAGGTGTTTTACCACCCCTTTAATTAATAAAGACATTTTGAATGATAATAATTAAAGTTAATTTCATCTACACTCTAAATTAAGCTTAGTGCTTAATTGTCAGCCCCAGCTCAGTGTCTGCGATGCTGCTGCCGTCAGATGTTAGTCTGGAGCCTGTGAACTTAAGATAAAACTGCACACTGTAATTTCTGTATGTTAAGTCTATTTATTATTAAAGAATTTGTCAGTATTACAGTTATTTTGGGGGAAATTTTAATAATTGCATTGCAAGCTGATTTAAGGTGTGCCCCTAAATTTTCTGCTTGCGCTCCTAAAATTTTCAGTCAGGGGCTACAGCGCTCCTAGTGAAAAAAGTTAGTCTGGAGCCCTGTCCCGGAACACATAGACCAGCGAGAGGGAGAAGGATCCGTTAAGTTCAAAGGTAACCGACTGAATGGAAAAAAAAAACCCTCTAATGTTTCCCCGGGTAGATCTGTCGTGCACGCAACAACTGTGGATGTGCATGAAGCCCGCAAGCTGGCTTTTTTCTGTCTTTAGCAGACAAGTCAGAAAGGTTAGCTATAAGCCATGCGACCAACATTTATCACATAAAATATAAATGTTGTGTCCCAAAAGCCATTGTGCTGCCATGGTTGTGTTATTTCACACATTTACTTATTATTTCACAAAGTTCCATCTTAGCCCATTGGACAGAACATAGTCCATGTCTCCAGCTGATGTAGCAATACTACCAGCTCTGATCTCCCTTGGTAAGAGAGCTGCTTGATAAGAGAGTCAAATTATGACTTAAAGTGATTTATGAACATAGACCAATTAAAGAATTTTGTTGGTGTTCCCCTTTAACACTGTCCATTCATATTTTTTCAATTGGGTACATAATATGGTCGATAACGAGTTTTTACAGAGTTTTGAAAAAGTGAACTTGTTATTGAAGGATTCATGTATGCTATTGTAAAAGTAACCTGTTTGAATGCTGACTAGATTCTTACCACCATTGTTTGCCATGCCAGTAGAAGTCAAACATAAAAACTGCCTGTGATGGATGATACTTCTTCCTCCTGGCTTGGGATTCAGCAGAGTCTAACATTTCTCCTCTGTACTCCACAACAAAATCCCCTTTTTGAAATGGGGACAGGGCAAACACACCACGACCTATCAACAAAAAATGCATAAAGATATCACATCTGATGTGGCAAGAATGCAAGCGTTTACTGTCAATAACCACTGTTATTGACAGTAAAGGCAATCTAAATTCATTGTACAAAAATATACATAAACATACCTGCCAACCTTGCAAAAAAAATTTGCGTACCGACGCCAGGGGGGGCGGGTGATTGTATGGGCGGTTTGGACGACGACACGCATGCATTATATAATTGCATTGCATATAATGTGTGCTGGTCAACTAGTCTAAAATTAAGAAACCCCTAGAACACAGTAAAATGAAAAATATATATAGAAAAATATAAAAACATAGCAACATTGTGTACAAGATTTATTATAATTTAGATAATTTATTTTCCAATATCCAAATATGATTCTATATACCACAGGGAAAAGGGCTTCTATTTGTGACGTGCTGTCTTTGCATTTGAACATTGCACATTTTAAACAGGACACGCATTAGCTGAATAAATGTTAGCCAATACAAACATACTTATAGAAAACAGTTGACAATGAATAGACAGGAGTCAAATAATAGCATAACGAATCACTTATTCTAAAAATAATATAAATTATAAGCTCCAAATCCGGGCTGTGTTAACAGTAAAACGTCCGTCATTTAACGAATTTTAAAAGCAGGGATGGATAATACTAAATGCTTTTTGACAAAAAAATCAAGCAAGAACAAAATTTAAACTTAGCCAGTCAATTTTCATTTTACAATGATCTTCTCTCTCTGTGTGCGTGCGTCCATGTTTGTGAGAGAGCTCGCGCAACACTGAGACAACGGTACTTTTTAATCCATAAGTAACTAACACGCTAGTTTTCATACAAAATAAATATATGTAACATAATTAACACAATAACGTAACATGTTTCTCAACACTGAGAATGAATAAATAAACGCCTGTTTCTCCAGACTCGCGCTTATCGGTAGGCTAATCCACAAATCACAGCACTTTCATAATCACTAAACCATAGCGATTTCAAGATTTATAGTTAAGCATTACTTGAGCATTTTATTATATGCATGACTGAATGATGTCTTCCTGTTTTCTGAGTGACCATGAATAACTTAACGGAGTATTTTAAAGGACAGATCCAGTGAAAAATTAACCTAGGGGTAATTAACACATGGTTACCGAGTCGATCGTTCCCTGCGATGGGTTTTCATGAAAATCGAATGTATAGAGTTTTATCTTTAAAAACAGATTAGCTCATAGCAGTAGTATATAGGGCATAGAGTAAGTAAAAGTAAATCGCTAGTTAATACCACTGACAAGGCTCAAAATAGCCTCACACTAACACGGTAACATAATGAGGGTCCCTACATGCAAACCGAAGCATTGAGAACTTTGTAAGTGTACAGACAGTTTAATAAGAAGATACTTTATAAAGACAGTACATTACGCCTTTACATGCAGGATCCATCTTGGAAAACAGTCTCGACTAATCGAGCGACGAACACCGTGCTACGTTAGATTTCACAAACTTAACTCCTATCGACCAGCTATCCTATCGACTGCGTTCGTGACTCGGTAACCATGTGTTAATTACCCCTAGGTTCATTTTTCACTGGAGTTGTCCTTTAAGATAATCCATGCGATCTGTGTGATCATCGAATCCATAAGATTAAGTTAACTCAACAATCAACTTTCCACATCCACCCCAGGCCATTTACCTTCAGAATCAGGAGTCAGAAGTACCGTACTGTACTGTCCTCGCTTATGACATCAGTCAGACGTCGGCCGCGGGAGTGGAAGGGGGATCGAGCGAGAATCTTTATTGGTGTCGATTTTCAGTCTCTTTTTAATGATAGGCCTTACGCATCTGTCAATCATCCCTGCTTGCTATTTGGGGAATGAACCCAGCGATTTGATTGGTCGAACTCTTCTTTTGTTGTAGCTTGATTTGTAAAATCGTACCAGCGTACTTTGAAGTCAAAATGCGTATCCGCTATGGTTGGCAGGTCTGCATAAATAATCCAGAATTGTGGTAAATCAAATATTTTGTAAAACATTTCATGTTAAACTTGCCTTTTATTGGATTTATGTATCGTGCCTCCAAAAAACATGTGTTGTCTGTGGCACTACGCACATGTTGCAGTGCTACACCTTCCGGCTTAAGTCGCAACCTCTTCCTACTGACTTCCTGTGCCGAATAATTTAATTGCACTATTTAGGCTATAACGAATTATTAACACAATTACATGTGATACACCAAAAAAACTAAATTTGTGAACATTGTATTATATTAGGAACACATGTCCAACATTAACTCTGTCAGACCAAATTAGATATTCCAGGAACTTTATGCAACTCCATTGCAGTGTTTCCCCTACCATTATATAAGGGGGGCACCCCGCCCCATCAAATTTGATTCGATTTTCTTTATAGCGCCAGATTACAATTTGTTATTTTATTAAAAAAACTAAATAGCCCTTAAGTAATATGTTATTTATCTTATTTCAACGATGGCATGTCTTTTCTGTCTGTGTTTGCGCGTTTACAATTATCCCAATGAGTGCGCACTCACGCACACTCACACACAAACAAACACTTGCGTCACATACAGATGAGCACTAGTGGACAGAGAGTGCGCGGCGGGAAATATGTCGCTGAACTGAAGATGGCAACACTCGCTCTACTGTGAGTAGCAGCCGGAGTAGCTCTCCTGCTCCAAGTCACACATACTCCGTGTGCAGTGCGTGTGCAGTGCGTGTGCAGTGCGTGTTGCAGTGCGTATGCGGTGCAGGAGCAGCACGCGCTAAAGTGCTTTCACATAAGCTGCGTTTGCAGTGTGTAACTGATCCGGCTGTCCCACAAACACATTGTATTTCAAATCCAGAAGTTATCAGCAAATTTATTTTAAAAAATATTACTATTAGTATTCACATTTAAACACAATTTAATCAAACTATTATTCAATGCATTATTTCTATATAATTATATATTAAGTTGCTCAAGCAAGTGGTAAAATATTTAACCATGTACTTATCGCATACATTTTAAATTAAAACTTAAAATTGACAAAAACAGCAGACTCATACCCTTTCTTTTGCATAATATAAATCTTTATACAATAAATCCTGCATGTCACAAAGAACTTTCAAAGAAGAAAGAGACGAGTGTTGTTCATTATGTCCCTTGTTGAAGTAAATTGTAGTTTTCCTTGATTTACCCCGGTCTTAAAGTAAAAAGATGACTGTGAAAAAAAGTAGGCTAGTATTTAATTAAATGCATTGATGGTGAGATTACTACATTTTATTGAATTAAATCCATTTATGGTGAAATTACTACATTTTCAGGTCAATCTGTATTCATTTTGACCACAAAACATGTGTTGTCACTTTAATTCAGCGCGTGTAGCTCAGCAAAAAGACTCGTTGCGGAAACGATCGCTGCACTGCTGTATACGCACCGCAACGCGGTTGCAGTCCGTCAATCCGTTCCAGTTGCGGTGCGTATACAGCAGTGCAGCGATCGTTTCCGCAACGAGTCTATTTTTGCTGAGCTACACGCGCTGAATTAAAGTGACAACACATGTTTTGTGGTCAAAATGAACACATATTGACCTGAAAATGTAGTAATTTCACCATAAATGGATTTAATTCAATAAAATGTAGTAATCTCACCATAAATGTATTTAATTAAATACTACTTTTTTCACTTTAAGACCGGGGTAAAGCAAGGAAAACTACAATTTACCTATACAAGGCGACATAATGAACAACACTCGTCTTATTCGCGGAGGTGGAAAAACAAGTTCTTTGTGACATGCAAGATTTATTGTATTAATATTTAAATGCAAAAGAAAAGGCATGAGAGTCAGTTGTTTTTGTCAATTTTAAGTTTTAATTTAAAATGTAGGCTATGCGATTTTAATATAAGTGCATGGTTAAATATTTTACCACTCGCCTGAGCAACTTAATATATAATTATATAGAAGTAATGCATTGAATAATACATTTTTTAAATTGTGTTTAAACGTGAATGCGAGTTCACAGCAGTGCTGTGTCTGACAGGATTATTCTCTCCAAAAAAAGCTGTAAACCTAGGGGAAACACTGCATTGTGTATGCATATAAGTTGAGTTGCCCATTTTACAAGAATAAAAATACTTTTTCAGCAAAGTAAAGTTACTCAAAGAATACAAAAAGACATTATACTGTATTTTGTCATTTAACTACTCGATATGGCTACTACTTGAACTGTACTTACCTTGTGCATCTGCATCGCAAGGGCAATTACTTCAAACCTGTTGACAAAGAAATTGTTAAATATGATTTTTTGCGCAGTTGTACCATTTAATCTGATGTGACTCACAGAAAAAAACATCCTCAAATCATCCAAATGTTTTTCTAAATACATATTTTTTTCTGTACCACTGTTTAAAGACCTCTGCAAAATCAGGGATTGACATTAATGTTTGTCCACTTGTCCGGAACAAATTAAAAATATATATATATATTTGCATGGTGTGTGATCTGGAAAGTGACTGATTGTACCTGAGCAATTTTATATTGGTTACTCTAAGGGGCTGATCACTTATCCAAACCAGGTATTTTCACTAATTAAATTGAAATAATTGTTCTGAATTTTTGTAAATGCTATTTTATTTTGATGTGTAGATTTTAATGTGTAAATACAGGTGGCAAAATTTAGGTTACATTTATTTTAATTTCCAGGTTGTATATATTGTGACAAAAGGTAACGATTTTGACAGGGTATGACGATTTTCTACTTTAGAAAATTTTGCAAAACATATTGGCACAATCATTTTAGTGACTTGCAGATTCTGTCAAGTGCCATGTTGTAAAAGTGATTTCACTTCACATGTAATTTAATTGGTGCTTTTAAGAGAAACTGCCAATTTCATGTGACAGCCCACTTGTGCAAAAGTTCTTAATTTTCAGATTATCAAGTGAGATCTGTGTTTATGAATGTGTTCTGATCTTGCATGATTTTTTTAAGAAGTGTACCTCTTCTAGAAAGGGTGGACCCCACAAGTGACGTCCCAGTCATGGGGCCTCACAAAGTAACAAACACAAGTATGTGTGTGTGTGTTTGTTTTTATGGGCTGTGACATGAAATTGAGTTGGCTATTTTTTTCTAGTTGGCCTTAATTCCCTGGCCAACGACCTTTGAGCCATCACAAATTACAAATATTTTAATATGTGACACGGGGAGAGTAGCATTGCTTGTCTGACGGACAAGTAGACAATAAATTTAATGTCAATGCCTGATCATGGTCAATTAATAACTAGGTCTTTATGAGCAGTATTTTTTTCAATAATTCCATAGTTAATAATGTTAGACCCTAGCTAGGTAACGTAGTGAGCTAATAATACTAGAAGGCAGACATTAAGCTAGTTATAATGCTAGCTTGCGGCTAGTAAGACAATAACGCTAACTAGCGGCTAATAAGATAAAAACACTAACGAATGCCAAGGCTAATACGTTCAAATGTTAGCTAGCGGCTAGTAAGTTCATAAGGCTAGCTAGCAGCTAATAAGTTAAATAATGTCGCTAACGAAAGCCAGTACTAGTAAGTGTGCAGAATGAGGTGCTCAAAGCAACATCATGGAGTCACCGTGTGCAGCAAGTGCGCATTTAAAAGTTCACGGCACAAAGCGAAGAAATGTCGAGCGCACAAATTCTAGTGTATATCTGTTCAACAGTTTATTGATCATTTATTTCTTCACAGTTATTGTGCGTTTGATGCCGATTCATAGTCATTGTGATGTGTGTGATCTAACGTTAACATGCACACGGTAGCTAACGTTAGTCGTTTAAAAACGGCAACAAACTCCAACAAAATAAAGTCATTTTAAACAAATCCACAGCCTTTTATCTACAGATCAAGCATTATAATGTGAATTATATCATATTGGAGAGAGTTTTACCGTGCATCCTGCTGTAGAGGCGCGCACGCTGTCTGAATAACGTTACTGAATGGAGAATGATTGACAGGCGCGGGGGAGGGGAAACGAGTTTCCGTAAACTTTAATTTAATGGTGTAAATAGACTTATGTCCCTCACATTAAGCTATGGAATGGCTTCAGATGACTTTGTGAAATTATAATCAGACCCTCCCAGACGAAAAGTGCACTGTTTGCATCCCTGCAAATGTTAGCTAGTGGCTAACGTTACTAAGATAATAACGCTAGCTGAGCTAGCTTGGTCATTATTACGTTTCTTAATGTAATCTAGGTTATTGCTTTCTTCATTATTGATATCCTATGGCATAGGTGTCACAAACTTGTCATTCGGTAAATTACCTTAACGTTATATTCAATATTCCCGCGTAGACATTTTTCCCTCGTGGAACCTTCCGACCTCCAATTATCCTGTATGCGTCATCATGATATCCAACGTCCTCAGCACGACATTCAACGTCACCATCACGACACTTTACGTCACTTCAAAAGCTGTATGCTGTGTAGTTGTCTTGGTAATGACCCACGTGACAAACAAGCATGCCTTTCATTGGCTTAGTGTGTGTAAGTGTGTTAGAGTGCACTACCATTAAGTCGACTTAAGGGGGCAGTACTGAGCAAAATCTTAGCACACTTAAACACATATTTCTTTTTTTTCATCACTTGTGGGCCAAACTCAGATTTCTGCACTAGACATATCAGCAAAGCGTTTTCTATTCATTTCAGTGATAATCCTTGTGGGGTCCAGCAAAATGACCCCACACCGTTTTTGGGGCCCCACACCGTGAGTGTGCTGTCAG
The DNA here is from genome assembly GCA_022828995.1 of Vimba vimba. NCBI lineage: Eukaryota > Metazoa > Chordata > Actinopteri > Cypriniformes > Leuciscidae > Vimba > Vimba vimba. The sequence continues at coordinate 44,366,894 of CM040821.1, forward strand.
GTTGCGGTCCCCACAAAGTAATAAAAACAAACACACGCACACACGTAGGTACACACACACACACGTACGTATGTACACACACACACACAGGTACGTACACACACACACACACACACACACAGGTACGTACACACACACACACGTAGGTACACACACACACACACACACGTATGTACGTACGTACGTACACACACACACACACACACACAGGTACGTACACACACACACACGTAGGTACACACACACACACACACACACACAGGTATGCACACTCATTATAGCCCTCAGCCTCCTCCTCCTCAGAATAAACTCCGCTCCGGCCCTCACCCCCAGACCCAGGTGGGCAGTGCTTGTGTACTTCAGTGCAGGGCAAGCACAGAGTCAGCGAGTCGGGCACCCGGAACTGCACTCCAGTTCACAACACCTGATTTAGATCAAATACAGAACAAACAATATTGAATAATTTTGAAGAAAGGCATTAACATAGTCATTCAAGGAATTGCGTTTTTATATATATTTTAAACATATTATAGGAAAATGTTAGACAAGATATGCTTGAGTGTTATTGGCTTTGTCTGTAAAGTACCTAAGAGACTTTATGAAAAACAAACTAGGCTAGTTAAAAAAGTTGTCAACACAAACTTTAATTTGGCTTGAGAAAGCCTATCCTAAAAGTTTGAAACAGTTTTAAAAGCTTGAAGGTTTTCATAACCTTATATATATATATATACAGGGCTCCAGACTAACTTTTTGCCTTGGTTGCACTGGTGCGCCTAACTTTTTTATTTAGGTGCACCAGCACAAAATTTGGGTGCACCCAAATTTTTCCTCGGCTCTATCACCTTTAACGCCACAATTTTAAGGTCACCTTTTTATCACGCTCTATACACATTCATATATATTATGTAAATTAATTCAAACAAGAAGGTGTAGGTAAAAACTTATTTATTTTTTGAAGCACAATTATTAACGGTATTCCTACTCTTACCGATACTGCTTATCGATACAGTACTTTAACTGTATTCTTATGGTTCTTTTTGTTTTATATATAATAAACAAAGATAAACAATAGATAAACAAAAGATAAACATTTAAACAAAGATACACTTTATATAGGCCTACACAGTGCTTTAATTTCAGGAAGGCCTACTACTGTTCAGGCATGGTCTAAAAAGAAATCTAATAAAGTAATAAAATGTAAAATACCACTGTAAAATTTATCATAAATAGATTAATGCTTATTAAAGCTGAAGTTATTCTTTCAAGAGCTGTGAGTGATTTTTCTCTTGTTGTTTGATTTACAGTAATGGCGCAATCGTCAGCATGTTTATTAGACTGCGGCCCCTTTAAGACCGGGTGCAGATCTAATAGGCTACTGATGCACCATATTCTCCCAACTATTTCCCTAACTACGTCCATTTAAGACATAAACTGTTTTTAGTGAATCTCAAAGCCGGTAATTTTGACACGCTTTTGTGTACAATTGATCGTTTAGACGCACACAATCTGCACATGAAACCGAAAGTATAATTCGCTTGTCTCGGTCTGTTTCGGAGCGCGCGCCGCCATGCGAACAACATCTCTTGCGCAGATTTTTGTGTTTTTAATAGCTCTTTCAATTATTAAACGCGTCCCGCAATTTAGCAACAGTAGCTACTAGACTGCATTTACAACAATCACCGATCGTGCTGATTCTGAGTTTTAGGGAGAAATGACAGCGTAATGCTGCGAAGGGAAGAAGTCAGGCCCGGATTGGGTAATCGGGAGAATCGGGAGAATTCCCGGTGGGCCGCTTCACTTTTGGGCCGGTCGAGGATTTTTTTTTTTTTTTTTTTTTTCACATTCCAATGTCACGTTAGTAACGTTACACGTTCCGCCTTCTGACACTGCAGCGCGCAGCCTCTGCATGGGTTGTACCATATGAGGGAGTTCTCCCCTCCCCTACTACAGAGTTGGTTGGGTCCACAGCCCAAAACGTCCCAATGACTTCCATAGTAGGAAAAAAAATATACTATGGAAGTCATTGGGACCCAAAAACTGTCTGGTTACTGATAATCTTCTAAATATCTTCCTTTCTGTTCAGCAGAAGAAAGAAATTCATACAGGTTTGAAACAACATGAGGGTGAGTAAATGATGACAGAATTTTCATTTTAAAAGTGAACTTCTCCTTTAACCTTTACATTATTTGTTGAACTACTATGGTATTAATACAAACTACACAATAGTAACAGCTGAACTGTTGCTTCATTTATCCAAATTGGGAAAAAAAATTCCATCATGGAAAAAGTGGGCCGGTCTTGGGCCTGAACTCCAGGGCTGAAAAGTGGCCCCACTCCGGCCCTGGAAGAAGTTGCGCGTAGTTAGATAGTTTTTAATGGTTTTACCTCAATATGTTATTTTTTTAATGGTTTTACCTCAATATATTATTTTTTCTAATCTTTGGAAGCCGAAATATAAAATAAAATCAGACTAATATAACAGACCTTAAGTGTAACCAGGCTACGTTTGAATGTTTAATTCTGTCCTCAGTCGTCACTCATTAAGCAGGGCTGTCGTGTTGTGCGAGCTGTGGCATCGCGTGAGAGAAGAGTGTGAGTTCCGTCTGAGGAGAACAAATATGGCGGTTAGATAATGCCTTTTCTAAGTCTACCCTGAAGAAGGCGAAGGAGCAGTCTACCCTTCCGTCGCTGTCAGTCCGTGTCTATTTTTGAATTGGATTGATAGAGACGTCAGACGACTGACCGGCGGCGGCGTCACGGCGGCGTCACAGTAGTAACGTATACCTTACGGCGACGTGGCGACGGCGTACGTGAGAAATGTATAAAAAATCATAACGTCTGAACCAGGCACGTCGCCTAATAAGACGCCTGATACACACGTCGTCCCTCAGTACGTCGCCTAATAAGACGCCTGATACACACGTCGTCCCTCAGTACGTCGCCTAATAAGACGCCTGATACACACGTCGTCCCTCAGTACGTCGCCTAATAAGACGCCTGATACACACGTCGTCCCTCAGCACGTCGCCTTATAAGTATGGCAAGCCAAAGTATTCATAAACGCCTGGTCGGGCGTCTGATTGCACACTGACACGTCAAAAGCGTGCGTTTCGACCGCCAAACGCGCGTCCCTGACGCGCGATTTGCCATAAAAGCGCACGTTCTTAACGCGCGCTTTGTGGTCACGGAAAACGCGCGTCGCAAACGCGCGGTTTTTGCATCAAAACGCGCGTCCTCGACGTGTGATCTGCCATTTAAAACGCACGTTTGAAACGTGCGCTTTGGGGTCACCGAAAACGCGCGTTTTTGACGCGCGTTTATAATAACAAAAATGGGCGTTGAAAACGTGTGTTTTGACTAGGAAAAAACGCACGCTTTTGGCGTGTAAACAGTTAACCCAAACAGGCAGTACAAACGTGTGTGAAGTTTCCAACCAGGCGAAAAGGACACGTCAGTGTCATTGGCTGCTGAAGGCTTGGGTCTAACCATTTCTGTGGGCTTAGGGGGGTTTAGCTTCTGTTCATAGACTAGGCTACCACCATTTAACATGCCATAGATCAGGTTATTCAGCCTATCTATTTTGTCCTTTTTTGTAGAACTTATAGAAATAATATATTTAAATTGCAGTTTTATCAAAATTTAGATAAAAATTAAATTGCCTTGTTTTTCTTTGCTCATGCCTTTTTGTAAATAAACACATTAGTGGTCATTCTAGCTCTAACATGAATTCATTAACATTTGTGTGGGAAAATCAGTTACGGTGGAAGTAAGCAATCAATGCAGGTTAATCAATATCTGTCTTTAGAGAACAACTTGGACTTTTGTTGTGCTTACATTTGAAGGTATCACAAGCAGGTGGCGCTTATTGAAACCTTTTTGTTCAAATATTGTGCGCTCAACACAGACAAACAGCAATTAAGTACAGAGGTGATATTATCCATTAAATTTTTTTAAGACTTAGTGTTTAAATAGGGTATTTTATACTTTATAGAAGTATTTAAGACTTACAGGATTAGAATGAGAGCTTGTGCTCAGGGCAGGACATATATAAGAACTTTATTTGTCCCTATATTTTTTCCATTTTCTTTTTCTTGTGTATAGGCCAAATAAAATATCTAGATTGCAATTTTATGAAAACATTTTTTTTATCAAGATAAGATTGCCTTCTTTTGCACATTAATACCATTCTAGCTGTATATCTATACCTCAAGTTTTCAAACTTTAAAAGTTAACATTTGATTGGGGAAATGCGTACAGATGTGGTTATTGATCGATGCAGGTATAATGAAAATTTGTTAAGCAACATAACCTTTATATATATACAGGGGTGCACATAACATTTTTGGCAGGGTTCGAATTATGATTTCATCTTTGTGGGGGTCTCTTTAAAAAAAATATAGCCTATGAGCAGGGGCGGTGTAGCTTAATAATGTAATTTAAATAGTACATTTGGTTTAATTTGTCGTTTAATGGGGTCTAATATGTTGTTTGTTAGAATTTTCGAGTTAGTTAGAGGAAATAAACAGCTCCGACCATTTCAAATGTGTACTTAAGTGGTCCAGTGGTATAGCTTTTGCCAAGCGTGTCAGAGGTTCTGGGTTCGAATCCGAACTCGTACAGGTTTTTTTTTTCTTTTTATCAAATCCGATTATGTTTATCAGTGGTTGTATATCAGAGGCAGAGGCACGTTTGTGTGCATTTTTTATTTTTTTTTGTAATTTCACTGGAACGAATACAGAGTCTCCACAACGGATTGAAGCGCGCGTCCAAGTGAAGAATGCGCGAGCCACAAACAAACACAGTATCCGCGCCACTAATCGCAGCGGCAACGAGCACTTTGATCACTTGATTTAAGCATAAGGATGTAGTGTGATGACGATTCGAGATCCCGTGAGATCCATGTGTTTGGCATCTTGTCCTATCTTTTAAGTCATGCTACAGTAGTCTGAAGGAAAAAGTGCTTTATTTGTAATTTTAAATAATGGTGCTGATGATTTTTAGAGACCCCCACGGCCACAGGTGTATGATTTTACTGCTTTCATGGGAGCTCATCCTCTCTCTATGGGAGCTCAGCTCCCACTGGCTCACACGTAATTCGAACCATGATTTTTGGTCTTGTTCTCAGGGGATAACCTGGGGTTGTTGCTTGGTCCTCACATTTTCAAATGCATTTTTTCCTTAACCCACCTCACGGGAGGAACAAATTAGAGGGATGCATAGCCTAATATATTGTTAAATATTGTTATCTGACTATACCTACATCCAAATAAAAAATAAATAAATAAAAAAAAATCGAGCACACTTTAAAATAGTCAAATTTTTATCAGGCAGTAGGCTAATATGGCCTAGTCGAGTCTATGCAGACTGCTTGTTATTATGGCAACGCCGGCGAAGGAGGTAACTTTACGTGACAAACTCAAAAAAGGATAATTAAAAACAAAGGCAATAGAAGGTCATCCACCCATTTTTTCCCCCAAAACGCTATAAATCCATCCTTATATATATATATATATATATATATATATATATATATATATATATATATATATATATAGCCTATATATATATATATATATATATTTTTTTTTTTTAATTGATGGTTTGTCTTTTTTTTTAAGTATTTTGTCATTTAAGAGGAAAAAAAAATCTTACGTGAGTGACAGTTCTCCATTACGGACGCGACCACTCTGAAAGCGCCGCGGCACTAAAAGAATTTCAAACTTCCACAGAGACCTCAAACAGAAAGCACAAAGCCTTTCTTTAAAGTGAATTTCGTTTTGTATTAATTGTATCTTAATTTTAATCCATGTTTCATTAACCGATTTCGTGGTTTTAATAAATAAAAAAGTAAATAGGCTGTCTTGATTGTTTAGGCTACTTTTTAATTATAGCCTAAGTGTAAAATATTAGGCTGTGTATACCGACATGGATCAATTATTAATATTAAATTTCATCTGTCTTTTGTAGGCATGGGCTAGCTGATGGCGCACCAATGAAAAATCCTAAATGATGTGCCAAAATGCGTTTTCTGTTAGGCTACAATGAAAATATTGTACGGTCAGGTTTGCCGAAGTTCGTTTAATTTAGGCTATTTATTTATTTAAATTATTTATTTATTTTTGTCCATGTGCGCCGATCGGAGTTCACTGCTGATATTCTGAGGTAAGAGAGTTTTCTAGTCTCTGCATTGCCCAATCAGCGGATGGCGGGCGGGTGCGGTTTTGAAAATTGGTCAAAAACGTTGGTGCGGATGGATGGCGGACGGATGATGAGTTTTGCGATGCGGTTGAGGATGAAATAGCCCATCCGCGCATCTCTAGTTCTGAGGCCTATCCAACACCACAGATTGCGCACATATCCCCAAATCTTAGGTACGCAAATGAGGGTTGCGGCAATTCATCTGGTACGCATTGTTTAATTGGGTAGCGCATGCGCACCTGCGCACCACTTATGTGCATCCCTGTATATATATATATATATATATATATATATATATATATATATATATATATATATATATATATATAATGACTATAAAATGTATATCACTATTTCAAGCAGGGTGCCACCAAGATGCTTTACAGGGACCAAATTACAGAAACAGTTCACTCAAAATTCAAAACATTCTGTCTACATTTATTCACCCTCATGTTATTTCAAACATGCACAAGTCATCCTAATTTTTTAGATTTATTAATGCTTTTTATTCATTTTCTTAAATGTGAGCAATGGTAACAGAACTAATTTACATCCTGGGATCAATCAATTATATTTTTTATCCAATTTATTTTCCACAAATGGGTTAGGGTAGCTTGCAGCTATATTTTTGTGTATAGATTGTGTATATTTTGTGTATATTTTTAATATATATATTAAATATAGCTGCAGGCAGCGATTGCGGGCCCAAGCCAGGGGCACAGCCACCCTGGTGCCTTTGGTGAAGGTGAAGTTTCATCAAGATAAGTTAATGTGTGCAGACGTTTTAACACACTTCCTGTGTCCCATTATTTGCCATAAATTCGTTTCCTCACCACGGCCAACCCGTTCAAGATATCAAAAATCTGCTGTCAATAATTCATCCTCTATGTCTTGACTTCATTCACACCGAGTTTGGTGGCAATTGGATAAATTCCCTAGGAGGAGTCTTTCACATTCCACTGTATGTGTTTTCCAAACAACCCTAAATAGTCGACTTCCTGTTGGGCGGAGCTAATAACATAGCTATTATGTAAGTTGTTCGGCCGATGAGATCTGTATGAGTTTCATAGAATAGAATAGAATAGAATAGAATAGAATAGAATAGAATAGAATAGAATAGAATAAATCTTTATTGTCCACCGAAATGTAAATTTTTCTAAGAATATTCTAAGAATACATTTTTCGAAAAGAATATTTCTAAAAAATAAAATATACAATATAAAAAATCATGATGAAGATAAATATACTTAAATACATCAAGTTAACTCCTTTGTTGTTGGCACTTAATTTGATTAAGGATATTAATGGCATTAGGAATAAAGGATTTTTTAAAAGTACTTTTAGCCAGAGGCACTCTGAAGCGCCTCCCGGACTTCAGAAGTTCAAACTCACTAGAGAGGGGGTGAGTACTATCTATTGTGATCTTTCTTGCTTTTTTACTCAATCTGTCAATGTATATTTGAGTCAATTGTTTTTGTGGTTTTCCTACTATCTTACTAGCCATTAACACTATCCTGTTAAGCTTTTTCTTAAGCTTACAGTTTAAATGGCCAAACCAAGCAGAAAGATGAAAAGTTAAAACACTTTCAATGTGTGTGATATACACAAGCTCAATAATCTTAGTACTGACACCCAAACAGTTCAATTTTCTGAGCAGACTTAGACGTTGTGTGCATTTCTTGTAAATAAAATCTGTATTTTCTATAAAACTCAGGTGATTATCAAGAACCGTACCTAAGTACTTAAAAGTTCCCACTGTTTCAACTACTTAACCATTAAGTAACACTGGCTCTGTTATTATGTCTTGTTTTTTACAGAAAATTAGCTCATTTGTCTCATTTGTGACGCATTCAAATTGATGATTACATGCAAGCATGTTTGATCTATGGACCAAGTTTTCGGACCCCATTCCAGGGGGCGCTGTCGAGCCCCCCTGCCACGCCCGGGTACCAACTTCAGCCCGGCCCTGATGGCAGCGGGTTCTGACCCGTGTGCAAAGTTTCAAGAGTTTTCGAGCATGTTAAGGGCCCCAAAAGTGCCTGAATAGTTGTAAGAAAAAAAAAAAAAAAAAAAAAAAGAAAAATAATAATAATAAATAATCCTAAGGAAAACAATAGGGCCTTCGCCCTTTCAGGGCTTGGGCCCTAAAAACATGGCACATAAAGTTAAACTAATGATTTTTGGGTGTGTGTATTGTAAGTTGTATACCATTTCAATTCGTTGAGTTCGTCTGCAGCATACTGCAAAGCACACAGTACTCCTCTGCATTACCTATACATTTGTTAACATTAAAAAGTTAAATGTGAATTCTTTGGGCAATCATGTAGCCTACTAAATGTCAACATACACGACATGAAAAATACTATCTCAGAACGGTTCTGAAATTACATTAATTCATTCTTACATTACTTTTTGCAACCTTCAAGTTATTTTGAGGTATATCTGGATTGTATTTCTGTATATTTGAATATTCTTACTTGATTAAATACATTTTTAGACTGAAGATAGCATCTAAAGAGGTGTAATATGACATACTGTACATTGAAATACTGTACATACATTACCATTACAGAATTAAAATTAAATTAAATTAAAAATGGAGCACCCCAAACAAGTAATTATCAAAAGAAATGACAGCAGTAGATAAATACCATTAGATTCTTCATTTGTGATGTGGAGGCAAACTATAACTCGGGCTTTGATTCTTTCCGTACATTTTTATATGTGTTTTAGAGATTGAATTCAAATCAAATATTAACATTACTGCCCTAACTATTTCTGAATAGGATGTCTACTTCATACATATTTGGAATAGCATGGAAATATAAGGTTCAGATCACTAAAAACCATACATGGAAGTCGAAGATCTCATTGGTGGAGTCTGGATGTCATCTAGTGGAAAATTTTGGTACTGCGCACAATACAATTTTTCCTAAAGCTCATTTATTGAGACATCAACCTAAAATCTGGCCCAGAACTTGTCCATATATATATATATATAAACAACATTATGTATTGTATACATTTAAAATGTTCATAAACTTAAACTACTTACTTTAACAACTTTGTTTTACTTTACTAATCTGAGAAGTGTACCCTTTTATACCCTGTTAGTTCACAGTGCATTAAGTAATGTTAACAACAACTTTTGATTTGAATAAATATTAGTAAAGGTTGAAATGAAATTTGAAATGAACACGTAGAAGTGCAGTTCATTATTAATTCATGCGAACTAATGTACTTAAATAATGTATGAAACCTTTTTGTAAAATGTTACCAAAATTACAATTGGAAAATAAAAAAAAACTGTTTTTTCCCTCTTTCTTTTTTTACCTTGAATGATAACTATTGGATTATAATAACTCACCAATTATAATCCCCTCCTCTGTAAAATTTGCCATTGATAATTCCATGCTGTTTTGCTTAGGTTTAAAGATAATACAAGAGACCTAAACCACATAGGGACAAAGGCATGAGTGAAGAAAAACAAGGCAATTTTATTTTTATCTAAATTTTGATAAAACTGCAATTTAAATATATTATTTCTATAAGTTCTACAAAAAAGGACAAAATAGATAGGCTGAATAACCTGATCTATGGCATGTTAAATGGTGGTAGCCTAGTCTATGAACAGAAGCTAAACCCCCCTAAGCCCACAGAAATGGTTAGACCCAAGCCTTCAGCAGCCAATGACACTGATGTGTCCTTTTCGCCTGGTTGGAAACTTCACACACGTTTGTACTGCCTGTTTGGGTTAACTGTTTACACGTCAAAAGCGTGCGTTTTTTCCTAGTCAAAACACACGTTTTCAACGCCCATTTTTGTTATTATAAACGCGCGTCAAAAACGAGCGTTTTCGGTGACCCCAAAGCGCACGTTTCAAACGTGCGTTTTAAATGGCAGATCACACGTCGAGGACGCGCGTTTTGATGCAAAAACCGCGCGTTTGCGACGCGCGTTTTCCGTGACCACAAAGCGCGCGTTAAGAACGTGCGCTTTTATGGCAAATCGCGCGTCAGGGACGCGCGTTTGGCGGTCGAAACGCACGCTTTTGACGTGTCAGTGTGCAATCAGACGCCCGACCAGGCGTTTATGAATACTTAGGCTTGCCATATATAAGACGCCTGATACACACGTCGTCCCTCTGTACGTCGCCTAATAAGACAGCATGATAAACACGGCTTCCCCAATGTATTTCGCCTTTAAACATTTCAAAGTTTGCATTAGTAGATGTAGGCCCTACGTGTTATAGGCTATTGCTTTTAGCCTACAGTAAACTCATTTCTCAAAAAGGGCCACTGGTGCTTAATAACTAAGTTTAGCCTATTCAATGTTTGATAGGCTATACAGTCAAAAGTTTTTGAACGGTAAGATATTTTAGACAGTAATATTAGATATTGAAATAGGCTGAATATACTAAAATAACTGTTTTCTATTTGAATATATTTTAAAATGTCATTTATTCCTGCAATCAAAGCTGAATTTTGAGCATCATTACTCCAGTCTTTAATATCACATGATCCTTCAGGAATCATTGTAATATGATGATTTTATGCTCAAGAAACATTTATGATTATTATCAATGTTAAAAACAATTGTGTACAATTTTGTTTTTACGATTATTTGATTAATAGAAAGTTCAAAACAACAGCAACTATCTGAAATTTGCCAGCACATAAATAAATTGCATTTTAAAATATATTAAAATAGAAAGGTTTAAATTGTATAAATTTTAAATTGTGAAACAGTTTAAATTAGCCTAAATAAATATTTGTTTTTGCTGTATTTTGAATCAAATAAATGAAGCCTTGGTGAGCAGAAGAGACTTAAAAAAATCTTACCGTTCAAAAACCGATGAAGCCTAATTACGTTAGTGCACTGTAAAAAATTGACCGTAAAATTTACAGTAACTTACTGGCAACGATTAGCCAGTAAGTTACTGTGAATACTTTTTACAGTAAGGGTACTGTACTTCTATTTACAGTATTTTATGTATACACTGTGAAATCAAAAACAGTTAAATACTGTGATTTTAGTTGTATTTACAGTAACTTACTGGCTAATTGTTGCCAGTAAGTTACTGTGAATACGTTTTACAGTAAGGGTACTGTACTTCCATTTACAGTATTTTGTGTATTCACTGTAAAATAAAAAACAATTAAACACTGTGATTTTAGTTGTATTTACAGTATTGATTGTTTTACTGTAGAAAAAATAAATAAATACTGATTTCAATTGCATTTACATATAGTTAAGCACTGTTTTTTATGTATTGTATGCAATACAGTACTATAAACAGTAGATAACAGTTAATCACTGTAAATTCAGTTTCTCACTGTACAATTTAAATACTGTATCACTCTGATTTAATATTAGCCATCATTAAAAGAATCACCCATATTCTAAAACATTGCAATCAACTGCAGACAATAAGAAAATTGTTAATAGTTATTTATTTAAAAACATTTGGTGAACAGGAATTACAAAACAGGTACAACATAAAGGGATAATGGACATTGGACAACATGCCATTATACCATCCAAAGTTAACGCACATTCTATGTTTGTAATGCAGCCACAACGCCCAGCGGAGTGTGTTAACTTTGGATAGTCTAATGGCGGTAAGTCTATTATCACGCTTATTCTACTGTTGCTAAATTTACTTTACAATTGAAGAAGATTTTACAAAACGAGGCTATTTCATTACAAGTTTTGTAAAGTTACAGAGCAAACTGTTACTAGTTCATTCACTAGTTCCGCATGACTGGTTGCTATGACGGAACAATAATGCAAATTGATACAATACGGTCAAAAAATTTAACTACTTTGAAGCTGTGCAAATAACTGATTATTACCACATTCTAAAGAGCAATAAATAACACTATGGCAATATTGAAATAAAATAAAACATTAAACAATAAAATATTTAACATTTGTATGAACATTTAAAACAGAAAGGAAAATAAACTTCCCCTGCCACTTGACAAAGGTCTATGACCTCTTGCATGCCCTGACCTTGGAGTCCTAGTTGGAGCCCTGAAATGAAAGAAGAAAACACATTAGATCAGCTAAACACTGATTTTCAAGTTTTACGGCTGTATGTTAATAGGGCTGGGCAAAAAAATTAGATTTTTCGATTAATCGTTTTTTTTAAAATGTGGTCGATTCAAAATCGATTCTTAGGGACCACAAATCGATTTTTTTCCATATTCAGGGCTCTAATTTCGGCGTGGTATTTTGCGCATTTTAATCATTCCCGTTGGTCTCCCACTTATAATGCGGTAAATTCCTGCAACATTGATTCACTTTAGCCTGTAGGTTGAGTATATTAAAGGACAATTCCGGTATTTAACACTTTGAGTCTATTTTGTAGTTTGTTTTGGATGAACAAGAGTGGTGGACAAGGAAATTTTGACAATGGTTCCTGTCGCGACTTTTTGACTATTTTAGAATTGCCCATGACCGCTTTAGAATGGGAGTCTATGGCCATGCACGAACATGTCCTTAAAACAACCCTTAACTTTCATTTTCAAAACTGTGCAACTCACCGAGTGGTTAATGGTGTTCGTTGATGATTAAAAACAAATATATCGGCGCAATGTATGATTTCAATCCGTTTATTTTTCTCTATAGTGGAACTATTTTTTCAGATACCTCACAACCGCGTATAAACTTCCGCTCTTCCGCAACTTCCGTTGCTCTGCTCACGCTAGCCTTCTGAGAGACAGAGAACCTGCAGAGAACCGAGCGAAAAGTCCTAAAAGACTACAATCAAATGTAAACAGCATCCTTTCCGTTTCCGGTAGCGCAGTAATATCAACGAGCAATGAGTCCTCCAACGGAAATCAATGGATTTTACAAAATGCCAAATAAAACACGACAGAAACTGCATCTCGCTACGCTACTTGTTTTGGATCATCAACGAACACCACTAACCACTCGGTGAGTTGCACAGTTTTGAAAACGAACGTTAAGGGTTGTTTTAAGGACATGTTCGTGCATGGCCATAGACTCCCATTCTAAAGCGGTCATGGGCAATTCTAAAATAGTCAAAAAGTCGCGAAAGGGACTATTGTCAAAATTTCTTTGTCCACCACTCTTGTTCATCCAAAACAAACTACAAAATAGACTCAAAGTGTTAAATACCGGAATTGTCCTTTAATCCACAGATTCTAAAACCAAATCAGTCATTTAAAAAAAAAAAAAAAAAAAAAAATCACAGAAATTCAGGCCCTGATATTCACCCAAAAGCCGGTATTAGTTTTCCTACACTGTTCATAGGCTTGCAGCCTCCACAGCTAATGCTGTGAGATTTTATGTATGTTTAATCTTAAACATAAAATAACCTGATCATGTTTGATCAAGGCAAGCGACTGTTCTGATTTGCATAACAATCCTGTCTATTCATTTGAAATATAGAGTTGGGTTCTGTTTTAATGTACCCAAGTGTACCTAAAATAAAAAGAGTTTAATATACAGGTTTGTGGCTCTTAATTTCTTTTTATTAATTTAAAATCGAGAATCGAAAGCTTGCGAATCGAAATCGAATTGGAACATCTGAATCGTTAAGGTTTTAATGGTATTACTACTCTTACCGATACTGCTTATCGATCCGGTACTTTAACGGTATTCTTGTCGGTACTTTTTGATATATATATATATATATATATATATATATATATATATATATATATACATAAAAAGATAAACAATTAAAAAAGATACACACTATATAGGTCTACACAGTGCTTTAATTTCAGGAAGGTCTACTAATGTTCAGGTAGGCTATGGTCTAAACAGAATTCTATTAAAGTAATCAAATGTAAAATAACACTGCATAGTTTATCATAGATAGATTAATGCTTATTAAAGCTGAAGTTGTTCATTCAAGAGCTGTGAGTGATTTCGTCTTTGCCTTTTGTTGTTTAATTCGCAGTAATGGCTCAATCGTCAGCATGTTTATTAGACACTGCCTCTTTAAGACCGAGTGCAGATCTAATAGGCGACTGATGCACTATATTTTCTCCCAACTATTTCCATAACTACGTCCATTTTAGACATATTTTTGTGTACATTTGATCGTTAAGACGCGCACATGAAACCGAAAGTATAATTTGCTCATCTCGTTGCGGTGTGTTTCGGAGCACGCGCGCCGCCTTAGGAACAGCATCTCATGAGCATATTTTTGTGCTATTAATAGCTCTTTTTATTATTAAACGCATCCCACAATTTAGCAACAGTAGCTAGACTGCATTTTACAACAATCACTGAATGCTGAATCTGATTCTGTCGTTACGTTTGAGTTTTATGGAAAAATGAGAGCGTAGCCTACTGCTGCGAAGGGAATGCAGCTATAGTTTTTAATGGTTTTACCTCAAATATATTATTATTATAATCTTTGGAAGCCAAAATCTAAAATAAAATCAGACTAATCACAAAGTGTAACCAGGCTATGTTTGAATGTTTAGTTCTGTCCTCCGTCGTCACTCATTAGGGCTGTCGAAATGTTTTAATATTATGGTATATATAAATGGCTGGCGAAATAAAACGTCTTTATAGCAATAATAACATTACGTGTATTTTTCCAAGTACCGACAGCAGAACCGATAACGTCCGAGCTTATCGATACAGCGGTCTTTCAAAATTCAGCCCCAGGGCCCGTTTAATACCGGCTTTCAGTACCCATCCCTATATGTTAATGGAATATATTTTTATGAATGAAGGTGTGTATCACTGATATTAGTAATATAGCTACTGATGTCTCGATGAAAATGTTTAAGAATCAATATCAGTTTTGTAAAAATGAGAATCGATTCAAATAAAAAAAATCTATATTTTTTTACCCAGCCCTAATAAATAAGGTAACAGTTTTACTTGCATATATGATTTAGTCAATCAAGAGCAATCAACAAGTCTCTCTCTCTCTCGTCAGTTAACGTTGATAAGCTGCATTATGTCGTTTGACTTTCTTTGCCATTTACATCTGTCTGAGGTATGTGTTATGTAATCTTGTTAAAATGGATTTCATAAAATTGGTATCGAAAAAAGTATCGTTAGGAACCGGTATCGAAACTGAGGTATCGAAAATGGCACCGGATCGAAAGATTTTGAACAATGGCCAGCCCTATCGATACCGGTATCAGTGCATCCCTAATAATTATTATTATTATCAAATTATGATTAATTATATTATACCCACATATACCTATATTATTAATTATATTATAATTATTATTAAAGCTATTATCAGAACCTCACCTGTATCTAGTCAGTTAGCAAATACATGGAGGTTCATATATGAAGTCTTCCGCTTCACCACTCTCCCAGTCGTCTTGCTCATCTACTCCTTGGCAGTGCACTTGTTGGGAGTCAGGATTAATCCTGACTAAAAACCTATGAACATGAGTATAGGAGTTAGGGGATGGGACAATATGTACACATTAATGAATAACTGTAAGTGCAGTGAGCAATGTAGAATCATACATAAAGGCCAGCTGACAGAGGCATTTCACATCTCAACAGGAGTTAGTGAAGGCTGTCTACTTTCTCGATTACCATTCCTCTTCGAAGGTCGACTAGATCATGCGGCCGACTAGATCATGCATCAAGCCACTGACAACAGGCGCAATGGGATTCAATGGACCCCATTTACACAACTGGACGACAATATTCTCTGACTTAAGTATCTGCACCCGATGGTCAAATTACAATTATTCTGTGTTGTTATGCGTGATAATAAATGGATGATCGTAACCTTCAACAGCAGATTCGGCGACGGTTGATGCGCGCATCTTTAATGGTAACATAATACACTGATTAATGAGCGCTGATTTTAAATTAACATTTCTTTAAAACAAAATTTATATGACAGACTTTCCTTTTCTTAATGGCATAAACAAGCTTTACTCCCAACTGTAATGTCATTGTTTGAACAGGCAAGCACACACATCACTTTTGAAGAAAAAATTAAAATTGAGAATGCAGTGCATCGCGATGCATTGTGATATCGAATTGAACTGAATCGATGACATAATCGTAATCGAACCGAACCGTGAGACCAGTGTCGGTTCACACCCCTGATTTTAAAGGGAGAAGATGATTTTGAACAGCTTTTCAATTGTCAATTTGCTTTTACACTGCAATAAAAAATACCTCTGAACAAACTCCAGTGTTGTGCTGGCTTCCACCTGATACTCTAGGTTGAATACATAGTAACAGGCGAAGAGAGCGGCCAAGGCAGTGGTGAAGTCCGCCATGTGAGCAGGTGGGATTACGACCCTCCCCTCGATCGACCGACAGCATCCATTTTTTTTGCAGTCAGGATTGTCTCTCCTTAGTAAAGACAATAGTCATCACAAAAATTATATTTCATAGCAATACATTCTATAAACCTTTGTGTTGTCATTATCATCGTCAAAGGTGGTCTCAAAAGTGTGATCTAGTAGTTCACTGTCTGATGACATGGAGGCACAGGTGATGTTAGTACTAGTACTGGTAGAACTTTGGCTAATACGTGGAGAACTAGATATACGTATTTCCGATTCAAGTGCGAGGCAAAGGTTGAACGGACACGGAAATGTTTTAAACAATTAATATAAGGGCATGACACTTTTGTGCCATCTTTAATAACTTATGCCAATGAAGATGTTCATGTAAGCTTGGAAAATTTGCTGACACATAACGTTAGTTACAACCTTCAACAGAGCAAGCCAAATCAACTCCATCAATTTTCCTTTTAAGTCCTGGTTTAACGTTAGCTTTCCACAGCCTGACAAGGGTGTGGTACTGAATTATTATTATTTTTTTAACTTAACTTTTACTCCTAGTAGTGATGGTAAATGTACTTACTAATTTTCTGGAAGTCCCGATAAGCAGTTGGTGAAGGATCCGCGATTCCAAGATGGAAACTCCGGTAGAGGCCACGGGTGGGAAAAATACATTAACGTTAAAGGCTGTGAAAACGTCTCCGTCGGAGCTCTCACGGAAACGTTTTCGCTGAATTCCTCTCAGGCAAAAAGTGAAAGATATCAACACAAAGACGAAAACAAAATAAATAGCAGCTACAACCACAAGACAAAGCCATGTGTAAAGAAACGTAAATTTAAATAATAGTCTGTTATTAACGGCTGTGAAAACGTCTCCGTCGGAGCTCTTACTGAAACGTTTTCGCTGAATTCCTCTCAGGCAAAAAGTGAAAGAAATCAACACAAAGACGAAAACAAAATAAATACAGCCACAAGACAAAGCCGTGTGTAAAGAAACGTAAATTTGAGAATTAACGGAGCTTTTCTGTCACTGACGACGAGTCATAAATTCAAGTGCTGCTTCTTTCGCGCTTTTTTCCAACAGATTCTAGAACTTTCTAGACTGGGTAAACCCCGCCCACTCTGCCGGCGCTTTGATTTCACCCTATGATTTCGCCCTGCACCTCAGAAACAGCTCTGGAAACATGCACGTTTATCTCTCCTGCTTCTGAAGAAAAAATATATAACACTGATTTTTGTAAAATAAAAATCCCATGGTACGTATTTATGAGTTAACCAGACATCCCCAATTTTGGCAAGTAATGCACATGACATAGCCTACCCAAAATAAAAGTTATTCTGAATAGACACATTAGAAAGCTTGAGAGTTTTGGCTCAAGTTCAAAACTCAAAATTAATCATATGTTATTAATATTGAGATATATAAGCTCAAAAATAAAAACAACAAATATTAAGAATATATTTATTAAATGTATAAAAATATTAATATTTTAATATTAATATACATAATTATGTGAATATACTATTGCAACTTATAACCAATAGTCATGCTTCATTTCAAATCTGAGGATGACATCTCAAAAAATTATGTTTATGAAGCCTATATTGTTAGACCATGTCAGGGGAGACTTTGGAGAAGTTTAAGATAAGGCTTATCAAATATTTTATTGCCCTGTTAACACCCATTTACACACAAACACCCATTTACAGTCACAAAACAAACAAACAAAAAATATTATTGGAATCTTATGTGAATTCTTAAAAAAAAAAATATTGTATGGAATAGAAAGCTCCTGCAGCAGGTGCATCAGAGTACAAGTTACATTACACATTTTAATTTATTAATATTACACTTTTACTTAAAGCTCACCATCGAGTATTTATATCATATTCCGGTAATGAATTCTGAACAACAATAATCTGGGGGCCGTCCATGTGAAATGGGTACAAAGAAAGATATGATAAAAAAAAAGGAAAATTACAGTAGTTTACTTTACTATTTACAGTACTATAGTGGCTAAATTGTGATTTTTTTACAGTAATGATTTGACTACTGTGATTTCAACTGTAATGCTTGGACTACTGTGATTTTTACGGTCTTACTGTAAACTTTACAATATTCTACTGTAAAAATCTTATACAGTAATGTTACTGTGAAATCTACAGTAAATAACTGTAGATTTCACAGCCATTTTTTACAGTGTGTGTAAAAGATTTTTAACATGTTTCAATTTCATTAAGTCCTTATTTCAACATTTCGACATAAGTATCTCGTTATTTCGACATAATACGTTGTTATTTCGATATAATATCTGTTATTTAGACATAATAATGGGACATTCTAATCTGCATTAAGCCACATTAAGCATTCTTATAATGGTTTTCTATAGGAGGAAAATTCTTAACGTGTAATTAAACATCTAATTTTTTGAACATATAGTATAGCCTACTTTATTATGATTTTATATCATAATGATTTATAAATGCAGGCACAATTATCCGTGAACTTGATAAATGTTGCAGATGTTTTATGCGCAAATAAATGTCTTAGTTTGAACTGTGCAAAATTCAGGATTAATTGAATATGCAGCAATTTGTACAAATAGAGAGTCTTTAGACATGTTGTAGCCATTAAATAAGCACATTTGGTTTCATATTTGTTACAATATTATTATGTTATTTTTCCCCCATCTATGTTGATAATGAAAAGTGAACAGCATGAGTAAGATTGGATGCGCAATATATCGGGAGACATGATTTTGACCACTTCATAAGTTTTGTTTTTAGAAAACCTTTCTTTAAAGTGAATTTCGTTTTGTATAAATTGCACCTTAATTTCAAGCAATTTTTCATTAACCAGTAGACTGTATTTAATAGGCTAAATAAGAAGCAAATGGCAGACAATATCATGACATGGAGGCGCCCGCGCGGTCACTTGCATTGCACGTGAACTGGAGCGCATCTCATCCTAACTTAACCAAAACTCAGCGTTTGTATAAAATTGTATTAATTATAAATTGTGAAACAGTTTAAATTGTAAAAAATATTTAACAATATCACAGTTTTTCTGTATTTTGAATCAAATAAATGAAGCCTTGGTGAGCAGAAGAGACTTATTTTAAAAATATTTAAAAATATTATAAAAACCGGAATATGGACTTGTGCTGTTTAACTTATTTAGCAACTTAAAAACACGCTAACAACACACAAAAAAATGAACCAATATATTTCTAAGAATGCAAATAGATGTCTGAGGTTTCAAAATGAAACTGTTGGCTGTAGCAAAACATTACAGATTAAGTGCAATCAAACACTAGATAAACAATGGTTTGCTCTTGATGTCAAGTGTAACAATTATCGTCAGGCCTCTTGCGCCCTCTGTTGGCATTTGTTATAATACATAATATACATAAGTTCATTGTTTATATATTTCTTTATGTATTTTAATAGTGTTGTTAAATAAACAATAAAATAATTACTTTTAATACTTTATTTGAACCAATTATATTGCCTCATTTGTAATGTATTTAAGTCATACTAAAGGCTATTGTTCACTTCAGGGCTGCGTTTCCCAAAAGCATCGTAAGCCTAAGTTGATCGTAAAAACGATCGTACGACTGATCTTAATATTACGGTCTGTTTCCCAAAAGCATCGTAGCTTAAGTAGCACTTGAAAATCTTCGTAGATCTACGAGTGCTCTGGAGTAATCGTACATCCCCAAGTGCATCGTAAGAAGACAGATTTATGAGGACACCTGCAGGACAACCGGCAGATTACACCTTTAGCTTTATTCAAATGCAATGTGATTATAATATAAGGTTTTGATTGTACTTTATTGTACACTTTATTACTCTTTTTTGTTGTTGGTTAAATTAATGTATAAATTATATAATTAAAAAGGTCAGAAAACAAAACAAAAAAAATAAAATAATTTAATTTAATAATTTTACTCAAAATTAAATGAATGAACAAAAAATAAATAAAACAAATCCTTTAAATCTGTTAAAAATTACATCTTTTATTTCAGCCGTTTTGTCGGTGCCTCCGCCTGTAGGTGCTTTATATAGACTTGTCTTGATTGCTAATCCACAACAGATGACAATTATTAGGTTAAACGTTCAGAATACGATTCCATATAAGGTTATGTTTCAGAACTTCATGAATGGACAGCGACTCTTAAGTAGCACGTAGTTCATGTTAAGTTCATTTTTGGGAAACGCTCGTGGAATTGCTGCGAGCGTTCGTAATCTTGCACGTAGAAAGCGCTCTTAAGAGCTAAGATACATCGTTATCGGGAAACCCGGCCCAGATCTATCTTTCTGACCAAAAATATATAAATAAAACAGTCGACACTGACAGCCCTTTTGAACATTTGAACATTAACCTATTGTTTTACATTTTGTGACTAAAAGACTATTTCCCTGTCTTATATTTTTTCTTTGTTGATTTCTTGAAAATAATAGGCTATTAAATTTTCTTGTCACCTTCTCCTGAAAACAATATAGTGAATAGTTTCATATTGTGAAAAAAAAAAAAAACGGTTCCCCTTTTGAATAAGAAACAATATCAAGACTATAAAACCCGTCAAAAAACGCGCACACACTCAAACCACCTGACTGCACATCACATTTGTGACTTTATTGATTCTGCTTTTATTCGTAATGCAATGGACCGGTCAACGGTACATAAATTAATCCTTAAAGGATGGGACTTTATGGGACATTTGCACAAAAAGAATAAATAACTTACCGTAGCCTATTTTATGTCGCTCCGGAGTCGCATCAGTCAAAAAATGCGTCACGAGGAAGAAAAATAACATAGGCTATGTCTAAGTCGCACTGGACTAAGTTGCATTTTTTTTAGAAATGTATTTCACAAAAAAAAAAAAAAAAAAAGTTACAGACAGCACTCCGCTACGGACGTGAGCGCTCTAAAAGCGGCACTAAAATAATGTTTTAGAACTTTCACAGAGACCTCAAACTGAAAGCACAAATCCTGTCTTTAAATTTAATTTCGTTTTGTATTAATTGTATCTTAATTTTAATCGATGTTTCATCAACAAATTAACATCAACAAAATAAATCTGGATTTAATAAGAAGTAGCTAAATAGGCTATTAGAAAATAGATAATCAGGACACGGAGGCGCTGGCGAACCTGGAGCTCGTCTCATAAATGAACCGAAACTCAGCGTAGGCCTATAAGGTAGACTATTGCCTCACAGACCTGAGACATATAAATAGCTTGAAATGTCTACTTTTAAGCAGAACAATTCAAAACAAAAGAAAACAGACTGCGCTGCTTATGTAATTCGTATGAAATGAAATGTGCTTTTCTCTCTGATGGCGCTGCGAAGATCGCGAGTCGTCAACTTCATCTGTCTAGCTGACACAGACATAAAACATAACTGTTTTATTAGTTAACAATTCAAATGTCTCCTGCTATATTGAACATATTTGCCTGTTCCTTACAAAACACTGACAGTGGGGTTTTTGACTGTTTTTTTTTTGTTTGTTTTTTTGAGCAGCTGCGGACAAATTCTTTCGACACACACACACAACATTGATAAACCGGATTTTTTTCTTTTTGCTTTTTTAATACAATTAAAATTTCATTTAATTTATTGTTTAATAAAATTATAAGCCTATTATTTTTAGTTTATTAACAGCAACAACAGCTGTAAAGATGAAGTTGACGATCGCCATCTCCGTATGTGAACGCGCCTATAGAGAGAGAAATGCACATCATTACATAACCAGAGAGTAGCCTATTTCTTTTCGTTTTAAATTGTTAAAAAGACATTTCAAGCTTTCCTAAGATATATTTCATGTCTGTGAGGCATATGCTGAGTTTCGTTAAGTTAGGATGAGATGCGCTCCGGTTTACGTGTTGGCTATATTTGGTGTTTGGCAATTGGTTGATAAAAAAAAATACAAAAAATAAAAGATACAATTTATACAAAACGAAATTCACTTAAAAAATCGTTTTCTGCAAAACAAAACTTAATTAAGTGGTCAAAATCATGTCTGACCCGCTCCATGTCTCTCGATATTGCGTACTCGTGTGTGCGGTTCACTTTTCATAATCAACATAAATTAAAAAATAACATTATAATATTTTAACAAATATTAAACTAAATAAGCTTATTTAATGGCTACAACACGTATAGTAGACCTAGACTCTCTATTTGTACAAATTGCTGCACATTCATTTTATTCAGAATTTTGCACACATAAGTTGAAAGGCATTTGTTTGTGCATGCATGTAAAACATATCTGCAACATTTATCAAGTTCACTGATAATTATGCGTGCATTTATTAATTATTATCTTAATGAATAATGTAACAAGGACGAAGCATGTAAACTGCGTTGTTTGTTTAGAATGGAATGGATCGCAAATAGATCCGAATGAAGAAACGTACAAAACCATAGTAGAAAATGGGTGGGGCCGGACCTAAAATGGGTACCCGGGCCCAATGGTAGCGCCGCGGCTGTTCAAAAGTAAAAACTCAGAATGACACATTCCATAATATTATGTTTATAGATAATGAATTTATCTGTTCAACTTTAAAGTTGTTGTTAATAATTGTGCAAAAAGTTGTGACTTTGATGGTGTAGGCTATAATTTGCATAGTCCTCATATCCAGTAGAAAGAGTGAATTATAAAAAAAAATACTATGCCCGTTAACCATTCAGAGATGACATTAATGAGATACACAACTTTGTATACAATACAAAATTTGTATCTAAGATATTTTCAATGTCATCAGAACACAAGAAAAGAATGATTGATTAGAAAGATAACAAATGAAAAATAAGAAAAGCTAGGGGGGAAAATAGATATTAACCCCTTCAGACCTGAATTATGTTTTAGGTTTCTGAAAAATATAAAAGTACATTTTCCCAGCTCATGAGGCTTCTATAAATGAGACCAAATTAAAAAAAAATTAAAAATGTTTTGCTTTAATTGTAATTTTTTTTGTCCATTTCAATGGACGTCAGGTCAAAACAGGTGTACTTCACAAAAATTTACCAACATAAAATTAAATAATAAACATACAAATTGTTAGTATATACTTAAAGCTTTTTCTCAAGGTCAAAAACTTTTCAACAGTATACCATTTCAACTTTAATTTTGAGGTTTTTGTTTTATAGATTGCACATTGTTTCTAACAAACTAAATATCTTAGTATCAATCAATATGGTCATGCTAGAGTCATTTTCTTTGCGCATCTTTCTTTTTTAGATCAAAAACTTGAACATTACAACATTTCAACTTTAATTGTAAGGTTTTTGCTTTATAGATCGCACATTTGTTTATTCATAACAAAATAAACCTAGGAATCAATCAATGCATTCATTTTAGAGTTATTTACTGTGTGCATCTTTGAAACAATTTCTCTGTTAACGATTTTCTTGTATTTCTACAGTACATTACTGGCAGCACGGTTGCCATGCATGATGCATGTATTTCGATTTCCAGTAACTGTACTGTAATTCACTTTACAGTACACAAGATCAGTACTGTAAACTACCAAATAGTACTTTACTGTATTTGTACTGTATTTCGTCATTTGATCTGCTTTTGCTGTAAATTATACGGTGTTGTACTGTAATATCTATATTGATAAATTACTGATAAATATTATTATAATTTTCAAAATAATTACTAATAATGATAATATTATATCATAATAATATAATATGTAGTTATTAGGAAATATAGGCTATAGTGGGAAAAAAAATATGGAAATCAATGGCTATACTGTCAACTGTCTAGTTACCGACATTCTTCAAAATATCTTCTTTTGTGTTCAGCCGAATAAAGAAACTCATACAGATTTGGAACAACATGAGGATGAGTAAGTGATGACAAATATAATTTTTGGGTGTACTATACCGATAAAGGGATAGTTCACCCAAAAATTTAAATTGGCCCATGATTTACTCACCCTCAAGCCATCCTAGGTGTATATGACATCGTTCTTCTTTCAGACGAATACAATTGGAGTTATATTAAAAAATGTCCTGGCTTCCAAGCTTTATAATGGCAGTGAATGGTTGTTTCTGTTTTGAAAGTCCATAAAAGTGCATCCATCCATGATAAAAGTGCTCCATGGCTCTTGGGGGAACATAAAGGCCTTCTGAAGCGAAGCGATGCGTTTGTGTAAGAAAAAATAATTCATAAAGTTACGCTTTAGATTTATGTCAAATCTGTATGTTTCGTTTGGCCGGAAGCTAGTCATTTTACTTTATAAAATTTTAAATACAGATATTTTTCTTACATCTCCATCTTCCTCATCATCACTCCACATAAAGTCAACATCGGAGATACTTCCATCAGCTATATGTTCAAGCACTTCAAGAACTATATATTCTGCAAGAAAAAGTAAAAAAAAAAAAATGTATCGGTACTGTGATATAGATTTTTTATATAAGAAATTTCAATCAGCATTACTGGACTTCAATTACTGGAATGTGATTTCAGTAACAGGCTTTTGAACCCACTGTCCATTCTAATGGACAGACACATTTGAAAAAATCCTGATTAAAAATTTCAAATTCTACAATCGATTTTTAACTTTAATTAATAAGTTCAATCTGTCTATTTTACATACAAACTATGAAATACTGACAAACATATCAAAAAATGTAAATAAAACCACAGAAAATGTTGCTTGCTTCTGTGTTTGGAGTGAAGTGCTGACATGCTTCTCTTCAAAGTAGTGTTTTTTTCTATAATTACTACATGCAGAGCTTTACTGCCATTTGATTGGATGACAAGCGTCCAATCTAATGGACTGCAGACTTTAAACTAGGTGAAATGCTCCAGAAGTAAAAAAAGGGGGGTTGACATGTGATGTCCATTGTAATGGACGCAGGGTCTGAATGGGTTAATTTATTATGATACGACGTTGGAGTCACACGTTGGTGTCACGCGTCTGTGATGAGACGTGCTGTGGTGCGACGTTGGAGTCACACGTTGGTGTCACGCGTCTGTGATGCAGCGTACCCCTTCTGTCACGTAAAAGTACACGACTGTCGACTTCGGTAAGTTATCCGTGGCACTATCCACTCGCCATAAACAAACGCTAACAAACGTTTGCGGAGAGGCAGCGGATGCGAGGACGTTAGGTGCACCGGTGCGACCTAGGAAAAATGTTAGTCGCACACTTACAAAATTTGGTCGCATATGCGACCAAATTGGTCGCACTCTAGAGCCCTGATATATATATATTAATAACAATAATATCAAAATACATTTAATCAATTTATTCATAGAAAAAAATCCAACAATATAACTTTGTATATTACTATTAACTCTTAAATCCTATATTTCTTCTCCTGGTTCAGTTTTTGCCACTGTATTTCTTTTTAAGGGTCTTGTTTTAACCTATGGTTTTAACACTTTATCCTAATCCCACCAAAACCACACTACACACCACACACACACACACACACACACACACACACACACACACACACACACTTAGACCTACGCTGTCCTAGTTATTTGTGTGATATATGATGAGTAAAGTTACACGATCTCATTTTTACACCACTTCATTTTAACATCACACTAAACATCACTTCAGAATTAAAAATGGTAAAATAAAGTGTAAATAAAATTACAACAAAAAAAGAGTAGCTTTGTGTACCAGAGACTTTGAGTGTACTCACCATGCAGCGATGAACATCGGAAATGAAAACATGCTAGAATCGACGTCATGACTTCAAGTTCACGCCACTAACCATAGAAAAGAGATGTTGGCGGGAAGAGACGTGCGGCCCCGCCTTGATCGACGTCATCACTTGCCAGTAACCAATGAGAAGCATTGTGGGCGGGGATGCACGTGCAGCCCCGCCCAAATCTGCAGGCTGCAGCCAGGTGCTTCTCGGAGCGGTGATCAAAAACACCTGGGGTACACAATTAGGAAATCTTACGAAGGCCACATGGAGCTTCTGATTGGCTGGTTTGTAGATCACCAATATTCAAATTAAGCATTTCCTTCGCGTTGTTTGTGATGCACAAGAAATAGAAGAAGAAGAAGAAGATTGTAATTGCAGAATACCAGCTGTCTGCAAATTTAAACATTGCTATTTAAACAGTGTTTTCAGGTTGCGATAGGAGACAGGCATTGAACCGTAAGTGTTTATACATTTTGATGGGTTGTTGTGACTTGTGATATTTTATTTGACACGACTGCTGCGTTTAAGTAAAGATTAAAGCCCATGTTGCTGGTTAACCACCACTGCACTTGAACGCCCCCACAATGTCATAAACGCTTAATAATTAAATGCATGGTCCGAGGAGAATGAGTGGAGAGTTGGTGAAGTGTCCTGGTGAGTTGCTATCATTTAGCAACGCAGCAATGAGCACTGGAGCTAGTCTAAGAGCTGCAGTGTACAATAACGACACATATTAAAAGTGTTTTACTGTCATTGAATAGCACCGAGTGAAATCAACGTTTTCTTTATATCTAGTGGCAGTGATCATGACGTTAGTTCAGATAAGTACCGGTAACATTTGTCATAGTGTCGTGGTACTGGTAAGTTAAACTTTGTCATCTAGAAATGGAAGGCATCATGCTAGCTATGGGCGTTTCTAAGCGTTTATCTCTTCCTCCGTTGAAAATGTTGTTGCAAACGTAGCCGCTGCGTGTCTGTCGCTGTGTTTAGCAGGTGCTTGTGTGAGCGCCGGCGGTGCCGTCCCATGGGAACTGCGTTGGAAAGCTTGTGCTGTAGGGAAGCGAGTGCGTTTTGGTCGCTGGTCGAAGAGCTCACCCCGCGACCAGATGTGACATGCCTCACTCAGCATCCAGAGTTTTTACACCCAGCACAAACACAGTTAGTTCACCATTGTCAATCTACCTACTATATATTTCTATATTTATTTATCTAGCTAGCTGCTAGCTATCTATGCTAACGTTATGCTATCTGGCGGTCTGCCTATCTCTATCTATCTGTCTGTCTATATATCTATGTATTTATCTATAATCTGCGCTGATCTGAATACTCTCGTCTCTCTAGTCACTCTCAATGCTCTCAAGGCGGGCGTTGGTAAATTCTCTCCCCAAGTAGTGATGGGCGATACTGCAAATTTCGGTATCGATCCGATACCAAGTAAATACAGGGCCAGTATCGCCAATACCAATACTTTTTCATTTTAAAAGCATGCACTTGAACTTGTATGCACTTTCCTGTGCTAGCGCAGTGTGTCATGATTTATGAGGTGAATGCATCATTAATATGCTAAATCTGAATACGTTTTCATGACTACTAGGCCTAAATATTTTGTGATTTGTGCTCTCAACTCGCCTGTAATTAGTCAGTGACTTACAAATCTACCCT
Source organism: Vimba vimba (assembly GCA_022828995.1). NCBI lineage: Eukaryota > Metazoa > Chordata > Actinopteri > Cypriniformes > Leuciscidae > Vimba > Vimba vimba. The sequence continues at coordinate 44,394,709 of CM040821.1, forward strand.
AATTATAGTACTAGCCTATTGTTCAAAGGTTTGGGGTCTGTAAGATTTTTAATTCTCTTCTGCATTTATTTGATAAAAAATACAGTAAAAACTGTAATATTACAATTTAACATGGGCCATCTGTTTTCTATGTCATAGTAAACTGTAATTTATTCATGTGATCAAAGCTGAATTTTCGGCATCATTACTCCAGTCATGATGATATTTCATTTTAATATGCTGATTTGATGAACAAAGTTGAAAGAACAGCATTTTATATGAAGTAGATTTTTTTTAACAGCGTAAAACCCCTGACTCCTTGTTGAATACAAATATTCATTTAATTAAAAGTCTTACAGACGTCAACATTTTGAAACGTTATGTACACTTTTGGTTTGTTTATTGCGAAATAACTCCCTTCTCTGTCACCTAAGCAAGGCTTCGTTTCCCATTAACGCACTGGGCTTGTGAGCTCAGCGAAGCACCAGCATCGAACGCTCTCTGAGACTGTGACTGATTGGTTTCGTCTTGTATCCAGATGACTAGGAGAAAAAGTTATATCCTACACAATTATCCGCTAACATTCGCTTATTTTTTCACTTAGAAGCTAAATTACGTGATAAATTAATAAAAAATTACTGGTAAAAAAACACACATTTGGGTCGATATTTTTATGTGAGGATCGATCCTTTTTGTCAAGTTTTTCATTAACTGTTAACTGAGGCCCTTAGCGGTTAATACTCGGTTAACCAGTGTGCGCGCCGCAACCCCGAGATAGGCGTAATTTGCGGGTGGGACATGTCCCCACCACTATTTTCTAAGGTCGATATTGTCCCCACCACTTTTAAAACATCTCGCGGCACGAATACCAATACAAATAAACAAAACATCTCCAGTTAATTAGCAGAGCATTCATTTCGTTAGTTTTTTTAGGCGATCTAGCACTGAAATGTTTTGTTTTTTAAATCAAGTGATCAAAGTGCTCGTTGCCGCTGCGATCGAGAAGGGTCTTGTAAAACGTGCTGAGGTATTATTAATTCGTGGCCACGAAACAATTCACCTGAATATTCACCAATTCACAAAAAAAAAAAAGGAATAAAAAGCTGTACGAGAATAATCGGCCTTCACTGAAGAGCTATCTTCACAGATAAGAAAAACAGTTTAATAGGCCTAATTATTATTAATTCGTGGCCACGAAATAGCCTAATTCACCTGAATATTCACCAATTCACAAAAAAGTAGGTCTTAAGGCCCGTTCACACCAAGCCCGATAACTATAAAGATAACGATAAAGATAACTATATATGCGTCCACACCAACAACCGATAACGGTCTTTTTATTCTAAGCACGCGCGCGCCCGGATGATCCAGGTCCATTTTAAATGCGCGAGACCTTTAAATTAGAGTGGATTCTGATTGGCTGTCAGTGTTTTATCGTTCGACAGCTGGAAAAAAATCGTTCTGAAAGTGATCCCAACGATATCGTTCCTCGTATCTTTATCGATATAGTTGTGGTGTGAACTCTGTTATTCTTTAATATGGAGAACGATTTTTAGAATTATATCTTTATCGTTATCTTTATAGTTATCGTCCTTGGTGTGAACGGGCCTTTAGCATTCTCTAATTAATAAGAAATTCTCTAATTAATTCTCTAATATTAAGAAAAAGAAAAAAGAGAAAGAAAGAAGAATTAATAGTATCAAACTGTTTTTGGCCACGTTGTTATTCGTTAAATCAAAATGAGGGAGGGAATTAGTTCAACGTGTCCACGATTTATTAAAACGAGGGAACAAATAAGTCGTCGTAACAACTAATTATTTAGATCAGTGGACAGGGCGCATAAGAACAAACAGAGAGGGAGTCGTGTGCGCGCACTCTTCAAACAACACGAGCGCTGTATTGCTCTCTCCCTCGCGCATATCAACACAATAGTAAAAGGTCGGAAGACCGATTGTGTTTTATAGATTAGTAGTTTGTTCATATAAAGTGTTTGATTAGCAAGTACATGTTTAGGAAATGCATAATACAAATTGTATGGGTTAATGTAACGGTAAACGGACTCTGCGGGTAAAACTGTTGTGATGAAACTGCGCATGCGCGGGGTAAAACTGCTGGTGTAAAGCTGTGGCTCTGCGGCTCTGCAGACAGACAATATAATGTGCTGCGATCAGTGGCGCGGATACTGACTGACTATATTTGTTTCTGGCTCGCGGACAGCCTTCACTCTCGGACGTGCGCTTTCTTTGCCCGCTTCATATTAGAAAACTGGTTTAGCGGTCTCTGGTGGTGCAAAAGTGAATTACAACTAAATACAATGCACGCCATTGACGCCACTTAACCGAGCAAAATGTTTCACTCGGTTACGCAATTTTTAACGGTTAACCATGGACACCCCTAATCGATACTTCAGGATCGATCCGCCTATCCCCAAGGTGACGCAATGCATTGTGGGGGAAAGGAGAATTGTTGTAAACCGCTGTAAGATAGTAGGCTACTTACTTTTTCGTATTATATTCCGTTTTGTGATGCCCAACAACATAAAATACAAAGGATAACAGTTAAAATGTTTATTACCAACAAGCAAATTGCACAAATGCGTTGAAAAATGAACCCTGCAACACGGCCTTTAATGTTAAATTGGTGCGGCCGTTTTGGACCTTAATCGTAAAAAGCTTGTAACTTTGGGACTGTTAGTTTTTTATTTAAGGGGATACCGGATGAGTTTTGTGATCTGTAGCCTAATCAAAAAAGACTTGAACCTCCCTTCGCCGGGAATACATTTTTCTATGACCCAAATGATTGTGAAAAAAGGCATGACCCTTATGGGATTAATTTCCCGCCTAAAGTATTGCAGCCACGGATCAAAAAAGAAGCGTGAATCAAAAATTTAAAAACGCATGTAAAAAATATATTGCATAAACTGAAAAAAATAATGCAAAATGTTCAGAATAGCAAACAACGTGTTCACAGATCAAAATATAATGTGTAAATCAAGAAATAACAAGCATGAATAAAAACTTTAAATGCATTAAAAGTTATTTTGCACAAAGCATAAACTTATGGTCATGCTTAAAGTATGTTTTCCTTGGTTTTATTACTCTGTACTTTGTGCTCTTGCATCTTCTGCTCATATTTTACTCTTGTATGCTTGTGCTGTTTTTCTCTTCGCTCTTCTTTCTATGTTCTGCGCTTGCTTTCCCAAATGTTGCAGTTCCAGTTTCATGTAAATAAGGGCGGGCTTAAGTGACACCATTGGTCCACTAGGCTAGTTCTAGATTGACAGCTACTCCTCTAGCCAATCAATTGAAGAGGGGAGTTGACGTCACACCAATGCGACTCGTGGCTACTGATGCTTATTCAGGGGAAGACGATAGTTTAATGTAACTTCACAAAGACTTTCAGCAGTAATATATAATTATAATTAAAGTACATTACAAACTTTTAATTTAGACCCTAAAGAATCTTATTAGCTTGTACAAAAATGGCATTATATGACCCCTTTAACTGCCATTTTGTGCCTTTCTGCAGGAAATGCAGTTCCAGTGTACTTCATGTCCCTTTTTGATTTATTTTATGTAAAATATTGTGTTAGATGCAGTTTGACTGAAAATACGTGATTTTTATTTATTTTTTTCAGATTGACAGTATGGAATCTTATGCGTTCCAGATTTCTGGAAAGGCTTTTTAAGTATAATATGCATATTTGTGTTCCCTTCATTAATTGTGATATACAGTGATAAATAGTGTATATTTTGGTATAAATAAAGATAATAGTGACTTTATACCATAATTCTGAAATTGTGAGATGGTCGCACTGACTTTATTTTTTATTCCATGGTGGAAACAAGCTTGGCTACTTGAGGCCTGTTTACACAGAGAATAACTGAAAATGATTACAATTTTATCCACATAAATGCATGACAGTGTTCTGTTTATTATAAGTGATAACTGAAGTTTTTGTTGCCTGTCTTAAATGCTCACGGTCTAACATAGTGTTACGTCCCGTAAGGTCCTGTATTGGGGTTATTTGTAGTCCCTGTTTTTCTCTCTCTCTCTCTCTCTCTCTCTCTCTCTCTCTCTCTCTCTCTCTCTCTCTCTCTCTCTCTCTCTCTCTCTCTCTCTCTCTCTCTCTCTCTCTCTCTCTCTCTCTCTCTCTCTCTCTCTCGTGCTGTGACGTCAGTCTCGCAGCTGGTTGCTGCAAGGATAAAGAGAGGAGTTTGATTGTGTTGGTGTCGTGTCAGTGTGCTGTGCTGTGATCGACTGTCGAATCAGGTTGGCGGCGTGTCACCGCGTGTGCTGGGTGGTGCTGCCGCGATCTACTGTGGAAGCCGCGGGTGTCGGGGAAGGACGGTGTGCCTTAGATAAACTATTATTGCATGTCCCTGTTAGTGTGTATTAAGTTTGTCCCTCTTTGTTATTTCACTTACTAGGCAAGGCAAGTTTATTTATATAGCACATTTCATACACAATGGCAATTCAAAGTGCTTTACATAGAAGAAATTAAAATAAGAAAAAGAAATAAGTGTAATTAAAACAGTTTAGAAAAATTAAAAATAAAATGCAGTACAGTAAACAGTCAGTCAGGATTTGGTAGAAAGTAGTCGATTGCCGAGTTCACGCGCGGGATCATAGGTAACTAAACCTGCGCGTGAACTCGGCAATCGACTACTTTGGACTTCAACCGAAAAACAGGATGTAAACAGGTATTTGCGCTGGCTTAAATAACATCATTTTTATACATATCTTTCACATCTACTGCAGTCAGATTCACTCGTGTTCACTCAGAAGGAATCACTCACATTTTCTGTGCACTTGTAATGACACATCAAGGATGTTAAGAGCCTAAAAGCAGGTTTCGTACTTGCCCCATTGAAGTCAACAGGGTGCAAATTTTAAAAAGAGGATAACACGGTGTAGGCAACACCGATTTTTGTCGTTGTTCTCTGTATTGACAGCACTCCAAATGTACAAAAAAATGAGCTCAATGTTAAAATTGACCGGAGTTCTCCTTTAATACGGCGTGGTATATTTCTGTATATATAGCGCCTCAGTGCGCGGCGGATAAAGCGCACATGAACGGATCTTCTCTTCCTCTGCCAGTTACAGGACGAAATATGAATATCAGAAGCTAGTATATGATACAGTACAACTTAAAGAGCATATGTCTTATAGCCATAGGACACTTCCTTCGGGATGTCGCGTTTTTCCCTCTTGGTTAAAACATGAATATTCATCATAATCGCGATCAAGCTGACAAAATAACTGTGATATTGCAGTCATTTTGACTCACGACTTAAAAGTAGTTTAAAAGTAGACATTTCAGACTTCCTATAGATGTATTTCTCAGGTATGTGAGGCAAGTAGCCTACATTATATGCGGAGTTTCGGTTCATTTATGAGGCGCGCTCCACTTCACGCGACGGCGCCTCTGTGTCCTGATTATATTGTCTGCTATAGCTTATTTGCTTCTTATTTAAAAAAATCCAGGCAATTGGTTGATGAAACATTGATTAAAATTAAGATACAATTTATACAAAACGAAAATCACATTAAAGAAAGGCTTTCTACAAAAAACAAAAAAAAAAAACCTAAAGAATTGGTCAAAATCATGTCTACCCGCTGATATACCGTATGCAATATATTTGCATCTTATGATCTTACTCATGCTGTTATCCTTTCATATAATCAACATATGAAATAAAAAATACAATTATTTTATTTAAACATTAATATGAGACTAAATGCCTACTCAAATGTAATGTTGGAGCGGGATTTGAGTGAACGCCGTCTTACCGGTGAGCATGTTGGGGGAGAGGTACGATTTTCGAACAAACATCGAATATTATTTTTGCTTATAATGCCAATCCTTAATATTTGGTGTTTTAAATGCCTGTTTGAGGTCTCTGTGAACGTTTTAAAGCAGTATTTTAGTGCCGCTTTCAGACGGAGAACTGTCACGTCCGTAACATTGGTTTTTCCTCATAAATGCGAAAACGAAAAATAACATAAAATGAATATTTTATGTTCTGTGGAGAGCCAACCCTTCTTCATTCGGAGGGTACTATTACTTTTGGTTTTCGCAGTGTAATTCACAGAATTTCTAAAAAATATTTTGGCAACAAAAAGTTAGATTTTTTTTGTCACGTCCATAACGCATGTGTATTTCCCTCATATTAAATATAAAACGCATGCGTAGACTGATATTTTTCTAATGTCTGGACTCCTTTATTAAGGGAGTATGGATATATAAACAGACGTTTACAATATATTGGTATTAAATGCATTTTCTGATAATTTATATTTCAAGTTTTGACTGCAAATGTCACGTCCATAACGCTGGAATTGCCCAGTAACTACTTTCTCAGGTGGTCTGATCTGTCTGATCTCAGGGCAACTCAAGGATGTGCTGATCACCTTTCTGATATTATTGATTTTCTCAGAGAAGAAAGAAGTAAACTCACTGCACTTGTTGTCCGAGAGCATTTCACTGGGAATCTGGCTTGGGGGGTTTGTCAGTCTCTCTTCAGTAGCAAAAAGAGTGTGTGTGTGTTGTTTAGATTGCTGTTTATAATATTTGAGAAGAAAGTCTGTCTAGCTTTGCCTAGTTCCATATTGAAAGCATGAAGGCTGTCTTTGTAGATGTTATAATCGACTACAAGTTTTGTCTTCCGCCACATGCGCTCTGCTTTTCTGCATTGTCTTTTCATATTTTGCACTGCTGTTGAGTTTCTCCAAGGTGCTTTTTGTCTGCCATTCTTCTTCCTGACTTTAACAGGAGCAATATCATCAGTTACACTTAACTTTTGAGTTAAAAGAATCAAAGAAAAAAAATCAGAGTCTGCAGATATGCTTGGTGTTAAGGATATAGCCTTCATAAATAGTACACTAGTTTTCTCATTTAAGCATCTCTTCTTGACAGACACAGATCTAGCTTCAGTGGCAGGAGAGATCAATATATCAAAGAAAATACAGAAATGATCAGACAGTGCTACATCCTTAATAACAATCGATGAAATGTTTAGACCCTTACTGATAAGTAAATCTAGTGTGTGTCCACGATTGTGTGTGGGTCCATGTATATGCTGAGTCAGATCAAAAGTTTTTAAACACTTTTGATTTCTTTTGCCATATTGTTCTCTGCACTATCTATGTGGATGTTAAAATCTCCAGCAATGGCAAAACAGTCAAACTCTGAGGTAATTGTTGATAACAGTTCTGTAAAGTCCTCAGCAAAGGCTGGAGAGTATTTTGGAGGCCTGTAAATAAGTAAAATGTGTGGAGCACCTTTTAACACAATACCCTGCCTATTTGTTTAGGCTTGGTTTGTAGGGAATTCCAAACCTGCACACATATATTCAAACGCACATAACTATTGAACCCGTTCTTAATGCGCATCTGAACGCCATCAGCGTTTCTCACAGGATCGCGTTTAAAGTTTGTGTAGAGAGAATGGTGTCGTCTTGGCGGCCCCTAATTTAATAACAAATGATCGTTGCGACGGAAGCGAATCAATCAAAACCAACTTTAGCTGGAAAATAACTTTATTAAAGAACCGCTATAAAGCCAAAACAATCTTACGTTAAATTATACATTTATCTCTGTAAAGCTGCTTTGAGACAATTTACATTGTTAAAAGCGCTATATAAATGAAGATGACTTGACTTGACTACCCAGATATTCGAAAGACGGGTAATTCCCAAGTGATATTTGCTTACATTGATAGATATCTTTAAAAAGAGCAGCTAGACCCCCACCTCTCTTAACAGCTCTGCAGACACTCATAAAAGTAAAGTTAGGAGGGGCTGCTTCATTGAGGATTGTTGCACTGCTGCTGTCTTCTAGCCAGGTTTCATTCAGAAGCATAAAATCCAGATTATTTGTGGTTAAGTCGTTGACTAGAAGTGATTTATTTTTAAGTGAGCGGATGTTAAACAGTGCTAACTTAACAGACTTACTTTTCCCCACAGCAATATTAGTTTGTGTAATAGGCACCAGATTAGTTAGGTTTGCTGTACGGCTATTGAAGGCCTTAGACTTTCTATCTTGTAATAGAACAGCAATAGAGAAAGATACAGGCACACTGGGCTCCCGTTTGTTCTGTAAACATTTGAGAAAGTTACTGTTATCATAGCGGGGACCCAACACACATCACTGAGAGCTGGTATCAGTTGTTTTTGGTTCACCTCGAGCAGATGGAGGAGGGTGTGGGCCCTGGCGTTGTGGCAGAGGCCGAAGAGATCTCACAGGAGGGGGAGGGCGAGCTGGGCCCACAGGCTTTGGTGCGGGTGGTTGCGGTGCCTGTCTTTTTTTGGTTGGTATCTGGGGGCTTGCAGCAAAAGAGTGGGATAGTTTAGTTCCAGCATACACCAGTTCTTCCATTTTCTGTGAGAAACACAGAAGTGGCGAAGCTGGAGAGAGGGAGAGAGTGTCTGGTGAAAGGGGCTGTTGCTCTGGTGTTATCGGAGGCTGTGATATGCTGTCCTGGCTTCCCTGGCTGTTTTCCAGGAAGTCGTCCTTGGGTGGTGAATCTTCAAGCAGTTCTGATATGTCTGTCTGTGGTGAGCTCTGTGGGCAGGGCTCAGCTGAGATTGTGTCCGTGAGCAGAGGTTGTTGTGGCGGAGTGGTGTTATCATTGTCCTTGTGTGATATGTCAACCGCATGTCCATTTTGCTGCTGAAGTGAAGTCCCGTGGTCATTCATACTGTGTCCAGGTGTGTGTGTGCTGTTCAGATTGAGTGGATTGGCACACACTGCAGAAGGATGATTGATGGAGAAGTAGATGTTGTCCTTTAACACTCTTGAACCAAGTTTGTTTGGGTGATGGCCATCCCGATGAAACCGTTTTCTCTGACTCCAGAAAAGATTGAAATTGTCAATGAAGTTCACTGCTTTTATATTGCAGGTTTTTTGCAGCCATGTATTAAGCCCAAGTAACCGTGTAAACCTGTTTGTTCCTCTTGCTGGGAGAGGTCCACTGATGAATGTTTGAACTTTCAGTCTTTTAAGTGTTTCAAAAAGTTCATTGAAATCCTTCTTAAGGAGTTCTGACTGCTCTTTATGAATATCATTCTTCCCCACATGTATGATGAGTTGATTTGCAGTCTTATGTTTCATCAGAATGTTCTGAAGTTCCCTGTTTACATCAGAAGTTGTTGCTTGTGGAAGGCAGCACGTAGTTGTGTCCCTGCCGCTAATGTTTCTGATTATGGAGTCCCCCACTATCAGAGTCCTGGGCTCGGCTGCGCTCTGAGCTGAGTGCCGCTGTCTGCTCGTCCTTGAGCGCCAGTTAGCATCAGTGTTAGCTACTGGCCCATTCAGTCTGTGTTCGGTCACATTCATCACATTTATTAAAATGGTAGTTTTTGAGTTTGACCCGTCGGTAAGACGGTTAGATAAGTGTAAGAAGAGAGATCTGCATTTAATTGCAGAGCAATACAGTATAGTGGTGTCATCCTCATTCCATAAAGATCAGCTTAAGGCTGCTGTTCTAGAAGGTCTGGTCGGTCAGGGAGTGCTGGTAGCGCCTGGGCCGGAGAACAGCTCAGATACTGAAGGGGAGGAGGGGCAGGCAGTTAATGTTACCCCAGCGCAGCAAAATGTGGGAACAGTGGGGAAACCTGTTACTCTGCCACAATTTGTTCCTTTCTCCTCAGAATCTTCTCCTGGTTCGAAGTTAAGTTTTTTTTTTTTCTTTTTTTTTTCGCTCTCTATTCCAGACTTGCGCACAAACTGCAATGCGATCATTTACCTAAATGTAATTTTTGTGGATATATTGTGAAAAAAATATACATTGTATAAAATATTGTATATAAATATACATATTTAAAACTTTATAAACGAAAATATCTGGCTTCCGCCAACGGTCAACGCGCGTTCACGGCAGATAGATGCCGACGTAGGACGTAGCGTTTGATTTAGCTATACTTAGTTCTACGTCACAACGTTTCTTTCGCTACGTCCTATGCCAGCATCCATCTGCCATGAACACGCGTCGACCGCTGGCGGAAGCAGAATCATGTATAATTGTGTATGCATTTATACGTACTGTACAGACAATGTACAGGTTTTAACGTACCGTCAGGAGAAATAGAAACTGATAGAAAAAAAAGAAATGGAGCCGCTCATCAGGAAGGGTTTAAATAACTCCGTTCCAGGAGAAAACGTCTCAGCCGTTCCTACCTGCGGTTCAAGTACCAAATGTGCAACGCTTTTTGCTTTAGCAGCCGCATTCTTTTGTTTCCATGCCTTGCAGTCTGCAATTAAATGACTAGGATCAAGACAGAAGAAACACGCGCGTTTCGATTCGGTGGCCTAAAACATTCTTCCCCCGGGCGCGCTCGTACGAGTGTCAGTCTTTGAACCCACAGCCGCAGAACTCTTCTCAACATACGCTCTAACGTTTTGACTTTGACGGGCCGTGGGAAAAATGGTTTGAGTCAGCACGTACTCCTCAGCAAATACAGCAGCTTCGGACAACGAAGAAACCTTTTGTTCATTTAAATGTAACACTAAGTTTTCAGGGAGACAACCCTTGAAATCCTCCAGTAATATTAACTCCTGGAGACGTTCAAACGTTGTAGCATCGGACGCAATACACCACTTCTCTAACATTGCCCTTTTATCATGCGCGAATTCTACAAAAGTTTGTCTAGACGCTTTAGTATGATTTCTGAATTTTTGCCTATGCTTCGGGCACTCTCATCCTAGGTGAGACATTCTTTCAGACAAACACGGAGTTATATAAAAAAATGCTCCGGCTCTTCCGAGGGACTTAATTGGGAGTTCATTGGGGTATATATATATATATATATGTATGTATATGTGTGTTTTTTTTTTTTTTTTTTTTTTTTGGAAGTCCATCAAAGTGCATCCATCCAAAGCCCCAGTTTCTTCTCTCTCATCAGATACTGCAGTTTTTTGAGAATTTTCTGCCATCTTCTGAGAGAACCGGAGAGCAGCAGGAGAAGCTAGCGGCGCTGAATGTGGCTGTAGCTTACATTTAACACTCTGCCTGAAGAGCTAGACCGGCTCCTGGAGTCTCTGCAGTTCAACAGAGACGAGAGCGAGACGGTGAGATGCTTCACTTACACTTCCCTTTAGACATTCTGTTGACTATTAGCAAAGACTTGAGATGCACAAAGACTGCGCACTCTTACAGACGATTAAAGGGGACATATCATGAAAATCTGACTTATGCCGTGTGTAAGTGCTATAATCGGTGCTTCTACCGACGATCAGATTTTACTCCCCGTCTGATGTATGAAGAGGAGCTTATTGGGCAATTCCACGTAAAACTGTCACATCCATAACGCCAACTAAATACAATGTCAATTGTGCTGGCGTTATGGATGTGACAGTTTTGCGTGAAATTGCCCTATTATAATATTGCCACCCCTTAATCTGCACGTTTACACACACCAGCCGACATTTGGTTTACAAGCGACAACAGAGACCAGTTCTAGTGCAATGGCAGAAGATCCAGCAAAGCATGAAACTGTTGTGTGGTTGAGCACAGACGAGCCCTGAACACTATTGACCAGAACATGTCACCGCTGTCTATTCTATTCTATTCTATTCTATTCTATTGTGGAGGAGTTAAACATGATGATGAGATGATCAGTGTAACTCCACAACAGCTACATAAATGTCTCCACTAACATTCAGAAGCTCTTCCTGAGTCTCTCCGTAAGGCTGCACTCGCTACTGGTGATTCTGGATGAGGGAGATTGGCCTGTTTTGTTAAAGGGTTAGTTCAGGATTTTAGACATGAATCTCTATAGCTTCGCCATAAGCAGTGTGGTGCATTGACCATGACTTACCCCCGACAGCGTCCTGTGAGCCGAGCTCCGGTCCAGTTTTGGTCAAGATGAAATTAGTCCGGCAAGTTTGCTGGGGTCACGGCAATAAAGCTTTTTTCTTCTCAAATCAATATGTGTTCAAAAGAGTGATATATTTGCATCACTAAAACGTTGTCTATGGAGAGGTCAGACCTCGTAATGGCTTGGCACTATTTTCTCCCCTGTCATATCACTGCACGCTGCCGCTATCTACAGCCAGCTGGGAGCTGCGCACGTGTCACTTTGTTTACAGCTCGTAAAGAGAACGATAACATGTCTGACTACAGCAGCGACGATGACAACATTGACTTCGACACACAGCCAAAAGGATATCTTTACGAAGCTTCTTTATCTTCGCCAGTTTGGTGTTCACATTGAAGCCCAGAGCAATGAGCCAAAGTCGCCTCAGAGCAACATCTGCCACAGGAAGTCTTTGAAATGTGTGAGGAGAAAGCGCCACATCTTTGTTTGTACAGTCCGGATAGTCACAAGTCCGCACCATTTTCTACAAAGCTTGTACAAACTGATCGCTCTTGGTGAGTAGCTATGTTAGCTCGTTCGTGTAGCTGTTCTGAGCACGTAAACACTGCTGTAAACACTGCCGAACAACTGAAAAAGTGGTGTGCGCCTGCGCGGCTCCCAGCTGGCTGTAGGTAGCGGCAGCGCGCAGTGTTATGACAGGGGAGAAAATAGTGCCAAGCCATTACGAGGTCTGACCTCTCCATAGACAACGTTTTAGTGACGCAAATATATCACTCTTTTGAACACATATTGATTTGAGAAGAAAAAAGCTTTATTGCCGTGACCCCAGCAAACTTGCCGGACTAATTTCATCTTGACCAAAACTGGACCGGAGCTCGGCTCACAGGACGCTGTCGGGGGTAAGTCATGGTCAATGCACCACACTGCTTATGGCGAAGCTATAGAGATTCATGTCTAAAATCCTGAACTATCCCTTTAATGCTGGAGTTTCTGAAGCTCGTGTAAAGACTCCGCCCTCTTCTGAACAGAGGCGGAGCTGCAGCTCCTTTGCATTTAGAGGAACACAAAAACAGCATGTTTTTGCTCACGCCCAAAAAGGGGCATATTTGACAAGCTGTAACAAATGATCTGGTATTAAATCCGCAGTGATGTCATAAAAATTGATGTCATAACAATCCATTTTAGTGGAAGTGAGAGAATAAGTTTTGGATCCTCCATAGGGCGAGACTAGTTGGCACTTCAGCACTGCGTTGTCATCGGGTCCAGGCGAAGGTCCTTCGTCAGATCTGGATACGGCCTGGATCCGGCAGGCTGCGGGAAACCTTGGGATAAACAAAGGCACTAAAATTAGCGTAGATGCCATTCTTCTTATGATGTAACGAGTACATCAGGATTTATGGGAAGTGTTCCTGGTTCCGGCTGACCTAATCTATGCAGCCTAATATTGAAATATAGAAGTTTATAATGTATTATGTGAATGCTAGGTCAAAGAGATGTCTTTAATCTAGCTTTGACCTGACAGAGTGTGTCTGCTTCCCGGACAATGGTAGGAAGAATGTTCCAAAGTTTTGGTGCTAAATAGGAGAAGGATCTACCGCCAGCAGTCGATTTTGATATTCTAGGTATTAGTAACTGGCCGGAATTTTGAGATCGCAATAGACGTGAAGGACTATAATGCGTTAAGAGCTCGCTCAAGTACTGCGGAGCTAAACCATTTAGTGCTTTGTAAGTGATCAGCAATATTTTAAAATTGATGCGATGTTTAATAGGGAGCCAGTGCAGTGTTGACAGAACTGGGCTAATATGGTCATACTTCCTGGTTCTGGTAAGAACTCGAGCTGCTGCGTTTTGAACCAGCTGTAGTTTGTTTATTAAGCGTGCAGGGCAACCACCCAGTAGAGCATTACAGTAATCTAGCCTTGAGGTCATGAACGCATGAACTAACTGTTCCGCATTTGTCAATGAGAGCATATGGCGTAATTTAGATATATTTTTAAGATGGAAAAATGCGGTTTTACAGATACTAGACACGTGACTTTCAAATGAAAGATTGGTATCAAAGAGCACACCCAGGATCCTAACCCCCGACGAAGACTTGACAGAGCAGCCATCAAGTGTTAGACAGTATTCTAGGTTATTACGTGAGGAAGTTTTTTGTCCAATAATTAGAAACTCTGTTTTTTTCAGAGTTTAGAAGTAGGAAATTACGAGTCATCCAATTTTTTATATCAGCAATGCACTCCATTATTTTTGTGAATTGATAAGTTTCGTTAGGTTTTGAAGAAATATAGAGCTGAGTATCATCAGCATAACAGTGAAAGCTAATGCCATGTTTCCTAATGATATCTCCTAATGGTAGCATGTACAGAGTGAACAGCAGCGGTCCTAGTACTGAGCCTTGTGGTACGCCATACTGAACTAATGATCGATGAGACATCTCTTCATTTACTGCTACAAACTGATAACGGTCAGATAAGTATGATTTAAACCATGCTAGTGCAATACCACTAATGCCAACATAGTTTTCGAGTCTGTTTAAAAGAATGTTGTGGTCAATGGTGTCAAATGCAGCACTAAGATCGAGTAACACTAATAGAGAGACACAACCACGATCGGATGATAAGAGCAGATCATTTGTGACTCTAACGAGAGCTGTCTCGGTACTATGGTACGGTCTAAATCCGGACTGAAAATCCTCACAGCATCATTTCTTTCTAGAAAGGAACACAGTTGTGAGGATACTGACTTTTCTAATATCTTTGACAGAAAAGGTAGATTCGAGATCGGCCTGTAATTGACTAATTCTGTAGGATCAAGTTGCGGTTTTTTTAACAACCAAAAAACTTTTAGACAAAAGGTTTAATCATAGCCAGCTTAAAGTTTTTTGGTACGTATCCTAGAGACAAAGACGAATTAATGATATTAAGAAGAGGATCTGTGACTTCTGGGAGCATCTCTTTCAGTAGCTTAGTCGGTATAGGGCTTCTAACATACGTGTTGATTTAGATGATATTATATTACAATGGCTTATGTACTACATAAAGTTCAAATAATATTATTTTCTGTAAGAAAAATACGCTGAAAGAATTGAGGATTAATCTGAGATTTGTTCTTCATTCATCCAAGCTTTTTGAGCCAGCAAGCCAGAAGAGCCCAAAGTACTATGGCATGGTATGTCATCATCCAAAACGCACAACATTCACATATTTTCTGTTTGTCAGCTGCTTCCAAGGTCTGTCTAGCTTTTTGACCCGTCACCAGGGTGCAGGTGGAGTCGGATCCATGGATCATCACTACGATCCAGAACCAAAAGTGGACAGGCCTGGCCCTCAAGGACTTTGGTGGCACAAAAGGACAAGTGTTGAATAGAATAGAATAGAATAAATTATTTTGTTTGTTTCAGACAACAAGAGGGGAAACAGCAAGTCCAGCGACAGTGGGGTAAACCCTTCCTGTGGAAGTGGGAGTTTGGTAAGTAGAAATAATATTGATACATGCTTTTTCATTTCCAAATCTTATTAACTTGATTTATAACAAATTAAAGCTTGTGGTAAAAATTCACATTTCATTTATTTTTTCAATGTTTTTTTTTTCTTCCCCAAGGCAACCACTGTGATTTTAAGTCGCACTGTGAGTACACTTGTCATTAAACAGTGCCTCTGTTTTAGACAGAGATTATTGTATGATGTGCAGTTGGACAGATGTTGTGTTATTTTGCAGGACAGTGAACACATCCTCATCGGAGGAGATCGACATCCTCACTGTCCTTCTCCTCCACCCAACAGCCCCAATCCCCAAGCCCCAAGCCCCAATCCCCAATCCCCAATCCCCGTTGTGTTATTTTGCAGGACAGTGAGCACACATCCTCATCGGAGGAGATCGTAGGAGGAGGCAATATTCCTTCTCCTCCTTCTCCTCCACCCAACAGCCCCAATCTCCCCCACCCCCCCACCCCATCCCCCCGCCGCCGCCAAGGAGCAAATGATGACGATTGAGGTAATGGATATATTCAATGTAGGCTGTCAAACTCTCTAGTTGTAATTCTGGTGTTAATTATTCATTAGATTTTTTTTGACAGCAGGATAAATTAGCCCAAGTGTTGGTCATTCAGGGTGTATTGTGGAAGTGTCTTTGCAATTTATGTAAATCTTAAGCTTTTGTTCTGTGTTTATAAATTTTCATTAGATTTTTATTTCTCTTCAGTATTTTGCAGACGACGAAGAGGAGGAGGATGACTGATTATTTGTTTTAAATAAAAATAAATATTTTATATATCATTATGGACTGTTCGTTATTTATTTAAGGGGCCACCGGAGGAGTTTTGAGATCTGTTGTCAAAAAAGACATGACCCTCCCTTCGCCAGCAATATTTTTTTCCATGACCCTCCAAAATGATTGTGAAAAAAGGCATGACCCTCCCCGATAATTTATTGATTAGCCTAATTCTGTACTGGTTTGCGCTTGGCAAAGATGTTCAGATAGCCATTGTTTGTTTGTTTTTTAAACCATAGCTATGTATGTCATATTAATAATCATTACTTTTGCCGGTTCTTTGTGACAGCTTTTAGATGCTTTATTCGCAACACCACCCACATGTTGAACGAGTCACACCGCATCAGCACCGAAAACATGATTTTTTTTCAAATCTAAAATAAAAAATCGTGATACGAACCGAATCGTAGGTTTGGTCTATCGTTACAGACAGATGAGAAAGCAAGAGACATTTTAATTGTTTTTAATAAACAAGTGTTTTCTGTGTCTACTGCAAAGATGAAGTTGACGATGCGTCGCGATCTTCTCAGAACGCGCCAGAGAGAAATGCACATTTCATAAGGAGAAAGCAGTCTGTTTTCCTTCGTTTTGAATGGTTCTGCATGTTTAAAAGTAGACATTTCAAGCTTTCTATATATTTCTCAGGTCTATGAGGCAAGTAGCATAGGCTACCTTACACTGAGTTTCGGTTCATTTATGAGACAAGAGTCCAGTTCACTCGCCCGCGCCTCCGTGTCATGATTATCTATTTTCTACTATATTTAGACTACTTATTTATTAAATCCAGATGAAACATTGATTAAAATTAAGATAAAATTAATAAAAAAAAAAAAACGAAATTCACTTTAAAGAAAGGCTTTGTGCTTTCTGTTTGAGGTCTCTGTGCAATTTTTAAAGTCGCTTCAGAGCAGTCATGTCCGTGCGTAATGGAGAACTGTCACATCCGTAAAAAAAATTTTTTTCACATATATGCAAACACGAAAAATAAAATAAAAATAATATTAAATTAAATTTTCTGTGGAGGCCGATGTTTATTCATCCGGTGGGTATATATATATATTTTGGTTTGCACAGTGTAATTTATAGAATTACTAAAAAATATTTTGCCACATAAAAATTAAAGATTTTTTGTTTGTGTCACGTCACATGTGTATTTCCCTCATATTAAATATAAAACGCATGTGTAGACTGATATTTTTCTAATGTCTTGACTCCTTTCAAACGTTTCAAATAAATGCATTTTCTGAGAATTTTTATTTTAAGTTTTGACTGCAAATGTCACGTCCATTCACTGGAATCGCCCAATTTTAACGAATTTATCCTCAACTAGTTTTTGTGGTGTAGGTCTATGTATTTTATGTTATAACTTAAATAATAGCCACCTAATAGTGATTTAAAGATGTGGTAGCACTGCGAAGATCGCGATTCGTCAACTTCATCTGTCTAGCCGACAGTGGCATAAAAAATAACTGTTTTATTAGTAAACAATTAAAATGTCTCCTGCTATATTGAACATATTTGCCTGTTCCTTACAAAACACTGACAGTGGGGTTTTTGACTTTTTTTTTTTTTTTTTTTTTTTGAGCAGCTGCGGACAAATTATTTCGACACACACACACACAATATTGATAAACCGGATTTTTTTTTGTGCTTTTTTAATACAATAAACATTTCATTTAATTTATTGTTTAATAAAATTATAAGCCTATTATTTTTAGTTGATTAACAGCAACAACAGCTGTAAAGATGAAGTTGACGATCGCCATCTCCGTAGAAGTGATCACGCCTATAGGCTAGAGAGAAATGCACATCATTACATAACCAGAGAGTAGCCTATTTCTTTTCGTTTTAAATTGTTAAAAAGCATTTCAAGCTTTCTTAAGATATATTTCATGTAGGCCTATGTGAGGCATATGCTGAGTTTCGTTAAGTTAGGATGAGATGCGCTCCTGTTTACGAGCAGTGCAAGTGACCACGCGGTCGCCTCTATGATTGTGTTGTCTGCTATATTTGGTATTTGGCAATTGGTTGATAAAAAAAATATATATATATATTAAAATTAAGATACAATTTATACAAAACGAAATTCACTTAAAAAAAATCGTTTTCTACGAAACAAAACTTAAGTGGTCAAAATCATGTCTGACCCGCTCCATGTCTCTCGATATTGCGTATACTCGTGTGTGCGGTTCACTTTTCATAATCAAAATAGATGAAAAAATAACATTATTATATTTGAACAAAAATGAAACTAAATGAGCTTATTTAATGGTAACAACACAGTAGGCCTACAGACTCTGTATTTGTACAAATTGCTGCACATTCATTTTATTCTGAATTTTGCACACACAAGTTGAAAGGCATTTGTTTGTGCATGCATGTAAAACATATCTGCAACATTTATCAAGTTCACTGATAATTATGCGTGCATGTATTAATTATTATCTTAATGAATAATGTAACAAGGACGAAGCATGTAAACTGTTTGTTTAGAATTTGGATCGATCATCGCAAATAGATCCGAATGAAGAAACGTACAAAACCATAGGCTATAGAAAATGGGTGGGCCCGGACCTAAATGCCCACCCGGGCCCAGTGGTAGCGCCGCGGCTGGTGGTAGCCCTACATCTATACATCGTGGAAACAAAATAAGAATGGAAACTAAAATATGCAGCATCGCCCTACAGCGCACATTCTATCAGCAGTTCTGGCGCCTCAGTCCCAATAGGCTAGCCTACTGTTAAACTCGACGTACGTTCACATCACATGTTAATGCAGCGGTAGAGTTACACTCACAGGACACTGTACACTTAACAAAGGTTCATTATTTGCTCGTGCTTTAAAGCTTTGCCGGGTAAACATTTCTTTGGCATTCTGTTCTGACATGATGCACTTTTTCTAAGCGCGAACTGAAGCGCGCACTGTCAAACAGCGCCAAACTGGATTTTTGTTGGGTCAGACCCATCTGATATCGAAGGGGGGCTGATAACGCGAGATCAACATGGAGCTAAATGTAAAAAAATAGCACCAAACAAGCCACTTTGAAATGTTGCTGTTTTTTTTTTTTTTTTGCTTTTTTTTTTTTTTTTTTTTTTTGACATGTTTATTCAATATTAGCAGGATAAGTGTACAATGTGCTTTCCAGAAATACAATAAGTTAACAACAATTCTTTAGGCCATTGTGACATGAATTTTAAACA
The DNA here is from genome assembly GCA_022828995.1 of Vimba vimba. Classification (NCBI taxonomy): domain Eukaryota; kingdom Metazoa; phylum Chordata; class Actinopteri; order Cypriniformes; family Leuciscidae; genus Vimba; species Vimba vimba. Next base: position 44,413,979 of record CM040821.1, read on the forward strand.
ATAAACAATATCAAATAAATAAGCAAATCCAAAATGAGTAAATATACATTTAGAGAGTAAAAGGATGATAAAATAAAAATTAAAAACATAATACCATCTATAAGTATAAATGTTGGTGACTAACTAGCCACTAAATTAAACAGTCACAACTTCTGTAAAAGCACACAAACAAAAGATATTTCCTGTATATATTACCATAGATATGTTCAGTAATATAACCCTATAATGAAGACATGTCATTTAGAACAAAAAAAAAAAAAAAAAAAAAATTAAAACCAAGGAACCAAGACCATTCTTTATTTATTATTGAGCCCACCTCCAGGAGGAGGGATCTGACAACCCAAAAACCCTAATTAACACACAAAACCATTTTTCTCACATCTGGAGGCAAGTGATCTATAAAAGGAGACCATACATTCTGAAAGCTCTGTATATTACCCCTAAGTACAGCTGCCAGCCTCTCGTGTGGTAAAACTGCAAAAATCTCTTTATACCACTGTGTGACAGAGGGGGGAGTACTTCCTATCCATTTAATAAGGATGCATTTCCTTGCCACAAGTAGCAGTTTATCTAGCAATCTATAACCTTTTGCATTAAGTGACAACGACATTGCCTGCCTTTTAGAAGGGAGCCCCAAAAGAAAGAGACCAGGATCCAGTTTCAATTTTATCTTAAGAATAGTGCTAATTTCGTATGCAATAAAGTTCCAGAATCTTGAAATGAACTTGCACCTCCAAAAACAATGAAAGTATGTTCCTAGTTCTGTATGGCACTTAATACAAAGAGATGGCATAGAGGGATAAATTTTATTCATTAAAACTGGCGTTATATGCAACCTATGCAAGATCTTATACTGAGTCTCTCTAAGCCGGTTACAAGTAAAAGTGGATCTAACACTTTTCAGAGCCTCCTGCCAGTCATCGTCTATATAAACATTACATAGATCTTCCTCCCACTTTCGAGCCACAGTGTTTAAAAGTCCAGAGACATTAGAATATAAAAAAGAATAAAATCTAGAAATAAAATGAGCAGCATTAGTTGTGTTGATAAGGAAACTCTCCAAACTGCTAAGTGCTAATGGATCTGGCACTTGTTTTTGCTTTGAAATAACATAGTGCCGAATTTGCAGATATCCAAAGTGATGTTGATTTGGGAGATCAAACTTTTGTTGTACTTGTTGATAAGACATTAGCGAGCCATCCTGAAACAGGTCTCCTAGCACACGAATCCCCTTTATGTGCCATGTTTTAAAGAGAGGTGAACCTATTCCGGGAGCAAAATCCTGATTCGAATATATTGGATTCAGCATGAATATAGTTCTGCCTCTCCCGAAGAACCTAGAGATCTGTCGCCAAACTTTAATAGAACTATAGAGTATTGGATTCTTTCTCACGGTCTCATCATACTTATGGGGACAAGCAAACAGGCTCCAGACAGAGAGCGGAGTGCAGGCCCAGGAATCCACAGTAGGACACAGATCATAGTAAGACCTAAACCACTCCCAAATAAGTCTAGCATGGCAAGCCCAATTATAATATAGAATGTTTGGCATAGCTAATCCACCCAACTCCACTGGCATCTGCAGAGATTTAAACTTTTGTCTAGGCTTTTTACCATTCCATATAAATCTAGAAAAAGCACTTTCCAGCTGAGCAGAGACTTTCCTGCTTAACCATAAGGGTAACATCTGAAGAGGGTACAATAGTCGAGGGAGGATATTCATCTTGATTAAACTTATCCTACCAAGCAGTGAAAGAGGGAGAGCTTGCCAACGGTTTAAGTCTCTTTTTACAGTATGAATAATTGGAGCATAATTAAGTTTCCATAATTTATTTAAATCAGTTGACACATTAATCCCAAGATAAACAAATCCAGATGTTGACCATTTAAAGGGGAAATTAATTAATGATTTAGTATCAAAATTACCTAGCGGTAATGCTTCCGATTTGTTAAAGTTAATTTTGTACCCTGAGATTGCGCTAAATTCATCAAATAATGATAATGTTGCTGGTATCGACAATTCAGGTGAGGATAGAAACAACAAGATATCATCTGCATATAGTGCAATTTTGTGCTCAGCACCCCTCATCGATATACCCTTTATATCCCTATTCTGTCTAATAGCCTCTGCTAAAGGTTCTAGAGCCAGCGCAAACAAAAGAGGGCTCAACGGACAGCCCTGTCTGGTGCCCCTAGCAAGCGGAAAAGAATCTGACCATAGACCATTAGTAATAACACAAGACATAGGGGAATGGTAAATAGTTTGAATCCATTTTAGAAATTCACCCTCTATACCAAATCTCTGCAAAGCCTCAAACAGGTAGCCCCACTCAACCCTGTCAAAAGCTTTCTCTGCATCTAAAGATACAGAGATCGCATCACAATTCTGCTGGTTGGTATACTGTATAACATTCAAGAGTCTCCTTATCTTTGTGACAGAAAAACGTTTCTGTATAAAGCCCGTCTGATCTGGGTTTATAAGGTTAGGAAGAACCACCGCAAGTCTTTTGGCCAGCAGTTTAGAGAGTATCTTAGCATCAACCCCAATTAAGCTAATAGGTCTATAGGAGCTACATGAATCAGGTGGTTTATTCTTTTTAAGAATTAAAGAAATATTTGCCAAATTTAAAGTGGGTGGAAGGTGACCATTTTTCAATGAATCAGTAAACATTTCAGTAAGTGATCCTACTATTTCTTTTCCCATTTTTTTATAGAATTCTGGGCAAAAACCATCTGGCCCAGGGGCCTTCCCTCCTCTTAGAGCGTTTATGGAAAAAAGAACCTCCTCCTCTGTAATTGGCCTACAGAGTTCTGCTTGCTCTTCCACTGTAAGAGAGGGTAATCTGATGTTATCAAGAAAAAGGTTCATCCTTTGCTCTGTCGAATGGCATTCTGATGAGTAAAGATTTTGATAATATTCTTTCATAATTTTATTAATGTATTTATTTTCAAACCTATGAGCCCCGGAGGTATCCTTTAAGGATGAGATCACATTAGTCTCTATCCTCCCCCTAGCCAGCCGTGCAAGAAGACGGCCAGGTTTATTCCCTGACTCATAAAGTCTGTGTCTGGCAAAAAAAAGAGAAGATTCAACCTTCTTGGTTAGTAGTTGATCTAAAGCCAAACGGGCTGCGTTAAGTTGTTGGGACACACCTCTGGATGGTAACAATTTAAAATCTCTCTCCAAAGACTTAATTTTCTTTTCAAGTTCTACTATGTTTTTCATTGCTGCTTTCTTTTTGGCTGAGGTGTAATATATAATTACACCTCGCAAATAGGCTTTTGCTGACTCCCATAAGACTGACGGAGTGATCTCAGGAGCTTTGTTGATTTCAATAAAGATTTTCCATTGTTGTTTGAGAAAATGCATAAATTTAGGACAGCTCAGTAATGAGGGGTTAAGTCGCCACTGTCTACTACATGGGTCTCTGTAGGGAGGACAGACTATTATTGTAATGGGAGAGTGGTCAGACAAAGTCCTAATCCCAATAGAGCTATCCACTGTTCTATCCAATAACTCCTGGGATACTAAAAATAGATCGATACGTGAAAATGTTTGATGGGGCTGAGAGTAGAAAGTATAATCTTTCTCCCTCATATGAGATACCCTCCAAACATCAAACAGTTCCAAATCCTTGCAGAATTCCAAAAGCCTAAGACTTTTCCTTTGTCTGATACCTCTTGAAGGGGACTGATCTATGGATGGGTCTAGAACGCAGTTAAAATCCCCTCCCAAGAGTATGCGAGAGAATGAAAATGAAGAAATGTCAGCTAATAACTTAGAAAACAAATTAGGCTCATATACCGTAGGAGCATAAATGCAGCCAATCAGAACATGCTCCCCATATAAGAAACCTGAAAGGAGTACATAGCGACCTTCATTATCTGCAACTGATTTTTCAAATGTAAAGGAAAGATTTTTATGAAGAAGAATTGCAACTCCCCTACTATTGGACTTATACGAAAAAAAAAAACTTGGCCAACCCAGTTTCTACGCAGCATTATATGCTCTGTATCAGAGAGGTGGGTTTCTTGCAACAATGCAATCTGACATTTCTCCTTCTGAAAAAAGAAAGAAGTTTTTGCCTTTTAACAACATGGTTAATACCTTTTACATTAAGGCTAATAAATTTAAGATCACTCATAATCAGATTATACCAATATATTTAAGTTGTCTTAATAATACAGAAATCCAAGTGTGAAAGGGTTTTGGGTTGTTGGAACAACACAGAGAATGGTCAAAATAAAGAACAAAAAAACACACAAAACCAAACCATAACCACCCCACTCCTTTACCAGAAACGAGTACAAACGCAGCCCCCTATAAACACCTCCCGCCCCCACAACCAAACTTAAATGCAAATGTGTAGAGAACGTGAAAAAAAGTAGCCACATCACACCGAAAGACGGAGTATAACTCTATCTAACCCCCCCACTTCCATCGCGCAAAATCTTGCATAACAATAACTACGCGGCAATAAAATACGAGCCCTAGGCCAGACACCTCAAATGGAAAAAAATAATAACATCGTTCGTTACAGAACAATAAGAATTCCAGTAAAATAAAAATAAAAATAAAGGTCTTTAAGTGCACCGTAAGTCACTCAAAACGAATTCAGCGCAGAACAGGTAAAGAATCAGCAATAAAGTCTCTAAATGAACCGTGTCTTTAAAGTACCTATCTGTCCACATATTTACCTAATGTGTAAAAAAGGGACACTGCGCTCCTCCCATCTGTTCGTGTAAGCAGTATAATGAAATTATTATTAGAATATTATCACGCCGGCTGCGATTTTCGGCGTCTTCTGCTCTCTCCGAAAGGGACTGCACTGTTTTTTCCAGCGCCGCTACCTTATTGTGAAGTTCCGCCACTTTGTCTTCAGTCTGGGAAACACGACTCTCTGCCTCCGTGATGCGCTTCGTGTTGTCCTCTAAACGGGTTGCAATTGAGTCTAACGTCGACTCAAAACGAGCAAATTTCTCGTCCAGAAACGCACTTAAATTTTCAGTTACAGCCTGTGCTAGGCTGGACTGTTCGGCCGAGGAATCGCCATCTTTACTACTTTGATTAGCGGCCGATTGGCCTTTCGTTGTCGTGCGACCCCGTCTAGTTTCTTGCTGGGAGGCGGCGGGACCGGTTCCCGACATGGTTAGGAATAAAATTCCCGGAGTTTAAGTGAAACAGCCACGCAGTTCGATGTGAATAAAGTGAAAATAGCGCGACGGTCGCGGGAGCTCAGCGAAACCGTGCCACTTAGATGAAGAGCATCACGTCATCCCGAAATGTTGCTGTTTTAATGAATATAAAAGTTGGGTGACCCTCCCCCTAGACTAAAAAAAAGTTGGATGACCCTCCCCTCAACAAAGAATAAAAAGACATGACCCTCCCCTATTTTCCTCCGGTGGCCCCTTCCATAAATACCGAAAGGTCCCTTATGGTCTACTCTTCTCATTTTAAAAATATATTTCCAACATAGCTAGTATACAGTACAATTGTTTAGCAATGTTTTATTGACCACCCATATCTAGTTTTCAGTCTTTATTTATTTTTTAGACGCAACAGAAAATACCTGTATTTTAATCTGAGACTAAACTTACTAAGTGCTTCTGTGTGTATTTATGCACACCTCCCACAACTCTCTAACACAAAAACTAGGCCATTCATGAAACTTGCAAAAGCACCTTTTCTGAGATAACTGACTCACAAATAGCAGCAATTAGGACAGTGTTTCACCATTAATGGCCAATTCTCACATACGGTCACATGAACATGCATGGCGGGCGGTCACTGGCCTGTTATAATGGCTACTTTAAAGGTTCATTGAGCTAGCTATATCACAAAAGGTGCTTCTGAAAATGCTAACAAAGAAAATGTGCATTGTCCCATTTAAAATAAAAGGGAAATAATTAGCCCCCCCGAGACCCATCGGTACTGGCTCGGGTACCAGAGTCAAGCTCTGTTGTTTAATGAGCATCTCGGTGACTTTGTTTTGACGCTGTAACACACTTCGTGCAGGCTTTCTGTAGAGGAATCAGTGCGATCATGATGATTAAGATGAGGCGTGCTGCTGACAGCATCAAACCTTGATGATGACTTTCTTCTATCTGAAGCACCAACTTGAGTGGCTGGCTTTGGATTGAACGTAAGGGATGGCTTACCAGCTCCCCGACGCACATATTCGTCTACATTGTGTTTTTCTTGTCTACGCATCAGGGGTTCAAATCTGGGTCCTGAAGGTGGCTCTAAAAAAATCATAGCTAAACTCATGAGCATCTTCAGATTATTCATACACCTTTAATTTGGCGTCTGAAGCAGCAAGCTCAGTTTCAAGCTCAAATTGCTCTTTTCTAATTCTCAAGCGAATTTCTTCCTGCTCTATTGCTTCCCTCTTTTTTATTGCTGCAGCTCTTGCCAACAGCGCCTCACGTTCAGCTTTAATTCTCAGCATTGCAGAATTAGTACTGGAAGCGTGGCTTACCACAGAGTTGGCTTTGGACACACTATCATTGTGGCCTAATATCATCTTCCTCATCTCTTAAGGGCCCGTCCAAACAGAGACGCGTTTCGCTGTATACGTATAGATTTTTTATCGTATTGGCTTTTCGTCCACACGGATCCGGCATTTTGGGAGACTGAAACCGCAATTTTTTTAAACCGGGTCCCAAAGTGGATAAATCTGAAAACGACACCCTTGCGGTTTCGTGTGTACAGCCAATCCGTATATTTTGTGAAACGATGATGTCATCACATCACGTGCCGTCTGTGTCACGCGTAACAGCAACAACAATAATGGCGGACTTACATGATTGTGTTCGTGCTGCAGAAGCTACTAAGCCTACTAGCTTTATTACAGCAGAATCTATTGCTTCTCTGCAACTGTGGTGAGCAACAAGCGATAATCTTCGTCTTCTTCTTCTTGGTTCGAATACAGCGCGCAAGGTTATGCACATGCTCAAAGTCTTCTTCTCCGTGTATAGTGTATCTCTGTGGCAGAATTACAGCGCCCCATACTGGTCTGGCATATATACTACACCGTTTTCAGTCGGTTTCAGTGGTTTCGTGTGTACGCAGATATTTCTTGATGACGCCGTGTTTACGGAATTTTTTTTTAGAATGAGGAAAAAAATGATCGGATAAGGAACGCACCGGCTTCGTGTGGACAAGGCCTAAGACATCTGCAATCCGGTCTTCTATAAATCGCTTAAATTCTGAATATTTGTTCTCATAAGCATCTTGCACCGCTTTCTTATCTTCATCTATCAACTCACACAACTCTTCATTAATCCATTCATACTGTCTTAAGCATCTGTCAAACCTTAGCAATGCTTCATCTTTAGTGATATTAACATCGTGGTCATTTTCCTTCAATTTGGCTAAATCATTCTTCTGTTTGGTTATTTGTGCCAACTTTCCCTTGCGTTCTCCTCTCAGCCTTTGTATTTTCTCCTCTACAGCCTTTTCTGTGGGCTTTGGTGCCCTTTTTTGCACACGCAGCTGCGCTTTCCTCTGCCATGTCATGTCACTTTAAAATCTTCACACAAAACTGTCACAATTCCTGGTATTGTCCACAGCTTCTACTCTTCTTATGTATTCACAACCCTCATGGAAAAAGAGTCACTGTTGTGTATGATCTCTTTAAATAAAGCTCTATGACTTTCAGAACCAAATATCCAGTCAGCACTTACTGCCACTTTTAGACGATAGTTAGTGTTAGCATCGTCAGGAGGCTAATAGAGTCCAGAAGATATTATCAGACATCTAGGTAGGGTACCTCTGGCTTTCTTTCTGTATTCTTGAGCCGCAACGTAGTTTTCGGCCGTCTTGGTCTATCGTCTTTGTTAGCAGCCGCTAGCAGGTTTCCTCAGTTCTGCCCAGTCGATTAGCTCGCCGTCCTCGCGAGTCGTGAGTGTCTAGCCTCTTCTTTAGCGGTTCTCACGCGGCTCGTCTTTCGGTGTCGTCGAGCAATCTTCTGAATTTGCTCGATTGGCTATTTTGACTATGTCGAGCAGTCTTTTGACGTTGATGTGAGTGCAGCAAGTTGACTCACTAGCTTAGGACTTCAAAGTTAATTTGTACTCAAAACAAAACGTCAGTAAATAAAAGTCTTGAATCCAAAGTTCTTTGTTTGACTGTTTAATTATGAATTTCAAAACATAAACCATAAAACTTAGGATCTTTACTTTTCTTACAAATTAACTGTGCAGTTCCTCGATGGTCAAAAGACTGTGTTGCTCCAAAGTCCAGCGGCTTCTGGCTGTTTCGCAGTGTTTATTTCTTTCATCCTAAATCTAACAGCCAATAAAATTACATTATACTAGATCACTGGTAAACCGTTGCATTCCAATTTCTACGTTCCTTTTGCAACACAGGTTTCCTCAGGCTTTACAAAATAAACTCAACATATTATTATTTCCATAGAAATGGCTTCAACAATTTCAGAGTATGTTTCTTAGAAACAGTTGTTTTAATACTGTATAAAAACCCCAGACAAAAAGAGGGAGATGTCCCGTGAACCAGTTACGATCTGTGATTGAGCATACGTCAGTACCTACGTATGCGTACGACAATGGCGGAAGTAAACATTGAGCAGATTCACATGTGTGAGGTTACATCATGTTGGAATAAAGTCGAGTTAAAGACAATCTAGTTACATTTTTACCTAGACCCACACATTTTGTGAATATTCAATTTATCCTGTTAAAATGTTTTTGTTTTTTTTTTGCTCAGTCTGAACATGTTAAACAATGATTATTAAATCAAACAACAATTTCTGATGATAAATTCAAAGGTTTTTTTTTTTACGCTATAAATCCATCCATTTTTTTCCAAAAATGTATGGTTTGTCTTTAAAAATAAAAAAGGCAAGTCAGTAATAAATACATTGGCATTCAGTAAAGTGTCAAACCCATAAAAAGTAGAACTTTACATAAAACAAATCACGACATGACCTTGTGTGACTGAGAGTGAGTAAACAGACGCAAATAGAGCGTCTGGCGCAAGTGATTTTCATGTTAAGTTAATGTAAAGACAATACACAGCAAAATGACATGACAAACTATTGTTTTTTAAATGCCGTTTATCGTGTTTTGGAAAAGTGCTCTTCATTATATATATTTTAGTGAACATGCAATTTATTCTATTAGAACGCCTCATATATATGGGCTGATATGATATTAATCACCATTGTAGTTTTAGAAGTGAAATATATATGCAATTTATTGTGTATTAATCGGTGACCTTCATATATAAAGTATGTATGTTACTACCACATTCATAACCTAGTTAAAAAGAGTGTTGTATAAGAAAAGACACTGTAACTTGTTTTGTAAAAGTCTTTTTATTATGAATCTGGTTTATTAAGAAAAACACAGCAACTTGTTTTGTAAAAGTCTTTTTATTGAACTGTTTTGTTCAGAGAGACACTGCAACTTGTTTTTGTAATAAACTTTTTATTGTAATAGTGCATGCAAGAAACGACAATAATGTACTCATGTTAAAGCATTTAATCATTAGACAGAAGTAACATTAAGTATTGAAAAGCATGTAACTTAGCAAAGTAGAAACGGCAAGCATTACCCGTTTGATGAGGAGCATGAGGCGCAGGAGAAAGGCAGAGGGTCCAGAGCAACAAACAAAGGAGAACAAAGGAAAGAGCTTTATATATGGAGTTACAAGGGGATTTCCAGAACTGAGGACAGTTCAAGACTTCGGATTGGACAGATTGTCTGTAAAGGACTGAACCTGTGTGGAGGGCGTGTGGACTATAAGAAGTATTGTAAGGAATGTCAAAGTCAGACGCTGGTTCACCAAGGACGGCCTCTCCGGTGTTAGATGCCTTGCACTGCGCCTCATGAAGATGAAAGCTTGTAAATTTAGTTTTGATTTACTTTTATTTTATATATTAGTACCTTTTATGTAAATTAGTTAACCTGTATTTAATAAAAAATACATATAATTGAAATTAAGAAGCTCGCCTGCCTCAAGTCTCTGTTTTACCAAATATTGAGCTGAACTAAACCACGGAGCAGTCTTTCGACTGGATTGTAAGTATGGAAATTGATATACTTAATGTTTAGAACGAATTCGACTGACTTTACCTAACCTGAGAATAAACAAAATAAGGTAGAAGGTGTCTATGTTTAAGACCCAAACAAGGGGCTAAATTAAAGGTGCTGTATGTAACTTTTTTTTATCAAATGAATCCTTTTTTATTGCCTGTCTGTGAAGGGGTTATAATCACACATTACAATGATCCACTTGTCATGTTTTGCTATTACCTCTGAAGGCCAGTATTCCTATTTTTATGTGAAGTCTCCGGGTCGGATTTTCTGCGAAATCCACCGGATGTGACGTGCATGCGCGCTCCCGAGCCTCTCTCCATTTTATATACAGTCTATTGCGACGGCACTGCAGCTAACGACATGGAGTCTGATAACGCCAAAAAACGACCTGCCTCCAGCACAACACAGACTCCAACACAAAATCCAAAAAAAAAAAAAAAAAATTATCTGCTGAAGCTCGTCAGGCCAAACATCAATCGGATCGACTCAGGACGAAAACACGGATCAACATTGGCAGAGCGTTTGAATTATGGAGAGACCTCCGCTTTGTTTTAGGTATAAAAACAGACCCTGATTTTGCTTTCATCCTTTTGGACAGATAAGCTAACTATGGAAGCTTGTTTCCGCCACAAAATAAAAAAAATAAAAGATAATTGCGACTTTTTATCTCACAATTGCGAGTTTACATCTCGCAATTCTGACTTTATTTCTCAGAATTGCGAGATATAAAGTCAGAATTGCGTGAAATAAAGTCAGAATTCTGAGATATAAAGTCAGAATTCTGAGATATAAAGTCAGAATTCTGAGATATAAAGTCAGAATTGCGAGATATAAAGTCGCAATTGCGTGTTATAAAGTCAGAATTCTGACTTTTTTTCTCGCAATTGCGACTTTATATCACGCAATTCTGACTTTATATCTCAGAATTCTGACTTTATATCTCAGAATTCTGACTTTATAACACGCAATTGTGACTTTATTTCACACAATTCTGACTTTATATCTCAGAATTCTGACTTTATAACACGCAATTGTGACTTTATTTCACGCAATTCTGACTTTATATCTCAGAATTCTGACTTTATATCTCAGAATTCTGACTTTATTTCACGAAATTCTGACTTTATATCTCGCAATTCTGAGAAATAAAGTCAGAATTGCGAGATGTAAACTCGCAATTGTGAGATAAAAAGTCGCAATTATCTTTTATTTTTTTTTATTTTGTGGCGGAAACAAGCTTCCATAGCTAACAATACTTCAAAGCATGTAAAATATATTGTGATTTTGTGCTTTAGTTGGCTCAAGTTAGACATCTTTAGTTCGCCAGCTAACGCCGACCATTTGCTAACGTTATCTGATGTGAAATACTACAGTTGTAACTTTATGGCTTTCCACATTACATCACCAGTTAAGTGTTGGTTCTGCAAGAAAATATGACTTGGTACCAGGCACGGCATTATGGGTGGGCCTGACGGGCCTAGGCCCACCCACTTTTTAACAGGCCCACCCAAAACTTTTCTTCAAAAAGAAAAAAAACTTTTAATATATTCTAAGTTTGTCAAGAATTAAAAAAAAAATGGCAATAAGCTCATCATTTGTGCTAAAATAGTCTAAATGTTTAGTTTTAAAAACAATTTTAAAAAGTTGTTATCAAGTTCAGCAGACAGTGGTTCGGGTTTGTTCCGATCAGAGCGCATTTCTGAATATTCCGCACCGCTCACTCATTCCGCATGTAAGGTCGCTCGCTCAACCCAGAATTGCCTGCTGCCTGGCTCGAAAACATGCGGAATATGGGCTGCCTCCGACTAATTTTTTTTTCTAGTCGACTAGTAGTTTTTCATATAAAGCCATTCGTGGACAAATCGTATATTATTTTAATTACTCAATGAAGTGGTCAAAATCATATGGAAGCTTGTTTCCGCCACTGAATAAAACATTTGTTTTATTCGTTAAATTTGTTAAAAGATAATTGCGACTTTTTATCTTTGCGAGTTTATATCACGCAATTCTGACTTTATTTCTCAGAATTGCGAGATATAAAGTCAGAATTCTGACTTTTTTCTCGCATTGTGACTTTATATCACGCAATTCTGACTTTATAACACATAATTGCGAGTTTATATCTCGCAATTCTGACATCTTTTCTCAGAATTGTGAGATATAAACACAACTGTGAGATATAAAGTCCAATTCTAAGGGGGAAAAAAAAAGACAGACTTTTTTTTTTTTTTTTTTTACCTCAGAATAGTTTATATCTCACAATTCTTACTTTATAACACGCAATTTTGACTTTATATCATGCAATTCTGACTTTATATCTCGCAATTGCGTATTATAAAGTCAGAATTGTGTGATATAAAGTTGCACTTGCGAGAAAAAAAGTCAGAATTCTGACTTTATAAGACGCAATTGCGACTATTTCACGCAATTCTGACTTTATATCTCGCAATTCTGAGAAATAAAGTCAGAATTGCGAGATGTAAACTCGCAATTGTGAGATAAAAAGTCGCAATTATCTGTTTTTTAATTATTATTTTGTGGCGGAAACAAGCTTCCATAAAATCATGTGTTACCCACTCCATGTCATATCTTTCTCGGCGACCAGCGCCGTTGCTCGGAGGGCGCCAGCGCCTCTGCCTCGCGAGTGGATGATAGCCCTGAAGACGCCTAGCAATTGTATACCTTTAGTGGTAGCATACCTTTAGTTAAGTTAAGAGTCTTCGTAGCGCACTAATGCCTGGCTCACACTACAGGAGTTTTAAAATCCTAACCGATTTTGAAATCTGGTTGAAGCACACACTTAAGGAGAATCTTTGCAGATTTTCTTCCCCCAAATCTTAAACATGCTCACACTACAAGGTTTGAAAATCGCGGTGCACCACACACTACAAAATGTTATTAAGATTATCGTGCCAGAGGAAGCGCCTCACGTGATCTCACGCAGCAGATCTGAAGTGTAAAAGCATGGAAACATATGGGATATGCATTGCCATGAGACACACACGCATGCACGCACATACACACGCACAGAGACTTTGAACCTACCGGTACTTTGAGTTAAGAGCTTAGATCGGGCCCAAAAAAATCAAGCCCGACCCCTACCCGAGCCCATGCACGTTGTGTCCGAGCCCGGCCCGGCCCGACACAACACAACACATTAACATAACTATAATTATGAGCCCGAGCCCGATTTAAACCCGACCATTTTTTTAATACGTGGGCCAGGGGCGGTGCGAGATATTTTTTTAACGAGGGGGTGCTAGATAGCATATAAATACTATTGCAAAAATTGTCCACTTAATATTTAATATTCAATCATTTTAATTGTCACAATTAAAGTAGCCTATTCGTTTTATTAAATTGACCAAGCACAACATTCAGCATTCAATCAAATATTAATTAAAGATTTATTATTATTAGGCTAATAATGTTAACATAATATACTATCGTTATTTCGGCAAAATATGTGTGCGTGCAACAAGCTAGATGTGCATTTTTAAATCCGGTGACGCGTGCATTGATTTTGAAATCCACGCGCTTTTTAACGCGCTTTTTAGTTTCGGTTTCATTACTGAACATGTAACGTTACTCGCCTTTGTGCCTGCTGACCACAGCGTAATACTTATTTATTTAGCAATAAATAAATGGAGATAAAAACGCATATCGAGTTGAGTCATTTAAAATTATCTCAAGGGAAATTCCTTCAGCACGACAACCCTGACGTAATCACAATCTTGCTCATCCCGATAAATATCAAACATGTTTGATATGATCGGGGCGAGCCCGATTTGTGTGAGAGCAGATCGGGAGGGGCAAGATTCGATCTGTGAACGCCTCACATTACCAGATAATCTGCGCCGAACATCGGAACCGATCGAGGTCCTTGACAAGATTTTTTCTCAGATTCTCGGGAGGGGTAAATCGGGCATAAATCGGCCTAAAACTCCTGTAGTGTGAGCCAGGCATAAGAGACAAAGCCAGGTATGATGCGTAATGGAGATTCCAAAGCGCTCTTCTTTGGTCAGAACCATGGAGAGCGATCGCGAATAGTTCTGTCTTATGCACCGAAACTTTTTACAATGCAACAAAATATTCAAAGAGCATCAAGCTATTAAAATCTATATTATGTTTACTCACAGATAATAAAACAGTACACTCACCTAAAGGATTATTAGGAACACCATACTAATACTGTGTTTGACCCCCTTTCGCTTTCAGAACTGCCTTAATTCTACGTGGCATTGATTCAACAAGGTGCTGAAAGCATTCTTTAGAAATGTTGGCCCATATTGATAGGATAGCATCTTGCAGTTGATGGAGATTTGTGGGATGCACATCCAGGGCACGAAGCTCCCGTTCCACCACATCCCAAAGATGCTCTATTGGGTTGAGATCTGGTGACTGTGGGGGCCATTTTAGTACAGTGAACTCATTGTCATGTTCAAGAAACCAATTTGAAATGATTCGAGCTTTGTGACATGGTGCATTATCCTGCTGGAAGTAGCCATCAGAGGATGGGTACATGGTGGTCATAAAGGGATGGACATGGTCAGAAACAATGCTCAGGTAGGCCGTGGCATTTAAACGATGCCCAATTGGCACTAAGGGGCCTAAAGTGTGCCAAGAAAACATCCCCCACACCATTACACCACCACCACCAGCCTGCACAGTGGTAACAAGGCATGATGGATCCATGTTCTCATTCTGTTTACGCCAAATTCTGACTCTACCATCAGAATGTCTCAACAGAAATCGAGACTCATCAGACCAGGCAACATTTTTCCAGTCTTCAACTGTCCAATTTTGGTGAGCTCGTGCAAATTGTAGCCCCTTTTTCCTATTTGTAGTAGAGATGAGTGGTACCCGGTGGGGTCTTCTGCTGTTGTAGCCCATCCGCCTCATGGTTGTGTGTGTTGTGGCTTCACAAATGCTTTGCTGCATACCTCGGTTGTAACGAGTGGTTATTTCAGTCAAAGTTGCTCTTCTATCAGCTTGAATCAGTCGGCCTATTCTCCTCTGACCTCTAGCATCAACAAGGCATTTTCGCCCACAGGACTGCCGCATACTGGATGTTTTTCCCTTTTCACACCATTCTTTGTAAACCCTAGAAATGGTTGTGCGTGAAAATCCCAGTAACTGAGCAGATTGTGAAATACTCAGACCAGCCCGTCTGGCACCAACAACCATGCCACGCTCAAAATTGCTTAAATCACCTTTCTTTCCCATTCTGACATTCACTTTGGAGTTCAGGAGATTGTCTTGACCAGGACCACACCCCTAAATGCACTGAAGCAACTGTCATTTGATTGGTTGATTAGATAATTGCATTAATGAGAAATTGAACAGGTGTTCCTAATAATCCTTTAGGTGAGTGTATATTAGTCAATAATTTTTATTAGGTTAAACAGTGATTGGATAACGTTTTTAATTTTAAGGCCCACCCACAATTGGTCTGGCCCATCCAAAACTGGAATCCTGGCGCCGTGCCTGCTTGGTACAAAACAACTGTTTTGTAAAACGTTAGGTTAGATTTATTGTCGTTATACCGATAGATATTCATGCACACACTTGCACGCCGGAACATGACAGACAGACATTTTAAATATATGGTTGTAATTTTTTTCCAGCTATCATAAAAGTACAAACACAGCAAGTCAGGACTCAACTACATCAACCCCTAGTAAAAGACAAGGTGCACTGCGCCATCCAACTATGACAACTGGAGAAGAATCTGCCTGGTAAGACGCATGTTAATGCCATGTTTTGAACAGGGCCACTTTTGTTTCAAACAAAATCATTCTGGGGATTCCTGTGTTAGCCAATGTGCCACCTCCCATAGAGTTTGTCTACTCAGGGATTTTGTAATAATTTTGTCTAGCTATAGACAAGACAATCTAAAAAAACAATAAAACTAAACAAGTTTTCTAACCGTCAGTACAATCACTACTATGTAGTTACATGAAATGCACACAATTTGTTTGCTCCTGTCATTACATTATACAGCTGGATTATATGTCGCCATGCTGTACAGATGAATTACATTTGATATGAAATTTGTAATGTTAACAGTGACGATTGTCTAGTAGGAGTTGGACCACTGGCTGAGGATCAAGCTTTGGGGTCTATGGAAGACAGGTATATGTGTAAAAGTAGATATTACACTATTACCGGTATAAATTCTCATGTTTTATTGTACATCTATTCATTGTCTATGTACTCAAACTTGCTTTGTGTTTAGTATGAATTCCATGAAGCTTGTGGATGGCTCTGTACTAGTGGATGATCAACAGGCAAACAGCCTTCAGAACAGTGTGTAAGTGGAACACATCACCATATCATTGTTATGATTACATGTTTTAGTGTGGAAGTGACATTTTTTTGGTTGTCTTTTTGTAGAATTGAATTGACAGACAAAATGGCTTCAGAATTTTCTGATGTTGACTATGTTCCACCAATCTGTGTGCGGTACATATTACATTGACCACAACACAGGTCTTGAATGTAACGGCGTTCCACCTTTTCAGCTGAAACTTCATTCAAGGGCTACTGCGGCTGTTGTAGAGTGGGTGAGTTAACATTACTGATTCCAGCCTTACAAATGCTTTTACTATTCACAGAGCCGCGAGAAGTTGCCCTCTGAGAAATCCATAAGGAACTCAGAAATGGCATTCTACCTCATTACATACTGCACTTATGCCTACATCTCTTTCAGCAGTTATGACGGCCTGCACATCAGCTCAATGAATGCATACATTGAATGACAGCTTGTACATACTAACCCAATGGGAATTATAGCCTGTATTTAGCATGTCAATTTATAATGGTGTGCTGACATATTCTTATCGATCATATCTCCTTGTACACAATGTAATTGTCCTGGTATTTTAGGTAGTGTTCTCTTATCTTGCCTACTAACATCTGTTTTCCTATTTCTCTCTCCTATTACTGCACTGTCACAGAGTGAGATACCAAAAACTTCAACCATTCATTTTATGATATATTATTGAGATAGAAATGTAAAAAGTTGAATTAATAGTTCAACTTCTCTGGTTGAGCATTATTGCTAAAAGGTCATGTGCACGGATTTAACCACACCAACTGTTGTCTTCGCATTTACAGTTGTGTTCACTTGGTCCGTCATGACCACTGGCCTGCTACCCTTCACTTTTCCACGGTGTGCGCTACAGATGTGAAGAGTTGAAGATGGCAGCACCAGGACTGTCCTGCCGAGCATTTTTAACAATGCTTGATCAACGAACTGTCCGCTTTGGCCGTGTGAGTATTAGTGGTGGGAATCACTAACAACTAGTACTAGTATTGACGAGTATCACAGAATGACTCTGGTGACATTATCAGCACATTGATTATTGTAATTGGAGCATGTGGATGATATCAAAACACAGAGATTCAGCTGTACTCGATACATTGATAGAACATCATCTAAGATTCAAAGTCTTTGTGTAAAAACTACCGTTCATTAAAAAATCTAAATTTGTGCACTACATGTACAAAAGCATTAGAGCAATTTATCAACTCAATCACTCAAAACATTAGACCTGTGTATAAGATCACTGTCTCAAAGAGCATGCACAGAGTCCAAATTAAAACAATTCCCCACCGTAAGTACACATTGATGGCCTAAGACACGAAACGAGCAACCACGTCCAAGTGATCTGAATGTACTACATGGGAGATAGTAATGTAGGCTACTTTTCTTTATAAATTCACAAACATCTGAAGTAGCCCAGTGGTGTCCTCTTCTTCTGTCATGCTTTCAAGTTCAAGTTTCAACAATGGAGCAGCAGGAAAGAATTGAAACCACGTAAACAACAGAACCTCCAGCTGAACTATATTTACATACACCACTTTCTCATTTGTATATGTTGTTTTACACATATTTCATTTGTGGAAGTGCATTGAATCATCTGTTCCTCCCGCACCAGCAAACACACCTGTCTCATCCCGCACCAGCAAACACACCTGTCTCATCCCGGCCAGTCCCGCATAGAGCTTTCAAAACCTGTCCCGCGCTGCAGTCTTTTGTGTCGGGACATGCGGGAGGGACCGCTAGTTCCCAATGCACTTGTCAGAGTTGTGCATAATACAGTGTGTTCTTGATTTTTCCAGGACGACATGATCTTAGTATGGCTGAGATGAAATGCGAGGCATGCAAAGCCACTTGTAGCGCTGGAGTGGATGACTTGGTCGTACGCTACAGATGTGAAGAGTTGAAGATGGCAGCACCAGGATTGTTAACAATGCTTGATCAACGAACTGTCCGCTTTGGCCGTGTGAGTATTAGTTGTGGGAATCACTAACAACTAGTAGGTACTAGTATTGACGAGTATCACAGAATGACTATGGTGACATTATCAGCACATTGATTATTATAATTGGAGCATGTTGATGATATCAAAACACAGTGATTCAGCTGTACTCAATACATTGATAGAACATCATCTAAGATTCAAAGTCTTTGTGTGAAAACTACCGCTCAGTAAAAAATCTAAATTCGTACACTACATGTACAAAAGCATTAGAGCAATTTATCAACTCAATCACTCAAAACATTAGACCTGTGTATAAGATCAAGTAGTGATGTCCTTGTCACATCCTAGTCATGCAGTTTGCATTCAGAAAAAACAAATAGGTCCATAAAGACATGGTTGGTTAAGTTTGCTGTGGTAGTTGAGTTTGCTGTGGAACTTGTCTCTTTTTTTGGGGACTTTGGTCGTGATGTTTTCTGTCCGTGATATACAAAGAGCCAAAAGATTTCCCATGATGCACTGGGCTGAGCGGCTGCCTGTGGAGGCTCGATGCTGGAGGATTTGGCCTCACCTTTGACCTTACTTTAGTAACTTTAGTTAAAGGAACCTTTGCTGTGTCATATTGAAGGTCAATGTGTACCTTTCATTTAGATCTGAAGAACAAGCCTTATTTGATGGCATCTTCATTGCAAAAGATGAAGTAGAGAGATTTGTGGATTACATTCATTCTACCACCAACCATGTAAACTTGTATAATATTTCTAAAAACACCACCAATAACATCTTACAGTTGATAATGTTTGGGTGAGTCCAGACTATTTATATCAACCTTTCTCCATGTTGTAGGTCTGGAAGAGGTGTCTGTGGAGGGGTCAGCAGGGAAACGTCTCAGAGATCCTGAAGTAAAACTGATGAGGAGGGACTTGAGCTTGCGGTCGGTCGACATGGAGTTTTTCTCAGCGCTCTCAACATGTTCAGGGGAGAAACCTATGCTTATCCCCTCTACCTGCAGAACAAGCTGGCAAATAAGCCAATAAGCCTTTTTGCCATGGATGTAACCTGCAAATACTGGCCCTACCTCACTACTAATCTCACTACTGAGATTGAAAGTGTTACAAGAAAAGTGTTGCCAGTGAGGGACATGTGGTACAACACAGATTAGTGTATTTTTTTTCTTTTTTGCAGGACGTACAGACGTGCTTACACTGATGGCCATGCGCTGGAATCAGCAAAAGTTTAATAACTTGGCTACTTCACTTGCCTGCCGATATCAGAAGGTAGAGATGAGTATTGTTATTTTCTTATATTGTATATACCTTCTATAGTATATTTTTGTAGGTATAACGTTTTTTCTTCTTTCGTTTCCTTTTTTTGTTATTTGAAGGCCACACAGCACCTGGAAAGCCAACTTCAGGAGCTGGAAAGCATGAGAGTCCAGCTGGCAGTGACACAGGCTGAAGTTGAGGGCTGGGTCACTGATATTAAGCAGTGGGCAGAAGGAGAGAGTTATACTATTACTTCAATGTCTCAGTTCTGCAGAATAATGGGAGACATGCTTCTGCAAGTAATTACTGTTTTAAAATGAAATCATACATACACTGTTTTCTTGGTCATGTACTTATGCAATTACAATTTTGATTTTAATTATTATTAGCCATCATTTAAAGTCAACTTCATGTTATCAGGCCCATTTTTTAATCTTTGTAAATAGTCATTTTTATATATTCAATTTCAGCTTATCAGCCTTATATATTGTTTTATATTTATTCATGCATATTTTAGTTTACTAAAATACTCGTTTACTCATTCTTGTCAGTATCTATAAATGAACAGTATTTGCGCGCACCGTAACACAACACCGGCGCTAGAAGGCTGGCCTGACCGCAGTTATTTAACCAGCACTATCACAGAGGCGTTTCCAAACACGACGGGCCTTTGCAACGTTTTTCACACAGGTTCTGTTGTGACATTTGTTTCAGTGGAAAGTGATGACACTTGTGAGTGCATTAAAGTGTTTATTTTGTTTCTTTGCAATGTGACATCGCCACCTACTGGCCTGGCAGCAGAATACTGCGTTTTTAGTCGTTTTCACTGATCCGTGTGAACAGGGATAGTTGTGACAGCTTTATCGTCTGTCCAAAGGAAGAACTTTTCCATTTTTAGTACATCGTTGTCGTGTAAACGTTCCCTCCGCTCTGTTGTAGAGATCATTAATTATTAAATGAGTTCAGGCTATAAAGCAGCTCTGCTGAAACAGCGATGCCGTCGATCAGCTCAGCTCAGCTCTTATCCTTGTTTAAAACAGTGTCTTATGAGATATTATCCTGTCCTTTATTTATTAATGAGAGAAAGCAGTGGATGAGGAGCAACAGAGGAAGAGGGATGAAGAGGATGGACAGACTATCACTGTACTCGAGAGATTGGCAGAAAAATAAATGTGAGGTTTTTAATATATCAAACGGAAGATAATAAAAGCAATTTACAGTTTAAATAAGCAAGTTTATCAACAGGGAAAAATAAATTGACAGTTAAGAAAACAATGGATTCAAAGTAAACAAGAAAACAATTGTGTATTTTTAATGAAATCATATAAATGTACAATTAAAATAAATCGTTTTAAAATAAAAAAGGTTTCAGTTTGTCCGTCTGTTGTCTATAATGAGGTTGTGTGTGTGTTTGGGTGCAGTCCCTCAGTTCTCCATGTTCCTGTGTTTTCATCATTAAATCCACTCCTCCATCTCTGTCTCCTGCATTCTGCTGTCGGAATTCGACTCCGTTAGATTTAGAGAATTACAGAGATATCAAACACGTCATATTAAGATTATAGGAAAACAAAGTTACATAAGATAGGCATATTATAGGCATTTTAA
This sequence comes from Vimba vimba, assembly GCA_022828995.1. NCBI lineage: Eukaryota > Metazoa > Chordata > Actinopteri > Cypriniformes > Leuciscidae > Vimba > Vimba vimba. Next base: position 44,435,178 of record CM040821.1, read on the forward strand.
GTTTGTTCCTTCAAATAAACGTCATAAACGAAGTGAATATAAACTGGAAAACACACAGGAGTATATGAAATATGACATGCTTATATTCTAAGTTTAATGTGTAAAGTTCGTGTATGTGTATGTGTGTGTGTGTGTGTGTGTGTGTGTGTGTGTGTGTGTGTGTGTGTGTGTGTGAGGTGTAAAGTCACGAGATTGAAAATCAGGGGACTTGGTCGACATCGGTTGCATCCCGTGGTGCGCGTTTAATTTGAAAATGGCAGTCTCAGAGACAAAGGTAGTTTTGTATGCAAATTCACTTATGGCCTGAGGAGTCGTAAAAATTGCTGAGGGAAGCAATTAGTCCTAGACACTGAATGGAGCCAGTCTTTGTAATTTGCCTTCAGTTCACAAAGAACAAAAGTTAGACACAGTAGGGAGTTGTTCTTGCACAGCGCGGTGACAGTCCGATAACAACAGGGGCCTGTGTTTGAAACTCAGGATTCGCCTAATTCAGACTATCTGGCCGGGTGCCAAGTCAGTGTTGCTACAGTATTTTCAAAGTATTTTAAGTAAAACAAGATGGCCGCCAGGGTGCAGCCACAGTGTTTGGCAGGTCCTGTGTGTCTGCCACAAAAGTATATAAAAAAAAAACCTTGGATTGTGCCATGCTTGTCTGGTCTTCTCTTGTCTTTCTACCTCCTCTTGAGTTTAATGTGTCCAAGGAAAATGGATAACTTAACTCTCTACCCAGCAAAGAGGAGCCAACATCTTCTGTATGCAAGAATCCTGGATTGTGGACATGCTAGGCCGCCCCCAGGTAAACTTGATCAAACAGCATCTAGATCATTTCCTGGGGTTGTGAATCTTTTGATGATCATACTTCTGGCTGGTGATGTTGAGCAAAACCCTGGACCTGTTTTAAGTCCTGTGCTACAGCTACAGCTGTTCCTTGGGCTGATACCACCTCTGCTACCTGGGCTACAACAGTTCTCTGGGCTAATACCACCTCTGCTACCTGGGCTACAGCAGCTTCCTGGGCTAATACCACCACTGCAACCTGGGCTACAGCAGCTCCCTGTGCTTACACCACCTCTGCTACCTGGGCTACAGCAGCTTCCTGGGCTAACACCACCTCTGCTACCTGGGCTACAGCAGCTTCCTGGGCTAATACCACCACTGCAACCTGGGCTACAGCAGCTCCCTGGGCTTACACCACCTCTGCTACCTGGGCTACAGCAGCTTCCTGGGCTAATACCACCTCTGCTACCTGGGCTACAGCAGCTTCCTGGGCTAATACCACCACTGCAACCTGGGCTACAGCAGCTTCCTGGGCTTACACCACCTCTGCTACCTGGGCTACAGCAGCTTCCTGGGCTAATACCACCTCTGCTACCTGGGCTACAGCAGCTTCCTGGGCTAATACCACCACTGCTACCTGGGCTACAGCAGCTTCCTGGGCTAATACCACCACTGCAACCTGGGCTACAGCAGCTTCCTGGGCTAATACCACCTCTGCTACCTGGGCTACAACAGCTTCCTGGGCTAATACCACCACTGCAACCTGGGCTACAGCAGCTTCCTGGGCTAATACCACCTCTGCTACCTGGGCTACAACAGCTTCCTGGGCTAACACCACCTCTGCTACCTGGGCTACAGCAGCTTCCTGGGCTAATACCACCACTGCAACCTGGGCTACAGCAGCTTCCTGGGCTAATACCACCACTGCAACCTGGGCTACAGCAGCTCCCTGGGCTTACACCACCTCTGCTACCTGGGCTACAGCAGCTTCCTGGGCTAATACCACCACTGCTGCCTGGGCTACAGCAGCTTCCTGGGCTAACACCACCACTGCTGCCTGGGCTACAGCAGCTTCCTGGGCTAATACCACCACTGCTACCTGGGTTACAGCAGCTTCCTGGGCTAATACCACCTCTGCTACCTGGGCTACAACAGCTTCCTGGGCTAATACCACCACTGCTACCTGGGCTACAGCAGCTCCCTGGGCTAATACCACCACTGCAACCTGGGCTACAACAGCTTCCTGGGCTAATACCACCACTGCAACCTGGGCTACAGCAGCTTCCTGGGCTAATACCACCACTGCAACCTGGGCTACAGCAGCTTCCTGGGCTAATACCACCACTGCAACCTGGGCTACAACAGCTTCCTGGGCTAATACCACCACTGCAACCTGGGCTACAACAGCTTCCTGGGCTAATACCACCTCTGCTACCTGGGCTACAACAGCTTCCTGGGCTAACACCACCTCTGCTACCTGGGCTACAGCAGCTTCCTGGGCTAATACCACCACTGCAACCTGGGCTACAACAGCTTCCTGGGCTAATACCACCACTGCAACCTGGGCTACAACAGCTTCCTGGGCTAATACCACCACTGCAACCTGGGCTACAGCAGCTTCCTGGGCTAATACCACCTCTGCTACCTGGGCTACAGCAGCTTCCTGGGCTAATACCACCACTGCAACCTGGGCTACAGCAGCTCCCTGGGCTAATACCACCACTGCAACCTGGGCTACAACAGCTTCCTGGGCTAATACCACCACTGCAACCTGGGCTACAACAGCTTCCTGGGCTAATACCACCACTGCAACCTGGGCTACAGCAGCTTCCTGGGCTAATACCACCACTGCAACCTGGGCTACAGCAGCTCCCTGGGCTAATACCACCACTGCAACCTGGGCTACAACAGCTTCCTGGGCTAACACCACCTCTGCTACCTGGGCTACAGCAGCTTCCTGGGCTAATACCACCACTGCAACCTGGGCTACAGCAGCTTCCTGGGCTAATACCACCACTGCAACCTGGGCTACAGCAGCTCCCTGGGCTTACACCACCTCTGCTACCTGGGCTACAGCAGCTTCCTGGGCTAATACCACCACTGCAACCTGGGCTACAGCAGCTTCCTGGGCTAATACCACCTCTGCTACCTGGGCTACAACAGCTTCCTGGGCTAATACCACCTCTGCTACCTGGGCTACAGCAGCTTCCTGGGCTAATACCACCACTGCAACCTGGGCTACAGCAGCTTCCTGGGCTAATACCACCACTGCAACCTGGGCTACAGCAGCTTCCTGGGCTAATACCACCTCTGCTACCTGGGCTACAACAGCTTCCTGGGCTAATACCACCACCCAGGAAGCTGCTGTAGCCCAGGTTACAGCAGCTTCCTGGGCTAATACCACCACTGCAACCTGGGCTACAGCAGCTCCCTGGGCTTACACCACCTCTGCTACCTGGGCTACAGCAGCTTCCTGGGCTAATACCACCTCTGCTACCTGGGCTACAGCAGCTTCCTGGGCTAATACCACCACTGCAACCTGGGCTACAGCAGCTTCCTGGGCTAATACCACCACTGCAACCTGGGCTACAGCAGCTTCCTGGGCTAATACCACCTCTGCTACCTGGGCTACAACAGCTTCCTGGGCTAATACCACCACTGCTACCTGGGCTACAGCAGCTCCCTGGGCTTACACCACCTCTGCTACCTGGGCTACAGCAGCTTCCTGGGCTAATACCACCACTGCAACCTGGGCTACAGCAGCTTCCTGGGCTAATACCACCACTGCAACCTGGGCTACAGCAGCTCCCTGGGCTAATACTACCTCTGCTACCTGGGCTACAACAGCTTCCTGGGCTAACACCACCTCTGCTACCTGGGCTACAGCAGCTTCCTGGGCTAATACCACCACTGCAACCTGGGCTACAACAGCTTCCTGGACTAATACCACCACTGCAACCTGGGCTACAACAGCTTCCTGGGCTAATACCACCACTGCAACCTGGGCTACAGCAGCTTCCTGGGCTAATACCACCTCTGCTACCTGGGCTACAGCAGCTTCCTGGGCTAATACCACCACTGCAACCTGGGCTACAGCAGCTCCCTGGGCTAATACCACCACTGCAACCTGGGCTACAACAGCTTCCTGGGCTAATACCACCACTGCAACCTGGGCTACAACAGCTTCCTGGGCTAATACCACCACTGCAACCTGGGCTACAGCAGCTTCCTGGGCTAATACCACCACTGCAACCTGGGCTACAGCAGCTCCCTGGGCTAATACCACCACTGCAACCTGGGCTACAACAGCTTCCTGGGCTAACACCACCTCTGCTACCTGGGCTACAGCAGCTCCCTGGGCTTACACCACCTCTGCTACCTGGGCTACAGCAGCTTCCTGGGCTAACACCACCTCTGCTACCTGGGCTACAGCAGTTCTCTGGGCTAAAACCACCATTGCTACCTGGGCTACAGCAGTTCTCTGGGCTAATTCCATCACTGCAACCTGGGCTACAACAGCTTTCTGGGTTAATACCACCATTGCTATCTGGGCTACAGCAGTTCCCTGGGCTAACACCACTACTGCAGGACCCTATTACAACTGAGCCCAGTATGTCACCACAACCCATTACACCCATGCGTACACAGAGGAACCCTGTATTTAAAAAACATCGATCATGTAAGTTATTTCAGACTCTTAATCAAGCCAGAACTATATGGGATCCACAGTGTAAAAACAAAGGGCTCTTAGGTGGCCATCTGAACATACGCAGTATGGCCCCTAAGAGGGAACAATTGGAGCATCTTCTCATTAACTCAAATGTAGATTTCATGGGACTTTCAGAAACTTGGCTTAAACCCTCTTCCCCACAAGCAGTGGTATCATTACAAGGCTACAATGTCTTTAGAAAGGATAGGCATCAAGGAAAGGGGGGAGGGGTGTTACTGTATATGAAGGACTCTCTAAAATGTACACAAATAATTTGGCCTAATGAAATCCCAATTGAATGTGTTGGAGTTAAAGTGTCACTCTCAGCAGAAATGTCATTTACTGTTTTATGTCTTTATCGCCCACCTTCAGCAAAAGTAGATTTTTATGATCAATTTCAAGCACTTCTGAGTTGTTGTGACTTTAATAATGAGGTTATTCTTATGGGAGACTTAAATGTAAATTGGGACAACAAAAGTGATAGAAAAAAACTGAAAGAAATTACAGATAATTTTGGACTAACACAAATGATCAGTGATCCCACTAGAATAACAAATCGTTCTAAAACTTTAATAGACCTGGTGTTCTCTAACAAACTAGATAGAATGATAAAAACATACAATTTCTTGACTGGCTTGTCTGACCACAATGCCATATTCTTCTCTAGAAAGTTGACTAAAAAACGTTTGAGAAGTGTTAGTAAAAGCACTAATATAAAACAAACATTTATTCCAAAGAGCCAAGAACAACGTTTAACTGCAGCTCTAAATAATCTTGATTGGTCTAGTATATTATCTTGTGATGACACTAATAAATGTTGTGATCTACTATACTCCTCTATTAAAGGGGTTCTGTCTCACTTTCAGAAAGCGGGTCATTTAAAGAAACTAGTTTATTCCTTGCCTTGGATCAATAGTGAGTGTAAACAGCTTATGACACTCAGAGACAAATTACTTAAAAAATCATTACAATCTGGATTAACTACTGATCGATTAAATTTTGTATCTGCAAGGAATAAAGTCACACAGACTTTGAGAATGGCAAAAGCTAATTTTTTCATGACTGTAATTAATGGTGCCAAAGGAAATTGTAAGCTAATTTGGGAAAATATTAATAAACTCCTTGGTAAAAGTAAGCATAATGCTGATAAAGACCTTGAACTTAAATTTGACAATGAATTGGTATCAGAGCCTTTCAGCCTAGCAACTAAATTAAATGATTATTTCCAAAGTACCATTGATGAAATTGCACAACTGTTTTCTAATTCTTGTGACTCTCAACAAAATATTGGCAACACCGACCTCCATATGGATGCCTCAACTCAAAATTCAAAGTTTAATATTCAAATAATTACAGAAAATGAAGTAGAAAACATAATCTCTAAATTGAAAAGTTCAAAAGCAAGGGATGTGTTTGGATTTGATACCAATCTTCTGAAGCATTATAAATCGTGTATCTTGGTGCCTGTGACCCATCTTATTAATTTATCAATCACGCAGGCAGTCGTCCCTTTGAGTTGGAAGGTGGCAAATGTCATACCAATATATAAATCGGGTGATAAATTAAACCCAGCTAATTATCGACCTATCAGCATACTCCCTACCTTCTCAAAGATAGCAGAAAAGTGGGTCGCTAACTCTATTATTGCACATCTTAATGTTTCCAATCCGGGTTTGCATCCTATGCAATTCGGATTTCGATCTCTACACTCAACTGAAACGGCTGTCTGTGTGTTTGTTGAGAAGGTGAAGTCTTATTTAGACAAAAACAGTTATGTTGTGGCTGTTTTTGTTGACTTTAAACGTGCGTTTGATACTGTGAATCACCTTATGCTCCTGTCTAGACTGTCAACATTTAACTTTAGCAATCAAACCGTTAAATGGATACAGTCTTATCTATCAGATAGAAAACAATGCGTGCAAATAAAGAATAGTAAGTCACCCTATCTTCACTATACGCAAGGTGTCCCTCAGGGATCAATTTTAGGGCCCCTGCTATTTTCACTGTATGTAAATAACTTGCCCAATGTGTGCAAAAATGTGGACACGATTATGTATGCAGACGATACGGTAATTTTTACACAAGCTAAAAGTGCTGATGATGCAGCCCATCAGCTTTCATTAGCCTTAAATGACTTACAAAAATGGCTGAATGATTCATGCTTGTGCCTTAATGTTAAAAAGACCGTATCAATGTTATTTAGTAAACCTAAAACAACCGTGGGCGCAGTAAAAGTTCAAATGGGTGGACAAGAATTAATTAATGTTGAGGAATTTAAGTATTTGGGAGTGCTAATAGACTCGAAATTATCCTTCAAAAAACACGTTAAAAAAGTAGTGAAAACTGTAAATGTTAATATACAGAATTTTAGACATATTCGTACATCATTAACGGATACAGCAGCGATTACATTCCTGCACTCTATGATACTGGCTCATATTGAGTACTGTATCACAAGTTGGTCCTATACGAGTCATGTTGCTATTGGGCCAATTGAAGTATGCTACAAAAGAGCATTGAAAATATTAGACAAGAAACCTTCGTCATATCACCATTGTCAAATTTTAGATAAATATAAGTTTTTAAATTTTGCTAATTTCAAATTATTTAAATCAGCCTGTCTAATCTACAAGGTTATACATGGTCTGGCACCTCCACCATTGAGTGATTTTATTAAACAAAAGTCTAGCAGTGTTGCCGGGTCTCGAGTGACTAGAGCCACTATGAGAGGTGATTGTGAATTGGCATTTAGGCGGACCGCCTTTTCACAGAATGTCCTGTCATATCAGGGAGTGAGCTTCTGGAATAGTATTCCACTGTCAGTGAGGGAAAGCACAAGTCTTCCTACCTTTAGGAGTCATTTAAAACTGTGGCTGAGGGACATACACTGAAAAAAACTACTTGTAAGATTTACTTAATAAAATCCTCGTAACAATTTGCACAAGTATATTTTAAGTAAATGTTACTGCCATAATATCAAGTACAACTTACGTGTCATTATCAAGTAAAATCTACTTAGTATTGAACGTAACGCTCATGAAGAAATTAAGTAAAAATTACCTATTTACATTTCATTTAGAAGTTATATTTATTTAAAGTAATTAAGTAAAGTTTATTTATTGTTTTATAATTAGGAAGCTTGCTTTTATGAAATTATGAAGTAAATCTTACCATTTAATGAAGTAAATAAGTAGATTTTATTTAAGTTTTTTTGTTTTCATTTACTTAGTTTTATGAAATTATAATACTCCCTACAATTATGTAAACATTGCTAATTTCTTTTTTATAAATAATCATGAACATAAATGAACATTTTCTCTATATTTTTCACAAATCACACAATTGAAATACAATTAAACAGTTTATTTATTTTTCAGTCATCAAAAAATTCTTCATACAAAAATGGACATTCACAGTCATCTCTTGACACAGGTGCATTCAGTAAAACTTCAGAATTATACTGTAACCCTTGTTTTAAACATAAAAATGTATTTAAAAAAAATTCATGCAAAACATTCAACATTCATAACAGCACTCTGAAATAGTGAACTTAAAAGAATACTGTACCATTACAACTTTAAAGGGTTAGTTCACCCAAAAATGAAAATTCTGTCAGTAATTACTCACCCTCGTGTTGTTCCAACCGCGTAAGACCATCGTTCATCTTCGGAACACAAATTAAGATATTTTTGATGAAATCTGAGTGCTAGGTCACTTCTCCGTAGGCTGCTAGGTGTCCGAAACTTGCTGGCCCAGAAAAGTTATTAAAGAGATCGTTAATATAGTCCAAGTGACTCCAGTGGCTCAATCTTAAGTATATCAAGCGACGAGAATACTTTTTGTGCGCAAAAACAAACAAAAATAACGACTTTATTCCACTTTTCATTTCCTTCTCTCTGGACCTCTAGTTGGTTTGCGTAGTATTTTGGCGCAGCGCGTTTGTGTACACGTCACCACGTAGGCTCACTATTGGCCGACGCCGGTCATGTTTGTGCTGCGTGATGACGTGTACACAGACGCGCAGCGCAAAAACACTATGGGGCCCAGAGAGAAGGAAATGAAACATCTAATTCTAACCTGCATGCGCACTCCAATGACGTCACTGCCCGAGGCTATAAAAGTTCAAATTCAACTTCATTGACATGTTGCACACATATATTCACAGCTGGTCCCAAATCCAGATCACTGAGTTGAGATTCTTTTGACCACAATACTGGACAGCACGAAACAGTCAGTGATCACCGAAATCTAACTGAGTGGCTTCTCATCTTCCATCCAGAAAAGAATATTCAGGTTGTTGGAAACTTCTTTTCCTTCATCAAAGCAAGACCAGGAGATGTTGGGTTCACGTTCAAACAGAAGTTATTCTTTATTGAGGACTTCGCTGAGCGTGGCTGCAGTCATCCAACAAAATCTAAATCTAATACGGGTGTGTTCCTACTTCATTTGCATGCTTTGTTCAGAGTCTCCACCTCTATGTAATCCCTCCCCCTTGGAATGTATATAACTACAATGCATACTCTGAGATCGCTACCTGTCCAATTGAATCAGCGTTACTATTTAAATGCTGACACTGGCCAGGAACTCCGGTTCCAAGAGCCATCCCAGAGCCATTAAAGACAAAAGGTGAAAGTCTCCCCTACAGCTAATCCAATCAACCTAACGATTCACCGTCTCGGCCAGAAAGTCATTTGGGCTCCGAAAGGTGACTCATTTAAAACACAATAGAGAAAACAGGACTGGCCGGAGCCTCTAGCCAGAAACTGACCTTAAAATCAAAGTCTTAACTTTTAATGTTAAACTAAATTAAACATTTAATAGATTTGTAATACAACAATGGACTTAATCAAAATGCTCTAGGCATCATTCCCCCTCTCCCCTCAGTTCTCTTCAAAGGCCGTTATCACCTCTGCACCTCTGCCACCCTCAAAGAGAGTCCCGACGGCACGAGCCATTTGGTCAAACACTATAGAGACAAACTTCCAATACACAAGGACAATTACTCTATTCTTATCCACAAACTTTCCCAAATGTTTATAGTATTTCTCCTGTGTTTTATGCATTTCCCTGTTTTATTAGCCTAGTTATGATTCTTTAGTTATGTTAGAGTGACTTCAAATGTTGATATCCAAAGATGATGTATCACTGCAGTAACATCTTCAAATCCCCTCATTCTTGGTATCAAAAGAATCCTCTTGATTTTATAGTCAATGGTGTACAACATGTTATGATTAATGGCTATTTTGGCTATTTTTAGCCTATTTTTTAGCCTATTTTTTAACGTGCGTGAATAAACACCCTGTGACAGATTTAAGTTTCACTTTCAATCCGTGACCGACAGAGGAGCGTCTTGGCGGCAAGGATTTAAATCTTTAACAATGTCTGGGATAAGAAAATCTAAAGTGCGAATGTACACCATCAGAAAGGATATTCTCCAAGGCTGGATTTAGCATCAGGAAAACCACAATATGAATGCAATGCATTCCTCCTATAGTAAAGCGTTTTCTTTACATAATTTGATAAGTCGTTAAACGTTTTTCACGTTAAGTGTTTTAGAATGTATTTTATCCGCGCGCACAAAAGACTCCAACGGACACAGACAGAGTGAAAGGCTGGATTTGTTCTCTCGATCAGGTAGAGTAAGTGATTTTAAAACTTTTCAGCCGGTTCTAATTTGATTTTTGGATGCTGTGAACATTTTTAGCTAAAAAGACTGCCTCTCCAGTTTAGCATTTATTGTTGTTTCTGCAGTTAAAAAGACAAAGATGAACATTCTGGCTACTATCGTTATTTTAATAATTTCTTTATTTTTATTTTATTTATTGATCTGTCAGGATTATCTAATCTAACTATTTGTGGCTTGTGTTTTGAATATATGTTCCCCTGCACTTAAGGCATTTTGCACACATTTGCTCATCTTGTGACTTGATTCTGATTTATATTTTTATTTATTAGAAAGGTATATTCTGTTCTAATTTAATTTAGTAAATTAATTGTTAATTTTTTCGGTGCATCGATGTTGTGCTGTACTTAGAGCCTGCTCGCACAGGTAATTTAGCCGATTTAATTTGATGTGCATGTGAAATGCGAATCCTGTCTGCAGTCTGGCCTTTCTGGAGTTATTTATGTTATTTCTTAGATTTATTGATCCAAAATGTTTTTATACATTTTCTTCTATATCTTTGTGTGATTTTCTGTACATCGCGGCTTTGAAATGTTAAAGCCCCGCCCCCATCCCCCTCCCCCTCCCCCATACACATGATTCAACTATTAGTCGACTATATGCAAGACTTTACGATTCTGATTCGACTATGAAAATCCATAGTCGGGGACAGCCCATGTATGTATGGATGAATGTATGTATGTATGTTTGTTTGTTTGATTAGTTTAGTTTAGTTATGTTTGTGATTTAGTTAATAAAACGTGTGCACAATTATGAATTTTGATTTCTGATCCTCTGCAAAAAGTCCCTTTTACGATTTTGATCTTGTTACATGCTCTAATCGCTGTACATGATAAGGAATAATTATTTTTCAGTGACCATGAAAGATACATTTTCCTTAGAATAAATTAATAATCAAAGAGTTCGTTGAAACTGATTCATTGATTGTAATATTAATTTGGCTTACCTCAAAGTTAATCCAATTAACTAACATTAATAATTAATCATAATTGGTAATTATGTATTATTATTAATATTTCCCCTTTGAACTATTATATTATTACACCTGAAACAGTCTTCTAAAGTGAAAATATAAGGAACCCATTAGTAATGACTAAAGAATTACTACATAATTCTGACTCAAATTAAAATTACTGTAAAAAAACACTATTAATGTAATCATCTCAACCTTTTTAAAATACACAACAATGACTCGTTTAGGCTACAAGATATCTTTATTTCAGGTGAGAACATTTCTTAATACAGCATATATTTAATTTTGTTTTAACATGTACAATACTGCCTACATTTAAACTCATTAAACGCATTTTAGAATCAAAAGTTAAACCTTTAAAAGCAATTCAAGTGTGATCATCCGGTCTCTGTTCTCCCGTTTCCACAGTAGTGCTGCTGGATCTCTTGCTGGAGCTGGGCTCTACTTTTTAAGTACTTTTACTAAGGTAATTTTGAAAATGAATAGGCCTCATTATACAGTGCTATGCATAAGTTTAGACACCCATGCTAAAGTTGACTAAAAAGAGGAATAAAAAAATCATCTTTTGGAAATTGAACTTAATGCCTTAATTTAAAATATTAGGAAAAATCCAACCTTTAAGGACACCAATTTTCTTTGTGAATGAATAATGTATCGTAAATAAATAAATGTTCTTCCTTAAAATACAGGGTGCATAAGTTTGGACACCCCTATGTTAAATTCCCATAGAGGCAGGCAGATTTTGATTTTTAAGTATTTTTATTTTATTCATTTATTTAGGATACTATGCATCCTGATAAAGTTCCCTTGGCCTTTGGAATTAAAATAGCCCCACATCATCACATAGCCTTCACCATACCTAGAGATTTTTGATGATTTTTTTTGAAGATGATTTTTTATTTCTCTTTTTAGTCAACTTTAGTATGGGTGTCTAAACTTATGCATAGCACTGTAATTTTACTGGAGTAACGTTTTTTACACAAGTACTTCATTTGTGTACTAAATCGGATTATATTAGTTAACAGTAGTGACTTAGGTGTTAATAAATAATTACCTATTAGTTCCTCAGTAATTTCTTATTAGATATGCAGGAAGTAAGAAACAGTGAAGTGTTACCCAATACTTTTATAACGGTACTAGTACATGAACCGATACTTAAAAAAAAAAAGCCTCAAAACGAGGGTGAATGACATTAAAGAAAGTCTTTTTATTGAAAAAATCAAATAAAACATTCTTAAAATTGAATGTATTCAAATGTTAAAGTAAACATACAAATATAAGTAGTCTAAATACAAAACAACACATTTACATGACAAATTCACAATAAAACCTAAGCCACCTAACCCAAATACAGTAATAACACTGTAATAACAGCATCTGTGTTCTCGCTATCATCGAAATCATTTTGCTTAGTGTTTCACCCAGAAATGTAAATTCTGTCATCATGTACTCACCCTCATGCCGTTTCATACTTATAAGACTTTTGTTCAACTTCCAAACACAATGAAGATATTTCAGGGGAAAAGAAAATAATCGGGAAGAAGAGAACGGAGCGACTGACATCCCATTAAAACACCACGTGTGTGTTATTCTCTATCAGTCTGAACATGAGGGGAATTATACAGATCATTCAGTCGAACTGGTGGATTATTTGTAGCGCAAACTGATGATTTGTTTCAGTTTCTGTGAGTGGAACTTCCCCAAACCGGAAGTGCCTCCCCTGATCTAACACGGAGTCGACTCTTTAGGAAACAGCGTGGATATAATCTCACACAACATCACAAAAATACATTACAACTTCATGGAAGCTATTACGAGAAGGACATCACTGAACTTATCATTTATGATGGAACTGCTTTGGTTTACAGTAGTCTTATCTAAAGATGAACGCAAGCTTTCAGTTTTGATTTCTTCTTCTTCTCTTGTTTATTGACGGTTGGGAAAGCAGCTTTAGGCGCATTAGCGCCACCACAACTCAAGTGGACGAGAGCGGAACTGCGAGGTTGCGAGCCTCAAGGCTGGTCTTCTAAATGGTTTAAGTGATGATTTAAGCCTACTTTAAATTCTTAACAAGCTGTTATATCTAGTGCATGTATATTGTACAACATAACTCACCTATTAAGAGTGCTGATGTTTGTTTTCTTCTGTTCTTCTTCTTCTTTTATTGAAGAAACATCAAAACAAACAATTCATATCAGATGCTAGGGGAGGTATAACAGTCTTATAAGAATACATTAAAGTGTCAACATCCCTGTAAAATTCTGATGGCTTTTTGTTTCTTCGAGGGCAATATTTAATCAATATAATGCTTCATGTTTTTAAATGCAATAAAACATGTTTTTTTTTTTCCTGAATATGTACACTTAAGAATGTGAAATTTAGCCATCAAAATAAAACATTAATAAGTGTGTGGCTGTTTATCTCTGAGTTTACAATAATCCCTAGTAGAACATCTTTCCACATTAATGTCAAATTTGTATCAACATTTCCAACAATGAAATCAAGTACAATGAAATCCCAATGACCATTTTTGTGGATAATTTTGTAATTTATGCACATTCGTTCAACTTAAGTTCAAAATAACTCACAATTTCATGCATAACCATTTTAATTCAGCTCTCAGTATCTTCATTGGGTGTCTTTGCCGACCTCTTGTGGGAAAATAATAATATAACACTGATTCTTGAGAGTCGGGACAAAACACGTTTTAAAAATAAACTTTAACTGATATAGTGTGTATTTTTAAATTTTATTTTTTAGAGTTATATGTTTCTGCAGAGAAAGGTCTTAGCTATTTAACCATGTAAAAGAACAGGTTCTAAATAAAAACACATTTTTAACAAATAAACATGTTTCCCTTCAGAACTGGATTTGTGTCAACTCCGTCAGACACACTAAAAAGTATACAATTTTAATTCTTCCAATCCAACAAGAATCTAAAGTTCTGAAGTATATTGTAATAGTGTTTAGTTACTCTGATATGTGAAAAAAATACAATATATAAACTTAAGTTGTGATGTCACACTATTCTGAAAACTCAGATTTCTAAATATTTGCATTTTCAAACTTTGATTTTAAATTTCAATATTGTAAAAACAAATCCAAAAGAGGATGTAGATCAGATGGTCCTTTATTACAAAAACAACAAACTGAAGGAAGAATTTTTTTCCCAAAAAAAAAAAAAGCATTCATACATCCAACGCTGTTGACGAAGATCTGACGGTGTTGACGAAAAACTGAAGGTGTTGACAAAAAATGTTTGAATGTTTTACCTCAGATTTGTGAAGTGTTCACCTGTTTGTCATGATATGTTCTGACAATAAAGAGTAGTTTAAAACCACAATTAATGCTCTGCTTTCTACAACTTTCACTTAGGAGCAAAAATCTGCCTTTAAACTTGAAAGAAATAAAGATTTGACATTTATCGTGATAATTATCGATATCGACTGATATAAAAAAAAAATTACCGTGATAATTTTTTTTCGCCCAGCCCTACATTGGCTTCTCATTTCTCTATCTCTGTCTCTATATATAAATATATCTATTGAAGTGCTGGCAAAGTAACACGTTACACAATAATAAGCAGACCAATGCCTGCCCATTCTCTACAAGTCAGATGTGTATGGTTAAATAATGTAATGCATGTTATGTATGTGCATTTATGTGTAAATAAAACCCTAAAATAACAGTTTAACCCTTCACTATATTCACAAATAATATTATATTCGCACATTAAAGGGATTAAAGTTCACTTTGAAATAAAATTTTGGTATGTTTTAGCTTACCTCAAGGTAGAGTTCTGCACTCCCGTGGGACCCGACGCAAAACAGCGGCGCGGGACAAATTTTGAAAGGTCATTGCGGGAGCGGGCAGGATGATGAAGGTGCACTTGCGGGTGCGGGCGGGGGGGATGATACGCTGCACTCCTGCAAATTAAATATTAGTGTAAAGTAAAATATATAAATGATTAAAGTAGCGTATATAATTTGTAGTTGTGAGGGAGATTCTGTTTGGCAGCAATAAAAACGTTTTAAGCCGCCCAAACTTTGATGTTGTCGTATGGGGTAGGGCGGGGCCTAATCTCAGGCACACTTGTTTAGACAATTCCTTCCCGCTACTCCGTGTTCGAATTCGAAAGCTTCAAGTTCAAAATAGACAGCATGGACGAGAAAAAGGGCACCTCTAGTGCCTAAGCGCTTCAGATGTAAGCACTTCTCTAAAGAAAGGCACATTTACTACAAAAAAAATATCACGAAACATCAAATCAGACATTTGGCAGTCTTTTTCGGTTGTGCATGATGGAGAGGGGAATCAACTAGCCTACCTTTTGCCTGCTGCGATAAATGCCAAAAGGTGTTCACATACAACGGACACAAATCGCATTTTTTTCCAAGACCTTTCGTGAGACAGAAAGTGAACATACATCCTGCCTGCCGTGTTGCGGGCATTTGCGGGCGGGAGCGGGAGCGGGACATAATATCACAGATGCGGGCGGGAGCGGGACTAAAAATGACAAATCTTTGCGGGAGCGGGACTGAACACTGCAGGAGCGGGCGGGAGCGGGACTGAAAATTGGGTCCCGCGCAGGTCTCTACCTCAAGGGCATCCAAGATGTAGGTGTCTTTTTTTCCGCAGTAGTTTCAATTTTGATATTTTTAGGTCAAACCGTTCTTGTCTGTCAGTCATTTTATGCAGGTCTACGGTCACTGTCAATTCTGTCAAAACAATTCCCCATCGTCCAAATTAAACAATTCCCCATCATAAGTACACATTGATGGCCTAAGACACGAAACGAGCGGTTTGTGTGAGAAAATGAACAGTATTTATATCGTTGTTATCTCTTGAACACAGCCGCGTCCAAATGATCTGATGGCGCGGGCGGGTTATTCAGTACCTATAGTGTCTGCTCTACTGAACCTCCTGTGAAGTGTCATGTGTGATAGTGATTGGCTGAAGTCAGACTGGTGTTAGTGGTTCAGGAGGAGTCTAGACTGGATCTCAGACTGGTGTTATTCAGTACCTATAGTGTCTGCTCTACTGAACCTCCTGTGAAGTGTCATGTATGATAGTGATGGACTGAAATCAGACTGGTGTTAATGGTTCAGGTGGAGTCTAGACTGATCTCAGACTGGTGTTATTCAGTACCTATAGTGTCTGCTCTACTGAACCTCCTGTGAAGTGTCATGTGTGATAGTGATTGGCTGAAGTCAGACTGGTGTTAGTGGTTCAGGAGGAGTCTAGACTGGATCTCAGACTGGTGTTATTCAGTACCTATAGTGTCTGCTCTACTGAACCTCCTGTGAAGTGTCATGTATGATAGTGATGGACTGAAATCAGACTGGTGTTAATGGTTCAGGTGGAGTCTAGGCTGATCTCAGACTGGTGTTATTCAGTACCTATAGTGTCTGCTCTACTGAACCTCCTGTGAAGTGTCATGTGTGATAGTGATGGACTGAAATCAGACTGGTGTTAATGGTTCAGGTGGAGTCTAGGCTGATCTCAGACTGGTGTTATTCAGTACCTATAGTGTCTGCTCTACTGAACCTCCTGTGAAGTGTCATGTGTGATAGTGATGGACTGAAATCAGACTGGTGTTAATGGTTCAGGTGGAGTCTAGGCTGATCTCAGACTGGTGTTATTCAGTACCTATAGTGTCTGCTCTACTGAACCTCCTGTGAAGTGTCATGTGTGATAGTGATGGACTGAAATCAGACTGGTGTTAATGGTTCAGGTGGAGTCTAGGCTGATCTCAGACTGGTGTTATTCAGTACCTATAGTGTCTGCTCTACTGAACCTCCTGTGAAGTGTCATGTGTGATAGTGATTGGCTGAAATCAGACTGGTGTTAGTGGTTCAGGAGGAGTCTAGACTGGATCTCAGACTGGTGTTATTCAGTACCTATAGTGTCTGCTCTACTGAACCTCCTGTGAAGTGTCATGTGTGATAGTGATGGGCTGAAATCAGACTGGTGTCAGTGGTTCAGGTGGAGTCTAGGCTGATCTCAGACTGGTGTTATTCAGTACCTATAGTGTCTGCTCTACTGAACCTCCTGTGAAGTGTCATGTGTGATAGTGATTGGCTGAAATCAGACTGGTGTTAATGGTTCAGGAGGAGTCTAGGCTGATCTCAGACTGGTGTTATTCAGTACCTATAGTGTCTGCTCTACTGAACCTCCTGTGAAGTGTCATGTGTGATAGTGATGGGCTGAAATCAGACTGGTGTTAGTGGTTCAGGAGGAGTCTAGACTGGATCTCAGACTGGTGTTATTCAGTACCTATAGTGTCTGCTCTACTGAACCTCCTGTGAAGTGTCATGTGTGATAGTGATTGGCTGAAATCAGACTGGTGTTAGTGGTTCAGGAGGAGTCTAGACTGGATCTCAGACTGGTGTTATTCAGTACCTATAGTGTCTGCTCTACTGAACCTCCTGTGAAGTGTCATGTGTGATAGTGATGGGCTGAAATCAGACTGGTGTCAGTGGTTCAGGTGGAGTCTAGGCTGATCTCAGACTGGTGTTATTCAGTACCTATAGTGTCTGCTCTACTGAAGCTCCTGTGAAGTGTCATGTGTGATAGTGATGGGCTGAAATCAGACTGGTGTTAATGGTTCAGGTGGAGTCTAGGCTGATCTCAGACTGGTGTTATTCAGTACCTATAGTGTCTGCTCTACTGAACCTCATGTGAAGTGTCATGTGTGATAGTGATGGACTGAAATCAGACTGGTGTTAGTGGTTCAGGAGGAGTCTAGACTGGATCTCAGACTGGTGTTATTCAGTACCTATAGTGTCTGCTCTACTGAACCTCCTGTGAAGTGTCATGTGTGATAGTGATGGACTGAAGTCAGACTGGTGTCAGTGGTTCAGGTGGAGTCTAGGCTGATCTCAGACTGGTGTTATTCAGTACCTATAGTGTCTGCTCTACTGAAGCTCCTGTGAAGTGTCATGTGTGATAGTGATTGGCTGAAATCAGACTGGTGTTAATGGTTCAGGTGGAGTCTAGGCTGATCTCAGACTGGTGTTATTCAGTACCTATAGTGTCTGCTCTACTGAACCTCATGTGAAGTGTCATGTGTGATAGTGATGGACTGAAATCAGACTGGTGTTAGTGGTTCAGGAGGAGTCTAGACTGGATCTCAGACTGGTGTTATTCAGTACCTATAGTGTCTGCTCTACTGAACCTCCTGTGAAGTGTCATGTGTGATAGTGATGGACTGAAGTCAGACTGGTGTCAGTGGTTCAGGTGGAGTCTAGGCTGATCTCAGACTGGTGTTATTCAGTACCTATAGTGTCTGCTCTACTGAACCTCATGTGAAGTGTCATGTGTGATAGTGATGGGCTGAAATCAGACTGGTGTTAATGGTTCAGGTGGAGTCTAGGCTGATCTCAGACTGGTGTTATTCAGTACCTATAGTGTCTGCTCTACTACTGAACCTCCTGTGAAGTGTCATGTGTGATAGTGATGGACTGAAATCAGACTGGTGTTAGTGGTTCAGGAGGAGTCTAGACTGGATCTCAGACTGGTGTTATTCAGTACCTATAGTGTCTGCTCTACTGAACCTCCTGTGAAGTGTCATGTGTGATAGTGATGGGCTGAAATCAGACTGGTGTCAGTGGTTCAGGTGGAGTCTAGGCTGATCTCAGACTGGTGTTATTCAGTACCTATAGTGTCTGCTCTACTGAAGCTCCTGTGAAGTGTCATGTGTGATAGTGATGGGCTGAAATCAGACTGGTGTTAATGGTTCAGGTGGAGTCTAGGCTGATCTCAGACTGGTGTTATTCAGTACCTATAGTGTCTGCTCTACTGAACCTCATGTGAAGTGTCATGTGTGATAGTGATGGACTGAAATCAGACTGGTGTTAATGGTTCAGGAGGAGTCTAGGCTGATCTCAGACTGGTGTTATTCAGTACCTATAGTGTCTGCTCTACTGAACCTCCTGTGAAGTGTCATGTGTGATAGTGATTGACTGAAATCAGACTGGTGTTAGTGGTTCAGGTGGAGTCTAGGCTGATTCTCAGACTGGTGTTATTCAGTACCTATAGTGTCTGCTCTACTGAACCTCCTGTGAAGTGTCATGTGTGATAGTGATTGGCTGAAATCAGACTGGTGTCAGTGGTTCAGGTGGAGTCTAGACTGATCTCAGACTGGTGTTATTCAGTACCTATAGTGTCTGCTCTACTGAACCTCCTGTGAAGTGTCATGTGTGATAGTGATGGACTGAAATCAGACTGGTGTTAGTGGTTCAGGTGGAGTCTAGGCTGGATCTCAGACTGGTGTTATTCAGTACCTATAGTGTCTGCTCTACTGAACCTCCTGTGAAGTGTCATGTGTGATAGTGATGGACTGAAATCAGACTGGTGTTAGTGGTTCAGGTGGAGTCTAGGCTGATCTCAGACTGGTGTTATTCAGTACCTATAGTGTCTGCTCTACTGAACCTCCTGTGAAGTGTCATGTGTGATAGTGATGGACTGAAATCAGACTGGTGTTAGTGGTTCAGGAGGAGTCTAGGCTGATCTCAGACTGGTGTTATTCAGTACCTATAGTGTCTGCTCTACTGAACCTCCTGTGAAGTGTCATGTGTGATAGTGATTGGCTGAAATCAGACTGGTGTTAGTGGTTCAGGTGGAGTCTAGGCTGATCTCAGACTGGTGTTATTCAGTACCTATAGTGTCTGCTCTACTGAACCTCCTGTGAAGTGTCATGTGTGATAGTGATGGACTGAAATCAGACTGGTGTCAGTGGTTCAGGTGGAGTCTAGGCTGATCTCAGACTGGTGTTATTCAGTACCTATAGTGTCTGCTCTACTGAACCTCCTGTGAAGTGTCATGTGTGATAGTGATTGGCTGAAATCAGACTGGTGTCAGTGGTTCAGGTGGAGTCTAGGCTGATCTCAGACTGGTGTTATTCAGTACCTATAGTGTCTGCTCTACTGAACCTCCTGTGAAGTGTCATGTGTGATAGTGATTGGCTGAAATCAGACTGGTGTTAGTGGTTCAGGTGGAGTCTAGGCTGATCTCAGACTGGTGTTATTCAGTACCTATAGTGTCTGCTCTACTGAACCTCCTGTGAAGTGTCATGTGTGATAGTGATGGACTGAAATCAGACTGGTGTTAATGGTTCAGGTGGAGTCTAGGCTGATCTCAGACTGGTGTTATTCAGTACCTATAGTGTCTGCTCTACTGAACCTCCTGTGAAGTGTCATGTGTGATAGTGATGGACTGAAATCAGACTGGTGTTAATGGTTCAGGAGGAGTCTAGGCTGATCTCAGACTGGTGTTATTCAGTACCTATAGTGTCTGCTCTACTGAACCTCCTGTGAAGTGTCATGTGTGATAGTGATTGGCTGAAATCAGACTGGTGTTAGTGGTTCAGGTGGAGTCTAGGCTGATCTCAGACTGGTGTTATTCAGTACCTATAGTGTCTGCTCTACTGAACCTCCTGTGAAGTGTCATGTGTGATAGTGATGGACTGAAATCAGACTGGTGTTAATGGTTCAGGAGGAGTCTAGGCTGATCTCAGACTGGTGTTATTCAGTACCTATAGTGTCTGCTCTACTGAACCTCCTGTGAAGTGTCATGTGTGATAGTGATGGACTGAAATCAGACTGGTGTCAGTGGTTCAGGTGGAGTCTAGGCTGATCTCAGACTGGTGTTATTCAGTACCTATAGTGTCTGCTCTACTGAACCTCCTGTGAAGTGTCATGTGTGATAGTGATTGGCTGAAATAAGACTGGTGTTAGTGGTTCAGGAGGAGTCTAGGCTGATCTCAGACTGGTGTTATTCAGTACCTATAGTGTCTGCTCTACTGAACCTCCTGTGAAGTGTCATGTGTGATAGTGATTGGCTGAAATCAGACTGGTGTTAGTGGTTCAGGTGGAGTCTAGGCTGATCTCAGACTGGTGTTATTCAGTACCTATAGTGTCTGCTCTACTGAACCTCCTGTGAAGTGTCATGTGTGATAGTGATTGGCTGAAATCAGACTGGTGTCAGTGGTTCAGGTGGAGTCTAGGCTGATCTCAGACTGGTGTTATTCAGTACCTATAGTGTCTGCTCTACTGAACCTCCTGTGAAGTGTCATGTGTGATAGTGATTGGCTGAAATAAGACTGGTGTCAGTGGTTCAGGTGGAGTCTAGGCTGATCTCAGACTGGTGTTATTCAGTACCTATAGTGTCTGCTCTACTGAACCTCCTGTGAAGTGTCATGTGTGATAGTGATTGGCTGAAATCAGACTGGTGTTAGTGGTTCAGGTGGAGTCTAGGCTGATCTCAGACTGGTGTTATTCAGTACCTATAGTGTCTGCTCTACTGAACCTCCTGTGAAGTGTCATGTGTGATAGTGATGGACTGAAATCAGACTGGTGTTAATGGTTCAGGAGGAGTCTAGGCTGATCTCAGACTGGTGTTATTCAGTACCTATAGTGTCTGCTCTACTGAACCTCCTGTGAAGTGTCATGTGTGATAGTGATGGACTGAAATCAGACTGGTGTCAGTGGTTCAGGTGGAGTCTAGGCTGATCTCAGACTGGTGTTATTCAGTACCTATAGTGTCTGCTCTACTGAACCTCCTGTGAAGTGTCATGTGTGATAGTGATTGGCTGAAATAAGACTGGTGTCAGTGGTTCAGGTGGAGTCTAGGCTGATCTCAGACTGGTGTTATTCAGTACCTATAGTGTCTGCTCTACTGAACCTCCTGTGAAGTGTCATGTGTGATAGTGATGGGCTGAAATCAGACTGGTGTTAATGGTTCAGGTGGAGTCTAGACTGATCTCAGACTGGTGTTATTCAGTACCTATAGTGTCTGCTCTACTGAACCTCCTGTGAAGTGTCATGTGTGATAGTGATGGGCTGAAATCAGACTGGTGTTAATGGTTCAGGTGGAGTCTAGACTGATCTCAGACTGGTGTTATTCAGTACCTATAGTGTCTGCTCTACTGAACCTCCTGTGAAGTGTCATGTGTGATAGTGATTGACTGAAATCAGACTGGTGTTAATGGTTCAGGTGGAGTCTAGACTGATCTCAGACTGGTGTTATTCAGTACCTATAGTGTCTGCTCTACTGAACCTCCTGTGAAGTGTCATGTGTGATAGTGATTGGCTGAAATCAGACTGGTGTTAATGGTTCAGGAGGAGTCTAGGCTGATCTCAGACTGGTGTTATTCAGTACCTATAGTGTCTGCTCTACTGAACCTCCTGTGAAGTGTCATGTGTGATAGTGATTGGCTGAAATCAGACTGGTGTTAATGGTTCAGGTGGAGTCTAGACTGATCTCAGACTGGTGTTATTCAGTACCTATAGTGTCTGCTCTACTACTGAACCTCCTGTGAAGTGTCATGTGTGATAGTGATGGGCTGAAATCAGACTGGTGTTAATGGTTCAGGTGGAGTCTAGGCTGATCTCAGACTGGTGTTATTCAGTACCTATAGTGTCTGCTCTACTGAACCTCATGTGAAGTGTCATGTGTGATAGTGATGGGCTGAAATCAGACATGTGACAGTGATGTGCCATCACAAGTGATACCGCATCAAATTTGGTACTGTATGACACGTGATTCTATCAACTCGGACATTATGCCAAAATTCACCGGGGCCCCAAAATAATATAAATATAAATTAATTTACAAAAACTCAGCAGCTCTATAAAGAAATTAAACCATTTTCAGGGTTAATCAGCTCTATAGAGAGAACGGTTTTCAACATTGATAATAATAATAATGAATGTTTCTTGAGCATCAAATCATCATATTATACTGATTTCTGAAGGATCATGTGACACTGAAGACTGGAGTAATGATGCTGAACATTCAGCTTTGATCACAGGAATAAATGACACTTTACTGTATATTCACATAGAGAACAGAGGATTTACATAGTAATATTGTGTTAATTATTCCAGGTTTTTTTTGTTTTTTTTTTATCAAATAAATGCAGCCTTGGTGAGCAGAAGATAATTCTTTTAAAAACATTAAAAATCTTACTGACCCCAAACTAAAAGTAAGATTTCTTTCTTTTCTTTATTGTAACTCTAAATAATGTAATTTTTGGTATAGTTAGTCACACTTATGCAAATTTACACTTACAAACTGATCCTTGGTGAGCTGGATAATGGCCGAATTTGCATGCCTATCATTGCACAATACAGTCATCTATTAAGTACAGATCACTGTTGGTTTACAGATTAGACATGCTGTTACATTAGTTGCAGCATGATCTGAGGCATTCATTTGCTGTGATACTATAGGGCTCTGGGGGAGTGGGGAAAAAACTTTGAAAAGTGTGTGTGTGTGTGTGTGTGTGTGTGTATATTAGTACCATATATATATATATATTATTGACTATTATTAATTGTAAAGCAGAACATTTAATATACTAAAGTTGATGATTTACACATTCAGTTTGCATTGTATTTTTTTGTTTTAGTTTCAATAATGTAACGCTGCACGTGCACGCGTCTTTCCCCACTGGTGTTGCCATGTTTTTAATCCAAACACAGACCATCCGCTGATGACCATCCGAGCATTCAAGACTGCCAGCAGGTACTGAGAGTGGCAAGACCGGACTTTGTCAAGATGTAAAGTGACCTGGAGACGGACACCGAGCTCTGACACCGAGAAGACAAAATACCGTTATTGGTGCGAGGCACTCCTGGTTTTCCTGCACATGCAGCGGCCAATAGATGTGGAAGCCTTGACAGTAAGTTGGCTTGTACTTGCGACGTGATATATCGTTTGCACGGTACGCGTTGGTACATAACTCACGTGTCAATGTCGTCCAGGACTCGGAGTGGCTGGACAGGGTCCATCACGGCGGCCGTGCTGTTTTAGGCGTGAAGAGGGACAAATGTCAGCATGCGCATTCCCTTGGCACTGGAAGATGAAGCAGTAAGTTTTAGTATGGTTAAAACTTTTCTTTTTTTTTTTTAAATAAACGTTTTTCTCACCACACATGCTATAGTAACTCTTTGGACCCCACAGTTTTTGCAGGTGTACTTCGCCAAGGTCAGTCCTGGGAAAATTTTTCCAGAAAAATCAAGAATGAATTTCTTCCTCTGTTCTTCCGGCGAGAGGACCCACAGTGTCACCTGAGACATGACCCATTTCCTTGAAGCATACGTACCTAAAGACCACATGATACAGTTATTTGCAGTCAAAGCGCAATGAACGTTTCATATTACCTTTTTCTCCTGCAGGTACCAACTGTCCCCTTTCACAAGCCAGGATGTGCGGAGTGTTTTTAAGGATGGCCACAAAGAAGCTGACAGCGCAACAACAGTAGGCCGTAAGGCAATACATGCACCCTCTCGTGTTTCTGCCTCAAGATGTGGTGGAAGCGGCTACGCTGCTGGAATCCTTGGCCAGGTGTGTCTGTTCATCTAAAGGAAAAAGAAAATAAAGGACAAAAACAACACACCACAAGCAGCTTGTACATCAGATTAACAAGTTGTGCTCATTTTTGTCATACCTCGTGTTCCTTTCCCCTTCTTTAACAGCACTCCTTTGGAAGATGTCACTTCCCCAGCCCAGGTAAACATACCCAAGATTGAGGAGGTCGTGGAGCAATGGAAACCAGCGGCGAAGCTCACCATTGAAACCGACCCGCTTTTCATTCGTTGTGTTTCTGAGCAGTCCTGGACGGGCCTGGCAGTCAAAGACTTTGGTCCGGACCAAGGTCTAGGTCAGAGCACCTTTAATTTGGCTTGTAAGGCCAGAAAAAGAAGAAAACATTACACTTCAGCAGCCGCCTCAAACTAAAATGAATTCCCTCAAATATCCTTGATGCCAACAAATTTCTAAAATAAATTAACTGTCACATGCCTGTCCTGTCTCGTGTAGCACATGTGGTGTTTGTGTTCCTGTCTCTGTTTTGACCCCACCCTCCTTGTGATCTCATGATTGGTTTCATTTGCCCCACCTGTTGTTCCCTCATCACCTGCCTGATTTGTCCCTTTTATAAGTTCCTTTGTGTTTGCAGTCTGTGTCGGATCGTTGTATTGTTTATGTCTCCTGTTCTCCTGTGACCCAGTGGTATGTTCAGTTCGTAGTTGTTGTGTTGTTTATATATGGTGTTCCCCCTCGAGGGTGTTTGTTTTACTTTGTTCTTTTGTTATTAAATCATTCTTTCTGCAATTGAGTCTTTACTTAGTTTTCTTAGTTATCCCGTCACAGAACGATCCGACCATGTCGAAGACTCAGCGAAAGAATTCCCGTCACCCATTAGTTCCCCCTGTCTCATGCCCTCAGTACGAACGCATTCTTCGTGTTCAGTCGCTGATTTCGCTCCGCCAGCAAGGAGCTGACTTGAGAAAGTTCGCGGTCGAATTCCTTAGTGCAGCGGAGGGACTAGGACTAAATGAAGAGCCTCTCAAGGACCTTTTCTTTTACGCCCTTGACGAGCCCATGGATTGGGTGCTCAGAAGGGCATATGACAGGAGTACTTTTGTGGCTATGGTGGAGGGTCTCGCTCGCTTTCAGGAGCGAGTGTCCAGGAAGAGGATCCCTGTTCCGGTGGTCCAGTGTTCCCAGTTCCGGTGGTCCCGAGTCCGGTGGTCCCAGTTCCGGTGGTCCCGAGTCCAGTGGTCCCAGTTCCGGTGGTCCCGAGTCCAGTGGTCCCAGTTCCGGTGGTCCCGAGTCCAGTGTTCCCAGTTCCGGTGGTCCCGAGTCCAGTGGTCCCAGTTCCGGTGGTCCCGAAACGGAGGAGGAGAAGGAAGACTCCCTCCGTGCCTGTTCCGGTGGTAACTGTTCCAGTGGTCCCTGTTCCGGTGATCCCAAGTCCGGTGGCTCCTAACACGGAGACCATCCCGGAGGTGACTGTCGTCCCTGATGCACTGCCCAGGCGTCTTGCCCAGGAGCCTGTGTCTTCGGACAGGATTGCAGCCGCCGAGCCTGTTCACGTCATGCCTGCCGAGGCTGTGTCTTCAGACAAGATGATCGCCGCCGAACCTGTTCACGTCACGCCTGCCGAGCCTGGGTCTTCGGACAAGATGGCCGCCGCCGAGAGGGTTTACATCACGTTTGCCGAGCCTGTGTCTTCGGACAAGATGGCTGCCACAGAGACTGTTCACGTCACGCCTGCCGAGCCTGTGTCTTCGGACAAGATGGCTGCCACAGAGACTGTTCATGTCACGTCTGCCGAGCCTGTGTCTTCGGACAAGATGGCCGCCGCCGAGACTGTTCACCTCACGTCTGCCGAGCCTGTGTCTTCGGACAAGATGGCCGCCGCCGAGCCTGTTCACGTCACGTCTGCCGAGCCTGTGTCTTCAGACAAGATGGCAGCCGCTGAGCCGGTGGTGCCAGTTCCTGAGCCGGCTGTGTCTGTTCCTGAGCCTGTGGTGTCTGTTCCTGAGCCTGTGGTGTCGGTTCCTGAGCCTGTGGTGTCTGTTTCTGAGCCGGTGGTGTCTGTTCCTGAGCCGGTGGTGTCTGTTCCTGAGCCGGTGGTGTCTGTTCCTGAGCCGGTGGTGTCTGTTCCTGAGCCGGTGGTGTCTGTTCCTGTTCCTGAGCCGGTGGTGTCTGTTCCTGAGCCGGTGGTGTCTGTTCCTGTTCCTGAGCCGGTGGTGTCTGTTCCTGAGCCGGTGGTGTCTGTTTCTGAGCCGGTGGTGTCTGTTCCTGAGCCGGTGGTGTCTGTTCCTGAGCCGGTGGTGTCTGTTCCTGAGCCGGTGGTGTCTGTTCCTGTTCCTGAGCCGGTGGTGTCTGTTCCAGTTCCTGAGCCGGTGGTGTCTGTTCCTGAGCCGGTGGTGTCTGTTCCTGAGCCGGTGGTGTCTGTTCCAGTTCCTGAGCCGGTGGTGTCTGTTCCAGTTCCTGAGCCGGTGGTGTCTGTTCCAGTTCCTGAGCCGGTGGTGTCTGTTCCAGTTCCTGAGCCGGTGGTGTCTGTTCCTGAGCCGGTGGTGTCTGTCCCTGAGCCGATTCCTTGGCCGCCCGAGGGGGCGTCTCCGCCGTGGCCGCCCGAGGGGTCGTCTCAGTCCTGGCTGCCTGCACGATCTTCTCCGCCCTGGCCACCCGAGGGAGAGTCTCCGTCCTGGCCGCCAGATAGACTGACATTTCCGCCCTGGCCTCCCGAACTGTCCATTTCCCCTGCCCCACCCTGGTCTGTCCTTCTCCCCTGCCCCACCCTGGTCTTTCCTTCCTGTTCCACCCTGGTCTGTCCCTCCCGTCCCTAGTGGAGCGTCTGGTAGCCGCTCCTTAAGGAGGGGGTAATGTCACATGTTTGACCTATCTTGTGCTGCACATGGGTGTTTGTTGTTTTGTGCCATGTGCTCTCCTGTCTATTGTCTAGCACCTCCCATCTTGTTATCTAATTATTGGTTTATTTGTCCCACCTGTCCTTCTCGTTTCCCTCCTTTGTTTGTTTCCCTATTTAGCCTCCCTGTGTTTTTAGTCCTGTGCTGGTTCGTTTGTCCAAGTTACCTGTTCCTGGTGTTTCCTTTCTGCTTGCTACCGGAGTTTTTGTATCTTGTCTGCCAGTGTCTAATAAATTTCCTCTGCATTTGAATCCTCGTCTCATGTTCAACTATTCCGTGACATTAACTGCACCACAAAACTAAAATTCCTAAAAATGTCCTCATTTCCATAAAATTTCCTTAATGTCAAATAAAATTTCTAAAAGTTTTCAATAAGTTATTTGTTGCAACTATCACTGAGTAACTAACAGTTATAATGTTGTCTTGGTCATAGGAGTGGTTGCAACATGGACCTTTGCAAAAGGAGACATTGTGTGCGACTATCACAGGAAAATAATTACAGCTGCAGAGGGAAGGGCCATGATGGAGGAGCTTCATGGGGAGCCCGGGTACATGTTTTTCTTCAAGACTGGGAACAGGGAAATGTGCGTCGACGCTCAGACCTTCCCCTGCGAATGTCACCCGGAGGCAGACACGGTGGGCCGAAGAATTAACCACTCTTCCAAGAGCGCCAACATCAAGCCATTCCACTGTGTCGTGTCTGTCGATGGTCAGGAAAAGGACGTCATCATATTCAGGGCGATGACAGACATCAAGGTCGACATTCAACTTAAATTTGACTATGGAGTCAAGAGGACCTCGTTCTACGGAGAAGGCCTGGACCTGGCCTGGCTGGACGATCAAGGTCGACATTCAACTTAAATTTGACTATGGAGTCAAGAGGACCTCGTTCTACGGAGAAGGTCTGGACCTGGCCTGGCTGGACGATCAAGGTCGACATTCAACTTAAATTTGACTATGGAGTCAAGAGGGCCTCGTTCTACGGAGAAGGCCTGGACCTGGCCTGGCTGGACGATTAGGCTTGGCTGACCCGGACCTGCAACTTTTTGGGCCTCACAGGCTGAGCATCTTCCTTAAAGAACTGATGGAGCAACAACATATTACTTTCTTTCAGTGGAACCACATCAGGTAGTGCTTCATTTTATTCTTCACTTACTAGCATTTGTTTCAATGTTCATATGATATGACACTTGTCTCTTTATCTCTCACAGTGTGAAGGACTGCTGCCCATAAGAGAAAGAAACCCTGCCTGGACACATCAAAAATGCTCAAAGTATGTATTCATCGAACTACATTGCTCTCTTGATCTCATTCTTTTTTGTAAGTGTTTGTGCTCACACTCTATTTATCTCTCGCAGCCGATTTCCGGAGATAATATGGAGCATTTCTTTGTGGGAGGAAGAAACTTTTTTTTTCATTGTTATAGATTGTTGAAATATTTAATTTATTCTTTTCTTGTTTGTATTTTTTTTTTTTCACCATCTATTTGTGTACATTGGCATATTTATGAAAATATAAAAAATGTGGAAAAAGTACCTCCGTTTGTCACTCCATTGTCTCAGTGTGTTTGTGAGTGAGTGAGTGTGGTGTGGTGGGTGAGTGTGGTGTTGGGTTTTGTGGGGGACGGACACGTTGAGCACATGTTTGCACAGGACAGCTCCTAGGTGCTGATAGCTGAAAAAAGTGCAGTGACTTACATTTTCCACAGGGCGGTGCCGGTACACATCAAACCCTGAAGCACACAGAAGAAAAACTTTATGCCAAACCTCACTTACTGAAGTGAAGCACACGATGAGGCTCTGGTAATCAACCAAAAAACAAAACAAAAAAAAAACACTGAAATACCATTCTCACATTTCCATTACTTTACACACCATTTAAAATGGGTGCTATATTCACTCTCACTTGCTACATGAATTAAAAACTAATAATAAAGTTAAACTAGTTCTAGTGAATTACAACATTAATCAATGGGAAATAACAATATTACTATGTGTCTGAATAATAAGATGAATGAATGTACATTTGAATAGTTTATTAATATTTAATGTTTATTAACCATCACAATTAATTGAATAAATAAATATTAAAAAAATATTATAAATGACCTGACATGATAGATAAATAAAATTAATAAATTAATAAATATTGTACATCAACCTCTAGCTCATTCTTCTGTGGATGGCACATGGTTTGACATTTTTTTATCTAAATTCAACAGGGCCCTGCGCCCAAACCGAACGTACAATATCAATACTTTATCAATCTTAAGTCATGATTTGTTTTTCTGCTAAAATACCTTTCTTTTATTCTCCAAGGACAGTCAAAGTGAGGGCCTCATTACCTTGGCCCTACTTCCTGTAGAGCCATTGCCCCTGGGATCGACCAGCAGCAGCAGTCAGCCAACAAACATCCAGTCTATGTGTCCTACACCTGTCACCCAGGTCTCTAGATGTCCCTCAATGGGGAAAAGGAGGAGAAGTGCAGAGCCAGACCTCTCTGAATTCCAGAAGAGCATTCTAAGTAACCTGAGTAAACCTCAAGACTACGATGAACTCTATTTCATGAGTCTCGTTGGAACATTTAAGAGACTTCCTCTGCAGAAAAAAGCTGAAGTGCGAATGAAAATCGAGCAAGTTCTTTATGAAGCTGAGTTTGAGATTGGCATGGGGTACTTTCCATAAGATCATCTCTCAATGCAAATCAAACCAGCTTTTAGGCTAACTGAAATAAAACCATGCCAGTCTCTAGGTATGGTGAAGGCTATGTGATGATGTGGGGCTATTTTAATTCCAAAGGCCAAGGGAACTTTATCAGGATGCATAGTATCCTGGATCCATGAAGTAACTGGCCTTTAAAAATAAAAATCTGCCTGCCTCCATGGGAATTTAACATAGGGGTGTCTAGACTTATGCACCCTGTATTTTAAGGAAGAACATTTATTTATTTACTAATAAATAATGTAATGAATAACATTACATTATTCATTCACAAAGAAAATTGGTGTCCTTAAAGGTTGGATTTTTCCTATTTTTTTAATTAAGGCATTAAAGGTGCCTTATGCAACTTGGAACCACCTATAGGCAATTAGTTGAATTACACTGGTAATGGTTACTAACGGAGTTTGATTGACAGCTTTGCTTCCCAGTAGGCGGAGACACTTTTTGCTTGCAGGGCAGGCTGCAGTCAGACAGACCATCAGAGTTACACAGCTGAGACGGTAGGGTAGAGACTGGTGTGCAACCTATCCGAGCAATATCAAATATGGATTCCCCAGAGGTAAACTTTCATACTAGAATCAAAAGTTGAATGCTCTTCTCCAAATTTGGAAAACGTGACATTTTGAAATAGCGTTGTGATAATAATTGAATAACAAGATCGGAACGAGTTTGAATATCAAGCAAACATGAGCAAAACCTGCCCATCTTTGATGCACAGTTTTGTGTTAGCTAACAATGTTGATTAGCTAATTAAGCTAACGCTATCACGGATTAATTATGATACCTTTTCTTTGAATCTAATACACAGGACAGTGAGGTGGAAGACAGTGAGCCAGAGAACCTAATCCCCTCAGGCAGGGGCAGATCCTCTATGGGTAGGAGTAGAGGCAGGCAGGTTGGCCAGCAGAGAGGACGGGGAAGAGCAGCCAGAAGTGGTAGTGGAGCTGGTCGTGGTAGAGGAGCCCGGACTCGCCGTGGTAGAGGAGGTAGCAGGAGTGACAGACTTGGCCAGGTTGATGCAGCGAGGGTGGCAGAGCTCCAAGCGCAGCGCCTAACTGTCACACAGGTTAGCAAGGGCCATGTTTAACTTGACCAAGTTTAATTATAAAATATCATGAAAATGCATTCAATCTCAGTATTCTTCAGCAGACTATTTTTTTCTGTTTAGACACTGATAGGGGCCATGTCTTTTGAGGAGGCACAAGAGCTCCTAAATGCCATTGTGGTTAGAGCACCCGGTATCATTTTTGATGCTTTGAATATACCTGATTCAAATATGACACCGGACTCTCAGATGGGACCAGTACCAGAAATTCCTTGGTGCTCATGTGGCAGATGAAGGGAGATGCCGACTGATGTCGAAAGGACATGTTGTAGGCAGGTCCCAGAAAGGTGTGTCAGTATGCTTCCACACATGGACCAATACATTATAGAAGAAGGTGTATTACGGCTTGCTAGAATGGCCTGGAATGATGTTTTTGCTCTCTCTGACACACAAGGCCCAGGTGATGACAACAAAGAATACCGCTATTGTGCGTACCGTCAGTTTACAATGTGGCAATATGGCTCATTGGGAAATAGAAATAGGGTTGTTATACCAAGTTGTTGTGTGTGGCGCATCCGTGACAAGTACCCAGATCCACAAGGACATTATGTTGGATTTCTCTGGATTTCTGCAAATTATTTTCATTTGTACTTCACTGATTTTTTTTATATGCTATACAAGTGTTTGAAAATAAAGGTAAAATATGCAAATATTTGATAAAATTGGTGTATTTGTCTTATTATTTACAAGGCATATGTACAGAGTCAATCTTGAATCATTGTTAGTCAATGTTTGGAAATTTGTTAGCGGTTGGTAGTGATTGATTTTCTTCTAGGCTTCCAGTCTCTCAGCATTCAACCTTGGCACTGTGAGATTATACGGTCTCTGAAATACACACAAAAAACAACACAGATTAATCCATAAATGTATTGATCAGGACCCCTAAGCAATAAAAGCACGTGGGACACTAGTGGACAATATGTCAAATGGATAAAGTTTTCAAGGATGGCTTGTCTGTCTTCCCTCCCCACACACCTCATTTATGCATATCCTAGGGCAGTGGAATTATAGAGAAATATAGTGGAATTGGCCAATTTTGTATTAAAACCCTCTAATCCAGCATTAATTTAGACCTGGGACACCAGGTGGGTGCAACTAATGAGGTTGAACAGAAAACCACCAGGTTCTAGCCCACATAGGGTATGATTTGAGTATCCTGCCCTAGGGTGATGATAACAGAACATAAGTGAGAAACAAGTACCCCGTCCCCTGCTGACTTGAGTCTGCACCAACTGTTGGATTGAAGGAAGCGGAACATCAGTTAGATTTCCGAGCCTTCGTGGGTCTTCAGGGCGATGGCTGGCGGTTCTCTTCAACCCTGTTCCTGAGGAAAGCCTTCTCTCCAAGATTTTTCGCTGGAGGTCAGGAATGTAGTCGTACGTCTTCTCCTTCTTCACAGCATACACACTCCAGCTCCTTGACTTCTTCTTGTAGAGTCTTCTGTACCTGTTGTATGGGTGTTCGTATTTCTTCTCTGTATTATCTGTTTCATTTTCTATCATCACCCAGACTAAGAATAACCTATAATAACAAAAGTTATCTACGGTGCTAATGTTATTCTTGTCCCCTGCAACTTTTAAGAATTTTAGAAATAAAAAGGATGTCTTTAATGAAATAAAAATTAGAAGTGCACTTACATCTTTGTGCCATCTGTACGTTCTTTGGCTGGCCGATCTCTGTGGTGGTTGTAATCTAAAGCTGCCAGAATGGTCCTCGCCTCATACACAGGGGGTGAGAATGCAAATCTCTTTCCAGCATACATTAGGATCTTGTTTTGAAAGGACTCCAGATCTGATGTTGATCTAGAATTTTGAAAGAATAAAAAAAAAAATGTGCAAAAACAACAAGGTACTTACCTGAAGTTTAGATACTTGGGAATATCCTTCAGCCACCGCTTACTGTAAATGATGTCTGACAGGGCACTGTGAGCTGAGGACCGCTGTTCTATCCAGGCTTTGGACAGTCCTTCCCCAAGGCAGTCGTGTTGGCATCTCCCCAAGGCCCAAACATGTTCGTTGGAGACATGATGGAGTATTCCACACCATAGTTCCTGAAAGATATTAAAAGAGTAGCACCCTAACACACTACTTTCTCTACCTCCCCAAATGTGTTCTCAATCGATTTACCTGGTTAAAATAAGGATGAAATAAAAAAGGAGTACATATCTAAACATTTCAAAGTCACAACAGAACAGAAATAAAATGGACAGAATGATCTGTCTTTCACACTTACCAGGAACTGCCTGTGTTTCAGCTTGCTTACAGCACCACCAGAAGTGATTCACAATGGCTTTGGACCAGAGTAGTAGAATGCCGTGTCCAGGTTGTTGGCCAGCCTGAAAGACAGACGAAAATAGAGAAACCCAAGTAAATTGATTAATATAATATTTTTTTTTTACATTGTTTGCAATGTAAGGGGTTTACTTTATATCAAATACTAGTTTCATCAATCTGATTTTTTACAGTACAACATACAGCATTGATTCTCTTGGCCAATCCTTTGGCTCCATGCCACATGTCTAGAGTGTGGCGAATCCCTGTGTCCTTGTATTTTCCTCGATCTTGGTCTGCAAAATATATATACATATATAGCAGGCATACACACACAAATACAAAGGCACGTTATAAGACCACATACTCATCAGTGCGGAAATCTGCACATGTGTTCTGTGCAAATCTCTTTTAGGTTCACTTCTGTCAGGAGTTGTGCGTATGAAGGCTTCTTTCTCCATTATCACTGAATTCCTCATAGTTTCTCTCTTGTCCACAGTGACGATTGAAATGATCTCTTTGATGTCATTATCCATTGTGGTATATGTGCAGTATTGTGCACAATGACCCGGGCTGTCCATCCTACCATCAGCTGTGAATTTTACAAAAACAAAATAGCTTAGTCTGAGAAATAAATTAGATAAGTGATTAAGGAAGTTGGTTAGTGTATGATACATGGACAAAGCAATCAATAATTAATAAACTGGGTCTCACCAAGGGCAACTACCCCATCCTTGGAACTCAGTCGCTGGATTATTTTTGCTCTTTTCTCTTGCCAAAACGGTTTGATGCTGTCAATGCAGTAATGTTCGTGAATCCTAAAAAAGGTGCCCAAGGCAACAATGCCCATATTCATGTATTTAAACAAAAGATAAATTTTGGCATAGTTGTTCCACGAGAGCAAAATGTTCACAGCTAACATAAAGGCTCCGGCCTGCATGCCAAACTTAAATTTTGGTTGTGAGTTCCACTGCCATACTGTATGGCCAGTTGGACAAACCTGTAAATAATAATTCAGAATAAATATTTATAGTCAAAACATCCAAGGATTGATGCTTTGGCTCTTAAGACGTTAGCAACTCACCCACTCAATGATGCATGCTGTGCCTCTTCGATTGACCTTGATGTCAAAAGGGGGAAGGGCCCTACACTCCTTAGATGTCTGTGCGTTCCAATGGAGGCACCTGTCTACTGGTAGAGTCATGAAGGTAGCAAGGCTCTTTAGGCAGTCTTCATAGGCAATGTAACCATGATGGCCAATTAGATCATCATCACAGAGTACCTCACATCGGTCAGGCATGTCATCTGTTTCTGGTTCCTCGTCCGGGCAGTCATGGACAGTCTCATCAATTCCAATGATTGGCAGTTTTTCAATATTTTGATTGGTGGGAATAGTTCCTCCCATTCTACTTAGCCATAATGGAAAATGTATAAAGCATGATATAAAAACTATTACCAATTCACATATTATACAGGACTTGACAGAAAGTCAATTAAACTCCATATGAACTTTTGGAAACCAACCTCAAACAAATATTGGGAACATAATCTTCATCAGAGTCATCTTGACCTTCTACCTCAGATTCTGGATCCTTTTCAACAATATCTGGTGGAGTTCCATCTGCCCAATCAATTCTAGAAACAAGAAAGACTAATTACATTAAATATTCGCAGATATTTTTTTTATACCAAGAACAAGAAAAAAAAAGTCACTTACACACTGTTGATTACAACATTGAACTGGTCCTCATTCACATTGGGTTCATCTTCCACCAGTTAAACGCTGACTTAACGTTACATTACTCTATATAAATATATATGACCTGCCCCAACCCCGTCCCTAAACCTACCCGTCACTGGGGTTAATACCATTTATGAGTCTAACCCTACCATCCTAGTAAAAAAATATCGCTCCCCAGATGTAGATATACATTTTGCTTTGTTTCGCTCGGACATTTAACGGCGTAGATATACACGCGGAATCACTCTGACATTTAACGGCGTAGACATACACGCGGAAGATGACGGCGTGGACATACACGCGGATAGCTCAAAATGCGTATAGATAACACGCCACTTGATTTAAAAGTGGCGTGTATGTTTACGCAAAGTCATGATGTCATGTTGCAAGTAGGGCTTGCGTCCGCCATTACTTCAACAAAATATTGGGCGTGTTTGTAACTCAGTGTACCTGCCCTCAAAGCCTGTCATTGGCTATCACCTCACACACACCCTTACAAATGTACACTCCCCAAAACGTCCCGACTCCAATATATGCTGGCTACCAAGGCAGTGGGGGGAATGTCAGTTCTGACACTCTGCCAGATACTATGTTTTAACGTTAGCGGATGACATATAAGGGTTATTGGATATTTTATTATGGAACAAGTTGCATAAGGCACCTTTAAGTTCAATTTCCAAAAGATGATTTTTTTATTCCTCTTTTTAGTCAACTTTAGCATGGGTGTCTAAACTTATGCATAGCACTGTATATGTATATATATATATATATAAAAAAATTTATTTATTTATTTATTTATTTATTTATTTATTTTACACTGTGGCTCTTTTGGAAAAATGCATTATTCAAAAATGAAAAAATGGTTCTTTGGTCAAAAAAGGTTCCCGACCCCTGATCTAGCTAGTCGGAAAAAAAACAACGAAAGTGAAACAATCAACACAATCAATCCTTTAAAGTTGATTCTTTTAAAGAATGGAAAGCTTAGTGTTTGATTATGTGCAATTTTGAAGAATTTTGAAGAGCCTACTTGTTAGTTCATGTTGTATGTGTGTTGTAATGTCCCAAATGACTCGTTTTCTTTTATTTTGAATGTTTAATAGTGTAGTTTGAACAACATAGTTGTTGTTGGCATTGTATGCTAGGGACCAAAAGTATTATTATTGTATGTGCAATAGCGTTTTTTTAACAACATAGTTGTTAATTAATATTGCGAGCCATTTTTATTGACCAAAAGTACTGTTTTTTTTTTTTTTTTTATAAATGCTTTATAACCACCTGAATTTATTAAATCTACTTACACTTTATAAGTAATCTTACGAACCATTGAAAACTCCCAAATAACTGGTTTCTAAATAGTGCTATACTTCATTTAGAAACTATACATTTATAATAATAATAATGAAAATACAATTATTAAACAAATTATAGATATGCTCAAAAATCAATAATAAAGCATGTATAACTGCTTATAAATGTCTATTAATGTTGTATTAACCCTCAGAGGTCTGAGATCACGCCGGCATAATCTGCTCGTTTTCCTTATGAGTTGAATTGAAACCCGAAATACTCTTTTGACTTTGATTTTACAAAACAAGTTTCATACATCAATCGATTCTGTTAAATGTGTATTATTTTGTGTATACTCACAATAAAAACAAAGTGTTGTGCTTTTTGCCAAATAAAGAAAAATAAACGTGATGCGAGTTCTGCCTTCTCTCTGCCAGTGTAGTCCATTCTGAAACGCGTCCGAAAATGAACTGTAACCCAGCGAATACTCAGTCAAACAGGCATACAGACACACAGGCATGAAGCTTGAATTCTCTTCTTTTAAATGAAGTAATTTATATAAAAAACAAATATTCTCAGCTTGTGAAATCTGTATTAAAAGAGAGCGATTCCAGTTCAGCTAATTACAGCTCATTCAGATGTAATGTGACTCCTCCCACGGAGAGCGCGCGCTATTCAAACGCAAATTACTGAGGCAATCTGCGCAATCCTGTGAACGCACCCATATCAGCTCGAGAAAACACAAGTTTATTTCAGATCATTACTTTAACACCATCTTGCAGCGCTGTGAGGAATAATAATGTAAAAAGTCTCTCAGAAGTGCGGGTATATCGAAGAGCGATCTGAGGAATACTAGTAAGTGTTTTTTCCTTCTCATGTTCTTCACGTGGGTTTCTGTTTATGAATGAATGAACGGCAGAGATGCGCGTTGTTTACCACAACTGGCAAAGACAGTTTAAATTTAAATCGCGTGGGTGAATGAATGATGATGTTTTAGCAAACTGTATTGCTATACTGAGATGAGTAAAAATCGACTGAAATATGTTGAAATAAAATGTAGGCTATTGGTATAAGCAACGTATTAAACTGCAAATGAACAATATGCCCTAATATTTCATGAAAACAACGTTACAGTCAGGCGAAATATGAAAGACAACATCTTGTTGACTAGATTTGGGTATAGTTTTTACTGTACTGTATACTATTTTTGTCAAAAATAAAGTCATCAACTAAGATGTTAGCTGTTCCAATGTTGATTATATTCAAACATTCAAGATACAGAAATACAGATTTTTTTTTTACAAAGAAAGAGTACACTTGAAATATTGTTGAAATTGTAATTATTGTTGTAATTGTAACCTTTTTAATAAAATAGCAAAACATATTTACAAGATAGATGTAAGCAAAACCTTAAATGGTCAATATAAGTCTTCTTCTAAATATATCTTTTGTCCTTGCATTGTGGCTCAGTCAGTTGTCACACCTGTGTGAATGGCTCATCATTATACAGAGTCATTATGCAGAGTCATTATGCAGAGTGGGTGGGACATTGTAATTTCAGGTGTAAACCACTCCTCGTTCACGCCCCCTCGCATATTGGCTTTCCAAGCAAAACCTGTTTTACATCAATTTAAATCAATGTATGGTTTTATTTGAACGATAAAGCAAGACTATTTTCACATAATTTTGAAGAAAATAATATAGGCGACGACATCCATTGGTCAAAAGTCTTATTGACACATATTTACTATGTGTTTTGTGGCCTTATTTCAGAAATGTTAGTTTTTAGGTTTTTTCAATATCCACGCATAAACATTATTCTCTCAAAAATGAAAACATGTACATACACGTGGCTCACATATTATGGTAGCCCTGTTTGTGCTTTATAGAGTGAATTTACACCTTTGCCATTAAAATGTTTATAAGCAACTGAAAAAAGCACAAATGTCAGGGCATGTCAGAACATCTCAAGGGCCCAGAAAACCGCTCAGACCCCAGAGGGTTAATAATGAATTAACTGTTTAATAATGCTATCAAATGTAATTTAATCAATTTAATTTGATTATATATTATATCATGGGGTTTTTTTGTCTTGAAGATCTGATGACAAAATGATTGTCTACTGCCTCATGTGCCACAAGCAGCAGGAGGACATGGCCTCTCATCTGGCCACTGTGTGCATGATAGAGAGCACACAGGCTGAAAGAGAGGCTGAGGTCCTCAAAGCCAAGGCTTCAGCCAGTGATTGGGCCAGAAACGCAAGGGCCTGGGATTTCCAGCATCTCTGTGTGCTGCTGCCAGACATAGGATGTCAGGTGGCGATGCTGAAGGAGCTTCTTCGTCTGGGTTTTTTGGTCCATATCCAGCCCGACATGGACTCCGGCGAAGAAACTCAAACGGGTAGTCAGATGCTGATGAAGCATACAGAATGTTGTCAGCCCTTCGAATAAGGAAAAGTAAGTGCAGTGTAGTTTGCAAGGATTGTTTGCAGTGCGACTTGATAATCTCAGTATAAAAGTTTGTAATAACACTGTTATCATCCACATTCACCTGTCTTCTCTCACATAATCTTAAAGGTTGTGTTTTAAGTATCCTGTGGTTTTTTCATGTTTAATTCAAACAGACAGTCTATTGCATCTTCTGCTTCGGACATTGCAAAATGTCAGAAGATTTTGAAGATCGCAAAAATGGACATACATAGGATCCAAAAGGACCTGCAGTTGGGCCGGAAATTATCAAATGCAGACCCGACCCTTCACAGTCACTCACTCCTTTTTAATGACACCTTTTTAATGTTTTTCAGGATGCGGAGGGGGTGGGCCGTACTAACCACGGCAGTAGAGTGGTGGTGCAGATACACAGTCTGACCATCGCTTTGAGCCAGGCTGAGGAAGCTGTAAGTTTCAGACACAAGACAAACAGTAGATTGCTTACCAATAGTGTTTTACATTTAATAACTTTTTGACTTTTTTTCATAGATTTTGCAGCAGTACTTCACTAAGATCCGCCCTGATCATCATGCATGTATTTTTTTTATTTTTAAGAGAATAATGCTTATGCGTGGTTATTGAAAAAAATAAAAATGAAAGTTGCTGAAATAAGACCACAAAACTCATAATAAATATGCATGAATAAGACTTTTGACTAATGGATGTTCTTCCTTTGAGTTCTGGCTTCAAAATTATGTGAAAATAGTCTTGCTTTATCGTTCACATAAAACAATACATTGATTTAAATTGATGTAAAACAGGTTTTGCTTGGAAAGCCAATATGCGAGGGGGCGTGAACGAGGAGTGGTTTACATCAATGTCCCCCCCACTCTGCATAATGACTCTGCATAATGAGCCATTCATTCAGGTGTAGTGATGTTACGTTTGTGAACGAATCGTTCTTTTTGAACGAATCTTTTAGGTGAACAAATCGTTCTCGTTCACGTAATCCATTGACTCATATTTCTCGTTCACTGAAATTCCTCCTTCCACAGCCGTGCGGCGCTATTAGCAGCGCATGCGCAGCTCAGTGAACCGGGTAGCTCTGTGTTTTCAACCTGTCAAGAATGACTAAACCTCAAGCCAATAGCGTTCCAGTATGAGATGTGAGGAAGCATGTGATTTGTTGGATGTAGTGAACGAATACGCCCTTCACTGACTGTGACTGAGTTGCTTTTGAGTCTGAACGAGAGAGAGAGATCTTCTCGTGAACGAACTGGTACATGTCGTTCGTGAACGAAAAGAACCAGTTGTTTGAACGATAATGATGGCGAACCGATAGAGCTGGGTTTGTGTAGTCAGCATATTTGCATCAAAGAAGGAAATTTACACTTTACCATTGTAATGAAATCAGTTTAATAACAGAAACATGGTTAAATATAACAAAGACAAATTAACATTGTCATTTTGTACTTGACTGTTTACTTGATTTAAATTTACACTTCTCTTTACCTGCTTTTCTTTTATTTTGTTTGTGTGTTTTAGACTTAGTTTTGTGGTATTTTGCACTTTACAAATTTACTTTACTACTTGTGTTCATTTTGTATTATCAAAAATAAATTAATTACGTTTTATTCATGTCATATGCACTTCTCTAAAAACTAAATCAAACCAAAAAATATGACAGTATTGGTTAGGTCTCATTTGCGTAACGTCAGCAAGCAAATAGCATTTCAGTTTGGGCTGTGTAATTGGTTGGATCTACTGAACGAATAGCCTATGCCCATCACTGACTGAGATCGCTCTGTTTCGAGTCTGAACGAGAGAGAGATCTCATTCGTGAACGAATTGATCAAACTGGTACATTTCGTTCGTGAATGAGAGTACTGGGTAGATCGGTCATTTAGCATGTGATTCAATCTCATTCAAAGCGCAGTTATAACCGTGTGCATACAATTGTTTATCATATTTAACATACATACCATAACTCAACATTTAATATAATCCCAGATTTATGAATGTGTATGTCTGACCAAACAATTAAAATGTTAATTATGCAAGAAAACCTTGGTTTGGTCATCTGAACCTCTTATTTAGACTTATTTTAGTAATTTAGTAAATAAGGCACAATTTTAACAAAGCCAGTTTTTTATAACAAGTAAAGTTTTTTGTAACAAGTAAATAGGTTCGTTAAAACATAGCATAAAATACACTCTTTTTCGCCACCTGCTGCAGTATTTATGTAATAGGAAGAAATTGTCACTGAACGAATCAGTGAACGAATCTGAACGAATCATTTTGGTGAACGAACTGAAAATGAACGAGTCTCTGGAAAGAATCAAAATTTCCACCACTATTCAGGTGTGACACTGACTGAGCCACAATGCAAGGACAAAAGATATATTTAGAAGAAGACTTATATTGACCATTTAAGATTTTGCTTACATCTATCTTGTAAATATGTTTTTCTATTTTATTAAAAAGGTTACAATTACAACAATAATTACAATTTCAACAATATTTCAAGTGTACTCTTTCTTTGTAAAAAAAAATGATTATAGGCCTACATTTTATCTATGTATTCATTAGTTTGAATATAGCCCAAATTGGAACAGCTAACATCTTAGTTGATGACTTCATTTTTGACAAAAAAAGTATTTTATATATATATATATATATATATATATATATATATATATATATATATATATATATATATATATATATATATATATATATATATATATATATATAAATTGCTAAACAAAAGCTTATTTGATGTGGCAGTATATTCTACAGTAAAACTGTACTCAAATCTAGTCAACAAAATGTTGTCTTTCATATTTCGCCTGACTGTAACGTTGTTTTTATGAAATATTAGGGCATATAAATGTTAATTTGCAGTTTAATACGTATTGCTTATACAAATAGCCTACATTTTATTTCAACATATTTCAGTCGATTTTTACTCATCTCAGTATAGTAATAGTTTGCTAAAACATCATCATTCATTCACACACGCGATTTAAATTTAAACTGTCTTTTTGCGAGCTGTGGTAAACAGCGCGCATCTCTGCCGTTCATTCATTCATAAACAGAAACCCGATTCACGTGAGAAGAAAAAAACTTACAGTATTCCTCAGCTCGCTCCTCAATATACCCGCACTTCTGAGGTACTTTTTTTATTATTGTTATTCCTCACAGCGCTGCGAGACGGTGTAAACAAGTAATGATCTGAATAAACTTGTGTTTTCTCGAGCTGATATGTGGGCGTTCACAGGTTTGCGTGGATTGCCTCATTCATTTGCGTTTGAATAGCGCGCGCTCTCCATAGGCGGAGTCACATTACATTTAAATTAGTTGTAATGAGGTCGACTGGAATCGCTCTCTTTTAATACAGATTTCACAAGCTGAGAATATTTGTTTTGTATATATATTACTTCATTTAAAAGAAGAGAATTCAAGCTTCATGCCTGTGTGTCTGTATGCCTGTTTGACTGAGTATTCGCTGAGTTATTGTTCATTTTCGGACGCGTTTCAGAATGGACTACACGGACAGAGAGAAGGCAGAACTCGCATCATGTTTATTTTTCTTTATTTGACGAAAAGCACAACACTTTGTTTTTATTGTGAGTATACACAAAAATAATACACACTAAACAGGATCGATTGATGTATAATACAAGCATATAAGATAATTTATAT
Source organism: Vimba vimba (assembly GCA_022828995.1). Lineage (NCBI taxonomy): Eukaryota > Metazoa > Chordata > Actinopteri > Cypriniformes > Leuciscidae > Vimba > Vimba vimba. The sequence continues at coordinate 44,477,800 of CM040821.1, forward strand.
ATATATATATATATATATATATATATATATTTTTTTTTTTTTTTTTTTTTTTTTTTTTTTTTGCACTCATACGGAAAAAAACGAGCCTATCGCGCCGGCGCGATAGCCGACCTCAGAGGGTTAAAAGTAAGCCTATATTAATTGGGGCTCTGGATAGACCTCCTCATCAGAATAATTTCTATCAGTTGTTGGAAGAATCTTTTGTCCGCTGTAGTGATTTTAACGATGAGGTTATAATGATAGGTGATTTTAATACTGGTGTTTCTAACAAGGAGCATGGGATGTACAAAGCCTTAAATAGGTTTTGCTAGGTTTTTGATTTACAGCAATTAATTCAAGAGCCCACACGTGTGGCTAAAATGAGTCAAACGGTCATTGATCTCATTTTGGTATCTGATAATAGTACAAGAGCAAATAAATAATTACATTAGTAATTCTAATTTGTTTTATGAATTGCAATCTGGTTTTAGAACATCTTATTCTACGGATACGCGTTTATTATATTTGACAGATTATTTAAGAAGTGAGATCGACTTGGGTAAACTTTGTGGCATGGTATTGTTAGACCTCCAGAAAGCATTTGATACCGTTGACCATCAGATCTTGCTGATTAAGCTAAAAGCTCTAGGTTTTAACAGTATGGCATGTGAATGGATTCAATCATACTTGACTGAGAGGTATCAAAGAGTTGATATTAACAGCACTCTGTCTGAAGCTAGAGAAATAACGTGTGGGGTGCCTCAGGGTAGTGTCCTGGGCCCATTGTTGTTTCTCTTGTATATAAATGATATGAAATCTGTTTGCAATTGTAATCTTTTTCTCTATGCGGATGATTCAGCCTTGGTGTTCTCCCATAAGGACAAAGAAGTTATTGAGAACCATTTAAGTGAGGAGTTAAAGAACATAAGTGAATGGCTGATAGAGAACAAATTGTCTTTGCATCTGGGGAAAACCGAATCTATTCTATTTGGTTCAAAAATAAAGTTGAGTAGGACTCCTGAGCTCAATTTCTGTGGGTGGCACCCAGATTGAAGCTAAAAATTGTGTAAAATATTTAGGCTGTGATTTGGATAGTTCTGTGAGTGGAGAAAGTATGGGTCAATGGGTTATTATAAAAGTGAACCAAAGAATTCAATTCCTGGCACGTAAGGCTCAGTTTCTAAATAAGGAAACTTTAAAAATGTTAGCAAATGCTTTAATTCAGCCACACTTCAGTTATGCCTGTACTACATGGTACAGCAGTACCCCAAAGAGGATAAAAGTTCAACTCCAAACGGCACAGAATAAATTAGTCAGGTTGATTTTAAACCTCAACAATAGGAACCATGTCGGCTCTCCCGAACGTAAGAAATTAAAATGGTTGACAATTGAAAACAGGGTGAGACCGTTGAAACTGAGATTGACACGAAAGATTTTGTATAGGAATGAGCCAAAGTATTTTAAAGATTATTTTAAGCTTATTAGGAACTCTCATAGCTTTTCAACTAGAGGTAGTGCCACAGACATAGTTCCTTGTAGATTTAAGAGCTGTGCTGGGCAAAACACCTTCTTGTACACGGCAGCAATGGAATGGAATAAACTCCCAGTTGAGATTAAGTTAAGCCAGTCAGATCATTGTTTTAATAGAGCATGTGGTGAATGGTTGCTAAATGCTAATTAGATTTTTTTTTTATGTGATCTTAAGGAATATTTATTTGTCATGACAAAACACTGGAAGCAATAGCAGGTGAACAAGTGTTTATTAGGACTCAACACTCAATACAATGAATATCACTCAAAGTCAGTGAGGAAGATCCTTCTCTGGTTGAACTCGCGAAGACTCTTCTCTGGCCACAGGGCTGACGGAATACTCTGGGGAATGACGCTCAGGCTCGGTCACACAGGGACTTCGATGGTCTGGTGCTCGGTGCTCAGTGCTCGGTGATCGGTGCTCGGGTGCGGTGAAACAACAGGAAACATCCACAGAAGACGGCGACGAAAACCCGGAAGACAGCACGAACAAACACGAGGGACTGCAAACAACGGATGGACACTGGAATGGAGAGATGAGTGAGTATATGTAGAGAAAGGTAATTGGAAACAGCTGAGGAGGGGAATGAGATGATTGCAGACAGCTGGAGCACTGAACAAACACGTGAGCGGGACAACGCCCACTCACGCAAACTCACAGACATGTAAACAAACAGTGACACGCGACACAGAGGAAACAATGAATTATCAACCGTGACATTATTATTGAAGTGTATGCATTTGTTTATTTTATTTTGGATGTGGTTGAATGTACAAGGTACCTTAGTCATCTGTAGCTTGCCTGACCATCTTTATCAGACTACAACGAGGACCACAATGGAAATAAGTTTTTAACTTTCTTGTGGTATCCTCGACAGTTCTGATTAATGTATAATATCACTGTGATGACTTCATGTTATGCATTTATTTTTTACTGTCTAATAAATCAAATCAAATTCTCCCTCATCAGATACTGCAGTTGTTTGAGGATCTTCTGCCGTCTTCTGAGAGAACCGGAGAGCAGCTGAATGTGGCTGTAGCTTACATTAACACTCTGACTATAGAGCTAGACCGGCTCCTTGAGTCTCTGCAGTTCAACAGAGACGAGAGAAAGCTGACGGAGAAGAGCGAGACGGTGAGACGCTTCACTTACACTTCCCTTTTTTTAACTTTCTTGTGTTATCCTCGACAGTTCTGATTAATGTATAATATCACTGTGATGACTTCATGTTATGCATTTATTTTTTACTGTCTAATAAATCAAATCAAATTCTCCCTCATCAGATACTGCAGTTGTTTGAGGATCTTCTACCGTCTTCTGAGAGAACCGGAGAGCAGCTGAATGTGGCTGTAGCTTACATTAACACTCTGACTGAAGAGCTAGACCGGCTCCTGGAGTCTCTGCAGTTCAACAGAGACGAGAGAGAGCTGACGGAGAAGAGCGAGACGGTGAGACGCTTCACTTACACTTCCCTTTTTTTAACTTTCTTGTGTTATCCTCGACAGTTCTGATTAATGTATAATATCACTGTGATGACTTCATGTTATGCATTTATTTTTTACTGTCTAATAAATCAAATCAAATTCTCCCTCATCAGATACTGCAATTGTTTGAGGATCTTCTGCCGTCTTCTGAGAGAACCGGAGAGCAGCTGAATGTGGCTGTAGCTTACATTAACACTCTGACTATAGAGCTAGACCGGCTCCTGGAGTCTCTGCAGTTCAACAGAGACGAGAGAAAGCTGACGGAGAAGAGCGAGACGGTGAGACGCTTCACTTACACTTCCCTTTTTTTAACTTTCTTGTGTTATCCTCGACAGTTCTGATTAATGTATAATATCACTGTGATGACTTCATGTTATGCATTTATTTTTTACTGTCTAATAAATCAAATCAAATTCTCCCTCATCAGATACTGCAGTTTTGTGAGGATCTTCTACCGTCTTCTGAGAGAACCGGAGAGCAGCTGAATGTGGCTGTAGCTTACATTAACACTCTGACTGAAGAGCTAGACCGGCTCCTGGAGTCTCTGCAGTTCAACAGAGACGAGAGAGAGCTGACGGAGAAGAGCGAGACGGTGAGACGCTTCACTTACACTTCCCTTTTTTTAACTTTCTTGTGTTATCCTCGACAGTTCTGATTAATGTATAATATCACTGTGATGACTTCATGTTATGCATTTATTTTTTACTGTCTAATAAATCAAATCAAATTCTCCCTCATCAGATACTGCAGTTGTTTGAGGATCTTCTGCCGTCTTCTGAGAGAACCGGAGAGCAGCTGAATGTGGCTGTAGCTTACATTAACACTCTGACTATAGAGCTAGACCGGCTCCTGGAGTCTCTGCAGTTCAACAGAGACGAGAGAGAGCTGACGGAGAAGAGCGAGACGGTGAGACGCTTCACTTACACTTCCCTTTATACATTCAGTTGACTATAAGCAAAGACTTTAGATACACAAAGACTGCGCACTCTTACAGACGATTAAAGGGGATATATCATGAAAATCGGACTTATGCCGTGTGTAAGTGCCATAATCGGTGCTTCTACCGACTCGGAAAACATGAAAAGTGAAACCCAGTAACTGTTCTGGTGAACCTTTCTCTGCAAGCATGTCTAAAAATAAGCCGATCAGATTTTACTCCCCTTCTGACGTATGAAGAGGAGCTGCTTATAATATTACCACCTTAATCTGCACGTTTACTCACACCAGCCGACATTTGGTTTACAAGCGACAACAGAGACCAGTTCTAGTGCAATGGCAGAAGATCCAGCAAAGCATGAAACTGTTGTGTGGTTGAGCACAGACGAGCACTGAACACTATTGACCAGAACATGTCACCGCTGTCTTATAAAGACCTCAGGAACTGTGGACACTTGTGGAGAAGTTACACATGATGATCAGTGTAACTCCACAACAACTACAGAAATGTCTCCACTAACATTCAGAAGTCTCTCCGTAAGGCTGCACTCGCTACTGATGATTCTGGGATTCTGGATGAGTGAGATTGGCCTGTTCTGTTATTGCCGGAGTTTCTGAAGCTCGTGTAAAGACTGCGCCCTCTTCTTACCATGGCAAGGTAATCACAGGAGCAGAGGGCCGGAAGTTGGTCGAGTCCATCAAGGGTGACGTGGCCCACCTCTTCTTTTTCCACGCTGCTGGTCGGGACCTCTGTGTGGACGCTGAGACTTTCCCCTGTGAGTGTCACCCAACAGAAAACACCATGGGCCGGATGATCAACCATTCCTCCAAGAGAGCAAACCTGAGGCCAGTCCACTGCATGATGAACTTCCCTGAAGGACAGAGGGATGTCATCCTGTTCCAGGCGAAGAGAGACATTCGTTTGTGCGAGGAGCTGCTGTTTGACTACTAAGTCTTTTCGAGGAGAAGCAATGATCCTCGACTGGCTGGATGACTGAACACATCAGGCCATTCATTCACCAGTAGATTCTTGTTTTATGTCACAATACTGGGAGCTTGCGTATGGAGTATCGATGTGTCATAACATTGGTAGTTCATTTAAATGGAGCGTCAGTGTGAACATTGAAACGATTGACTACATTTATGTCCTGGAGCTGGAGTGGCTGGATGTTTTTTTTTTTTTTGTAAATAAAAATAAATATTTTATAAATACCTTTAATATGATTTTTGATTTTCTTGCAAAACAAAACACCAGTGAAAGGCCTGAATCTAGGCTATATGTTACCCTTAGTCAGCATCAAATCTGCTTTATTATAAAAAAAATGAATACACGTCTTTGTGTTCTGGAAATGATGCTAGGAGATTAGGCTAACAATATTTCTATAATCAAAGTAACAATTTTTGACAAGAATATTAATTTAACATTTGTCTTTGACAGCCCAGTGTTCAAGACGGCCCCTGACTGTCAGCAAGGTGTCACTGCTGATCCAAAAAGAGGGTTGGACTGGCAACTGTTGAATAGAATAAATTTAGTTTTCTTTGTTTCAGACAACAAGAGGGGAAACAGCAAGTCCAGCGACAGTGGGGTAAACACTTCCTGTGGAAGTGGGAGTTTGATAAGTAGAAATAATATTGATACATGCTTTTACACGTATGATACACCTCTGACGCATCGACCTCTACCACAAACTGACGTGAAGCATCAGGGGCAATTAAGATGGGAGCTGAAACAAAGCGGCTCTTGAGTTTGGCAAACGCAGCCCTGCGTCTGACCACCTGAACGCAGTTTTGGGAGAGGTCAAGGCAGTCAGAGGTGCGGCTAGTTGGCTGAAATTGCGAATAAAACGCCGATAGAAGTTGGCGAATCTCAAAAACCGCTGCAGGGCCTTGCGGGAATCTGGGATTGGCCACTCTACCACAGCCTTAACCTTGTCAGGATCCATCAGCATACCTTCAGCCGACACAATGTGTCCCAGAAAAGGAACCGACTGTGCATGAAAAACGCATTTCTCCGCCTTGACAAAAAGCCCATTCTCTAACAACCTTTGAAGCACTAGTCGTACATGTTGCACGTGTTCCTGGAGAGACGAAGAAAAAATCAATATGTCATCCAGGTAAACATATATGAATTGATCGATCATGTCTCGCAACACATCATTGACTAGTGCCTGGAAGACTGCGGGACTATTGGAAAGCCCAAAAGGCATCACCAAATATTCAAAATGCCCCCTAGGGGTGTTAAAAGCAGTCTTCCATTCATCCCCCTTCCTGATGCGGACCAAATGATAAGCATTACGCAAGTCCAGTTTTGTGAAGAGTGAGGCTCCCTGCAACCTCTCGAAGGCTGAAGACATCAACGGCAAAGGATAAGTATTCTTTACCGTGATGTTATTCAACCCTCGGTAATCAATGCAAGGTCGCAGAGATCCGTCTTTCTTCCCCACAAAAAAGAACCCCGCCCCCGCTGGAGAAGAGGAAGGGCGGATGAATCCGGTTGCCAGAGAATCAGAAATATATTTCTCCATAGCCTCTCTCTCCGGAACTGAGAGCGAATAGATCTTGCCCTTAGGCGGAGACTTACCTGGCAGAATATCTATTGCACAGTCATAGGGACGATGCGGAGGGAGAGAAGCAGCCCTTGACTTACTGAACACTTCACTCAGGTCCCGGTACTCCTCGGGCACGTTTGATAAGTCCACGGCTTCCTCCTGAAACACAGGGACAGAAACAACAGAACAAGCAGACACTAGACACGACTTATGACACTCAGTACTCCAAGCTGAGATGGTTCTGCCTTTCCAGTCGATACGTGGGTTGTGCAAGCTAAGCCAGGGGTGTCCTAAAACTATGGGTGTGAGTTGTGAGTCCGTAATGTAAAATGAAATGGTTTCGGCATGATTTCCTGATGTGATGAGGGTAAGTTTTTCGGTGGCTTGAGAGATAGTAGGTAGTGTTTGTCCGTTGAGCGCATTGACAGTGATTCTCTGGGGAAGTGTTCGGAGGGGAATCTGTAACTGTAGTGCAAACCGGTGATCCATGAAGTTACCTTCGGCTCCAGAGTCTATGAGTGCACTGCAGTGGTGATCCTGGGTAGACCATCTCAGTCTTACCGGGAGGATGGTGGAAGTGGATGAGGTCTTTCCTGCGGAGATCCCACCCGATAGTAGCCTCATACTTACTATCGGGCTGGGCCTTTTACCGGACAACTATGAGCAAAATGTCCGGCGCCACCACAGTACAGACAAAGGCCCTGGGATCTCCGCCTTTCTCTCTCCTCCCGGGAAAGCCGAGCTCACCCCACCTGCATGGGCTCGGGATCGTGGGGACCGAACGCGTCCAGGCCACTGGACCGCTGGTTCTCCATCCCGCCGCGAACCGGGTTGGGTGACGTCCTCTGACCAATCCGAGACAGTCGGGCGTCCACCCTCAAGGCCAGATCCATGAGCTCGTTGAGAGAGGATGGGAGGTCCAGGGCGTAGATCTCTCTCTGGACACGTTCGGCCAGCCCATGCAGGAAATGGTCCCACTGCGCCTCCTCGTTCCAGCGACACTCGGCCGCCAGGGTCTTAAACTCGATGGAATAATCCGACACGGAACGATCTCCTTGGCGTAGATCCGCCAAGACCCTGGCAGCCTCCTTCCCCGCGACGGCTCGATCAAATACACGCTTCATCTCCGCCGCGAGTGCCTGGAACGAGGAGCAGCACTGGTCGTGGTTCTCCCACACTGCAGTTCCCCAAAGCGCCGCTCTCCCAGTCAGCAGCGTGAGCACGAATGCCACCTTAGCCTCCTCTTTCTCAAAAGTTCTGGGCTGTAATGAGAAATGCATACTGCAACGTGTTAGAAACGAACGACAAAGGTTAGGCTCACCGGAATACAGCTCAGGAGTGGGCAATCGGGGCTCAGACTGGGAGAGAGGCACAGCTGGTGTGGGGGGAACCGCAAGTGCTTCCGGGGGTGCTGGCGCAGTGGGAGGTTGCAGCTGATGGAATCGCTGGGTGAGCTCGGACACCTGTGTGACCAGAGCCTGAATAGCACGTCCAGTCTCCCCCTGGTTGCGATCCTGTGCATCCATCCGGCCGATGCACACGCGAATGAATTCCTCCAATGAAGCAGATGAATCACCCGCTGCTCCCGTTTCTTGGTCCATCCGTTCTGTCATGACAAATCACTGGAAGCAATAGCAGGTGAACAAGTGTTTATTAGGACTCAACACTCAATACAATGAATATCACTCAAAGTCAGTGAGGAAGATCCTTCTCTGGTTGAACTCGCGAAGACGCTTCTCTGGCCACAGGGCTGACGGAATACTCTGGGGAATGACGCTCAGGCTCGGTCACACAGGGACTTCGATGGTCTGGTGCTCGGTGCTCAGTGCTCGGTGATCGGTGCTCGGGTGCGGTGAAACAACAGGAAACATCCACAGAAGACGGCGACGAAAACCCGGAAGACAGCACGAACAAACACGAGGGACTGCAAACAACGGATGGACACTGGAATGGAGAGATGAGTGAGTATATGTAGAGAAAGGTAATGGGAAACAGCTGAGGAGGGGAATGAGATGATTGCAGACAGCTGGAGCACTGAACAAACACGTGAGCGGGACAACGCCCACTCACGCAAACTCACAGACATGTAAACAAACAGTGACACGCGACACAGAGGAAACAATGAATTATCAACCGTGACATTATTATTGAAGTGTATGCATTTGTTTATTTTATTTTGGATGTGGTTGAATGTACAAGGTACCTTAGTCATCTGTAGCTTGCCTGACCATCTTTATCAGACTACAACGAGGACCACAATGGAAATAAGTTTTTAACTTTCTTGTGTTATCCTCGACAGTTCTGATTAATGTATAATATCACTGTGATGACTTCATGTTATGCATTTATTTTTTACTGTCTAATAAATCAAATCAAATTCTCCCTCATCAGATACTGCAGTTGTTTGAGGATCTTCTACCGTCTTCTGAGAGAACCGGAGAGCAGCTGAATGTGGCTGTAGCTTACATTAACACTCTGACTATAGAGCTAGACCGGCTCCTGGAGTCTCTGCAGTTCAACAGAGACGAGAGAGAGCTGACGGAGAAGAGCGAGACGGTGAGACGCTTCACTTACACTTCCCTTTTTTTAACTTTCTTGTGTTATCCTCGACAGTTCTGATTAATGTATAATATCACTGTGATGACTTCATGTTATGCATTTATTTTTTACTGTCTAATAAATCAAATCAAATTCTCCCTCATCAGATACTGCAGTTGTTTAAAGATCTTCTGAGAGAACCGGAGAGCAGCTGAATGTGGCTGTAGCTTACATTAACACTCTGACTGAAGAGCTAGACCGGCTCCTGGAGTCTCTGCAGTTCAACAGAGACGAGAGAGAGCTGACGGAGAAGAGCGAGACGGTGAGACGCTTCACTTACACTTCCCTTTTTTTAACTTTCTTGTGTTATTCTCGACAGTTCTGATTAATGTATAATATCACTGTGATGACTTCATGTTATGCATTTATTTTTTACTGTCTAATAAATCAAATCAAATTCTCCCTCATCAGATACTGCAGTTGTTTGAGGATCTTCTGAGAGAACCGGAGAGCAGCTGAATGTGGCTGTAGCTTACATTAACACTCTGACTATAGAGCTAGACCGGCTCCTGGAGTCTCTGCAGTTCAACAGAGACGAGAGAAAGCTGACGGAGAAGAGCGAGACGGTGAGACGCTTCACTTACACTTCCCTTTTTTTAACTTTCTTGTGTTATCCTCGACAGTTCTGATTAATGTATAATATCACTGTGATGACTTCATGTTATGCATTTATTTTTGACTGTCTAATAAATCAAATCAAATTCTCCCTCATCAGATACTGCAGTTGTTTAAAGATCTTCTGAGAGAACCGGAGAGCAGCTGAATGTGGCTGTAGCTTACATTAACACTCTGACTGAAGAGCTAGACCGGCTCCTGGAGTCTCTGCAGTTCAACAGAGACGAGAGAGAGCTGACGGAGAAGAGCGAGACGGTGAGACGCTTCACTTACACTTCCTTTTTTTTTTACTTTCTTGTGTTATCCTCGACAGTTCTGATTAATGTATAATATCACTGTGATGACTTCATGTTATGCATTTATTTTTTACTGTCTAATAAATCAAATCAAATTCTCCCTCATCAGATACTGCAATTGTTTGAGGATCTTCTGCCGTCTTCTGAGAGAACCGGAGAGCAGCTGAATGTGGCTGTAGCTTACATTAACACTCTGACTATAGAGCTAGACCGGCTCCTGGAGTCTCTGCAGTTCAACAGAGACGAGAGAGCTGACGGAGAAGAGCGAGACGGTGAGACGCTTCACTTACACTTCCCTTTTTTTTAACTTTCTTGTGTTATCCTCGACAGTTCTGATTAATGTATAATATCACTGTGATGACTTCATGTTATGCATTTATTTTTGACTGTCTAATAAATCAAATTCTCCCTTATCAGATACTGCAGTTGTTTGAGGATCTTCTGAGAGAACCGGAGAGCAGCTGAATGTGACTGCAGTTCAACAGAGACGAGAGCGAGACGGTGAGACGCTTCACTTACACTTCCCTTTAGACATTCTGTTGACTATAAGCAAAGACTTGAGATACACAAAGACTGCGCACTCTTACAGACGATTAAAGGGGATATATCATGAAAATCTGACTTATGCCGTGTGTAAGTGCCATAATCGGTGCTTCTACCGACTCGGAAAACATGAAAAGTGAAACCCAGTAACTGTTCTGGTGAACCTTTCTCTGCAAGCATGTCTAAAAATAAGCCGATCAGATTTTACTCCCCTTCTGACGTATGAAGAGGAGCTGCTTATAATATTACCACCTTAATCTGCACGTTTACTCACACCAGCCGACATTTGGTTTACAAGCGACAACAGAGACCAGTTCTAGTGCAATGGCAGAAGATCCAGCAAAGCATGAAACTGTTGTGTGGTTGAGCACAGACGAGCACTGAACACTATTGACCAGAACATGTCACCGCTGTCTTATAAAGACCTCAGGAACTGTGGACACTTGTGGAGAAGTTACACATGATGATCAGTGTAACTCCACAACAACTACAGAAATGTCTCCACTAACATTCAGAAGTCTCTCCGTAAGGCTGCACTCGCTACTGATGATTCTGGGATTCTGGATGAGTGAGATTGGCCTGTTCTGTTAATGCTGGAGTTTCTGAAGCTCGTGTAAAGACTCCGCCCTCTTCTGAACAGAGGCGGAGCTAAAGCTCCTTTGCATTTAAAGGAACACAAAAACGGCATGTTTTTGTCTTTGGCACAAAAGGACAAGGTATGTAAACATAATATATAAAAATTCATACCATTTTTGTCTTGTAAGCAGATATTTGTACTCCTGGATTGAATACTAATTGCACCTTCTTTTGACCACAGGAGTTGTTGCCACTAAAGCCTTTGCCATGGGCTCCATCGTGTGTGATTACCATGGCAAGGTAATCACAGGAGCAGAGGGCCGGAAGTTGGTCGAGTCCATCAAGGGTGACGTGGCCCACCTCTTCTTTTTCCACGCTGCTGGTCGGGACCTCTGTGTGGACGCTGAGACTTTCCCCTGTGAGTGTCACCCAACAGAAAACACCATGGGCCGGATGATCAACCATTCCTCCAAGAGAGCAAACCTGAGGCCAGTCCACTGCATGATGAACTTCCCTGAAGGACAGAGGGATGTCATCCTGTTCCAGGCGAAGAGAGACATTCGCTTGTGCGAGGAGCTGCTGTTTGACTACTAAGTCTTTTCGAGGAGAAGCAATGATCCTCGACTGGCTGGATGACTGAACACATCAGGCCATTCATTCACCAGTAGATTCTTGTTTTATGTCACAATACTGGGAGCTTGCGTATGGAGTATCGATGTGTCATAACATTGGTAGTTCATTTAAATGGAGCGTCAGTGTGAACATTGAAATGATTGACTACATTTATGTCCTGGAGTGGCTGGATGTTTTTTTTTTTTTGTAAATAAAAATAAATATTTTATAAATACCTTTAATATGATTTTTGATTTTCTTGCAAATCAAAACACCAGTGAAAGGCCTGAATCTAGGCTATATGTTACCCTTAGTCAGCATCAAATCTGCTTTATTATAAAAAAAATGAATACACGTCTTTGTGTTCTGGAAATGATGCTAGGAGATTAGGCTAACAATATTTCTATAATCAAAGTAACAATTTTTGACAAGAATATTAATTTAACATTTGTCTTTGACAGCCCAGTGTTCAAGACGGCCCCTGACTGTCAGCAAGGTGTCACTGCTGATCCAAAAAGAGGGTTGGACTGGCAACTGTTGAATAGAATAGAATAAATTTAGTTTTCTTTGTTTCAGACAATAAGAGGGGAAACAGCAAGTCCAGCGACAGTGGGGTAAACACTTCCTGTGGAAGTGGGAGTTTGGTAAGTAGAAATAATATTGATACATGCTTTTTCATTGCCAAATCTTATTAACTTGATTTATAACAAATTAAAGCTTGTGGTAAAAATTCACGTTTCATTTATTTTTTCAATGTTTTTTTTTTCTTCCCCAAGGCAACCACTGTGATTTTAAGCCGCACTGAGTACACTTATCATTAAACAGTGCCTCTGTTTTAGACAGAGATCATCGTATGAAGTGCAGTTGGACAGATGTTGTGTTGTGTTATTTTGCAGGACAGTGAACACATCCTCATCGGAGGAACTCGTAGGAGGAGGTCATATTCCTCCTCTACCTCCTCCTTCACCTCCACCCAACAGCCCCGATACACCCCGCCCGCCCGCCCGCCAAGGGGCAAATGATGACGATTTTGAGGTAATGGATAAATTCAATGTAGGCTGTTAAACTCTCTAGTTGCAATTCTGGTATTAACTATTCATTTGATTTTTATTTATCTCCAGTACTTTGCAGAGGACGAAGAGGAGGATGACGACTGATTTTCATCTCTCATCGGAGGAGGTAATATTTCTCCTCCTCTTCCCCCTCCTCTTCCTCATCCTCCCAACATCCCCATTCTCCCCCGCCAAGGAGCAAATGATGACGATTGAGGTAATGGATATATTCAATGTAGGCTGTCAAACTCTCTAGTTGCAATTCTGGTGTTAATTATTCGTTTTTTTTTTTTTTTTTTTTTGACAGCAGGATAAATTAGCCCATGTGTTGGTCATTCACGGTGTATTGTGGAAGTGTCTTTGCAATTTATGCAAATCTTAAGCTTTTTTTCTGTGTTAATTTTTCATTTGATTTTTATTTCTCTTCAGTATTTTGCAGACGATTAAGAAGAGGAGGAGGATGACTGATTATTTGTTTTAAATAAAAACAACTTTTATATATCATTATGGACTTCTCTTCTCATTTTTAAAATATATTTTCAACATAGTACACAGTACAATTGTTTAGCAATGTTTTATTGACCACCCATATCTAGTTTTCGGTCTTTATTTATCTTTTTAGACGCAAACAGAAAATACCTGTATTTTTAATCTGAGCCTAAACTTACGAAGTGCTTCTGTGTGTATTTATGCACACCTCCCACAACTCTCTAACACAAAAACTAGGCCATTCATGAAACTTGCAAAAGCACCTTTTCTGAGATAACGGACTCACAAATAGCAGCAATTAGGACAGTGTTTCACCATTAATGGCCAATTCTCACATACAGTCACATGAACATGCATGGCGGGCGGTCACTGGCCTGTTATAATGGCTACTTTAACCCTTTAGGCGCCAGAGGTTTTTTCCTAAAACGTTTGATTTTGACATCTTAATTTCAAAAGGCTATATCTTAAAAGTGATAAAAGATAGAGACTTTCTGTAAATTAGAGAAATATTAAGGATGACCCAAAGTTTATGCGGGGATTACATTTTCCCATCTAATTTGCATATGACGTCATATGGTGGCGGCCATCTTGAATTATAGATTTTTTATGTTTTTTGTTGATGTTTATTTGGTTGTTGTTGTTTTTTTTAGTTGACGCACACATCACAAGGACATGAACACACAAAAAAGAACACACATTGTACACTACTAAATGGTCAGGGAAATAGATAGTAAATCAACAGTGTAAAAAATGGCAGACAAAAACAATTGTTGCAGGGCTTTTGCTGTAGAGATAATGACTCCCTATTCATCCAGGTGACATTTCTTGTAGTGTTTCATGGTTTATTGCGATAGACTATGCATAATAGCCCCTCTGCCCAATGTCACATCGCCTCTTCTCCTGCTACGAGCAGCAGCGCGGGCGCGGCCAGATCTGCCTCGCGCGCGCGCCGAGTGTGCACAGCTCGGACTACTGTCATTGTCATTGCGACTCCCCACCCTGCCTCCACGTTGCCCCCTAACTGTCCTATGAATACTTCGACCTCGTCTAACATACCCAGTGGCAATAGACAAAGCCTCCACCACTATACTGTTGCCGCGATTGCGGAGACTCACACGGTCACCATGGCTAGCGCGGTAAAAATCTCCCGCGGCCGCCTCGCTCCCCACAACACTAACACGCCTGCTAACTTCGCGATGAACACTCCGACCCCGGGAAACATTGTTCCCACCACTGACATTGGGCAAAGGACCATCTAACATTATATTGGGCAAAGGATTCACCGTTTGTGCTTGGTGTAGGGCTATACTTTCACTTTCAGAATCACCGTCATTTTCTGAAGGCAGATAACGTTATTCCCATTCAGAATCAGGGTCCGCGAATAGAAGACCAACACTTCATTGCGGGTAAGCTTTATTGATGCCATTAGATAATAATAATAATAATAATAATAATAATAATAATAATAATAATCATCATCTAATGCAAATACTCGCTGACGTTGACAATATTGCTCTGATAAAATGGCTCACTCGCACACTAGCTCCGATTTTGTTCGCACTGATTCAATGCGCTCTAGCTCGAAGATTTTGTATAGAAGCATGACTTTTTTTTGAGTCGGGGATGAAGTATGACATGTCTGCCAACTAGTGGAGGGGAGGTTGAACGAAATTTGACACCCTATTTGACAAAATCGGCCGTTTTATTCAGTGCCGCATCTTGTCGAGTAATCACATGTGTGGCGCGCATATACCCCAATCCCTTTTTGCCAATCTCTCGGTTTCCGTTCGCGTTAGAAAGTCGGCTCAGGCACCATTGTTCTCGTCTTCCAGAGCCGGTTCCGACGACGCCTGAATATCACGAAAATCTCAAAGCGCCATATATGCCATTTCCATTATGCAAAATAGACGCATAAGCAAGCCAGCTTGGCCCTGAACAGTTTGTCCTACCGTGTTGATATTGATATCTATGGAAAGGCCTGAATCTCCTCTGTGCATTTACGCACCAACCAACATAACCCCCTGGGGTCGGCTATCGCGCCGGCGCGATTTTTTTCCGTATGAGTGCAAAAAAATTAAATAAATTATCTTATATGCTTGTGTTATACATCAATCGATCCTGTTTAGTGTGTATTTTTTTGTGTGTGCTCATAATAAAAACAAAGTGTTGTGCTTTTCGCTAAATAAAGAAAAATAAACGTGATGCGAGTTCTGCCTACTCTCCGTCAGTGAAGTCAATTCTGAAACGCGTCCGAAAATGAACCATAACTCAGCGAATACTCAGTCAAACAGGCATACAGTCACACAGGCATGAAGCTTGAATTATCTTCTTTTAAATGAAGTAATTTTTATAAAAAACAAATATTCACAGTTTCTGTATGTATGTAAAGAGAGAGATGTCTGTTATGGAGGATTAATTCAGGACTGTATTTTACTGGAGTAGGTGGATTTGTATCCGCACTGGGGTGTCGGTAAGAACACATACGACTCAGAGTTTGAAGCAGAGTCTGTAGTTTACTCTTGATTCAAGTTGAATAGTAACAGTGAGTGGTAACAGTAAGTGGTCTGAAAATAATAAAGAATAACAATAATATTAGATACAGCTAAATCAATAACATTCACCAAGGCAATAGAACTGGCTACATCATTAAAGTTATTGCAGTTCCTATATGATCCACAAGGTGGCGTTCAAGGGACGCACATGGAGTTAGTTGTTATGTGAGACGCCATTATAGTTTCATTACAGGCAGTAACATATACACCCGATATAGGAAACAGCACATAACACAATATTTACACAAATATAGGCAAATAATCTTATAAATCACCATCCAGAGATATATCTCACACTATGAAAGTACTCATGCATTACTTATATTAAACATAAGGGATGAAGATGATGAACTAGCGCGCGCTACCGAACACAAATCTGCTTTAAACGCATATATAACATCACAAGATAAAAGGAAATAAACAACTTACATAATTGTCATTAACTCGCTCACATAAGACCACTACTGAAGGAAAGATATTAATCTCCTGCATCGGAGCATTCATATTTCGTTCATCTCTTACTGACTAGGCACTGACTGACGTCATTCATCAAAGACTCTCTGATTGGATGAAACCTTCTTAACAGATGTCAGTCGTTCTCATCTCAGCTAATTAAGTTTTAATGTGACTCCGCCTACGGAGACCGCGCTATTCAAACGCAAACGTGAGGCAACCCATACAAACCTGTGAAACGCCCACATCCGCTGGATAAGGCCGGTGAAACACTGGATGCGTGGCGTAAGCGTCTCAGCTGCGTGGCGTGTCCATTTTTATTTCGGCTCCCATGTTAACAGTTTAGAGTTTGCACACTGCCTGTGTGAGACGCGCGTCTCAGGCGCGGCACGAGCCGCGTGGAAAACGCATGCATTCTAGAAATAGAACCGACGCCTATTTTTCACGCGACACGCAAGTGTCTTGGAAGCGTTTCCATGCAAAATTTAATAGGAAAATCTGTTTATTTGTCATTTTGACACGAATACATATTAATAAATGTCCTTTTGATGTTTAAAAGTTTCTAGGTTTTGACATAAATGCAAATATAAATGTAATTTTACAAAATATGATCGATTTTCAAATACTGCTGTATTGAATGAACAGCTTTTAGCAAACTCTATTGCTATACTGAGATGAGGAATATATACTGTATGTGTTTTGTCAAAAATAAAGTCATCAACTAACTAATGAATCCTTTACTTTGAAATACGTATGATAAAATGTATACTTTAGTTCTGAAAGACGTTGACTATCCCTTTAAAGTTCCTTCATCTGTGAAGATACAAACAGCGTAGAATATATTGCAAAACCGTAAGACATGTAGAAGGAGTAAAAGAAATACAATTTTATAAGAAAGAGAATCCTTGTAGTATTTTTTATGTAT
This sequence comes from Vimba vimba, assembly GCA_022828995.1. Taxonomy (NCBI): domain Eukaryota; kingdom Metazoa; phylum Chordata; class Actinopteri; order Cypriniformes; family Leuciscidae; genus Vimba; species Vimba vimba. The sequence goes on from CM040821.1 coordinate 44,494,990, forward strand.
GTAAGGATTCATTCTGTAAAATATTTTAATGTAAGGATCAAATATAAGTGTCCAGAAAATTAAAAAGGAGACTTTTTAAGCTTTTTAATGCAATCTTTTTATTATATGATCAAAGAACACAAAATTAGTTTTTAACCACATGAATTATATTCTCAGGATTTTTAAACTACATGAATTGTGTTTTCTTAATTAATTAATTAATTAATTCATTCATTCATTCATTCATTCATTCATTTATTTATATTACACCACTCAAAAGGGGGTAAGATCTGGGGAGAACCGTTAAGGTTGCAAAATTCTAAATATAGAACAATATTACAAGAGAGTGAATATAAAATTCAGAAAAGGGTTAAGAGAACCCGGGCTATGATCCGAAGGTTTCTGTGACCCGGGGTAAATTAGCTCAGGGTGCGAGTGGTTAAAGGAGCTGTATGTAAGAAATTTATTTCAATTAATCATAAAATGGCCCTGATATGTCAGTAGACATTAAGAAATCATGTTCATTTCAAATACTTATATCACTGACAACAGTAGTACGGCCAGGATATTGTCATTTAAAAAGTGAAGTTGCAGCCCTCAACTGATGTTGATGTTGTCATCTTGTGTTTTGGCCTGATGTCCCACCCTCCACCTATCTACCAATCACAAAGTTAGTTGTGTTTCAGCATCCGGGTTGCCAGCTCTGCTCTAGTTACCACAGCTGCAGCTACAAACTGGAGCCTAGGTTCCTGCTGGATCCTGCAGCCTATCTGGCAACCTCGAGTCATGGGGGAGTGGGAGGGGATACAGTAATTTGAAAGTGATTGCAGTACCAGTTTTGGCCACAATCTTACATACAGCTCCTTTAAGTTTAGGGCAGTGTAAGGGGTATGCCTATTGAGGTTACGCCACCGCGGTCACCAACGGGTAGGTTTAGGGCTATGTTGTGCCCGTGTTGGTAGGCTCTTACTCTCGGTTCATTATTGGTCTGGCCTACATACTGTTTTCTACATTTGAGACAGTGTATGAGATAAATCCAGATTACACTCTCATGTGACAGAGTATGAGACAACTTAAAAACCTGGCCATTAAATCTATTCTTCACCCATCTTGATGGGGTGAAATACTTGCGCTTGCCCACCTTTAGGTGAAGGTGTTGAGAGCTTGCTCTGTACTAAAACATCTGAAATATTTGTGTTTCTCCTATAGGCCGCGATGGGTTTATGGTGTTGTGGGAAGTTCGTGGAAGTCAAGAACTTTGATCAATTAGATTTAACGGCCCGGTTGATCTGTGTACTAAAACACGAAAAATGCGCCACCAAAGGAATGATTTTATTCCTGTTCGTCGTGTCCGGGGCGGGAGGTTTAGCTGTGTCACATGATTTAAGTGCATTTCTCAGGAAAGAGCGTGAATATCCACGCTATATCAAAGCAAGGCCTTGAAAAGAGTGTTTGTTGCTGATGCTCACTCTCCATCTCCATCTCCATCTCAGCAAAAATGCTGTACAGCAACCAAACCAGCAGCACTTCCATTGTTCAGCGCCAAAAGCGGACCTTTTCACTGGCGTAATGATGCAAAGACGTGCACTCGCTAGCCTGCTCCAGTTACGTGTTCTCCGAATGCTCAATAATCAGTAATTTGGCACAAAATATTGATTTAAAAACGATTATATTGCCTGAGTGACCAGAACTGCGTCCATGGCAACGCTCTGTTTTCATGGCAACGGTGTGTTATACTTCATCTATCATCAAGAAATAAGATAAGATAAGATAAGAAAAACCTTTATTTGTCCCACAATGGGGAAATTACGGTTTGCAACAGTAGAGACAGGACAGAAATAGATAAATATACAATTAGAAGATCAGGGCACATCAGTCAGGTATAGCACACTATATGGGACATGTAATGTAAATATAAATATAAAAATAATAAAATAAAATAAAATAGTCCAAAATCAACAGCGTTCATTGTACAGTCTGACGGCCGCTGGTAGGAAAGACCTGCGGTATCTCTCCCTCACACAGCGGGGATGGCGCAGCCTGTCACTGAAGTTACTCTCCAGGGTTGACAGAGTATAGTGCAATGGGTGGGACTCATGGGTCAGCATAGCTGTCAATTTAGCCAGGATCCTTCTGTCTCCTACCTCTCTCACTGAGTCCAGCGGACAGCCCAGGACAGAGCTAGATTTCTTGATCACCTTGTCCAACTTTTTTATGTCCCTCTCAGTAATGCTGCTGCTCCAGCAAGCCACAGCATAGAGGATGGCTGACGCCACCACAGAGTCATAAAAAGTCTTAAGAAGAGGCCCTGTCACTCCAAAGGACCTCAGCCTCCTCAGGAAGTACAGCCTGCTCTGACCCCTCTTATACAGAGCATTAGTGTTATGAGTCCAGTCCAGCTTGTTATTTAAGTGAACACCCAGGTACTTATAAGTGTCCACTCTATCAATATCCCTTCCCTGGATGTTCACCAAGGGGGGGAGAGCAGGCCGCCGTCTGCGAAAGTCGACCACCATCTCTCTGGTCTTCCCCGCCTTGATCCGGAGGTGATTTAGCTGACACCAGTCCACAAAGTTCTGTATCAGTCCTCTGTACTCTGCATCATCATCTTCAGTGATGAGGCCAACAATGGCAGAGTCATCAGAGAACTTCTGCAGAACACATCTGTCCGAGTTGTGTCTGAAGTCTGCCGTATAGAGGGTGAAGAGGAAGGGGGCCAGCACAGTTCCCTGGGGGACACCCGTACTACACATGAGATGTTCAGACACGCCGTCACGTGCTCTCACAAACTGTGGCCGGTTCGTGAGATAGTTCAAAACCCACTGTGACAGCAGGTGGTCCACACCAGTCCTCTCCAGCTTGTCCTTCAGAAGCATCGGCTGGATGGTATTAAAAGCGCTCGAGAAATCAAAAAACATGATTCTTACAGTGCTGCCGGGCTTTTCCAGGTGGGCGAGGGCATAATGCTGCAGAAAGATGACAGCGTCCTCCACCCCGATGTTGGGCCTGTAGGCAAACTGTAGTGGGTCCATGGAGGGGCCCACTGTGGAGCGGAGATGTTGCAGGACCAATCTCTCCAGCGTCTTCATCAGGTGTGATGTAAGAGCCACTGGCCTGAAGCTGTTGAGATCTTTAGGGTGCGATGTTTTTGGCACCGGTACCACACAGGACGTTTTCCACAACTGTGGTACCACTCCCAGTTTCAGGCTCAGGTTGAAGATCCTCTCCATAACTCCGCTCAGCTGGTCTGCACAGGACTTCAGGAGCCTGGAGCTGATACCATCAGGACCTGCTGCTTTCCTCCCCTTAATTTTCCTTAGCGCCTGTCTCACCTGTACTGCTGTAAAGGACAGGGGTAGGCAGGGCGGATCATTGCTAGGGATGTGAGAAAGTCCATCTTGTCCCGGTGGTGTGGGGATGAGATGCAGTTGTGTGGGGGGAGGCGTGGGGGGAGGGATGACTGGCTGATCAAACCTGTTGAAGTGATGGTTCAGATCATTCAGCCACTTAAGGTCCCCCTCGACCTGTGTGGGGGGTGATTTAAAACCTGAGATGGTCTTCAAGCTACTCCACACCCCCCTAATGTCTCTCTGTTCCAGCTGTCTATTTAGCTTTCTCTTGAAACAGGCCTTCCCCTCTCTGATCTTCCTCCTCAGCCTCTTCTGTACAACCTTCAGCTCAGCTTTGTCCCCCAATCTAAAAACTCTCCTCTTCTCCTTTAAGAGAGCTTTAATATCAGGGGTAATCCACGGCTTGTTGTTTGAGAAGCACCGTACCGTCCTGGTGGACACAGTATATACCAAATGACACAAATAACACACCGGAATTCAACCAAGCCATGTAATAACTTTAGAAATATTTGTTAAAGACTCACAAACAAGATTTTTTTTATTTCCCCAACTAGGCTTTTTTTTACCCTATTGAGCAAAATGATCCCTTCAGTCTTTCTCTCCACATTTTGAACATAATGTATGTGTGTGCTTTCTGCATATGTATTTATTGCATTCAACACAAGTGAAGCTGGCATCTTTTCCTTTGACACTTTTTATTTAGAAAAAATAATTGTCAAATTGACCCACAACATAATAGGAGTGTTAAGCTTATTGACTGGTAGCATTCTAGCTGTTAAAACACATGCAATGGTAAAATATGTGATCAATAAAAAAAGGCTATATGAAGTAAAAGCTACAAGGTGAATCACCAGTAAAAGGGAACAGCTTTAAATCCCCCCTCTGCAAATCAGTTGAGCCAATATGTTTAATAGTTTAACAAACATTAAATAAATGGCAAAACTGAAATTATGCTTAAACCTTCCTCTCTTCTTCATGTTGTACAGGCTCGGCTGTGCCATCAGTGCCAGCACTGCAGCGGGACTATGGAGGAGGACACTCGGCCAGACTTTTGAGGACGATGTTGAGGAGGATTACTCTCTTCCTTCGACAACACAACCGCTTCTCTCACCAATATTCAAGACCTCAAACACAACTTTAAAGGAGGAGTTCCATGTATAATGGGGGGGGTACAATGTTGAGATACATTGATATCTCAATTGACAGGCAAGTGACGTTTCCTCGAGAAAATGACAGAGCCGAGGAAAGGCCTCAAAGGTTCACACACAATGAGTCTTCACTTGAGAGAGGGGGATATGTCTCTTTTATTATGTATATACCTTTGGCATTACACTTTGACAATGAGTAATATATGGCAAGGAACAGTTCTCAGGGGTGAATGGGCAGTGTAGTTTGAGCTGATAGCAAGCCAACAGTAACTCAAATAACCACTTGTTATAGCCTAGGTGCGTTAAAAAGCATCTCTGAATGTACAACACATCTACATTGAAGAAGATGGGCCACTACAACAGTAGATCGTACTAGATGTCACTCCTGCAAGCTTAAACAAGGAATCTGAGGGTAAAATTTGCATAGGCTCAGCAAAATTGTTCAATAAAAGATTGGCCAAATTATGCCTTGTCTGATGACTCTCGATTTCTCTTGTTACATTCTGATTGTGGTTCAGAGTAAAAATGCATTTTTTGAGATTTGGTTGAGATTTTTATTCTGGTCTCAACCCAAAAATGTAAGGGCAGTGCTTTAAACATAAACTACGCTTTCGCTCTCGTCCGTCTTGCGCCAGTCCAAGGATTTCACCTCTAGCGGCGCAATACGAATGCCCCCGGCCGTCCCTCTCAATCATGGCCCCGGCTTCCAGGAACCCACAAAATAGATCCGGAGTCCTAGTCCATTTGTCCTAGCTGCGGTATTCAGCGGCGACGGGCGGCCTGCTTTGAACACTCTAATTTTTCAAAGTAAACGCTTCGGGCCCCGAGAAAATGAATAGATTATACTAATTAATTCTTTTGAACACTAATAAAGAAAATGTACATTGTCCCTTTCAAAATAAAATAAAAGGTGTCCCTTTTACAATTTAAAATTTTGAAAACAGGGTAAAAATGTTTCCCCTGGGCAGAATTTTATCCTGGTCTAAACTTCAAAATAAACTAAACTACATAAAACATCTCTCATTACAAGTGATTTTTTAACCCTCACAAACTACATTTCCCATAACTCACTGCCCGGACTCATCAGCGCATTCACCTGTGTATCATTACCTTGTTTAACTCACACTATAATAGCCTGGTTTTCACACTCACACACTGTGAAGTCTTGCTTTATTCGTACTGCATTTCTGAGTGTTCTGTTTTCTTGTCTCTCGGTTTTTGGATTTTATGCTCTGTTCACTGGATTACCCTTTTTGCCTCTGACCCTCGCCTGTTTTGTTTGCCTGATAGTGTGGACTGCCTTCCTGTGTTTGATTTTCGCCTGTGAATTGGATTACGTGTTTGGATTTCCCTTCTAAATAAAACCACATTTGGATTTAACATGAGGTAAGTTCAGCATTTTAATTGGTCTATTTATAAAGAAACTAAATAATTACAGTTACAATTCAGAATTTCAAATTGGTTACTCTAGTAATTTAAGTATCTTAATATATATTTTTTTGATACTCCATTTAACTGACAGTTAAAATATCTCCTATCCAGAGACAGAAGAGTGAAATTCATAATTCTTATTTAAGACTTTTAGTACCAACAATTATATTGTGTATATTTAAACTCATAATGATCAATTTAACATGAACAACAATGTTTTACCAGTTATTCTACAGATGTTGCAACTGTTAAACATTATTATTATTATTATTATTATTGTACATATATATTTTTTTTTTAGCAAAGTCAACATTTCACATTAACCTAGCAGTAAATCCTCTACTCAAAGAAAGGTATGTTTCTTCTCAACCTATTTTGAAATATTTTATTTAAATATATTTTAACACTTGGTTTTAACACACAAATAATGCATGTAGTGGCAATCTCATTTCAAAATACACAAATGTTAAAATATTATTGTATGTTCGCTGGAAAATCTTTTTATCAGGTGTGCACAGAGTCTGGATTATTGGTGACAGTTACATTAGACGTGGCCAACAGCGAGCCAGAGAGACCATAGGCACCAACCTTGGAGTGGCTTCCCAGGTCCAGTGGTTTGGCAGGAGAGGCATGTGCTGGGGAGACCTCCCACTCCACCCCACTCCACCCCACTCCACCCCACTCCACCCCACTCAATCCAACTCACTGTTGGTGTTCTTGTATATAGTTGTAAATGTTTAAGTTGTTGTATATAGTTGTTTAAATTGTTGTTGTTTAAATTGTATATAGTTGTTGTTTTAGTTGTTGTATATAGTTGTTAAAATTGTTGTATATAGTTGTCAAATATAGAAATATTTAATAAAAAAATTTTTTTTTAAATGGATATACAGTTTATATTAAATAATTAAGGGGCAAAGACAAAACCAGTTCAATTTAATTGACTTTATTTTTCCGCCAACCTCTCCAACAGCAATAAAAAAGCGGTGTGACCTCTCTCTGGCCTCTTCTTGCCTCCTCTCATCCGCCTCCCTCTGGTATTTAATATCCTCCTTTAGTAGCTGTAGGATTGGATCCTCTCGCTCCCTTCTCTTCTCTGTGCCCTGCTTTGCTGCAGTCTCTCCTCATCCTCGTCTCTCCCTTCATCTACCTCTTGTGCAGTGCTTGGCCCTAGTTTTTCCTCTTGGATCGAGGCAAGGGGGCGAGACTGCTGCAGACTGCCCTAATGCCTCATCCATGAGGGCAAACCAGGGCCAATTTGTTGCCGTCGCCTTGCCATCCTCTGTCCCTTGACCTGTGGCAGGACACTTACATTCCTAAACCGTGAAGATCAAAAAGTTTGGGGTTTGGGGTCAGTATGATTTTAAATGCTTTTAAAAGAATTCTCTTCTGCTAACCATGGCTGTGCTTATTTGATTAAAAATAATACAAAAATCTGTTATAGTATTAAATATTCCAGTGTAAATCAGCTGTTCTCTATGTGAATGTATAGTAAAGTTTAATTTATTACTGTGATCAAAGCTGAATTTTCAGCATCACCAGTCTTCAGTGTCACATGATCTTTCACAAATCAGTATAATTTGAGGATTTGATGCTCAAGAAACATTTATTATCAATGTTGAAAACAGTTATTGGTCTGTTGTACAGTTTTTTTTATTTTATTTTTTATTTCCGGATTCTTTGAATATGAAGTTCAAAAAAACTGCATTTGTTTGAAATAGAATATTCTGTAACACTATATATGTCTTTACTGTCACTTTCGATCAAATTAATTATTCCTTGATAAATAAAAGTATTGATTTCTTTCCTCCAAAAATAAAATAAAATTCTCACTGACCCCAAACTTTTGAACGGTAGTGTATTAGTCACATGGTCTGAGCTGTCGACACGACAGATCTCGTCACAGTTGTTGTTGGTGCGTCCGACGATGTGAATAGAGGCCGATCCTTGACGCACATGGCCGGCCACAGGCGTCGCACACAAAATGGCTAGATGTTGTTCTAGATGTTAAGGCATTGTGCTTTCTGCGTCTTCTTTTGTCTACTGCAGAAGTGATACGGCTGAGCTCAAAGGAGTGTATGGCATTATGGCACTGTGCTCGCCATGATGTCCTGTCTGCAACCATCTCTTCAAGGTCATTTGGGTCCATGTTGCATAGTTTCAAATTGGCTTTGAGGCCGTCCTTGTAGCGTTTTAGTTGCCCTCCTTGAGCGCGCATGCCACTCTGGAGTTGTCCATAAAAGACCTGCTTCGGTAGGCGTGAATCTGCCATACGTATAACATGTCCAGACCAGTGAAACTGCGCAGCAAGCAGGAAGGCCTCAATACCAGTGATGCCACAGGTCTGAAGTACCTCAGTATTTGGGGTCTTGTCCTGCCATTTGACATGTGCAATATGACGGAGACAGCGCATATGGAACTGATCAAGTTTGGTAATCTGCCGGCGATAAATGGTCCAGGACTCGGATCCATACAGCAGCACTGTGAGGATGACTGCCTTATATACTGCCACCTTTGTGTCCAATCGAATACCGTGCTCATCCCATATTAGTACTATTGAACACTACACTGCATCTATACTTACTGGAAGCAGGCCCAAGTCTGTCAGGTTTACATTAAAGGCTTACTTCAAAAATCACAAGTTACATTAAAATGTGCATAAACAATTATTTCCATACTTGTCTCCCACCTTGTACTTGTCTAAATTGTCCCACTTTTTTTTGCCTGGGCGTGGGAAACCCTCCCTTTGAGCCCCATCTTCTCCATAATAAAATAATGTGAATGATGGGGGAGAAATAAAAAGATTACACAGCTATCACTTCTGAACATTAAATAATTTGCTTCTCACCGATATCCGTTCGCCGCGGCGTCTCTCCCCTGCTTGTTTTCTACACGTATGAGCGCCCCTGCTTGTTCCTTGGTCCCTGTTAAAAAAGACGAGAAAGCTATGAATAACGCTGTGAATGGTATAATATTAAAGGTGCTCTAAGCGACGCCGGGAGTCATAACTTCTTGTTGACATTCGAATTGTTGTCAAACAAAACGGAGGCCAGCTAGACCCTCCCTCCTCCTCATCCCGTCTCCTCCCTCCTCCCCTCCCTTCCGGCATAAAGGAAAGTCAAAATAGTCACTACAAACAAAGTTAAGTTTTACTGATACTTCATTCAATGTGTAATGTCGCCAAGTTAGATAAATGCTTTTATATATTGCAGAACAGAATGCAGAAAAAGAGAAACATGATCTTAAAATAGTTTCGCCACCTGAGGTTAACTATAGCTCCCATACAAGGACGCAATAATAGCAAGATAACGTTAGCTTCGCATTTCCCAGTTAGCATAAACAACGGCGTCGTCGTAAACAAATTTAGTCAAAGTTGTCAATAGCCTATAAATGAACATTAAAATTCATAACAAACAGTGGGTGAAAACAATCATTCACACAAATTGTCGCCCTATTGTGAATTTGCTTGATCATTTACAATAGAGATTGGTCGCTGCTAGACATATATATGTTGTATTCACCAAAGTTAATGCTGACTGCATAGTTCTAGCTAATTACATCGTTGTGTTGGTTTGGCGAACATGAACGTCAGTTTAGAAAGAGAAGTGGAGTAGCGCGATGGCTGAGTAGCGCGCGAGATTCCACGCAGAGAGAGTGAGATTCATCATGGCGGCACACGCTCACTGAGAGAGAGCTGTACCAACTGTATTAACTGCACTTACTGTACCAACTGTACTAGCAATACTCATCGCGAGGGCATTTCCCCATTTACACTGGAAAAACTAACGGACTTAGAGATATTCATCGATCACTACTACAACTGCTACAAAATGGATACAACGCAGCAAACCCCGAAAACAAACAAACAAACAAACAAACGAAAGAAGACATCATCATCATCTACCGACACCAGCGATTTACAAACTACAGAAATTGAGGTCAGTGTACTCGCATCCATCAACAGCAAATTGGACTTACTGGTTTCAGTACATGAAGAAGTAAAAGAACTTCGAGCAAGTCTGGAATTCGCATACACACACATTGAAAAGCTAGAACAGTCGAATAAATCCCTCCAAATGAATGCTGAATCACTCAACAAACAGATGGAGACAGTCATAAAAGAAAACAAATTAATGAAAGAAACCATTCTAGACATTCAAACAAGAAGCATGCGCGATAACCTGATATTTTCTGGCATCACTGAAAATCCTTCCGACGATCCCGAAGCAATGATCAGAGACTTTATGAAAAATCAACTCAAACTCCAACCGGACACTATAAATCAAATAACCTTTCACAGAGTCCATCGTCTCGGAACACGGTCAAATAAATCACCTCGACCGATCATCGCTAAATTGGAACATTACAAGCACAAAGAACTCATCAAAAGTAAAGGCAAAGAATTGAAAGGAACTAGCTACGGAATAAATGACCAATTTCCACGCGAAATAAACGATCGGCGCAGAATCCTCTACCCCATCATGAAAAAACACAGAAAAAACAATCAACGTGCAAATATAATTGTGGACAAACTTTTCATTGATGGACAGCTCTACCGTGACTCCAAAATTACTCACTGGCTCTTCTAATTACAACATCGAAAAATCTGTGCCTGTCATATCCTATTATATATTGACACGATGATCCACCCTCTTTCTGTTCTTTAAACGGATACGTACGTGGATAATCCACCGATCCTAATACTTTTGTTTAGTATGTTTCACTATGTCACACTGTACTTGTTTATATGTATTCTGTACACATTTATATGTATAGTCTATAGTCTCTCTATAGTCTTTTTTTTCTTTGTTATTATTAGGCTACTATCATCATTATCTCTTTTTAGACATTTAATCAACAATCATGCAAACACTTAAAATGGTATCGTGGAATGTGCGTGGCTTCCGGACCCAGGCAAAAAGGACTAAAATAATTAATCATCTTACGAAATTGGGGGCAGATATATCTTTCATACAAGAAACACACCTAACAAAATCGGAACTTGAAAATCTAAAATTTAGTAAATTTAACAACATATTCTCATCGACATACAATAGTAAACAACGAGGAGTTTCAATATTAATAAATAAAAACATCCCACTTACTCTTAACACATCTGTTATTGACCCAGAAGGGAGATTTATTATTATCAATATATCCATTAATAATACAACATACACACTAGCTAACATTTATGGACCAAATACTGATGACCCATCCTTCTTTCATAATTTCTTCTCACTAATACCTGACACAAATAATATTATTATTGCTGGAGACTTCAATACTGTTATCAACCCACAAATGGACCGATCAAATTCAACCAATTCCACAAGAACTGGGCAGTCTACTGAAACAATAAAACAATATATGACTACTTTTGGACTTGGCGATAGTTGGAGAATGAATAACCCTTCACTCAGAGAATATACCTATTCTTCTTCTGTTCACCAATCATTTTCCCGAATTGATCTTTTTCTCATCAGTAATTCATTAACCCAACATGTAACAGAAACTTTAATTCATCCAATCATAATCAGCGATCACGCTCCCATCTCTATCACATTAAACACTAAATTTTCTATTAAACCCCCCAGCAGATGGCGTTTCAATACCTCATTACTCCACGACTCCGACTTTGACTGTTTCATTAAGAAAGAATGGGCTTTCTTTCTGGAAATGAATGACTCTCCAGGGATTTCTCCATCATTATTATGGGAAACAGGCAAAGCAGTAATTACAGGAAAAATAATATCATATTCAACATACAGGAAAAAAAAACAACAAGAGCTGGAAAATAACTTAGAACAGAGAATTAAACTTCTCACAGATACCTATACTACCGATCCTAGTGAGGAAATACAATGCGAACTAAACTGTCTTAAAGCTGAACTCGATAGCATCATTAACCAAAAAACACAGTTTATTATCCAACGACTCAAATATAAACAATATCAATATTCTAACAAAATGGGCAAATATTTAGCAAATCAACTAAAGCGTAAACAAGAAAAAGCAATTATTCCATCCATATACAATGAATCAGACAGAATAACCCAGAACCCACAAGAAATTAATAATGTATTCCGAACTTTTTACCAAAACTTATATTCATCAGATCACAATCCAGATGAAAAAGAAATAGAACATTTTCTGAAAAAATTAAAACTACCAACAATGTCAAAAGAGCAGGCAAATGCATTAGATGCACCATTCACTAATGATGAGCTCCATAAAGCATTAGACAAAATGCCAAATAACAAATCACCCGGACCTGATGGACTACCAGCTGAATTTTATAGACACTTCTGGCCAATTCTATCTCCGTTATTCGTCAAAGTTATCAAAGAAATTAAAACCACATCAACAATACCAACACACATGAACACGGCAGCTATGACACTTCTGCTAAAACCAAACAAAGATCCAATGCACCCTTCTAGTTACCGACCTCTCTCATTAATAAACACAGATTTAAAAATCATCACCAAAGTATTAGCTACTAGAATAGAAACAGTTATCCCGATGTTAATTCACCATGATCAAACAGGTTTTATTAAACAAAGGAATGCCTCAGATAATGTACGCAGATTATTCAACTTAATTAATATTGCCCAACAAAAACAAACAAAAACTATAATTGTATCACTCGATGCTGAAAAAGCGTTTGATAAAGTAAACTGGACATTTCTTTTTTACACTCTACACAGATTTGGCTTTGGAGAGTCATTCATCCATTGGATAAAAATATTATATTCTTCACCTAGGGCCACAATAACAACAAACGGGATCACATCACAAAATTTCACACTTCACAGAGGGACCAGACAAGGATGCCCACTTTCTCCCTCTTTATTTGCCATATTTATAGAACCACTTGCAGCAGCAATACGACAAAACAATAATATCAGAGGAATACAAAACATCAATACACAACATAAAATCTGTCTTTATGCAGATGATTTATTGTTATGTTTGCAAAACCCTTCGAAATCACTGAAAGAAACCTTTAAAATTATTAATAATTTTTCAAAAATTTCTGATTATACAATAAACTGGAATAAATCAACAATACTACCACTTTCAGAAGATGCCTGGGATTCCACAGCTCATGACTCTTCTCTCCCACTCCGCACCGGCAACATTACATACTTGGGTGTCAACATTTCTTCCAGACTGTCAGAGTTGTTCAATCTTAACTATACTCCACTTTTAAAAAAAATAGGAGATGATTTAAAACGCTGGACTAACCTACCACTATCACTTGTCGGGCGCATTGCTACAGTTAAAATGAAAACTTTACCACAAGTCAACTATCTGTTCTCAATGCTTCCAACAACTCCCAGCGATAAATGGTTCAAATCACTTGATTCATTAATTTCTCAATTCTATTGGAAAAACAAAACATCCAAAATATCACTAGAAAAATTACAGAAGACAAAATCACAAGGTGGCCTGGAAGCTCCAAATTTTCAATATTACTTTTTAGCAAACCAGCTACAATATTTGTATAAATGGATCCATAATAAAAATCACAATTATTCATGGATGGAATTGGAACAAAATCAATGTAAAAATACTTCAGTTTCAGATCTCGCCTTCCTACCAAAATCAATAAAAAAAATGCACTATTTTAATAATGTTACAATTGCATCAACTCTGACAGCCTGGTGGAAAGTAAATAAAATTAATAACTCATCACTAACATCATGTAGACACACCCCCATCTGGTTCAACCCTGACTTTCAACTATGCAATAAACCTATACATTTTCCATCCTGGAAACAAAAAGGAATTACGCATCTCCATCACTTATTTGAAAATAATAAATTTGTATCATTCCAAACGCTAGTCCAGAGATACGGTCTTGGGGGAGAACAGTTTCTACAATACCAACAAATTAAATCCATAGTTAAATCCAAGATCAATATAATTAATAACCCACTTAATCCCTCTAAGTTAATGGAAGATATAATGAAAATTACTAACACCAACAAACTAATATCCAAACTACATAAACTTATATTAAATAATGATACAACAATTATAATACCCATGAACAAATGGGAAAATGATTTAGCCTTATCCCCCAACACCGACCTCTGGAAGGAAGTCTGTAACAATACTTTTTCAATGACTAACAATACTAACCTCCAGCTCATACAGTTTAAGATTATACACAGGATCCACATCACTGAAAAAAAGATGTTTATAATGGGCTTGAGGGACACAGACATTTGTTCACAGTGCACAATGGGGAGCACAGACGACTATCTTCATGCCCTATGGACCTGTCAATCAGTTTACTCATTTTGGATATCAGTGACCACAAAACTCTCCGTTATCATGGGTTGTGGAATCCCTCCATCTCCATCACTTTGTTTACTCAATAACTATATGGAAGTTGATCATCTCCCAATTAAATACAAAAATCCACTCCTCATTTCTCTAACTATCGCCAAGAAAGTAATTTTGCAAAACTGGAAGTCCAAAAATTGTATAAATATCAATCACTGGACTAATCTTCTTATAGAATACATCACATTAGAAAAAATAACATACACTAACAAGAATATTCTATCTACATTTCTTGATATCTGGAAGCCATTCCTAACTCATCTTCATATAATTCAGCAACCTGTAACCGGATCCACGCACTCCCCCAATATATGTGTGTAGATATATATGATGTTCAATAAGCTATACTTTTCTTTTATTTAAATCTGCATATTATTGCTATTACTAATTATTTCCATTTGTGATGGTGGTATTAAGAATAGTGATTTTGGTAATATTATAATATAATTATTAGTCAGTCCTCTCTTTATTATATAAATAACAAAATGTTAAGTATAAATATTAAATTATTATATATATAGATAGATATTTTAATAATATAAACCGTCTGGGTTGGGCGTCTGTTCTAGGTGCTGTTGGTGGGTCCGATTGGCATGCCCTGTTGTCATGGTCATTGTAGTCTCAGTAGTCTAATTGACCCTTCCCCTTTCACTGCCTCCGGCCAAATCCCTCCCTCATGTAAAATAATTTGGATTGATACCTGGGTTGGATATGGTGTCTCTGGCTGGGTAGCTAACCAGTGCACACCATGGTCCTAGCCATGGAGGAGGAGAAAAAAAAAAAAAAAAAAAAAAAAAAAAAATTGGGACAAGAGGGCCAACCACTAATAACATTTGGTTATGTCAGGTCACAACCAGACTAAGGGAGCTTGGTATGGTGGTGCCTGATATGGTGCCCCAGCATACTTATTGGAGGAAGACTCAATGGAGCATAGAGGATTGATTGCTGTGGCCGGGTGTCGCTGGTGGCAGTGGGGGGGAGGGGATTGGATTGTCGGATCAAAAAGAGGTGTCTATGTCGGGGGGGCATGCTGGTTGTGCTCACTGGCAGCTGTGGATCAGCCCCTGACCTAGAGTTTAGAGCAAATATACAATAACTTATGGACTGATCTTAATGTATTGTGATTGTTATTATTATTACTGTCACTAATACTATCATTACTATTTACTATTTATTTATTTATTTATTTTTGATATATATATATATATATATACATATATATATAATTTTTTTTTTTTTATAAATCACTAAAACTAACACTATTACTATTGTTATGATTATTATTATCATCGATAATAATAACACCACTAATATTGATATATTATTATTGATTATAAATATCAACAATGAGATTGAGCTTTCTTTCTTTTTTTTTTTTTTCTTTTTTTTTCTTTTTTTTTTTTTTTTTCTTTCTCTCTCTTTCTTTCGTTGTTGTTATTCTGTTTCTGTTCCTCCCTCGCTTCTGTATTTATGTCAATGATTTCTTACCTTGTATATGTTACTGTTTTGTTAATCTGCAATAAAAAAAAAAAAAAAAAAAAAAAAAAAAAGAAAAGTGGATTTACCTGTTCTGCAAAAACAGAGCAACTGAATGTCGGATTGGAAGCCCGTCTGCCGGCAGAGGTCTCGCCACCTTTCGAAGGTTTTTCCGATGTAAATTCGTGACTTTGCGCGTTCCTTATCCTTATCCCTCTTCATTATGTTCATCGGAACGTCGTCTCTTTGGTCGTGTGTCTGCCATAATTCAAACTTCCCTCTTCATGCTTCTCTCTCCTCCACACCCCCTTCACGTGCACTAACCCCCCAAACCCCGCCCTCCAACACTTCTTGTCGGTGATTGGCTGGAGCTCTGTTTATTGTGTTTCCGGGTGCGGGTGAGCCCAGTTTGTTTTTGTTGCTGTTTGTGGAGCCTGTGGTGTCTAGAGAGACCGCGTTTCTCTACAGTGTGTTCAGGGGACAGGCAGCTAGCGGATAGTGAGGAGATGTTTGCTGTATGTGACAAAAAAATTTGGGCCTAAAAAACGCGTTGCATCACTTAGAGCACCTTTAACATTAAATTACTTTGTACAACTTAACTAGTTATTTATAAAAGAAATGCTGGTGACGGCAGCCAAGCTAACAATTGTTAAATGACAGGTCTGGTTCAGTTAGCCATCAATAACGTAATTTGTATATATTTGTATAAGTTGTAATATCAATACGGTAGTAATTTGTACTGGCATTTAAACGTTAAACTTTACTTATATGTACTACGGTTATAACAAATGTATGGTAACGTAAATATACTTACATTTGAAAGCATATTGCCCCGTTACCCCCAATTTCCACCAGATGCGTAACGGCTGCGTTACGGCTCCGGCACGGCGGCGGAGTCAATAGGTTTCCATTAAAGTCAATGAGTGTATTTCCACTGAATGCGGTACAGCTGCGTTCCGACTCCGGCGATCCGCAGCCCTCTGGAGCAGATACGCAGAGCTTCTATTTTTGCCGGATGCCGGAGAGCTCCGCAGCAATTCAGCACTTATATCGCGCGATCTTCTTACGTGAATTCGCGAGATCTCGTGGGTCCTCGTGCTTTCAGCTGTCAGTCATGGCCGCAGCCGTTCCGCAACAAATACGGACCTGGTGGGTATTGACGGACGACGGAACACGGAGCTGTCACGCAGCGGAGCCGTTACGCATCTGGTGGAAATTGGGGGTTATCGCTCCGACTCCGCTAACGTCCGACATTTTTTATGTTTTGAACAAGATAGCAAAGCTACGCGCATAGGATTGTGGGTGAATTGAGAGCGTGAAGGCTACACATATGCATTCTTTCCTATATATGTGATATTTTCTGAACGAAGGACTTGGTTGGTCCTTGGTTGAAATTCTGAGGATCCTCGACATTGGAACAGACCTTCGACGGATGTCGATGACATAGCATCCTCGAAATTCTGGCTTGCAAGGATCCTTCCTTGACATTGAGAAACGCCTCGTAAATGTAATCTTTATTGAGGCTTGGTGTGCATTCAAATGTTCTGTAAAGGCGACAAAATCAGCCATCCAGACATCCCAGATATCGTTGAGAAACCTATAATAAGCTAATGTTTTTTTCTCTGCTGAGGCTAAAGCAGACTTAAAGCATAAATATACTTGCATTTAAGGGAGCAAACTTTTTGCCCATTGCTGTGCCTTTTATTTGTAAATAAAATGTGGAGTCGGATTTGAAATAATTTTTAGTTAAATTAATCTCAAGCAGTTTTAGAATGTAATCATCAGGGGTCTCATTTATAAAACTGTGCGTAGGAACCTTACTAAAAGTGTACGTGCGCCCAAAAGCCAAAAATGGCGTACGCAAAAAAATATTCAGACTTATAAAACAATTCGTATGCCAGAACCTGCACAGAATTCACTTTATAAATCCCAGTCAGCGGAAGATTGTGTGCACATGCGTCTCCTCCCCGAAATAACCATACATGGAGCTTACAACACCTAGTTTTACTATGCAGATCCTAATCTGCATATCATTTGCATATGATTATTCATCCACGTGATAATGGTACAAGACACATTACATTAATAAAAATAAAGTAGTTGCCTATCCTTGCCTTGTTTTTGAATACATAAATCAAATAGTGTAAAATACATTTCAGAGAAAGTTTTTCTCAATCTTTTCCACTGGCCGAATTGTATTTTTAATTGATTTATATTTTTAATGGAAATAGATAGGCCTTAGGCATTATTTGCACGAAACTATTTTCTCAGACATTCTGGTATTATCATGATAAGCAATTATCTCTGTGGCTAAAACATTAAAGCACGCCTCAGGAAAAGTGTTAAAAAACATTGCATCCACAACAAATATTTCTAATGATTGAATTTGAAAAAATTTTGTAACTTCAGTAATGATTTCATGTTTAAGTGTTTAACTCCATTAATTTGAATGGCATATTTATTCTAAATGTTTATATCATAAGTAAAACATAGTTTAAATAATTATTTTATTTATTTAAACTGTTATTTGCGTCAGTTTCACTAAACGGCCAACGCGCTCGCTGGCGTGGACATTTAAGAAGGGATGGATATTTGCTTCAAGTGACAGGCTTGGAAGTTGCGTACGCCTCTTTCAGGGCCTGTTTTGTGCGTATGCAACGGTTATAAATGAGGCCCCAGGTCTTTTAGAATCAGGAAATTTCTTCATGAATTTTTTAACTGCCTCAAGGCCAACTTCTGTCTCAATGTTAGTATTTAGGCTGTCGATATCAACTGTAAAGAGAATGGCACTTGGAGAATTTTTAATCTTCCAATTTTGGAAAATAAATCATATGTGTCTTTTAGATAGCTGGGGTGTCTGACAGAAAGAGGGTTAAGAAAGTGCTCTAGATATTCAGCAATACAGTAAGTTTCACTATTACAATCAGAGACAATAGGTCTTCCTGGAGGTATCTGAAAGGGGATACTCCAGCTCTTGGGACTCCATATATTAATAATTAAGACACCATAAATATAAAACACTACATTACAGAAACTTGATAGATTCATGTAATTACACATTGTTGTCACAAACAAAGTGACCTTAACTGTAATTATAATCTGTATAATTGAATCATGATTTACCAAAGTATAGTCAAAAGTGTTGACTATACTTTCTTTGTATAGTCTTGGTAAGTGTTCTTTGCAGTGTTGGTAAGTTCTCTTACAGCTCTGGGGTAGAAGCTATTCTTAAATCTATTAGTCTGTGATGCAATAGATCTAAAGCGCCTACCAGAGGGCAACTGGATAAACAGATGATGTCCAGGGTGGGATGGATCCTTGAGAATGTTAGCTGCTCTACTCAGACAACGCAAGTTGAATAATTCCTCTAGTGATGGTGTAGAGTCGCCAATGATCTTCTGGGCTGTTCTGATGGCCCTCTGGATGGCTTTCCTGTCTGCTGCTGAACAGCTGGCAAACCACACCGAAATTCAGTATGTTAGTACACTCTCTATGGAGTTATGTTAAAAGGATACCAAAAATTTCCATTGCAGTTGATTTTGCCAAAGTATTCTCAGGAAATGAAGTCTCTTCTGAGCCTTTTTTACTATTTCGGTAGTGTTGTACGCCAATGAAAAATCTGCAGCAATGTATGTGCCCAGGAACTTGAAAACAGGGACAATTTCCATATGGTCCCCATTAATGTATAAAGGCTTCAAGACTGAGTTGCTTTTCCTGAAATTTATTATGAGTTCTTTTGTTTTGGAAGAGTTCAATTTGAGATTATTATCTGAACACCACACTGCCAATCTTTGGACTTCATCCCTATAATGCTGGGTACACACCAAAAGATAATCGGGCTGATTTTGGGCCGATTTCCCCCCTTCCGACAATCCTAGTTATGTCCCGATTATCTTGATGGTTCAACAGATTATTTTATCAGATTTTCCCTTGGTGTGAGGTGTGTTAAGAGTGTCCTAACCTGCTCGGAAGAACGTCGGAGCCGCTCCGATCGCGAATCGTAAATATTAAACATGTTTAATATTTACGATCAGAAATCCTGATGTGTGGGGGGAACCCCGAAGAGAAACGCGCGGACGTTCTGGAGATTATCACGTGAAACAAAACAATATCCAATCAGAAAGCGAGATGATGGAAGACAGACACGGTCATTCTCACACACACACACACACACCTGACACACACACACTTGCAGGAAGCTGAGTGTTAAGATTTAATATTCATAAGTGTAAATCTGGAGGAAACAAGCCTTTGTTTTTCATTTCAAGAGCAGAAATTTTACAATACCTAAACACAATATTGGGTTTGAAAAATAAGAAAGCTGCAAAGTGCGTTTCAATCTGTAAACATTTTAAATTTTTTGTTTAACTTTTAAGTTTGTCACTGTTTATGTATATGTCTTTTTAAGTTTGTTTATCGGCTTTACTCTTTGTACCCCCCTGACTGTAATTGTAATTCTTAAAATCAATAAAAAAAAAAGATTAAAAAAGAGGGATTAAATAACTTTTTCTAAAGAGACAATAAATCCAATAAAGAATAAATAAAGACAATAAAGAATGAATATATTTCTGTATAAAAGGTTATAGGCTAATGGTGGGTACAATGGGTTTTTTTTCACGTGAATTTTATGTGAAAATCATTACAAACACTATCACAATTTCTTCCTGCATATCGTCCGCCATGCTTATTCTGAAGTCTCGCGTCATTTTGCGAGAATTCCTGTGTTCACAGTTGAGACTCTGGTTGAAAATCTGTTCGTGTGTGGTGTGCTGTCTTTGTCATATCATGGCACACCACACACTATAGGAGCAAAATGCTTAAATCTAGGATTTTTTGTCCTCATGTTTGTGGTCTATCACATTTTGGAAATCTTATAAGATGTAAAAAATCTTTTGGTGTGTACCCAGCATAAGCAGTCTCATCCTCTCCTGAAATAAGTCCAACCACAGTTGTATCATCTGCGAACTTTAGAATGGTGTTTGTAGGGTGGGTGTAGGTTTGTACTTTGCGTGGTATATATGTTTTTCAACTGTTGTTAGTGTGATATATACAGCATTATTAGAAAACCTCTTTTTCTCACTTCAAATGTCCCATTTATATGCATGGGTTAGGGGAGGGAGCTCCATGCTGATGCTTGCATGTGACACACATGCTGATGTCACATCCTGATGTCAAAGCTTAAAAAATAACCCTCCTAACCTCCATTATATCAAAGTTCAAATACCAATGGGAGCCCTATACTCACAAGGGCAAGATGGCGCCTGTGTTGGCTGGCTGTCTGCTGTCTGCTTCGTCGTTGCTGTTGGCATGTGTTATTGTTTTTCTTATCTCCATTATTATCCCAAATTGTAATTCCACCCTCTTGTACGACCGCCTAACACTGCTTAACATTCGTAGTGTGGTCATGGACTCTGCAAATGGTGATGTTAATGGACATAGAGTGTTTGCATCGTCTTTTGTGTTCAATCTCCCTGTGCACCTGCGTAGGTGTCCTACGGATTTACCCAAAAGAATGCGCCGGAGATGGCGAATTAAAAACACGAATTAAGATGGCGAATAACAGATAAAAACGAGAGAGAGAGAGGGAGAGGGAGAGAATGAGAGAGTGTGAGAGAAGGGAGGAAAAAGAGATCCTCTGCAATGATCTCTTTAGGTTATAGCAAAATCACAAACAAAGTGGACCTTGAGAGCCAACAAGGAAATCAGATCACATTAAAAGTTCAGTAAACTTATCTTGCAAAATGGTTCTCTTGTGTTGGTTGAGGAAAGCCTGTGTGTGTCCTTAAGAGCAGCGTGCGTGCGTTGGGGAGAGCGAGTTCGTGGGGAATTCAAAGAGTCTCTTTCTTTGAGGTGAAGTTGCCGGGAATGATTCAGGCCAAGTTCATTCAGCTGGTGAATGAACAGAGGCGAATAGGAAAACGAAACTAGACTATAGAAAACATACTAAGGAATAAAAGAGAAGAGAAGCCGGCCGAAGCCGGTCCGGACTTGGGTTTCCAACATTTTCCGAAGGAGGGAGTGAGGAGAGAGGGAAGAGCGAGAGGAAACTGAAGGTTTGGACTTTTATCAGTGTCCCGTGAGCAGTGTCCCACATCCCCTTTTTCGTGGGGGACGAATCATCTTAGAGCATTTCGAAAGAGAAAAGTTCCTCTGTCCAGTGGACGACGCCCACTGGAATGAGTCATGAGGAGATTTAACTTGAGAAGATTTGCTCAAGATGGAGAGGATTACAGAGATATCAAAAATAGAATATAGACGTTGTAGCCATGCAAAGATACATTATTATGCATTAGTATAAGCATTTGCAGTTCAATTAATGTTACAATAGGACATATATGCTTTCCTATGGTTTACAAACACCTCTTATCACAAAAAGGGATATATTTAGTACATTTAAGAGTGACTTTATGGGTAAAAAGTCCTTTTCTGTAGTGGGTTTCTGCGTGTGTTTGTGCATGATAGTGTGTGTGTGTGTGTGTGTGTGTCTGTTGCATCCCGTGGTACGCGTACCACATGAGGGGTTGGGGGTTTCATTTGAAAATGGCAGTCTCAGAGACAAAGGTAGTATTGTATGCAAACACTTATCAGCCTGAGACGTCGTAGAATTTTGCTGAGGGAAGCAGATAGTCCTAGACACTGAATGGAGCCAGTTTGTAATTTGCCTTCAGTTCACAAAGAACAAACGATAGACACAGTATGGAGTTGTTCTGGTGCAGTACGGGGATAGTTCAATAACAACAGGGGCCTGTTCGTTGATTTCATCAAGTCGTCGTAAAACATTAACCAGCGGCCTGCTTGCAGACACTGGTAGCCATTGTGGCAACAAGCCAGTGAATTAGGGCTTCCTGCATTTGGACATGTATGTGTTCATATTCAGTCAGCATGAGAAGAACAATCAGGATTCGCTACCTCAGAACATCTGACCGGACAGACTGTCAGTGTCGTTACAGTGTATCTTATGTTTTATTTTAAATATTTTCCAGAGAGGAGCATGCGGGACCCTAGAATAGACAGAGCAATTGGAGTTTGCAAGAAAATGGTAGCTGCTTTTTCCAGCAGCTGGAAAAAGAAAAAAGCTCTTGCTGATGCACAAGAGCAGCTGAAGCTTCCTCAACACAAACTGATCACGGAGTCACCAACAAGATGGGGGTCAAGACAGCGCATGATTGAGAGGTTTCTTGAGCAAGAAAAGGCCATTCGTCATGTTTTAACTCAAGACAAAAAGCAAAGGCATGGCAAGACGTTGAGGTGCTGGAGGCAGTAAGCAAAGCACTTGGTCCTCTGCTAGAATTTACAGACGCAGGTGAGCAGCTTGTAACAGTTTCTTACTTAGAACCTGTGTTGTCCTTGTTCAGCACTGAAGTTCTGGCGATGAAGTCTGATGACACAGAGCTAACCAAAAAAATCAAACAAACCATCTTGGAGTACCTGAACACCAAGTACTCCGAAGACTGTGTGGAAGAATTGTTAAGTTTGGCATCCACACTTGACCCACGGTTCAAAAACCGCTATAACAACGATGGCAGGATCAAAACCATTGAGACAGCAGTGACTGCAGAACTCACAGCTATGGTGACAGAGGAAGACAGCCCTACCCCAGGCCCATCAACTGCTTCTGCTCAGGCTACAACAGTGGAACCTGAAGCAGGTGACGCCACTGAGCCAGCAAAAAAGACAAAAAAGTCTTTTGGCTGTTATTTCAAGAAACCACAGGAATTCAGAGGAGAGTCTCTGCACATTGCTATAGAAAAGGAGATCCAGAGCTACTTAATGATGCCAGAGGTGGACAGTGACGTAAACCCACTTGACCGGTGGAAAACACAAGTAAATTTCCCCAGACTTGGGAAACTAGCAAAAAAGTACCTATGCATCCCTGCCTCAAGCAGCCCTTCTGAGAGGGCTTTCAGCACCGGAGGAAATATTGTAACATGTCACCGTGCAGCTCTCAAGCCAGATGCTGTGGACAGGCTGGTGTTTTTATCACACAACTTGAAACGGATGTAGATCAAAAGAAACCCAGTTAATGGCAAAAAATGTTCAAGCTGCTGAAAGCCTGTTTTCTCTGTTCTAGTGACTTTTTTATTATAAAGGCTATTTTACCTTTTAGTCTTTAAATCGTAGACTTTGTTTATAGTAGAATCATTTGTTAACCCTCTGAGGTCGGCAATCACGCCGGCGTGATCTGCTCGCTTTTTTCCTTATCAGTTGAATTGAGACCCGAAATACTCTTTTGACTTTGATTTTACAAACAAGTTACATACATCAATCGATTCTGTTAAATGTGTATTATTTTTGTGTATACTCACAATAAAAACAAAGTGTTGTGCTTTTTGCCAAATAAAGAAAAATAAACACAAAGCGAGTTCTGCCTTCTCTCTGCCAGTGTAGTCCATTCTGAAACGCGTCCGAAAATGAACCATAACTCAGCGAATACTCAGTCAAACAGGCAAACAGACATACAGGCATGAAGCTTGAATTCTCTTCTTTTAAATAAAGTAATTTATATAAAAAACAAATATTATCATCTTGTGAAATCTGTATTAAAAGAGAGCGATTCCAGTCGAGCTCATTACAGCTGATTCAAATGTAATGTGACTCCGCCTACGGAGAGCGCGCGCTATTCAAACGCAAATTACTGAGGCAATTCACGCAAACCTGTGAACGCCCCCCATATCAGCTCGAGAAAACACAAGTTAATTCAGATCATTACTTGTTTACGCTGTTAGGAATAATAATAATGGAAAATGTACCAGTTTAAATTTAAAGCGCCTTTCTGTGTGTGTGTGAATGATGATGTTTTAGCAAACTGTATTGCTATACTGAGATGAGTAAAAATCGACTGAAATATGTTGAAATAAAATATAGGCTATTTGTATAAGCAACGTATTAACATTTATATGCCCTAATATTTCATAAAAACAACGTTACAGTCAGGTGAAATATGAAAGACAACATTTTGTTGACTAGATTTGGGTACAGTTTTTACTGTATAATATACTGTAAGATTACACTTGAATTGTTGTTGTAATTGTAACCTTTTTAAAAAAAAAATATATTTACAAGGTAGATGTAAACAAACTATTAAAAGGTAAATATCATTTTTTTCTTTTAATAATTTGTATTGTGTTTTATTAGTAACAAATTTGGGGAGAGGATAAATATTCCAAAACTGAAAATACAGTATGAGAATTAACTGCACAATTACTAGACATGTTTACCTTGGATATTATACAATTTGCAAGCACAATTTGTGAAAAAAAATATATATATTTGTGTATAAATATATACACATATATATGTGGGTGTGTGTATGCATATATATGAAGAGTTCAGATGCAAAAGCCTCTAAATGCTATCTGAAATTTTCTTCTAGAATGATAATTTTTATGAAGCTTGTATATTTAAGTTAGCTATAGGTGACACACCTGGATGAATGGCTCATTAAGTTTGCAGGGGCATTGTCTCATCAGATGTGAACTAATAAATATTCATGATCGTTTACGCCCCATCCGCATATTACTTTTCCAAACTAAAAGTGTTTTGCAAAACTTAAATCAATGTATCGTTTTATGTGAACGATTAGGCAGGATGATTTTCACATCATTTTGAAGAAAAAAAATCCAGGTGACGACATCCATTAGTCAAAAGTCTTATTGACATATATTTAGTATGTGTTTTGTGGCCTTATTTCAGAAACTTTCATTTTTAGTTTTTTCAATAACCATGAATAAACATTATTCTCTCAAAAATTAAAACATGTACATACATGTGGCTCACATATTATGGTAGTCCTGTTTGTGCTAAATAGAGTGTAATTTTTTTTTGCCATTAATATGTTTATAAGCAACTGAAAAAAGCACAAATGTCAGGGTATGTCAGAACATCTCAAGGACCCCCAAAACACCCCAGACCTCAGAGGGTTAATGTTTACATATACATATTTTTTTTTCCTCAGTGCAATATTTCACTGATTCTTGGGAATTTGGATAAAACAGGTTTTAATTTTGAAAATAAAAAGTTAGTAAAATTACAAAATCTGAAGATATATTATTATAGACCAAGGTCTTGGCTGTTCAGCAATATATCGGTGCAACCTCCTCATTTTGTATTTTTTTCATAAAATAGGCGTTTTTCCAGGTATTACTTTGTTTTTGTCAACACCGTCAGACACAATAAAAAGCAAATATTTTTTTATTTATTTGTTCTAATATGTATTTAGAGTTTTTAAATCATTATCTGGCATTCTTAGTACACATATTTGCTGTTAAATGTTAAATATTCACTTTTTTTCATGTTTTATACTGTTTCACGTGTACTCCTTTAAAAGATCTAACATCATACAACGTTTAATTTAAGCCTAATTAGAAAAAGTTATGTTTTTTTATTTAACAAACATATTTTTTGTATTAAAAGATACCATTACTTTAATAACTCAACAGCACTGAAGAAACATATTGTAAGCATATTCATTTAAAACAAATAAAACTCCCTCTGACGGTGGTGACTTTAGAACTGACGGTGGTGACAGTGGCCTCATTACAACATACAATTCCAAAATTTATACAACTCAAGTCAATGGCTTCTTGCTTAAAAACTTTATTTAACTATTTGGTCCAAAAAATAACAATCCTGAGCACTGTGATAAACATTTAGCCTGCCTACTCTGAGTTGGATCGTGTATGGCCTGATCCACAGGACTGTTTGGGGGAGTTTCTAGGTGATCTGAGCCCTTTCTCTTACGTTCTCTTGATACTTGTTGTCTATGTTTCCAAGCCTTTCTCTGACTTCTCTTTTCCCTTGCATTCAAGTCATTGCTATTTTTTTAGCTTCCCTTCCTCCACCCTCTTCTTCCATCTTTGCCTTTCCGTTCTGAGGTATTCCTCCTTTAAAGGAGAACTTGGCAACTTTTTTAACTTAAAGGGCACCTATTATGGAATTTTGAAATGTACCTTTCATGTAGTGTGTAACATAGATCTAAGTGAACAAAAACATCCTGCAAAGTTTGAAATATGAAAGTGCACCGTATATAAAGTTATTGTCTTTCAAAAGTAAGAGTCGACTCTGAGTCATTTTTATGAATCGTTAGAAGATCGTTTTCTCTGACTAGATGACGTCAACTTGTCAAGTTATTTGAATACGATACGCCCACTTATTGCGCTCCAAGACGCCAGTGAAAACGTCATGGCAACGAGACGCTGTGTTCTGAAGTGCGACTCAAAAACAAACTTTTTTCAGGAGCATTTGAAGACTAAGTGGCTACAATTCATATATACAACTATACCACAGAAGTATAGTCCGAGCCTTGTGCTTTGTTCGCGCCATTTTGAAGATGATTACTTTACCAACTTAAATGCAATCAAACTTGGATTCGCGAGCTGGTTGATATTGAAGGAAGGTTCAGTTCCAAGTGTATTTGCATCAGCTTCCTCCTCCGTATCACAACCTGTAAGTGTTATTAATAATTGTTGCTTTTATGTTTTATGTAGCATGCTTAATAATTATTTTGTTTGTTGTGTAAGCACCGTTTAGCTTCTAGGTCTTCAATGACAAGTATATTGAGATATGTGAAGTGTTTGTCGTTGTTTTCGGAGTTGTCTTAAATAATAGAGTAATACCTCGTAGTACTGCATTTTTAAAAAAAAAAAAACTTTATGTTTATGCATCGGGCTAACGCAAACAAAGATTGATTGTGCTTTTACAATATGAACTCTGAGCTATGCTTGCTAACATAACATTAAATTCCTTATCTTATTTTTTACTACAAACTACAAAGCAGTGCACTATAATCATTATTATAACAATTTAATTGATAAAAGCATTATTGTACTCCGTGTTAAACAATATAAGTATTATCTCTGTAAACACTGCTAACATTTGACTGGGTCATCGGACCAATCACCGCAGATTAGCGTCACGTAAAGGAGGGGTTTGAAAAGTGATTCACTAAACGAATCATTTGAGAATCGAGGTCAAAACAGGTAAAAATAAATGCATATTATAAGAAAACTAGAGTGTTTTTTGTCATTGCATGCATGTAAAACTGTTGTTGGGGACTTCTAAAACAATATTAGGAACATTTTAAATGCCATAATAGGTGCTCTTTAATAAAACTGTCTAGAAATAATTTGGATGGTTAAACAACCTGTTCTGGTGATATTGGTGACTTTCCCCGCTCCCCCCATCGTTCACATGCGGAAAACAACTTGGGGACTACCGTCCCGGCAAGATAGAAATTGGAAGTCTTGTGAGAAGCGAGAACCACAAACTGCTTTACGGCAATTCGACATAAACACACGCCATATGATACTGTGTATGATGTATTACCCACCTCGGTAGACATAGCTCCACACGACAAAGTTGGCCGGCTACAATAATAATAACTGCACATGAGCAGTGGTAGAAAGGGGGAGGAGGGTGCCTCAAGTGAGTTTTTTTTACGACTGTGTTTTGAAATATATGGCCCACAGCTGTAGGGGGAGCTCTTTGAGAAAACACGTGACAACAAAAGTGAAGATCAGCAAAGAAATTACTAGAGTTGCCGAGTTCTGCTTTAACTCTGCCTCACTGTGTATTATCTCTCTCCGCTTCTTTGGATATTCCCTGTTTCTTCTCCTCCACAGATAGCTGCTACCTAGCCATAACTTCCTAAAATACATAAAGTCAAAGTTGACCTAAAGTAATGACTATGAAATTGGGGGGGAATTACAGTGAATGTTAGATTTGGTTAAATGTTGTCATGCCATTTTCATTTGGCTTTAGTCATGGGAGATGCATAGCCTACAAGGGATATTGTATGTGCTATATACAGTAGGTAGGTAGTAGGTGCACTATGTGCATCCCAAATGACGTAAGCCAAATGAACATGGCATAATAGTGAATTGAGAGAGAGGGAAGGTTACCAATGGTTATACCGCAGTTAGATCTGGTCTAATTACACTGAACAAAATTATAAACGCAACACTTTTGTTTTTGCCCCCATTTTTCATGAGCTGAACTCAAAGATCTCAGAATTTTTCTATGTACACAATAAGCCTATTTCTCTCAAATATTGTTCACAAATCTGTCTAAATCTGTGTTAGTGAGCACTTCTCCTTTGCCGAGATAATCCATCCACCTCACAGGTGTGGCATATCAAGATGCTGATTAGACAGCATGATTATTGCACAGGTGTGCCTTAGGCTGGCCACAATAAAAGGCCACTCTAAAAGGCAGTTTCATCACACAGCACATTCCAACAGATGTCACAAGTTTTGAGGGAGCGTGCAATTGGCATGCTGACTGCAGGAATGTCCAGCAGAGCTGTTTCCTATGAATTTAATGTTAATTTCTCTACCATAAGCAGTCTCCAAAGGCGTTTCAGAGAAACTCGTGTTCGTGAGGATGTTCATGGATATCCACGAACATCCTCACTCTCACTCATGCTATATTGCTTAATAGTAGCATGCGGTGTAGGCCTGTATGAAAGAAATATAGGAAGAATTACATAAATACAAATATAAAACAGGTTAATGAAACATTACAGGCCATATTGGTATTTATTGTGATCAACAATTATATTCTAGCCTTCGTTGAGGACCATTTGGAGGTTTTTGTCACCACCGTCAGACTGTACGTCACCACCGTCAGAGAGAAAACCTGATGGTGGTGACGTATGACGGTGGTGACAAAATCTACTCTTTCACATGATATGCATGAGTTGTTCACATTAGCCATCTTTTTTTCCCTCTGTTGCTATCTACTTCAGACCTCTTCTTAAAAAGTGTACATTTATGTCATAATCTAATCTAATATTTTTTTATACAAAAGAGACGGTGTTGACATGTTATGGTTGTGACAGTAGCAGTCTCCAAAAATATGAACAAGTCTAAGAGAAATTAGCAAACTTACAGGAGCTTGAGTGATCTTGAAGCATGCAGAAGAGTTGAAGGTTTGAAAATGGGGTCCCCAGGAATTAAGTTGACCTTGTAGTTGCCTGATTTTATTGCTTTTTATAAATATCTGACGGTGGTGACGAATATGTGGGACACATTTTGAGCAACCACAAAATAATTGTAATATGTATTAAAAACTACAAACAGTAAGTTTTGAACAATATTTACTATGTACTCTTTCATGTGGTAAAGATATTTTTCAATTTAATTATTACGTTTTGTTTTTTTAATCAAGTTGAAATGATTATCTCCTATCCGAGGACAACTGGTTTTGTAGGCAATGGGCCAGCATATAATCATTAAATTAATACAAATTAAAAATAAACCTATAAAATAACCTTACATATGTGCAAAGGACCCCCTGATTATAACCTTGATTCTTTTTATTCATGAAAATGTTATTCATTTCCAACAGAATTAGCACTTTTCTTCGTGGGACATGTTTTATCCAAATTCCCAAGAATCAGTGATTTGACAAATCTGAAGGGTTTCTAATTTTACAGCTGCTACAGCCGTTTACTTTTTGTGCAATATTAGACAGAACTTTAAGTTTTTTTTTTACTATAGAACAGTTTACAGAGGGGTGTAATTTGTTTACAAAGGTTTTCTAGTGCTGTTTTTGACAGAAGTTTGCATTTTGATACTTTTATTATAATGTCATATATTTATTTGTATTCTGCACAGTTCACCTTACAGCAGAGAGCAGTGATTTGTGTTGTTTCTTCTTGAATGTTTCAGTTTTAAATAATAAATACCCTTTACAACAATATGTTTCCATTAGTAATATATGAATATTGACATTGTAAAATATAAGACATTTACAAATACATTTTTGAATAATGCAAAATATCGTCTGATTATCGTTATCGGCAAAATCCCAAAAAATATCGAGATATAATTTTTTTTCAATATAAGACCTTTTATTGGCTCACTTTCATTTTGAACTACTTGGTTTCACCAGTATTCTGAACTAAAGCAAATATGCTTACACACACACACACACACACACACACACACACACACACACACACATACATAAAATCTGATCACCATAAAATGTGTTTGTGTAAAGGATAGTTTCGTGTGTAAACTTGAATTGTTTTTGTGGTAGTTTGATGTCATACTGTGATGTGTTTGTGCACTCTGTTCTATTCACTAGAGACTTGGAGTATGTGGAGATGGAAGGGTTTGTGTCTCTTACATTGGAGAAGTGTAACAAACAATACATAGTTGTTAAATTGGTAATTGCTCTATATGCCTATCTATCGTGCAAGAGCCCAGTAGGTGGCGCTAATGCAAGTGTAAAATTAGCTATTGCTAAAGAAATGTAGAAGAAGAAGAAGTGCCAAAGGTAAAGCTGTAGCACGTGCTAAATGGGTTCTCCGGTCAAAAAAGTTAAGGTTGAGGAAAGTAAAGACGTTATTTGTGGATATGTGCACAATGTCAGTCCTGTGAAAAAAGCATCTCGGACTGGTAACAACTTTTTTAATGCAGTTTTTCAAACCAGCCGCGATGACTTTCATAATGTCGTTGTTTTCGCGGCAGAGAAACGGACATCTTTTGTGCAGGCAAATAAGAATAAAAGCCCAGTGAAATTACAAAAAATCAAACGCTGCGTCAGTGAGTATCTATTCGCTTATTATGTAAATATTTACGCTTTTATTTAATGTTACTGTTTATTAATATGTGTATTAATTTGGTTGTTTTCCAGGTAGAGATGGCAGAGAATTTGACATCCAGTGCGGTGGCTCTGCCAGCATTTCTGTGGTGCCCAACCTTGGCTTTCCCATTAAAAACCCACCGGTGAAATACAACACGATTGCTGAGGTGAAGTTAATGGCCCCGAAGCAGAACGTAAGAAGTTACTCATTTGTTTTGCTATTAATTTAGTAGTAATTTGGTTAAGTAGGGTATATTGAGCATCTGTATACGTGGTGTGATTGGTTTAAGCAGTATTATATTGATTTATGTAAAAGTAGGCTATAAACAGCTTGTTCTAGGTGGTTAAGCTTATAGTTTGAACGCATTTAGTAAGTTTAAGATGTTTATATAAATGTCAGGGTTTATCAGAGGAATATACTGTAGAATGTAATGTGAGATTTGAATGCGTTTTTTTTTTTTTTTTTTTTTGTATGGTGAGTGCCATACGCGTGCTTAAGAGCCTTTCAGGAGTCGAAAGAGCCGGCTCTTCTTTGGGAGCTGAGCCAAAAGGGACGAACTTCCCATCACTAATTTGGTGCTGTCAGTCATTGTAATCAAACAACGAAAGACAAAGAAAAAAATCACGCACTGGTCTTGACCTAGTAGATTTTGTAGCATTTTTTTATTTATAAATTGAAACATATATATATATATATATATATAATTGATGACTATTCAATATCTGTAGTATGTTACTTTATAAATGGCTAGGCTAGGCTAGTCCCTTACGATTTTGTTCAGTTAATAAAAATATGTTCTGCTTGTTTCAGGTTCCTGCAGTCAAAGCGAAGGTGATTCATGTCAGTTCTGCACCTACAATGGTGGATCTGAATGGTGTGTTTGTTGAGATGTACTTGTCATACAGCCGATCACACGGGTCACATAAAGATGGAGTTGTGGGAGAGGCAGCTGGGAGCACTGATCAGAGGTCAGTCGTACGACATCAGGAATGTGTTCACCAGGGAGTTTGGTGGTGATCTATTCCTGACTGCATCTGGAAGCACTGAGATGAAGGAGGTGGCAGCTTCTGCTGGTGTGAGTTTGGACGCTTCATTTGCAGTTGATGAAGGTGAAGGCAGAACATTGACCGGTCATGTCACAGGCGCGGAGGTCAGTGTACGGCAATGCTGTACTAAGTGCACTGATGACCGGCAGAGTTTGATGGCAAACGGAGATTTCACTGCTGTGAAAAGTGTGTGATGCTGCAGAGGACTGGCAGTTTTCAGGCCAATGTAACAGCCAGAGTCTGCTTGTCTGGAGATTTTGGCGAAGAAGATTTTAAAGTGCCCAATTCAGTCCTGACAAATCATGTGGAGAAAGAGGGACTTGTTGAGCTGCTGTCAGATAGACAGGATATTGAGGAGCATTGGTTTGAGATGGGATTGTGCAGTTGCTGGACAACACTGTGTTTGACTGAGGAAGGTGGAGAACGCTGTAAAGCCTGAGGCTGAAGAGGAAGATCTGCTTGGCGAAGGTGAAGATGAAGTGAAATGGAGAGCTGGTTTGCTGAAGGTGATGATGTGTTAGATGAGCCTGTGCACTGCGAGTGAAGAGTAAAAGTCACTGATCAGGCTGACTGATTAATGTTAAACGAGTTGGTCACCTAAAATGGGAAATAGGGTGATAATATTTTTACTGTGTTGATATGTAAGATATAGGTGAGTTTTTTTAGTTAGTAGAATATTAAAGAATCTTTATTGTTTTGTTTTTTTGAATTTGTATAAGTGAAGTCAACAATATTGTTCTATAGACACGTTTTTTGTTTTATATATATATATATATTCAAAGATTTATTATAAAAACTGATTATTTTTTCCCAAAAATGGAATAAATTCATGACACATTTTTTTCCAAAACGCAATTAATCCAATGAATCAATATAAAATGTATTTTTCATATTGAAACTGTTGAAAATACACAACAAAGTAAGTTGATCCACATATGACAGCCTCTGAACTCGGTCAATACTAATCTTATATACAGGCACGTACTGGACTAAACATACATTCAATAATCCATCACTAAGAAATACCTCCTGAACTTTGTTGACGGCGATCAGCTGTAAAATTGTCCTGCTCGGTTTTCGTTGACTTTGAGTACAAGAATTGAAAGTTTTCTAAAAGATCCCCTGGGGTTAACGTGTCAGCGTGACAGAAGTTTGATGCTGTCGTGTGAGAATAAGCAACAGTCGGCATATTTCCACCTCCCGCGTGCCTCATCTTCTTAAAGGGGGGGGGGGTGAAATGCTATTTCATGCATACTGAGTTTTTTACACTGTTAAAGAGTTGGATTCCCATGCTAAACATGAACAAAGTTTCAAAAATTAAATTGTACGTTTGAAGGAGTATTTCTGTGCCAAAAATACTCCTTCTGGTTTGTCACAAGTTTCGGAGAGTTTTTTTCGACTATGGGTATGTGTGACGTCAGATGGGGGCGGAATTTCCTTATACGGGTCCTAAGGCACTTCTCCTGGAAGGGTGCGCGCCGTAGACCAGAGCGAGAGAGCGAAACCATCAAAGCGCTGTGCTCGCTGCAGTCACAGGACTTTGTTTGTTCCCTGCATTTCGACGATGATTGTTTTATAAACAAGGCCCAGTTCGACGCCGGATTTGCAAATCATCTAATGCTTAAGGACGGAGCAGTCCCAACGATAAAGGTTAACGGTCGTGCGGTGAGTAAAACTGATTCAAATGTCTGTGTTGTTAGCTATCGGCGCGTAAGCACCGCCCACACGGCACGCTCGTTTTTTTTCCGGAAAGACTCGGAACAGCCTATCTTTCTTTTATAAATATAATAAAACTAAAGACTTTTTGGAGATGCAATACTACTCTATAGGTACTCAAGATTAACATGAGATTGACTGAAACTGAGTGTTTCACCCCCCCCCCCTTTAATCTCCTCACGTAAATGATTAGATTTTGATGGTTTATGTTTCTATAAAAAAAACAGAAACCAGAAACCGCCACAGGTTCATCAATGCTGTCAAATGTATACATTTTTTTGTTTGTTTGTTGATCAAAAAGTACAAAGTAAAAAAGAAAACTAGGATGCCGGGTGTATTCAAAGCGCCGCCGTTACTGTTTACAATGCGTGGAATGGTTCACTGTGATTGGTTGAACGGATTTATCCAATTCTGCAGAAGGGAGACTGGTGTTTGTAGCGGTTTGGAAAGAAAGGGAGAAAACATGACAGAATAACACAGCGGTTATAGCATTTCAAGTAGGGCTGGGCCATATATCGCATGATATTGTTTTGCGCATCTCGTCAGTAAAGCCGGTTCCTTGATTAGTAGTAAATCGCCATCTCCTGCTTTCAGATGGAGCGGCATTTACTACATAAAGCCGTAGTTATCTGACAAGCTGACAAGTTCACTGACATATCGCATTAATTATCGCAGACGTATCGCCTGTGATAATTAATGCGATATGGCTCCGCTTGTCAGTGAACTACGGCTCTGTGTAGTAAATGCCGCTCCGTATGAAAGCAGGAGATGGCGATTTACTACTAATCAAGGAACCGGCTTTACTGACGAGATGCGCAAAACAATGTCATGCGATATATCGCCCAGCCCTAATTTCAAGTAAGATTAAAAATTTACTTTTCAATACTGACCCTATACAATACTGATTTTTGCAGGAACTCAATTTTTGAAAAATGGCGTTGATCGCGTTTTGGAACCAAACTCTTCATTTTATTCACGGCCATTGATAATTAATTAATGACTAATTGGCCAATTTAATCCATTCTGCAATGTTTCGGTCTCCCACATGTGTGTGGCGAGCTGTACCTCCGGGAACAGTGCAAAAAAATAAAAATAAAAAAAGAAGTGTCAACCCAAAAATATGCCGTTGACACAGCACTAACAGTCAAGCCCGAAATTATTCATACCCCTGGCAAACTCTGACTTAAAGTTACTTTTATTCAACCAGCAAATTTTTTCTTGATTAGAAATGACACAGGCGTCTCACAGAAGATAAGATAATATACAAGAGGCATCATTGTGGAAAAAATTATTACTCACAAAAAATGTCATGTCCAAAATTATTCATACCCGTCCCTATAATCAATAGAAAATCCTTTAGTGGCTATTACAGCAATCAAACGCTTGCTACAATTCACCTTTGGCTAAGCCACGCCCTAGAATGTAGATTGACCAATCACAGCGCAGCCAAGAACGAGCTCCGACAGAGGTCAGACACTTTTTCACAGCGCTCCATTGACTTTAACGCAGGCATCTCATATTTTTGGTCTCGGCAGGCTATTACCGTCGTAGTTTTATCAAAAATATGGTTAAACGTTGTGCTTGGGGCATTTGTAACACAGATACGCGTTTCCCAGAGAGGTTGGAGGGGGGTGTCCGTTTTTTTCCCTCCCCAAAACCGATTTCAAATCCTGACAAGTGTCGTCTTTGGATTAAACTGTGTGTGGACGTCCTCACAGTCAGCTAAACCCCTCAAGGATCAACAAGCACACTTTTGTGTGCTCTAAGGTAAATTTAGATTTTAACCTTACTGTAAAGTTATACTAGTTAGACCGTTTGTTTTAGCTAACTTTGTTATTCAAGATACAAACACCTAACGTTAACGTTAGGTGTTTGTATCTTGAATAACACAGTTAGCTAACATCCAGCCGCTAGTCAAAACATACAATCCTGACTTACGTGATAACTAAACTATCGCTAAGCTTGCTTGCTAGCACCTTGATTCTTCAAGGGTAGACGTAATTAGGGTAGAGAACCGAAATCATAACCTAAAACAGCATAAAACTGTCTAACTAGCATTATAACTTGTATAACTTGACGGGAAGGTTAAAAGCAAATTTACCTTAGAGCACACAAAAGTGTGCTTGTTGATCCTTGAGGGGTTTAGCTGACTGTGAGGACGTCCACACACAGTTTAATCCAAAAACGACACTTGTCAGGATTTGAAATCGGTTTTGGGAAGGGAAAAAAACGGACACCCCCCTCCAACCTCTCTGGGAAACGCGTATCTGTGTTACAAATGCCCCAGGCACAACGTTTAACCATATTTTTGATAAAACTACGACGGTAATAGCCTGCCGAGACCAAAAATATGAGACGCCTGCGTTAAAGTCAATGGAGCGCTGTGAAAAAGTGTCGGACCTCTGTCGGAGCTCGTTCTTGGCTGCGCTGTGATTGGTCAATCTACATTCTAGGGCGTGGCTTAGCCAAAGGCGAATTGCTGACCAGCTTTTTGCATGTCTTCACTGGTATTTTTGCCCATTCATCTTTAGCGATGAGCTCCAACTCTTTCAGGTTGGAGGGTCTCCTTGCCATCACCCTGATCTTTAGCTCCCTCCACAGATTCTCAATGGGATTTAAGTCAGGACTCTGGCTGGGCCACTGTTAAACGTTAATGTTTTTGTCTGCTAACCATTTCTTCACCACTTTTGCAGTGTGTTTTGGGTCTTTGTCGTGCTGAAATGTCCACTGGTCCCCAAGGCCAAGTTTCTCTGCAGACTGCCTGATGTTGTTGTTGAGAATTTTGATGTATTGCTCCTTTTTCATGATGCCGTTTACTGTGATTAGGTTCCCTGGTCCACCGGCTGAAAAACAACCCCAGAACATTAGGTTTCCACCACCATGTTTGACAGAGCGGATGGTGTTCTTAGGGTTGAAGACTTCTCCTTTTTTACGCCAAACAATTACATTTTTGTTTCATCTGACCATAAAACAAAAGACCAGAAGTCTTCTTCTTTGTCCAGATGAGCATTTGCAAAGGCCAAGCAGGCTTTTGTGTGCCTTATCTGTAGAAGCGGTGTCCTCCTTGGTCTGCGTCCGTTGAACCCAGCGGTGTGCAGTGTCCGGTGAACTGTCTGCCTTGAGGTGTTGCCACCAGCAGAGCCCAGATTAATCAGGATTAGGGCTGTCAAAATTGCTCAAAAATGACATTCGAATATTCCCTGTAAAAAAAACACATATATTCGAACTATTCGAACATCTGGTTGTGCATTTTGTCAATGACGTCAATAACAGGACAAATTACTACAAAGAGACATAACTACTTGTATAGGTAGTTTATTTTGAAGACTCGTCTGAAAGTGCCTTCATCGCCAGAGAGGCAAATCAGGATAAGTTAACACAAGTTGAGTGGTTGATCGACTCTGGAGCCTCAAAGCACATGACATGTCATGAAGAAATTCTCCAAGACTACCAGCAATTTGCAAAAACACAGTCTGTGAAACTTGGTGATGGCAGAGTGGTCGATGCTCTAGGATTTGGTAATGTTAAACTGAGAATGACATTAAAAATCAGTGATGTAAAAAATGTCACAATGTTTGATGTGCTGTATGTTCCCAAGTTATCAGGGAATCTCTTCTCAGTGGGAGCTGCTGTCAAAAAAGGAAATACGGTGAAGTTCAAGAAGTCTCGCTGTTACATCTGTGATAAAAATGGAAATCTCAGAGGAATGGGAACACAAAGATCTGATGGATTGTATCAGCTTGATGTCGAGGAAAGTTTGCCCGCCTGTCACAGTGCGTCAATAGCAACCAGCTTGTGGCACCAGCGACTGGGTCACACCACTAAGTTGAAGGAACTAAAAAAACTGGTGAATGGAGTGGACTTTCCTCCTGAAGAGAAAGAAGTTTCTTTCTGTGAAGCATGTGTGGAAGGCAAGCTACAGTTGGTTCATAGTGACGTCTGTGGTCCCATGCAGACTGAATCTATTGGTGGATCAAAGTACTTTGTGACTTTTATTGATGACTTTTCAAGGTGTTGCAAAGTATACTTCATGAAACAGAAAAGTGAAGTTCTTTCCAAATTCAAGGAATTTGAGATAATATTATCCAACGAGTGCGGACAGAAAATAGCAAGACTAAGAACGGATAATGGTGGGGAATACACATCCAAAGAATTCCAAGAATACTTGAAGGCTCAAGGTATCCACCATGAGACAACTGTACCACACACACCTCAGCAGAATGGTGTTGCTGAAAGAAAAAACAGGACATTAATTGAAGCAGCGAGAACCATGCTCTCTCACGCTAAACTACCAAAGTCGTATTGGGCAGAGGCTGTAGCAACCGCAGCTTACATACAGAACAGACTCCCCACATCTGTTCTGAAACAAGTGACGCCCTACCAGAGATGGTGCGACAAACAGCCAAATGTGAGTCACATGAAAGTGTTTGGATGCGTAGCTTATGCACATGTCCCAGACACAGAAAGAAGAAAACTGGACAAGAAGGCTGTGAAGCTTCGTTTCGTGGGATATGCCAACAATGCCAAGGGCTATCGCTTGTACGACGAAGAAAAAAAGAGGATTCTTATTCGTCGGGATGTGGTCTTCAATGAGTCAGACTTTGACTTGAAACAAGAAGTGGACATTTCTTGTTCGGAGAACGAAGTTGTCATGAACACTGACGAGAGAACACCAATTGATGCTACTGTCGATGAAACTGCAAGAGAAGGTGTCAGAATCAGAAAACCACCTAAGAGATATGGTTATGATGAGTTTGCCGACCTAGTGACTGTTGATCATTATGCTAGTGTTTGTTGTGTTGCAGAACCAAGCACACTGAAAGAGGCAATGATGAGTCCTAATGCAAAGGAATGGCAGGATGCAGCTGATTTAGAATATGAATCACTGCTTGAAAATAAGACGTGGGATTTAATGGAATTACCAAAGGATCGGAAGGCCATAGGATCGAGATGGGTGTTTAAAGTTAAGCATCATAGTGACGGACAAGTGGAGAGATACAAGTGCAGACTTGTCGCTAAGGGTTACTCACAGAAGTATGGTGCAGACTACGATGAAACTTTTTCACCCGTTGTACGTTTTAGCTCAATTCGTACATTGCTGTCCTTCGCAGTCCAGAATAACATGCATGTGCATCAGATGGATGTGGTAACAGCATTTCTAAATGGACACCTGGATGAGGAGATATATATGGAGCAACCAGAGGGATACATCAGACCAGGGGAGGAAAATTTGGTGTGCAAGCTGAAGAAGTCAATATATGGACTGAAGCAGTCTCCTCGCTGCTGGAGCAAAACTTTCACAGAGTTCATGAAGAACATTGGCTTCAAACAGAGCACATCAGACCCATGTGTGTTTGTGAGATCTCGACAGGAGCTGGAGATATTAGCTGTGTATGTTGATGATCTAATTCTGATCACAGAGTCGATGGAAAGCATGGAAGAGCTGAAACTCGCTCTTAAGAAGCGCTACAAGATGAAGGACATGAGAGAACTGTCCTACATCTTGGGAATCTCAGTCATCCAAGACAAAGAAAAAAACAGTCTGTTCCTTCATCAGAAGCATTACATTGAAGCCATTCTTCAAAAGTATGGTATGCATGATGCAAATCCTGTTGCAACTCCAGCTGATGCAAATGTAAAGCTAAAAAAGGATGATGGTGTCAGCAAGCCTGTGAACCCAAGTACTTATCAGTCAATGGTAGGTAGTCTACTGTATGCTGCAATGGCCACACGACCTGACATAGCACAAGCTGTGAGCGTTGTGTCAAAGTTTAATGCCAATCCAAATGTTTCACACCTGACTGCAGTGAAGAGAATTCTACGGTACTTGAAGGGAACACTGAGTCTCGCTCTCAAGTATGAGCGGTCTGAATCTGGAACTTTGGTCGGTTTCTCAGATGCTGACTGGGCTGGAGACCAGGACTGGACGCTCTACAACTGGTAATGTGTTCTTACTGGGTGGAGGAGCTGTGAGTTGGCTCAGCAAGAAACAGTCAACTGTGGCTCTTTCAACAGCGGAGGCTGAGTATGTTGCACTTAGCCAAGCAGCTCAGGAATGTGTCTGGCTAAGACGACTTCTGAGTGATCTTGGAATGGATGCAACTCCTGTGGTGATCCTGGAGGACAACCAAGGAGCCATTGCAATCGCAAAGAATCCAGTTGATCATTCAAGAACCAAGCACATTGACATTCGCTACAATTACATTCGTGAATGTGTGCAGAATGGACAAATACAACTGAAATTTTGTCCCACAGATGACATGAAGGCAGATATCTTTACCAAGCCATTGGTGAGACAGAAGTTTGAGTATTTTAGGAGTGAGATTGGACTTTGTTTCATTTAACTTTGTTTAGTCTGATCTTAAATGGACTAGACTGTTAACTGTGTTACAGTGAGAGAAAAAAGAAAAAAAGGGACTACAAAACATATATTTTTTGTTTGTTTTGTTAATATCATTTACTAAGAAATGGCAGACCCATTGTTAAATTAAGTGGGAGTGTTGTAATATAGTAATTTACCAATAGGTGTCACTGTTGTACTTGCCATCCAGTGTGTCACTACAGTTCTGTTATTCTTCTTCGTTGTTTCTTCCTTCTCAGTTGGATATAATAAAAAGCCATGTGAAACTTCAATAAAATTCCCCCAAGTTTTTCCATTTTGCATTAATGTGTGTGCATTAAACACCAGTTTAATTTAGGTTTAAAAGTCAACATGTAATTCAAGTATTTCATGAGAATAGTAACTGTAAAGATATAATAGCAGGTAATTGAATATAAATGTAAGACATTTCTTACAGGATAAAGAAATGAGTAAAACTGAATGTGTGTCCCTGTAGAACATTCCTCTTATCTATAAACACTGAGTTTTTTTTTCTTTATTATCTTAAATTTGAATGTGGAGATTTAAACTCATATAATGTATAACATAGATATATTCACTATATATTTCTTCTTATCATTTAATTGGCATGTTTGTTTGAAAGACCATATTGGGCAGGATGTGGCATAGTGTGTTTAGTCAAGAAATGAAAATTAGGAACATGTATTTAAAATCTAAATTTTAAGTCTTCTTTGTTATAAATATAAAATGAAATAAAACACCATAGTTTTACCACTAGATGTCAGTATAACCGAGTAAAATAGGGTTGTGCCATCTGTAGTTGCTTGTAGAAGTGTTTCAGATATATGGTTATTTCTGGGGATTCAGAGCATGATGCATTGCTGATTATGGTTTTTACTGCACTCCCATTATGTTTTCTAAAATAGTTTATTTAAAAGTATAATTACTATGTAGATTAATGATATTGTCGTTGTTAGATGTGTGGAAAATTAATTTCGTTCTGTTTAGATAAGGGACTGTTCGTTATTTATTTAAGGGGCCACCGGAGGAGTTTTGAGATCTGTTGTCAAAAAAGACATGACCCTCCCTTCGCCAGCAATAATTTTTTCTATGACCCTCCAAAATGATTGTGAAAAAAGGCATGACCCTCCCCGATAATTTATTGATTACTTCTGCAAAGATGTTCAGATAGGCATTGGTTTTTTTTTATACCATAAAATCTTGCTTTCTCATCTTACTAGGGCTGTAACGATAGACCAAACCCACGATTCGGTTCGTATCAAGATTTTTGATTTTAGATTTGAAAAAAAAAAATCATGTTTTCGGTGCTGATGCGGTGGTGACGCGTTCACCATGTGGGTGGCGCTGCGAATAAAGCATCTAAAAGCTGTCACAAAATAACCGGCAAAAGTAATGATTATTAGCCTATGTCAGATATAGCAAATATAGCAAGGAGACATTTTAATTGTTTATTAATGTTTTCTGTGTCGACTGCAATGATAAAGTTGACGATGCATGCGCCGTGATCTTCTCAGATCGCGCCAGAGAGAAATGCACATTTCATAAGGAGAAAGCAGTCTGTTTTCCTTCGTTTTGAATTGTTCTGTTTAGACATTTCAAGCTTTCTATATATTTCTCAGGTCTGTGAGGCAAGTAGCATACCTTACGCTGAGTTTCGATATATTTATGAGACAAGAGTCCAGTTCACTCGCCCGCGCCTCCGTGTCATGATCACCTAGACAGTTCTACTATATTTACTTCTTAGGCTATTTATTAAATACAGATGAAACATTGATTAAAATTAAGATACAATTAATAAAGAATCGAAATTCACTTTAAAGAAAGGCTTTGTGCTTTCTGTTTGAGGTCTCTGGGATATTTTTAAAGTCGCTTTCAGACGCAGAGCAGTCATGTCCGTAATGGAGAACTGTCACGCCCGTAACATTGTTTTTATTTTATTTTTTCACATAGCCTAGGCTAAATGCGAGCACGAAAAATAAAATAAAAATAGCCTAATATTTGATGTTCTGTGGAGGCCGATCTTTATTCATCCGGTGGGTATATATCTTTTGGTTTGCACAGTGTAATTTATAGAATTACTAACAAATAAGCTATTTTGCCACCTAATAGTCAAAGATTTTTTTTTGTCACGTCACATGTGTATTTCCCTCATATTAAATATAAAACGCATTTGTAGACTGATATTTTTCTAATGTCTTGACTCCTTTTAGACGTTTCAACATATTGGCATTAAATGCATTTTCTGAGAATTTATATTTCAAGTTTTGACTGCAAATGTCACGTCCATAACACTGGAATCGCCCAATTTTAACGAATTTATCCTCAACTAGTTTTTGTGGTGTAGGTCTATATTTAATGTTAACTTAAATAATACTAATAGTAATTTAAAGATGTGGTAGCCCTACATCTTACACATCGTGGAAACAAAATAAGAATATAAACTAAAATATGGTAGTAGCGCGCTAGCGCACATTCTATCAACTGCAGTTCTGCCTCAGTCCCAATACTGTAAAACTCGACGTACGTTCACATCACATGTTAATGCTGTGGTAGGTAGAGGTACACTCACAGGACACTGTGCATTTATTCGCATTCACAAAAGTTCATTATTAGCTTGTGCTGTAAAGCTTTGCCGGGAAAACATTTCTTTGGCATTCTGTTCTGACATGATGCAGCGGCAAACGTGATTTTTGTTGGGTCAGACCAATCTGATATCGAAGGGGGGCTGATAACGCGAGATCAACATGACATGGAGCTAAATGGAAAAAAAATAGCACCAAACAAGTCACTTTGAAATGTTGCTATTTTCATGAATATAAAAGTTGGGTGACCCTCCCCTTAGACTTAAAAAAAAGTTGGATGACCCTCCCCTCAACAAAGAATAAAAAGACATGACCCTCCCCTATTTTCCTCCGGTGGCCCCTTCCATAAATACCGAACGGTCCCTAAGAAAAACTGATGTGTCCTATCTAAATAGTTGCCAGTTATCAAGTTATGGAGTTTTAAACTCAAAACATTTTACAATCAAATAAACTCAATACTTTTGAATTATTTAATCTTTTATTTATATATTTATTTCAACACTAATCGATATTGTTAAGTATTTTATTTTTATATTTTTATTCTTTTTTGTACGGTTTGTGAATTGTGATGTCATTTAACTTTGATTTGTTAAAGCAAGATACATATATGACCATGAAAGCTGTTTCTGATTTGTGTCCACAGAAATCGTACATCAGAGGCTCTCTCCATCAGGGAGCTAAAACTGTTTTGGCTACAATAGCAGCAGGCAATGTGCAGCAAACAGTTTAACTGCAATCTTGATGTGTAAGGTGAAAAATGTGTTGCGATGGACCCCGAGTGACCTGAATGAGGTTCTGATGCTTGGAGATGACCTGTACAGTGCCATGAGAGATGCTGGCAGAATCAACGATCCTGTGAATGGCTACATAGAAGTTGCTGAGCTGCCTGACACACACACACTGAATAACTGTAGTTCCCTTTCGTGGTCACTCCGAGTTACGTCGGATGACGACGATTGGGGTTTCGCTTAGAAGCCTATCACCTTCGAGTATTAGAAAATGAGCCAATGGCAATGAAATGCCATGGGTCTGCGGAATTTGCATAGCGTAACTCCGCCCGCCGCAGGGGGTATATAAGGAAGTACGCTAGCACAATGCAGACATGCTTTTGCTTCGGAGCCGAGAACTTCTCCACTCCTGTAAGCCAAATATTCTGAGTTAGTCTTCTCTTACCTTCGAGACGAGCGAACTCTCCGGTGTTGGTGTGACGGCGATTTCAGCGAGTGCTCACTACCCTGCTGATCTGTTCAGTGATCTGACAGTTAGTGTGTTTTCTCCCTGTTCGCTTCAGCATCCGCGGAGTTTATCCTCTCACAAAAAGAGCTTGCACGCGGCACGTCTTTTTAAAGATGCCTCGCCCGTGCACTTCTGGTTGCGGTCGCGAGATATTTTTCTCTGATGGGCACGAACTCTGCTTAGCGT
Organism: Vimba vimba; assembly: GCA_022828995.1. Lineage (NCBI taxonomy): Eukaryota > Metazoa > Chordata > Actinopteri > Cypriniformes > Leuciscidae > Vimba > Vimba vimba. The sequence goes on from CM040821.1 coordinate 44,539,448, forward strand.
GTTTGGGCGTTGATCACGCTAAAGCAGCGTTCGTGGATGACTCATGTTCCCACTGCGGGAATATGACCATCTCCATGCTGCGGTCGAGACTCAATGAGCTCGTCAGAGCGAGAGTCCCCCTACCCACACCCCGATCTACTGGCTCCGAGAGGGCTAGTACTTCGGCTGGTGGCCGGGGTGACCTGAGGGTGACTGTGTGGGACATACCGCCGACACGTCCACGGTCCACACACCCCTCTTCAGCATCGGTACCCGCGAGTGTACAAACTGAGACCGCTGGTCCCTCTTCGGAGCCCCAGCGCGTCTCGTTTGGAGCTCCAGAGGAAGATACCATGTCGATCGCGGCATCACAAGGTGGGCGCGAGTCATCGGGAAGTGAAGATTCGGCTGTGTTGCCGCCCTCGGGCGTGCCAGCATTGCCCGAGTCTGATCCCGAACTGACCGCCATGCTTTCCCGGGCAGCCGCGGCCATTGGTATTGAGTGGTCCCCGCCACCTGATCCAGTGCGCTCGCGGCTGGACGATTGGTTTTTGGGAGCGGCCGCTGACAACCGTCGCCGCCCAACCCCAATTCCTTTCTTCCCGGAAGTGCATGAGGAAGTCGCGCGGTCCTGGAAGGCTCCCATGTCTTCCCGTGATCGTTCGTCGGCTTTCTCCGCCTTTCCTCCCCTCGATAGAGCTGATGCTTGTGGGTACACTGGGATTCCCACGGTTGAACGTTCTGTCGCGATGCAGCTGTGTCCGGCAAGCGCTTCATCACGTGGTGATCCAAAGCACCCATCCAAAGCCTGTAGATTCTCGTCCAGCATGGTGGCGAAATCTTACAGAGCGGCGGGACAGGCAGCTGCTTCTCTGCATGCCATGGCCATCTTGCAGGTCTACCAGGCCAAGATGCTCCGTGACATGCACGAGGGTAGGACAGACCCAGGGCTCTTCGATGAGCTGCGCGCCGCCACTGACCTCGCTCTCCGGGCGACGAAGGTGACCGCACGCTCCCTGGGTCTGGTGATGTCCACAGCTGTGGTCCAGGAGAGACATCTATGGCTGAACCTGGCCGATATGCGTGAGCCCGAGCGGACTCGTCTGCTTGACGCCCCCATATCCCAGGCCGGCCTTTTCGGCGGTGCGGTCGAGGACTTTGCCCAACAGTTCTCGACTGCTCAGAAGCAGACTGAGGCCATCAAACACATTCTGCCCCGGCGTGCTGTTGCTGCTAAGCCACCGGTACAGAATCCTCAGCCTGCTCGCCGCCGAGGGCGCCCTCCTGCGGCTCCCGCCCCTCCCGCACGGCCCCAGCAGCAGTCTTCATCTGGGTCGCGTCGTGGAGGAAGCCGTAGGAAGGCGCCACAGCCCTCTCCAGCCCCGCCGCCCGCTAAACGCCAGGCTAAGCGGCGCTCCTGAGACGGGCAGCTCAGGATTGGCTTTCCTTTCTGTTCAGGAGGTGGTAGCAGGGCCACTCCTTCCCCCGGTGGAAGGCCGGGGGAGAATCTTTTGTTCTCCACTCCCCGCTGCTCGTCCCACGACGGGCAGCACCCTAATGTGGTTAACCCTCTGGGGTCTGAGCTGTTTTCTGGGCCCTGGAGGTGTTCTGACATGCTCTGACATTTCTGGTTATTTCTGTTACTTGTGACATTTTCATGGCTAAAGTCTAATTACACTGTATTCAGCACAAACTCTGCTACAATAATATATCAGCAGCATGTATGTAAAAGTTTGCAGTTTTGAGATAATGACATTTATGCGTGGATTGTGAAAATACAAAAAAAAATTCTCACTGAAATAAGGCCATGAAACCCCTACTGATTATTTCTTCACAAGACTTTTGAAAATTGTATGACATAGCCTAGAATATTTGCTGCAAAACTATGTGAAAATCACCCTGACTGCTCATTCAGAGAAGACAATATATTGATTTAAAATTTTTACGACGTGTTTTGTGTGAATAAGCCTTATGCGAGAGCTCATTAATATGTATGGCTTTTCTCACCTGAGAAAGACAAAGACACACCCTAATGGCCCTATTAGGAGCTATCAGGGCCCTATCATTCTGAGCAACCTTGCACAATACTGTAAATGAGGAGATTTAAAAAAGAATGGCTTTTAAATTGTTTAGATTTATTTACACAACATAATGCAAATAGACACAACAAATGGCAAAAAAGCACTTATTGAAAGACAGACCTTTGTGCCATTCCTATAAACATTGTAATTACCTTTCATTTTCAAGGTGTTTGATTTTCACTTTACCATGTTCATGTTCCAGAGACTCATGTGAATGTTGAAGTCGGCAGGACTCAGTGGCATCTGGACCCTGAAAAAAAAAGTGAACATACTGATATCAAGAGAAAGGCCTGCACGATTTTGGAAATAAATATTAGATTTTTCTGGTTAAAATTGCTTTTTAAAATTCACAAAATACACACACACACACACACACACACACACACACACACACACACACACACGTTTATATAATATAATGAAGACCAGGTTTGTGGTGCCTTGTAGGCATAAGCTATGCGCAGTGCTGGGTAAAATAATAATAACAATAGATAGCAGTATAAATCTTCCAAAATATTTCAGTAACAACCAAGCTAGAGAAAAATATATTGATTATCATGTTACTTCAAATGTTTCCATTCGTTATGATGATATGAAATGAGATAATAGTAAAAACATGAAGCCGTTTGGTGTGTTTTGCTTTTCAAATTTTCAAATGATACATTCAAACGCGATCGCGCTGCAAAATCTGATACATTCAAACGCGATCGAGCTCAAATATAAAACATTATGGTTACCATACATATCTACGTTTGACCAGATATCCACAAACACAGTAGGCCTAACAGTAATCACGGGTCTAAATATTATAATATTCCCCATATATCTAGCAACAGTTCAACTACAATGTGACATTTATGCAACAATAACAAACTAATATGGAAACATTTCTTACCTTAAATCTTTCTGGTCTTCAAATCGTGTTATTCTTCTTCTGAGGTAGCCTAAATCCAATGTAAGCTCTGGCGCGTCTTTCAAACTCGACGAAAAGTGAAGTGAAGTGTTTTGGTGTTTTGTTGTTGAGGTAACGAGCGCATTCGCGTTCCATGTGGAGATTTGCATGTGAATCTCTTTTGCGCGAGTAGGCGTGGCCAAATTATCTTTAATGAGCAAGCGTTTGAGAAGCTGGACATCTTGTTGGTTTTATACAAATTACTTAACCCTTAGACTGCATCTACAAATTTTGAAAATTTTTTTTTAAATATGTATAACACACACGGTGTAGAACAAATAGCACCATTCAGTACCATAAGGGACAAAAATGTCCCATTGACTCCCATTAAAACGTCGTTTAAAGCCGGGGCCGTCATTAATACATAAATCATGATTTATGTTGAAACATTCTTTCATTTTGAAGCAAAGGCATTATATTTGCATTATATAGTGTATTTTACCAGATGACGTCACTACATGTGTATTCCCTATAGGGGGAAATGCACACTATTTTCCTGGTTTCCACTATAGGGGCACTTGACTGTGCATGAAGGATTTGAATGGTTCAAAGATCTAAAAATTATGTTTCCGAGTATGTGTGGATGTCTGAGAGCGATGTGTGTCTGTGTTGACAAAAATTGTGTGTGTGTGTGTGTGTGTGTGTGTAGGGCCGTAATGCATGGTGTTTAGGCGAGTGACAAAAATCACAATATCCTGAAAGTCATGTTTTACTCTCTCTCTCTCTGTGTGTGTGTGTGTGTGTGTGTGTGCGTGTGTGGATGTCTGAGAGCGATGTGTGTCTGCGTTGACAAAAATTGTGTGTGTGTGTGTGTGTGTGTAGGGCCGTAATGCATGGTGTTTAGGCGAGTGTCAAAAATCACAATATCCTGAAAGTCATGTTTTACACTCTCTCTCTCTCTCTATCTCTCTCTCTCTCTCTGTGTGTGTGTGTGTGTGTGTGTGTGTGTGTGTATGCCTGAGAGCGATGTGTGTCTGCGTTGACAAAAATTGTGTGTGTGTGTGTGTAGGGCCGTAATGCATGGTGTTTAGGCGAGTGACAAAAATCACAATATCCTGAAAGTCATGTTTTACTCTCTCTATCCCTCTGTGTGTGTGTGTGTGTGTGTGTGTGTGTGTGTGTGTGTGTGTGTAGGGCCGTAATGCATGGTGTTTAGGCGAGTGACAAAAATCACAATATCCTGAAAGTCATGTTTTTCTCTCTCTCTCTCTGTGTGTGTGAGTGTGAGTGTGAGTGTGTGTGTGTGTGTGTGTGTGAGCGCGCGCGCGCACACGAGAGAGAGAAAGCGCTTCTCACGGCATTGTTTTCTTTCGGTTTGATTTTTTTGATATTAGATTTTAGATTGAGTTTTTTTCAAAATTGAGGGTACCGTCACCAAAACTGGAATTTAAAGGGTTAAAATCCTGAAATTGAATAAATATGTGGTATGTATGTTGAGGACTGATGCTGGTTAAAATATTGAACTCAGTCAAAGTGGAAAAAAATAATAATATATAATAGTTTTATGGCAGTGTTTAGAGTGGACATTTTTGTCCCTTAATGCGCTGAATGGGTTTTTTTTATTTTAATCTGATGTAGCACAAAAAATAAAAATGCACCAAAAATTTTTTTGCTGCTAATCTTTTACATATTCAAGACTGTGATAATCCAAAGCCAAGGTTTTCAATTTGCATTTACTATATGGAAAATAATTACATTTTTGTGTTTTTTCCTCTTATAAAAATTGAGGGTACCGTCACCAAAACTGGAATTTAAAGGGTTAAAATCCTGAAATTAAATAAATATGTGGTATGTATGATGAGGACTGATGCTGGTTAAAATATTGAATTCAGTCAAAGTGGAAAAAAATAATATTATATAATAGTTTTATGGCAGTGTTTAGAGTGGACATTTTTGTCCCCTAACGCACTCAACGGTGTCAAATATATAATGCAGCCCAAGGGTTAAACAGAAAATATTTGTTTTCGTTTTGAACCCGATCATTTAAAAGTACACACTTAAATGTTTATAAAGGTATATCCCAGAGGTGCGGGATGACAGCCCGCGCCGCCCACGGGCCACGCTCCTCTCATCCCCCTCTGTCGCCAGACCCCTGCCAGAGCACGCCCCCGTGGGACGCGCGCCCTCCCCTGGCCTCCTCTGGCAGGACGCGGTTAATGACCGTGCCCCCGCACAGGGCCGCTATGCCACCCTCGCCGGTGCCGGTCATTCCGCCTCTATGACCCCGCTGGTGCACTTTCTGGAGGCCTGGCTAGAGCTTCCCAGACTGTCCCGCTGGGTCGCGAGAACCATCAGGCTCGGCTATGCGATTCAGTTCGCGCGATCTCCTCCCCGCTTCAGGGGAGTCCGCTTCACTATGGTCGGTGGCAATGCCCCTGTCATGAGAGCGGAGGTCGCCACCCTGCTGGCGAAGGGTGCGGTCGAGATTGTCCCTCCAGCCGAAATGAAGTCCGGCTTCTACAGCCCTTACTTCATTGTACCCAAGAAGTCCGGTGGGTTACGGCCAATCCTCGACCCGCGCGTCTTGAACCGCTCCCTTCACAGGCTGCCGTTCAAGATGCTAACGGCCAAACACATCCTCCAGTGTGTGCGGCCGCAGGATTGGTTTGCAGCGATCGACCTGAAGGACGCCTACTTCCATGTCTCCATTTTACTTCGACACAGACCGTTTCTACGGTTTGCTTTCGAGGGGCGGGCATACCAGTACGCGGTTCTCCCTTTCGGACTAGCCCTGTCTCCTCGCGTCTTTACGAAGGTCGTCGAGGCAGCCCTTGTTCCCCTCCGGGAACACGGGGTTCGCATCCTGAACTATCTCGACGACTGGCTGATCCTAGCTCACTCTCGAGACCAGGTTTGCGAACACAGGGACCTAGTGCTCCGGCACCTAGTTCGTCTGGGCCTTCGGGTCAACTGGGAGAAGAGCAAACTCTGCCCCGTGCAGAGGATCTCTTTTCTCGGTATGGAGATCGACTCGGTCGCCATGTGCGCGCAGCTTACGAGCGAGCGCGCGCAGTCACTGCTGACTTGTCTTCGTCAGTTCGAGGGCAAGAGTGCGGTTCCACTGAAACTTTTTCAGAGGCTCCTGGGGCATATGGCATCCGCAGCCGCAGTAACGCCGCTGGGATTGCTTCATATGAGACCGCTTCAGCTTTGGCTTCGCGATCGAGTCCCGAGGTGGGCATGGCAACACGGCACGCTCCAAGTCCCAGTGACTCCAGCCTGCCGTCAGACCTTCACCCCGTGGGCGAATCTCAGTTTTCTACGGGCCGGAGTGCCCTTAGAACGAGTTTCCCGGCATGTTGTTGTATCAACAGATGCCTCCAACACGGGCTGGGGCGCCATGTGCAATGGTCATGCTGCCGCGGGCTCCTGGACAGGACCCCAGCGCCTTTGGCATGTCAATTGCCTCGAGTTGCTGGCTGTACGTCTCGCCCTGCACCGCTTCCATGCGCTGCTCAGGGGTCAGCACGTACTAGTCCGATCAGACAATACCGCAACAGTAGCGTACATCAACCATCAAGGTGGTCTACGCTCCCGCCGTATGTCGCAACTCACTCGCCACCTCCTCATATGGAGTCAGAAGCATTTGAGGTCGCTTCGAGCCATTTATATCCCGGGACACCTGAACCAGGCGGCCGACGAGCTGTCTCGAGTTCGGCCTCTCGCTGGAGAATGGCGACTCCATCCCCGGACGGTTCAGCTGATTTGGGATCAGTTCGGCGACGCACAGGTAGACCTGTTTGCCTCCCACGACTCGTCCCATTGCTACCTGTTCTATTCCCTGACCGAGGGCACGCTCGGCACGGATGCACTGGCGCACAGCTGGCCGTGGGGCCTACGCAAATATGCGTTTCCCCCAGTGAGCCTTCTTGCGCAGACTTTGCACAAGATCAGGGAGGACGAGGAGCAGGTCATTCTGGTTGCCCCGTATTGGCCCAACCGGACCTGGTTCTCCGAACTAGTACTCCTCGCGACAGCACCTCCCTGGCCAATTCCTCTGAGGAAGGACCTCCTTTCTCAGGGACGGGGCACCTTATGGCACCCTCGTCCCGATCTTTGGAACCTCCACGTGTGGCTCCTGGACGGGACGAGGCAGGTTTGAGTACCCTACCACCTGCGGTGGTGGCTACCATCACTTCCGCTAGAGCATCGTCCACGAGACATGCCTATGCGTTGAAGTGGAACCTCTTCGTCAACTGGTGTTCTTCTAAACATCAAGAACCCACGAAATGCCCGATCAGTGTCGTGCTTTCCTTCCTGCAAGAAGGGTTGGAGCGAAGGCTGTCTCCCTCCACCCTGAAAGTGTATGTTGCCGCCATTGCCGCACATCACGAAGCAGTCGATGGTAAGTCTCTGGGAAAGCACGACCTGATCGTCAGGTTCCTGAGGGGAGCGAGAAGACTGAATCCTCCTCGTCCTCCCCTCGTTCCCTCTTGGGACCTCTCAGTGGTTCTAACTGCCCTGCAGAGTGCTCCATTTGAGCCTTTGCAATCAGTGGAGCTTAAGTTCCTGTCAATGAAGACAGCGCTCCTGGTTGCATTGGCCTCCATCAAGAGGGTAGGGGACCTGCAGGCATTTTCGGTTGACGAAGCGTGCCTAGAATTCGGGCCGGCTGACTCTCACGTGATCCTGAGACCCTGGCTTGGATATGTGCCCAAGGTTCCTACCATACCCTTTCGAGACCAGGTAGTGAACCTGCAAGCGCTGCCCTTGGAGGAGGCAGACCCAGCCTTGGCACTGCTCTGTCCAGTACGCGCCCTCCGTGCTTACGTAGACAGAACGCGGTGTTTCAGGACCTCAGACCAGCTCTTTGTCTGTCATGGTGGGAAGCTGAAGGGAAAGGCTCTCTCAAAGCAAAGGTTATCTCACTGGATAGTGGATACCATTGCTTTGGCATACCAGCAGCAAGGTCGTCCGTGCCCCCTTGGTGTGAAAGCCCACTCCACACGTAGTGTGGCTTCCTCTTGGGCTCTAGCGCATGGCGCCTCGCTAACAGACATTTGTAGAGCTGCAGGCTGGGCGACACCCAACACATTCGCGAGATTCTATAATCTCAGAGTAGAGCCAGTTTCTTCTCATGTACTCGCTTCAACTAGCCGGTGCTAGATTCTGCTCAGGTGTCTTCGCTTGCTCGCCATTCCTCTCCACGGACGGGATACGTGCGATATTTCTCTCAGGTGAGTCTGATAAGCTCTGAGTTTCCTCCAGCACTGGTTACGTCATCGCCTGAGTTATGCCAAATTCCATAACACAGCTTTTGCGCTTGACTAGGTGCCTCCATGTGCATGGTCCCCCCTCTGGGCGACCCCCACATGTGTATTCCGCTGTAAGTCTCCTTGTGAGCGTGTGTCTTTCCCTTGGCAAGCCACCCTTGCCACCCCTGGGGTTTAAAATTCCACCTGCGGCTGGACACCCCAGTGATCTTCCATATGCAGCCCTCTGGGTCATATGTGTATTCTAAGTCCCCCCCATCAATGGCTGGGCATAATTGCATATTTCTCTCTGGAGATATGCTTCCCAGTGTACCTTGGTATCCCTGTGCTAAGTAGGACTCCTTCGTTCGTGCTAGTCTCACAACAGGGAGCTCAGACTTACGCAGGGCACTGGAAGACAGCCGAGGTGGCGTGATTAGACTGGAACCCCAATCGTCGTCATCCGACGTAACTCGGAGTGACCACGAAAGGGAACGTCTCGGTTATGGATGTAACCCTCGTTCCCTGAGTGGGAACGGAGACGTTACGTCTTCCTGCCACTTCCGCTGTACCGCTGAAAAACGCCTGGGGCCAGTCTCGGCTCCTCAGCGAAGGCATGTCTGCATTGTGCCAGCGTACTTCCTTATATACCCCCTGCGGTGGGCGGAGTTACGCTATGCAAATTCCGCAGACCCATGGCATTTCATTGCCATTGGCTCGTTTTCTAATACTCGAAGGTGATAGGCTTCTAAGCGAAACCCCAATCGTTGTCATCCGACGTAACGTCTCCGTTCCCACTCAGGGAACGAGGGTTACATCCGTAACCGAGACGTTTTTCAATAAACTATTCTTCTGTGTCATTTACTGGGTTGTTTGGAATTAATCGATACGATGAAGGTCTGCAAGGTGTTGCCATGTCCCTTGATGAAGCATTAAATGAAGCATTGCAGAGGTTTGATGCGTGTTTGGTGAACATTAACCACACCATATGAGCCGCTGTCAGACAAGGTTCGTGGTATGCAGTGATTGATCCACATGCACGACTCAGTGATGGACAGTTTCAGCTCATGGTAAGAGTGTAGTGGTTTACCATCCCAGCATAGACTCTTTGCTCATTCATTTCAGGAGATTTGGTGCATCCTTGAAAGCATAATCATCCATTTGAGGTAACGGGGGTGCAGGTAAATGTGATTGACAAACACAGTCAGCATGATCGATTGGTGTGCCATCCAGTTATGGAGGAAAATACTGAAGCAGAAAGAGTGAGTAAAGGTGTAAGATCAGAAATGGAAGTTACATTCACTCTTTGACTGATTTCATAAGCACAGATCAAATACTTGTGAATGAACCATGTACACAAGAACACAGGAATGTCTGAATGCCCAAGCAATGAAAATGCAGCTGATGTTGAATTTATTTCACAAACTGACAATGTTTCTTTTCAGTTTAATCCTTTAACAACAGTACAGCAACACAAAAGTATTTGCTTGAAGCTGAACATTGTACATGTTGTAAAAGAACAGAATAATCCACTTAAGATTGTTGAAATGGCTGAACCTTGTGAAACCAAAGATATTGTGGGTGATGGTAACTGCTTTTTCAGAGCGGTAGCTTACGCTGTAGGTGGAAGTGAACCAGAACACAGAAAACTCCAGAACACACATACTCCAGAATGAAGGAAGGTACACTCAGTATCTGAGATGCACAAATCTAAGGTGACTGATTACAACATAGATAAATATAAAAAATATATTTGTTTTGCCAATACTATTAAAATGAGAAATCCTGTAACTCGGTGTGAGGCAGAGATCAAAAGGAAAGAGATTGACTGTGTAATTGAACAATGTAAAGAAAACATATCTACAGGTCCTGAGTATGTGTGTTCAGTTTGCTGCTTTAAAATGCAGGTCAAACACTGTAAAATAAGTAAATATGTACAAAAATCAGACCATGCAGGATATATTGCAAAAAAATGTATAACAGGGATGCAACAATAGCTGGATTCTTTCAGCCATTGCCTCCAACATGTATCATGGAGAGGCTGTTTCCCAGAGTGGTAAGCTGCATTTCTTTTATTTATTTTGTGTCCCATTTAGGGCTGCACAATTATTGCAATCGTAATCGCAATATGATCCAATGCAACTGCCTAATGGTAAAATCTGCACATAATCATGCATAGGTACATTTGACTTTTATATTCACGTCATCCTCCTGGACTGTGCCGCTTCTGGTTGTGGGTGTGCGTAGTGCATGAAGGGTACAAAAATTCTGATTGGTGAAATCTGACCCCCTCTTCCCTTCTGTAAGAGACTGAAGTCCATGAGGTCTGAGTGCGCTCTGTTTTTGGCTTTATCTCTGCCTCGTTGTTTTTCTTTGTCAGGTCACTCAGCATTGAAACCCTGTCCTCCTCAAAACTCTCCTTGGTAATTCCCTCACCCATGTGCAAGTGTCGTTCATTACGATCATTCATTCCATTGCTTGTCACATTTTTGGCTAAAATGAGTTTTGTGACATTTGGGGATTTCTCCTTGAGGGCTGAAACTACTTCCTTGTTAAGGACATCAACAGGAATTTCTCCTTGAGGGCTGAAACTACTTCCTCGTTAAGAACATCAACAGGACTTTTCTGAGACTTCTGTGACCTCTAGTATGGGTTTAGTGACGCTTGAAGAATGCGTGTAATATGCATCACCAGTTGATGTTTTGCTGCGAGTGACAGTGTGATGTTTTTAAAGTGATTTGTGTGTTGAGTAATTCTTCTAAAGAAGCCGTGTTTTGACTGAAAAGGCATAGTCCATAATCTAACCAGAGTCCCAAAGCAGCGAATCATCGGAGGGAAGTGCTCTAGGTAGTGATGTTGTGGTAAGACACATCCAGCACACAGTTCAGGGTACTTTAGTCTGTGCTCAGAGATTCTGACATCTAAAATTGCAAGTGCCTCCTCAGTGTGGACTGGAGCAACTACTAACTCCACAATGTCTTTTAGTCTCAGCAGTTTCCAGTTTTCATGAGCATTTCCGCTGATTGTTTTTTTTTTTTTGGAGGAAAATGTGCGTTGAATAACGTGGTCTATTGGTTTTGTCACCCTGCTTGTATGGGAAATTCTGGATTAAGGAATTTAGGGAGTCAAGAGTAAAATACTTCTTTGAAATAAGAATATTTAAGCACTTTGCTAACTTCAGTGGAACAGTACCCTCAAACACACCGTGAGCAATATCAGGAGGATAACAAAATGGGAAGGCTTTCAGAAAGAATACACGCCTTCTTTTAACTCCACAGTAGTTGCTATTGCTCTTCTCTCAAAGTCAACATGTGCTTTGTGAATGTCTCTAGTTGGAAGGGGGAAAGCACCAGATTTGACGTCTTTTCACTGAATCTCAGATTTTTGTTCATAATTTAGGCCGTGGTTATTAATTTACAGATAAAATTGGTTATATATATATGAGTTATGTAAGGCTTTTATAAGTGTTATTCCACATCAAACAGTTATCATGTTATCAGGCCCATTTCTAATCTTTGTATATAATCATTTTTATAGTCACTTTCAGCTTATCAGCCTATATATTGTTTTATATTTATTCATGCATATTTTAGTTTACTCGTTTACTCATTATTGTCAGTATCTATAAATGAACAGTATTAGCGCGCACCGTCACACAACACAGGCGCTAGAATCAGTGTGTTTTCAAGAGCACAGACTGGCCTGACCGCAGATATCTAACCATCACTATCACAGAGGCGTTTCCAAACACGACGGGCCTTTGCAAAGTTTTTCACACAGGTTCTGTTGTGACATTTGTTTCAGTGGAAAGTGATGACACTTGTGAGTGCATTAAAGTGTTTATTTTGTTTCTTCGCAATGTGACATCGCCACCTAATGGCCTGGCAGCAGAATACTGCGTTTTTAGTCGTTTTCACTGATCCGTGTGAACAGGGATTGACAGCTTTATCGTCTGTCTAAAGGAGGAACTTTTCCAGTTTTAGATACGTAACGGTGACGGGGAATGAATTGGCATATATGTAAGGGATAATGTATAGTGAGCCGGTTGTTATAGTGAATAACAACCCCGACAGGCTGAACGGGATCCCGACGCGAAGCGGAGGGATCTTGAATCAGCCTGAAGGGGTTGTTATTCACTATAACAACCGGCTCACTATACATTATCCCGCTTATTACATGGCTACCTACAAAATAAATAAATAATTTGCCGCGAATTATTGATTTTAAAAGGAGTTTATTGATTTAAAAACGATTGTATTGCTTCCGCCAAAGAAAATAGTCCATTCCGCGTCCATAGCAACGCGCTGTTTTTCATGGCAACGGTCTGTTATACTTCGCAGCGGTCTGTTATAAAGAAATAACAGACCGCATTCTACATTGGAATTCAGCCAAGCCATGTAATAAATATATATATATATATATATATATATATATATATATATATATATATATATATACTGTATATATATATGAGTTATGTAAGGCTTTTATAAGTGTTATTCCACATCAAACAGTTGTTTTGATTTTAATTATTATTAGCCATCATTTAAAGTCAACTTCACGTTATCAGGCCCATTTCTAATCTTTGTATATAGTCATTTTTATATAGTCAATTTCAGCTTATCAGCCTATATATTGTTTTATATTTATACATGCATATTTTTGTTTACTCATTATTGTCAGTATCTATAAATGAACAGTATTTGCGCGCACCGTAACACAACACCGGCGCTAGAAGGCTGGCCTGACCGCAGTTATTTAACCAGCACTATCACAGAGGCGTTTCCAAACACGACAGGCCTTTGCAACGTTTTACACACAGGTTCTGTTGTGACATTTGTTTCAGTGGAAAGTGATGACACTTGTGAGTGCATTAAGGTGTTTATTTTGTTTCTTCGCAATGTGACATCGCCACCTACTGGCCTGGCAGCAGAATACTGCGTTTTTAGTCGTTTTCACTGATCCGTGTGAACGGGGGTTTTGACAGCTTTATCATCTGTCCAACGGAAAAACTTTTCCATTTTTAGTACATCGTTGCCGTGTAAACGTGCCCTCCGCTCTGTTGTAAAGATCATTAATTATTAAATGAGTTCAGGCTATAAAGCAGCTCTGCTGAAACAGCGATGCCGTCGATCAGCTCAGTTCAGCTCTTATCCTTGTTTAAAACAGTGTCTTATGAGATATTATCCTGTCCTTTATTTATTAATGAGAGAAAGCAGTGGATGATGATGAGGAGCAACAGAGGAAGAGGGACTCGAGAGATTGGCAGATTTTTTTTTAAAAAAGTTCTTAATATATCAAACGAAAGATAAAGCAATTTACAGTTTAAATAAGCAAGTTTATCAACAGGGAGAAATAAACTGAGAGTAAAGAAAACAACGGATTAAAAGTAAACAAGAAAACAATTGTGTATTTTTAATGAAATCATATAAATGTACAATTAAAATAAATATTTTTCAAATAAAAAAAGGTTTCAGTTTGTCAGTCTGTTGTCTATAATGATGTTGTGTGTGTTTGGGTGCAGTCCCTCAGTTCTCCATGTTCCCGTGTTTTCATCATTAAAGCCACTCCTCGTCTCCGTCTGCTGCCTTTGCTCCTCGTTTCACAGAACGACTGACTGAGGATAACATACACAAGAGCAACAGGCTAACAGCGGCGAACAATCAAGTCTAATCACGGGGAAAACTACAGAGAACTACACACACACAACAGGAACAGCAGAACATAAGAGTCCCGGGGGCTGTTCCATAAACCAAGATTAGAGTATAAGCCAGGCTTATTTTGGTTAGTCAGACTTATTGTCGGTGATTTCTGTTTCATAAAGCAAACTTAAAATAGTTCGAACTCAGTTACCCTGGCAACTTATGCTGGGAAACTAGCCTGGTCCAGGGCAGGCTAACTGTCAGGCTAAGCCTCAGCCGTTACACAGATCCTCTAACACTGACCGACAAGAACACAATGATATTACCACTGACACTCTCTCATACCATTATTGGACTTTATTAACCACTATTAGTCCAAAAATAAATACACAGTATAGGGGAGACCGGGTATGGTTGTAACACTTTTTGCTTCAGTAACTATAACTCACTGAATTTTGTGGCTAGAGTTCTCAAACTTTTATACAAAGTACCCACATGTGTTCACTACAAATGGCACCAATTCAATCCTCTACAAGAATATCACAGACCTTGTGAGTTGGTGTCAAATACATGAAGTACCTTCGTTACAACCTACCCCAATACCGGGGTAGGTTGTAACACATGCTGGGGTAAGATGTAACAATTACACAAAAGAAGCAAAAATGGATGCCACACCATAAGATATGCAGAAAATCAACTTAAATAAGGCTACAATGATAAATTAGACAATATAGACCTTGTGCCCAAGATTTAATTAGATTGTTTTAAAGATTTATGAACACATTTCTCTCTGGTTTTGTTTGGCAGCTGTAGTATATGTTTATGATTATTAGAAGAACATTAGAAAACATTCTGAAAAAAGCTTTTAAAGCAGAAGTTAAAATCACAAAATTAAAAATAAATAATTACAAAAGCAGAGTATAAATTTTAACTGGTAAGATGAATCTGAGCTTAGTAATTGACAGTATATAGCCTACATTTGATTTACCTCATTACAATAGTCCCTTTACAGTTATTGCTATCATAAAAATATACACAGGTTTAAAATTCTAAATAAGGCACATCTAATGTCCAAATAACAAGTATTTTAGTATATATATATATATAAAATGTACTTTATTATGTCTTTCAATTCAAACACATTTAACACAATTTTACAAATTGACAGTTCCTTTAAAGACATCATATTTTCCCCCAAATAAATATTCCTTATTTTTCCTTCTACTTTTTTTCTTTTGTGATAATACCCACCAACACACATGATTAGAACAATAACCAAAAAGTACATAGACACTTTTACATATGATTTAAGGGGGAAAAGACAAAAAAAAAACAATAAATAAATAGTAATAAAAATTTAACATTAACATATTTATATCAAACTCTTATAATGACACATAATTCCTAATAGTTATTCAAGTAATATTATTTGAATATCAAATATTCAATATTAAATAAGTAAATAAATAAAATAACAAATAACTAGAAATAAAAGGGAGGGAGGGTTGTATAAAAATGTAGTTAATGTAGGCTAATATATTCCTTTATTTTATGGAATATTCTTTGATTTTAGAGTTGCACATATCTTTTCAAAATGTATACATTTGCTCTTAATTTCATGTTATCCTCTCCATAATGTACTTTAGAAACTAAATCTAGTCATTTAAAACTGGGGATACTTGCTTTCTCCAAAAAAATATTGCATTAAAAGCTGTAATTCTCAGCATTCTAGATAAGTATACATCATCTTTATTAAGTAGCATAGGTCCTATACCCAAAACTATATTTTGTATCTTTATATATTTAGTTTCTTAAAATAAACTTCCCTGAATTAGGTTACTTCTGTTCATTGAAGTACTTCTGTTCGCTAGAAGTTCAGTGCAACTTATCCAACATCCTAAAGATAAATTATTATAATTAGAAGATATTTCTAGTGTTATAAAATATCGCATATTAATTTTCCAAGCAAAATGTATTTAGTCAGAATTATTGCGCTCCTATTTGGCGCGCATCAGCGCTCGTTCAAAATGAAGATTAGCAGCAAAATGGATACATTTGCATGACTTTCGAACATTTACAGATGGAGAATATAACTGTAAAATGTAAGTTTTGAACTAAGGGGAAGGGGAAAAAACATATCACAAACGCATAAAACAGCGCAAAATATACGCTGTTTGATGGTGGATCGATTTGATCCACGATCAACCTCTAGGGCTGCTTCAGAAACGCGTGCACACGCAATTATCTAGACTAGATAAACCTGGATCAAATTAGTGAGATTGCGTGAGCTTCAATTACCTTTTATGGAACCACTTTAGCCCCAACTCATTTGTTAGGCTCATTCAAGTCCGGTTTTGGAGTTTAATCCCCGCTTTTCTTTTCTTTTTTTTTTACATGAACGTACAATGATCAGCTGGATTTTTACTAACATTAACAAAGATTAATAATTACTGTAACCAATTTATTGCTCACTGTTAGTTAGAGCTAGTAAATACATAATGTTAACTAATGAACCTTTTTGTAAAGTGTTACTATATATATATCTATATATATATATCTATCTATATATATATATATATATATATATATATATATATATATATAGATATATATATATATATATAGATATATATAGATAGATAGATATATAGATACATACATGGTAATACTTTACAATAAGGTTCATTTAATGTATTAACTAACATGAACTAAAAATGAGCATATATATATATATGTGTGTGTGTGTGTGTGTGTGTGTGTGTGTGTGTGTGTGTGTGTGTGTGTGTGATAAATGCATTCATTGATTTAACCAACTTTACTAACTAAATTGTTCATGCAGAATGAATAACTAGAATCAATGAAAGTAAAATTAAATCATCCCAAAACAGCAGTTTGATACTTTCTGATCATTTGTGATACATGACATATTCATATTCAGCTCGTTCAATATAACATAAGTAAATTTTAGATGTATGATTTTCTCACAGGCCGTTCAGCAAAATAATACAGGTGTGTTTAGAAGATGAAGACCATTTAAACTACTGTATTTTTCAAAGTATTTTAAGTATAATAAAAATGCATGCAGAGCATCTTAAGACAGAGCCAAATGTTTGAGTTTATAGTAATTGTACAGGGTGGGCCATTTATATGGATACACCGTAATAACATGGGAATGGTTGGTGCTATTAAAGTCCTGTTTGTGGTTAATAATAATAATAATAATAATTAAAGCTGCAAGCAGCATTTATCGGGGTTCAAGCTATTAAGGCCTTTAAGGGTTTTTAAGCACAAAAGTTATCAAATTTTAATTAGCAAGCATCTAACCACTGACATAATAGATGGAAAAGACCATTTACAGTCAATACAGGCAATTTACCATAGGAAATATGTGGTTTTAAAGCTTTTTAACAGTTATAGTGCCACCTTTGGTCCGATGTCCATAAAATTTGGCATGCTTGTTAATGATGTTATGTGACATATGCTCACCAATTTTTGTGAAGTTTTGAGTTTTCATTTAGGATTTATAGGCTTTTTAGTGTATTTTGCCAGGCCCATTTTATAAATGACCCTATTACAGCCATCCAAATATTAATAATAATAATAATAAAAATCAGTACAATTACAATAGGGTTTCAGCACTTCGTGCTTGAACCCCTAATAAGAAGAGACGTTTTGGACAGTTATAGCGCCACCTCTTGTCCGATCTTCACGAAACTTGGCATGCTTCTTCACCATGCTATGACACATCTGCTCATCGATTTTTGTGAAGTTTGGGGTTTTCCCTTAGGTTGTATAGGCTTTTGAGTGTTTTTTTTGTCCCACCCCTTTCCTAAATTACCCTGCTACAGCCAGGCAAATGCAAAAGTTCCACTTTTTTTTCGATAATTATTGATCTAGAGAGTCCATAGAATTGTCCTAGACTGGTCTGGTTCCGATTGGGCCAAAAACCTAGGACTAGTTCGCAAAAGTAGGTTTTGGACAAAATTGGCCATAACAATTTTTTTTTTGCTCGTAGGTGAATTTGGAGATAGCCATTTTGTCCGTCTGGATCCAGTTAAAGCCTTTTAGGCATTTAAGCACAAAAGCATCAAAAGTTATTAAGATTTATTTAGCAAGCATGTAACCACGGACATAATAGATGGAGAAGACCATTTACAGCCAATACAGGCAGTTTACCATGGGATATATATGGTTTTAAAGCTTTTTAACAGTTATAGCGCTACCTATGGTCCGATCTCCATAAAAATGTTTACTGTGACCTCAAATTGAAACCATACACATGTGTACTGAGTTTGGTGAAAATATCTCATTTACTTCTTGAGTTATAGCCATTTTAGTAAAATAGGCTCCTCCCACAACAATTTACCACATTCTAGTATTATTTACTATGATTCTAGCCTGATTTGCCATATTCTAGCATGATTTACCATGATATACTACATTCTAGTAGGATTTACCATTGTTTACTGTGATTGTATACTCTGACAAAATATGATTTATGAGTGATAAACTCTGACAAAATATGATTGTGCTACAATAGTAATTGTTATATACGTTATTTTTTAGTGTCTTATTGTTATATAAGTGATTTTTAGTGTATAATGAATGCCAAAGCATATGTGAGTAGACTTCATTAATACGTAGAATGGCCAGCAGAGGGCAGTAGAAGACCACTTATTGGCTCACTTTGACTTTAAACTTCATGATTTTCACCATTTTTCTGTACTAAATCAAACCAGTTTTTCCATTTTAACTCCATAATGCATGTTTACACACACACACACACACACACACACACACACACACACACACACACACACACACACACACACACACACACACACACACACACAAAGACAAATGTTGTTGTTTTTTCAATGCTATTGGGATATGTCATTATGAAAATATATTTCAATGGTCTATAAACATTTCACAAAGTCTTTGTAAGCTATTAATCAGATGATTCAGAATTTATTCAGAAACCTAAGACTACACACACACATTATGTTGTAGATACAGACATTTGAAATATATAATGTGATCAAACTGTCAATACTAATACTTTAACAGATGGATTTTGACTAAATGTAATTGTAAATGTTAAAATAGTGATTTTATAAAGTCTAAATATGAATTATAGAACAATATGAGAACATGACTATTTTAAACAGCAGGGGGCAGTAAAAAACCACTTATTGGCTTAATATGCCATTATATTCATATCATTTTCACCTTTTTAACTGTTATAGAGGCAAATTTTGTCAGATCTGTCTGAAAATTTTCATGCATGTTCAGAGTGATATTTCACATGTTCTGACTTGTTTTTAAGAAGGTTTGAACATTCTTTAAAGAGATATAGGCTTTCAGGGACAATTGGTAAAGGCCACATTTTGAAGTGAACCTATTATAGCAATCCAAATGAAGTAGTTCAACTTTTTCTGACAATTATTGTTCTAGTGAGTCCAGAGAATTGTATTGCACTAGTTTTTAACATTATGATATGAAAATGATATGATCAGAGATGGAAAAGACCATTTACAGCCAATACAGGCAGTTTACCATAGGAAATATATAGTTTTAAAGCCTTTTAACAGTTATAGCGCCAACTATGGTCCGATCTCCATGAAATTTTGCATGCTTGTTAATGATGTTATGTCACATAAGTTCACCAATTTTTGTGAAGTTCTGGGTTTTTATTTAGGATTTATAGGCTTTTTAATGTATTTTGCCACGCCCATTTTATAAATGATCCTATTACAGCCATCCAAATGCAAAAGTTCAACTTTTTTTTGATAATTATTGATCTAGAGAGTCCAGAGAATTGTCCTAGACTGGTTTGGTTCCGATCGGGCGAAAAACCTAGGACTAGTTCGCAAAAGTAGGTTTTTAACATATTCACAAATATTTAATGAACGGTTTGATTGACAGCAATGGTTCTTGAGGCAAAGTTGTTCAGCATGAGCAGATCGTTCAAATGATATGCATATTGTGATGATATGTGTAACACCACGTGATTACAGAGCCATAAAACTCGTTAGCGCCAACTAGTGGCCGATTTCTTTTAAAATTCTTACAGACCTCCAGGGCCATGAGTCGAACATGCCCATCGAGTTTCGTTCCGATCGGCCTCTGTTAACCTTGTCTAATAGGTGCTCAAATTTATTGGCCAATGGCGGCCATGTTTTTTGAGATACACCAATGTCCTCATAGACATACATGGCACCTTGGACCAAGACACTGCATACCAATTTTCAAGTCAATCAGACTAACGGTCAGGTGGTTATAGCCTGTTTTATGTTTTTGTCATGTTATAGCGCCACCATGTGGCCGATCGCCGCAATTTTTTTACTGTGACCTCAGACTGACCTCCTACACATGTATACCAAGTTTGGTGAAGTTTACTGAATTACTTCTGGAGTTATAGCCATTTTAGTAAAATAGGCTCCTCCCACAACGTTAATTTTGCACCCCCTAGCGACTGTGAATCGAAATTTCAACTTTTTTTCGATAATTATTGATCTTCAGACTCCAGAGAACAATTCTGCACTGGTTTGGTTCCGATCGGGCGAAAAACCAGGGACTAGTTCGCAAAAGTAGATTTTCGACAAAATTCAAAATGGCGGAAAATCTATCATGACGGAAATAAAATCGGAGATATACGTTTTGTTC
This sequence comes from Vimba vimba, assembly GCA_022828995.1. NCBI lineage: Eukaryota > Metazoa > Chordata > Actinopteri > Cypriniformes > Leuciscidae > Vimba > Vimba vimba. Next base: position 44,559,963 of record CM040821.1, read on the forward strand.
GTCAGGCGTCCAGCTTTCCAATGATATAAGACACTTGAGGCTGCGACATACGGTCTAGGAGTTATGAGCAGTTTCGCGCTTTTGGTCGCTATAGCGCCACCTATGGGCCAATCGGGGTCATAATCTCTGAACCTCTCCTCGATTTTTGTACTACCATCTGGCAAAGTTTCAAAGCTCTAGCCCTTACGGTTTGGGCTGCACGATGCGTTTTACGGCAGAAGAATAATAATAATAATAATAATTAAAGCTGCAAGCAGCATTTATCGGGGTTCAAGCAGTTAAGGCCTTTAAGGCCTTTAAGCACAAAAGCATCAAAAGTTATTAGTTTTATTTAGCAAGCATCTAACCACTGACATAATAGATGAAAAAGACTATTTACAGCCAATACAGGCAATGTACCATAGGAAATATATGGTTTTAAAGCTTTTTAACAGTTATAGCGCCACCTATGGTCCAGTCTCCATAAAATTGTTTACTGTGACCTCAAATTGAACCCATACACATGTGTACTGAGTTTGGTAAAGATATCTCATTTACTTCTTGACTTATAGCCATTTTAGTAAAATAGGCTCCTCCCACAACAATTTACCACATTCTAGTATTATTTACTATGATTCTAGCACGATTGTGCTACAATAGTAATTGTTATATAAGTGATTTTTTAGTGTCTTATTGTTATATAAGTGATTTTTAGTGTCTAATAAATGCAAAAGCATATGTGAGTAGACTTCATTAATAAGTAGAATGGCCAGCAGAGGGCAGTAGAAGACCAGTTATTGGCTCACTTTCACTTTAAACTTCATGATTTTCACCATTTTTCTGTACTAAAGCAAACCAGTTTTTCCATTTTAACTCCATAATGCATGTTTACACGCACACACACACACACACACACACACACACACACACACACACACACACACACACACACACACACACAAAGACAAATGTTGTTGTTTTTTCAATGCTATTGGGATATGTCATTATGAAAATATATTTCAATGGTCTATAAACATTTCACAAAGTCTTTGTAAGCTATTAATCAGATTATTCAGAATTTATTTAGAAACCTAAGACTACACACACACATTATGTTGTAGATACAGATATTTGAAATATATGATGTGATCAAACTGTCAATACTAATACTTTAACAGATGGATTTTGAGTAAATGTAATTGTAAATGTTAAAATAGGGATTTTATAAAGTTTAAATATAAATTATAGAACAATATGACAAAATGACTATTTTAAACAGCAGGGGGCAGTAAAATACCACTTATTGGCTTAATATGCCATTAATTCATATCATTTTCACCTTTTTAACTGTTACAGAGGCAAATTTTGTCCGATCTGTCTGAAATTTTTCATCCTTGTTCAGGGTGATATTTCACACGTTCTGACTTGTTTTTAAGAAGGTCTGAGCATTGATTAAAGAGATATAGGCTTTCGGGGACACTTGGTAAAGGCCACATTTTGAAGTGAACCTATTATAGCTATCCAAATGAAGTAGTTCAACTTTTTCTGACAACTATTGTTCTAGTGAATCCAGAGAATGGTTATGCACTAGTTTTTAACATTATGATATGAAAATTATATGATCAGACATGGAAAAGACCATTTACAGCCAATACAGGCAGTTTACCATAGGAAATATATGGTTTTAAAGCCTTTTACCAGTTATAGCGCCAACTATTGTCCGATCTCCATAAAATTTTGCATGCTTGTTTATGATGTTATGTCACATATGCTCACCAATTTTTGTGAAGTTCTGAGTTTTCATTTAGGATTTATAGGCTTTTTAGTGTATTTTGCCACGCCCATTTTATAAATGACCCTTTTAAAGCCATCCAAATGCAAAAGTTCAACTTTTTTTCGATAATTATTGATCTAGAGAGTCCAGAGAATTGTCCTAGACTGGTCTGGTTCCGATCGGGCGAAAAACCAGGGACTAGTTCGCAAAAGTAGGTTTTTAACATATTCATGAATATTTAATGAAAGGTTTGATTGACAGCAATGGTTCTAGAGGCAAAGTTGTTCAGCATGAGCAGATCTATCAAATGATATGCATTTTGTGATAATATGTGTAACACCACGTGATTACAGAGCCATAAAACTCGTTAGCGCCAACTAGTGGCCGATTTCTTTCAAAATTCTTACAGACTTCTAGGGCCATGAGTCGAACATGCCCACCGAGTTTCCTTCTGATCGGCCTCCGTTAACCTTGTCTAATAGGTGCTCAACTTCATTGGCCAATGGCGGCCATGTTTTTTGAGATACGCCAATGTCCTCATAGACATACATGGCACCTTGGACCAAGACACTGCATACCAATTTTCAAGTCAATCGGACTAACGGTCAGGTGGTTATAGCCTGTTTTATGTTTTTTTCATGTTATAGCGCCACCATTTGGCCAATCGCCGCGATTTTTTTACCGTGACCTCAGATTGACCTCTTACATATGTGTACCAAGTTTGGTGAAAATACCTCATTTACTTCTGGAGTTATAACCATTTTAGTAAAATAGGCTCCTCCCACAACGTCCATTTTGGCGACCCTTAGCGTCCGTGAATCGAAATTTCAACTTTTTTTCAATAATTATTAATCTTCAGACTCTAGAGAACATTTCTGCACTGGTTTGGTTCCGATCGGGCAAAAAACCACGGACTAGTTCGCAAAAGTAGGTTTTTGACAAAATTCAAAATGGCGGAAAATCTATCATGACGGAAATGAAATCGGAGATATACGTTTTGTTCGTCAGGCGTCCAGCTTTCCAATGATATAAGACACTTGAGTCTACGACATACGGTCTAGGAGTTATGAGCAGTTTCGCGCTTTTGGTCGCTATAGCGCCACCTATGGGCCAATCGTGGTCATAATCTCTGAACCTCTCCTCGATTTTTGTACTACCATCTGGCAAAGTTTCAATGCTCTAGCCCCTACGGTTTGGGCTGCACGATGCGTTTTACGGCAGAAGAATAATAATAATAATAATAATTAAAGCTGCAAGCAGCATTTAGCGGGGTTCAAGCATTTAGGGTCTTTAAGCACATAAGGCAGTTTAGTGAGTTGTCTGAGTTTTTGTTTAGGATTTACAGGCTTTTGAGTGTTTTTTGCCATACCCATTTTCTAAATGATCCTGTTATGGCTACCCAATGGGTAAAGTTAAAGTTTTTTATATAATTAATAATCTAGAGCTTCCAGAGAATTGTACTGCACTGGTATATTTCCGATCGGGCGAAAAACCTAGGACTAGTTCGCAAAAGTAGGTTTTTAACATAATCGCAAGTATTTAATGAACAAATTGATTGACAGCAGTAGTTCTTGAGGCAAAGTTGTTCAGTATGAGGAGATCTATCAAATGATATGCATCACGTGATTACATAGCCGTAAAACCTGTTAGCGTCAACTAGTGGCTGATTTTTCAAAATTCTTACAGACCTCTAGGGCCACGAGTCGAACATGCCCACCGAGTTTCGTTCTGATCGGCCTCCGTTAAGAGCAAACTAACAGCTTTGAATTAAAATGGTGAGGTATCCTGTTGTAAACATTAACCATGCCTGTTGACAGTTCTCTTTTGTGGGAAGGGAATGAAAAGTTCTCAAATCCGCAGCACAGCCTCAGACATAACATTTATATCCATGATCTGCCATTTTCACTATTGTCCTTGCTTGCTTCTTCACAATACCTGCAGATCTTCTGATGATTTGGCTGTGCAGGTCCACATTAACACTGCCTGGCCTAGAACATGGACTGGAAAATGCAAATTTGGGGGGTATAAATATTAATGATCCTGACTCCAACGTCACAGTCGGTGTTATGGTGGGATTCACTCATTTTTCAGCGGTCTTTTGCAAACAGGAGATTTACACATGAAGGAGGAAACAATGGTGTTTGAGGCTCACGGTATGTCAGTTCCATGTCCAAAACTCTTATCATTCAACTATGCCAATATAAATACAGTTTTCAATTGTATGGCACCTTTAAAATAGATGATTAGTAATATAATGCTTACTTGGAGTCTGAAATGGCTTTAACAAAAGAATAAAAATATTCTTAGATTTCTGTTCATTCTAATCATGTACAAATAAAGTAGCACAGTAAGATTACATTTATTTAAATGCATTAGTGAGTGTGTGATTGTGCTGTGTTTGCAGCGTATCAATACTAAAAGTGAAGGTGTAGTTGATATCTTTGGTGATAATATCTGTAGTAATCATAAAAAAACAATTAAGAAATAAAGAGTTAAAATTACAAATAATATTCTATTAAGATATGAGTTACAATAACATGATTTGCAATAGTAATAATATCAATAATATATGCACAATACACACAGATTAGACTATCAGGTCTGTGTTTTACAAAAACATTAGTATTGCAGCCAGTGTGAGTCTGTGGGATTTATAAACAGACAAAATATGATTTGAAATGTTATTTTAATGATTTTATTAAGTTTAAAAAATATTTCAAATGGAAAAAAAATGAAAAATAATATTTTAGTGAGCAGAATGAACCAATGAGTGTTGTTCTTCTGGTGGTTAAAATGTAAATGAAAACAATAATACTTAAACAATAATACTTAATACACTAACCATGCTTGAACACACACATGCACACACATTTTGTTGTAGATGTAGATATTTAAAATAAAAGATAGGTAACAAAATGATAATTGCAAATCTCCTCTGTATAACACCATTTTCAGATTTCAAATTAATCACTGAGAGGCAGAATTGTTCAAACTGAGAGCTCAGTAAAAATGAAGTGATAAACTTTGACAAAACATGACTGTGTTATAATAGGTGATTTTCATGCAAGTAATTTTATATAGTCCAAAAACTAATGCAAAAGCACAGATGAAAATATTTTATTAAGTAGAATGTCCTGCAGAGGGCAGTAGAAGACCACTAATTGACTCACTTTCATTTGAAAGACTTTTTTATCCACCAGTAAAACAAAGCAGTTTCTCCATGTTCTTTCCATTAAGCATGCTTACACACACAGACACACAAACACAAACACAAACACATCCACACACACACACACACACACACACACACACACACACACACACAAAGACAAATATGTTTTCAATGTTTTTAGGATGTGATATTGTGAAAATATCTTCATCTCCTCATCTTGAACAACTTTGCCTCAAGAATCACTAATGTCAATCAAACCGTTCATAATCATAATAAAAAAATAAAATATATACAAATATCATAATAAAAAAAAAAAAACATCATAATAAAAAAGATTGCTTCTTAAAGCATTTGTTTATTTCCCAATACTGAAAGCGAATTAAAAGATCATGCGTAATCCTGCTGCTCCCTCTAGTGGACAACAGTGGTATTATAGCTTACATTTTACAGTTGAAGTGTTTGAATGAATGAATGGGAATTTGTTTTTTTACTTATATCTCAGGAACCAAAAGGCGAAAAATTCTGAAACTCAGAGCATAGATAGTGCTTGAGGAGCCCTGTTGAATGAGACCATCAAGGTGTTTTTGGGCGATTGGGGCTGGGAGTTATGACTGTTATAAGGCATATCTGTTCGGGCTATTATCTCTGGAATGCCCAGGGCAAATAACACCACATTTGAATCGAAGCTAGCCAAGGACGGGCCCTTTCCAACGAGCTCTCACACAATGTTCGGGGTGGTCTGGGTCGGGAGTAATGGCCGTTCAAAGTCGGGGGTCCCGCGGACTGGCGATGCGCGGGGGGCGCGCTCCCGAGGCCCGCGACGACACGTTTCGATCAAGAGCCCGGAGAGGTCCTCACCATCAAAATTTGAGCGCGCAACGACTTTCCGTTTTCGAGTTATGAATGAATTTGTATTCGGGGGCGTGGCTTAAATGCCGTTATACTTTCGTTTCATTTCATTCATTTACTTTCGTCCATTTCCATATCTCAGTGTAACACAATTGTCAATAGTAATACTCAATAGATGAGTTTTGACAAAATGTGATTGTAAATGTTAAAATAATGATTTTATAAAGTCTAAATATGAATTTTATAACAATATTAGGGAGTAGTATGATGAAATGACAGCAGGGGGCAGTAAAATACCACTTATTGGCTTAATATGTCATTATATTCATATAAAATCACCTTTTGAAGAAGTTAAACTTTTTTTCTGATAATTATTGATCTAGAGAGTTCAGAGAATTGTGCTGCACTGGTTTTGAACATTATGATATGAACATTATATGATAGAAGACACCATTTACAGCAAATACAGGCAATTTACCATAGGAAATATATGGTTTTAAAGCGTTTTAACAGTTATAGCGCCAACTATGGTCCGCTCTCCATACATTTTTCCATGCTTCTTAAGCAGGTTATGACACATATGCTCATCAATTTTTGTGAAGTTCTGAGTTTTCGTTTAGGATTTATAGGCTTTTGAGTGCATTTTACCACGCCCATTTTCTAAATGACCCTGTTAGCCATGCGAAAAATGCAAAAGTTCAACTTTTTTTTGATAATTATTGACCTAGAGAGTCCATAGAATTGTCCTAGACTGGTTTGGTTCCGATCGGGCGAAAAACCTAGGACTAGTTCGCAAAAGTAGGTTTTTAACATGTTTGCGAATATTAAATGAACGGTTTGATTGACAGCAATGGTTCTTGAGGCAAAGTTGTTCAGGATGAGGAGATCTATCAAATGATATGCATATTGTGTGGATATTTGTAACACCACGTGATTACAGAGCCGAAAAAACTCGTTAGCGCCAACTAGTGGCCGATTTCTTTCAAAATTCTTACAGACCTCTTGGGCCATGAGTCGAACATGCCCATCGAGTTTCGTTCCGATCGGCCTCCGTTAACCTTGTCTAATAGGTGCTCAAACTTCATTGGCCGATGACGGCCATGTTTTTTGAGATACGTAAATGTCCTCATAGGCATACATGGCACCTTGGACCAAGACACTGCATACCAATTTTCAAGTCAATCGGACAAACGGTCAGGTGGTTATAGCCCTTTTCATGTTTTTTTCAAGTTATAGCGCCACCTACTGTTCAATCGTCGCGATTTTTTTACTGTGACCTCAAATTGAACAGTTACACATGTGTACCGAGATTGGTGAAGATACCTCATTTATTTCTCGAGTTATAGCCGTTTTAGTAAAATAGGCTCCACCCACAACGTACGTTTTGGCGCCCCCTAGCGACCGTGAATCGAAATTTCAACTTTTTTTCGATAATTATTGATAATCAGACTCCAGAGAACATTTCTGCACTGGTTTGGTTCCAATCGGACAAAAAACCTAGGACTAGTTCGCAAAAGTAGGTTTTTGAGAAAATTCAAAATGGCGGAAAATTTTCCCAGGCGGAAATGAAATCGGAGATATACGTTTTGACCGTCTTGAGCCAAGGATTACAGTGATATAAGACACTTGATTCTATGACAAACCGTCTAGGAGTTATGGCTGATTTCATACTTTTGCTTGCTATAGCGCCACCTATTGGCCAATCGGGGTCATACTTTGATAGGTTCTCCCCAAATTGAGGACTACCATTTGGCTGAGTTTCAAGTCTCCAGCATTTACGGTTTGGGCTGCACGATGCGTTTTAGGGGAAAATAATAATAATAAAAATCAGAGCAATTACAATAGGGTTTCAGCACTTCGTGCTTGAACCCCTAATTAAAGCTGCAAGCAGCATTTATCGGGGTTCAAGCAGTTAAGGCCTTTAAGGCCTTTAAGCACAAAAGCATCAAAAGTTATTAGTTTTATTTAGCAAGCATCTAACCACTGACATAATAGATGAAAAAGACTATTTACAGCCAATACAGGCAATGTACCATAGGAAATATATGGTTTTAAAGCTTTTTTAACAGTTATAGCGCCACCTATGGTCCGATCTCCATAAAATTGCTTACTGTGACCTCAAATTGAACCCATACACATGTGTACTGAGTTTGGTGAAGATATCTCATTTACTTCTTGACTTATAGCCATTTTAGTAAAATAGGCTCCTCCCACAACAATTTACCACATTCTAGTATTATTTACTATGATTCTAGCATGATTGTGCTACAATAGTAATTGTTATATAAGTGATTTTTTAGTGTCTTATTGTTATATAAGTGATGTTTAGTGTATAATGAATGCGAAAGCATATGTGAGTAGACTTCATTAATAAGTAGAATGGCCAGCAGAGGGCAGTAGAAGACCAGTTATGGGCTCACTTTCACTTTAAACTTCATGATTTTCACCATTTTTCTGTACTAAAGCAAACCAGTTTTTCCATTTTAACTCCATAATGCATGTTTACACACACACACACACACACACACACACACACACACACACACACACACACACACACACACAAAGACAAATGTTGTTGTTTTTTCAATGCTATTGGGATATGTCATTATGAAAATATATTTCAATGGTCTATAAACATTTCACAAAGTCTTTGTAAGCTATTAATCAGATTATTCAGAATTTATTTAGAAACCTAAGACTACACACACACATTATGTTGTAGATACAGATATTTGAAATATATGATGTGATCAAACTGTCAATACTAATACTTTAACAGATGGATTTTGAGTAAATGTAATTGTAAATGTTAAAATAGGGATTTTATAAAGTCTAAATATAAATTATAGAACAATATGAGAAAATGACTATTTTAAACAGCAGGGGGCAGTAAAATACCACTTATTGGCTTAACATGCCATTAATTCATATCATTTTCACCTTTTTAACTGTTATAGAGGCAAATTTTGTCCGATCTGTCTGAAAATTTTCATGCTTGTTCAGGGTGATATTTCACACGTTCTGACTTGTTTTTAAGAAGGTCTGAGCATTGATTAAAGAGATATAGGCTTTCGGGGACACTTGGTAAAGGCCAGATTTTGAAGTGAACCTATTATAGCTATCCAAATGAAGTAGTTCAACTTTCTGACAATTATTGATCTAGTGAGTCCAGAGAATTGTATTGCACTAGTTTTTTAACATTATGATATGAAAATTATATGATCAGAGATGGAAAAGACCATTTACAGCCAATACAGGCAGTTTACCATAGGAAATATATGATTTTAAAGCTTTTTAACAGTTATAGCGCCACCTATCGTCCGATCTCCATAGAATTTTTCATGCTTGTTAATGATGTTATGTCACATATGCTGACCAATTTTTGTGAAGTTCTGAGTTTTTATTTAGGATTTATAGGCTTTTTAATGTATTTTGACACGCCCATTTTATAAATTACCCTATTACAGCCATCCAAATGCAAAAGTTCAACTTTTTTTTGATAATTATTGATCTAGAGAGTCCAGAGAATTGTCCTAGACTGGTCTGGTTCCGATCGGGCAAAAAACCTAGGACTAGTTCGCAAAAGTAGGTTTTTAACATATTCATGAATATTTAATGAACTGTTTGATTGACAGCAATGGTTCTAGAGGCAAAGTTGTTCAACATGAGCAGATCTATCATATGATATGCATTTTGTGACGATAAGTGTAACACCACGTGATTACAGAGCCATAAAACTCGTTAGCGCCAACTAGTGGCCGATTTCTTTCAAAATTCTTACAGACCTCTAGGGGCTTGAGCCGAACATGCCCACTGAGTTTTGTTCCGATCGGCCTCCGTTAACCTTGTCTAATAGGTGCTCAAACTTCATTGGCCGATAGCGGCCATGTTTTTTGAGATACACCAATGTCCTCATAGACATACATGGCACCTTGGACCAAGACACTGCATACCAATTTTCAAGTCAATCGGACTAACGGTCAGGTGGTTATAGCCTGTTTTATGTTTTTTTCATATTATAGCGCCACCATGAGGCCAATCACCGCGATTTTTTTACTGTGACCTCAACTTGAGCTAATACATATGTGTACCGAGTTTGGTGAAAATATCTCATTTCGTTCACGAGTTATAGCCATTTTTGTATAATTAGCTCCGCCTCCTGCGAACGTTTTGATGCCCCTTAGCAACCGTGGATCGAAATTTTAACTTTTTTTCGATAATTATTGATATTCAGACTCCTGTGAATATTTCTGCACTGGTTTGGTTCCGATCGGGCGAAAAACCAGGGACTAGTTCGCAAAAGTAGGTTTTGGACAAAATCCAAAATGGCGGAAAAATTTGCATACCGGAAATGAAATCCTTGAGGCCTTTTTTGTTCGGCTTGACCCAAGGATTCCAAAGATATAAGACACTTGAGTCTGTGACAAAGGGTTGATGAGATTTAAGCAAAAATATGCAATTTTTTTGTTTTTTGCACTGTAGCGCCACCTATTGGCCAATCTAGCTCATATTCTCTGAACCTCTCCTCGATTTTTGTACTACCTTCTGGCCAAGTTTCAAGTCTCTAGCACTTACGGTTTAGGCTGCACGATGCGTTTTACGGCGGAATAATAATAATAATAATAAAAATCAGCACAATTACAATAGGGTTTCAGCATTTCATGCTTGAACCCCTAAAAATCAGTACAATTACAATAGGGTTTCAGCACTTCGTGCTTGAACCCCTAATAATAATAATAATTTTGTTAATAAAGTTACGTTGAAACCAAGCACACCATTGTTTTTCTTGTGACATTACCAATAAGTTTGATGTGTCACATGGCCCTCTTCCTATTGAAAAAACAAAAGTTGTATCCAAGATGGCCGACTTCTAAATGGCCACCATGGTCACCACCCATCTTGAGGAGTTTGTCCCCTCACATATACTAATGTGCCACAAACAGGACTTTAATATCACCAACCATTCCCATGTTATTACGGTGTATCCATATAAATGGCCCACCCTGTAGATAAAGGGTTAAAGTTTCACTTGAACATATCATTTATTGCTTTACTGAGCAGGACTCTTGGATCATAGGATGATTCTTTTTTTCTTGTTGCAGGTGTGTATGTTTTCCAGTCTTCTGGAAGCACTTCTCCAGTGGACACCTTACTGATGATCTCTATCCTCTTCCTGGCGTCCATTAAAGACTGAATGCGATCTTGAAATCCAGGCTTGGCTTCTTGTTTCTCAGACTCGATCATCAGATCAATGTAGTCAGGAGTGGACAGAGGATTGGGCTTGAGGGCGATTTCCTCCAGACGCTCCAAAGACTTTTGAGATCTTTCAATTAGTTTGGTCACATTATCCCGGACAACCTCAAACTCCTTTACAAGCTCTTCAAAGATCTTTTCTTTTGACATGACCTGTCCATATGCATCCTCATATCGCCTTTTTAAATCCCGATAGGTTTCCTTTCTCTTTTCTGTGTCATAAGTCCATTTGTATTTCTGAGCAAAATGCACATTCCAGACACACTTTCCTGGACATACCCTACACACTCCATCTGTCATGGCACTGCACTTATAATTATCACTGTCATTTGCACAAGTGCATGTCTCATGACATGTGTAGTGACAACTTTGGCAGTTCATTACGAAGTAGCCAGCTTTGCTTACGGTCTGTTTTGGGACAGTTACTTCTATTTCATATTCATAATCCTTGTTTGCATCCATTTCCGCCTTATGTTGCTCCAGAGCTGCTCTTGTCTTCTTGATTTCATCCAGTTTCATCAGACCAGCATTGATTTGGGGCTGAAGGCCTTCCACAAGCACTTCTAGATGCTGACGCTCTTTCAGGACTTCCCGTGTCAGAGACAAGCTCTGGGTTTGCATCTTTATAAGGGATGTGAAGAACTTTCTCATGCTAGAAAATCCCAGCTTCCAGAACATCTGATCAAAGTTATCACAGTCAGACTCCTCATCGTCTGCAGAAGTGTTATTGGTAGCAAACAGAGCGGAGTTGTTGAACTTGAAGTGAAGTGGCTCTCCAGACTCATTGGTAGAACAGGGAACCGCAGACTCTTTGATGGCCTCGAGAACAGGAGGTGTTTTTCCATCTGCAAAGGTGACCATCATAAGGATGTTTTCAGCAATATCCTTCCCAAATATGGAAAGAATGGAGTCAAAGACGTATTTCTGTGTGTGTGTCAGACGGGCAAGTGAAGCCTGTACTACAAAACACACGGCATCAATGCGATCGATCCCTCCTGGATTAGAAAAGAACTCCTGAATCTGCGTTGTGATTTTCTGGTCATGTGAAATTCCTCTGGTGTCACCGAAGCCTGGTGTGTCCACAATGGTCAGAGAATATGGGACCTGGAAACCATCCATGTGATTGATTTGATATGCCGTGATCTCCAAAGTCTGACTTTCAGCCTGGGATTTCTGCATCCCTTCATCTATCAGCACAAACCGGAAGCCATCTTCCCATTGCACTCCCAGGATGTAGTTGATCATGCTGTTAATCAGAGTGGATTTTCCTGCACCCGTGGCTCCGATCATCATGATGGTCTTGTTCTCTTTTCTGACGTTTTTCCCAAACGTTCTTCTTCTGCAGAATCCATCACGGTTCTGCCACTCTTCAGACAGGTGGAGTTTAAACATGGGCAGGTTTTCATTGCTTCCATCTGTTATTTTTCTGCTCCAGCTGTTCTTGATATCATGTGCAACCCTTAAACTCTTTCCATCGCTGTGGTCTTTTCCCATGGTGCTGCTGCTTGTGTTTTCTCTTGATGTCTTCAGTGTGTCATTAACAGTAGACTGGCTCAGTCTATTTGTCTTCTCCTGATCTGTTTCCACTCGTGCTGCTTACAGAAAAACAATACAATAGTGTGAACATCCGGTCATCAATACAGTATAATTACTCAGTGTTCACACTGTGAACGGGGCTGTACTGTATCTAGACTAAATCTGATGTCTAGTGTGAACAGCCTAATCTTTACACATGCTGTCATGACATGTTTCAAATGCATGTTACACAGTTTGGATATTTAGCTGTTTTCCAAAAAATGCGAGACATTTTTAATTTCGAGATAATCTAAATCTTGAAGAGAAAATAAACAGATAATGATAAATAATAATAAAGCTAGTAGATGATTTTCTGGCTCCTTACAGACCTTGATAATCCTATTACAATACAACTACAAACGTCCCAAGGAAATCCTACAGGAACACCTGAGTTTTATGGAGATGGCCGAGGCTGAAGGGACACACTGCCCGGATACTGTTTACAGGGTTCGTACAGATTCTGTCAAATGAAATTGCAGGACTTTAAGGCTACTTTTAAGGATTTCAAGGACTTCAATCAGCACTTATCAAACAATGTCTTTATTTAATAATTTTTTTTACTCAAATTACATGGTAGCCTATCTGACCAGTGCTGTCAGGAATGGGAAATCCCCTTAACCATTGAAAGGATATTGAAACATTTTTTTTCCCTATGAATATATGATTGACCTGAAGAATGAAAGTTGTATTATATACTTACTTATCATATAATATCATGTTCATAGCCATGCGAAATAGCTCTATACATCTCATAAGGGTGTCACGATTTTGATTTAAAATCGAAATCGATCGAAAGTAATACTCAATCTCGAATTATCAAATCAAAAAATGGAATCGTCGATGCTGTCACGCCCCCGTGTCACGTCAGCTCGGCTTGCCAAGCGAAAAAAAACAACAACAAAAAAACAACACACGTGTTGAAGTGCTGCGAGTCAGAGCTGCCAACTCTCACGCGTTCACCGTGAGACACACGCTATTGACACTTTTCACAGGCTCTCATGCACAGAAAAATCGCGAAGCAAAGAGGACACGGAGACCGACAGACTAGAGCAGGTTACTTTATGATATAAAAAAAATCTCAGCTCTCAGATTCTGTAAATTTTATTACGAAATTCAAACAATACCGTTTTGGCGCTTGTAAATGTTACGTGACAGATCCCTAGCGCACGTGAACCGATCATCTATACTTTCACATGTGCTAATGGTAAAAAAAAAACACGAACACTGTTGAAAGAAACAGTACAACTTACCGAAATGTATATTCCTCATACATAATATCGATCAATCAGTGTTTTTCATCAGCGTGAAGAGGTCAGTAACATAGCTGGAGAACAATTATGTCACATTTACCTCAGGAAAGCCATTTAATGACCATAATATAGGCTATACTAGTATAGCACGTATTGGCAAGAAAAAAAATAGCTATAGAGAGTATTTTGCTAAATATGTGTTCTATATTACATATTATATTTTTTTTACTTGTATCATTAAATAAAGTTGTTATTATAATAAAATTATTTTTAACCTTAAATAATAGCCTACTACCAGCTGATAGGGCTCTCTGTATGTTTACAGCATTAGGTGAGTTGTTTTTTTTTTTTTTTGAGACTATAACGCCTATCTTGTGTAGCCTACCTAATATTTATTCAAATGAGTCAATATTAAATTAAATCACAATAATTGAATTGAATTGAAATAATAAAAAAAGCGTAGCTTACCAGAAATTGTACCATGTAAACATTGTAACATGTTGTCACTAAACCTAATAAAATTCAGTTTTGAATGTTAGTGTTAGGGAAAAATGTTAGTGACAATTAGGGTTGTGCCGATAGACGATAGTATCGATAGTATCATTATTATTATTATTATTATTATTATGAAGCTAGTATAGTTATTAAATTAATTAGGAACTACAATTATATTTGCCTTGCCTAAATTCATAACGACATCACCACACTTGCGACATCACCGACGCGCGCGTATGAGGACTCCTCAAAGAAAATGTTTTTAAAACGGACTAAAAGAACTACATCCCACAACGAAATTTAATTGCAAGGTGATCCATTCACAAATTGTCAAGAGTGCTTGTTTTAACAGATGCATCATTCTTATACAGAGCCAAGATGAAGACGCGGCATCGTTGTTCGTCAGTATTTTGTTTCCATAGCACATTAACAAAATATTTAATGACACTAATAACACTAAAAACAATACAATTACAAAATATTAATTATAATAATATCAATAAAATTATATAGGCCGCCTAGGCCTAATAAAAGTCTTTAGTTCACGAAGTGAAACTCTGCCATCTGTGAAAATCACAAGCAACTTCAAACTTGTTTAACAAGAAATATTCTTCAACTTTTTTCACTGTCAATAATGTAAGTCCACAAGAGAAATATTAAGCCAGTAAATTGATAGTTGCTGTAGGCCTACTGTTATATCCACCATCGTCTCTGAGAGAACGCGCCGTTAATGCAGCGAAAGCTCAGTCCGTTTCTGCTTTCGTTTTCAGGGAATGATCGCGTTTACATGCTCGTTATTAACTCGATTATGCTGAATAAACTGACAATGCATGTGGTCATGTAAACGCATTAACCCGTTTTCCTTTATCAGAGTCAAGTCATAGGTTTAAGTATAACCGATCGTCTTTTAGATTTTTGCCTCTGATTTCTCCCGGCATTTAAAACCCGCGTTATTTGGGCTTATTGAAGTGCGGTGCGCATAAGTGAAGTGCATCCAGACAGAGAGAGCACTGGTAGGAAG
This sequence comes from Vimba vimba, assembly GCA_022828995.1. NCBI lineage: Eukaryota > Metazoa > Chordata > Actinopteri > Cypriniformes > Leuciscidae > Vimba > Vimba vimba. The sequence continues at coordinate 44,575,334 of CM040821.1, forward strand.
ACATATATCGCAGACTCCAACAATTTTTTTGACCCAAGAAATTAAAATGTGTTCTCATCTCGTGCAGAAGTAGCCTACAGGCAAAATGCTGCATCTGTAACGGCATGAGAGGATAATGTGTGTCCATTTCCCGCTGACATGATGAAATACTCAGTCAGATACAAGAATGATTAGGATCTTTTTTTACCTCACTATACCGGGAAATAACCTGATGTAGCCTATTAATAAACACTCCACATTTGCTATCAAAATAGAAAAAGATTCTCATATATAAAACGAAGTAATAAAACAAGCAAATTGATGAGTAAATAAGCAAGTTAAAAATCAAATAAGTAAGCCCCGCCCCCCTCACGATAATATCATGTATCGCTGATCTCACAGGCTGATGATAGGACGATATGAAAATGGAGCATATCGCCCAAGCCTAGTGACAATCATAATACACTTATTGTGATGCAAATTTTTTTTTTTTACAATCAAACAAATCGAGAATCGAATCGAACAGTGACTTTAGAATCGAAAATGTAATCGAATCGAGGATTTGGAGAATCGTGACACCCTTAATATCTCAGACGGGCTGCAGCGTTAATTCTGCGTGAAACGATCTGTAAAATGAAATTGCAGGACTTTAAGCACTACTTTTTTGGATTTCAAGGACTTCAATTAATTTTGTTTGAAACGATTGTATTTTTTCAACAACATGATTTTTTCTTATTAGGGATGCACCGATGCCACTTTTTGCAGAAAGAGTCCGATACCCATACTTTAATTTTTGGTACTCAGCGTTACCGCAACCGATCCCTGAATTGTCACTGCATTTGTAATTTTTAAATGTATTAGTAGAGAAACCAAAAGAATATAAATCATATTAGTTGGCTTAATTTGTTCATCAAATATATTTCTTTCTTTCATTTAATAGCCACAGACTAGAGCAGCTCCAGCAGGGCTCAGTGCTGAGGATCGGGTCAGCAGTTCAGATGTTGAGATACCAGTGAAATATAAATTATTTAATCCAATTTTGATCCAACAAAAACTACCAGCCTAATTAATGTGAATTTAAAACATTATTAAAGACAAGTAAGCAGTCAGTAACAAAATAAGAGCAAATAATCGAATTACAAATAGGACAAATAAATACAATAGAACAAAGAAAGGCTACAAATGAAATAGTGTTTTTAGAGTTATTCGGTTAGATCTAACAGGCACAGAAATTTGAATAAAGTAATCAAATGTGAAAAAATTGCATATTCATTACTGTCTAAATTAAATATAGATGGATATTTTTGTAAAGTTGAAAAGGGTAGCCAATTTAATCAAGAGCAGTGAGTATTTATTTGTCCTTTGCTTGATTAACATTGAAACACAGCATCAGGTTTATTAGACTGCTGTCCCTTTAAGACCGAACGCACGGACCCCATCTGAACATGACTACGGTCACGAGATATAACAAAGTTTGTTTACTGGGATACTCGCTAAGACAGACTTTTTGACATATTTTTTTTGTGAATTCGTCCGTACAAGCACAAGATGTGAAAGAGAATTCAATTCAGTATTTGTGCGCTGTCTGAGACACTGGTTTGCGGCGCGTGCGCTTCTCATGTTTGCATTCATGAAACTTCTTGACCTGCAAATGTTCTGTAATAATGTAGGGAACCACTTGTTATACATAAATTAGGTAACAGGTCATGTTTTACTTTACTTACATATACGATTAGTTTTAATCCAAATGACACGTGCTGAGTTAACGATCAGCAATCAAGAGCAACAGAACACCTGCACCTGCATTCGCTCTCTCTCCCTTCTCTCTCGTCAGTTAACGTTATTAATAAGCTACATGCCTTTTTCATGCCGTTTTATTTTCTTTGCCATTGACATCCGACTGAACAGACTTTCCACTGATGTCTGTTTACAGGGATGTGCTCGACCAGCTTGTGCGTCTGTGCCGGTGCGCGCTCAATCCACTGCGCGTTTTCCTCTTATCAGCTCGCGCACCACAGCTGTGTGTTACTGCACACACGCTGCATGGTATTGGTTGTTGGTATCGGAGCATTTTTGGAACAGCTCGGTATCGGTGCATCCCTAATTTTAATAATTCAAGCACTTTTCAAGTACCTCTTCAAAAATGGCTGTTTTCAAGGGTTTTCCAGGACTTAAATTTGAAAAAGTCAAACGCAAGCACTTCAAGCACTTTCAGCACCTTGTACAAACCCTGTTTGCTGCTTAAGCAGGTGAAGAAGTGCTCTACATAAAAGCCAACAAAACGTTTGTCTTAACTTTTTTTTATAAAGTTTAACACAGCCAAAATGAGTGTCTACATACACACCAATATGCTGAAATGTTGATGCAACATGATGTGATTGCAGCATAAAGTGTTTGTTTGTACAAATAAAGATAACATTTACTCAAATATTGTGTTGACTCACCTCTTTCTGTGGCTTCTTTAGGGAAATATAAATCTTCATATTTGTTACAAATCAAGTAACGTCCATCATTGCCTTGAACAGTTTCCTGAAACGTCGCTATAAGGTCGGCAGGAGTGCTGTTTGTCCCCAGTCTGTAGTGTCTGTTAAAACACTTATTGATGATTTCCTTTATGACGTCATTGACTTGGGTCGGCTCTGCCCCGTCAGGCTCTTGTGTCGTGAGCACCAGAGTGTGTTCAAACACACTGTCAGAGAAACAGTTGAGCACCATCTCCACACACACTTTCTCTTCTCTCGAACACTTATCGGGTTTGAGGACCAGAACGATCACATGAGGTCCCGGTGCAGACAGAGACACACACTCCTTCACCCCCTGTGTGATGTGACGTAGTGAGAGATCAGGGCTGAGTAGGAGAGGAGTGTTGATGACCGTCATGTGTCTTCCTCTGACTCTCTCACTATACGGCTCTACATCAGCTGGAGGAGATTCACTGTCAAACGCTGCTCTTCCTAAGATGAAGTTTCCCACTCGGCTGTTTTCTGATACACTCCTACCCAGAAGAACAATCCTCAGATCACTCACTGAAACACACAACACACACATGATGTTACAGCGTGTCACTTCTCGAGAACCTCTAGGAACCCTTTATTCAGTTCAATTCAATTCACGTTTATTTGTATAGCGCTTTTCACAATACACATCATTTTCAAGAAAGTGCTTTACAGAGAGTGCATGAGTCCACATTACAGTTTACAGTTATCAGAGGAGACTGTCTTAATTATGCATTTCAGAAATGTACACAAAAAATGTATTAATTTAAACATATAATAATTGAATTCACTGAAGTAATGAATACTTGTATGTTAACAAATGATTATGACATTTATAAAATATAGCAAAATAAAATATAATATATATGTAAAATATAGTCTTTAGGTCCCTCAAATACCCTGTATGGTGTCTCTGTGTATCTGTAAAGACTAGACTTACTCTCAGGAGGAATACTTTCTTTGCTGTTTCTTCTCCTGGCAGGACGAACACAGACCACATCTGCTGAAAAAAACATTTCAATTATATTGATACTTACAGCACAGTAATTCTACACCTCAGTTTTACTGAATAAATAAATACTGGCAAACAAACAACAAAGCTTTCTTTCTAGACGCTTTCTTTATTCAGTTCTCAACATGATCAAAATTATTGAACACAACAACAGAATTGTAATTTCAATTATTAGTGAATTTAAGTGTTTGATTAATCACGACATCTTTATTTATGAAGTGTTTCATACAATATACACTCAAAGGCTACCATGAAATGTGAGCAACAAGAATGTACATGTCTGCATTTTTGAGAGAATAATGTTTATGCATGGTTATTGAAAAAACTAAAGTTTCTGAAATTAGGCCATAAAACACATTCTAAATATGTGCCAATAAGACTTTTGTCTAAAAGATGTCATCGCCTAGTGTTTTTTCTTAAAAATAAAGTGAAAATCACCCTGCCTTATCATTCACATAACACAATACATTGATTTGAATTTTGCAAAGCACTTTCTGTTTGAAAAGGCCATATGCGGAGTGGGCGTCAACGGTCATGTATATGTAGTGGTTCACACCTGAGGAGACAATGGGGCCTGCATACTTAATTAGCCATTCATTCAGGTGAGTCACTGAGCCACAAGAATGCAAGAGCAACAGTTGGAAGCATCTCAATTCTTTTTTATTTTTCCACATATTGTGCTTGCAATTTGGCCTATAATATCCAAGGAAAACATGTCTAGTAATTGTGCAGTTAATTCTCATACTGTATTTTCAGTTTTGGAATATTTATCCTCTCCCCAAATTTGTCAATAATAAAACACAATAAAAGTTATTTAAAGAAAAGGCTTATATTTACCTTTTAATAGTTTGTTTACATCTACCTTGTAAATATATTTTTTTATTAAAAAGGTTACAATTACAACAACAATTCAAGTGTAATCTTTCTTTGTAAAAACTAAAGTATACATTTTATCATACATATTTCAAAGTTAAGGATTTGATTGATTATTTGATAACTTTATTTTTGACAAAACATATTATATTTAACATAAGCAAATATTAGCAAACAAAAGCTTATTTGAGGTGGCAGATATTTTACAGTAAAAATGTATAATCTATCCAAAACTAATCAACGAAATGTTGTCTTTCATATGTCTGTAACATAGGTCTTTCATTTTTATTATAAGAAATTTAAATGTTAATTTGCAGTTTAATACGTTGCTTATACAAATACATTTTATTTCAACATATTTTAGTTGATATTTACTGAGTGTAGCAATACAGTTTGCTAAAACCGAAACATTCATACACAAACAGAAACGCCTGATTGTAACGTTGTTTTTATGAAATATTAGGGCATATAAATGTTAATTTTCAGTTAATTTTCAGTTAATTTTATTTCAACATATTTCTGTCGATTTTTACTCAACTCAGTATAGCAATACAGTTTGCTAAAACATCATCATTCATTCACACAGAGACGCAATTTAAATTTAAACTGTCTTTTTGCGAGCTGTGATAAACAGCGCGCATCTCTGCGGCTGCCGTTCATTCATTCACAGAAACGCTTGAGAAGGAAAAAAAACTTACTACATATTCGGATCCTCTCTCCTGCAATACCCGCACTCTGAGGTAGATTTTCCATTATTATTATTTCTCACAGCGCTGCCAGATGGTGTAAACATGTAGGCTACAATGATCTGAATAAACTTGTTTTCTCGAGCTGATATGGGGGCGTTCACAGGTTTGCTTGGATTGCCTCAGTAGTTTGCGTTTGAATAGCACGCGCTCTCCGTGGGCGGAGTCACATTACCTTTGAATTAGCTCTAATGAGCTCGACTGGGATCGCTCTCTTTTAATACAGATTTCACAAGATGAGAATATTTGTTTTTTATATAAATTACCTCATTTAAAAGCATTGAATTCAAGCTTCATGTCTGTGTGTCTGTATGCCTGTTTGACTGAGTATTCGTCGAGTTACAGTTCATTTTCGAACGCGTTTCAGAATGGTCTTCACTGACACAGAGAAGGCAGAACTCGCATCACGTTTATTTTTCTTTATTTGGCAAAAAGCACAACACTTTGTTTTTATTGTGAGTATACACAAAAATAATACACATTTAACAGAATCGATTGATGTATGAAACTTGCTTGTAATATCAAAGTCCACAGAGCAAAATTAATTTCTTTTGAACTGAACTGAAAAAAAGCGAGCTGGTATCGCCGGCGATACCGTCGACCCCAGGGGGTTAAGGTGGGCATAAAATGTGTGATTTCAGCAAAGTTACCAACTCACACTGTACGAGTAGAAAAGCTTTTCAGTGTCCGTAAACTCGATAGTCAGCTAGAAAAATAACTTTAGAGAGGAGCATTTTGATTAACATATGCACTATATTACATATTAATATATATATTTACTTAAAGGGGGGGTGAAATGCTCATTTTCACTCAATCTCCTGTTAATCTTGAGTACCTATAGAGTAGTATAGAATCCTTCATATCTCCAAAAAGTCTTTAGTTTTATTATATTTATCAAAGAAAGATAGGCTGTACCGAGTCTTTCCGGAAAAACCCGAGCGTCTGGAGGCGGGCCGTGTGGGCGAAGCCGGAGCCATAGAGAGAATCCGTCGATCTGGGCTTTGTTTATAAAACATTCATCGTCGAAATGCAGGGAACAAACAGTCTACACAACAATCTGCATCCACTGTTCCTAACGCTGGGTTCTTTGGGAAGCTTTCCCTCACATCCAAAAACACACTTTGGAGACACTATGCAGCGCTGGCTGCCGATGATTTCCTGTTGAAGCGCGTTGATGTGCGCGGTCTCGCTCTCCTCTGGTCGACGTGTGCGCGGGCGAGCTTTTCCGGGAGAAATGCTCATATAAGGAGTTCCACTCTGGTCTACGTCATTAGATCCACGGTCGAAAAAAAACCAGCCGAAACTTGTACCAACCCGGAAGTAAGATTTTCGGCACAGAAATTCTCCGTTATTCGTCCAAAATATTTTTTAAAAACTTTGGCCATGTTAAGCATGAGAATCCATCTCTTTAACACTGTAAACAACTCTGAATACATGAAACACCATTGTACCCCCCCTTTAACATGCTGCCTACACCATAGGTCTTAAACCCTGCTCCTAAAGGCTCACTGGCCTTCAAAGTTTATATCGCACCTACTTCAGGTGTTTTTGATTAGGGTTAGAGAGCTAATGCTGTCGACATGGCATCACGTGCCGTTATATTCAGAGCTGGTCACGTCCTTGGACCGGGAACTATGCGTTCCTATAGCACCACTATCAACCCCTAAATGAATCTGCAGCAGTCTGCAAATACACTGGATATGACAGCATTTATAGGATGCATTGAGGAGGAGGCCGAACTACACTCAATGGACATTATTATGGTCAGAGACACTGGCTCAGATTCTGTGTAAAGGACAATTCTTTGTAACTGTGTGTAGTTCTCAAGTTGAATAAGATATTCAGTTCCCACTTTAAGAACCTTAGTTCCCAGGACATCCACAAGATGGATGTAAATGCTGATGCTGTTAAAGGAGGGCAGGCGTAAACGCATGACAGGATGACTGAAATTAAAGGTTTAATAATAAATTTGCTTTTAAATTAAATTGCTTTTTTTGGTCTGGAGCAGCGCAGGAAACCAAAGATTGCCCATTAGAAAGACTAAATTGAATTACATCTCATGTTTCACCACTCTGGACATTAGAGACAGTGGATTAGCTGGATTAGCTCCACCCCTTAATTGGCACTAATTTGAAAGCGAAACTAAAATGCGCACGAGTGCTCGAGTAGCCTACTCGTTAGACGTTAAACAGCACACCTTCCAGACGGCTAAATAAAGTGAGGCTGGATTTGAAAGTGCCGTCTGCAGTGATGCCTCCAATCACTTTGATCAGAAATTATGTTAAGTGTGAGATGTGCAGCGCCAATCTATCATATTCATAACAGTATAATGAGAAGACGATTGTAATATAATCTAGTAAATTCTCTTTGCTTTAGTTTTTCAGCGCGCTTTTAAAGGAAGAGCACGTTCACGTGTTACACATCAGTCTAGCGATTAGCGACATTAGCGATTTAAAAGCCCCCGCTGGTGATAACGTATTACTGGTGTTGTCACACTTTGATTAACCAGTGGGAAAATATTCTCACCGTCACATCCCTGGTATGTAGTATATGTATATGTAGCTATGTGTCTTGCTGTGTGTATATCTCACCTCTGCTCTCTCTGCTGGACATGATGATATTCAGTTTCTCATCCATCTCATTCTTTAATCTTCATCGTCTTCTCTGACTCCTGAGATCTGTTCCAAGAAAAAAAAAAAATATATATATATATAAATCACACTACAGAGAGTAAAATGCAACAATGTTGATAATTAAGTGTTAAGATTTACTGAAGGAAAGAGGAACTACAAGAACAGAAAAAGAGAAAAGACGAGCAGAAACACAAGAACTAGGCTACAAATGACTCAAGGCTGGAATACATTTCACAAGTTCTGCCCTGATTTATGTTACTCAGAGACTGATGTGTTTAGCGTGTCACAAATGTTACATTCAGCTGTTGCACATTCCTTGACTTTTAAAAATCAAGTTAATTTTTTTAGGCGTGGTTCTGATGCACAAAGTTGTTTTATTTTCTCTTATAACAAACATGATTTATTTAAACCCATGAAAATGCGAATTCAGTAGACAGATTTCAGCTCATCTACATCTTCATCTAAATGTCTGCTGTCGGGATGTTTGCTAACAGTACTTCTTTTTACCCCAAGTAGAAGAACTAAAAATAATTTTGTTGTGAATATATCGGGGTCTTTACAGTCTTGATGAGCCAATGTAATTGATAAAAGTCAGAGTCACTCTGCAGATCGAAATAGACCTAAAAAAAATTATATATTAATCAAGTGTATAAAAACAATGCTTAGTCTTCAACATGTAAATTAAATATACATTTATTCTTTTTAAAGTGATTAAGTCAAGAGCAGTGACTCTTTTTTGTTGTTGTTTGATTAGCATTAATGACGACATCAGGCACATTTGGATGCTGTCACTTCATGACAGATAAAATATTTATAATAGATATTTTATTTGTTGAAATTAATCCTTGTGAAATGCAAAGGACATTGGTTTATTACGGAGCCCCTAAATGGATGTGGTGGGGAAAATTTGGGATGGGAGAAAAAAATATTTTTAAAATCTTTTGCGTTCCCTCGCAAACCTGTAGTGAGCTCGACACACACCTGATGTTTAATGTCCCGCTGGCAGTGTTTCAGACAGATTTGTGTGTTAATAATGGAGCGTTTACAGTGGTTGAACTTGGACTCAAATATAAAGAAATGCAGTCAGAGCTTAACTCAAGGAGTTCAGTGAAGTTAGCAATGTATTCACAGATTCCCGGATCAATTTCCGTGAGCTATGATTATTTATTATGAAACAATAGAATTTGTCTTAACAACGTTTAAAGATAAACACTAAACTCTTTGAGTTAAGCACTGACCACATTTCTTTATATTTGAGTTCAAGTTCAACCGCTATGAACCGCTCCATTATTAACACACAGATGAAACATGAGGTGTGTGTCCGAGCTCACTACAGGTTTAGCGTGAGAGCGCAAAAGATTTAAAAAAATAAAAATAATTCTCCCATGCAAAGTTTTCCCAGCACCACGTCCCTTAGGGGCTCCGTAGTTTATGCATATCTGAGCTGGTTTGGGCTGAAAGCATGAAATGCGAGAGTTTAATGGGTATAAACCGAATGTCAGACGTTAAACTAACTTTACCGCCGTGTCTTACGGAGGACAAGAGGTTCATAAATGCTTCTCATGTTTGGGAAGATGTATAACGCGTGTTGCTTATACAAATGCACGTTATATAATCGACTCGAACTCAGTGCTTTCAGAGACAGAGCAGCGTTTACTACTGATCCCAGAACAGCTCTTCACCGACACGCTGTGCATTAAAAATAATCACAGACTTACTGATTTCATAATCGCAATAAACCGAATCATTTAAACACGATTTCCATGTTAATTGCCCAGATATCGCAATATAAAAATGTGGCGTTATCGTTGATGTAAACGATATGATTGGCGATATAGAGTTAGTTTCAGCTTACTGTATAGGCATTGAGCAAAATGATGTCCTAAAGACGTATTTATTTAACGTCTTTGTCACAAAGTTGTGCATTGAGAAGACGTCCACTGAGGAGCCAGAGCAAAAGTTTTTATAATGTCTTTTTTTGACGTGTTCTGCACATGCAATATAGACGTTCATGGATCCTCCATACAAGGTTAAAAACTAGTTCAAATGTGGTCATTGTGGACATATTTTCAACATCATTTAAGGTCTATAATTTAGATATAATTTATACTGTTTCTGGACCAAATGAACACTCTCGGGATGCATTCAATTAAAACTCTTGTTTATTTCAATGTAATTTTTTCCATTTGTAATTGCAAAGCAACTCACAGACAGTTTGTGTTTGTCCAAAAATCATGAACATAAAAGAAACGTCTTTGTCAGAAAGTGTTTCCCACTTGTGCTGCCCTTCATCACAGACACAACACACAGATACTTTGACTATTTCTGTCAGATGTCTACAGAAGCTCTTGAGGTTTAGAAGTTGATGATTTACTGATTTTCGGAGATCAGTGTTTGCTTTAGCTGGGCTCTTGACCCTTGACCCTTGACATTTTTGCACTGACGTTTTCCTCTGGCTGCTGTAACCCGTGTGTTTACAAAGCACATTAAATGATGTTGAAAATATGTCCACAATGACCAGGCCTGGGCTGGTAATCTGGCATACCAGGCAAACGTGCTTTTTGGGCCGATACATAGGGCGTGCAAAGATGGGTGGTGTTTATGATCATGTAGTGGGCCAGCTTGGGTCAAAGTGGCAGGGCCGATTTTTTGTCCCAGTCCAGCCCTGACAATGACCACATTTGAACTAGTGTTTAGCCTTGTACGGAGGATCCATGAAAGCCTCGGAGGGGCACGTCAAAAAAGACGCCATAAAAACTTTAGTTCTGGTTCTCCTCAGTCAGAGACGTCTTTTCAACATAGGCCTAAGTCATGAAATCATTTTATGGAAGCTTGTTTCCGCCACAAAAAAAAAAAAAAAAGATAATTGTGACTTTTTATCTCACAATTGCGAGTTTACATCTCGCAATTCTGACTTTATTTCTCAGAATTGCGAGATATAAAGTCAGAATTGCGTGAAATAAAGTCCCAGACAGCAAGCCAACATTGAATAAACATTGTTTTTCCATCTGAATCATCATTATGGTTGATGTTGAAATTTCAAGGCAAAATAAATGTTGAATCACCATTACCATATCGATGAAAACCGGATGTTATTAATGTTGATGGCAACAATATTGGAACAACGTTGATCTATAGTTATCTTTATGATTGATTAAGCATTGATATTTGGTTTACCGGGCGATCGCTGAATCTGTTGAAAAGTCATTGATTTATAGTTGACCGGGAAACGACGCTGTTGTTGAAGAGTCATCGGCATATAGTTGACCGGGAAATATGATTGAAAATCCATCGATTTTTGGTTGACTGGGAGATCGACACCAACGTACTGCACCGGACACAGCTCATTTCTGGACCTTGGCACAAGCGTACAGGTAAGCTTGCTTAATGTTCGATATGAATGAATTGTACCAAATCAAATACTGTTAGGTTGATCGTTAACATGATGGTTAATGAAGTAACCGACGCAGTGCTGCAGTCACTGAAATAGATTTTTGTTTTACCAATGTGTCAAAATCTGCCAAAAGTAGGCTACTTTGTGGTTGTCTTCTAGGTTATAAAGTTAGCAAAACCTCATTGTTCCAGTCTATTTTTGTGTCAGCTAGCTCAAAATACATGTCTGTACCCATTGCTATAGTGTTGTGAAATCTATTAACACAGCACCGCTATTTCTTCTGACCGCCGGAGAACACCGGCGGAACCAACGCTAGAAAAGTGCTCTCTCTAGCGCTAGTGCTACCCACAGCAGTGACCGCGGCGGGCCAGAATTACACAAATGACATGGTTTACCTTTACTTTATGCAATGCAGAACGAGAGTTACGTATGTAACTGCGGTTCTATGAGTTCTGGATGACCGCCAGAGGCAGTGCTTCACACTGGATACTATCTCTCGTTGCAAATGCATAGGTCGAGTCTAATACAAACAATGTCCCTCGTGACCAGGATGACTCGGGGTGCTCCCCTATTTAACCCCGTGACTTCCTGCAGACTGTCCCTACGGAATCTTCTCGCCTGACTCCGAGTGACAGAAAGCTCTGGCGGTCATCCAGAACTCATAGAACCGCAGTTACATACGTAACTCTCGTTCTATTTCGTTCTTCCTGACCGCCAGAGGCAGTGCTTCACACTGGATGACTTATACAACAAGGTCACGAGGAGGTCCTACTCAACCTTAAGAGGAAGTTGAGGGTCCAGACAGGACAGCTGTTCCAATATTACCGGAAGCAGCCACATTGACCCTGTAGTATCTGACAAAGGTATTTGTCGATGACCACGTAGCTGCTGCACAGATGTCACTTAGAAGGACCCCTTTTAATGCAGCCCAAGACGTTGATATGCCTCTTGTTGAATGGCATCTCACCCCCAAAGGCACTGGATATTTATTAGATGTGTAAGCGTGGGTGATAACCTCAACTACCCAGTGCGACAATCTCTGCTTTGAGAGGGGCTGACCTCTTTTTGGGCCCCCGTGACAGAGAAAAAGTTGGTCTGATTGTCGAAAAACTTCTGTGGCCCTCAGATAGCCCCGGAGAGCTCTTACTGGGCACAGCAGTGTGCTTCCACCTTCTTCCAGCGTGTTTGACATCGGAGGATTAAACACTGCCAGCTCAATAGCCTGGTTTCTAAAAAGGGCAGAAAGCCGCTTGGGGAGAAATGCTGGGTTGGGCCATAATGTCACAACTGAGCCATCTGCGTTCCAACGCATACAGGATGTGTTAACTGATAACGCGTGGAGTTCACTCACCCGCTTAGTCGAAGCAATGGCCAAGAGAAATGCTGCCTTCAATGAGATCCACTTCAGATCACTCTGCTCTAGAGGTTCAAACGGGGGCAATGTAAGATAATTTAAGACTAGGCCCAGGTCCCATAAAGAAACCCTAATGGCCTGAGGGGGGCGCAGTCGCTGAGCACCTCTAAGAAACTGAGTAACCAAGGCATGAGAACCCAACTGCTGACCATCTATTCGTACGTGATGTGCTGAAATTGCAGCCACATAAACTCTTAAAGTAGCAGCTGCTCTATTCTTTTCTAATAGTGACTGCAGAAAACGTAAAATCAGAGGAACAGGGCAGTGCTCTGGGACCACTGCTTGCTCCCTACACCAATCAGAGAAAAGCTTCCATCGATAGGCATAAGCACTCCTGGTGGAAGGTGCTCTAGAGTTCAATATGGTGTTCTGGACCCCTTGATCGCAGGCTCCGAAGAGTGGTTCCGGCCCCTCAGAGGCCACACACAGAGCTGCAGGCGGTCTGGATTCGGGTGCCAAATCTGACCCTCCAACTGCTGGAGGAGATCCTTTCTCCTGGGAAGAGTCCAAGGATCCCCATCTAGGAGCCTGTACATCACTGGAAACCAAGGTCTCCCTGGCCAGTTTGGCGCCACTAGCAGCAGCCTGTGGTGCTCTTGAAGAACCCTGTGAACAGTCACCCCGATCATCAGTATCGGGGGAAAGGCATAAAGTAACCGATCTGGCCAGGCATGGGCTAGAGCATCCTGCCCCAGCGGACTGGATTCCTCTGCCAGTGAGAACCAGAGACTGCAGTGGGTCGTTGTCGCCGAGGCAAATAGGTCCACTTCTGCCCTGCCAAACCGCTGCCATATCATCTCTACCACTTCTGGGTTGAGCCTCCACTCCGTTGATGGAATTCTGTGGCGCGACAAGAAATCTGGAACCACGTTTGATACCCCTGGAATATGCATTGCTCTGATGCTTGCAAAGCGAGGGAAGGCCCAAGTCAGCAGTTCCTGCGATACTTGAAGGGATTGGCTGGACCTCGTGCCCCCTTGATGGTTGATGTGGTAAACCACCGATCTGTTGTCCGACCTGACGAGAATATGCCTGCCCTTCAAAAACGGAGCGAGGTGCTTCAAAGCTCGCAGAACTGCCCGAAGTTCCAGGGTATTTATATTCTCGCCCCTTTCCCGAGGACCCCATTGTCCTGTGACTGCTCTGTGTTGCCAGACTGCCCCCCAGCCAGTAAGGGACGCATCGGTCTGGACTATCTCCCTTCGAGAGGGAATCATGCCCAGAACAACCCCCTTGGTCAGATGCAATCTGCTCCTCCAAGACTTCAGGGCCAGAAGGCATCGCTGTGTCACCTTGATCAACCTGTTCTTGTGCCAACTGGGGTTCAAGTGGAGACTGTTCACCCATCTTTGAAAGGGGCGTAGTGAAAGGAGGCCCAATGGTATGACTGCCGCTGCTGCCGCCAACATACCTGTGAGCCTGAGGAAGCACCTGAATGGAAGTCTGGCATGCCTCCGAAACCGTTGAAGGAGGAGTAGTATATTGTCCACTTGTTGTTCTGATGGAGTGGCTTTCATTGACTGTGAGTCCAACTTAAGACCTATGAACCCCACAGACTGACTTGGAATTAATCGGCTCTTGCTGAAATTCACAGAAAGGCCCAGTCGAGTAATATGTGTGAGCAGCTGTGTGATTTCTAACACTGCCTGCTCCTGAGAGTGGGAGCAAAGGAGCCAGTCGTCCAAGTATGGAAGCACCTGTAGCCCTGTGGCTTGGATTGGAGCCAGTGCAGCTGCCATGCACCTGGTGAATACTCGTGGCGATAGAGAAAGGCCGAATGGGAGGACACGGAATTGATAGACCTGGTCCTGGAATGCAAATCGGAGGAACAGCCTGTGTTGAGGAGCAATCGGAATATGGAAGTAAGCATCCTTTAGGTCTACCGTAGTAAACCAGTGCTGCTGCTTGACCGCCTGAAGAACATCGGTTATGCGCAACATACGAAATGGTAAGATCTTCAGGATCTTGTTGAGGCCGCGAAGGTCGAGTATGGGCCTTACACCGCCATCTTTCTTTGGAATGAGGAAGTAAATGGAGAAGAACCCATCTAGCCGTTCTGAACAATCTACTGGTTCGATGGCACCTTTCTCTAGGAGTTGTGCTATTTCTTGTTTTAAGGCAAGTGAACTGTTGGGGTCTGAGACTACAGTCATCCTGACCCCTTTGAAAGCGGGCGGCCGCCGTCGGAACTGCAGCTTGTACCCCTGGGTTAGTGTTGCTATAACCCATGGGTCGGAAGTTGTTGTTTCCCAGTAACTGAGCTGCTGATAAGAAAACCGTCCGACGGCCGGCCGCCGACCTTCAGGACCTACGTCCATGGCCTCTAGCATCCCTGGTGGGCCGTTGGCCAGGTGCTCTACCCCTAGGGGCCTGAAATACTTGCTGACCCCGAGCCCGGGGCCGTTGAGCAGAATTTTCTACACGCGGTGATCTCGGAGGCTGGCCCTTGTGAACAGCACCTGGGCGTTCATACCCCCTAGAAGGCTGTCGGTAATTTACGTGAGCCTGTGGAACTCTCCTCAGGTCAGCAAACTGCTGCCTGGTCTGATTCACCTGGACACTACGCTCCAATGTCTCCTGTGCAGCTGGCCCAAAGAGTTGTCCTGGAAATACAGGAAGGTCCCTTAGTGTTCTCCTACATGCCTCAGACAGAGGTGATTGTGCAAGCCAGACTTGGCGGCGTGCTTGTGTAAGCGTTGACATAAGCCTTCCCAGCTCTCTTGTCATGAATGCCACTGCCTGAAGGGAGGCATCACTTAAGTTTTGGCTAAAAGGATCACTCCCTGATGATTGAAGGGACTGAGACAGTGCCAACATGAGATGGGAGAGAGAATTGCCAATGCGACCCATTCGTGTTGCCGTGTTATATGCCTGGATAAGATGATCATCTGTAATCCTGCATTGAGGCCGGGGGCATCGAACATTAGGCCTCAATACCTCCTCTGGGGAAAGAACAAACGAGGCAATAAATGGATCAACCTTAGGCATCTGACCCAAGCCATAAGTGTCTGCATCCTGCATCGCAGCCAATGCCCTGTTTGCACTAGTGGGGTGCATAAGAGACCTAGGGTTAGCCCAGCATCTTTGTAACTCCTCAATATAATCCTTTGATGGTGGAATTGTAAGAGGAGAGAGTTGCGCTGAACCTCTGAAAAAAGCACTAGAAGAGGTTGCCACCGCAGGGGCTGTGTCAAGACCCAAGCGAGCCAATGCAGCCTGAAGAGCTTGCTTCACCAGCTCTTGCTCTGACTGTGGACCTTCTGCCGATCCATGACCAGCTTCCTGGGAGCCATCCTCCTCCCCAATGGGTGACTCCATAGCAGGGCTTTCGACTGAGGATACTAGTCTCTCGCCCGGTTGCAACTTCATAAGCAAAGACTTAATCTGAGCAAACTCAGCCGTCAGCACATCCACCTTCTTCCCTAAAGGGTCTTCCTTGGGTCTTTTACCAGCGGAAGCACCGGTTGATTCAGCATTTTTACGCTTACTTGTTGTTTTACGTGGTGGAGGTGGTGGTATCGACTCTCCCAAAAGCCCTTCCACCATAGTTATCCTTGAAGTCCTCCTCTCCCAAGACATGACGCTACAGTTCATGCAGGCGTCTTCTGTGAGGCCTTGTTTAAGGTGTTCTAAGCCTAAACAGGAAGGGCAGCAGTCATGCCCATCATCCGCCTGGAGAACAGCCATGCACAATGTGCAAGTATGAGGTAACTTTTCCATTTTGGTTTCGGAAGATATTTGGTAAGTCGAGCGGAATCACTCTGACTGTCACTGTCCTAAGCAAGCCAGAAAACTCACTAGAGAGAAATAATTTCTATACAATATATTATACACACACCATTATTGAAGTGTACATGTAATATACTATAACAAATCCTATGCTATAATTAATGCGTGTATATATATGTACATATATATACACCCGAATTACAAGAAATTTTTTTTTTTTTACAACATTGCTAGCTCATTCAATAACAAAGTAGATGAGTATTGTACCTATTAGCCTAGATACCAATCGCTATACAGAGCGCACACACTCCAAGCGTGGTTTTAACTAATTTAACTTACAGCTGCAAGTTATTATGGCCCTTTCAACGAGCGAAAACACTCTGTTTAGCGACCAACACAATGCCAGGAAAACGAGAACGAACCCCAGCATAAATGTAACCAAACTCACTAGCAGTGTTGCTTTATTTCGTTATCAATGGAATCCCACTGAATCCGTTGCAGCCTCTGGAGGACGCGCAATCGCGAGACACCAACAATGCTTTCTGTTGCGAAGCTGTGAAGAACGGATTCCAGTTTTTTTTTTTTTTTTTTTTACATAATCTACGACCTGCATACATGCACGCGAGAAGATTATAGGGACAGTCTGCAGGAAGTCACGGGGTTAAATAGGGGAGCACCCCGAGTCATCCTGGTCACGAGGGACATTGTTTGTAATAGACTCGACCTATGCATTTGCAACGAGAGATAGTATCCAGTGTGAAGCACTGCCTCTGGCGGTCACGAAGAACGAAATAGAACTGTCTCGAGTTGTAACGCTAACTGGAAATGCCGATAAGACCATCTCGTCGTAATAGCCTACAAATCCAAAATATGAATAATCCTCGAGCAGGGCTGCGATATGCGTGCGATACAGTTTTGTAACTCCATTGTGTTTTTTTTTTTAAATGTCAACTTTTATTTATATAGCGCTTTTCACAATACAGATTGTATCAAAGCAGCTTCACAGGATTAAATAAAATAGTACATCAGTGTTTGTTTCTAGTTTAAAACATCCATGTTTGATAATGCTGATCAATAGTATTGTTGATTGATTAACTAAATTAAGTATCCCCAACTGAGCAAGCCAAAGGCAACAGTGGCAAGGAACCGAAAAACTCCATCAGGTGACCTAATGGAGAAAAAAAAAAACCTTGGGAGAACCCAGGCTCAGTCGGGGGCCAGTTCTCCTCTGGCGTTTATGAGGTAAAGACCGGATTTTACTGTAAGATTAAAAATATTATATAAATGCCTGGCTGAAGAGATGCGTCTTTAATCTAGTTTTAAACTGGGAGAGCGAGTCTGAGCAACGAACAGTATCCGGAAGACTATTCCAGAGTTTTGGTGCTAAATGTGAAAATGCTCTCCCTCCTTTAGTTGATCTAGATATCCTAGGTATGACCAAAAGCCTCGAATTTAGTGATCTTAAAGAGCGTGATGGATTATAGGGCGATAGAAGATCCGCTAAATAGACTGGAGCTAAGCCGTTTAGGGCTTTATAAGTCAGTAGCAATACCTTGTAATTAATACGGAACTTTATAGGTAACCAATGCAGTGATGATAAAATTGGTGTTATATGGTCAAATTTTCTTGATCTAGTAAGAACTCTAGCGGCGGCATTTTGGACTAACTGTAGCTTGTTTATTGAGGATGCAGGACAACCAGCCAATAAAGCATTACAGTAATCTAATCTCGAGGTCATGAACGCATGAACTAACTTTTCTGCATCAGAAACAGAGAGCATATTACGTAGCTTAGCAATGTTTCTGAGGTGGAAAAAGGCTGTTTTTGTAACATATGAAATATGATTTTTAAAAGACAGGTTACAATCTAATATAACACCTAGGTCTTTTACAGTAGAGGATAAAGTAACGGGACATCCTACTATGTTAAAGTTGTATTGTAAGAGGTTTTGTGGGCGGTTTTTTGAACCGATAAGTAGTACCTCTGTCTTGTCTGGATTTAATAAAAGAAAATTGCGCGTCATCCAATCTTTTATATCTTTAACACACTCTGTCAATTTGGATAATTTAGCGTTTTCATCTGGCCGTGATGAAATATATATTTGAGTGTCATCAGCATAACAATGGAAACTAATTCCATGTTTCCTTATAATATTTCCAAGTGGCAGCATATATATTGAGAATAATAGAGGGCCTAACACAGATCCTTGCGGCACTCCATAGTTTACTGGAGTTATGATCGATTTTTCTCCATTTAAATAGACAAAATGGTATCGGTCAGATAGGTATGATCTGAACCAGCTTAGTGCTTGTCCTTGAACACCGGTATAATTTTGTAGTCGATCTAAGAGTATTGTATGATCTATAGTATCGAACGCAGCACTAAGATCAAGTAAAACTAATATTGAGATACAGCCTTGGTCAGAAGCTAAGAGTAAATCATTTGTGATTTTAACGAGCGCAGTTTCAGTGCTATGATGCGGCCTGAACCCAGACTGAAACTTTTCATAGATGTCATTTTCTTGTAAGAAAGAGCCTAGTTGGGCGGACACAACTTTTTCTAGTATTTTGGACATAAAAGGAAGATTTGAAATGGGTCTATAATTTGCTAGATTATTTGGGTCTAATTGTGGTTTCTTAATGAGAGGTTTTATAACTGCCTGTTTAAATGTTTTTGGAACATGACCTAAAGTTAAAGACGAGTTAATAATATTGAGGAGAGGCTCTTCCACTACAGGTAACACTTCTTTCAGTAGTTTAGTTGGTATGGGATCTAATAAACATGTTGTTGTTTTAGAGGAAGTGATAAGTTTATTTAACTCTATTTGTTCTATAGTTGTAAAGCTCTGTATTTGTTCTTGCGGGGTGATAATCGAGGCTGAATTATAAGGCGCGATTGAAGATTGAACGTTTACAATTGTGGTTCTGATGTTTTCTATTTTCTCAGTGAAAAATTTCATGAAATCATTACTACTAAACTGTAACGGAATATTTTGTTCAGGTGACGCTTGTTTATTTGTTAGTCTAGCCACGGTGTTAAATAAAAACCTAGGATTGTTTTGGTTATTTTCTATTAGTTTGCGGAGATGCTCAGCCCTGGCCGCTTTTAGGGCCTTTTTATAACGTGACGTACTGTCTTTCCAAGCGATTCTAAAAACCTCTAAATTAGTTTGTTTCCATTTACGCTCTAAATTACGAGTTTCTCTCTTTAGAACACGCGTAGTATTGTTGTACCATGGTACTTTAATTTTCTCTCTGACCTTTTTTAGTCTCATAGGTGCAACAATATTCAATTTCCCAGAGAGAATGGTGCTCATAGTGCTGGTTAGTTCCTCTAGTTCATCTGTTTGTTTGGGTTCAGGCAGCAGCTGAGACAGATCCGATAAGCAATTTGAAAAATTATCTATGGTGGATGGAAGGATTGTTCTGCCTAATCGATAACGCGGCGCAGCATGATATATTACAGGGGTACGTAATATGCAAGTTACCATGTAATGGTCAGTGACATCATCACTTTGTGGAATGATATCTATATCGGTTGGATCGGTTCCAAGTGATATAATTAAATCGAGTGTATGATTAAAACGATGAGTTGGTCCGGTAACGTTTTGCTTAGCCCCAAAGGAGTTTAATAAATCGATAAACGCAGCCCCTAACGCATCATTTTGATTATCTACGTGGATATTAAAGTCTCCAACAATTAATGCATTATCGACATTGACCAATAGATCTGAGAGAAAATCTGCAAATTCTTTTAGGAAATCAGCGTAAGGCCCTGGCGGTCTATATACGGTAGCCAAGGCTAAAGATAAAAGGGATGTTTTTCTAGCGTCTAAGAGCGTAACATTTAGTACAAGTACTTCAAATGAAATAAACTTATAACCCGTTTTCTGAGTAACACTAAGAAAATCTCTATAGATAGTTGCAACACCGCCGCCGCGACCAATCAGACGGGGCTCATGCTTATAGGAGTATCCTGATGGAGTAGACTCATTTAGACCGAAATAATCATTTGGTTTAAGCCAGGTTTCAGTAAGGCAAAGTACATCGAAGCTATTATCTGTGACTATTTCATTTACAATAACTGCCTTAGGTGTGAGTGATCTAATGTTTAAAAGACCTAGCTTTAGAAATTGTTTTTGTTTACTAATAGCAACATTTTCTGTTTTAATAACAATTAGATTTTTCCTAGATCCTGCAGTAGATTTATTATTTGATCTCACTAAACGAGGAATAGACACAATTTCTATGCAATGTTCTACACTAGTGTTTATATCAGTTAATTTGGTGCAGCAGAGACTACGATTTGGACTTTTGGGTACTAGTCAAAAGGTATTTAACATTTTGGAGATGTTATCTGACAGAAGATCCGATCCGAATCTGTTTGGGTGTAAGCCATCAGCACGGTAAAGCCTAGGACGCTCCCAAAACAGATTCCAATTATTTACAAAGAGCAGTTTCTGCTCATTGCACCATGATATTAACCATTCATTTAGCGCGAATAATCTGCTAAACTTTTCATTGCCTAGTCGGTACGTGGGAAGCGGTCCTGACACAATGATCGTTATATCAGGCGATGTGCTGCGTACCGTATCGATCAGATTCCTGAAATCTTTCTTCAGAACTTCCGTCTGGCGCAGTCTGATGTCTGCCCCTCCCGCGTGCAGGACCACGGTTCCGACGCGCTCGTTCAGAATCTCGGGGACGCGAGCAGCGATTTCAGAAACACGAGCACCAGGAAAGCAGTGACTGTGCACCTTATTTTTACCTGATGTAGCGTGTACGTGTCGAACGATGGAATCGCCGATGATCACAGCATCGCGTTCTGTTTCGCGAAGAGGGGAGAAGCGGTTTTGTGTAGATAACTCGAAAACCGGGAGGGTCGGAGAGGGTCTTGGTCTAGACCTGACTCGTGTCTTCCGCTGCGGAAATATCCAGGCTTCGTGATGGCGTGTTGGAGCCGGAGTGAACGAGATCATGGCTGGTCGTGACCTCGACGCTCGGGACCGATGCTGAGTAACGCACGGAGTAGACGAGGTCATAGTCAGCGGGTTAGTAACATTAATCTCTGATTTGTGAGCATCAGCGGCGGCGCGAGATGTTTCAAGAGCTAATCGCCGGTCTATTAGCTCGGCTTGTCTTGCTAAAAGGTCGTGGATCTGTTTCTCAACAGCTTCCAGCTCAGACTGCACCGCGTGCAGCTCAAATGTGTCCTCACCTGCACCAAAAGGTAGACTACTTACATCTGATATATTCGCCATTTTAACAGGTGGACAGTAAATTAGCAACGACGCTACCAGTGATTAATACTAGTTTCTGACTAACGTCTTAGATATAATCCGTCTTTTAGCGGTACGGGTGTAGAGTAGACGCACGATAGGCGAAAAAATTAGTAAATAAATGTTTGTAAGTGTGTGTTGAGAAGACGCGTTCAGCCGTGATCCACGGACGTAACCTATAAGAGTATCCAGCGTTGGATCACTAACAGGCTTGAGACGCGTCTGCTCAACAGTCCGTGTTGTAACTATGAGGTTTGAGCAGTAGTGCTTCTCGGTGAGGAAAAGTAGAAGATGTTTGTTGTAAGTAAGTTTAAAGAGTAAAATCAAGAATTATAAATCAAATCGATGGAGCTCCAAAGACAACCAGGCCTGTTTGTTTTCAGAAATGATAACAGTCGTTTTATACTAGTGCTTATGCGATATCATGATTTTTGATGATCTTCTGCACCTTTTCTGAGTGCGGGGAAGCGCGCGCGCCACACGCGCACTGTTATTATACAGCGCCTGACAACCAGGCCTGGCGTCAAGGGGGGACTAAGCCCCACATACTTCATTTAAAAACAATTAAAATGCCTCGTTAATTTTAAAGACATAGCCTTATTATTAGCCTGTTTTTGCGGTGAGATTTATGCATATTCCTCCATGCACCCAGTATTTAAAGGAGAACTTGGTAGCTTTTTTAACTTAATAAAACTGTCTAGAAATCATTTGGATGGTTAAACAACCTGTTCTGGTGATATTGGTGACTTTCCCCGCTCCCCCCAGCGTTCCCAGGCGGAAAACCAACCTTGCAACTTGTTCACTACCGTCCCGGCAAGATAGAAATTGGAAGTCTCGTGAGAAGCAAAAGCGAGAACGAGAACGAGCGCGAAACACAAATTGCTTTACGGCAATTCGACATAAACACACACGCATGTATGATGTATTACCATACTGTCTATGTGTATTACCAGATTACCCACCTCGGTAGCCAGACATAGCTCCACGCGATACAGTTGGCTTGCTCCGATCAAAACAAACGCACATGAGCAGCGGTAGAGAAGGGGAGGAGGCCGCCGCAAGTGAGTTTTTTACGACTGTGTTGTGAAATATACGCCCCACCACAGCTGTAGGGGGAGCTCGTGGGGAAAACATGCGACAACAAAAGGGAAAATCAGCGAAGAAGTGACTAGAGTTCGCTAGAGTTGCCGAGTTCGGCTTTAAGCAGAAAATAATGTGCAATTTAGTCATCCAGAAAAATCTTTTGTCCATGGTAATGGACTCTAATCAATACATTTACTATTTAATTAGTTATAAGTATCCAATTATTTATATTTAATTTGTTGAGTTAACAATTAGTTCTGATTTAATAAAATAATAAACATGATTTTTTACTTGTATTCTAGATGCCTTGACTCAACGTCTTACAACGGCAAACACCTATGACTTCGCTCAAGCTGTACAGAAGTGGCTGCGCTACGCCCCAGACCGAGCGGGAGGAGCTGGAAGACGGAAGACAGACGCAGCAGGACTTAGCACGTTAAAAGAAAAAGAAAAAATGAAATAATACAATAAAAATGATTGTTTAATTTTTAAAGAATGCGTGGGGTGTCATTTGTGCTAGTCTAGGTTATAGCCTAAGGTATAGTTTCTATTTTCTATATTTTGCTAGCCCATCCTGGCTGTCGATAAAGCAGGATTATAGCCTAGTAATAATGTTTTTAATATTATATTAAAATTACAGACCTTCAGATTAAACCTGTGGTATACTAAAACACCATTGAAGTTTTGTTGATATGCTGGGATTTCAACATTGTTTCAATATCCATTGTAATCGAAATACCATTGAAATTCTGTTGATCTCTAGGTATGATTTAAACGTTGTTTCAATGATAATAGAGGGTGCAACATGAAGAATCAACATCAGAGTTCGACGTTGATTCAATGATTTTATCGTTGACAGCGGGATGTTGATCGCAATTGCGTCTTATAAAGTCAGAATTCTGACTTTTTTCTCGCAATTCTGACTTTATATCTCAGAATTCTGACTTTATATCTCACAATTCTGACTTTATTTCTCAGAATTCTGACTTTATATCACGCAATTCTGACTTTATAACACATAATTGCGAGTTTAGGCTATATCTCGCAATTCTGACATCTTTTCTCAGAATTGTGAGATATAAAGTCTAAGGGGGGAAAAAGACGGAAAAAAATTTTTTTTTACCTTAGTTTATATCTCACAATTCTGACTTTATAACACGCAATTGCGACTTTATATCATGCAATTCTGACTTTATATCACGCAATTGGGATATATAAGTCAGAATTCTGAGATATAAAGTCGCAATTGCGAGAAAAAAGTCAGAATTCTGACTTTATAACACGCAATTGTGACTTTATATCTCAGAATTCTGACTTTATATCACGCAATTGTGACTTTATTCACGCAATGACTTTATATCTCAGAATTCTGACTTTATATCTCAGAATTCTGACTTTATTTCTCGCAATTTTGAGAAATAAAGTCAGAATTGCGAGATGTACTCGCAATTGTGAGATAAAAAGTCGCAATTATCTTTTTTTTTTTTTTTTTTTTGTGGCGGAAACAAGCTTCCATATCATTTTGCTTATTAGTGTTTCCCCCAAAAATGTAAATTCTGTCATCATGTTCTCACCCTCATGTCGTTTCAAACCTATGAGACTTTCGTACAACTTCCAAACACAAATGAAGATATTTCAGGAGAAAAGAAAATAATCGGGAGGAAGAGCGACTATCGTGCCTTTAAAACACCACGTGTGTGTTATTCTCTATCAGTCTGAACATGAGAACATGAGGGGAATTATACAGATCATTCAGACGAATTGACGGATTATTTGGAGCGCAAATGATTTGTTTCAGTCTTGGTGAGTGGAACTTCCCCAAACCCGAAGTGCCTCCCCTGATCTAACACGCAGTCGACTCTTTAGGAAAAAGTGTGGATATAATCTCATCTAATGCCGACACACAAACATCACGAAAATACATTACAACATCATGGAAGTTATTAAGAGAAGGACATCGCTGAACTTACCAATAATTTCGATGGAACTGTTTTGGTTTACGGTAGTCTTAAAAGGACGTCTTATCTGAAGCGAGTGGACGAGAGCGGATCTGCGAGTTTATCTCTCACAACTCGGACTCTGTACTCCTCATAAATCATTAATTTCAGAACCAAAGGTAGCCTACAATTTGTCAGATAAAAGTCACAATTACATTTTTAAAATAGCTAGTTAGTTTCAGTCACGCTTCTGTGGATGAACTGCTGGTCTTCTAAATGGTTTAAGTGATGATTTAAGCTTCCTTTAAACTCTTAACAAGCTGTTATATCTAGTGCATGTATATTGTACGATATAACTCACCTAATGGAGAGTGCTGATGTTTGTTTTCCTCCCGCACCTCTTCTTCTTCTTTTATGGAAGAAATATCAAAACAAACAATACATATCGCTAGGGGAGGTATTATAGGAATACACTATGTGTACATGCCTGTAAAATTCTGATAGCTTTTTGTTTCTTCGAGGGCAATATTTACTCTATATAATGCTTTACTCATTGCATTCACTTAAATGTACACTCATGAATGTGAAATTTGGCCATAAAAATAAAAGCATTAATAAAATAAGTGTGTGGTTATCTTGGGGTTTACAATAATCCCTAGTAGAACATCTTTCCACATTAATGTCAAATTTTTATCAACATTTCCAACAATGAAATCAAGTACAATGAAATCCTAATGATTTTTTTTTGGGATAATTTGTAATTTGTGCACATTCGTTCAACTTAAATTCAAAATAACTCACAATTTCATGCATAACTCTTTTAATTCAAGCTGTAAATATCTTACATTGTGTGTCTTTGCTGACCTCTTGTGGATAAATAATAATATATTTCATGACTTTAGATGGCCTTATAGCTGTTCCTCTGGGTCCTAAAGGCTACGTTCACACTGCAGGGCTTAATGCTCAATTCCGATTTTTTTTAAAAATGCGATTTTTTTGCAAGGCCGTTCACATTTCCAATTAAATGCGACCTTTTGTGATCTCCTGTGTGAACGTGAAATGACTAGACATTCTCTGAAATAACCCAGAAGTGACCCGCATGCGCAGAAGAGTACTCAACGGTCAACGACGTCACTTGTTGTTTGCGGAAGTAGCTAAACTTTAACTAACTGTGATTCTCTCTCACACACACACACACACACGAGCGCACGCAGCGACCGTTACACAAGAGCCAGGCAGCAGCCGCTGACCTAATATCAGATTCAGCACAAATAAGTTAACATAACGTATATATAATGACCGTGGGCTTTTACTTTATTTTTTTAATTAATGGGCTCGTCGAGGTCGACCCGTTCGGCAGATTTACCTCAGCTCGACGAATATGCAGTCCGTTTTCAAACCGACGACTACTTCAACGCAGAATTATGGCGTTTTTCGCGTATGGGTCGGATACATGCGACCTGGCCGTTCAGACTGAAGTCGCATTTCAAAAGATCGGGGCCCGTATGTATAAAACTTCTAAGAAATGCTCTTAAGAATAGTCTTAAGATTTGACTTAAGTGTCAGAAAATACTTAGTAAAGAGTAGGACTTTTCTAAGAGTAGGAGACTTTTATAAAGCAGCTAAAAGCAACTTTCAGTAAAGTATAAGACTGATTCTTAAGTGCTGACTGAAGTGGCACTTAAGTGCTGTGAACTAAGGACTACAGTGATGTCAATCCAAAATGGCCGCCCTCAACCACTGAATCAGCCAATAGTGAGCCTGCAAGGGTGAGGTCACTGCAGCATGACACCAATCATTTAATCTAATTATAATAAAATCATTTAATTAAGACACTTTAATATTTAAATTTATTTTTAAAAAAAAAGCTTTGCATTGTGCAAAATTTTTGCAAATTAGTATTTATGCTGTGGAATCCTCTTCTATTGATGTGTCTCCTCATTTACAATTAGGCAAACATGAGTTCCATCAATGGATCCAACAACTCAGGAAAGCCCAAAATACTGCAAAGTCAATGAACTGCCATACAGTAGTGGCCAAAAGTGAGGCAAAGGAAAATTGTCAGATTACCCCTTTATTCAAATAGGGTTTCAAATGTGTTAAAGATTTTGTACGCGTGTTGTGTTGTTGTGCTTAGAGTCAATTGTTTATTTGTGATAACACAATGAAACATGTCAAACTGTACAGTCATCATTTTTAGCCAATGTCAAACAAATGAACAAGAGAGGACAATGAAATATTAATAACTGACTATGTTGCAGACAATGTATGATTTTGTATATGAATGATTTTTTTGTTTGCTTTTTAGTTTTTGCTTTTTTTAAACCTGTAGCTGTAGTTTGCCCTTTTTTCAACAATATTATTGATCTGCCTGCATTGACACCATTGTCTCTGAACTGAACTGAACTGAACGATGACATCACTGTTTTCTCCAGAGCGACTGTATAATGAACTAAATAGATCACTAATGACTAATGATCTTTTACAATGGAAATGAATCATCATCGAACTTACTTAAGCTGTACAATGGCACTATGTTCTTCTAGAGCTGCTGTACAGCCCAAACTAACTTTGTTGCATTATTTTCCTGTTATCACTTTAAAGCTGCTTTGAAACAATCTGTATTGTAAAAAGTGACTTGACTTGAAATAATTTTGTCTGATAAACATCTTCACTAAGTTTATTTTTATATTTATATATTTAAAAAAATTAGAAATATGAGGAATGAACAAAACACCATTTTCCTCATATTTTGATGGTTTAAGCAAACTTGTAGGGTCATTAAAAATAAAAACTCCGCACATCACTTTTAGCCACTACTGTGTTTGATGTGGTCAGTGCCACAATAGTGCTATTAAGACCCTGCTTACTGTGGACTGATGAGCTCAAGTCATCACCGGTGCACTGCTGCTTTTTTCCAGTCAGCAACAATGTAATTATTACTTTCCTTTAATTTCATTGCAATAAAATTTCTTAAAAGTCAGTTCCGAAAAAGGATCCCTTGATGATCAAACTTTTATTGTTTGATCAACTCCGTCATCATACTGTAACTCCAATACATCATATTTTCATTGAAAAGTGCGTGGCCTCCTCCTCTCTGCTGCCATCTTGTTACTCCTAACTAGGTTAAGAGACCTCTTCAGCTCTCTTAAGTTATTTAGGATCTGAGACCTAGTCTTGACACTTAGAAAGCTTTATGAATCACACTTATTCTTAAGTCTAGGAATAAAAGTAAAATGACGTCATTCTTAGAATTTTGAAAGACTTGAGACTAAAATTTTACTCTGAGTGGCTTTATACATACGGCCCCAGGGCCCGTATGTATAAAACTTCTAAGAAATGCTCTTAAGAATAGTCTTAAGCTTTGACTTAAGTGTCAGAAAATACTTAGTAAAGAGTAGGACTTTTCTAAGAGTAGGAGACTTTTATAAAGCAGCTAAAAGCAACTTTCAGTAAAGTATAAGACTGATTCTTAAGTGCTTACTGAAGTGGGACTTAAGTGTTGTGAACTAAGGACTACAATGATGTCAACCCAAAATGGCCGCCCTCAACCACTGAATCAGCCAATAGTGAGCCTGCAAGGGTGAGGTCACTGCAGCATGACACCAATCATTTAAACTAATTATAATAAAATCATTTAATTAAGACACTGAAGCTTTAATATTTAAATTTATTTAAAAAATGCTTTGCAGTGCATTGTGCAAAATTATCACAAATTAGTATTTATGCTGTGGAAGCCCTTTTCTATAGATGCGTGTCTCCTCATTTACAGTTGGAGCAATTATGCAAACATGAGTTCTATCAATGGATTCAACAACTCAGGAAAGCCCGAAATGCCATATAGTATTGGCCAAAAGTGAGGCCAAGGAAAATTGACACTCACCCTTTATTCAAATAGTATTAAAAATGTGTTAAAGATTTTGTGCGCGTATTGTGTAGTTGTGCTTGGAGTCAATTGTTTATTTGTGATAACACAATGAAACATGACAAACTGTACAGACATCATTTTTAGCCATGGCTGTCAAACAAATGAACAAGAGAGGACAATGAAATATTAATAACTGACTATGTTGCAGACAATGTATGATTTTTTTTCTTCTCCTTTGAGCTTTTTAGTTTTTAAAATAAAACTGTAGCTATAGTTTGCCCTTTTTTCAACAATATTATTGACCTGCCTGGATTGACAAAATTGTCTGAGAACTGAACTGAGCTGAACAATGACATTACTGTTTTCTCAGAGCGGCTGTATAATGAACTAAATAGATAACTAATGATCTTTTACAATGGAAATAAATCATCATTGAACTAACTTCAGCTGCACAATGACACTATTTTCTTCTAGAGCTGCTGTACAGCCCAAACTAACTTTGTTGCATTATTTTCATGCTATCACTGTAAAGCTGCTTTGAAACAATCTGTACTGTAAAAAGTGACTTGACTTGAAATAATTTTGTCAGATAAATATCTTCACTAAGTTTTATTTTCCTTATATTTTGATGGTTTAAGCAAACTTGTAGGGTCATAAAAAAAAAACAATAAAAAAACTCCGCACATCACTTTTAGCCACTAATGTGTTTGGTGTGGTCAGTGCCACAATAGTGCTATTAAGACCCTGCTTACTGTGGAATGATGAGCTCAAGTCAGTACTGCTGCTTTTTTCCAGTCAGCAACAATGTAATTATTAGTTTCCTTTCATTTCATTGCAATAAAATCAACTCCGTCATCATTTACTGTAACTCCAATACATCATATTTTCTTTGAAAAGTGTGTGGCCTCCTCCTCTCTGCTGCCATCTTGTTACTCCTAACTAGGTTAAGAGACCTCTTCAGCTCTCTTAAATAATTTAGGATTAAATTATTTTAATCCATACGACCCCAGGGGCCGTATGTATAAAGCCACTCAGAGTAAAATTTTAGTCTTAAGTCTCTCAAAATTCTAAGAATGACGTCACTTTACTTTTATTCCTAGACTTAAGAATAAGTGTGATTCATAAAGCTTCCTAAGTGTCAAGACTAGGTCTCAGCTCCTAAATAACTTAAGAGAGCTGAAGAGGTCTCCTAACCTAGTTAGGAGTAACAAGATGGCATCAGAGAGGAGGAGGCCATGCACTTTTCAATGAAAATATGATGTATTGGAGTTACAGTAAATGATGACGGAGTTAATCAAACAATAAAAGTTTGATCATCAAGGGATCCTTTTTCGGAACTGACTTTTAAGAAATTTTATTGCAATGAAATTAAAGGAAAGTAATAATTACATTGTTGCTGACTGGAAAAAAGCAGCAGTGAACCGGTGATGACTTGAGCTCATCAGTCCACAGTAAGCAGGGTCTTAATAGCACTATTGTGGCACTGACCACACCAAACACAGTAGTGGCTAAAAGTGATGTGCGGAGTTTTTATTTTTAATGACCCTACAAGTTTGCTTAAACCATCAAAATATGAGGAAAATGGTGTTTTGTTCATTCCTCATATTTCAATTTTTTTTAAATATATAAATATAAAAATAAACTTAGTGAAGATGTTTATCAGACAAAATTATTTCAAGTCAAGTCACTTTTTACAATACAGATTGTTTCAAAGCAGCTTTAAAGTGATAACAGGAAAATAATGCAACAAAGTTAGTTTGGGCTGTACAGCAGCTCTAGAAGAACATAGTGCCATTGTACAGCTTAAGTAAGTTCGATGATGATTCATTTCCATTGTAAAAGATCATTAGTGATCTATTTAGTTCATTATACAGTCGCTCTGGAGAAAACAGTGATGTCATCGTTCAGCTCAGTTCAGTTCAGAGACAATGGTGTCAATGCAGGCAGATCAATAATATTGTTGAAAAAAGGGCAAACTACAGCTACAGGTTTAAAAAAAGCAAAAACTAAAAAGCAAACAAAAAAATCATTCATATACAAATATCATACATATCATATAACAAAATCATACATTGTCTGCAACATAGTCAGTTATTAATATTTCATTGTCCTCTCTTGTTCATTTGTTTGACAGCCTGGCTAAAAATGATGTCTGTACAATTTGGCATATTTCATTGTGTTATCACAAATAAACAATTGACTTTATGCACAGCTGCACCACTTCCTGAACTTAAGCCAGCTCCTTTATTTCCTGTCTTACATTATTGGACACACTGATTAATCCAGGTGTGTCTGATTATTGTTGCTATGACTACTGAGGTCAGGCACACCTGAATTAATCAGTGTGTCCAGTAATGTAAGACAGGAAATAAAGGAGCTGGCTTAAGTTCAGGAAGTAGTGCAGCTGTGCATAAAGTCAATTGACTCTAAGCACAACTACACAATACGCGTACAAAATCTTTAACACATTTGAAACCCTATTTGAATAAAGGGGTAATTTGACAATTTTCCTTTGCCTCACTTTTGGCCACTACTGTATGGCAGTTCATTGACTTTGCAGTATTTTGGGCTTTCCTGAGTTGTTGGATCCATTGATGGAACTCATGTTTGCCTAATTGTAAATGAGGAGACGCACATCAATAGAAGAGGATTCCACAGCATAAATACTAATTTGCAAATATTTTGCACAATGCAAAGCTTTTTTTTTTTTTAATAAATTTAAATATTAAAGTGTCTTAATTAAATGATTTTATTATAATTAGATTAAATGATTGGTGTCATGCTGCAGTGACCTCATCCTTGCAGGCTCACTATTGGCTGATTCAGTGGTTGAGGTCGGCCATTTTGGATTGACATCACTGTAGTCCTTAGTTCACAACACTAAAGTGCCACTTCAGTAAGCACTTAAGAATCAGTCTTATACTTTACTGAAAGTTGCTTTTAGCTGCTTTATAAAAGTCTCCTACTCTTAGAAAAGTCCTACTCTTTACTAAGTATTTTCTGACACTTAAGTCAACGCTTAAGACTATTCTTAAGAGCATTTCTTAGAAGTTTTATACATACGGGCCCAGATCTGTGTCGTTCAGACTGTCATGAAAAGATCAGGGCCCGTATGTATAAAACTTCTAAGAAATGCTCTTAAGAATAGTCTTAAGCGTTGACTTAAGTGTCAGAAAATACTTAGTAAAGAGTAGGACTTTTCTAAGAGTAGGAGACTTTTATAAAGCAGCTAAAAGCAACTTTCAGTAAAGTATAAGACTGATTCTTAAGTGCTGACTGAAGTGGGACTTAAGTGTTGTAAACTAAGGACTACAATGATGTCAACCCAAAATGGCCGCCCTCAACCACTGAATCAGCCAATAGTGAGCCTGCAAGGATGAGGTCACTACAGCATGACACCAATCATTTAATCTAATTATAATAAAATAATTTAATTAAGACACTGAGGCTTTAATATTTAAATTTATTTAAAAAAAATGCTTTGCAGTGCATTGTGCAAAATTATCACAAGTTAGTATTTATGCTGTGGAAACCCTTTTCTATTGATGCGTGTCTCCTCATTTACAGTTGGAGCAATTATGCAAACATGAGTTCCATCAATGGATTCAACAACTCAGGAAAGCCCGAAATACGCAATAAAGTGGCTTTATTTTACTGCAAGATTTGTAGATCAATTGGAAAGTCAAAGAACTGCCAAATAGTATTGGCCAAAAGTGAGGCCAAGGAAAATTGACAGACTCACCCTTTATTCAAATAGTATTAAAAATGTGTTAAAGATTTTGTACGCGTGTTGTGTAGTTGTGCTTGGAGTCAATTGTTTATTTGTGATAACACAATGAAACATGACAAACTGTACAGTCATCATTTTTAGCCAATGTCAAACAAATGAACAAGAGAGGACAATGAAATATTAATAACTGACTACAGTATGTTGCAGACAATGTATGATTTTTTTCTTCTCCTGTGAGCTTTTTAGTTTTTTTAAAAACTGTTGCTGTAGTTTGCCCTTTTTTCAACAATATTATTGACCTGCCTGGATTGACACCATTGTCTGAGAACTGAACTGAGCTGAACAATGACATTACTGTTTTCGCAGAGTGGCTGTATAATGAACTAAATAGATAACTAATGATCTTTTACAATGGAAATAAATCATCATTGAACTAACTTCAGCTGCACAATGACACTATTTTCTTCTAGAGCTGCTGTACAGCCCAAACTAACTTTGTTGCATTATTTTCCTGTTATCACTGTAAAGCTGCTTTGAAACAATACTGTAAAAAGTGACTTGACTTGAAAGAATTTTGTCAGATAAATATCTTCACTAAGTTTTATTTTCCTTATATTTTGATGGTTTAAGCAAACTTGTAGGGTCATAAAAAAAAAACAATAAAAAAAACTCTGCACATCACTTTTAGCCACTAATGTGTTTGGTGTGGTCAGTGCCACAATAGTGCTATTAAGACCCTGCTTACTGTGGAATGATGAGCTCAAGTCATCACCGGGTGTACTGCTTTTTATTTTTTATTATCCTTTTTATTTCATTGCTGTAAAATCAACTCCGTCATCATTTACTCTAACTCCAATACATCATATTTTCATTGAAAAGTGCGTGGCCTCCTCCTCTCTGCTGTCATCTTGTTACTCCTAACTAGGTTAGGAGACCTCTTCAGCTCTCTTAAATAATTTAGGAGCTGAGACCTAGTCTTGACACTTAGGAACCTTTATGAATCACACTTATTCTTAAGTCTAGGAATAAAAGTAAAATTACGTCATTCTTAGAATTTTGACAGACTTGAGACTAAAATTTTACTCTGAGTGGCTTTATACATACGGCCCCAGATACACAGGTCGCATAGGGGCAAAAAAAATCGGAATTGGGTCGTTTCAGCCTGCAGTGTGAACGTAGCCAAAGTCATTTCACTTCAGTATGCGTTCAGATACACATGTAGACATTATAAAATAATTTTTTTGAAAATGTTGAGTATTTTTAGGTTTTTCTATGTGTACTGAAGCATTCCTCGCATTCCCTTCATTCCTAAGGGGGTCAAATTGACCCATGAGGGTATTTCTTACCGTTCTAAATTTCAACCACAAAACTCCTCAAATCCATTACTTTGTGTGTGTGTATTCATGGTTCAAGTGTGACAAAAGTCCTGGGGTCTTGGACCCCTCTCATGAACATTCAATAAAAAAAAAAATATATATATATATATAATAATACTCTTAATGACAATGCAAACTGTACTGAACTCTTAGTTGAATTGAAAAAGATTTGTCTACTGCTACCAGCAACAACAACAACACCCTTAAAGGGATACTCCACTTTTTTTGGAAATAGGCTCTTTAAATAGTCAAGTTAAATAGTCGAGTTTTACCGTTTTCGAATCCATTCAGCCAATCTCCGGGTCTGGCGGTACCACTTTTAGCATAGTAGCATAGCTTAGCATAATGAATTGAACCGGACAAGACCATTAGCATCTCTCTCAAAAAATGACCAAAGAGTTTAGATATTTTTCCTATTTAAAACTTGACACTTCTGTAGTTACATCGTGTACTAAGACCGACGGAAAATGTAAAGTTGTGATTTTCTAGGCTGATATGGCTAGGAACTATACTCTCATTCCTGCGTAATAATCAAGAAACTTTGCTGCCGTACCATGGGTCCAGCAGCCGTAATGATATGACACAGCGCCTGATAATAGTCCCCAGCTCGGTAGCCTATTATCATGCGGCTGGCGCTGCTTCATATCATTACACCTGCTGGACTCATGGTACGGACATGAATATGAATCGATCTGACCTACCAACTCGATTTTTAAATCAAATCAATTTCTTTCCCGGCCCTAATTAAAGTTTACTGAACTTCTATTCTTTGACTCTTATTTATAGTAATTTCTAGGTATTTGACTGGAATGTTATAATAAGATGCCCTGAACATTCTCTGACAACTATAAGTTCACACTTCTTCACATTCAGATGAACACCAGATTACTCTTCCACAAATAAATAAGATTTTAAAAAAGGGTTAGTCTTTGATGGACCACAGAAGGAGAAATCTAAACCAATGTCCCACTCGCACGGTTGCACGTGATGGCAGTGGATAGAGACCAGCATCAAGCTTTCAGAAGAAGACTCGTGTCGATGCGTCACGTGTCGTATAATCCGAGGGCTCTGGGGGTTTACGAAAGGGTTTGATGGAAAACAGACGAACATGTCACGAGGAGGACACATATATTCACCTCAGAGATGAACGGACATGGATTGGGTCTCATCTTGGGACACGGATCTTGGATTCACTGCTGTGCCGAGCAGAAAGCTGGCAGGGAGAACTCTGGGAAGAGATCTGAATAAGGGACCCAATATTGAGACATGTAGAAACCTGAAGCCTGTCCTCCGCTATTACATGGGCGAGCACGAGCAGGACACTGTGTGTATTTCTCCTTTTTAACTCTTTCATATTGATCTTTTAATTATTTAAGTATTCTTTGTTTGCACTTGTTTCTTGCAGATGTCCTCTAGCAATCTTCAGGCAACTGTAGCTGACACGTGTCGGATGGGTGGGTGATATGGGAAAGGGTTTGATGTGACAGAATGAATGTAGTATTTAGTTAATCTGAAAGAGAAAATAAAAACTGAATTGTACATTTCTCCTTTTGTGGTGTGAGAAAGAGAAAGTCGTATAGCATTAGAGCACCACCAGGGTGAGTAAATAATGAATTATCCCTGAAAGGAACACGCCGACTTTTGTGGACTTTGCTTATTCCCCGTATCCCCCAGAGTTAGATGAGTCCACACACACCCTTCTCATCTCCGTGCGTATATAGATATCAGCAATGTGCTTTTGGGGTAAAACTGCTGTGTATTTTGGCCATGATCAATGCATTGTCACTTTTTATTCCACTGCTGTTCAGTTGTGACTGATTTAAAAACTTTCACATTTTATTTCTTTTGTTGCTGTTGTTAGCTTGTCTAAATAGTGCTACGTTGAAGTAGACACCTTTTTGCTGTTGTGAAACAAACTGTTAACCTTTTTTTCTCTATTTCTCTTGGAAATATACACTCTCAGATAAAAAGGTACAAAAGCTGTCACTGGGACAGTACCTTTCAAAAGGGTTCTAATATGCACTCTTTAGGTACAAAGGTGTACCTTTCGAAAAGGTACCGCAACAGTGACAGCTTTTGTACCTTTTTTCTGAGAGTGTACCTAACTTGGAAGTTCTAGGGAGTGGGTGCCCCTGTCTTTTATTTTCTCCTGTTTAAACTAGAGAGGGAGTCAGGGAATTATTAGGCTAGCGGTGTGTGCATCAGACAGAGTTAAGGCACGGAGATGAGAAGGGTGAGTGTGGACTCATCTAACTCTGGGGACACGGTGAATAAGCTGAAGTTCCCAAAATCGGCGTGTTCCTTTAAGCAGCTTGGGAAAAACACAAGGCCATTGGTTTGATTCCTCAGGAACTGTACAATAAATGAAACTGTACAGTTAGATGACAGAGCCAACTGCAGGCTAGTTTGGTTTGTGGTCAAACACTTTTCAAAAACATCTAATGCCTGGTTCAGATTACACTATTATTGTGTCTGTCACGATAGTCACTGTGTCAGATTACGCGATTCTGACCCCTAAAATATTGTGTCGAGGACAAGAGACATGTCAGACTACACACTGCTTCCTGACCAGTCATCTCGTGTGTGTGTGAGACGAGTTCATGCCGTCTCACACACACATTCACTCTCACACATACATACACACGCATACACTCACTCACTCGCTCACTCACACACACACACTTACTCATTAATTTACTCACTCGCACAAATATATACACACACACGCTCACTCACACACTCAATCTCACACACACACTCACTCTTGACAGAACCGTCGTGGAGGACAGAAAAAATAACCCTACGTCAAATGCATCGTGCCAAAATGGTGTAATCTGAACCAGGCATTAATGTCCATATAACTGTGTAATGATCAACAAGCACTGCTAACGTCTGTTCATTACATTAGTCCCAGCTCTATATATGAACATGTTAACACTAAGATAATGCTTGATCAGACGACGAACACAAGCTCAGACACAAGAAAGAACCCACTCAACACAAGACTTCACCCACATTTATTGAAGTCAGTATATAAATACACATGCACATTTCTCTATGTAAACCAGAGTGAACTCGAGTGCACGAAATCCCCGTATCATGCAAGGACGTCGGTTCAGTTTACAAAACCCACAGATGATTCAGCATATCCTGTGAACGGATCCAAGCCACATTCCACGCTTGTTCTGCCTTCTTCCGTATAAATAAATAGATTTATTAAAAGCGCACTCACAGAGTGAACTCTTATGTACAGAATTTATAAAGCAGTCAGTCAGTGAGTCTGCCGGTTCCCACAGAGAGAGAGAGAGAGAGAGAGACTGTGTTCGCCATCGCCGGTCGAGAACCGAGAACATTCATGGAGACCGAAGGCGAAGCGTGGGAACCGGGATCCTCCGGAGAGAGAGAGCGGGCGAGCGTGTGCACATCTGTGTCAGGAGCTCAAACCAGTGACGCACGTGTGCAAAGACAAGGCAACAGTCTGAGAGTGCGGTTAAGGCTGAGGTGAAAACAAACTTCCCTCTTCAAGCCAACAGAACGGCTCAGAGGAACTGGCAAACGAGTGATTGTGCGAGGCAGCGTCGGATCCCTCCGTTCATCAGCGCTATATACAGGCTAAAACAGGCGTACATGTAAATATGTCACTCGTGGACTCATGCGAACACTACAGCGGGTCCAGCTCTTCTTCAGCTGGCGTGGGCATGGCTCTGGGTGCGCTTACCCTCAGCTGGTGTTCATGGACCGCTGCAGCTCCTGCTGCTGCTGCTGCTGGTGCTGGTTGCTGTTGAGATCCTCCTCCTCCTCCTCCTCTTCCTCTTCCTCGGTCTCCTCGGTGGTCTCGTCGGTCTGGGCGGGAGTCTGCCGGTCCAGGGGGAAGTAGCCCGTGCCTCGCACCGTGTCCTGCCGCTGGTAGAAGAGCACGTACGCTGCTTTGGACTGGACACACACACACACACACAGAGAGAGAGAACGTCACTCATCTGACTGGGCGAGTGACTGCTGAGAGAACGGAGGAGAGTCAGAGACACGCTTGAGCTCCTCACCACGATCTGGTCCTCACTGATGGCCGACACGCTGCTGTCGTCGAAACTGTACCACTTCTGCTCGTCCTTGTTCTCGGCGTACGCAGTGTCTGACGGGGGAATCAGTTACACTCGACAGTTCAGTTTCTGCTGACAATACTCTCACATCATCTGTGTTCACTCTACTAATACTCTAATAACACTCTACTAACACTCTACTAATCACATCATACTCTCACATCATCTGTGTTCACTCTACTAATACTCTACTAATACTCTACTAATACTCTACTAATACTCTACTAACACTCTACTAATCACATCATACTCTTACATCATCTGTGTTCACTCTACTAATACTCTACTTATACTCTACTAATACTCTACTAACACTCTACTAATCACATCATACTCTCACATCATCTGTGTTCACTCTACTAATACTCTACTTATACTCTACTAATACTCTACTAACACTCTACTAATCACATCATACTCTCACATCATCTGTGTTCACTCTACTAATACTCTAATAACACTCTACTAACACTCTACTAATCACATCATACTCTCACATCATCTGTGTTCAGACACTCTACTAACACTACTAATACTCTACTAACACTCTACTAACACCCTACTAACACTCTACTAACACTCTACTAATACTCTACTAACACTCTACTAACACCCTACTAACACTCTACTAATACTCTACTAACACTCTACTAATACTCTACTAACACTCTACTAACACCCTACTAACACTCTACTAACACTCTACTAATACTCTACTAACACTCTACTAACACTCTACTAATACTCTACTAACACTCTACTAACACCCTACTAACACTCTACTAACACTCTACTAATCACATCATACTCTCACATCATCTGTGTTCACTCTACTAATACTCTAATAACACTCTACTAACACTCTACTAATCACATCATACTCTCACATCATCTGTGTTCAGACACTCTACTAACACTACTAATACTCTACTAACACTCTACTAACACCCTACTAACACTCTACTAACACTCTACTAATACTCTACTAACACTCTACTAACACTCTACTAATACTCTACTAACACTCTACTAATACTCTACTAACACTCTACTAACACCCTACTAATACTCTACTAACACTCTACTAATACTCTACTAACACTCTACTAACACCCTACTAACACTCTACTAACACTCTACTAATACTCTACTAACACTCTACTAACACTCTACTAATACTCTACTAACACTCTACTAACACCCTACTAACACTCTACTAACACTCTACTAATCACATCATACTCTCACATCATCTGTGTTCACTCTACTAATACTCTAATAACACTCTACTAACACTCTACTAATCACATCATACTCTCACATCATCTGTGTTCAGACACTCTACTAACACTACTAATACTCTACTAACACTCTACTAACACCCTACTAACACTCTACTAACACTCTACTAATACTCTACTAACACTCTACTAACACTCTACTAATACTCTACTAACACTCTACTAATACTCTACTAACACTCTACTAACACCCTACTAACACTCTACTAACACTCTACTAATACTCTACTAACACTCTACTAACACTCTACTAATACTCTACTAACACTCTACTAACACCCTACTAACACTCTACTAACACTCTACTAACACTCTACTAATTACTAGTACTCTACTAGTACTCTACTAGTACTCTACTAGTACTCTACTAGTACTCTACTAGTACTCTACTAGTACTCTACTCAGTGGCGGATTTAGCAAATTGGGAGCCCAAGGCGAAAGTATGTATGGGGGCCCCCCCATCCGATTTTTAAAAGATAACGAAAAAAAATTACAGACTGAATGATGGATAGCCAGGTAAAGCTAATCTACGGGGAAGTAAAGGTTGGAGAGGAGAAAAAAACAACTTTCCCTTTAAACCTTGCATACATTTCTTTACTCCAAAATGAAGATGGAAAGCAGAGAACACACAAAGTGTAGCACTACACAAACTAATAGTCACGATGGAACCCAACAGAGAATAAGGTTTCAGATAACACCTGAAAAATCTTGCATCACAATAAGTGTATTGTGATTGTCAAAACATTTAGTAACTAAACAGAAACATGTTACAATGTTTACATGGTACAATTTCTGGTAAGCTACGTTTTTTTATTATTGCTTGACAAATTTCACGATTTCAATTCAATTCTTGTGATTTGATTCAATATTGACTCATTTGGATAAATATTAGGTACACAAGATAGGCATTAATTTTTCTCAAGAAAAAAAAAACTCACATAATGCTGTAAACATACATAGAGCCCTATCAGCTGGTAGTATTATTTAAGGTTAAAAATAACTCAAATTAAACATAATGCGTTTTTATTATAATAACAACTTTAATAATATAAGTCAAAAATATACTAAATATGTAATATAGTACACATATTTAGCAAAATACTCTCTATAGCTCTTTTTTCTAGCCAACTAACGTGCTATAGCCTAACATATATTATGGTCATTAAACGGCTTTCCTGAGGTAAATTTTATGTGACATAATTGTTCTCCAGCTGTTTTATTGACCCTTTCCGCTGTTGAAAAAACACTGATTGATCGGTATTATGTATGAGGAATATACATTTTGGTAAGTTGTACTGTATCTTTCAATAGTCATTCGTGTTTATTCACTATTAGCTAGTTACGTTAGAGATGATCAGTTCACATGCGCTAGGGATCTTTCACGTCACATTTACAAGCGCCAAAACAGTATTTATAGTAAGTAATTGAGAGGGGGGTAAGAGGGGCGAACTGGGGAGAGGTGATGATGCATTTAGCTCTAAGCAAATCCACCTATATCCATGTGAGTGTGTTAACGTTATCCTCACCTAGCGCCACTTCACAGCTAGCAGCTGCTGCTGTAGCGGCATGTTCAACACTTTGGACGTTGTTGTTCCTGTCTGAATCCCCAACAGTAGATGTAAAAAAGTTTGTCATCTTTGACAAATACTTATCAACGTCTTTTTTCTTTTATTTGAGCCGCTTGGGTAACTTGGTTTCATTTTCGCGTTTAGACTCATCTTGCTTCGTCTCTGTTTTTGTGTACTTCCCAGTCCTCCTGTCACTGCGTGTTTATTTTTCGCGCCGCGCACAGTTACGGACTAGTCCATCTCATTGTGAAAGTCGGGGGTGTGTAGAAACGGATAACCATGAACTGGACATTTTAACTACTACTTTTCAACGTATTTCTTAAGAATATTAATACAATTTACTATTCTTTTGAAGCATTCATGATGATAAGGGGCTTTTTCTTTTCTTTTTTTTTCTTCTTTTTTTTTTAGGTTGGTTGGGGCCCCCCCTACTACGGGGGCCCCAAGCAGCCGCCTACCTATGCCTCTATGTTAAGACCGCCACTGACTCTACTAATACTCTACTTATCACATCATACTCTAACATCATCTGTGTTTAGACCCGAGTACTGCTGCTTAACTGTCTTCACGCTACCAAAACTACTTCAGTCAAGACCAACGGAAATGGAAACTACAATCTACTAACACTGTACTAACAGTCTACTGACACTCTACTAATACTCTACTTATACTGTACTGACCCTAACATATCACTCATCTAATACTCCACTAACACTAATAATCTACTAGTAAGAGTGATGAGGGAGTCCCGGCTCGGGCTCGTGATACTCACAGTGTCCTCCCCCCAGGCCTCCGTAGTGGTTAGAGACGGCGATGAGGTCGTAGCGGCAGGGCCCGGCGTCGGGGTTGATGAGGAACTGGGACATGTCCAGATCACTGAGGGTCAACAGAGCGAGACTGTTCACACACACACACCTCTGACACACACACACCTCTGTCACACTGAGCTGTCGCTGACGTACCGCAGAGGGAAATCCACCAGCGAGTCCAGCTTGTCCCTCATGTAGCGGCTGTAGGAGAAGCGCTTGAGATGGACCACCAGCACCGGCGGCACACTCCACAGGTCCAGCTTCTTCGTGGCCTGCTGGTGCTGCTTACAGGTGGGACAGTACCTGACACACACACACACGCTCAGTCACAGCTAGAGTCAGAGCACCCGAGGCACCTCAATCCCTCTGATCAGGTCTCTGGATCTCGCATTGAGTCTCAGATATCGGCCCGCATCATGCACTGTCATTATGTGAAGACTCGCTATTAAACTATCGCTCAGAAATCATCTCAAGTGTGTGCATTAATGCTGCATTAATACTAGGGCTGTAGCGATACACGTATTCGTATTGAACCGTTCAGTACGAGGCTTTCAGGTTCAGTACGCATCACAAATCTAAGGATTCGTTGGACCAGTTTTCCTGCCGGTGCGAACAAAATTGTGTTAGCAGTCGCCCAGCATCAAATGGCGAACGTAATGAAAGCGGAACGAAACTGCGCTACTCATTTGTGCTTCACGGACCGTTTATCAGATTGGACCCGTAATAGACAGCGCAGCGACACTACACAGCGCTGGAGATCCAGTGAAGAAAGCATTTGAATTCGCCACAGAAATAATAACATCCAGCATTCAGATTTCTCTGTAATTAACCGTAGAACAACCAGGAAAAACATTGTGCCATGAATTATAGAAGGCTTTAAGTCCACAGATCAGCCACATTCAGCATGGATTTACTGTAGTAACACTCACTGTAACCATGGAAGTGTGGCAGGAATAGTAAAATGCTTTCAAGAACGTCACACATCTCTTTCCAGCACTTCAAAACTCAAATATTATCATATTTAAATGTTATTTTTAATGTGATGACCAAAACAGTATTTGTTCAACCTTCAAAGATAGTCCCCATTTATAAAACTAAAAGTTTCAAGATGTAGGAAAACCAACACTCGTTTAAAAATAAAAATACATTAAATTACAACTGTAGCCAGTAGGCGGCTGCCATTTCCACTTCCAAATATTCATTTTTTAATCATTTTGCTTTTGAATTATTATTTCGACATTATGAATAAAATGCTGCCTTCAAATGTTAATCACTCACTGCTCTTGACTGAGAACTTTAATACTGTAGCTTTAATAAGAATCAATGTATAATTTATACAGGGAAGTCTATGTAGGGTTTTTTGTTTATATTTGTTCACTCCATTTCTTACTTGAATGCTACTGTGGCTGAAAAAATAAAGCACTGTTAATTTGTTTGTATATTATGGTATGTGTATGTGAATTGTGGAAGAAATTTAATATGATCTATATGTTTGCATTTAATTATATTTATATAATCTTAGAAATATGCTGGTAATTAGATTAATGTAGTGTC
The DNA here is from genome assembly GCA_022828995.1 of Vimba vimba. Classification (NCBI taxonomy): domain Eukaryota; kingdom Metazoa; phylum Chordata; class Actinopteri; order Cypriniformes; family Leuciscidae; genus Vimba; species Vimba vimba. The sequence continues at coordinate 44,618,210 of CM040821.1, forward strand.
GATACATACCCTTATGAATGTATGCATGTGTATCTCCTTGTATATGACCTGACAAAAGTTAATGTGTGACTAGTAAGTGTATGACCGAGACAGAGGGTCTACATTCAAGGGTATAATATGATAGACACATCTAAACAATGTATTAGTTATGGCTGAGAGATATCTTCATTTAGCCTCGGGAAAACAACCTTGGGGAGGAACAACTATAAAGAATGAAGGATGCCCCCCAGTCCTGGTCACACTCTGCAGGCACTTTGTAATGACTGTATGACTGCTGTAAAGACAATTGATCCATGTTTGTCTCTTATTCAGTAATAGAAAATTGTTTGCCACCAGAGTATCTAATGTGTATCTTTGCTCTTATTTTTTAATAAATATAAAATGACAAAGATTTTGGCCTAAATGTCTGTCATTCTTTTTATTTTATACTCTTATTTTATACATGTAGAAAAACCAGCATGAAAAAGAATGGTGATTTTGCTGAAAGAATCGTGATATGGTATTTTTGCCACACGGCCCACCCCTAGAACACCCGCTCGGCCTCACCACGGGTCTGCAGCTCCCAGCTTCTCTTTGGTGGTGAAGAGCTCAATGCAATCCTTCAGCTTGAAGAAGCTCTTCTTCTGGGGCTTGTACTCCATACTCTCGTGCTTATCAAAGTCCTGCGGAGGAAACAGTCAAGCATCTCAAATCTCACCACACCAACGACTCTCGACGGGAAGCGGGAGGGATTTACCTCAGCCACCGACTCGTTGAAGTACTTCCTCTTCGTTTCTGGCTCCCAGTCCAAGGAGAGATAGCATCTATCTGCACGAAAACAATGAAACGAGTAAGAAATGAGTCAATTTAAACACCAGTGATCTCTGGAAGCACACGTTAGCGTCTCCCACCGCTGAGTCTGGCGTGGTCCTCGTCGAAGCGGATCTGCCGTGGCTCGCCTGCCCTGATGAAGTTGGCGTCGGTCTTCCCCATGTTGTTGAACTGGAATGTGAAGAGGCGCTTCTTCTGGCCGTTGGGCGTCGGGGCTTTGCAGGAGTTCCCCAGCTCGTGGTCTCCGCCGCCCAGCGAGTCCTCCGACGGGCTGCTGTTGTCGTTCTCCGAGGGAAGCTCCTGCTCCTGGCTGGACTCGTCGTCCGGCTCGTCCGTCTCCATCTCACCTGCGAGTCAGACGAGCCACGCGCTTCAATGCCTCAGACCCCTTAACCCTCAAACCTCTTAACCCTCATCCTTCCCTCGCGCTTCAGTGCCTCAAATCTCTTGACCCTCATCCTTCCCTCGCATTCTAGGACAAATCTTTCTCTTGAGACATAAATTATACTGAATTTTTTTTTTTTTTGTCCAGAAAGTTTATTTAATTTTGATATTTTTCTCTATTTTTCAATGCAATTTTTTAGGAGATTTTTTATTGTAATTACCTTTAAATTACTAGATTTGATCAAAAAATTATAAATAAATAGTAATTTAAGCACATTCCTCACATTTGTTCAACTTGCATGCAAAATAACTCATAATTTCATGCATAACCCTTTAACTCAGCTCTCACTATCTTCATTGTGTGTCATTGCCGACCTCTTGTGGAAAAAAAAATATATAGCATGATATTTCATGAATCTAGATGGCCTTAAAACTCTATATGGAGCAAATGAGCTGTTTCGCTGCTCAAAAAATATTTTTTTGGAAAAGTTTTATCATTTTTAGTCAGAATTTTGAGCATTTTTAGGTTTTTCTATGTATACTGAAGCATTCCTCGCATTCCCTTCATTCCTGAGGGGGTCAAATTGACCCGTGAGGGAAGGATTTGTTACTTTTTTAAATTTCAACCTCAAAACTCCTCAAACCCATTTTTTTTGTGTGTGTGTGTGTGTGTATTCGTGGTTCAAGTGTGACAAAAGTCCTAGGGTCTTGGACCCCTTTGATGAACATTCAAATTAAAAAAACAAATCCGGGTCAAAATGGCCCAAGGGAATGATGAGGTAAACATGTCAACATGCAGTGGTGCAGGATGCATTGTTGGTTAGTGAATGCCAACACTGACGTGTGTGAGAAGAGATGCGGTCAAACACATGCTTACTAGGCCACCCCTCCTCCATTATACCATTGGTGGCGTTGCCATTGATGGAGTGTTGTTTGGGTGAGAGCGTCTCCTCGCTCTCCTCGTCCTCAGTGGCCGGCCGAACGAAACGACTGAAACGACACCAGACGAACTCTCAACTAGCAGCAACAAATAAACATTCCCATCAACTAAACATTAGATGAGAGGGGCTGTTTTTGATACATCTGTGTGTGTTTTGGGCTGGATTTCCCGATAACATTGACACTTACCAAACAAAATAATGACTATTGTAACGCTTGCCATAAAGCAAGTCAAATTTGTAGTTTTCTTATGTCTCATTAGAACTACAGAAACGCGACCCGATCTGGTAAACTTACATAGCGTGGATATAGCAGATAAAGGACCGAGAAGCAAAGGCATAAGTGCCTTTCACTGTTACGACTTGATGAACCACTGAAACGATTTTGGAAACATCATTTTAAGGTAAAAAATCTTCCTTAGTCTTGCTTTAATGATAAGGTAGAGCTTAAGGTATAGCTTAAGAACGGCATAGCGTAGGAAAATCTGGGGAAACGTATTAACGATAGGGTACAGCTTAAGAGCGGTGTAGCGTAGGGAAGGTGTGGGGAAACACGTATTAACGGTAAGGTACAGCTTAAGAACGGTGTATCGTAGGGAAGGTTTGGGGAAACACGTGTTAACGGTAAGGTACAGCTTAAGAACGGTGTATCGTAGGGAAGGTTTGGGGAAACACGTGTTAACGGTAAGGTACAGCTTAAGACCGGCGTAGCGTAGGGAATGTTTGGGGAAACCGGTATTAACGGTAAGGTACAGCTTAAGAACGGCGTAGCGCAGGGAAGTATTGGGGAAACACGTAATAACGGTAAGGTACAGCTTAAGACCGGCGTAGCGTAGGGAATGTTTGGGGAAACCGGTATTAACGGTAAGGTACAGCTTAAGAACGGTTTATCGTAGGGAAGGTTTGGGGAAACACGTGTTAACGGTAAGGTACAGCTTAAGAACGGTGTATCGTAGGTAAGGTTTGGGGAAACACGTGTTAACGGTAAGGTACAGCTTAAGACCGGCGTAGCGTAGGGAATGTTTGGGGAAACCGGTATTAACGGTAAGGTACAGCTTAAGAACGGCGTAGCGCAGGGAAGTATTGGGGAAACACGTAATAACGGTAAGGTACAGCTTAAGACCGGCGTAGCGTAGGGAATGTTTGGGGAAACCGGTATTAACGGTAAGGTACAGCTTAAGAACGGTGTATCGTAGGTAAGGTTTGGGGAAACACGTGTTAACGGTAAGGTACAGCTTAAGACCGGCGTAGCGTAGGGAATGTTTGGGGAAACCGGTATTAACGGTAAGGTACAGCTTAAGAACGGCGTAGCGCAGGGAAGTATTGGGGAAACACGTAATAACGGTAAGGTACAGCTTAAGACCGGCGTAGCGTAGGGAATGTTTGGGGAAACCGGTATTAACGGTAAGGTACAGCTTAAGAACGGTTTATCGTAGGGAAGGTTTGGGGAAACACGTATTAACGGTAAGGTACAGCTTAAGGTACAGTTTAAGACAGTGTAGGTGTGGGGAAACCCAGCCCTGTGTGAAGCCGCTACACACCAGAGGCGCAGCAGGAGCAGGTTGTACAGCTTGTCCTCGTTGATGGTGCGCGGGACGCTGAGCAGGAACGGCTGGCCGAAGAGCGGCGTACTGGTGTGGTTGAAGCCCGACTGCTTGTACTTCTCCCGCAGATGAACAGGAATCACCACGTGATCTGTGTCCTGGCTGCAGGCCAGCTCGAACCTGCTCCACACGGACACAGACGCAGGGATCAGAAACACGCACTGACCTCTCACCCGCCTCAGTAACCACAGGAGCTCACACATAGATGGTGTCCCGCTCCATGATGCTGCTCAGGTTCTCGTTGCTGGCGAATATCCGGTGAAACCTGTGGTTGTATATGTCCGTGACAATCATCTGGACGGGCAGAGGAAACACAGTGAATGCTGGGAAGCTCAGCATTAGAGGCGAGAGGTTAGCTTCTCCATGCCCACGGTTACCTTCTGAGCCGGGACGCCCGACAGAGCCGAGAGCGACGCGCACAGGTCCGAGATGAGGCCCACTTTAGGCACCGTCAGCTTGTACTGAAACAAAAACAACAGCCACACCTGTAACACGTTTCAGCGCTCCCAGGGTTTTTCCTGGATCTAAACAAGGCGGAGGTGGGAAAATCCTGGTCATGGTTGAAGAAAACACTTTTTACAAGTGCATATTTGAGGTATTTTAACAATAAGGTAAGTAGATGAGGACACTATCACATAATGCGTTTCCCAAAGGATATTGTGAAACTGTGTTGGCTGGACCTTGGTCCTGCTAGGGGGGGTCGGGGGTCATGCTCTCCCGTAAGAAGGTTTTGAACATTTTAAAGATAAATTCAGTAATCTGGTTCACTTTGAGACTTCAAAATTAAGAGCTCCAACCCATGTGAAAATAAAAGTTCTTCTTTGGCAAAATTGCATTTCTTTAATAGCCTAAACACAGGCTTTACTCCCTTCAAACTTAAATGATCTCATTACATCACTGTTGTAAAACACTCTTATCAGAATAATTTCTGTTAAACTTGTGTATATTTTTAGTTAAAGCTGTTAACCCTCTGGGGTCTAAGGTGTTTTTGGGGTCCTTGAGATGTTCTGACATGCCCTGACATTTTTGCTTTTTTCAGTTGCTTATAAACATATTAATGGTAAAAAAAAATACACACTATTTAGCACAAACAGGGCTACCATAATATGTGAGCAACAAGAATGTACATGTCTGCATTTTTGAGAGAATAATGTTTATGCATGGTTATTAAAAAAACTAAAAACTAAAGTTTCTGAAATAGGGCCATAAAACACATTCTAAATATGTGCCAATAAGACTTTTGTCTAATGGATGTCATCACCTAGTGTTTTTTCTTCAAAATGATGTGAAAATCACCCTGCCTTATCATTCACACAACACAATACATTGATTTGAATTTTGCAAAGCACTTTCTGTTTGTAAAAGCAATATGCGGAGTGGGCGTCAACGATCATGCATATTTAGTAGTTCACACCTTAGGAGACAATGGGGCCTGCATACTTAATGAGCCATTCATTCAGGTAAGTCACTGAGCCACAAGAATGCAAGAGCAACAGTTGGAAGCATCTCAATTCTTTTTTATTTTTCCACATATTGTGCTTGCAATTTGGCCTATAATATCCAAGGAAAACATGTCTAGTAATTGTGCAGTTAATTCTCATACTGTATTTTCAGTTTTGGAGTATTTATCCTCTCCCCAAATTTGTCACTAATAAAACACAATAAAAATTATTTAAAGAAAAGGCTTATATTTACCTTTTAATAGTTTGTTTACATCTACCTTGTAAATATATATTTTTTATTAAAAAGGTTACAATTACAACAATTCAAGTGTAATCTTTCTTTGTAAAAACTAAAGTATACATTTTATCATACATATTTCAAAGTTAAGGATTTGATTGATTATTTGATTACTTTATTTTTGACAAAACATACTATATTTAACATGAGCAAATATTGGCAAACAAAAGCTTATTTGAGGTGGCAGATGTTTTACAGTAAAAATGTATAATCTATCCAAAACTAATCAACGAAATGTTGTCTTTCATATGTCTGTAACATAGGTCTTTCATTTTTATTATAAGAAATATAAATGTTAATTTGCAGTTTAATACGTTGCTTATACAAATACATTTTATTTCAACATATTTCAGTCGATTTTTACTCAGTATAGCAATACAGTTTGCTAAAACCGAAACATTCATTCACAAACAGAAACGCCTGACTGTAACGTTGTTTTTATGAAATATTAGGGCATATAAATGTTAATTTTCAGTTTAATACGTTGCTTATACAAATAGCCTACATTTTATTTCAACATATTTCTGTCGATTTTTACTCAACTCAGTACAGCAATACAGTTTGCTAAAACATCATCCTTCATTCACACAGAGAAGCAATTTAAAGGTACAATATGCAATAATTTTGCATTAAAATACCCCATAATCTCAAGGCCAGTGTTATATATTTTGTTAAGTTGATTACTTACAATATCCCAAATGTTTCCAACTATTTTTAAATCGTGAGAAAATTGCGATTTTAACCAACGAAACGGGGCGTTAGAGCAGGGGGGAGCTGGGAGTCGCCAGTCAATTGCGTCACATCCGCGTTACCCTCGGTTTCCGCCATTCTCTGGTTTCCGCTCGTACTGCGTGGAGTCCTGGACAAATGCGGAAGTTGTAGTTGTAGCGTCTATCAAGCAACAAACGTTAGCTTGTTTCGTGCTGTCGTTATGGAACACATTTATTCTTTACCGATTGCAGCTGGTTCTGTCGACAAAGCATGCTTAATTTTATATTTTCCACATGTAGCATTCTGCAATAGTTATGTTTATGTAAGGGAAGTATTATTGCTTTAGATTTGTGTTTAGTTCATTGACATTGTTTATCACGTCTGGTGTTTATGGCCATGTAAATAAATATAGCATGTGTTATACATAAAGATTAATCCGTATTTTGGCAAATGATGTGGGTGTGTTCGAATGTACATTTACAACAATTGTTTAGAACACGTAAAACTGCGCCGCGTTATCACAACAAAGAATTCGACATAGGCTACAGTAACATCTATGATAACCAATTTAGTATTAAACCTAACTTTGCTTGCGGTTGATTAATTTTAAATAAAAATAAAAGTGTGATGAGGTTTAAGAGTCAGGAAGGAAGAAGACGCGGTCGGCGTGACTGGGACTTTATTAAAATAAAGCAAAACAAACACAATTCGTGCACAACACGCATTCACTGTGGCAACCGCGACGGCACAAAACAGTTCAAAAATGAGAGCTGGGATCCACCGGTTTTCTTTCTCTGCGTCCAATTTTCTCTTCAGTCTCTCTCTCGTTCCAGCGCGGCGTATAAGCGGTCTCTCCACGCGGATCACAGCAATAAGACACAGGTGTTCGTCATTTGCACTTGACCTACTTGCGTCCCGCTCGTCTCTTCTCTCTCCCATTACAGACCGCGCTGAACCACGCCCCCCTCGCCACAAAAAGTATGTCATTATAAAAACAGAACTTGGCCTCATCCATGAACATGATTTTTCGATTCCCGTCTGACTGATTTACATCCACGGTGGAGTTTAAAACGACAGTTCCCATCATTCCACGCTCCGTCACATCGTCATCAAGCTACGCCGTTGTTGTTGTTTGGAATGTAGCGCCATCTAGTGGACAAAAATTCTTGCACATTGTAGCTTTAAATTTAAACTTTAATTTAAATAAAAAGCTAAATTAAGTCTTTTTGCGAGCTGTGATAAACAGCGCGCATCTCTGCGGCTGCCGTTCAGTCATTCACAGAAACGCGATTAACTTGAGAAGGAAAAAAAACTTACTACATATTCGGATCCTCTCTCCTGCAATACCCGCACTCTGAGGTAGATTTTCCATTATTATTATTATTCCTGCCAGATGGTGTAAACACGCTGCCAGATGGTGTAAACACGTAGGCTACAATGATATGAATAAACTTGTGTTTTCTCGAGCTGATATGTGGGCGTTCACAGGTTTGCTTGGATTGCCTCAGTAATTTGCGTTTGAATAGCACGCGCTCTCCGTGGGCGGAGTCACATTACATTTGAATGAGCTCTAATTAGCTCGACTGGAATCGCTCTCTTTTAATACAGATTTCACAAAATGAGAATATTTGTTTTTTATATAAATTACCTCATTTAAAAGAAGATAATTCAAGCTTCATGCCTGTGTGTCTGTATGCCTGTTTGACTGAGTATTCGCTGAGTTATTGTTCATTTTCTGACGCGTTTCAGAATGGACGACACTGACAGAGAGAAGGCAGAACTCGCATCACGTTTATTTTTCTTTATTTAGCAAAAAACACAACACTTTGTTTTTATTGTGAGTATACACAAAAATAATACACATTTAACAGAATCGATTGATGTATGAAACTTGCTTGTAATATCAAAGTCCACAGAGCAAAATTAATTTCTTTTGAACTGAACTGAAAAAAAGCGAGCTGGTATCGCCGGCGATACCGCCGACCCCAGGGGGTTAAGTTATAAAGCAATCTTTGTGTTTTATATAATGGCCACTAGAAGGTGCTCTAGGCATGTTTTCCTTGCTTGCTTTTCTCTGAAGGGATATATGTTGTTGAAAACAAAAGCAAAAGAGATGAACGTTTGTTGCGTTTTACCGTCTTTATATGATTTATATCTCATTACGTTTCAGCGCAACACAAGACCTGTGCTGACGGACGGTACCTGCGTGGGTTTGGCCAGCGCGTCGAGCCACACCAGATACACCTCCAGCGTGCGCTCCTTCTTCATGGGCAGGGGCAGCGTCAGGTAGCAGAAGGGGTCGAAGGTCACCGAGACCTTGGCGCACACGGGACACACTAGCGTGGACTTGAACAGGCCGTGGAAGATGTCCACGATGATGGAGTCGTTCCTCTTGATGTGGTTCTGCCAGGCCTCCTCTGCAACCACCTGCAGGAGATCGAGGCACACACACCGTCAGCCGTCTCACACACACACACACACACGTATCACTCATATGAGGAACGTGAGGCAGGGAGGTTTCAACATTAAGCCTTCAGGTTAAAACTGAGATATAGCTGAGTGAAGGAAAAACTGCTTCTCAAGCTTTTACATCTTTGTGATTTCTCTGCTTTTCAGGCAAATTAATTTTACACACGAATTCACAATGTTTTTAGACCACAGGATTATTTAAGCTACGATTAGCATTTGACCTTTACCCGCCATGATGTAATTTATATTATCTTCATAAATTCAACAAACTGTGTGTGTGTGTGTGTGTGTGTGTGATGCACCTTGTCGGGTCGTGTGTCGGCGTCCTTCAGCTGGATGTAGGGCTTCTTGCGGATGCGGTTCAGGTCCTCGTGCAGCCCGTCGAGCAGGAAGGCCAGCAGCTCGTGAGAGTCCTGCTGCTGGTACCCCGAGAACTGAGGCGCAAACCGGCCCACCAGAGTCTAGACACACAAACACACTGACATCAGAAACAACCCAACCACACGTGCTTCAAAGTTTAACAGCCCAACACTGGCCGTCAGGAAGAGAGGTGGAAACGTTCACATCATAATACATCAAAATACATGGTGCACTTGTGTATGCACAAGGAGTCTGACAGCAGCCGGTGTGATCTGATCTCTCCACCATCGAGCCCGTCTGTGATTACATGAAGAAACTGAGACAGACTAAATCCAGGAGAACTGCGGGAACGTCTCCGAGACGCTTGAGGAAACCTTCCAGCAAAGCTACAGGACTGGGAAGAGCACTGGCACTTGTGTTAAAATGCTGTAAAGTGAGAATGCTTTCAAAAATAAAATCATAAATTGAATTTATTAATGATTTAACTTCTATTAACTAATTCAAATCAATATATGGTGTAACGACCCTTTGCGTTTAAAACGGCTTTTGCCCAGGTACACTTGCACATAATTTTCCAGGAAGCATTGCAGGAAGGTTTCTTCAAGCGTCTCGGAGACGTTCCCGCAGTTCTTCTGGATTTACTCTGACTCTGTTTCTTCATGTAATCACAGACGGACTCGATAATGGTTTGATCAGATCACACCGGCTATTGTCAGACTCCTTGTGCATACACAAATCTCACTGGATTATTACAATTAATGGCAAAAAAGATTTAATGGCAAAAAGATTTAATGGTTTGGAAATGTAAACTGATATTTCCTACTGACACACTACAGCAAAAGATATAAATAACTGACTTAAAACCATTTTTTTGTGTGTGTGTGTGTGTGTGGGGGGGGGGGGTATTAACATGCCTAAGACTTTTGCACAGTACTGTATATGAGCCGTCAATGCGGATTATTTGGTTGCATGTAAACGCAGCGACTGAGACACAGGATGAGCGTCTGTATGGGTGGATGTCAGAGCAACTCAAGTCAAGTCAAGTCAACTTTATTTATATAGCGCTTTTCACAATACAGATTGTATCAAAGCAGCTTCACAGTATTAAATAAAATAGTACATCAGTGTTTGTTTCTAGTTTAAAACATCCATGTTTGATAATGCTGATCAATAGTATTGTTGATTGATTAATTAAATTAAGTATCCCCAACTGAGCAAGCCAAAGGCAACAGTGGTAAGGAACCGAAAAACTCCATCAGGTGACCTAATGGAGAAAAAAAAAAACTTGGGAGAACCCAGGCTCAGTCGGGGGCCAGTTCGCCTCTGGCGTTTATGAACTAGAGACCGGATTTAACTGTAAGATTAAAAATATTATATGAATGCCTGGCTGAAGAGATGTGTCTTTAATCTAGTTTTAAACTGGGAGAGCGAGTCTGAGCAACGAACAGTATCCGGAAGACTATTCCAGAGTTTTGGTGCTAAATGTGAAAATGCTCTCCCTCCTTTGGTTGATCTGGATATCCTAGGTATGACCAAAAGCCTTGAATTTAGTGATCTTAAAGAGCGCGTAGTGCTCCTCCTGGCCTTTACCTTGAAGGGTCTCGGCGTGACATAGCTGTGCTTCCCCGACCACAGCTGCTTGATGAGCTCGGCGTAGGCCTTGGCGACCTCACCCTTCATTCCCAGAGGATTGTCCTCGTTCAGCTCCTCCTGGAACTTGTCCTTCAGGAAGTACTCGGTCAGAGGAGGGACGTTACTCAGACACTACGACACACACACACACACTGAACTCATCTCTCTCTGCTCAGGCTGTAGTTAGATCAGGGGTTATAGGTGGAAGGGAAGGTTGTGCTCCTGTACCTGTGTGGCCGAGTTCATGAAGCAAGTGTTTCCCAGGTTGGAGAGGCCGCTGAGGCCGGGTTTCTCCGCGCGCCGGCCCTGATCCGAGTGCTCGTAGCTACTGCTGCTGTACAGGCCGTAGCTGTTCTTCATGCTGCGGGCGGACACACACACAACAAACACACACACGTGCATGTGAGTGAGAAGCCCAACAGGGTTATAGCAGCAGTGAATCAGCAGATGATCATGCAGACACAGCTCAACACATGCAGGGAGAGCAGCGTAAAGCACACACTCTCCAGAGGCGGAGATCACTGTTCGTTCACCAACCCCGACAGACAGACTATCTAACTAATGACATTAACTCCACACCGTGGGTCTAACAGTAAAAACAAGCGCACCAACTGAAGAGGAAGGGCACACCTTGCAGGGATCCAGACATTTTTCAACCGCTGTCCTGCCGGTGCGACCAAAACTTGATATAGGCATGACCACAACACTGCCCGGCATCAAAAGGCAAACATAATGAAAGCGTAACGAAACTGCGCTACTCGTTTGTGCTTCACGGACCGTTTATCAGTTAAGACCAGTAATAGACAGCGCAGCGACACTGTTTCTACACAGCGCTGGAGATCCAATGAAGAAAGCCATTGAATTCACCACAGAAATAATAACTAGAGCCCGACCGATATATCGGCAGGCCGATATTATCGGCCGATATTAGGCATTTTCAAAACTATCGGTATCGGCATTTATAACGGCCGATGAATGAATATTTCAAAAATAAAATAAAAACGGACGAAACACCCTTCAACCAGGTTATGAGTGTTGGCGTTGTATAGTTTGTCCACCAGAGGGCACTCTACACCGTCCCTGTTGGCAACACTCGTGTATAACGCGCCACACATTCTGCAACCTGCTGATCCAGCCCGAGTCGGGCAGAGAGAACCGCGAGTGAGATCAGCGGTGAAGTGTGTTCATGGTGAGTTGGTCACGACTCACGAGACATACATTGCTTGAATAACAATTAAAAGAACATCCCTATCAGTTCTCTTAACTCAAATAAGGATGACAAAATTCGTGACTCATGTCCAGTTTTGCTGCGGTTAAATAAGCCGAGAGTGAAGCGGAACAACGCGACGTAGGCTATATTCACATAAAATGTTAACACTGCAGTTCACAAAAGTTCATAATGTGCATGTGCTTTAATGCTTTGTCGGTTAAACATTTAATTTTAAATGCTGATGCGCTGTTCTAACGTGTGCGTTTCTCAGCGCGTACATGTGAAGCTCACATGCACTAAAAGCCTTTCTACCAGCGCCTGGATACTGGACTAAGTTATCTTTCGAGTATTATTGTGCTAATACTGTTAAATACACACAAGATTTACATAAACAAAGTCGGTTGTCTAAAGTGAAGGCAAAATTGAGAGAAAATCTGCTTGTCAAATGCGTGTACATTAGACGAGTCGTGCTCAGCTCTTAAAGAGACAGTAGCAATTGTAAACACATTGCCGCTTGTCCTTAAAGGGATAGTTCACCCAATAATAAAAATGATCTCATTATTTACAGGCACTCTAATGTTGTTCCAACTGTATTCATTTCCTTCTAATATTTTTCTAATATTAATAGTTTGAAGAATGTGGGTAACCAAACAGTAGCTGGTCCCCATTGACTTCCAAAGGAGAAAAATATACTATGGAAGTCACTGGGGTACATCAACTGTTTGGTTACCCACATTCATCCAAATAACATATTTTCAACAGAAGAAAAAAACAACTTGAGAGAGTAAATTATGACAATTTGAATTTGTTGTCAATTTGAATGTGAAATTGTTGTTTTTGTTCAAAGGACTAAACGTTTAGTCTTAAAAAAAATCTTAAGTTTGTATTTTTATACATTTTATTTATCAGAACTTTAATATATTTTGATGTTCCTCTGTTCTGTTGTGACAATAAAAGAAACAAGTTTCTTTTTAAAATGCATTATCATATTATTTTAGTTAAAACTCATAAATAACTACAAATAACTAATGTTAAGGAAATTTGTTAATGTTTTGTTGCGCGTTTCTGAAAAAAAATAAAAATAATTTAAAACCAACAAATATTTGTACCGGTATTGGCCTTCAAAATCCTTTATCGGTCGGGCTCTAGTAGCCATCAAAAGTTTGTACACACCAATTGTAAAGTGTGTCCAAACTTACTGTACTATAATACACATAAATAATATTGCTACTGTATTATAATATACACATAAATAATATCGGCCGATATATCGGTATCTGGCTTTGTTTTATCGGTATCGGCATCGGCGCCCAAAAATCCATATCGGTCGGGCTCTAATAATAACATCACTGCGAGATCCAGAGGAAACATCCAGATTCAGCGCAGAGTTCTCTGTTATAAACTAAAGATATCAGATCAAACAGCGCTAATGTGGAAACCAGGAGAAACATGAATGAACAAGTTATAAAAGGCCACAAATCAGCAACATTCACCATGGATTTACTGTAGTAACTAGTGTTGTCACGATACTGGAATTTCTAACTTCGATACGATACCTTGAAAAATATCGATATTCGATACCATTTTCGATACCACGGAAAAAAAAAACTGCCACAATATTAAGGTTTTTTTTTTTTTTTTAAAGTTAAATATAACAAGTCTAAAACATGACAATGAGGTATATTTTACATGAACAAAAATGTCCTGAAGTAGTGCACTTGTTCAAAAGCATTAATGCTGGTTAATACATTAACATTATTTGATGAACAGATTTTAACGCAAACGTGTGCATCACACGCAAAAACAATGTTATTAGTGCTTTTAACAATACAGATTGTGTCAAAGCACTTAACAGTATCAAATTGGAGGATAGAGTGTCAGTAATGTATAATAATAAGATTAAACATTAAATTTTCAATTAAAGGCATTTCATTATTGTATTCAAAGATGTCATTCAATAGCTCAGTTTAGTTTAATTAGTATCTGTGTAATCAAATTGATATGAAGGCAAATTGCAGAATTAAATACTAATTTTTGAATAAAGTTAAATAAGCACAAGTTAATTTACATTTGACCACAGTTAAAATATTTAACGTTACTTAACTGAGATTTCTCAGTCAGATTATATTAGCCTAACTTTAAGAGGTACAGTGAAAAAAACGAGACAACACACACTCATATCAACAACAATACAAGGCCATCTTGGTTAATGTTTCAGAAATGTTAAAATGAGAAGAGTTACCAACCTCTCGAAATTATATTATATATATTATTTATATTATATATAACGCGTTTTTCAGGTTCGAAAACGTGAGGTGCACAGCACTGCCCCGATCACACAGAACGAGCAGTGCGCTGCGTTTGTTGTGTTGCTCAGCAACCACTGAAACAGCTGTCCTGTCAGTCAAGTAAACGTCAAATCAGCCTTTTATTAACTTTATTTACTTTCTGTTAACATTGTGGTAGTTACGGTTCGTGAAGTCGAAGTCTGGTAACCCGCGAGAGCACCACAAGTTTATCCTCCATCATCGCACTCTCCGGGCGTTCAAGCAACTAGCTTTCATCACTAACGGAAGGCCCGCGAGGCGCATAAACAGCGCGCAGAACGCTCGCTGGAAACCAATTGAAAATATGCGCCTCTCACTGCAAAAAACGCGTCAAGTGTGATCGGCCCCATTCACTTCACTTTTGCTATTTAACCAGAGCGAATGAGACGAGCGAGCGTGTGGTGTTGTCAACGCGCCTTTGGAGAGAAAGTGAAAGTGACAGCTCGGCTAGTATCGATACTTCAGGAAATTAGTATTGGTACCGTTCAGATATTTCAGTATCGATATTTATCGAAATATCGATATTTTTGACAACACTAGTAGTAACACTAACTAACCATCGTATTGTGACAGAAATAGTCTTAAATAGTGTTTAAATGTTATTTTTAAAATTTGTGTTCATCCTTCAAAGATTGTCCCCATTTATAAAACTAAAAGTTTCAAGATTTACACATGTAACTTGTTCTTATGTTCATTAAAACTCTTGTTTGGAGAGGGTTTTTGGACTTCTGATAGAAAGACTAACATGCTGCCAAATGCCATAACTTCGGTGTGTTCGAGCAGCTTTTTCCCCCGACGCAGGCGATGCTAGTCACAGTCGGCTTTCATCAGCGCTGGCGTCGGTCTGCTGGGTTCCTACCTTAAGGGGTTAACAGTCTGGGACGGTCAACAGAGATCACTTTAATAAAGCTTGAATGATCGGGATCGGCTGCAAAAATCTTGATCGGAGCATCCCGACCAGAAGGAAGGTTGTAAAAGCTTATGATTACAGGATTTAAAGCATTTCCTAGCCATTTAAAATAATACTCTACAAAGTCTCAGAGCACTGGCAAACTGCCCAGGCCAGGACGTCCCAAGAGCACAACACTGCACTGGAGTCTCGTAACGACACGCTGTCACAACATCAACTACGAAATCTACAATACCGTGAATACACAAAGAGTCTTTGAGGAGAACGTGAGGCCATCTGTGAGAAAACTGGAGCTGTAAGTGGATGCTTTCCACATGATAATGACCCAAAAGATGCAAGACAATCAGATGCTGAAGAGAGAAATGGAGAAAACTGGAAGGTTTTCCATGACACTGGCAGTGTTGCATTAGCCAAACTCATTCATAATCCCCTGCCCAAGCCCTGCCCACAAATAACGCCCTCCCCAAGCCCCGCCCACCAATAACCCCCGCCGAGCCCTGCCCACAGAAGCCCCCCTTGTTAGTCCTGCCCACCAATAACGCCCTCCCCAAGCCCTGCCCACCAATAACCACCACCGCCGAGCCCTGCCCACAGAAGCCCCCCTTGTTAGTCCTGCCCACCAATAACGCCCTCCCCAAGCCCTGCCCACCAATAACCACCA
The DNA here is from genome assembly GCA_022828995.1 of Vimba vimba. Lineage (NCBI taxonomy): Eukaryota > Metazoa > Chordata > Actinopteri > Cypriniformes > Leuciscidae > Vimba > Vimba vimba. The sequence goes on from CM040821.1 coordinate 44,633,966, forward strand.
CCGCCGAGCCCTGCCCACATAAGCCCCTCTTCTTAGCCCCGCCCACCAATAGCGCCCTCCCCAAGCCCCGCCCACCAATAACCACCACCGCAGAGCCCTGCACACATAAGCCCCTCTTATTAGCCCCGTCCACCAATAACGCCCTCCCCAAGCCCCGCCCACCAATAACCACCACCAAGCCCTGCCCACATAAGCCCCTCTTTCTAAGCCCCACCCACCAATAACACCCTCCCCAAGCCCCGCCCACCAATAACCACCGCCGAGCCCTGCCCACATAAGCCCCTCTTCTTAGCCCCGCCCACCAATAACACCCTCCCCAAGCCCCGCCCACCAATAACCACCACCGCAGAGCCCTGCCCACATAAGCCCCTCTTCTAAGCCCCGTCCACCAATAACCCCCACCGAGCCCTGCCCACATAAGCCCCTCTTTCTAAGCCCCACCCACCAATAACACCCTCCCCAAGCCCCGCCCACCAATAACCACCACCGCAGAGCCCTGCCCACATAAGCCCCTCTTCTAAGCCCCGTCCACCAATAACCCCCACCGAGCCCTGCCCACATAAGCCCCTCTTCTAAGCCCCGTCCACCAATAACCACCACCGAGCCCTGCCCACATAAGCCCCTCTTCTAAGCCCCGCCCACCAATAACACCCTCCCCAAGCCCCGCCCACCAATAACCACCGCCGAGCCCTGCCCACATAAGCCCCTCTTCTTAGCCCCACCCACCAATAACACCCTCCCCAAGCCCCGCCCACCAATAACCCCCGCCGAGCCCTGCCCACATAAGCCCCTCTTCTTAGCCCCGCCCCCTGCAGGCTTACTTGCGGCCGCTGAAGCTGCTGTTATGATTGTTTGCGAGAGATGAAGGGCAGATCTTTGGTAAAGCAGAGAGAGAGGAAGCACCAGATGACCTTCAAAAGACAAGAAGAGCATGAGTTATAGGAAATGATGCCAACCGTCGGGAAGAGGTCAAGGAGATCGAGAAAGCAAACAAGCCAGTGTCAAAGCATCTGATGATGATCCATGTGACAATCCATTCGTCACTCTGACTCACTTGAGCGCCGAAGAGCCGCGAGGCCACGTGCCGTCTTCATTCTTCTGTTCGATAACGAGAACCTGCAGACAGACAGAGGAAAATGGCAGACTCAAAAACCTCATTCCCATCGCTGTGAACACAATGAGGTCCTGTGGAAAGGTCTATGCAAGGCCTGTGAAACAGCGCCTCACCTGTCCCTGGTAGAGCCCGGCGTCCTGGATAGTGCTGTCCGGCTTGTTCAGCGGCTCAAACGTGTTGCTCATGTACTTGTTCCACAGCCGGGTTTCCTTCTCGTCGGGAATACTGAAAAGCTTCCGCATCTCTTGCTCGATGGTGTCTGTCGGGACAGATGTGTGCAGATCTCAGCCATGATTCAAAGAGTGGGTTAGTTCAGCCAGAAATCATCATTCTGTCATCCCGCCCTCATCTCAATCCAAACCTGAAACACTGCAAGGCTCATCTTCAGAAACACAGATGAAGAGATTCCTGTCCACACAACTACCAGCGTTCATAAAGAGATCTTACACATTTCTCAAACAGGCACAATGGATTTTATTTATATCATCTATGATGTGCTCTGCTGATGCATGTCAATGTTTAGATGTGAATAAAAGCCTTAATTCAATCCGTTCATCATACAAGGCGATCGAGTCTCTACAGAAAATTTGGACTAAACTGGTCAAATCACTTCAAAATCAACTTTTTGAGCATCAAAGATGAGATGTTGCGTAGCTGTCAGTGGAGGGACAGAAAGCTCTCATTAAAATATCTTCATTTGAGTACTGATGAACTTGTTGAGAGATGAACAGAAGTCTTACGGGTTTGGAACGACATGAAAGTGAATACTTAATGACAGAATGACCATAATACCTCCTGTGAAGTGTCATGTGTGATAGTGATTGGCTGAAATCAGACTGGTGTCAGTCGTTCAGGTGGAGTCTAGACTGATCTCAGACTGGTGTTATTCAGTACCTATAGTGTCTGCTCTACTGAACCTCCTGTGAAGTGTCATGTGTGATAGTGATTGGCTGAAATCAGACTGGTGTCAGTGGTTCAGGTGGAGTCTAGACTGATCTCAGACTGGTGTTATTCAGTACCTATAGTGTCTGCTCTACTGAACCTCCTGTGAAGTGTCATGTGTGATAGTGATGGGCTGAAATCAGACTGGTGTTAATGGTTCAGGTGGAGTCTAGACTGGATCTCAGACTGGTGTTATTCAGTACCTATAGTGTCTGCTCTACTGAACCTCCTGTGAAGTGTCATGTGTGATAGTGATTGGCTGAAATCAGACTGGTGTCAGTGGTTCAGGTGGAGTCTAGACTGATCTCAGACTGGTGTTATTCAGTACCTATAGTGTCCGCTTTACTGAACCTCCTGGTGACGATGTTGTCCATGTTGCCATCTTCACACAGCTTGAGCTCGGTGAGGTAGACTTCCACTTTACAGTGTTTGACGAACATGCCCTGCTCCACCACCTGAGGAACACACACACACACACACACCATCAACAGACACAAGAGACAACAGCCACCCGTCCCATCAAAGACTCGACTGCACTGCTACTGTGATCAGACTGATCTCAATAATCGTCTTCTGTAGCGCTGCTCTACTGCTGAACTAATGACGTTTGCATCATTGATTCTGTTATTTTCCTGATTATCCCCGTCGTGAAGCTGCTTTGAAACGATCTGAACTGTATAAAGGCCTGGAGAAATAAGGCTGACTTGTGCGCTGAACTCAGATTCATCTTCTCACACTGTTAAAAATCATGTTCTTCTTCAGAAATTATGTTTCCGTCTTGTTTTGTTCTAAATATTCTTAAATCAAGATACATTTACTGAAGAAACAAAACGATTGAAGATATTAAATCTTGTTTACTTTTAAAAACAGTATGAAAATGAAGTGCGTTTGTGCTTAAAACAAGATCAAATATCTGCCAATGAGGTCAGAAAAAATCAGCTTAATTAGAAGAGAAAACAGGTTTATGTTTCTGACTCGACTGGCAGATATTTGATCTTGTTTTAAGCACAAATGATTGAAGATATTAAGTCTTGTTGTCTTGAAAAAAGTATGAAAATGAAGTGAGTTTGAGCTTAAAACAAGATAAAATATTTCCCAATGACCCCACTGGCAGATATTTGATCTTGTTTTAAGCACAAACTCGCTTCATTTTGCTTCTCCAGTAAACATATCTTAATTTAAGCAAGTTTAGATATTTGTGCTGGTATACTAAGACAGAAAGACTGAGGAAGAAGATGAGAAAAGAGCGCTAGATCCGAGGTTTTGGCCAGTGTGTTGATCGAGTGGGCCGGAGAAAGGCTTATTTTAGCAGCAGCTGAAGCCCAACAGCTGAAGGATTCCTGACTATTTATTCCGTCCGGCCTGAAGCGCCGCAGGAAAACCCCAGGCTCTCCTCTCTATCCGGACGCCCGCTCCTTCCTTCACCCGGATACCCCCTCTCTGCCCTCGCCCGGCCGCCTCTGGACCCGCGCGAACCTCGTCCCCAAAGCCCAGGAGAGAGAGAAGCGTCCGAACCTGCTGCATGCTGGAGTCCATGCTTCTGTGCGGCGGTCATGCGCTGCTCCGGTCAGCACAGAAATAGCTCAGAGCCACCCGACACCCTCATGTAGAGGGGGGGTGTACGGGACACCATCATCACCCGCTGATCTGAGTCAGGGCGACTCACTACTGCTCTTCAGTAGATCCGGCCACTGACACACGCTTTACCACTAACATTCACCACTACGGTCACCAGCGTGTGATTCCTTGCCATAACCACTCATCTAGACACACACACTAAGGGCCCTATTTTACGGATCTAAGCACACGGCGCAAGTTCACTTAGAGAGTGTCTGAGTCCACTTTTGCTAGTTCATCGATGGGGAAAATGGTCGGCGCTCCCGGCGCATGGTCTAAAAGGGTTGTCCCAAATCTCTTAATGAGTAATGAGTGTGTTTTTGGCGTAATGTGAAAAAAAACAATCAGAGTCTCATCTCCCATTCCCTTTAAAAGCCAGGTGTGCTCGTGCCATGACGGATTCGCTATTTACACGACGGACTTTGATAGTGGAAAGACTGAACGCGTCTCCAGAGCGCAAACAGATCTGCTCGTGCGCGAGGCTAAAGCGCTAGCAGAACATCTACGGGACAAGCCGGATTCACCATATCTTTATGTACACAATAATAATCTTTTACATTGTAATCCTTTTATTTTACATTTTTTTGTCATGTTTGTGTGCTGCTGCACGTCCCTGTGTGTGTAATAAGCAGAGTGTGTGTGTGTTGTGGATCCGCCTATAGGCACACATTACTAACAGGTATCAGTTGGTCAATGGCTCAGTCTATTTCAGTCACCTCAAAATAGCAACGCGCTAACAATGCACACAAATAGGTGCAAATGCATTTGCTATTTAAACAACGTGGCGTCGGACGTGAAAATGAAAACTGCGTCGGGCTGAAACTAGAAAGAAACACTTGCGTCGCGCCTGGCGCTGCATTGCACGAATGTATGATAGGGCCCTATAGTGCCAAAAGTTTTGGGACGTCTGCCTTCACATGCACATGAACTTCAATGACATCCCATCCTACAATGCGTAGGGTTTAATATGGAGTCGCTCCACCCTTTGCAGCTATAACAGCTTCAGCTCTTCTGGGAAGGCTTTCCTCAAGGTTTAGGAGTGTGTTTATGGGGATATTTGACCATTTCTTCTAGAAGTGCATTAGTGAGGTCCGGCTCTGATGTTGGACGAGAAGCTCTCAGTCTCGCTCTAGTTCATCCCAAAGCTGTGTAGGGGCTCTCGGGACTCTGTGCAGGAGTCCAGTTCCTCCACACCACACTCCTCATCCATGTATTTATGGTCCTGCTCTGTGCACGGGAGCGCAGTCATGCTGGAACAGGAGCATCCCCAAACTCTTCCCAAAGTTGGGATCATGAAATTGTCCAAGATGTCTAGGTATGCCTCCACCAAACAACCCCACACCATAACCCCCCTCCCCCAAACTTCACACTGGGCACAATGCAGTCAGACAGAGAAGAGGATTCGTCACTCCAGAGAACGCGTCTCCGCTGATCCGGAGTCCAGTGTCAGAGTCTCTGATGTGTGTGTGTGTGTGTGTGTGTGTGTGTGTGTACCTTGCGTGCGATGGGCTCCTGTCCCTCCGTCAGGTCGTACCAGCTCACCAGGCGGCTCCAGCCCTCGGCCGGCAGCAGGATGTAGTCCAGCTCATCGATCAGGTGCTCCCTGATGCCCAGCACGTCCCCATCTGCAGACGGCACAGAGCAGAGGTGCTTTAGAGACCCCTGTGACCTGTGACCCAGGTGACCTAGGACTGTAACGATACATGTATTCGTATTGAACCTTTCGGTACGAGGCTTTCGGTTCAGTACGCATCACAAAACGAACGATTCGTTGGACCAGTTTTCCTGCCGGTGCGTCCAAAATTTGATATAGGCACGACCACCACAACACTGCCCAGCATCACATGGCAAACGTAATGAAAGCGGAACGAAACTGCGCTACTCGTTTGTGCTTCACGGACCGTTTATCAGTTTGGACCAGTAATAGACAGTGCGAGCCGATCTACACAGCGCTGGAGATCCAGTGAAGAAAGCATCTGAATATATATATATATATACGCTTACCAGTACTACACATCTTTTCCCAGCACTTCAAAACTATCATTTAAATGTTATTTTTAATATGATGATCAAAAACTTTTTTGTTCGTCCTTCAAAGATAGTCCCCATTTATAAAACTAAAAGTTTCAAGGTGTAAGAAAAAATAAAAACAACATTAAATTGCCACTGTAACCAGTAGCTGGTAGTGGTGGAGCGGATCACAAGAATCACGGTACGGATCATTTATGGTTTTTGAGCCACGGATCGGATCATTTTCCGGGATCAGCAAAAAAACAAAACAAAGCCTGACTGATAAAGTTCACACACTATTTAAAACAAGAGAACAGTCAGTAATAAAATAAACACACAAAGCACAAGCAGAGATGAATAGGTATTTAGATGGGTATTTAGTGTGTATGTGGTGGTTCAAGGGCAAGGAAACGCGAAAGGCGAATCAATTCGGTGTTCGAGCGCTGAGTGAAACACACACACCTCTCTCTCTCTCTCTCTCTCTCTCTCTCTCTCTCTCTCTCTCTCTCTGCGCGCTGCGAGTGTGTGTGTGTGTGGCTGTGTGCACGTGCGAATCCTGATTTTCACCGCTTCCTCTACATTTAAAATTGTGTGAATGTATAACTTGGCAAGACATAACACGTCCAAATGCTAAACTCTCACTCATGGTTAAATCTATCAGTTAATCCGCGGGGGTCACACGCGTGCCGAACCGAGGGTCACATGCGTCCGCACGGATCACGGTCAACTGCGATCCGCTCCACCCCTAGCCGCGGCTGCCATTTCCAATCACAAATATTTATTTTTTTAATCGTTTTGCTTTTGAATTATTATTTCGACATTATGAATAAAATTGCCGCCCTTAAATGTTAATCTGGAGCCTAGCAAACTGAAATAAAACTGAAATAAAACAAACCTTTGTTTATAACTACTACAATATCACATGTGTCCAATGTGCGTTATAGATCAACTAGCATGAATCATGATCATTATAAAGGTTTCTTAAATGACAAAACACATTCACTTACATTTAAGCATAAAAATATCAGCCAAGGACTGACTGACATGTAACGCAACCAATCAGTCTGTGTTGTTCCGCGTCGTGTTTAGAGTGAAAATGTGAAGTCGATGTCCGTTCAACATCAGACCGGCGTACATCTAATAAACTAATCATTCAAGAGCGTTGTGCAGGTTTACTGCAGCAATAGAGCCGTGAACCTCAGGTACTCCTGAGATCCAGCCTTCAGCTGATCTGATGAGCTCACTGTCTCAGCCATAAACATGACAGCGTTCTTCTTCCCCGAGGGGTTTCGCGTAACGGCATCTAAGGGGATGCGCTCTCGGATAGCGCTCACCGTGAGCAGGACATGCAGTGAGTCAGGAGAGGGCTCGTATTGGCCAGAGAACATGTGGAAACACTTGCTGACCTTTACAGCTGGTCTGTGGCGTACCGAGAACACAGACTCTGCTGTTATTACAGTGTTATTTAGTGTTAGATTACTGTATTTGGGTTAGGTGGCTTAGGTTTTATTGTGAATTTGTCATGTAAATGTGTTGTTTTGTATTTAGACTACTTATATTTATATATTTACTTTAAAATTTGAATATATTCAATTTTAAGAATGTTTTATTTTATTTTTCCAATACAAAAGACATTCTTTAATGTCATTCACCATCGTTTTGAGGCTCTTTTTTTTAAAGTATTGATTTGGCACCGGTATCGAAAAAAAAAAACAAGCGATACTAGGGTTGCGCGATATGCTCCATTTTCATATCGTCCTATCGTCAGCCTGTGAGATCGGCGATACACGATATTATCGTGAGGGGGCGGGGCTTACTTATTTGATTATTAACTTGCTTATTTACTCATCAATTTGCTTGTTTTATTACTTCGTTTTAAATGAGAATCTTTTTTCTATTTTGCTAGCAAAGGTGGAGTGTTTATTAATAGGCTAAATCAGGTTATTTCCTGGAATAGTGAGGTAAAAAAAAAGATCCTAATCATTCTTGTATCTGACTCGGAGTATTTCAACATGTCAGCGGGAAATTTACGGACACACATTATCCTCTCATGCCGTTACAGATCTGCAGCATTTTGACTGTTTGACGAGATGTGAACACGTTTTAATTTCTTGATTCAAGAAAGAGTCGGAGTCTGCGATATATGTCCTCCTACCAGTGCTCTCTCTGTCTGGATGCACTTCACATGCGCACTTCAATAACGCAGGTGTTTTAAATGCCAGGAGAAATCAGAGGCAAAAATCTAAAAGTCGATCGGTTATACGCCGACTTAAACTTATGACTTGACTCTGATAAAGGAAAACGGGTTAATCCGTTTACATGACCACATGCATTGTCAGTTTATTCAGCATAATCGAGTTAATAACGTGCACGTAAACGCACTCAATCCCTGAAAACGAAAGCAGAAACGGACTGAGCTTTCGCTGCATTAGCACGTTCTCTCAGAGTCGACGAATAACGGTAGGCTACAGCAACTATCTTAATTTACTGGCTGAATATTTCTCTTGTGGACTTACATTATTGACAGCGAAAAAATTAGAAGAATATTTCTTGTTAAACAAGTTTGAAGTTGCTTGTGATTTTCACAGATGGCAGAGTTTCACAGATGCTTCGTGAACTAAAGACTTTTATTAGGCCTAGGCGGCCTATATCATTTTATTGATATTATTATTATAATTAATATTTTGTAATTGTATTGTTTTTAGTGTTATTCGTGTCATTAAATATTTTGTTAATGTATTATGGAAACAAAATACTGACGAACAACGATGCCGCGTCTTCATCTAGGCTCTGTATAAAAATTATGCGTCTGTTAAAGCACTCTTGACAATTTGTGAATGGATCACCTTGCAATGAAATTTCGTTGTGGGATGTAGTTTTTGTTTTGTCTGTTTTAAAAACATTTTCTTTGAGGAGTCCTCATACGCGCGTGATATGGCGCAAGTGTGGTTATGTGGTGATGTCGTTATGAATTTAGGCAAGGCAAATATAATTGTAGTTCCTAATTAATTTAATAACTATACTAGCTTCATAATAATAATAATGATTTAATACATTAATGGAAAAACGAGCCAATTATCGTATTGATATCGTCAAAGGCATCTGTCATCGGCGATATCTCTGTCTATCGTCGATACACGATACTATCGTCTATCGGCACAACCCTAAGCGATACCCAACCCTACTAAGGCGACACCACACCATTGTTCAAAAGATCTAGTTTTAATAAATACATTTTTTTGTGTGTAAAAATCAAGGACATTTCTCTGGCATTTCTTTCTTTTTGCTGTATCGAAACCGCACCGCACCGTGAGTTTTGTGAAGGTTACACCCCTACTGTGACCTATGACCCCCCCTGTGACCCGCACCTTTGAGCAGCCCGCGGTTGTCCACCGGTCCCGGGTACACGCTCTGCTCGCCCATCTGGTACTTGTCCCAGCTGTCGAAGCCCACATACTTCTTCCACTGCTTGAACCAGTGACTGTCCACCAGGTACCTGCGGGAGACAGCGGAAGTGACGTCATCAGCTCACCTGCACGCGAGTCACATCAACACACACACACACACAGAGAGAGAGAGCGCTGTCACTGCGGTGACTGAGGTACTCTGACTGAAACGCACACACACACACAGAGCGCTGTCACTGCGGTGACTGAGGTACTCTGACTTAAACGCACACACACACACACACACAGAGCGCTCTCACTGCGGTGACTGAGGTACTCTGACAGAAACACGGTGACTGAGCGATCATCTCGTGTGTGTCTGCTGGTTCACGCTGCTGTGATGATGAATGTTCACGTGATCTCTGATGACAGCTCGTGCTGTATGAGTGCGAGTGTTTGACGCACTGACGCTGTCTGACGCGACTCAGCAGCGCGTGTTCTCCAGCGCGTCTCACCAGGTGTCTGCTCTGCGCAGCGGCGTCTTCAGGAGCGTCGCGATCTCTGCTCTCTGCGTCTCCACATCCGCCGCGCCGCCTTCCGCCATCTTCGCTCGCGCACTGCATGCTGGGAGCCGCCGTCAGCGCGTCTGTGTGACGTCATGACGCCTCTCACCTCGCGTCATCGGGATCTTCTGTGTTTTTTTATTTTATTATTTATTATTTATTGAAGACCAAGAACGGAACAAAAACAGAATATACATCTACAATGGCACTGGTATATGCAGATAAATGAGTATTAAGAAAGGCACATATCATTTAAATAAATAGATAATGATACAAGAAAATTACATATATTTGCTGGAGATTAAAAAAAATATATATTCTCTTCATTCCTCTTCTAAGAGATCAAGGTCTCTTATTATTCCAGCCAGTTTCTGGGCAGTTTTACTTTTCATACATTCCAACGATGGAAAGAAATTACAAATAAAGTCTCTTTTAAATACAGAAAAATAAGGTTTCGTCTTCATACATTTGCATTTATGAATGAAATTTTTTTTTTCCAGAATCAACATTACATTAATAAAAAAATATATATATTATTTTCTCATCCAACAGCATTCCAAACATAATGTGTTTCCTAGCAAAAGTGGGCAGTGAATGAACTTTTGTCTCCAACCAATAAGACATATTTTCCCAAAAAGTATTTGAAAAAACACAAGAAAAAAATAAAGATGATCAGTCGTCTCTATGTCAACTTGACCACAAATACAGGCATTTTCTTCAAAATTAAACTGTTGTCTTAAAGCAGTGGTTCCCAATCCTGGTCCTGGGGACCCACAGCTCTGCACAGTTTGTATGTCTCCCTCATTTAACACACCTGATTCAGATCATTATCTCGTTAGGAAAGAGCTCTATGAACTGAACTGGGTGTGTCAGATAAAGGAGACATATAAAATGTGCAGAGCTGTGGGTCCCCAGGACCAGGATTGGGAACCACTGTCTTAAAGATTCACGGGTATACCCCACTGGATATTTTAAAATGAGTTTCCTTAGCTTTAGGAGCCACTGGAAAGCTTAAAAAAAACTGAAAAACTGCAGCAAATTATGGATGGATCTAATCTTGTCCAGATTAAAGGACCGACACGGATCACAAACAATTGTAGCACCTTAACTGACTTAAAGGTCCCGTTATATGCCCCTTTTCACAAGATGTAAAATAAGTCTCTGATGTCCCCAGAGTGTGTATGTGAAGTTTCAGCTCAAAATACCCAACAGATCATTTTTTACAGCATGTTTAAATTGACATTTTTTGGGGCTCAGAAAAACGCTCTGTTTCAGTGTGTGCCCTTTAAATGCAAATGAGCTGCTGCTGGACGACCCAGAGGGGGCGGAGCTTCATGAGCTCGCGTTCAGTCTGTCAGGACAAATTCATCTCACTGAATGATGATAATATCAGAAACTCTCAGTAACGGCGTTCATTTCGAGTCGGACAATAATGCCTACAGAGTCAGAGTGCTGTATAGAGATGAAACAGGTATGGTTTAGTAGTTTAATTACGGTTATTATAACGTATTTGTCATCTGCTTGTATGTATCCATTATTTATTAACAGCCTACAAGTCTGCTGTCTGAATGATGATCAAACATACTGATGAGTTTAATAAAGTTTATTGTACATCACACAAAAGATGAAGCGTCAGTTTTACTTCAGAAAATCACCGTAAGAGCTGAGTAAACACAGTAGCCTAAGTTATAAGAAGTGCGCAAGTAGCAGTGACGTGCGGTCTGGGTAGGCAAACTAGGCACTGCCTACCCTGCCAAAATTCAAAAATAAAATTGTTTATTAAATAATAAACTTGTATTTGTATTTTTACTGTTTATTCTTGTGATTTATATATGCAATATGTGTTATTCCAATTATTTAGACGTTATGATGACAAATGTAGCAGTTACGCATAATCAAATAAAAAACAAATCGTAGAATAAGCAGTGCTTTTACTGTCCATTCATTGCAGACGGCAAGCGAAAAACCCATGTTGCGCATGCGCACTTCGATCCTGTATTCTTTAACATGTACGTCAAAAAGCACAACTCTGCTGTCCCTTTGGACGTAAATATGGTATGCCCGTAACATCTCCGTAACATATCAGACATGGACCAATTAAAATCGAGATATTACTGGACATTTGCGCAGCTAACGTCATTAACGTTACACCACAGCTAGCCTACATGCCTAATCCCCGCGCCAAATTCAAAGCCAAAATGACAGCACCGGAGTTAAAAGGCCGTCATCACAGAGTTAAATGTTTTAAATTGAGAGCCAGAGACTTTGCAAACTGAAGGCCCGTAAAGACGAGTTTTACAAAGCTGTGATCGACGTCTTCACGAGGAAAGTGCGGCGGATGAATTTTATGTAGGCCACCGATTGGTGAGTCAAAAACTATTTTGGGCTTAATATTGAATTGATAAATATGGTTGAATTAAGCCATTTGCCTTCATATTCAATTGAGCAGTGTGTGATTTTACTTTTACTTTTGGCCGCTGTGCAACAATAAGGATTAATAATGGTTGCATTGCATTCTAATGCTGGAGTGGACATAAACTACTGTTACCGGTGTGTGCCTGTGCCGCGTTTGTGTGTGTGCGACGTGCGTGCGTGTGTGTGTGTGTGTGTGTGTGTGTGTGTGTGTGTGTGTGTGTGTGTGAGAGAGAGAGAGACTGAGAGAATACACGCGATATACATCCTGATTTGTACATTTCTTGATATGCCGCGCTTGTGCGTAATGTTTACTGTTATTATGTATTATTAGCCTAAACAATAAATCAGGTAATCTGGCTTTCATAACTCAGTGCCTATCCTCTTTAAGACATCACCGCACGTCACTGGCAAGTAGCCAGTAGAGTTGAGGGAGCATTCCTGTGGGCGGAGGTTAGTCTAAACACGGTTCTGGTTATGTCACTAATGAAGGAAGTAGAGGTGTGTAGTCCAATCCAGCCGTTTTATGTAGGCGACTTCTGTTAGATAAAATATCTCGCTTGGCATTGAACTTTGAGCTTTATAATTTTACAGATATTATTTATACTCTAACAACAACATTACACACTAACTAAAGTTTGAAACATGGGATCACGTAGAACGGGACCTTTAATCTTCACCAATCATCCGGAACGGATCACAAAATCGCACAATATGTTAACCGGTCTTTCAAGGTGATGATACACAGGGCAACTTTTTGAGCAATTTGAACTTTTTCAGTTAATAAACTCATTTATTAAAAGCAATGTCACATTTGCAATCGTCGTGTGGATATTGGGGGAAACATTGTATTCTTGCTCGTATAATATATGAACAACATTAAAAACAAGGACTCACACAAAGTATGTTTTTTATATCGAAGAGAGTTTGAATCTTAAATCGATCTCTGTAAAACAAATAGGTTTATACTTGTTCTGCATGCTAGTAAGTGCTAAATCCCCACTTTTACAAAGGTACATTGTCGAGAACAGCAGTAATGTATTTAGTGCAATTTGCTAAGGAACTCATATGGATGCTAATAGTGTGGATGCAGTCCGTTTTGATTGGACAATGTCATGTATTTACAGCATTTAACCTGCTAGATATACATGTTATGGGGTAGAATTAAATAAACGGCCAATTTTGTTCGCGTACCTTCTCTGTCGCCTCAATTTCAGAACCACTGTTGCAAGTGAGTTACCAAGACACAAGACGTCAGGGTATCTAGTTAACTTTCAGGTAACTAACTATGTAGCAAATTCACCTCAAGTTAGCTAAATCCCATAGAAAGTCTATGGAGCGGTGGCTAACGGCAGTTATCAAAACCAAAAACATTCAATGTCTAAATTACAGCCTGGGCACATTAAATTTGACATCTATTGGTATTTTTTAAGCATTAAATTAAGCAAATTTTCTGTTTTGGGTTTACACATGACAACTTACCAGCATAAAAAGATGTTAGTTGACGCTCCTTTTCCTTGACTCCACTGCCGCTGAGAGGCGGCCATCTTGTTTGAACATTTTCTGAAATCTCCAAGCCGGTCACGTGATCGGCGGCTAGCATTCTGATTGGAGGATCTCAAAAAGTTGCCCTCGACCGATCTAAAGTATCCAGATAGAAATATGTTGCCCATTCTCAATGAGAAAGTGCCCGGCGACATTGCTCAAAAAGTTGCCCCGTGTATCATCACCTTCAGATCATAACATGGTGCTGATACCGAAAATTAACCAGAAAGCGACTTATTCCTGAAAAAAGGAGTTCATTGGCATTCCAAGGAGCAAACAGGAACAATTTCACACAGCAATAAGAAATATGAACTGGGACACTCTATTATTGGACAATGAATTGGAAATAATTAGTCAGAAATTCACTGAATGCTTACAAACAAAAATGAATGAATTTGCAGTGGCAATTCAACATAAAAACAGAAAGTGTTCTCTTCCCTGGCTCAGTGATGATATCAAACAATTAATGAAAGACAGAGACAATGCCCTTAAAAAAGCCATAAAATCAAAACTATCTTGTGAGAGACAAAAATTTGCTTCGTTACGGAATAAAGTGACAAGACAACTACGAAAAGCAAAGGCAGACTTTTTTATCACAAGTATTAAAAACTGTCATGGAAACTTAAAAGTGATTTGGGAACATATCAATAAATTAACAGGTAAAACTTCTTCTAGTAATAATTCAATACAGCTAAAGAACAATAGCATGCTTTTGCAGGATCCATCTGCAGTAAACGAGTAGTTTGTTGAATCTGTGGACACCATAGCTAAAAGTTTCCCTGTGAAATATAACAAGGTACCTGTCATTAGTTCAGATTTGTTAATTAAGCCCCCACTATATCCAAAATTTGTATCCATATCCGATGTGGAAAAGGCAGTTACACAGCTTAAAGGTGGGGTATGTGATTCTCTTTTTTTTAGCAAAATCACTTGAAATCCTATTCCTAACCCACTTACAGCCACTGAGTTAGAAGCACTGAAATGAAAATGAAGCAATTTAATCATCTGTGGAACGGGCAGGACTCGAAAAACTCCAGCCAATCATTTCCAAGACCACCTAGAAACATTGGACAGTAAGTGCGTCAATCAAACGGTCGTACCATCCCCCCTCCCCCCCCCCCCCATGGTGTCCATGTTCTTCGAATGGGTGGAGTCAAAGGAAAGAAGGTAGGACCATTTGAGTTGTGTATTTTCAAAATCTGCCGGCTGTTTTGCAAATCACATACCCTACCTTTAAGTCTTCAAGAGCAAAAGACGTGTATGGGATGCTAAAACATAGGTCAGTCAATTATGGGTCCACTAACACATATCATTAATGTGTCACTAGATCAAGGGAAATTTCCTGAGTCATGGAAACTTGCTAGTGTCATTCCTATACTTAAAGGTGGTAACTCCCTTCTTACGTCTAATTACCGACCTATTAGCATTTTGCCAACCGTATCTAAAGTTTTTGAAAAACTGGTTGCTAAACAAATCACCAATCATCTTAATTGCAGCTCTTTTCCTTTGCACTCAATGCAGTTTGGATTTAGGGCTTATCATTCTACAGAGACAGCAACATGTTATTTTCTGGAAAAGGTTCAATCAAATATGGACAAAGGAGGGATAGTGGGTGTATTTATATGTGTTCCATGCTAACTGGGCCACTAGATGGCAGTATAACGCGGCAGTAAGCCAAGTTCAACACTGTGTGTTACTGAACTGAATAAAAGCATTCTGATAACAGTACTCGGTGAGTGAGCCTCGTCAATACAGTGGTACCAGGAGAAATGTTAAAAGATGATGAATTCCATCCGTTCACCAGACGAATTGAAGTTGACTGGTAATGTCAACGAGAATTGGAAACCTTTCAAACAAAGTTTTGAACTTTATGCACTCGCCATTGGGCTGGATGGTAATGAACGGAGGAAAAAGCATTGCTTTGCTGCTAACAGTGGCAGGACGCAGTGCACTGGATGTGTATAATACATTTGTTTTCACGGAAGACGAAAAAGATAAGTATGAGGCTGTGATTGAGAAATTTGAGCAATACTGCACACCGAGGAAAAATGAGACCTATGAAAGGTATGTCTTCAGAAATAGACTGCAGAAAGAGTCAGAATCCATTGAACAGTATGTTACGGATTTGAGACTGAAAAGTCAGTCATGTAATTTTGGAACGCTTTGTGACTCCATGATTCGAGATCAAATAGTAATGCAAATATCTTGGTGTCCAAGATAAAAGAGTGAGGATGCAATTGTTAAAAGAGACTGACCTCACATTAGAAAGGACAATGCAAATTTGCTAAGCATCAGAATGTGCAATGGCACAGCTAAAGACTTTCAGTGATGAGGACTGAGGAGACAGCAGAAGTGGATGCAGTTCGAAGTGCTACTGAAAGAGCTATGTCAAAGAAGAAAAAGAACAAGCCAAGCCAAGAGAGCAGGCGCTGTGGAAAGTGTGGCAACAAACATGCACCGAGAAAATGCCCAGCTTTCGGAAAGGACTGCAGGAATTGTGGAGGAAAGAATCATTTTGCCAAGTGCTGTTATTCAAAGAAAAAAGTCCAGCTTCTGGAAAAAAGAAGCGACAGTGAAGATGAAGAAGCATCAATCTTCGTGGACTCAATTGAAGATGGACAAACTGCTCCAGCTGATGAGTGGATAGCACACATGGATGTAAATGGTACTGACGTTTCACTGAAATTAGACACAGGGGCACAGGTAAACATCCTGCCCATGAAAGACTTTCAAAGACTGAGGAAAAAGCCCAAGGTATGTGACAAAAAAGTGAATCTGAAAACTTATGACAACAAGACCATATCTACAAAGGGAGTGTGCAGAGTAAGTCTAACCGGTAATGGGAAAAAGAAGGATGTTCTTTTTGTACTTGTGGAAGGAAATAAACAAGCTATACTGGGACTGAAAACGTGTGTCAACGTTTGAACATTTAACATCAAGGCCCCTTTACCCGCCATCCAATGGCTTAGCGGAGAACGGAGTGCAGATCATTAAACGCCTACTAAAAACCCAGCGCTCCCCTTTAAAGGAGAACTCCTGTCAATTTTAACATTGAGCTCATTTTTTTGTAAATTTGGAGTGCTGTCAATACAGAGAACAACGAAAAAAATTGGTTTAGTACCTATGATCACGCGCGTGAACTCGACAATCGGCTACTGTGGACCGAAAACAGGATGTAACAGGTATGTGCGCTGACTGAAATAACATCATTTTTATTCATATCTTTCACATCTACTGCAGTCAGATTCACCCGTGTTCACTCTGAAGGAATCACTCACATGGCTGTGCACTTGTAATGACACATCAAGGATGTTAAGAGGCTAAAAGCAGGTTTAAAACTTGCCCCATTGAAGTCAACAGGGTGCAAATTTTAAAAAGAGGATAACACGGCGTAGGCAACACCGATTTTTGTCGTTGTTCTCTGTACTGACAGCACTCCAAATGTACAAAAAAATTAGCTCAATGTTAAAATTGACCGGAGTTCTCCTTTAAAGGGGGGGTGAAATGCTATTTCATGCATACTGAGTTTTTTACACTGTTAAAGAGTTGGATTCCCATGCTAAACATGGACAAAGTTTCAAAAATTTAATTGTACGTTTGAAGGAGTATTTCTGTGCCAAAAATTGTCCTTCCGTTTTGTCACAAGTTTAGGAAAGTTTTTTTTCGAGTATGGGTCTGTGTCACGTAAGATGGGGCGGAATTTCCTTATATGGGTCCTAAGGGCGCTTCTCCGCGGGCGCGCGCACACTCGTAGACCAGACAGAGAGAGAAGAGAGCGAAAGCAGTACCTCATCAAAGCGCTCTGCTCAGTTTTTGGGAGGTCAGTGTCACCAAAGAAGTGTGTTTTTGGTTGCCAGGGCAAGACAACCCTGCACAGATTCCCAAAGAACCCAGCGTTAAGGAACCAGTGGATGGAGTTTGTTTTTTCAGAGACTGTTTGTTCCCTGCATTTCAACGATGATTGTTTTATAAACAAAGCCCAGATCGACGGATTTGCAGATCGTCTAATGCTTAAGGATGGAGCAGTCACAATGATAAAGGTTCGCGGTCGCAGGCGGTGAGTAAAACTGCTTCAAATGTCTCTGTGTGTTGTTACTAAGTTAGCTCGGTAAGCACAGCTTTAGCTTCGCCCACACGGCCCGCCTCCAGACGCTCATTTTTTTCCGGAAAGACTTTGTACAGCCTATCTTTCTTTTATAAATATAATAAAACTAAAGACTTTTTGGAGATATGAAGGATGCAATACTACTCTATAGGTACTCAAGATTAACAGGAGATTGAGTGAAAATGAGCATTTCACCCATCCATGTATCCATGTAAACTGTATCATTATTATATATAATATAATTGTTATATTACAATGATGTCATATTTTGTGCAGAAAGCTTACTTTGTTATAAATGAAAAAGCCTTACAATGTCATTGCTAAATACCTGTAAGTATTGTGATATATATTTTACTATCACTTTTCTCTCAATTAAAATTTACCGTCAACTACCGTCAACTACAGACGTTGCATCCATTGATTCCGCCATGTTTCTCACTGACACGCCCCCAACTCGTACAGATTGGGGCTTAAAGGAACACTTCGACTTTTTGGGACTTTAGCTTATTCACCGTATCCCTCAGAGTTAGATAAGTCCATACATACCTTTTTCATCTCCGTGCGTGCTGTAAGTTTGTTTGACGCACCCACCGCTAGCCTAGCTTAGCACAAAGACTGGAGGTAAACGGCTCCAGCTAGCACACTGCTCCCAATAAGTGACAAAATAACGCCAACATTTTCCTATTTACATGTTGCAATTTGTATAGTCACAGTGTGTGCAAATAACAAGGTCATATGAGACGCAGCCATTTTTTAAACGTTGAAATACTGGGAACTATTTTCTCAGAAGGCGAAGCACAGCTACTTGGGCGGAGTGATTAGCGCAGCAGCCGAGAAGCGCCGTGGTGAGGAGCAGAGAGTTCGCTCAGAGTTGGAGTAATAGAGTCAGCAATTACTAGATAGTAAATGCAAAGAAATATGTGACGTGATTATGTTGTGGCTGACGACAAGACATGAAATTTCTCTGTACTGTATACGTGCTGTAGCCATTAAAGAAAACATATTTAGTTTCATATTTATGTTTAAATATTATAGATTATAATTAATATTAAATATTATAAATATTATGTTTTTTTTATATAGTGGTTTAGACATGATTTTGACCACTTCATTGACTTTAGTTTTGTAGAAAGACTCATTTTAAAAGATTTTCGTTTTGTTTAAATTGTATCTTAATTTTGATCAATGTTTTATCAACCAATTGCCTGTATTTAATAAATAATAAGCAAACATAGCAGACAATGTAATAAGACGCCGGCACAATCACGTGAACTGGAGGGCACGAAACTCAGCTTGTGCATCACAGATTTGAGAAATATAGGCTATCTATTATAGAAAGCTTGAAATTTCTACTTTTAAACGAAACTATTCAAAACTAAAAGAAATAGTCTACTCTCTGATTATGTAATCCATATGAAATGTGCATTTCTCCCTGGCGTTCATGGCGAGTCCGCATCGTCAACTTCATCTTCAGCGACAAAGAAAACACCAGTTTATTAATAAACAATTAAATGTGTCCTTACTATTTGTGACACATTCATAATCATTAGTTTTGCCGGTTCGTTGGGGCAAGCTTTATGCGTGCGGTCGTGCACTGAAGTACGGCTATATTAAACGCTCATTATCCTGTATATAGCCTATTTACGTAATTAAATTAATATAAAGGGGCGATTTGTCCACTAATGGCTTAACTGAACAATTACTAGTCAACAAGAAAAACTTTAGTCGGAGGCAGCCCTTATTCCACATATTTTGGCACCAGCAGGCCGTTCTGGGTTGAGCGAGCGACCCTGAGCGGAATGAGCGAGCGAAGCGGAATATTCAGAAAGGCGTTAAAATCGTTAAAATCGTTACTACCAAACTGTAACGGGATATTTTGTTCAGGTGACGTCTGTTTATTTGTTAGTCTAGCCACGGTGTTAAATAAAAACCTTGGATTGTTTTGGTTGTTTTCTATTAGTTTGCGGAGATGCTCAGCCCTGGCTGCTTTTAGGGCCTTTTTATAACGTGACATACTGTCTTTCCACGCGATTCTAAAGACCTCTAAATTAGTTTGTCTCCATTTACGCTCTAATTTACGGGTTTCTCTCTTTAGATCATGCGTAGTATTGTTATACCATGGTGCTTTAATTTTCTCTCTGACCTTTTTTATTTTAATAGGTGCGACAATATCCAATGTTCTAGAGAGAATGGTGCTCATAGTGCTAGTTAGTTCTTCTAGTTCATCTGTTTGTTTGGGTTCAGGCAGCAGCTGAGACAGATCGCATAAACAATTTGAGAAATTATCTATGGTAGATGGAAGGATTGTTCTGCCTGGTCGATAACACGGTGCAGCATGACATTTTACAGCAGTACGTAATATGCAAGTTACCATGTAATGGTCAGTGACATCATCACTTTGCGGTATAATATCTATATTAGTTGGATCGGTTCCATATGATATAATTAAATCGAGTGTATGATTAAGACGATGAGTGGGACCAGTGACATTTTGCTTGACCCCAAAGGAGTTTAATAAATCTGTAAACGCAGCCCCTAACGCATCATTTGGATTATCTACGTGTATGTTAAAAATCTCCAACAATTAATGCTTTATCGACGTTGACCAATAGATCTGAGAGAAAATCTGCAAACTCTTTTAGGAAATCAGAGTAAGGCCCTGGCGGTCTATATACGGTAGCCAAGGCTAGAGATAATAGGGATGTTTTTTTTAACATCTAAGAGCGTAACATTTAGTACAAGTACTTCAAACGAAATAAACTTATAACCCGTTTTCTGAGTAACATTAAGAATATCTTTATAGATCGTTGCAACACCGCCGCCACGACCAATCAGACGGGGCTCATGCTTATAGGAGTATCCTGATGGAGTAGACTCATTAAGACCGAAATAATCATTAGGTTTAAGCCAGGTTTCAGTAAGGCAAAGTACATCAATGCTATTGTCTGTGACTATTTCATTTACAATAACTGCCTTAGGTGTGAGTGATCTAATGTTTAGAAGACCTAGCTTTAGAAATTGTTTTTGTTCACTAATAGCGAGATTTTCTTTTTCAATAACAATTAGATTTTTCCTAGATCCTGCAGTAGATTTTTTTGATCTCACTAAACGAGGAATAGACACAGTTTCTATGCAATGTTCTACACTAGTATTTATATCAGTTAAGTTGGTTCAGCAGAGACTGTAATTTGAACTTTTGGTTACTAGTCAATCGGTATTTAACATTTTGGAGATGTTATCAGACAGAAGATCCGATCCGAATCTGCTTGGGTGTAAGCCATCAGCGCGGAAGAGTCTAGGACGTTCCCAAAACAGATTCCAATTATTTACAAAGAGCAGTTTCTGCTCATTACACCATGACATTAACCATTCATTTAGCGCGAATAACCTACTGAACTTTTCATGGCCTCGTCTGTACGTGGGAAGCGGTCCAGACACAATGATCGTTGTTTCAGGCGATGTACTGCGTACCGTCTCGATCAGGCTCCTGAAGTCTTTCTTCAGAACTTCTGTCTGCTGCTGCCTGATATTGTTCGCTCCCGCGTGCAACACGACGGCTTCGACACGCTCATTACCATTCAAAATCTCGGGTACCCGCGTAGCGATATCGAGAACACGAGCACCAGGAAAGCAGTGAGTACGCACCTTACTTTTTCCTAACGTAGCGTGGACGTGCCGGACGATGGAATCGGCGATGATCACAGCGCGTTCTCGGTTATTGCGTTCCGTTTCGCGAAGAGGGGAGAAACGGTTCTGGGTGGAGATCTCGAAAACCGGGAAGGGCGGAGAGATTCTTGCTCTCATCCTGGCTCGCGTCTTCCGCTGCGGAACGACCCAGGCTTCGTGGTGGCGTGTCGGAGCCGGAGTGAACGAAACCATGGCTGATCGTGACCTCGGCGCGCGGGACCGATGCTGAGAAACGCACGGAGTAGACGAGGTCGGAGTCAGCGGGTTAGTAACGTTAATCACTGATTTGTGTGCATCGACGCGTGATGTTTCAAGAGCTAAACGCCGGTCCCTCAGCTCGGCCTGTCTCACTAAAAGGTCGTGGATCTGTTTCTCAACAGCTTCCAGCTCAGACTGCAGTGCGTGCAGCTCAAATGTGTCCTCACCTGCACCAAAAGGTAGACTACTTACATCTGATATATTCGCCATTTTAACAGATGGACAGTAAGTTAGCAACGACGCTAGCAATATTAATACTAATTTATGACTGAAGTCTTGGATATAATCCGTCTTTTTAGTGGTACGGGTGTAGAGTAGACGCACGATAGACGAGATGTTTGTAAGTGAGTTTGGAGAAGACTCGTTCAGCCGTGATCCACGGACGTAACCTATAAGAGTATCCAGCGTTGGATCACTTAATAGGCTTGAGACGCGTCTGCTCAACAGTCCGCGTTGTAACTATGAGGTGAGGAAAAGTAGAAAATGTTCGTTGTAAGTGAGTTTAAAGAGAAAATCAAGAATTATAAATCAAATCGGTGGAGCTCCAAAGACAACAACGCGTGTTTACAGAGTTCAAATCCTGACATGACCACTGTTGAAGGTTTGACATTATTGACATGTCACCATATTTGATTTGGCTTCTGTAGACATGAACTGATCACAGATTTGATTTGAAAGAGAATAGGACTTAAATTTCACTTTGCTCATATTTCAAAGTAATCAATCATATCGCTTCATAAGACTTGGATTAAACCTCAACCTCCTTATATTTTTCAAAGAGACATCAATAGATCAATAAATGTCTCATGATCAATAACTGAATTAGCCTATATTATAATTCTACTGCTTATTAGAATTTCTGTGAATATGGAAGCCACATTTTATTTATAATTAAATATAAATCAAAAATGCATCATTGGTGTTTGGTTTTAAATGTTGATTTCACAAAATCACGTCTCTTAAATTCTTAAAAACATATTGTTATCGGACATTAATTCGACTCTTGGTATCAGTAGAATCAGCAGTATTTAAATGTGTGATTTTAGCAGTAATGACGGGCTACAGTAGGCCCATGTTAGTGGTGTTAGAAGTTACACCGTTTTTGGATATGAGTCGACTCACCCACATTAATGATTTCAAGACATGTAATATACATATCACACCTTTAGCTGTCATCTTCTGATTGGTCAGTTTGAACATCTCACATTTGGGTTACAGTCACATCGTCAAGGGATAAAAGAAGATTGAGGCAGTTGCTCTGGCTCTTCGATTCACTCTCTCTTCTTTCCTCTGGCTCGTTCTCTCTTCTCTTTTCTAATGCTGGGTACACACCAAAAGATAATGGGGTCGATTTCCCCCCTTCCGACAATCCTAGCTAATTCCCGATTATCTTGATGGTTCAACAGATTATCTTATCAGATTTTCCCGTGGTGTGAGGTGTGTTAAGAGTGTCCGACCCTGCTCGGAAGAACGATCGCGAATTGTAATTTATGATCAGAAATCCTGATGTGTGTGGGGGGGAACCCCAAGGACAAATGCACACACGTTCTGGAGATTATCACGTGAAACAAAACAATATCCAATCAGTAAGTGAGATGATGTCAGACGGAAGCATAACAAACGCAGTCACGGCGCAGCACAAAGTGAAATAGATGTGGACGGCAGAGATGGAGGATCAGCTTGTTGATCATTCCAACAACAAAATCATTCCAAACACTATCATTGCAATTTCTTCCTGCATATCGTCCGCCGTGCTTATTCTGAAGTCTAATAATTCTGAAGCGAGATTTCCTGTGTTCACAGTCGAGACTCTGGTTGAAAATCTGTTCGTGTGTGGTGTGCTGTCTTTGTCACATCATGGCACACACACACTATAGGACCAAAACGCTTAAATCTAGGATTTTTTGTCCGCATGTTTGTGGTCCATCACATTTTGGAAATCTTATAAGATGTAAAAAATCTTTTGGTGTGTACCCAGCATTTTTCTTTCTTCTTCTACCTATTGCAATACATTAGCGTCACACTAGTAACGCCCTCCTAAATATTTAACTATTGTAACTGCGCTTATTTCCGTCGTTGGAATAAGTGGCAGTGGGTGGTAATAGACCAGAAATGTACAGTTTTCGACCATCTTGCTGATAACGTTTCTTTAGCGGGCTGTAGCGGTTGTCACTTAGTTTAAGATCCGCACCTTACTTTCATACACAGTGGGTTTAAGTGTCAACAGTTTTTGTGTGTTAAGTTGATTATTTTTGTTTATTATTGTTATTGTTTTTTATTCTTATGTCAGTTTTAAATGTCCTATTGGTTTTCATACAGAGAAATGTACATTTCAGTTGTTCAAGGCTTTGTATTGTTTATTGTGAATGTCATATGATTAAGTACAGTAGCCTCCATTAGACATCAAATACATAATATACTCTGCGTCTTTAAGGACTATTCGTAACAAATATGTTTGAAAATAGTATGTTCTGTAATAAATATCGGAGAACAAATGATTATGAATTTTTCTGATAAATCTCCTTCAGAAAAACCTTATGAAAACTCCCCAGAAATTGAATATATTAAAGACTGGTTGAATGCATTAACTGTAACTGATGAAGATGAAGCAGAAAATAGAAATGTTAATGTCACAGGCAAAGTTGAGATTTTTATGGATGATCTTATAGTTCAACACATCCAGAGGGACAACGCAAAAAGAGCTCGCAAGATGGAGAAGAAGGAGAGAAAAACGTTGGCGAATGTCTTCCACTAAGGCTCAACTCCCTCTATGGGTCCCCAAAAGTGTCAAAAATATATGTGGCATATATTCCAAATACATTGAAATATATTCTGAAATATAACAAAAATTTATGATGTTAAGTGTGAAATATATTTATTGGGCCAATTTCAAATATTTGCACATATTCCAAAATATACTCTGAAAATATATTTCAAATATATTCTTTTGTGTATGGGAATATATCTTGATTTTGGTAATGGAACATTAATACTGTCAAACGCCCAGTGCATTCGATTTCATGACTGAACTGGTCAGAGGCACCGCCGAGGACCCTGAATCGACATCCTACATCCTTGATCCAAAAGGTAAGAGCAATATTTAATCGCAGTAAATTATGGAGATGTATGAGAATGGTTTATGGGTGACAGCGGTATAGAAATACAGTCAAATGAGAAACACTTCACAACATGTTACACATTTATTAATAGCCACACCTGTTAGGAAATATGGTTATAAATACAAATCTTGACTGTGTGAAAGAAGCAAATTATATATTTTTAAAAAGATTCATGCAAAAAAATGTGCACATGACACTGACCTGAAGACTGTATGGAGCCGATAGTGTCACTGGCTTCACTCACTCCCACTTTACCCACTATCCTGTAGCGGATCAAGTACTGCTTTCCAGACTCCAATCCAGTCAGAGTAAAGTCTTCATCAGCTGTGTTCATGATAATCCACTGTTCCTCAGAGCCAGAATCTGCTTTCACCGGCTGGTACTCCACTCTGAACTGCACAGTTTCTCCATTTGGGGACTTCTGCAGTTTCAGGGTCACACCGTGCTCCAGGACCTTCATCACTTCTGGTGGAGGAGGCTTCGACACGGGCTGGAACTGTGTGTCTGTCAGCTTCCCTGATTCATACAGATAGATAGAGGAGCCAGGATTGGAGGGATCGGAGATGGCAGAAATAATGAATCGATATCTCTTTTCATCTTTATTAGCCTCTGAAAAACTTCTGAAAAGAGATAAGTTCTTTCTCATCTTTGAGATGACACCAGGATCGGTGAACCACTTTCTGACAGATGGTAACGTGCTAGAAGTGTGTTTCATTCCCACATCAAGCTCTTTTAAGCTCATCAGATTCCAGAAACTTCTTCAGGGTTGAGAGATCTGGGTCTTCATACTTCAGAGATGTGAAGGTCAAGCACACCACAACATCAATATCAGGATTAAAGAGGATGGCGTTGAGACGGTTTGAGTCTTCAGTTTTGATTCCCTTCAGTATCTCGGTGTGAGAACTCAAGAGGTTAACTTCAGCCTTTGCATGATCTAACCACTGGTTAAGCATGTCAGCATTAAAGGGGGAGCTGTAGTGGATCTTCAGGATGTCTTCCAATGACTTTTGTTCCATCTCTCCTCCTCATATAGCAGGCAAGACCTTGGCCACTGCTTTCAGGAGCACCGTTTTGTAAATGCTAAATGAGCTCTGAAACGAATGCAGCCTCTCTTTAATGTCTTTGAAAACATTTACAATCGGTTTACTAGACAGGTCGTTGCATGTCCTCTCTACTTCTCCCAGCCCCTCTATTATATCTTCAGTGTTGGAAACCAGACGTGTGGTGATTTCTCTCTCCAACTGAGCTGCTCTTGTATCCAAAAGAGAAAGAGGATAGAGCCAGACTTTTATTGGAACTGCATTCTGTGGATTCTCCTTCAGTATAGTGGGGAGCTTCTTGTACACCTCTAGGGCCTCCATGTAAGTGGTGGGGTTCTGTCTAAGGCGGACGTCAGCATAAAATGTGCAGGAGATGCTCTCAACCACTTTCTTTTGAGCATCTGTCAAATTTACAGCTCTGTGTCCCATAATGGAAAATTGGGGAATATTCTTGACCATGACATTCAGTTCTCCCTCAATCTCCTGCTTTTCTTCCTCTTCTGTAAATGTCCGATCAAACACCATGATGGCCTGAGCTCCGTACAGTACAGCCGTGACCACATGAGTTGCAGTTTTCTGGTCAAAGACCTGAGGGTAGGTGATCAGACCCAACTGAGTCATAGTGAGCTGGTCGAATCTTGTGCGTTCGCTGTAATACATTGTAACTCTGGACTGTTGGTTTGAGGATTTGGTGTCACGCAGGAACTTGGCAGATCCTTCCACCTCCACCAGCCCTCCCAAGAAGCTGGCCTTCAGGGAAGCACTCACATCCAGGAGACTGGACTTACTGGAGAGAGAGTCGGAGCTACTGAACTTCAAATCTGTCCTGGGCTGTGGACGGGTGTCCAAATCTTCTCTCAATGATTTCTTATCCCACAGAGTAACACCTGAAATGAGAAATTACTTTAAAGAGTTATGTACGAGTAAGTGATGTACTGTTGAAAAAACATGCAGGTTTTAGAGTGTTTTGACATAAGGATTGGTAATTAGTGATGCAATATTTGATGAAGAGGGGAAAATCAACTTGTAATTATTTATATATTTATTTTAGGTTTGTAAAGCACCTGGAATGAAGGTATCCTTGCGGCAGTCATACAGCATACCAGGAAACAGAGGTCTTCCTAGAGCTGCCACTTCAATGGTCTGTGATGTCAGGGCTGCTGTAAATAACAAATAAAAGGTATAATTAGAATATTTATCATATATCAACAAAATTATATCTGATGGTAATGAATACTATTTAACTTTTTACCCGCCAGCATTTTTGAAAAAAGTTGCCAGCCACTGCCAGTATTTTTTTTTATAATTTTCACGAAATTTTACATTTATTCATTTAGCTGACGCTTTTATCCAAAGCGACTTACAATTGCTATATATGTCAGAGGTCGCACGCCTCTGGAGCAACTAGGGGTTAAGTGTCTTGCTCAGGGACACATTGGTGTCTCACAGTGGATTCGAACCCAGGTCTCTCACACCAAAGGCATGTGTCTTATCCATTGCGCCACCACCACCCTAAAATTTTTATGACCGCCAGAATATTTTGTTGTATAAATATCTCAAACTTACAAAATTTCAAAAGAAAGAGCACACCATCTGCTTTAAAAAACAAAAAGGTTTTATTCTAGCTTCATGCATTCCTTTTTAAGTAAAAAAAAAAAAGCAATAATTCGAGCAAAAAGCTGAGAACAACACATTTTTGTTAAATAATACGTCTGGTTCTAATTCAGAACGATGATCAAAACATAGATGGATAGAGTAAATTGAGTCAACACCCTCAAAGCTTGCATAGTCCTATAGCTTGTCCTGGGTTGACTTTTCATTCGGTAACATTAGGCAGTTTTGATTAAATTATGTTTTATTAACAAAGTTCTGGATGAGCACGTTCAAATAATTGATATGGAATATGCCTCCTACCGTAAAACAGTGAAAACACGAAAAGCCGGAAATTTCTGTCAATGGCAGGGAAAGAGTTAATACTGAAGAAACCCATTTTAAAATAAATATGCAAGCAGCAATATGGGGTCAAGCAAGCACTGAAGCCATAGCAAGCACATGGCATGGCAAAGAAATACAGAATTAAACTTTCGACCTTCAGGTCAGTATAATTATATCATATAAAATGCTTAATTTTCAAAAAAGCAACTTACAATAGAGTCTCTTACATCAATCACCAGAGCGAGCTGTGCTTGCACCTCCTATTCAGGCAGATGCAGCAGTTCATGCTTTTGGCAGAAACCAAACTGCTCTTCCAGAGGGCTATTTACTTTCTGGCTGGAGAATTGGAAACTTTGGGTCTTTTCCCTGAAAGGTAACAGCTCATAGATTCTGATCTCTCAACTGAGGATGTTGAGTCGCTTTTGACTTCCAGAGCTCCCACCACAAGAAAATCGTAAGACCTAAAATTGCTGAGTTCCTTTGTAGGATCTTTCTGTGGTCCCGGAATTTTTTTTTTTTATTAGAGGCTCCATTTGAGCCCTTAGAGTCAGCCTCAGAGAGGCTTCTCACTTTTAAGGAGGCTCTACTATTTGCATTGGCATTGCTCAAAAGAGTAGGAGATCTGCAGGCCCTGTCAGTAGCTTCCTCCTGCTTAGACTTTTCCCCAGGTATGATCAGAGCTATTTTGCACACCTCCTGTTACCGGCCACCCTGTTGTACTTCCCTTCGCCGCATGAATCGCAATAGAGAGACTGCATCTACTATATCCAGTCCAGGCTCTTAGGATTTATGTCAGG
The DNA here is from genome assembly GCA_022828995.1 of Vimba vimba. Lineage (NCBI taxonomy): Eukaryota > Metazoa > Chordata > Actinopteri > Cypriniformes > Leuciscidae > Vimba > Vimba vimba. The sequence goes on from CM040821.1 coordinate 44,662,496, forward strand.
CCAATGGCGTACATTCTCCCAGTTATTTACACGTGTGGATATATGCAGGTTGGGGTGATGAACATTAAGAAAGGTTGGGGCATGGCTAATGGAAGGGGCGTGGGCAAGGGTCTTTATTATTGGTTGTGAAAGCTGTCGGCCAAGGTGTGCGGCAGGGTTAGTTTCTGCACGCCCATTGCTCCAACCTGCAGCTACCACTTGTCTTGTTTTCTGGTCTGCTTTGCCTCTGGAAATCCACAAGGAGTATAGCATCTTCTATAGCTCTATCTAGGGGTGAGCCCTTAAATAAGGTTTGTGCTGCAGCCGGCTGGCCCTCTCCGCACACATTCCTCAGGAATTACAGTATGGACATGGGCTCAACCCCAGGGTCACAGGTCCTTCAGGGTTTGCCAAGTCATGTCTGCATTCAACAATTTTCTGTGGCAGTATTACACAGCCTTGTTGGCCAGGCAATCTTCCTCAGTGTGGCAGCATTGGTAATGACATTCCCATAGTATCAATGCCATGACAGCGTTGAGTTCCCTTGAAAAGGGAACGCCTCAGGTTATGCTTGTAACCTGGTTCCCTGAAAGGGGAACGGGAGGCTGTCATGGCGTTGACACTATGGGAATGTCATTACCGACCCCTCTTAGGGAACTGGGTTACATACGTAACCTGAGACAATTTTTCCTTCAAATGATATTGAATCTGTCTAGTGATATTTTTGATAGCACATTCACATTTTGTAACAATATTTCAATCATACCTGGATGTTTTTTGTTTCCTTCGTCTGCTAAGAAATTAAGTCCTCTGGTGTCTCTATTTAAAATCTGAAGTTCATCAGGTTTGGGTTGTAACACTTCCTATTTTTGAAGGAATGATTCATAAAATCATTTTCTAAAAAAAAAGAAGTAAAAAAAAAACTTCCACAAAGATTTTTTTATTCTTAATCTCATGAAATTCATCTGGTTACACTTGCACATTTTGTCTGAGGGAGTGCACTTACCTGTGCATTCACTGCAGCTAGGGTCGCCAACCATAGATATGTACAATAGATGCAGCTCGGGTGATTCAGGTACGTTCAAAGTGCCGCCATCTTGGAATCGTCAACAAGGAGACCTGTTTGAATGTCAATGTGAAGGAGATGCCTGTCATGATCTTGTCTTGTTTAGTTTCATTGTCATATTCTGCTTAGATTTCCCTGTCACCATTTGTTCTCGTTCTTTGTTTGTTGTTTCTTAAGTATTCCTTTCTAATTATTTATAGTTATAGGCTGCCTGCATTTTTCTTATAAAATAAAGGTAAAATTATTATTATTATTTTAATTGCTTAATTATATTTATTCTTAAATACTGTATGTTTATAATAATGAAATGGTGTTATTACTACATTTATAATTCTTTTTTATATTTTTTTAATCATTATAATTATTATTCGTCATATTGATCTATAAGAACCAATTTTTTGTGGCCAAATTGTGCAACCCTAAAAGTAGGCACAACAAACCTGGTGTTCTTTGGTGTTATTTTTTGTGAATGTTAAATCGCAATTTTCACCACAGTTTAGCCAGATTTCCCCCCTAAATTGTGCAGCCCTAGTTGCTCCTGATATCAGCTTGTTCACAGTTGTTTTGTTGTTGTTTTTTACAGTGACCAGATGCCACTGATGAGTCCTGCTGACTCAAACTTTCACACAAGTCTCTTTAAACTGTTTTCTCTGATCAAGTCAAGTCAACCTTTATTTTTATATCACATTTAAAAAGAAACAGAAGTTGACTCAAAGTGCTTTACATATCTAACAAAACTAGGACAACAGGCGAGCCTGAGTCTATGTGTTACAGAGCAGGCTTCCACTCCACCTCCTCTTCACCACTGTCGGACACTTTCACCAGAATATTAACCATCACAAACTCAACATCCCATCATGCCGCTTACCTGGGACCAGTGTTGGGCAAGTTACTTCGAAACTGTAATGCGTTATTTATTACTTGTTACTGTCATTTCAAAGTAATTCGTTACATTACAATATTACTGTATTTAAAATGTAAGGCATTACACTACTATTGCATTACTTTTAAGTTACTCTCACCCAAATAACTGCAAATATGGATTTGGCAATCTAAATGTAGCTTATGATGCTCAATTAGCTCATTACACATCCAGTAGAAGGTGATGTGGTATCCGACTGAGCTTGGACCCATAAGAAATTTTACTATGATGTACTATAGTACATAACATGGTATACCATAGTAGTACCATGGTATACCATAGTAGTACTATGGTAGTACCATGGTACCTTACATATAACCATGGTACTATATAGTACTTCAGATATTATCATGGTACCATGGTACATTGCATGGTACTGTAGATGTTACTATGGTACATAGTATGGTACCTCAGATTTACCATGGTACCTACCATGGTACATACCATAGTACCTCAGATATAACTATGGTACATACTTTATAGTACTTCAGATATTATCATGGTACCATGATAATATCTGAAGTACTATACTGTACAGTATGTTACTATGGTACATAGTATGGTACCTCAGATTTACCATGGTACATGCCCTAGTACCTCAGATATAACCATGGTACATTCTGCCGTACATATTACCATGGTACATACTACCTCAGATATAACCTTGGTACCTCAAATATTACCATGGTACTTTGCATGGACGCATGGTACAGAAATTGTTTTACTTTAAGCCCGGGGTAAACTTTAGGCTTAAACTTTAGCAAAAATAAAAATAACTAATGAATAATAACTAAGCCAAATATTTTTATTTTATTTTAATTATTATTGTGAGTGACTGCAGTAGTGTGGGCATAGGCCATTTGGTCTATGAACGAGTCATAGATCTCCAAAATCAGTTTTAAATGTATAATGTAATATTAATGAGATTTTTATTTAAGTAATGTTCTAATTCTAGATGTTTGTAAATGCTGCATGATTTTGACGTGGTTTAATCAATGGCCGTGCGCGTGAACTTTGAACATTCATGTCGCTTTCAAACCCATACTGTCTATTTTTCAAACACTGGAGCGGCCGCGGCGCAGAGTTGCCATGGAAACGGAGTGAAACATTTTGCGCGGACGTTTCTCCTCTGCTGATCTCGCGGTGATTTTGGCGAATTTGTATGAAGGAAAAAAAAACTACCACTTTATTCCAGGTTAACTGCTTGTAACGCGCGTTACTGACATTTGTACCGAGTAAAATATTACATTTTTTCCCCCTGTAATGCCTTACATTACCGCGTTACAGCAAAAAGCAATGCATTACAGTAATTAATTACTTTTTTAACGCGTTACTCCCAACACTGCCTGGGACTGATTGCACACAGAGCCGATCCTGACCTCCCTGGGGCCCTAAGCAAAAAAAAAATGAAGGGGCCCCCTACCTGACCCACACTAAATAAACAATAAGTAAAATTTACTTTTTTTTTATTTCACACGCATATTTTTTTTAAGTTAATTTCACATATGGAATTAAGTATACGTTACTTAACTAAGTTAGGTGAAAGTATTTTAACTTGGCTAGTAAAAGGTTGGGTAGTATCCATTTAGTTGAAATGTCCTTTGCATTACATTTCACTCAAACAATAAAATATTACATTATACCACACATTTATGGTATGTGCTTTACTTGGGAAATCCATGTACTTTATACTATAGATATTTTGCGAGACACCATATCTACATGTCAGGTGTTAAGCATAATGTGAATGCAGAGACCTCAATACTTGTAGACAATACACAATGCCAATAACATTTGATAGAAAATTAACTCCAAATGTCACAAAATGGCAAGTTACTAATCCTGACAACAAAAGCAATGATAAAACTGTATACAGCTGGAAAACAGTGAAGAATTAACCTTGTTAATTAATCAAGGTCCAGAGCATGATTGGAACCCCAATAGCAGAATTAGTATTTTATTACGAAGATATTTGTTTACTTGCTGTGTAATGGTATTATAAAGGTAATATAATAAAGGTTATTCCTGATATCAGAAATAGAAAGTGTTACTAGTAAAATATTAAGTATTCACACTTCAAATGGAACAAATTGAATTCTTGAAATCACAAATGCATCCTGTGCTGTGAATGAATAAAACTAGCTAAAATTGCCACAGCATGTCACTGTGTTTTAAATGATAACAGCAATACTTAATACTTGAAGGTTATTATTTACTGAGGGATGTGCATCCATATTGACCAGTATGTCCAGTCAATCAACATCTTAATTGCAATATAGACTATAAAGCCAATACATTGTTTTCCATCTGGCATTATTGCAGAGTTGTAACTTAACCTTGACTTGGAGAGTAGATGATCATTGTCTTGTTTTAAAAGTATGTGTGCCTACGCCTATAATGAGGATTGTCATCCCGCTATTGTAGGATGTTTATTTTGGAAAGTGCGCGTTTCATTTCGTGCACGTGCATATGAGCGCATGTTAACGCTTCATTTTCTCATTTCTCAACGATGTTGTAAACTTTGATTGACGCGCTTTGACACGAGGGGGAGGCGGGGCCTTGAGTAATTTGCGGGGCCCTATGCAGCTTGCGTAGTGTGCGTATAGGGCGGATCGGCTCTGATTGCACATACACCTGCAGCTCATCCACACTCAACCATATAAACATTGCGAAGTATTGCATTGCCCCGGCGTACAATTTCTGAGCGTTTTCCATGTGTTTGTTGAACTGTTACTGACCTTGGATTGTTTATACCGACTTCTGATTCTTCTGCTGCCTACCTCGACTCGGACTGTTATATCGACCTCTGATTGTTCTGCTGCCTGTTTCGACCCGGATTGTTCATTGGACTGTGATTCCTGCCGCCTGCCTCGACCCTTGCCTGTTATCTGTTTCTGCGCTGAGATTATCTCCGTTGTTCTGTCTGCCCCTGATTTACCCTGCCTGTTGATTTTTCTAATAAAGCTGCAAATGGATTCTTCTGCGTCCTCCACATCATTACACCATGGAGAGTAGAATATCATTTGTGACCTTCAGTAATGCAGATTCAGTGCTGTGCAACACATATGAAACCAGACTGAAATGTATCCAAAATGTTAAATGTATTTAGATTAAAGTAGAGCTGGGAATAAACAACTCTCTCCAAAATCTTTGACATGAGAAGCACTTTGGAGATCGGTCTGTAGTTGTCATGTATTGCCGGATCCAGAAAAGGTTTTTTTAACAAGGGATGTAAGATTGCATGTTTAAAACTGCTTGGAACAATTCCACTTGCTAATGAGCTGTTAATTATAGCTGTCACATTTGCACTGAAAGTCATAAAAATTTCTGTTTTGACGTGTAGAAAGAGAATCCAGCTTATAGCTGGAACACTAGTTCTGATTAGTCAGAGAGCTGGATAGTGGAGTAATTTGTGGTTGATCAAATGGAGCAAGTATAACTCCACACTCCCGCCAGTAAAGGAGTATAGAAATGTTTCACAGATCCCTTTTAGTCGCTCACGTTCGATGTAGTCATACGTTACAACTGATTGGGATCACGCTTAGGGAGCCTGTCATCTTCGAGTATTGAAAAAAACGAGCCAATGCTCATTCCCCTGTGTGCTCCGTCACTGTTGATGGGTCCCATTTCCTAATAGAGCAACACGGGTGCGTTTATGTCTTTTTCAAGATGTCATTACACCTGTGCGTTTCTGGATGAGATCGTTTCCTGTCCCCCCAAATGGACGGTCACAATAGTTGTATCACGTGTTTGTGGAAATATATATATATATTGGAATCCTCCACTATATATCCTCCACCGTGTCCTGAACAGTCTTGGTTGGTTGATTGGTGAACAGAACAGACCGCGCTGGTTCTCAGTTCGCCGCCCCAGTGCCTTTCTTTCCCGAAGTGCATGGAGAGCTTACCAGGTCGTGGAAAGCACCTTTCTCTGCCAGAAACTGCCTGAATAGCTTTTCCCCCCTCGCTCCCCTTGACGGAGGAGCGGTGAAAGTTTGCGAGGCTATCCCTCCAGTGGAGCGGTCTGTCGGGCAGCTGCCTTTTGGACGGGGATCCTCGTTTCCCCCCTAAGGCCTGTGAGTTCTCATCCATTCTGACGGGCAGAGCTTACAAAGCCTGTGGGCAAGCTGCCTCCTCTTGCGTGCCATGGCGCTGCAACAGGTCTATCAGGCCAGGGCACTCATGGATATGAGGGTAACCCAGACTGTGCGTTTATAGGTGAGCTCCGCACCACATCCGACCTCACCCTCCGGGGCAGGAGTGTCGTGGCATGCACGAGGTCTGGCGATGTCCACCCTAGTGGTCCAGGACTGCCATCGTTGGCTCAGCCTGGGTGATATGGCGGATGTGGACAAGGTTCGGATCCTTGTCTCCCAAGTTTCCCAGGTTGGGCTGGTCGGCGACGTGGTGGAAAGCTGCGCCCAACAGTTCTCGGAGGCAATCCGGCACATCCTGCCCCGGCAGCTCGCTGCTGCCTCAGCCCCGCTGCCGGTGGCAGTTTCTCTGCCTGCTCGTCGCCAAGGGCGCCCCCTGCTGCGGCTCCTGCTCCCGCTGGACCTCTGCAGCAGCCTCCCGCCAGGCCTCAGCGTAAAGTAGGGATGCCCAGCCCGCTCTAGGCGCTGCCAAGGTGGCAAGCAACATGAAAGCTTTCCTGAGCAGGTCACTCAGGGATGGAGGAGGATGCTCTTGGAGTTGGTCACCGATTCACTCCCTCCCCCCGGTGGAGGGCCGGGTGGAGGCTTTGTTTGTGTGTGTGTCTGTTCCACCGCTGGCTCCCAAAAACAGCGGAGACGGCGGTACCCACACTTCAAAGAAAGAGCAGTTTCCTCTGTTCCTGGGTCCAAAGAGGACCAGACTGGTGGTGTGCGACTCTGTAAAGCCTTGCACCCCTCAGCTACCTCTTGTATCGCCAGCCGGCAGTTGGGTGCAGTTCGAGGACCCGGTCATGCCTTCGCAAGCACTCTCTGCCGCCATATAGAGACAGGTAAGAGTCACACTACACACTCATACCCTGCTTCGGGCCACCTTCGGGCCTTCCTAGCTGGGTCTCTGCCTCGATGTCTGTGGTGCCCTTGGTTCCCTGCGTCGGTCCGTTGAAGCACATCTAGATAATGAAAAGTCTTGTGTAAACTTCATTTAGCCAAGGCTGCAAAGCCGAATCCGTGTTACAAATATGTTAGACCTATCACTTCTGCCACAAAAGATTGATTTATTAATAATCTTCCAGATCAGTTTCATCATCTCAGTATCCCAGATAGCTTAGAAGAACTTGATATTGCAACAGAAACTTTTAACTCTCTCTTTTCCAGCACTTTAGACACAGTTGCTCCGTTGCGCTTAAAGAAGAGTCCAACCAACAACATCGCGTGAACACACGTCATGATGGAGAAGGTAAGTTGGAAGAAAGCTTGTCTAACATTTAGAATATTTAATATATAACCTGTCATATACATTATTATTGATGCAGTCAAAAACTCTACAACTACTTTGCAGTTGCAGTTTGGCTAGCTTACGTTATCTGAAACTAAGGGAAATGTTAGTGGGTATGGGTAGTGAAAATGTATTTCTTCATTTTATTTTAAATTATATATTATACTGTATTAATAGTCTTTCTATTTACATTAAGGCTACACGTATTCCTTTCTCCTTTCTCCTCTCTGTGTTTCCCTCTTGTGAGGATTTGCGATTTGGTTACATACTGACAGAGCTAAAACAAAAAGGAACACAATCTCTAAGCCAGGCTATTTTATTAACAAATTATGGACAAAAACAAATACATCCATAACTGTGAGATGCTTACAGACAGAATACGAACAAGCTGCCTATAACACGCATACAACAATAACTTTGTATTCAGAAAAAACGCCTTACATACATGTATGGATTTCCCAATCAGGACCCAGATTTGGTCAATGGGTGGAGCAGATAATAGATTTCTTGCCCACTGAAGAAATTACAAGTAAACAGCATTCAAGACTGCAAGAGTTCCATTCTATATGGGCCTTAGTACTCTTTTTGAAGGTTTTTTTTTTTTTTTTTTTTTGTGATTGCATTGTTTGTGTAATATGTGCTAAATTGTGAATAAAAAAAAAAAAAAAAATAAATAAAAAAAACGCCTAATGTGATGGATGGGCGCTGTGCGCGGAGCAAAGCAGGTCCACTCTAGGTTTAATTTTGGAGATCGCCACCCGCAGATCATCTTCCACGTTAAGCCGTGACCTGTGTTTATTCTTAATGTAAGTCAGCGCGGAGAATGTCTTTTCACATAAATACGTTGAGCCAAATTGCATGAGGACATCCAACGCGGCTTTTGACAACTGTGGATATTCCAGCGCGACAGAAACCCAGAACTCATCCAGCGTCTTGCCGTCAAATGCCGTCCTCAGGGTTCGATCGGTTGAAAGTTCTATCAGCGCATCTTCCATATCTGACGTCAGATGATTTGCCGTGGTTACATTAAATGGTGACCCTTATCCAGTCATATTGGTCGGGAGCATCTCCTTCAGGGAAATACTTATGAAAGTGATCCAAAAGGGACTGAAGGTGAGCCGTAATAGACGCCTTGATGCTGTTAACACTGAGTGCATTTTCCTCCATGAATTCTTCCAGTTCAGAAAACATGTCTATGCGTCCCATTTCCACTCTCTCTCTCCAACGCACCAGCTTTCTCGCAAATGCCTGCACTTTATCGTTAAGGTACAAGATGTTTGTGTTTTCACCTTGCAGGGACACATTTAGTCCGTTGAGTTTTTCAAAAATACATGACAAATATGCCAGTCTTGTCACCCAGTCAGCATCAGACAGATGGTCAGCTAGTGGGAATCTTTGGTCTGTGAGAAAAATGCGCACCTCATCCCGCAGCTCGTACAGGCGTCTCAGCACATTTCCTCGCGACAGCCACCTGACTTCTGTGTATAGGAGCAGGCCTTTGTGCTCTGATCCCATTTCATTACAGAGACTGGAAAACAGTTGTGTGTTCAGTGGACGTGATTTTATGTAATTAACAATCTTCACAGCAGTGTCAAGAACATGTTTAAACTCTGCATTCAGGGTTTTGCACGCGAGGGCTTCTCTGTGTATGATGCAGTGCGTGAAATTGAGGTGAGGTGCAACTTGGAGGACTCGTGCCTTTAGTCCTTTCTTTTTTCCCAGCATTGCCCCAGCTCCGTCTGTGCACACTGATATACACTCGCCCCAAGATAGTCCTGCATCTTTAAGTTTGCTGTCCAGCTTATTGAAAATGTCCTCGCCCGTGCATGATCCCTCCAGTTGCGTACAAAATAACATTTCCTCATTTAGTTTCCCCTCAAAAATATATCTGACAAATACAAGGAGTTGAGCGGTGCTGGACACGTCTGTAGATTCATCCAGTTGTAAGGAGTACCTCCCACTCTTCTTCACTCTGTCAATCAGTTGACACTTGATATCCTGAGCCATGTCTGTAATGCGGCGGGATACAGTCCCATCAGAGAGCGGCACTTGTTCCAGCTCAGCGGCCAGTTTATCTCCATGCATGACGCGACTCATAACTATTGCTGCTGGTTTGATTAAAGTTTCTCCAATGGTGTGTGGCTTTTTGGTCTTTGCAATTAAATATGCCACTTCATATGAAGCCTTCTGAGCTTTTGTGGGGATAGCTGTTTGTTTAAAAATGACTTTTTTTTGTCCCTGTAACTCTTTCTCCTTTCTGCGGAAAAAGTCAGTGGGTTTATCTGTGAGGCTGGGGTGTTTGGTGTTCAGGTGTCTTTGCATTTTCACGGGCTTCAGACTCTCATGTGCGAGGACTTCGGAGCACACAACGCATTGAGGGTGTTGTACCTGATTTATAACAATGCACGTGAAACCATAGTTTATGTATTCCTCTCTGTATTTTCTGGCTTTCGAGGAGGGATGGTCCGTTTGCGGGGCACGGGTTTGGCGGGCTGCCCTTCCAGAGGTGGAGGGTAGTCCTGGCGGCTCATCCTCTTCTCTGCCCTCTGTATTTTCTGCTGATCCCGTTCTCTCATCAGCAGGTATCTCTGCTCCCTTCTTGTTCTCTTTTGATGATAATAACCACCGTTTCATTTTTTATCAAAAAGTTTAAAAGTTTAGATCTCAAAATAGACCGATCGCTGTTTAGCAAAACACAAAATGTGCATCTAGCTAGCTAGCGCATGTTGTTGTGCTGTAAATTGTGATTGACAGGTCACTGTCATAATTAATCGGAGCAAACAAAGTTTTATTTCCAGTTTATTTAAATTTATACTCGCATCATTACAACCTTTTTTAAGGCGAGACACTACAGGTGAATAGGGTAATTTTTTTAACTAGCCAGTTGATTACCTACGTTGAGATGAGAAAAAAATGTATTACAAGTTTTCTGTAATTTAATGTTTAAATATGCAAATTAGGCAATATCTAATTAAATATGCGCTAATTTGTATATATTTTTAAAAACGAAATCTGAGTATTGGATAAATCCAGATTAAAAAATATTTTTTCATTGTGTTCACATATTAGATGGGGAAAAAATTAAAGAGGGATTTATGGATATCTACTTTTGTTATCCTGTAAATCAGAATATACTATCAATAGCCTTAAAAAAATATTTTCGCCATGTTTTTTGTAATAAAATGTTATATAAATCAGGCTAGGAATAATATATTTACAAATCCCTCTGTAAATGTCTTCATAATATAACTAGGTACAAGACTGGAAAGTTTGGTGTATATAGGTGCTACTGAAGTGGAGATTTCGTACTTGGAGTATGAGAGAAAGGTCATTTTGAGAAAACAGGCTTTAAAGATTTATCATCAGCCAATGAGATTGCGCATTTAGCCCTTTTACTTTCGCGATTGGTTGCTGATAAAAAGAAAATGATCAATTTTGGATCTGACAGCATTGTACAGCGAAGAGAGAGCTTTCCAGCGGTGCCTGTGATGAAAGAGAGCAGACAGAGATCGCGGATTGGCAGGATGATTTACAACGACAACTTTTGTTGAATTTACGCGAAATCTAAAGACGCAAACAGACAAAGTGTAATAAAATAAAGACCTAAATGTGACTTTTTTTTTTCACCACAGTCTGAAAGAAGACATGTTATTGAAGACAAATATCCAAAAATCTCAAAATTGACCAGTAAAAAAAAAACAATGTTTTTGCCTGCCGTGTCTGAAAAAAAAAAAAAAAAAAAAATTCTGTAAATCATCTCGCGACCCCCCGCTCTCCACTCCCCGGGGGGTCGCGACCCCCACTTTGGGAACTACTGGCCTAAGACACGAAACGAGCGGTTTGTGTGAGAAAACGAACAGTATTTATATCGTTTTTACCTCTTATACACAGCCACATCCTAGTGATCTGAGGGCGTGCGCGCATCCTGGTGTGTGACGTGTATGCAGACTGGTGCATAGATATATACACTAGATGTCGCGTTGGCTACGGCAGTTCTTAACGGATTAAGAACGAATTAAGATAGATATATACACTAGATGTCGCCTTGGCTATGGCAGTTCTTAACGAATGCCGTAGCCAAGGCGACATCTAGTGTATATATCTATGCACCAGTCTGCGCACACGTCACACAGCAGGATGAATTAACGTCACATTAACATGATGAACACATTAACAAGTTATCCAGTAATAAAATATCTGTTTTCTGAAATTAATTCAGCATTTTTTCTTTTGGTATTTAGTCTTTTCATGCTTTTGTTGAAACTTATATGCTTATAGCTTTGTACTTTTACGATTTTGAATGCAGGACTTTTACTTGTAACAGTGTACCCTTCCACTGTGCTATTGCTACTTTTACTTAAGTAAATGATCCGGTACTTATTCCACCACTGCAACAGACACACCGGTACCGGTGTGTATATAGAGTTAATCTACATTCTACTTTTATAAACAAATGCACTTCTTAATGGTCAACGATTAAGGATACATACATTAAGTAGAGCTCTCCTCTCCTTCACCACTGAGGGGGCCAAATTGCTGCCCTCAGAGTCTTGAAGTTGATCAGACATTTCCGCAGCCGAGAGATCAAGTGTAGATGAAGATGCAGAATCTGAACTGCGATGAGAGGCTGTATCAACATCTGTCGTTTCTATACCGGATGGAATGGTAGTCGTTGCAGGAGAACCACCCCATATCTGCTCACATAGTTCAAAGTAAAGTAGAACCACTCTGCCATGGCCGCTTTTCCAACCGGAATCCACCGCTTGCCTGTATTTATCCTGTATTGCCTTAAGCTTGTTGGTGATGATGGTCCTGGTTATATCCTCTTTACGATGAGGAAACTGGTTTGGGACGTCTCAGAAGGGTACTGCTCTAGGAACAGCGCTAGGATGTCGGCGTACTTGGACTGGCAAGACTCCCAGTCCATGTTTTCCTGAGTTTTGCTAACTTTGTATTCATGTGTGACATTAAGGAACAATTCAACTTCATCATCAGTCCAAACACATGACTCTCCCTTTCCTCTGTGCGCCATGTTGTTAGCCTACCGGAACTGGTAATAACTTTTTGAAAGGCTTCTGATTGGCCAACGTGGCTTTACGATTAGGGTTATATCGCCGCCTGCTGGTGTGGCATGCTCTTGACAGTGCTTGATAGCGTGTTTTTGCGTTTTCATGTAGACAGAGATTTCTTTCAAACTGAGCATGTGTGGATGGGATTTTTTTTTTAAACGCAGGAGGAAAAACTCCGGTTATAAAAATACCCGTGTCCGTGTGGACTAGACCTTAGACCGTATCATAGTACTGAGACTGGTCTCATTAGAGTCAAAAATTATTTGCTCTTATCATCCGATCGTGGTTGTATCTCTCTATTAGTGTTACTCGATCTTAGTGCTGCATTTGATACTATCGATCACAACATTCTTTTAAATAGACTCGAAAATTACGTTGGCATCAGTGGAATTGCATTAGCATGGTTTAAATCATACTTATCTGACCGTTATCAGTTTGTAGCACTAAATGAAGAGATGTCTTATCGATCACAAGTTCAGTATGGTGTACCACAAGGCTCAGTACTAGGACCGCTGCTGTTCACTCTGTACATGCTACCATTAGGAGATATCATTAGTAACCATGGAATTAGCTTTCACTGTTATGCTGATGATACTCAGCTATATATTTCTTCACGCCCCGACTCACCCTTCACAAAACTAATGGAGTGCATAGCTGATATAAAAAACTGTATGTCTAGCAATTTCCTACTACTTAATTAAAAAAACAGAGATTCTAATTATTGGACAAAAAACTTCCTCACGTAATAATCTAGAATACTGTCTAACACTTGATGGCTGCTCTGTTAAGTCTTCGTCGTCGGTTAGGAACCTGGGTGTGCTCTTTGATACCAATCTTTCATTTGAAAGTCACGTGTCTAGTATCTGTAAAACCGCATTTTTCCATCTTAAAAATAAATAAATAAATCTAAATTACGTCATATGCTCTCATTGACAAATGCGGAACAGTTAGTTCATGACCTCAAGGCTAGATTATTGTAATGCTCTACTGGGTGGTTGCCCTGCACGCTTAATAAACAAACTACAGCTGGTCCAAAACGCAGCAGCTCGAGTTCTTACCAGAACCAGGAAGCATGACCATATTAGCCCGGTTCTGTCAACACTGCACTGGCTCCCTATTAAACATTGTAAACGTTTTTAAATATTTCGGATTATTTACAAAGCACTAAATGGTTTAGCTCTGCAGTACTTGAGCGAGCTCTTAACGCATTATAGTCCTTCACGTCTATTGCGATCTCAAAATTCCGGCCAGTTGATAATACCTAGAATATCAAAATCGACTGCTGGCGGTAGATCCTTCTCCTATTTATCACCAAAACTTTGGAACAGTCTTCCTAACATTGTCCAGGAAGCAGACACACTCTGTCAGTTCAACTTGTACACTCTGCAAAGTTGAACGCATAGTGTACATTTACATTTCCTGCTCAGCTACTGTTCGGACGCTCTTGCTTGCTGCTCCGCGCTTTGCTCTATCGCTTTTACATTTTATCTCCTATTTTCTTTTTTTTTCTTTTATCACCTAATTTTAACTTCAGCAAATCAGCACAGTGCTCATACGACAAAGTTTGGATTACTACAAAAACGCAGAATTCTTTTACCCGACCAGCTTACATTCCGGGAAAGGAAAACACAACTGCCTACAAGGATAAGAGAAAATGCCTCTTCTGGTTCAAGAATCTACTTGCTGCACCAACTGCCACAGACTTTTACAAAGGATTGCAGTTCTTGAAACAAAGTTACTTACGGGACCACCAAACCAGACGGAGCACACAACAGAGCTTCTTCATCGACACCCTTAGCATATAGCCGGTGAGTCCCATGAAACTAGTGCTCCTCGACAGGTAGAGAAACAAGCCGATCGACTTACTAATCGATGGCACAAATAGGGAGCGAGACCCAAAGGCACTCAAGATATCAGATTGTCACGAGCCTCACATATTACCGCAATGGCATCCTCTACCCCAGATACAACTCTGACAAGGATTGCAAACACTGGTCTCCTACCACCGCCTATACATCTTGAGAACAGATTTGAAGTACTAATGAATGTAAATGAGGAATCCCCAAATGTGATGAATGTGACCGAACACAGACTGAATGGGCCAGTAGCTAACACTGATGCTAACTGGCGCTCAAGGTCGAGCAGACAGCGGCACTCAGCTCAGAGCGCTGCCGAGCCCAGGACTCTGATAGTGGGAGACTCCATAATCAGAAACATTAGCGGCAGGGATACAACTACATGCTGCCTTCCACAAGCAACAACTTCTGATGTAAACAGGGAACTTCAGAACATTCTGATGAAACATAAGACTGCAAATCGACTCATCATACATGTGGGGAAGAATTATATTCATAAAGAGCAGTCAGAACTCCTTAAGAAGGATTACAATGAACTTTATGAAACACTTAAAAGACTGAAAGTTCAAACATTCATCAGTGGACCTCTCCCAGCAAGAGGAACGAACAGGTTTTCACGGTTGCTTGGGCTTAATACATGGCTGCAAAAAACCTGCAATATAAAAGGAGTGAACTTCATTGACAATTTCAATCTTTTCTGGAGTCAGAGACAACTCTTTCATCGGGATGGCCATCACCCAAACAAACTTGGTTCAAGAGTGCTAAAGGACAATATCTACTTCTCCCTCAATCATCCTTCTGCAGTGTGTGCCAATCCACTCAATCTGAACGGCACACACACACCTGGACACAGTATGAATGACCACAGGACTTCACTTCAGCAGCAAAATGGACATACGGTTGACATATCACACAAGGACAATGCTAACACCACTCCGTCACAACAACCTCTGCTCACGGACACAATCTCAGCTGAGCCCTGCCCACAGAGCTCACCACAGACTGACATATCAGAACTGCTCCAAGATTCAGCACCCAAGGACAACTTCCTGGAAAACAGCCAGGGAAGCCAGGACAGCATATTACAGCCTCCGATAAGACCAGAGCAACAGCCCTTTTCACCAGACACTTTTTCCCTCTCTCCAGCATCGCCACTTCTTTGCTTCTCACAGAAAATGGAAGAACTGGTGTATGCTGGAACCAAACTATCCCACTCTTTTGCTGCAAGCCCCCAGATACCAACCAAAAAACGTCAGGCACCTCAACCACCCGCACCAAAGCCTGCGGGTCCAGCTCGCCCTCCCCCTCCTCCTGTGAGTGCTCTTCGGCCTCTGCCACAACGCCAGGGCCCACACCCTCCTCCATCTGCTCGAGGTGAACCAAAAACAACTGATACCAGCTCTCAGTGATATGTGTCGGGTCCCCGCTCTGATAACAGTAACTTTCTCAAATGTTTACAAAACAAGCGGGAACCCAGTGTGCCTGTATCTTTCTCTATTGCTGTTCTATTACATGATAGAAAGTCAAAGGCCTTCAATAGCCGTACAGCAAACCCAACTAATCTGGTGCCTATTACACGTCAAACTAATATTGCTGTGGGGACAAAAAGCAAGACTGTCAAGTTAGCACTTTTTAACATTCGGTCACTTAAAAATAAATCACTTCTAGTCAACGACTTAATAACCACAAACAACCTGGATTTTATGCTTCTAAATGAAACCTGGCTAGAAGACAGCTGCAGTACAACAATCCTCAATGAAACATCCCCTCCTAACTTTACTTTTATGAGTGTCTGCAGAGCTGTTAAGAGAGAGGTGGGGGTCTAGCTGCTCTTTTTAAAGATATCTATCAATGTAAGCAAATATCATTTGGGAATTACTTGTCTTTCGAATATCTGGGTATTGTGTTAAAAGGTGCTCCACGCATTTTACTTATCATTATTTACAGGCCTCCAAAATACTCTCCAGCCTTTGCTGAGGACTGTTATCAACAATTACCTCAGAGTTTGACTGTTTTGCCATTGCTGGGGATTTTAACATTCACATAGATATTGCAGAAAACAATATGGCAAAAGAAATCAAAACTGTTTTAAAAACTTTTGATCTGACTAAGCATATACATGGACCCACACACAATCGTGGACACACTCTAGATTTACTCATCAGTAAGGGTCTAAACATTTCATCAATTGTTATTAAGGATGTAGCACTGTCTGATCATTTCTGTATTTTCTTTGATATATTGATCTCTCCTGCCACTGAAGCTAGATCTGTGTCTGTCAAGAAGAGATGCTTAAATGAGGACGCTAGTGTGCTATTTATGAAGGCTATATCCTTAACACCAAGCATATCTGCAGACTCTGTTGATTTTCTCCTTGATTCTTTTAACTCAAAAGTTAAAAGTGTAATTGATGAAATTGCTCCTGTTAAAGTCAGGAAGAAGAGTGGCAGACAAAAAGCACCTTGGAGAAACTCAACAACAGTGCAAAATATGAAAAGACAATGCAGAAAAGCAGAGCGCATGTGGCGGAAGACAAAACTTGTAGTCCATTATAACATCTACAAAGACAGCATCCATGCTTTCAATATGGAACTAGGCAAAGCTAGACAGACTTTCTTCTCAAATATTATAAACAGTAATTTAAACAACACACGCACTCTTTTTGCTACTGTAGAGAGACTGACAAACCCTCCAAGCCAGATTCCCAGTGAAATGCTCTCAGACAGCAAGTGCAGTGAGTTTGCTTCTTTCTTCTCTGAGAAAATCAATAATATCAGAAAGGTGATCAGCAAATCCTTGAGTTGCGCTGGGGTCAGACAGATCAAACAACCTGTGAAAGTAGTTACTATGTCTGATTTCAAAGAAATTGATGGCAAAATTTTGGAAGAAACCGTACAGCACCTTAAAACATCAACCTGCGCCCTTGACACACTTCCCACATCTTTTTTCAAAACTGTGTTAAACAGTTTAGAAGCAGATCTTCTAGAAGTGGTAAATGCCTCACTTCTCTCTGGGAGTTTTCCAAACTCCCTGAAAACTGCAGTTGTCAAGCCCCTCCTGAAAAAGAGCAATCTGGATAAGACCATATTAAGCAACTATAGGCCGATTTCAAATCTTCCTTTCATAGGCAAGATCATTGAAAAAGTTGTCTTCAATCAGCTGAACAAATTCTTATGCTCGAATGGATACTTTGACAATTTTCAATCTGGTTTCCGACCGCACCACAGCACAGAGACAGCGCTCATAAAGATAATAAACGATATTCGCTTAAATACTGATTCAGGCAAATTATCAGTGCTGGTGCTACTCGACCTCAGTGCTGCATTTGACACTGTCGATCACAACATACTTCTTGACAGGCTGGAAAACTGGGTGGGGCTTTCTGGGATAGTCCTAAAATGGTTCAGGTCATACTTAGATGGGAGAGGTTATTATGTGAGTATAGGAGACCATAAGTCTGAGTGGACATCCATGACATGCGGAGTCCCTCAAGGCTCAATTCTTGCACCACTCCTGTTCAACCTGTATATGCTCCCAATGAGCCAAATAATGAGAAAGAACCAAATTGCTTACCACAGCTATGCAGACCGAGTCAGACCTTAGTTTCAGTAGTCATGTCAAAGCAATAACTAAATCAGCATACTATCATCTGAAAAATATTGCAAGAATTAAATGCTTTGTTTCCAGACAAGACTTAGAGAAACTTGTGCATGCTTTCATCACCAGCAGGGTGGATTATTGTAATGGACTCCTCACTGGCCTTCCCAAAAAGACCATAAGACAGTTGCAGCTCATACAGAACGCTGCCGCCAGGATTCTGAGCAGAACCAGAAAATATGAACATATCACACCAGTCCTCAGGTCTTTACACTGGCTCCCAGTTACATTTAGGATTGATTTTAAAGTATTATTACTGGTATATAAATCATTCAATGGCCTAGGACCTCAATATATTGCAGATATGCTCACTGAATATAAACCCAACAGATCACTCAGATCATTAGGATCATATCAGCTAGAAATACCAAGGGTTCACTCTAAGCATGGCGAGTCCGCTTTAGCTATTATGCTGGATCAGCTTCCAGAGGAGATCAGACGTGCTCCTACAGTAGTCACTTTCAAATCCAGACTCAAAACACATCTGTTTAGCTGTGCATTTAATGAATGAGCACTGTGCCAATGCTCGTCCGACTGTACTGTACTGTACTGTATTTTATTTTTTATTTTTCTAAACTGTTTTAATTATTATTATTTCTTTTTATTATTTTTAATTTCTTCTATGTAAAGCACTTTGAATTGCCATTGTGTATGAAATGTGCTATATAAATAAACTTGCCTTGCCTTGCCTTACATGTGCGCAATGTCTGCGTTTCCGCGGGTTTGCGTTTTTGAGTTTTGCGCAGAGATAACGAATTATCATTTGCACCTTCAAACCTATTTCAGGGAGTGCGTTCTCGAAACACCAGGCACTGTTTTGTGCGGATGGGCGGCCGGAGCGCATTTAGGATTTTCCTGTTAGAATGGTGTTGTGTTAGCGGCCCCTAAGTTAATAACTAATAATCACAATGGAAGTGAATCAATCAATCAAAACTAACTTTAGCTGGACAGTAACTTTATCCTAGAGCTGTTGTAAAGCCTAAACAATCTGTTATGGTAATTTCCTATTATCTCTGTAAAGCTGCTTTGAAACAATCTATATTGTTAAAAGCGCCATATAAATGAAGGTGACTTGACTTGACTTGACACTAGATGGTGCTCCCGACTGATCCAGCCGGTTCCTCCATGCTAGCAGACTCAGCCATAGATATCATATAAAGGCTAGATGTCTTAAGGCGGAGTCACTTCCGGCATCACCGGCGGCCATCTTACCACAGGGCTCTGTGAATTAAGGTGAGTGATCAGCACGCACACAAATCCTCTTATCTCGCTGATATCTTGACGGATTTACAAACTGTTTGGTTTCTTACAAACGTCATTAACGTGGCTATAATTCTTTCATATGGAAGTCCATTTGTATAATTATTCATATGTATGCAGTTTCATAGCTACATCTCTGACGTTTATAACAAACCAAACCGTTTGAAAATCGGTAAACAATTGAGCAAGTTATGGTTATTTAAAAGTACATGCACCATGTTACGAGTGAGTGAGCACCCTGTGGTAAGATGGCCGCCGTGTGCGGACGTCGACCTCCATTGGCCAGCAACGCGGATGAGACAGCTAGCCTTTATATGATATCTATGGACTCAGCCGGCAGTTGGGCGTGTTAGAGCACCCGGTCACGCTTTCTCCTCTGCCGCCATCTAGAGACAGGTAAGAGTGTACTACACACTCAGAAGAACATAATTTATACCTCATCAGACTCATACATGCCAGAAGCCCTAGTCGCTCTCGATGCAGAGAAGGATTTCGACTGTGTTGAGTGGAACTATTTATTTTCTACATAAAAAAAATGTGGGTTTGGTGATAAATTTGTGTCCTGGGTAAAACTCTTATATTCTTCCCCTTTGGCGTCAGTAAAAACAAATGGTATTAGTTCTGAAAATCTTTCTCTTCACCATGGGACAAGACAGGGTTCAGTTTTGTTTGCTATAGCTATAGAACCTCTTGCAATCTCTTTTCATACTAATTGCAATATCACTGGCATCCATAGAGCAGGAAAAGAACAGAAAATGTTCCTCTATGCTGATGACGTAGTGTTATATATCTCAGATCCAGTCACTATATCATGTGATTGCAGATTTTATCTGGAACGGAGGCCCAGTAAGAATTCAGAATTTATTCCTTCAGCAACCCAAAAGATTAGGTGGATTCACACTTCCTTATTTCTTATTTTATTACTGGGCAGCAAACATTCATTGCATTTTATATTGGAGTCAGTCACATTATGGTCTTTGTCATTGGGTTCCGGCATGGGTTGAAATAGAGTGTGACTCTTGTATCTGAGTTTCTTTACATGCTTTGGTATGTTCTTCTATTCCTATAAAATTTTCCCATTATTCTTCAAACCCTTTAGTTCTGCACAGCCTAAAAAATTGGCAACAATTTAGAAAACACTTTGGCTTTCAGAAAATGTCAGGTCTGTCATTTCAGATGGAGCCTTCGCATTATGATTTAGAAGGGGCAATGTAAATATTAATGACCTCTTCCACGATAATACTTTTGTAACATATCTATCAGACAAATTTAATCTTCTGAAAACATACTTCTTTAGACTCGCAAATTCATAAGAAATAGATCTCTCACTTTCCTCATGCACCTCTGAAACAAGAGATTGATGAAGTTTTAGAAATAAAAGTCTCTAAAGGTGCTGTTTCCAATATTTACAAAACTATTTTTTTGTATTGTATTTTTTTACTGCACTCTCAGATTTTTCATGTCTAAAATAAAGCAGAATTGGGAATCAGATCTTAATCATGTTTTTACTGATGAAGAATGGGCAAAGGCCCTTTGTCGTGTACATACCACCTCTATTTGTGCTCGTCACTCACTAATACAGTTTAAAATGTTACACAGAATATACTGGACAAAAGCTAAACTGTCTAAAATATACCCGGATCTCGATCCTACTTGTGACCGATGTCGACAAGCCCTGGCTACTCTCTGTCATACTTTTTGGCTTTGCCCAGCGTTGACCTCTTTCTATCTTCAAGTCAATTTCGGATGTTTTTATTTTAGATGTTGAACCGTGCCCTTTAGTGGCACTATTTGGTTTTAATCCCGCAAAGGTGTCCTTACCATCTTTACAGTCAAACGCTCTAGCTTTTTGCTTAATAATTACCAAAAGGCTTATTTTTTAAGGCTGAATTTACAAAAAAATTTAGCGTAAGTGGTTGCACACAATTGATTTTAGCTACATTCACAATTGATTTTAGCTACATTTAAACAAATGCATTAAGTTGAACTTAATACATTTTAGTTCAACTTAATGCATTTGTTTAAATGTAGCTAAAATCAATTGTGTGCAACCACTTTTTTGTAAATTCAACGAATCATTTTTTTCAGTGCAGCTACTTTCATTGGATGCACGACCTGTTGCAGTTTATTCAAAAAGAAAAAATTAGATATACAATAATTGGCAGAAAAGAACATTTTCACATTATTTGGCAACCTTTCTTTTGTACTTTAAAAAATTATAATTTTCCTATAAATAACCCGTTACGTAACCACTCCTCTGTATTTGACCCTTGCTGTTTTTGTCCTCTTTCTCGTCCCTATTTGATTAAGAAACCGAGTACATAAAAAGGGAAATAAATTGCATTTGGTTTCCTTGACAGCTTGCAGTGATTGTTTAAAAATGGTGCAAATCTGTTCTTTTTTTCTTTTCTTTTTTTTTCTCAGTAATATTTACAGTTTTTGCTGTATTTGATCAATATTGCTACCACACTGTACATGCATACTATATTAATATTATTTTTACTTGTATTGTTTTGTAATATACTAGTATGTTTTGAAGCAAGCATTTATAATCCTTTTTTAAAAAAATTTATCAGAGAGTAAGAAATACCACTGCTTGAATTCATCTGTATTTATTGGTCAATATGTCGAAACAAACACTGTATTGTCTTTCTTTTATTATGTCACGGATTGGAAATACATCAATAAAAAGAGTTAAAACTAAAACCTGGATGCAACACAACTTCCTCAAACTCAACAGCGATAAAACAGAATTCCTCCTCATAGGCTCTAAATCCACACTCAGCAAAACCAGTAACCCCACTCTCACCATCGACGGCACCATTGTCTCCCCATCTCCCCAGACCCGCAACCTTGGCGTGATCTTTGATTTCACCCTTGAGCCACACACCCGTCATATTATCAAAACCTCCTTTCATCTCCGCAACACTGCCAAACTCAGACCCTCTCTCACACCCCCTGCTGCTGAAAGACTCCTTCACGCCTTCATCTCCTCCCGACTGAACTACTGCAACTCACTTCTCCTTGGCATCAGCTCTACCTACATCAAACAACTCCAACTGGTCCAGAACGCAGCTGTCCGACTCATCACCTGCTCCAAATCCTGGCACCACTTCACTCCAGTCCTAAAACAACTCCACTGGCTTCCTATCTCCCACCGGATCACCTACAAAACCCTGGTCCTCACTTACAAAGCCCTCCACCATCTGGCCCCCTCATACCCCACTGACCTCCTTTCCCCCTACCAACCCTCACGGTCCCTCAGATCCACCTCAGCCAGTCTCCTCTGCATCCGCAAGTCCAACCTCCGCAGTTTTGGGGACAGAGCCTTCTCCAGGGCAGCTCCCAGGCTCTGGAACTCCCTCCCCCTAGAGATCCGCACCTCTGAGTCCCTCACCATCTTTCAGTCCCGCCTCAAGACCCATCTCTTCACCTCTGCCTTCCCCTAGCCCCATGCCCTCTCCATTTTCATCTGTGTCTGATTCTTGTTTTGTTTTGCATTGTTTTTATTATCTACCTGCCCTGTAAAGTGACTTTGTGTTCATGAAAAGCGCTATATAAATTCAATTTATTATTATTATCACGCTCCGTTGTCATGGATCATCATCATCACTGTCCCGTGTAACCGGTGGCTTGCGACACCAGTTATAAACACTTGTCTGCGTTGTGTAGTAGTGGAGACAGACACGGGACAACAGGCGGCGGTTTCACTGGATTTTATTATCTGATGTAAAGAAACAAATAAAAGCAGCCTCTGAGTATAAATCACCCTTATTTTGCTCTATAAAACAAATGTGATGTACATTTAATCACCATGTGCTTTCATCTCCACATATAGGCCAAAGACAAAAATATAAATTAAAATGGGACAAAATGACAAAAATAACCACACAGGTAAGTAAAATAACAGAATACACATAAATTGCAATGAAAATATAGACATAAAAGCAACAATTAAAATAAAGATTAATGAAGATTGACAGAAGCCAAAAATAACTCACCTCTTCCATGCATTAACAATGCCAAGAGGAAGAGGAGGAGACAAAAGAGGAAATGATGTAGGCTCATGATGACATCACAGCAATTAAAGGGGAAAGATGCTCATTCAGGAAGATACACCAGATATATGAAAACACATTGTGTGTGAATTATAACAACAAATACATATGTTTTAACAGAACACTTTCTGTACCTGTTACACCCGCGTTCTCATTGGTTTACGCTCTGTTGTTATGTATCGTCATCACTGTCCCGCGTTCTCATTAGTTTACACTCTGTTGTTATGGAAAACTTATAAACTGTTAAAGACAGCCCAGCTGTAAGCAAACCTGTAACTATACAAGGCTGTTAATCGTAGTCTATGTGTTTGTAAAGTCATCAATTTGCATTATTTCATTATTTCACTATATATATATATATATAGCAGTGAGTTTTTTAACCGGGTATGCTGGGTGATGCGTTTTATATACAGGGTGGGCCATTTATATTGATACACCGTAATAACATGGGAATGGTTGGTGATATTAAAGTCCTGTTTGTGGCACATTAGTATGGCCACCATGGTCACCACCCATCTTGAGAAGTTTGCCCCCTCACATATACTAATGTGCCACAAACAGGACTTTAATATCACCAACCATTCCCATGTTACGGTGTATCCATATAAATGGCCCAGCCTGTATATATATATATATATATATATATATATATATATATATATATATTAGGGCTTGCATAGACTAGTCGAGTAGTCGATAGATCGACTACTTCAACCACTAGTCGACGCTGTCGGAAACAATCGACTACTCAAGCGTCCATTAACCATAAATGAATTAAAAATGGCGAACGTCACCAACAGACACCACACGTCAGATGTGTGGAAGTATTTCATCAAGGATGACAAAAATATTGTAATTGGCCAACTCTGCAAGAGGCCGTTCACATATTGCGTCTAAAAACGTGTGGATAGCGCGGCAGTGCCGCTGTCTCCTACAAGCGCTTGCGCTCCCATGGCGTCTGTAGTTGCTATGCAACCGTCATGAACTGCGCTCTCCATGATGACGACGAAGTAGTATCAGAAAAGGATTAATGGATTTCTAGCCCTTGCATTAGCTTTACTACTAAATATATTTCTGGAGATGAGAAGGAAAAACCTGCCTGGAAAAAAAAGTGCACCACGTTGCTTCCATTATGAGCGCGCTCGCCGCTCGCATACATTTGAAATAACGACCTTGAGCGCGAAAAAGACGCAATATGTGAACGGCCCCTAGAAGCAGACGTCTGAAATGAAAGGCAAGAACGGCTATTTATTTGGCTTTAGACTGTTACATGAAAATTTAAAAATGAAATGTCATAATTATAATGTTTTGAGAGTTTACTTATGTAATTGTTGCATTAGGCTATGAATTAATAAATGTTTATTGATAAGATCTAGCTATTTCATGTCTTTTCATTTACAGTAGCATGAACCACGAGTAGTCGAGTAACTCGAGTATTGTTTTGATAAGAAATCGACTAGCAGAAATCAGTAGTCGTGCAACCCCTAATATATATAAAAAACGGTTAGTTCCAATCCTTGATTCTGATTGGTCAATAGCTGTGCTTTATTCACGATAAAACACGGCTATGACCTCTTCACCCAACGGTTCTATTTATCACTGTGCCCTTAACAAAAAGAATGAGACAAAGTTTGAGAAAAGTTTATTTGAGCTTTCATGCACATTACACATTGGAACGTTGTTGTTCACGGTCAGGGACTATTTTTTTTCTAGCGGAAGGAATGCTTTTATTGATTTAACATCATGAAAGTTGCACTAATAAAAAAAATTTCTGTAATATTGTGTGGTAACCATTTTATAAAAGCAATAAGGTACTCGAGGCAAGTGCTGTATCGTGAATAAGTAACGGCTGAAGGGGTTCTTATATAGACTCCGCTTCGCGTCGTGCCTAACAACGCCCTTCAGCCGTTACTTATTCACGATACAGCACAGCCTCTCGTACCTTATTGCTTACATTATACAGGTCCTTCTCAAAAAATTAGCATATCGTGATAAAGTTCATTATTTTCCATAATGTAATGATAAAAATTAAACTTTCATATATTTTAGATTCATTGCACACCAACTGAAATATTTCAGGTCTTTTATTGTTTTAATACTGATGATTTTGGCATACAGCTCATGAAAACCCAAAAGTCCTGTCTCAAAAAATTAGCATTAAAGCAGACTGCGCCAGTTATCGTATAGAATGTACATATACACTTGAGTCAGAATATGGCTATCGTGTTTATATTGTTTCACATGTTCATGTTGAGAAAAACAATAATATCCACATGATTGAGTGAGAAAACGTCTAACAGCACATTTTCTGTTCTTAAACTATGGCTCAAAATCATTTTGCTATAAGGCATCATCTCGTCTCACGCGGGGTTCAGATGCGCTTACCAGCAGTCGTGATGCAGTGATGGACCAATATTTTTTCTCTATTATTTTTTTCAATATTATTTAGCAAGATCATTTTCATCTGAGTAATTACAAACTTCGCAAGGACGACATTGTGATTAAATACAATCAAGTTGTTAACACGCTCCACAGCGCCACCCAGTGCATTTAATTATAACTGTGAGTTAGTGGTTGGGATTTATCATGGATTCACTGCATTTACGGCCAGCAAAGCAACGTAGTAGCCTAAATAGGAAAAGTACTTTAGTTTTCTAATAATAATTACAGATCGAATATTCAACTATTCGTGCACACCCCTAGTCTAAAGTGCTGGAAAAGAGAGCTCATCATTTCTGTTGCAATATCGAGTTCTTATATCGAGTTGCAATATCTAAGCTATCTGGGATGCTGAGGAGATCAAACTGATCAGGAATATTATTTATAAAGCAAAAGTGGTAGAAGTGATAGTTTTTATCTGTAACACAGAGTCGACTTTGCAGCCTTGGCTAAATGAAGTTTACACAAGACTAGATAATGATCTGAGATGTCATCGCTCTGCTGCAGAATTTCAACGGCATCAACATTGATTCCATGTGATAATATAAGATCTAGAGCAGGCGTTCTCAACCCTGGTCCTGGAGGGCCACTTTCCTGCAGAGTTTAGCTCCAACCTTGATCAAACTCACCTGTCTGTAGTTATCTCATAATCCTGAAGAGCTTAATTAGTTGGTTCAGGTGTGTTTGATTAGGGTTGGAGCTAAACTCTGCAGGAAAGTGGCCCTCCAGGACCAGGGTTGAGAACGCCTGATCTAGAGTATGATTACGACAATGAGTAGGTCCTGACACGTGTTGTCTAACTCCAATAGAGTTCAGAATGTTTTTAAATGCCAATCCCAATGCATCTTTTTCATTATCTACATGTATATTAAAATCACCAACAATTAGGACTTTATCTGCAGCCAGTACTAACTCTGATAGAAAATCAGCAAATTCTTTGATAAAGTCTGTATGGTGCCCTGGTGGCCTGTATAGCACACGTCAGGTGGGATTAATCATTCACACTAGTCAGTGGTCACCAACCTTTTCAAGCCCAAGATCCCTGACCTCAGCTTTGATGAAAGGCAAGATCTACCGTATAGATTTTTCATGTGAAATTCATCCGATCCTGAATTTTTTTTTTACAAGCAAATTGGCCAATGCCGATACCAGCTGCCATTTTTTATTTCTAGACTTTAATTTCAAGACTTAAAGGATTAGTTCACTTTTAAAAAAAAACTTTTGCTGATAATTTACTCACCCTCATGTCATCCAAGATGTCCATGTCTTTCTTTCTTCAGTCGAAAATAAATTAAGGTTTTTGATGAAAACATTCCAGGATTTTCCCCCATATAATGGAGTTCAATGGGACCCAAACGGTTCAAGGTCCAAATGACAGTTTCAGTGCAGCTTCAAAGGGCTTTAAACGATACCAGACGATGAATAAGGGTCTTATCTAGCGAAACGATCGGCCATTTAAAAAATTAATAAAAAGTTTAAGTTTTATAAGCACAAATGATCGCCTTGCTCTGTTCTGTGATGCGCGTTCGTGACGTCATGTAATACGCAATTACGTTGAAAAGGTCACGCTTGACGTAGGCGGAAGTACTGAGTCAGTGTTTACAAGTTGAACGTGCAAACAAAGTCAAACGCTGTTTACAAAAAAAGGAAGTTAAAAGGTAAAACAACGATGTCGGGCAATTTTGAACTTAGAGGACAAGATGAGATGGAGTTTTTCGCCCTGCCCTACCTTTTTGAACCGGAATACACAGAGGAAGAAATTAGGCAGATGGAAGAGACTGCTGCGGCGACACACACCTCTCAAGCATCGGGCAGACGAAGATCTAACGAGACGTGGTGGTGCACATGTGGCAAATGCCAACCATTGCCAACAGAGGAAGAATCTCAATGCTGCCATGACTGGACCATTTCAATCCCGCCATTAGAATCAATCATTGAGTCAGCTGGTGAGACCCTGTTTACCTTTTCAACGTAATTGCGTATTACGTGACGTCACGAACGCGCATCACAGAACAGAGCAAGGCGAGCATTTGTGCTTATCAGTGTCGGGGGTAACGAGTTACAAAGTAACGGATTACAGTAACGATATTACTTTTTTGGGTAACGAAATAAAGTAACGCATTACACTAAAAATATCAGTAACTACACTACTTTACTAGACTATAGGAACGCGCTTTCCTGCGTTACCCAAGCCTGCGTGTAAAGCTCTGATCTGTTTAAGTGGTGCGTGCATGTCTGTGTGTGTGTGTGTGTGTGTGTGTGCTTGCACCGTCATAGAGATCGATTTGAGTGACGTAGCTGCTGGTGCGAAGGAGAGCGGGAAATGGAGACAGGGGGTTTCGGCCAGTGGCGATATTCACATTACTTTCAGTTTATTGCTCGAAAGGACAAAAATATTCGCGTGAAATGCACTCTATGCCCAGGCAGCAAGTACTGGCCATCGGGACTACCGGGAGATTTCCAGTGGGCTGACGTGCCTTTTGGGCCGAAATCTCATACTTTTTTTCTTTTTCTGTTTTTTTTCTTAACGGACCATAAAACTCGTACATCGGCGGCCCATTCGTTTTGCTTAATTGGCGGCGCTGGGTTAAGTAAGTGCGTGCCGGTGTAATGTATTAGTTAAAGTCTGCGTCAGTTTTTTTTTCCTGATAGCTTACCGGCCCATGAAACACCTTGGCCCATTGGATCTTTTCTTGATTGACACTGGGCTGGTCCAATCACATCTTTAAACACCTCTCCCTTTGGGCTTTAAACGAGCGTGCAGTGTGTCAGTGTGTATCTGTCAAAATAGTCTGAGAGATGGAGAAAAAACGCAAGGAATGTGCAGAGAAATAGCGTGAAAAATAGACACAGCCCCTTCAAGCAGACGCTGTAAAATGTGTCAAAATGTTTTCTGCAGCAGCATGACCTTCATCAGCTCCAGTGGCTGATGATGAGGATAGTGAGGAGGATCAGGACAGAGAAAGTGTAGAGCCTGCGGTAAGCAGACAGTTACTTTCAAAACATTTAGGCTGTGTCATGAGTGTAGGAACCCATTACCCAGTAACGCATTATTTCCACATCTGCATAGTTGACGATTACCGTAATTTACTATAAATTTAATGAGAGGCGTTTGTAAACCATGTTTTCCGCCAAAATAAAAGATCATGTGCTTATATCTCTTTCAAGTATAGAAATTAGTACAAAACTAATTATGAAAGTTTCCTTTATTTTTCAGTGCATTTGTTTTACAATATATGTCTATTAGTGTGCTATTATTATTATGGCCAAAATGCCAGGGCCAATTTTTTTTTTGTCCCAGTCCAGCCCTGATTATGTGTCTACCACCATGGACATTTGTTCTTTATCCTGTTGTTTGTGGATTTTACAGTGAGGCATATTTCTTTGTGCAGACATGGATATTGTTCTTTCATATGGTTTTACATGCCATTTTGTATAGGCTACATTTATAAACACTATGCGGACAGGCTAAGTGATGATAGGGCTATGATGTTTGTCCGTATCTACAGGGTAAATTAAGAAATGGGAAAGTAAAGTAATAAGTAGTGAAGTTACTTTTCAAATGCAGTAACTAGTAAAGTAATCTCATTACAATTTACAGAAGTAACTAGTAAATGAGCAACATATAAATGAGCAGCATCTGAGGGCAGAAGCTATGGCCAAGAAACTTTTAGACAACACAAATAATGATTTCTGGAAAGAGGTGAAACGTACAAATAACTGCAAACCCTCACTACCATGTTCAGTTGATGGAGTCCCTGGTGCAAATGCTATTACGGAGCTCTGGCGAATGCATTATAGAAAATTGTTTAATTGTGTACAGACTAAATGTTTTAAAGTAGATAATGTTGACAATGTAGATGCAATCAAATTTCATGAGGTTTCTAAAGCTATTAGGAACTTAGCAGCTAATAAATCACCTGGCCTGGATTCTATCTCGGCTGAACATCTAAAAAATGCAAGCATAAGGCTGTATACACTTCTTGCACTATGCTTTACTGCCTTCATGATCCATGGCTTTCTTCCAGACTCAATGATGTCTGTGATGCTGACTCCTGTGATTAAGGATAAAACAGGAAAAGTGGGTTCCTCAGACAACTATAGACCCATCGCCCTAGCTAATGTATTATCAAAAGTTGTGGAACTAATTCTCCTTGAGAGGATCAATGAATTAATTATCTCTGCAGATAATCAATTTGGTTTTAAACCAAAGCATGGTACGGATATGTGCATATATGTCCTGAAGGAACTACTAAGCAACTATAAGAGAAAAAACTCAACTATTTTTATATGTTTTTTAGATGCATCTAAGGCATTCGACCGGGTGAATCATTGGAAATTATTTAAAAAATTGGATGCAGCAGGAGTCCCTAAATACATTGTCAGAATCCTATCATATTGCTATGCCCAACAGACCATGCAAGTGAAATGGGACAGCTGTATGTCGGCTCCTTTTCATATCAGTAATGGAGTAAGACAAGGGAGCATCTTATCCCCCATTTTATTCAATTTTTACATGAATGATTTATCAAATAATCTAAACCGAGGTAAAACTGGCTGTATGGTCGGCAGTACAGTAATGAATCATCTTATGTATGCAGATGATTGTGTGATTTTTAGCCCGAGCTCAGCTGGACTGCAGCATCTTCTTAGCATATGTTCTGCGTTTGGGGAAGAACATGATGTAAAGTACAATGATTCCAAAAGTTTTATCATGATTTGCAGAACTGCAGAAGACAGACATTTAACCTTTCCTGTTTTTAGGCTTGCAGGTAATGTTCTTAATATCTGCAGTAAAGTGAAATATCTTGGTCATCTGATTACAGATCAGCTTACAGATGACGATGACATTAATCGTCAGTGCCGTATGCTGTATGTGAGGGCAAATGTTCTGGTACGCAAATTTGGTTGCTGCACTACTGGAGTCAAGTTGACCCTATTTAAAGCATACTGTTCGCCTTTGTACACTGCACACCTGTGGCTAAACTATAAAAAAGCTAGTCTTCAGAAATTGCAAGTAGCATTCAATGACGCTTTGAGGATGTTACTAAAAAAGCCCAGATCAACGTGTGCAAGTGAGCTGTTTGTGAGCACCAGAGTTGACACACTGCAGTCTGCCCTGCGAAAAGCGATGTTTAGGTTCATTCATCGGCTGAATGATTCTGTAAATCAAGTTGTTGTGGTGCTGGTGAATGTTAGGTACAGTGCTACACGCTGCATGTCTCAGTTTTGGGAACACTGGTATAAGTGTCTTTTTAAAACGAGTCATTTGTAACTTTGTGTTGTGTATTTTGTGTTTTTTTTTTTTTTTTTTTTTTGTTTTTTTTTTCTTTTTTTTTCTGTATTTGTATTTGTATTTGTATTGTTTTTGTGTGGATGGACCATGAGTCTGAATAAAGAAAATAATAATAATAATAATAGTAACTAATTACTTTTTTTGAGTAACTACCCCAACACTGGTGCTTATAAAACTTAAACTTTTTTATTTATTTTTGAAATGACCAATCGTTTCGCTAGATAAGACCCTTATTCATCGTCTGGTATCGTTTAAAGCCCTTTGAAGCTGCACTGAAACTGTCATTTGGACCTTGAACCGTTTGGGGTCCATTGAAGTCCATAATATGGGGGGAAATCCTGGAATGTTTTCATCAAAAACCTTAATTTCTTTTCGTCTGGATGACATCTTGGATGACATGGGGGTGAGTAAATTATCAGCAAAAGTTTTTTTAAAAGTGAACTAATCCTTTTAAGCAAATACAGAATGGTCTGACTTTAGCTTTGTGAAATCGTTACATAAGACACACCTGCATAAAACAAAAGCAGATGGACTGAATGAAAATGCAAATTCACTCTCGGACAGCAGGTGGCGCTTATGGAAAATAAGCATTCCTTTGGGTACTGCTGTAAAAAAGCAGCTGCGCTTATAAACACGACTTTACACTCACCTAAAGGATTATTAGGAACACCTGTTCAATTTCTCATTAATGCAATTATCTAATCAACCAATCACATGGCAGTTGCTTCAATGCATTTAGGGGTGTGGTCCTGGTCAAGGACCTGAACTCCAAACTGAATGTCAGAATGGGAAAGAAAGGTGATTTAAGCAATTTTGAGCGTGGCATGGTTGTTGGTGCCAGACGGGCCGGTCTGAGTATTTCACAATCTGCTCAGTTACTGGGATTTTCACGCTCAACCATTTCTAGGGTTTACAAAGAATGGTGTGAAAAGGGAAAAACATCCAGTATGCGGCAGTCCTGTGGGCGAAAATGCCTTGTTGATGCTAGAGGTCAGAGGAGAATGGGCCGACTGATTCAAGCTGATAGAAGAGCAACTTTGACTGAAATAACAACTCGTTACAACCGAGGTATGCAGCAAAGCATTTGTGAAGCCACAACACGCACAACCTTGAGGCGGA
This sequence comes from Vimba vimba, assembly GCA_022828995.1. Classification (NCBI taxonomy): domain Eukaryota; kingdom Metazoa; phylum Chordata; class Actinopteri; order Cypriniformes; family Leuciscidae; genus Vimba; species Vimba vimba. Next base: position 44,694,646 of record CM040821.1, read on the forward strand.
TGGGCTACAACAGCAGAAGACCCCACCGGGTACCACTCATCTCCACTACAAATAGGAAAAAGAGGCTACAATTTGCACAAGCTCACCAAAATTGGACAGTTGAAGACTGGAAAAATGTTGCCTGGTCTGATGAGTCTCGATTTCTGTTGAGACATTCAGATGGTAGAGTCAGAATTTGGCGTAAACAGAATGAGAACATGGATCCATCATGCCTTGTTACCACTGTGCAGGCTGGTGGTGGTGGTGTAATGGTGTGGGGGATGTTTTCTTGGCACACTTTAGGCCCCTTAGTGCCAATTGGGCATCGTTTAAATGCCACGGCCTACCTGAGCATTGTTTCTGACCATGTCCATCCCTTTATGACCACCATGTACCCATCCTCTGATGGCTACTTCCAGCAGGATAATGCACCATGTCACAAAGCTCGAATCATTTCAAATTGGTTTCTTGAACATGACAATGAGTTCACTGTACTAAAATGGCCCCCACAGTCACCAGATCTCAACCCAATAGAGCATCTTTGGGATGTGGTGGAACGGGAGCTTCGTGCCCTGGATGTGCATCCCACAAATCTCCATCAACTGCAAGATGCTATCCTATCAATATGGGCCAACATTTCTAAAGAATGCTTTCAGCACCTTGTTGAATCAATGCCACGTAGAATTAAGGCAGTTCTGAAGGCGAAAGGGGGTCAAACACAGTATTAGTATGGTGTTCCTAATAATCCTTTAGGTGAGTGTGTATATATATATATATATATATATATATATATATATATATATATATATATATATATATATATACATATAGATATAGATATATATACAAAATTGGTTCACAGTTGGAAACACAGTTGTTGTCTTTTTTTAGTAATTGTACAGTTAATTCTCATACTGTATTTTCAGAAAGTTTTGGAATATATTCTCAAATGTGTCACTAATGAAACACAATAAAAATAATTTAAAGAGAAGGCTAATATTGACCTTTTAAGATTTTGTTTACATCTATCTTTGTATAACCTTTTTAATAAAATAGCAAAAAAATATAAATACAATTACAACAACAATTAACATTTTAACAATATTTCCAGTGTAATCTTTCTTTGTATAAACTAAAGTATACATTTTATCATACGTATTTCAAAGTTAAGGATTCATTAGTTTGAATATAGCCTACATTGGAACAAACACTATAATAACATCTTAGTTGATGACTTTATTTTTGACAAAACATATATATATATATATATATATATATATATATATATATATATATATATATATATATATATATACAGTATATATATATATATATATATATATATATATATATATACAGTATATATATATATATATACAGTATATATATATATATATATATTTATTATATGGCTTGGTTGAATTCCAATGTAGAATGCGGTCTGTTATTTCTTGATAACAGACCGTTGCGAAGTATAACAGACCGTTGCCATGAAAAACAGAGCGTTGCTATGGACGCAACCGTAGAGACGGAACGGACTATTTTCTTTAGCGGAATCAATACAATCGTTTTTAAATCAATAAACTCATTTTTAAATCAATATTTTGTGTCAAATGATTGATTTATTTGGTAGGTAGCCATGTAATAAGCGGGATAATGTATAGGGAGGCGGTTGTTATAGCGAATAACAACCCCGACAGGCTGAACGGGGGTCTTGAATCAGCCTGCATATTTAACATATGAGCAGAAATTGGCAACATTATAAGCTTATTTGATGTGGCAGTATTTTACAGTAAAAACTTTATAATCTATCCGATTTTTCTAGTCGATTTTTACTCATCTCAGTATAGCAATAGAGTTTGATAAAAGCTGTTCATTCATTCACACACAAAAACGTGATTCATTTTTAAACAGTATTTGTGCCAGCTGTAGTAGCTGCAGCGCGCATCTGTGCGTTCATTCATTCACACACAGAAACGCGATTCATATTTAAACAGTCTTTTTGCGTGTACAGACACTTGCGATTAGAACAAAGCAAATATAGAACTGACCTCTTCCTCAACTGGATCTGTTGCTCCTCGAAATGAAACTTCCAGCACTTCTGAGGTAAATTTTCCAGGATCATTATTAAGATAGTATTATTCCTCACAGCGTTGTAAAGAACATGACTCGGATTTCTCGTGGTGTGTGTTATGCAGCTGATGTTGGCCGTTCACAGCTATGCATGGATGCCTCAGATCATTTGCGTTTGAATAGCGCGCGCTCTCCGTGGGCGGGGTCACATTAAAACATAATGAGCTGAGATGAGAACGACTGACATCTCTCTTTTCATACATATTACATAAACTGTGAATATTTGTTTTTTATATAAATTACTTCATTTAAAAGAAGAGAATTCAAGCTTCATGCCTGTGTGTCTGTATGCCTGTTTGACTGAGTATTCGCTGAGTTACAGTTCAAGTCAGAATGGACTTCACTGACAGAGAGAACTCGCATCATATTTTTTTTTCTTTATTTAGCAAAAAGCGCAACACTTTATTTTTATTGTGAGTATACACAAAAAAAATACACACTTAACAGGATCGATTGATGTATGGCACTGGTATGTAAGATCAAAGTCAACAGAATATTTTGAGTCTCTTTTACATTGATGTAACCGCACTGGGTAGTAATGTTCAAATGATCTATAGGGAATTTTAATAATTAAGCATGAATATGATTAATATTTTGCATATTACAGTTACATTAAATTATCGAAGCTGAAACTAGATTGATATATGAATGATTACCATAACGGGTTATGGTTCGTCATTGATACATCAATAGTCTTATTTCAAATCAAAGTTATGGGATAACTTTTAATGGAATTAATTTAGTTATCAAACAATCTGTTTGTCCAGCAAACATTAAACGTAAGATTAACTTATCAACTCTCAAGAAAATTATCCTTCTTACAAACGCAAGAAAGAGTATTTTTTTCTGGCCTTGAAAAAAAAACAACTCTCTGTGTTTATAAAATTAGGTTACTTAAATCGTAACAAGATAAAGCATGTAGCTTGGATCAACAAATCATTGACTTCGTAATGTGAGCATGTTAAACAGAAGCAGTCAAGAATATATTGGTTTTAATAATTGCAAACTAAGGAATACATCGAACTACACTTCACACAGAATATATGTATATACAGAACACGTAAACAAATACAAGACTAAACGAATATTAATGAGAGAGAGAGAGAGAGATCGGAAAATGAGAGAGATGGAGAGGATGAGCGAGCGAAAGTGAAAGCAAAAGATCATCTGAAATGATCACACTAGACTAAATCACAGACAGTAACCTTTTGAAAGAGACAACAAGAAATCACATCAATCAAATCAAAAATCATTACTTGCGTATGGTTCTCTTTGTATTTGCTGAGGAAGAGCTCCTTTTAGAGCTGGGCGTGTTTCATCGTGTCTTTGGGGCGAGCAGACTCGCGTGAAGTTTTAAAGGTTCACCGAACGTGAAGTTGCCAAAAACATGATTCAGGGTTCATCTCCCTCGCTGAGGGAGAGGCGAATATGAAAAATAAAACTTAGTAAAGAAAAGAAAACGGAGATGAGAGCTCAGTAAGGAGCCATGGAGCCAGGAATTCTCTCAGACGAAGTGCTCGTGCATGTGTCCTTAAGGAAGAGGAGCGCGGTCGCGGGAATTTCAAAAGAGTCTTTATCTTTGAGTTGAAGTTGCCGGCGGAGAGTCCGTGGTCGAAAATAAAGAAAAGACTTAAAGAAAAATAATTGAGAAACGGAGGAAAGCTCCCGAAGGATCCATGGACCCAGAAAACCTCTCACCGAAAAAGTGCTCTCTGAAGATTTCCTGAGTCGGTGTTTTATGGCAAAAGATGGGTTCACGCCTCTGTTCGGGCGAACAACCAATGAACGTCCAAAGATCTGAAGCGGGAAAGCTTCCTTTGTCTCTGGGGAAACACCCACTCGAGTGAGTTATGGTGTTGTCAAAATTCAGCAATTATATTCCAGCAAGATGGTAATTACAGAATAATACATTTCCTATGTATGAGTGGTTCAGTCAAAACAAGATGGTTAAACAGATACCAAGGATGAAATATAAAACAGCTAAGTTTATAAAGTTACAATCAAATGCATGATTATAGGCATTTAAAGTTCGATTCACACACTATCAAGCCATGATATCGGCTACTATGACACAGGGAAATCAAATCCATGTTTATACATTTCTTAAGTGGCTATACATATAGAAAATATATGATTTCAGGGTTTATTCCTCTTTCTTTGTCAGAATTCAAGTGAGAGTTGTGTTCCCCTTGAAATTCCTGTTGGGGGGTCATAAACTTTATGACCTAGCAGAGGTAATGTTACAGATCCTGTTAGAGATTCATTCTTTAGAAATACACTTAATATTCGAAGTTACACACCAGAAAACGTCTCCGGTTACTTTCGTAACCTCGGTTCCCTGAAAGGCAAGGAACGAGACATTACGGATGTCGTATATGGGAACTCCTCTCATCCTTCACTTCCGCTGAAATCTATAGGCTAACGCCAGCAGAGCTGGCCAATTGACGCAAAGTATGCAAATACTGAACCTTGTTGCAGTATAAAGCAAGTGCAGCGTCAATTCCATTCAGAATCGAACAAAAAAACGCTTAAATCAAGCGAACACGGCGGCGAGCAACAACAGTAAGAGAAGGCCAACGCATTGCGGTGACACAGTCTAAAAACACACACAAATAGCACACATAGAACAACTCATGAGCAAAGCGCAGAGCAGCTCTCAATGCTGCGAAATGCAATCAACTCACCGAAAGCACTCGAGACGCTACAGAGGGCAAATCCAATTTGTAAAACCTGGCGAACGTGTTCTGAGAAGACCAGCCAGCCGCAAGACATAAATCCTGAATAGACATACCCTTAGTCCAGGCCCACGAGGAGGCGATCGCCCTAGTCGAATGGGCCTTGACGTTAAGGGGGCATTCCTGCCCCCGGCATTCATAAGCCAAAACAATAGCGTCCACAATCCAGTGAGCAAGCCTCTGTTTAGAGACCCCCCGTCCCTTATTGCACCCACCAAAGCACACAAATAGCTGGTCCGATTGACGAAAAACGGCTGAGCGAGAAATGTATTCCCGGAGCGCTCTGACTGGGCAAATAGCACTCTGAGCATCAGAACCCTGAGAGGTTGATGCCTCAGCGGACAGGGCAGGCAGAGAAACAATCTGCGCTCTGAACGGGGTATTGAGCGACTTAGGGACGTAACCCGGCCTCGGTCTGAGCATCACATTACAGTTTCCCGGTCCAAAGCGAATACAATCTTCACTTACAGAGAAAGCCTGTAAATCCCCAACCCGCTTCGCCGAAGCGAGAGCGAGAAGCAGCGCTGTTTTAACCGAAAGCTCCTTAATGGCGATCGAAGCCAAGGGTTCAAAAGGCGGTCGTGACAAAGCCTCCAAGACCAAAGCCAAATCCCACGACGGCACCGAAGGCGGCCGTGCAGGGCATAATCTCCTAGCTCCCCTGAGGAACCGTGTCACCGACGCATGTCTACCGATAGACTGACCGTCAACAGGGGCGTGAAACGCGGCAATAGCGGCCACATATACCTTCAGAGTGGATGGTAGGCTCCCTTGATCCATCCTGTACTGAAGGAAGCGTAGAATATCCGACACAGAGCAGCTCGCTGGATCTATATCGACATCCTGACACCATTTTGAGAAAACACCCCATTTCAGAGCATACAGGCGTCTAGTGGATGGGGCTCGCGCTTCCGCGATGGTATTCAAAGCTCGTGAATGCAGCACATCCAGCCCGCTCAGCGACCCTGCAGCGGCCACACATGTAAGCTCCACAGCCCGGGGCTGGGATGCCAGATCACCCTGCAGCGGCCACACATGTAAGCTCCACAGCCCGGGGCTGGGATGCCAGATCGATCCGCTCGCCTGAGACAGTAAGTCCTTCCTGAGCGGAATCTCCCAAGGCTGCCCTGCCAGTAACTCTATTAAATCCGCGAACCAAGGCTGATTCGGCCAGTACGGGGCTATCAGAGTCACCGCCGCCTTCTCCTCCCTGATTTTGCACAACACCATGGGCAAAATTTTCACCGGTGGAAAGGCATAGAGACAGACTTTCGGCCATCGTGCCGTTAGCGCGTCCATCTCCTGGGGGGAACGGGACAGCGAGAAGAACATCTGACAATGCGTGTTCTCGCTCGTTGCAAAGAGGTCAACCTCCGCTCTGCCGAAATGATTCCATATTAGCTGAACCGTCCCGGGGTGAAGCCTCCATTCCCCTTGAGGAATCCCGCTCCTCGAGAGCATATCCGCCCCTCGATTTAGAACACCGGGGATGTGCGCCGCTCTCACCGAGAGGAAAAACCGGTCTGCCCACAGCAGAAGGGATTTCGCCTGCTTGAATAGGGCTCTGGAATGTACACCGCCTTGGCGATTTATGTACGAGACCACGGAAGTGTTGTCGGTCCGAATCAACACATGCCACTGCTCCAGCCGAGACCGGAAAGCTTTGAGAGCTAGAGAGACCGCTTCCAGCTCTAAGCGATTTATATGCCACTCCATTTGCTTCTCTGACCACTGACCCGAGGCGGGCTTGCCCAAGCAGACCGCTCCCCATCCGGTGGACGAAGCGTCCGTCAGGACCTCCACGCGCCGTGCCACTATGCCAATAGGAACACCTGAGCTGAAAAGATCCGGGTTCTTCCATGGAGCCAGGGCGCGGGCGCATCCGTGAGTGACCATAATGCGCTTGTGGCCGGAATACCACGCACTCGGGGGCACGCGCGCTTTCAGCCAGTGCTGAAGCGGTCTCATATGCAGTAATCCCAGATGACACACTGAAGAAGCAGCTGCCATCCGTCCCATCCGACCGAGAGAAGAGCTCAGAGCCTCCTCTCGCTCGGGGGTGAGGCGCGCTCTCATTCTCACCGAATCCAAGCATACTCCCAGGAACGTGGTAGTCTGACTCGGTGTGAGCACACTTTTCTGAACGTTCACCCTCAAACCTAGCATCTCTAAGTGTCGAAAGAGGGCTTCCACATGGCTGACCAGTGTCTCTCTCGACTGCGCAAGAACCAGCCAGTCGTCCAGATAGTTCAAGACGCGCATCCCGCTCGACCTGAGGGGTGAAAGTACCGCGTCTACACATTTCGAAAATGCCAGAGCGAGTCCAAATGGAAGCACCGTGTATTGGTACACCGAATTTTCGAACGCAAACCTCAGGAATCTCCTGTGACGCTTTACTATCTGGATATGAAAGTAAGCGTCCTTCAAATCTACTGAAGCGAACCAATCCCCGGGGCGAATTTGCGCCAGGATCTGTTTCAGAGTAGTCATCATGAATGCGCGCTTGTGAAGCGCTCTGTTGACGGGTCTCAGATCCAGTATGGGGCGGAGTCCCCCTCCCTTCTTCGGCACAACGAAGTAGCGGCTGTAGAACCCGCTCTCCCTCTCGCTCGGGGGAACCGGTTCTATCGCTTTCTTCTCGAGGGGGGGCGCGGGGCCAATCTGGCGCTCTCTTCTCCTCTTGCCCGAGCGGTCAGGAGGATTGCTTGGGCCTCGCAGGGGACGCGGTGGGTTTTCTGCGCGGGCTCCTCCGAGCCGTCCTCTTGCTACCCGCTTCCTGCCACTTGCCGCTTCGGCCTCTGCGGGCATCCGGTCCCGGGCGGGGCGCTGACTGCTGTCTGGCCGCAGCCTGAGGTTGACGGCCCGAGGCGGAAGACGAACGAGAGCGAGGTGGCGGGGGCGCCCTCCGCGGGATAACATGGCTCATTGGCTTCTTCTGGGTCTCAGAATAACGCTCGGTGACCTTCTCGACGGCATCTCCGAACAGGCCTGCAGGGGAGATAGGCGCGTTCAACAGCGTTTTCCTGTCAGCCTCCTGCACGTCCGACAGGGTGAGCCACAGGTGTCTGTGGAGGACCACCAAGAACCCCATCGAACGGCCAATCGCCTGGGCCGAACGCTTCGTGGCCAGGAGCGCGAGGTCCGTGGCCGAACGAAGATCCTGAATGGCGTCAGCGTCGATAGAGGCGGCACCATCCAGGGACTTCAGCTGCTTAGCCTGCAGCACTTGTAGCACGGCCATGGCGTGTAGCGCAGATACCGCCTCCCCCGCCGCACTGTAGGCTTTGTTAGCTTGGTGGGCCGTGAATCTGCACGCTCGGGACGGCAGGTTGCGGTCCGAGCCCAGAGCGGGAGCCGACGGGCAGAGATGCGCGGCGACGGTCTCCTCGACGGGGGGGATGCGGAGGTAGCCGTGGTCCCCCGCCTCGTCCACGGGGGCAAACATGGCCTGGGTGGAAGTGAGGGTGCGCGCCGATTGCGGGGCCGCCCACGACTTCACCACGTGCGCATTCACATCAGGAAAAAATGGGGTTCCTCTACTCGAAGCGGCGGCTCATCGGGAGCTTTCCACGCGAGGTCCAACTCCTCGACGGCCTTGGAGAGGATGCGAAAGAGCTCGTCCTGCAGGTCCGCCGGGGTATCCTGCTCCGCGGCCGCCAGCGGTGCGGCCTGCTCCGCACCCCAGTCGTTCTCGGAGGCAGACAGAGACATGGAGTCATCTCCCTCACTCGCCACGAAGGACACGAAGTCAGCGACCTCGCGAGGGGGGTGAAAGGTGGGGTCGGGGAAGCTCACCGGAGGTCGAACCTCGACTCCGCGGTTGGGGGGGGGCTACCAGCGGCTCGGAGGCGGCGGTAGGCCCAATCCCCGCTGCTGCACGAGCTTCGTCCCGCCTGGCCTTGAGAGCTCGCAGGGACATGTCCGCGCAGTGGTCGCAGGACCCTTCATCTCTGAGGGCTGACTCAGCATGGGCCAGCCCCATGCACGCAACACAAAACAGGTGCGTATCCGGGGGCACGATGGAGTAGTATTTGCATACTTTGCGTCAATTGGCCAGCTCTGCTGGCGTTAGCCTATAGATTTCAGCGGAAGTGAAGGATGAGAGGAGTTCCCATATACGACATCCGTAATGGCGAAGTTCCGTAGCCTTGATAGGGAACCACACCTCTATTATAAAGCAGAAATTAACCACACATGCATATAGGAATGTACATACATTAAAAGAATATTTCCATCCTAAATTACATACCAAGGACGTTTGTGTGTGTGTGTGTGTGTGTGTGTGTATGGAATGTCTATCGCGTTGTGCTCCCCATTATCTCTCTTGCAGAGGGGGAAGGGGAGAAATGTTGGTTTTAGGTCTGGATCTCCCCAAAGGAAAGGGATGTGATCCCATTGGGAGAAACATTCTTCAAAAATACATTTTCAGAGCCACACACACTAGAAGGTCATAACTATATGATCAAAACACAACTAATCAAACATAAGATTCTGAATCACTTGTAAACTGAATTAAATGCAGAGGGATGTTAGCGTGGAATGTCTGTTAACCCTCCGGGGTGTCATAAAGCAATCTAAACCCAGCCATGCTGGCACCAGGCCGGTCAGTTAGCTTGCAGAGAGTTTGATTTACATACATGAGTTCAGAGGCTAAAAGCTTTGGGTTTCATAAGGAATGTCCATTGTTTTAGATTCAATGAGCCATGATTCCTTAATTCAAAACCAAAGAATGAATGAACTGCTCATATGCTACATTGAAGAGAAAAAAGCGAGCCTATCGTGCCGGCGCGATTGTCGACCCCAGGGGGTTAAGCAAAAAAGTAGAGTAGAGAGAAATTTAACATGTATTAGAAAGCATTTTACTGAATAAGTAAAATACTTGTAATAAGATGCAAGTATTACCGATTGATGTGTTGCAGACTGGACGCAGGAGAAAGCAGAGGATGAAAGCCCGTAGAAAAAAAGAGACAAAGAGACGGAAAGCTTTACATGCGAAGGTCCTAAGGGGTTTTCCAGAACTAATGACAGTTCAAGACTTCAGATTTGACCGATTGTCTGTAAAGGACTGAATGTATGCTGAGGGAGTTTCCAGGAGGGGATTTATGAACATGTCAAAAAGTTTGATGGACTTTAAAAAGGACTGTAAAGGAATGTCCAGGCAGACGCTGATCCACCTGGACAGCCTCTCCGGTGGTAGATGCCTTTGCTGTTGTGCCTCCTGCAGTCAAAGCTTGCAAACTGTTGTTTTTCGATTTTGTTCTGTTTTGTTTTATTTTTATATAGTAATACATTATATGTAAACTAGTTAATCTGTATTTAATTAAAAAAATATATATATAAACGAAATTAAGAAGCCTGTCTGCCATAAGTCTCTGTTTTACAAAAGATTGAGCTGAACTAACCACAGAGAAGTCTTCAGTGATCTAAATATTTTAAGTATGGAAATTTAAATGCTTATTGTTTAGAACAGACTTGACTTACTTTACCTTACCTGAGAATAATTAAAATAAGGTAAAAGGTGTTTAAAATTAATGCAACATAAAACAATAGTTACAAGGTTGTGAATGCATGTCTCAAGTATTTGTTGATGCATTCAGCCTAAAAGGTCCCCTTTCCAACGATACCAAGCACCATATTATAGAATATTGACAATATCCCAAGCATGAGCCTAAACCAGATATACACCAGATTTCAAAAACGGAATTTATCTTAGGGTGTTAGTGACTTCATGAGCTGAAAAAAGTGATTTCGCTACCACCCCTGCACTGCTATCGTGATTTTTCTAATACTAGGGGTGTATACCTTGCCAAAAAACAATGATAGCATTTTTCCCCCCAAATGATACCGATCAACCCCCCTGGCTCATGGACTAAATGTCTTTCGGAATTTTGAGAGTAGCCTACAATTCTATTGAGGTTCTGAGCCTGCTGATCAACTATTACTGAAATCATCACAGATCCATTGATTTTGGTTGGATTTTTATGATTTTTTCTGTGGAATGAGTATACTGTTTGGTGAAAAGAATGACATATTGACTCATGTCATAACTTGGGGGAATAGTTGATTGCCAATGAAGTAAAGATGAAAATATTGGAAAAAAGTGAGAAAGCGCCTATTTTTTTGCATTAAATTGATACAAAATCATGTAGAAATGTGTTTTAAGAGTTATTTTTTCAGTGGATGTTGTCAGCACATGTGTTCTGTGTATCTGGAATGCATTTATTGACAGCCTACCAAACCCACTGAGGATTTGAGGAAAAAAAATGTATGATAAAAAATAAAGGGTGCATACACTAAAATGGCCACAATTTTTTTCCGCGATATTTCCGGCAGAGCAGACCCTCCAATTATTGTTTTTTAAGGTCAAAGTTAACAGAAAAAACACAAATAAAAAGTATGGCAGACCATGTCAGGTTCAACCCATTTTTGAGACTTTGGCTCCCCGACTATTATGAAAACCAGGGATATAAATGCACAAGAGCAACGAGACACGAGACACAGGTGCCAATAATCAGTAAATAAGGAATCTAACAGGGAGTAATAAAGGTCAAACTCAAGGAACAGACATATTAACAAGAACACATTGAAACTAAACATAATCTTGACAATGTTTATTTCATTTGATTTATTTGTTTACATGTTTTCCCTAGCATGTGAAAGTTAGTTTTGTGCAAGTGCTCATTTTTTCTTGAAGGTGTTTGTACAATTTTTTATTGCATCTTGCAGATTGGTTTCAATAGATAATTTTCTTATAATGAGAAGGATGTTTGTGTAAATGAAGATTTATTACACACATTAATTCTGACATGTTATTCCAGTGACAGTTGTTCAGCTGTAGTAATAATGTAATGAAGAGACTCAATAATCTTATTCTGATACATTAACACAGTTTCACCGATCCTTTATAAACAGTAAACCCCGGATAGAGCGGCTGAGTGAATGTGGTCTGGACTGTGTGTATGAGGCTCAATGTGTCAGAGACGCTGTAGAAGGACAGAGTTCCTGCACTGTGATCCACATATACTCCTACTCTACGACTGATGGGCTTTACAGGGAGTTTAGTCTCTATGTTATTGTGCCTGAATGAGTAACTGTAGGAAGAGCAGTACAAACTCCAGGACTGATCATTACGTCCAAACACACACTCAATACCCCGGCCCTTCCTGCTGATGCTCTTATATGACACTGATATATACACACGTCCACTCCACTCAATCTCCCAGTAAGAGCGTTTTTCACTCATACTCTCTCTACACAACACCTGCTCCCACTCATCAAATCTGTCTGGATGATCAGGATACGACTGGGCTGTGTCAGTGACAGTAATCACGTTGTTCCTCTCAGACAGACGGAGGCGTTTATTCATTGTGTTCAGATCCAGAGTGAGCTGATGGGAATCTGATGGAGAGAAAACACATCACAAGTAGGAATTATGAATTATGAATCTCTTCATGTTCAATATATCAGCAGGTTCCCAGTACAGATTAATCATCATTTACATGATCAACTTTAAAAAACCTCTTCTATCATGTTTTATCATGAACACTCAGTGAGTTTTTCTGCGTGTTTTCTTATGCTGGGTACACACCAAAAGATAATCGGGCTGATTTTGGGCCGATTTCCCCCCTTCCGACAATCCTAGCTGTGTCCCGATTATCTTGATGGTTTATTTAACAGATTATTTTATCAGATTTTCCCTTGGTGTGAGGTGTGTTAAGAGTGTCCGAACCTGATCGGAAGAACGTCGGAGCCGCTCCGATCGCGAATCGTAAATATTCAACATGTTTAATATTTACGATCAGAAATCCTGATGTGTGGGGGGAACTCCGAGGACAAACGCGCGCACGCTCTGGAGATTATCACGTGAAACAAAACAATATCCAATCAGAAAGCGAGATGATGGAAGACACGGTCATTCTCACACACACACACACACACTTGCAGGAAGCTTAATGTTAAGATTTAGTATTCATAAGTGTAAATTTCGAGGAAACAAGCCTTTGTTTTTCATTTTAAGTGCAGAAATTTTACAATACCTAAACACAATATTGGGTTTGAAAAATAAGAAAGCTGCAAAGTGCGTTTCAATCTGTAAACATTTTTAATTTTTGTTTAACTTTTAAGTTTGTCACTGTTTATGTAGGCTATATGTCTTTTTATGTTTGTTTATCGGCTTTACTCTTTGTACCCCCCTGACTGTAATTGTAATTCTTAAAATCAATAAAAAAAAGATAAAAAGTGTTAAGGGATCAGTGAGGTTCTATAGAGGGATTAAATAACTTTTTCTAAAGAGACAATAAATCCAATAAAGAAAAAATAAAGACAATAAAGAATGAATATATTTCTGTATAAAAGGTTATATATAATGGTAGGTACAATGGTTTTTTCACGTGAATTTTCTGTGAAAATCATTCCAAACACTATCGCAATTTCTTCCTGCATGTCGTCCGTCATGCTTATTCTGAAGTCTCACGATATTTTGCGAGATTCCCTGTGTTCATAGTCGAAACTCTGGTTGAAAATCTGTTTGTGTATGGTGTGCTGTCTTTGTCACATCATGGCACACCACACACTATAGGAGCAAAACGCTTAAATCTAGGATTTTTTGTCCTCATGTTTGTGGTCTGTCACATTTTGAAAATCTTATAAGATGTAAAAAATCTTTTGGTGTGTACCCAGCATTAGTGACTTACACTGTAGGAAGTCATTCCTGGTCTTGGGAACAGTGTTGGTGAAAGTTACTGTGGAAATCAACAGACATGAAGAGTGTGATTATCATCTTAAGAAAAAATGATCCTTGAATCAATTCCTAACACATTTCTAATATGATGTTCTAGATGATATTAGATGGAGAAAATGGGAGGAATTGCAAGTATCCTAACTTGAAAAGACAACATTTATTTCAAATGATTACTTGCATAACTAATTTCAGACTGTATAAAAATAACACATTAAAAAATTAATATTTACCCTCCATTGAACTGGCTCCAAGAACCTGAGCTGTGTGAGAGAGAAAGAGATCAGAATGAAAATACAGTGACATTAAACCACACAAACACATCAGCAAAGCAAAGTTTAGGCTGAAAGCCAGTAGTTATTCATTTGTATTGAAAACATTTACTCTGAGAGATTAATAATAGAAAAATAGTATTACAAATATATTTGTATATTTTTTTTTACTGTATTTCAATTATATTTAAAAACCAAATATTCCTTAGTTTTGCTTTTATTTTTTAAACAGCACATTTCATTTTAACTTTTATAAGTTATACATTTTAACAATTTATGCTTTTCTTACGCAGTATTTTAGTCTTGTTTCCAGTCCAAATATCTAAAAATAATTAAATCAAGAAGCATTTACTAGATGTGTAAAATGACATAAGAAATTATATCTTGTTTTCTGTCAATCAAAATGAAGGGAGTTTTTTGCTTAAATCGAGCTAAATTATCTGCCAATGGGGGGAAAAAACTGAATTCAACTGGAAAATAAGAAAAATGATCTTAATTCAAACGGAAAACAAGATTATTTTTTGCAAGTGTGATGTCACACCCTCCCTTTAAAAACATCTGGCGTTTTCAAATATAATATTTTTGTGAGCAATATATAATCAGTGTCTGCAGTGAGCTCTTTTGACGGCGCCTCACGAGCTCAGCTTCTTGTACGTCTTCCCGGCGGGAACACAACAGCGGAGCGGCACGTTCACAATAGCAGCTTCTGAAGAGGTTTTCTATGGTGAAGAAACTTCTATGTCTGGCTTGTTCAGACGGTGATAAGCCAATGGTCTGAAGGAGAAAGATTCAGTGGAATTGGCTTTCGGTGCCACTTTACAAAGGAAGAGTGCCAACAGCTATTCATGCACTTTTTTCTTTATGCTGAACCACTGTTTTAACCTGTTACCTTGCTTGTGTTTGTTCTCTAACTGTTCAGCCACATGGTTCTGGTTCATCTTCCTCAGGATCTCCACCATGATCTTCACAGCTTCTTCTGGTCCAAAACGCTTCTTCATCAGATCCACTGTGTCAGGTCGGTCTGCCTTTTCCAGAGCAGCTTTCTTAAAGCCCTCACAATCTTTTAAGCGCCATTTAAACCTCTTCAGTTCCTCTGTGTCTAGATCATCCAGAGCATCCAGAAGCTGTTCTGGAACAGACGCCATCATCTTTCACTGATTCACTTCTGCAGGACAAGAAGATACACAAAGTCATCTGTTTTGTGTTTAACAGCTATAATTACTTTTAAAATATAAAATTATTGCCTTTCAGTTTTATTAAAGGGTAACTAAACCCTAAAACAACTTTTTTTAGTTAATGATCTGTAAGAATGGGGTTTTATTAATGCTGACATTATTAATACATATTAATGCTTTGTGACATTTGGGTATAAAGTGTTTTAATTCTACAATACATGGTGTAAAATGCCTGAGTGCTGCCCTCTTCAGGTTGAACGGTGGCTATTGCAGTTGAATTTTCCTATTGGAAGTTGTGGTGCCCTGTGACGTCAGAGGGCACCAGCTCACCACGCCCTTGCCTACAGAGAGACGGGTCTCATGTGCACACCCCCTCTCCGCTGGGCTCCGCCCACTTTTCCAGCATTTTTCAAATATTGCCAGTAGGCGGAGTCAGGCTCTGACCAGGGGTTGAGTTACCCTTTAAAGCAGGGTTCACCGACCTCGGTCCTGGAGGGCCGCTGTCCTACAGAGTTTAGCTCCAACCAGCTCCAACACACCTGTTTGAAAGTTTCTAGTATGCCTAGTGAGACCTTGATTAGCTGGTTCAGTTGTGTTTAATTGGTGTTGGAGCTAAACTCTGCAGGACAGCGGCCCTCCAGGACCGAGATTGGTGAACCCTGCTTTAAAGAACTCTTTCCCCGCCAGCATGTAGAAAAAATAAAGTTGCTAGGGTTTTTAATCATGTTGTATGAATATCTGAACATGCAATATATCAAAAGAAAGAGCAGACCCTCTGCTTTAAATAATAAAAAAAACTTTTTTTATTTTAACTTCATCCAATCTTTTTTTTATGAACACTTGAATGTGGGTAGTGTTGGAAACTTTTCCTTCTTCAAAGCAGAAACCAGGAGATGTTGGGATCACGTTCAAGAAGTTATTCTTTATTGAGGACTTCGCGTTGACGTGGCTGCAGTTCTTCCAACTAGTCTAATCTAACATAACTTTACATGGTATCTTATAGGCATTTTAGGAGGAGGGACTTTTGGGGGTGGAGACCTTCCCTTTACAAAGTATGCAAATACAATATAGGCGTCAGGTCGTTACCAGAATTTCCGCTGCTCTGAGCTCATCAGCATAACAGTGATCCAATCAGCCTGACTAGATCACCCATACATTAACATTATCATAGAGACAAAAGCACAGCTGTACATTGAGCCCAATGGTCAGGAAATGCATAAAGACAAAGAGTGAGGGTGAGAGTCTCAGCAATTGACCCATTTAGAGAACAGGACCGGCAGGAATCTCTTGATACAATCATCATAACAGCTGCTAAACTTTCCCAGTTTATATTGGAATCTAAATTAAAAACTCAAATGCTAAAATCAGTATTCTTCACCGTGATGTTTATGTAAGGAAGCATATTTGAAAGAGATTCTTAAATTTGCAATCCTTCAGTAGGTTTCATGAAACATTTGAGCAAAAAGCTGATAAAATCATGTTTTTGTCAATGACTACATCCCGATGGGATTCAGAACGATGATCGAAACACAGATGGAGTAGATCGAGTCCATCAACACCCCCAAAGCTTCACAGTCCAGTAGCTCGTCCTGGGTTGACATTCCAGTAGGCAGTTTTGATTTATAAGCTGTTTAATGTTGATGATCGCATTATGGAGGAGAAGCATTTTCTTACAAATGCAGAACATTTTTGAAATAATTTATAATCTTAGAAATTTCTGTCAATGGCAGGGAAAGAGTTAATATTCGTCTGATGATGAATGTCTGGAAGCAATGGGAACTTTAAATCTATAGGGGCTTTTGCACTGGGTAGTTATAGGAACTAGCCACCAGGGTGGTTCCCCAAAAACTATTTATACTATAGGGACATTATATATAGTTATCCTATAGGGCCATTCCCCTGATGTAAGCCAGCCGACAGCACGGCATTCAACAACGTCAACAACTGGAGAATTGAGGACGCCATGATGGTTGTGGGATTAGTGATAATGGCGAAAGAATGTAGACTTGTAAGTTATGAGATGGAAAGGGCAAAAAGGAGGCCTAAGAGATGAAATCTCCTATGACAAATCACAGTGCTACATATCAGAACAACAGAAAAAAGAGATAGGTCAAGGCCATTGGCGTTAGCTTTTCGTATGTTTATTATGGAGTAAGCAGTGTGTACATGTTTACACAGCTTTTTAAAAATGCTAGGTGCCGTTTCGTATGTCATGGTTCGACCAATCAACGTACACTTACATCACTGGTAGTTCCTATTGTTCTGGGGTGAGTCCCTACTCTGGAGAAGGAGCTAATTTAGTTTTTCCAAAAGGAGTTCCTAGAACTAAAATCATCCCAGATCCTGCAGTGCAAACATGCCAAAAAGTGAGTTCCCTTTTCTAAAGCTAAACTCAATGCTGGGCTTGATTTAAGCACTATGGGAACGCTTTTATGTGTGACCAGCTGTAAATATATGTGTGCAACATGTCAATGGAATTGACTTTGAACTTTTATAGCCTTGGACAGTGACGTCATCGGAAAGCACATGTTGGAGGCTATAATTAGATGTGCCACAGGTGCTTCGGCAGGTCTTTTGTCTTCAGACCATACTGTGGTGTGTGTGTGCTTCTCAAGCTATGAAAAACTCTATTGCTTCTGGTAGGAGTTCATTTTTGCAGGCAGTGCGCAGAAAAACCTTTGGATCTCGAGTTACCTCCGAGCGTTCCCCATGTGATAATGCGGTTGAGGTGGTAACTCGTGCGGTGGCCAGATTACAGCTAGGCTGGCTGTTACATGTGTACCGGGCTGACCTGCTGAAGAACCTGAGTACGAGTAGTACAGTCGATGAGGAGCCATTCACAGAGCTTTGTCGAGCCACAGATCTGTCTCTCCTGTGCTGGACCCTGTGGCTGAACCTCATGGTCACGGGCATCAAGGATAGGGACGGTGTTCCTGCTTAATACCCCAATCTCACCTTCCGGCCTGTTTGGGGGCTCGGGGAACACAGTCGTCAGCAGGTTTCGGGAGGTGAACAAACACAAGGAAGCTTTCGTGCAATTCCTTCCTCGCCGCACTCAGGGGGAGGGGCTGCCAGCCACCCAGCCTTGCCCAGTCCTTCTAAACGTGAGGCACAAAACAAAGTGTGGTGAGTCGCGATCCCCCTCATCAAGACTGGGGACCGGCTCGTAGCGCTCTCCAGTTTTCAAAAAGACAAGACCTCAGGACCATTATCTCCAAAAAGAAAAAGTCCTGATGGTCTTCCGCCCAGCCTTGGGATGGGGTGCGTAAATCTACCCGCCTCTGTACCATCCCCACTGCCTCTGGTTTTCCCAGGACTGCTCTTCAGACAAACTTATACCTGCCGATGCACCTGTGGCACATTTAATTATAACCTCCGATGCATGCGCATTCCAATGACGTCACTGTTCGAGGCTATAAAAGCTCAAATTCAACTTCATTAACATGTTGCACTCATATATATTCACAGATGGTCCCTAAGCGTTCCCATAGTGCTTAAATCAGGTGCAGCATCTTGTTCCTGCTTTTTCAGGGAACAGGGTTACAGTCAAGTAACCTGAGACGTTCTTCCGTTATTAGTTCTAGGAACTAGGAAAGGGTTTCTCCAGTGCGAAAGCCCCTTTATGTAACCCTAGTATGGGTAAGTACACACTCGGTCCGTGCAAATGGAAAATGAGAAGTATAGGGAACCCCAAAATCAGCAATTTACATTAAGCAGTTAATAAAACTGAAAACAAAAAGAGATAGCATTCACAAATGTAATATGTAATAAATACAGCAATAACAAAATAAACAATTACAATAACCCTGTGTGTGTGTGTGTGTGTGTGTGTGTGTGTGTGTGTGTGTGTGTGTGTGTGTGTGTGTGTGTGTGTGTAGGTGTTTGATGAATTAAGTTCACTAGTTCTGTCCGATGAAATCCAGATCACTGAGTTTAGATTTTTTTTATCCAATGCTTGGAGTGCAATTTCTTAAATCAATGTCAAGTCAAAGTTTTGTAAAGAGAAATCCATGGATTTTGAGTTAATGTACGGTCCTACCACAATACTGGACAGCACGAAACAGTCAATGATCACCGAAATCAAACTGGGTGGCTTGCCATCTTCCATCCAGAAAAGAATATTCAGGTGTAACGAATGGACTTAATCAAAATGCTCTAGGCATCATAAAACCTTCCCCCTCTCCTGTTGTCATCGTCCCTCAAACCAGTTCTCTTCAAAGGCTGTTATCACCTTGGCTCTCCTGAGCGATCTCAGCAAGAGACTGTGTCTGCAAGCCTCAAAGACAGCAAGAGAGGCCAGACGGCACGAGCCATTTGGTCAAAGACTATAAAGACAAACATCCAATACACAAAGGACCCACAAACTTTCCAAAATGTTTATAATATTTCTCCTGTGTTTTATGCATGTCCCTATGTTTTATTAGTTATGACTTGTTATGATTCTTTAGATATGTTAGAGTGACTTCAAATGTTGATTCCAAAGATGATGTATCACTGCTTTAATGTCTTCAAATCCCCTCTTTCTTGGTATCAAAAGAATCCTCTTTTGAGTTTATAATCAATGGTGTACAACAATAAATTGCATCATGATCTTTTTACCATACTTTTGTGTAAAGACGGCACAAATTCTCCATGCCAGCATGAACATGCAAATGGGGATAAGATGAACAAAGACTTTCTCCCGGTCATCTTGGATTGGTCACCTCACCAAATGGGTGTGAACTGATAGGACCTTTAAGAGTGTCTGATTAGTTCAGATCTTTGCTCAATCTCTTTGAGACAACATTATCCTGTCTCCTTCCAGCAACTTCATCTTCAAGTTAACTTCTTTAGATTCAATGTTGGACACCCCAAGAACCCAAACGAACGCTTCAGTGCACTCCTGGCGAAATCATCAAGAATCTCCTGCATCTGGACTTGTTCAGCAACTGAAGTCAATGCAAGTACCTGTTCGCAGCCTTAAGATGCGTTTATAAATTATTGTGCCCCTTCAAGGTGACCCTGATTCTCTGATGTTTCTCGTAGGTTGTGGTTAACTGATGGTAATCTTGCCATTCTCTTTTCTTCTCTCTTTCTTCACTTTTCTTTACTTTCTTGATTCTGTATACAATCTTTGCTTAGTTTAGTTGTGTGTGTGTAGCCTACCATAGTTTTGTTTATTAAACCATTATATCCACGCTTTATTGTCTCTGTGTTTGCCACTCACAAAAATATCGAAGTCACTTGAACATCTTGATCTAGCGATACCTATGGTATTACCCTGCTTGTACTTTATTTACTTTAGTTGGAAAATGTTATTCTTTCTTGGCCAGGAAGATAATTTATTTAATAGAATTAATAATTGATTATGCTTACTGTTCATTGGATGAACTGATTACATAATTGAGCTAGCTCTTCTGAGCTAATTTTCTACACAGGGAAATCCAAAACCTGGCCTGCATGAATTAAAACAGGCACACATATACATACTGTCACTCAAACAATCACTCAAACAATGTCACAGCATCAATAATCAATTCACATAAATTCAGCCAAACAGATAAGTTTCTGAATTCCCCTTACAATAATGGACAAAAAATGGTTTCCATGTGCTACAATCTTAACGCATTTACCTTGTTAATAGGGATGGGTCTCGTTTGGGGTTTTTCTGATACTGGTACCAAATCAATACTTGGTAACACTTTAGAATACTGTTTCTTACTGTATAACTAATAAGGAATTAATGAAGAACTAATAGGTAATTCTTCATTAACATTTAAGTCATTACTGTTAACTACTAAGGAAGATGTGTTAACTAATAGAATTTTATGATTGTGTTAAGTATCAGTTAGTAAATCAATAACTAATAAATTCTGTCATGTTTGCATCCTCTTCTGGAGAGTTCTCAGCGCAACCGATTTGGTGTATTTCTTCAGTGAAATACAGGTTTGTGTACGTTTTATTTAATCTATAAAATCATTACTGTGCTGTAAATCATTTTATTTTATGCAGGCAACATACAAGGACTGAACGTCAGTTAGCCTACCTAGCTAACAAGTCAGTCTTTTTTGCGTGATGGAAACGCCTGATCCCATTATTTTATTTCTAAAGATACTAAATGTATTTACATCAGATGTTTAAATCTGTTATTAGAGCTGTGCACTGTTTGTTTATGGGCAGGTTATGGAGTCACAGCATCTTTCGGCGGCAGTTTGAAGTTAGCAGCTTCTCTAACGAACACGAGCCCAGCTCCTGCAAGAGAGCCAGCACCACTACTGTGGAAACGGGAGAACAGAGACCGGCTGATTACACTTGAATTGCTTTTAAAGGTTTAACTTTTAAGTTTAAAATGTTTGTTAAACGAGTTTAAATGTAGGCAGTATTGCACATGTTAAAACATTTACATTTACATTTATTCATTTAGCTGACGCTTTTATCCAAAGCGACTTACAATTGCTATATATGTCAGAGGTCGCACGCCTCTGGAGCAACTAGGGGTTAAGTGTCTTGCTCAGGGACACATTGGTGTCTCACAGTGGATTCGAACCCGGGTCTCTCACACCAAAGGCATGTGTCTTATCCATTGCGCCACACCACCCCAAAACAAAATAAAATAAATGCTGTATTAAGAAATGTTCTCATCTGAAATAAAGGAAGATATCATGTAAACGAGTTATTGTTGTGTATTTTACAAAGGTTTAGATGATTACGTTATTAGTGTTGTTATTTTTTTTTTTTACAGTAAGTTTGATTTGAGTCAGAATTATGTGTGTAACGGTCACCAGCTGGAGTGCCCTTGAGAGCCACCAGAGGGCACTCCACACCAGACAATTGTCACTCCCTCACAAACTACATTTCCCATAACTCACTGCCCGGACTCATCATCACTGATTGCATGTCTCATTACCCTGTTAGTCTCAGCCTATTTATACCATGTTCACTATTTCACTCACTGCAAAGTTTTGTATGTTGTTGCACTGCATTTCCGAGCGTTTTCCCTGGTTTCATGTCTCTTGGTTTTTGGATTTCTTGCCTGTTTCGTGGATTACTCTTTTGCCTCTGACCCGTTTGTTTGTTTGTTTGTTTGTTTGTTTGGACGGCCTACCTGTGTTTTGACCTATTGCCTGTATATTGGATTACGTGTCTAGATTGCCCCTTAATTAAAGCTGCATTTGGATCTCAACCTTCGTGTCTCGGAGCAGTTCATAACAATGTGGTTCTTTATTAATTACTGATGGGTTCCCTATATTTTCACTTTAGAATACTGTTTCAGGTAATAAGTAGCCTAATTCCTGGACAATTATTTGATAATTCTTTATTAATTACTAATAAGTTTGTTATATTTTCACTTTAGAATACTGTTTCAGGTTATAAGTAGCCTAATTCCTGGACAATTATTTGATAATTCTTTATTAATTACTAATAAGTTCGTTATATTTTCACTTTAGAATACTGTTTCAGGTTATAAGTAGCCTAATTCCTGGACAATTATTTGATAATTCTTTATTAATTACTAATAAGTTCGTTATATTTTCACTTTAGAATACTGTTTCAGGTTATAAGTAGCCTAATTCCTGGACAATTATTTGTTAATTCTTTATTAATTACTAATGGGTTCCCTATATTTTCAGTTTCCCTCAGTTGTTCAAATACATGAATTTACTCAATGGCATGCTATGCTGAGGAATACACACAGTACTTTATATAAAATATAAAAGCTAATCTGAGGTTAGTTATGGCAAGGCACTTGAGTGCAGGGTTCCTTTCTGAAGTTGATTTCTTACAGGACACACTCACAAAACCACACAGGCAAAAACCTCTTTAACATTTATATGTATTTGCTAAAATTGTATTTTCATTATACTACTTCTATTAATAACATTAGTAAATAAGGAAGGTCACAACTCAATGTAGTTTTGTATGACTGTTCATTAGTTACTTCTTAGTTATTTTTCTTGAACCTTAATTAGTAGATAATTAATAGTAGTTCTTCAGGAGGTATGACAGAATTCATTAGTTATTGATTAACTAACTGATACTTCACACAATCATAAAATTCTATTACACACTGATTAGTTAACACATCTTCCTTAGTAGTTATCAGTAGTGACTTAAGTGTTAATAAAGAATTACCTATTAGTTATTCAATAATTCCTTATTAGTTATGCAGTAAGAAAGAAACAGTATTCTAAAGTGTTACCAACTTTTCACAATTTTCTGTTCACAAATGATCAACAGTTGCTAGGCAGATTTGTTAGATTAAAGTTTTACTCTGCATTCAGATTGGACCATGTAAATTAACTTGGGCCCGGTTTCCCGATAACGCTCACTCTTAGCGCGCTAAGAAAGCTTGAAAGATATATCTTACCAAAGTTGTTTATGTTCCTAAGTGTGTTCCCCGAACCATACCTTAGGAAGCTGCTTAAGATATACCTTCTTACGTGCGACGTTACCCGGCGCTGTCCGTGGCGATGGTGCTGAATTGTTTGATATCGATGGCTCGAGAATCAATTATTCTCTCGTGCAGGGGCTGTTTATGTGAGAAAGCGGTGATCTTTATAAATGAAGCACTTCAGAAATAGTTGAAATTGCAATTTATTATGATTATTGGATATTATAAAAAATAATCCAAACTATAATAGCCTATAATAGCCTAGCCTACATATTTTAAAATTGTAACATATATTGCTGCCACAATAACCTTTTCAAAAATTGACGTGCCTTCTTCTCTTTCCCATTTGTGTTCGCTGAGGTGGAGCTGCGATGAAATATTGTTCTTGTAAATACTTTCCAGCATTTCAGTAATAAAAGTTTACATCTTGCGTACGGTGCTCGGCAGTGATCAAAAAGGATTTAAACCGTGAATTTTGAATCTCTTGTAAACTCAGAGATGTGGATTCAGACGGCAATTAAATTACCACACGACCTGTTTGTCAAAAAACAGAAGGTACTAATTTGGCCAGGGATTTTTACGCGGGTTGGGTGAGAAAAACACTGATATTATGGATTCGGATGGCACTAAAATCACAGACTTACCCCTGTAAATGTTTAAAATACCGGACGAGCCCATGAGAAACAATATTAGCGTCCGAATAGGACTTAACTGACAGTAGCCTATGCTTTCACTGGCCTTTAAAAGAGCGTTTTAATTAAATTAATAATATTGGGGGATTCGACATGAGAGAGTAGTACACGCTTCACGACGACTCCGTATATTTTTTTATATAACTTCGTCAGAACATCTCTTTAATAATTTTTAACACTAATAAAATTACAGTCCCGCATCCTGCAAACTACTAGCCGACTTTAGGATTCAGTTTGTTCAGTTTTCTAAACATGCCGGGCAAATCTCGAAAAGCTCCAGACCAGGCCTTGACATCCCCCGACGCCAATGTGGAGGAAACGCCTGAGAAAGACACTCCAGAGTCCGATAATTCAGCTATCCTCAATGCGATCTCCTCTCTTCGCGCGGAACTTCTTTTAATCAAATCTGACATTGGGGAAATTATTGACTCAAAAATCGAGCAGCTCGCTGTCACTATCCGAGGGGAATTGTCGACATTCAAAAACGAGGCCAACGCGGCAATTTCGGAGATTAAAGTTACGGTGGACGATCATGCCGCGAAATTAACGAGCCTGGAAAATCATGCTTCCACCTCCTCTGACACGATGGTTAAGATGGAACAAGATTTGGGAAAGCTAAAGCTTACAGTGGAGCAACTCACAGAAAAATGCACAGACCTCGAGAGTCGCAGCAGAAGACAAAACATCCGCATATTGAACGTTAAAGAGGGTGCTGAATCCGGAGTTAAACCTAGAGATTTCGTTGCCCAACTCCTGCCCTGTCACTAGACAAACCTCCGCACGTGGACCGCGCACACCGAGCTCTACGTGCCCGTCCTGGAAGTGATGAACCACCACAGGCCTTCATCCTGCGTTTGCATTACGTCCATGAGATGGAAGAAATAATGCAAAAAGCTGCTAGGATGCAACAGATTTTCTTTAAAGGCCAAAGAGTTAACATTTTCCCAGACTATCCGCCTGCTGTGGTAAAGCGACGCGCACTCTTCAAACGTGCGAAGGAGTTGTTGAAGGATAAACCCAGAATTAAGTACGGACTGCAATATCCAGCGAAACTGAGAGTCTCGCACAACGGCAAAGAGTATTTCTTCATTGACCAGGACAAAGCGGTCAAGTTTGCTGAACGTAACTTTGAAATTCCAGGACCAGTCTAAGGGATGCTGTTGGACTGATCAAGTAAGATCAACATAACGTAACTGACGAAAACGTATTGACTGTTTAAACTTTACATGATGTTTATAAAACTCATGTCGTGTTATTACATTGAGATGTTCACCTGAACTATTACGGAGTTGTGCTGATACGAGTTTTTTTTTTTTTTTTGTGTGTGGAAGTTTAAGGTTTGATACCATCTTGAAGGTATTTGTTAGGTTTTATTTGACTATCTCGGTTTTATTCTTTGTCATTATATCCAATTTGTTTTGTAATTCCGTGTCGCGCCGCGAGTTCTGTAGTCGGTCAGATGACGGGATTAATGTTTGAGTTTTGGGGAATGGGGGGTGGGGGCCTGTTTAAAATGGTGCAAGGTACGAAACAAGCAGTGATGATGACTAGCCTGATTTTCAATCACATAAAGAACAATGACAACTCAAAGTAACAGAAAGGGTCTCAAATTTACATCGTGGAATGTAAAAGGATTAAACCATCCGGTTAAGAGAAGCAAGATATTATCACATCTAAAATCTCTCTCCTCAGATATAATCTTTCTGCAGGAAACTCATCTCAAAGTGGACTCTAAAGACAAATTAAAATCCGGATGGATAGGACAGATCTATCAATCTAATTTTTTACATAAATCTAGGGGGGTAGCTATCTTATTTCGAAAGGGGGTCCCATTTAAACAAAAAGCCCTGCGTACCGATCGGGACGGTCGTTATGTTGTTCTATCTGGTGAGGTTTATGGCTTCCCGATTACGTTGATAAATGTATACGGCAAAAATTCTGATGAACCAGACTTTTTTAGAAAGGTATTTTCTCTTATTCCCAATATATCCCAAACAAATCTTGTTATAGGTGGGTTGTGTCCTTGACGCATATCTCGATAGATCATCGTTTAAAATTTCCCCGCAATCTAATTCAAGAATTTTTTTGAATGCATTCATTAATAATTCCAATTTAGTAGACATATGGAGACTTATGCATCCAACCGAAAAAGATTATACATTTCATTCGCATGTACATAATGTATATACTCGTATTGATTATTTCTTGGTGGACAACAATCTTATTTCTAATATCCTAAATTCTAAAATTCATGATATACTCATTTTAGGCCACGCCCCAGTTTCATTTGAAGTTGTCCTTGATCAAACATCTTCTATCCGCCCTCTATGGAGGATGGACCCTCAACTTATTGAAGACCCTAAGTTCATTGACTTCATGAGTTCACAACTGGAATTTTTTTTTGATAGCAACGATAAGCCAGAGACATCACCAGGACTGCTCTGGGAAACTTTAAAAGCTTATATAAGAGAAGACATAAATCTTCCTCTCGAATTGACTTTATTTTTTCTTCTAGAGATTTGTTTTATAATATTGTTACTGTCAACTTATTACCAGTGGCTTTTTCTGACCATAATGCAGTGATTGCTTCTGTGTTGTTAAACTCAAATCCAGCTCGGGCCCCTAGATGGCGTTTTAACACCTCACTACTCCGAGATGAAGCATTTAAAACCAAGTTTTCAAGTCAACTATCAGATTTTGTAAATATAAATAAAGGCTCTGTGGATGACCCAAGGACAGTCTGGGATGCTGTTAAAGGTTTTATTAGGAATTTTACTGTATGTTATGCCTCCAACATAAGGAAAGCTCGTTCATCCAGATTACACGATTTAGAGTCTAAATTATCAGCATTAGATAGCCTATTACAACAAAGTTATGATGAGGAGGTTAGGCTTCAATTTGACCTTGAGAAAAAAGAGATAAATGCTGTTATGAAACAGCGGGCCGAATTTTTAATTCATAGGACGCGACAGTTGTACTATTTTAATGGGGCTAGACCCAGCCGTTTATTGGCCCTTAGATTGCGGTCCAATGAAAATTTTGCAGATATCGGCACAATTAAGTCCAAAAATGGTGATATTCTTAGTGAACCCTCACAAGTTAATGCTACTTTCCGTAGCTTTTACGCTGATTTATATAGCTCTGAGATATCACATAATCAGGATACTTGTGACAATTTTCTAAACCAAACACTGCTTCCTAAGCTGTCTGAGGAAGACTCTCTAGAATTAAATACCCCCATTACTTTAGTTGAGCTTAAGGAGGCTGCTTTTGATATGTGTAGCGGTAAATCCCCTGGGTTGGATGGAATTCCACCCGAATTTTATACCACGTTCTGGGACAGTCTGGGCCCCCTACTCCTTTATATGATTCAAGCCGCTATTGAGAGAGGGTCCTTTTCCAGAGATGTGAATATTGCAGTTATTACGCTTTTGCTCAAAAAAGACAAGGACCCCAATGATTGTTCAAATTATAGGCCTCTGTCTCTGTATTTGGGCATTATGATTGGTGCTTCATTGCAGTATATAATTAAGACCAACTATGAGGGCATCCTGTCTAAAATTTCTTGTAACTTGGATAATTGGTCATCACTTCCAAATTCCCTTAGATCGCGCATCTCGATTATCAAAATGAATGTACTCCCTCGAATTAACTTTGTGAGTTCTCTGCTGCCCTTGCCTCCCCCTTCTCGTTTTTGGGATAGGCTACAGAGCATAATTACCAAATTTATATGGAATGGCAAACGTCCATGTCTGAAGCTTTCCACGATGCAACGAGATAGATTCGCGGGTGGACTTGCACTTCCGAATTTTAAGCTATATCACTGGGCTTTTACACTACGTCCCCTGCTTAGCTGGTATAATGACAAAATTGATGTTTCGTGGCGTTCCTTGGAGGGAAATCTAGTTCTTCCTCTGAAGTTAGATGAAGTTTTATTTGCCAATATTCCTTTAAAAAAGGGTACGCTCCGTTTCGGTCCTTTAGTGTCACACGCTCTGTCGGTCTGGAGAGCAGCAGAAAAAGCTTGTAATATCCATTCTAATTGGAATCCCTACTCTCCTATCTTTAATAATGATGGTTTGCTAATTGCTAAGCGCCCAATAAAGATTGGCCAGTGTCGACAGTGGTTCGACAAAGGAATTCACTCCTTGGGTGATTTAATGGGTGATAAAGGCCTTCACTCCTTTGAAGAACTTTCCATTCAATTTAACCTTCAGAGCTCTACCTTTTTTTTTTACTTACAGTTGAGGGCAGCCATGAAGGCTTATGGGGTTCCTTGGTTTGCTCCTCTTAAAGATCACCCTTTACTTAAAGTGTTACGTGAGACTCGGGGAACAAGAGGTTTGGTTTCTAAATTATATAATTTTTTTCTGGAAAAAATGCATCCTCCTCTGACAATAGACTCTTCATGGCGGGCAGATATTCCGGACCTTTCCCCCAGTTTTAACTGGGACAGTGTTTGGGTAATGGTAATGCATGCCTCAAGGAATCCGGATCATCAACAAATCCATTTTAATTTTATTCATAGGACTTATATGACTCCACGTAAACTCTATAGCATGAAGCTTAAACCTGATCCTAATTGCACGCTGTGCCATACAGGGGAAATTGGTACTTTTTTTCACATGATTTGGGAATGCCCTGGGGTTGCTTACTTTTGGAATATGGTTAAAGAAAGTTTGTCCACTTTATTGAATGTTTCGGCCCCTTTGTCCCCATCTGTTTTTATTTTAGATGATCTTTCTGATATCCAACTTAACAAAACTCAGAAACGAGTGTTTTTAGCTGGTTTGACAGCCGCTAAGAAAATAGTAGCAACGAGATGGAAACCTCCACATTCTCTTAATAAGCAGTATTGGGTTCTCACATTTATAGATGTGGTGTATCTCGAATTGTCCACTGCACGCATTCATGGCGCAAGAGAGGACACCATTAGACTATGGGCCCAAACATTGGAAAAACTCAAGGGTTTGCTGAGTTGAATTAATACCCCCTCCCCCTCTCTCTCTCTCTGGTTTTATGGTCATTTTATTTTTATTGTTCTTGTTCATCTGGTTAATTTATTTTTCCCTTATTATTAATCATATATTTCAACTGTCGTAGATTTCTTTCAGCTCTATTCTACTGTTTTACTTTTTTTTATGGATATTTTCTAACAATTCTAATAATCTGTAGTACTTATATATATTTGTGTATATTTTGAAGTATATTCTGTATGTTTGTTTATTATTTATTCATTATATATAATTTTTCTGTATCTTTGTTATCCCACTGATATAGTGCCCTATATATATTTATTTTTAATATTTTTTAATCTTAATTATTGATTTATTTATTTTTATTTTCATCTTTTTTTTTTTTTTCATACTGGGGTAATTGCTGATTGTTTGTCTTCCATATGTCATGTTTAAACGATGTTAAAACAATAAAAAATTGATAAAAAAAAAAAAAAAAGCTTATATAAGAGGTTGTGTTATATCATATCAGGGGTCCCGGAACAAACTATACAAAACGAAACTAACTGATTTAGGGAAACAAATTCATCGGTTAGACAATGAAAACGCACTAAACCCCTCACCAGATACTCAGAAGAAAATTTTACAGTTAAGGTTTGAATACAATAAAATAGTCTCTACTAAAATAAATAAAACGTTTCATTTCGTCAAACAGAAATACTTTGAATTTGGGGAGAAGCCCCAGAAATTATTAGCCAGACAATTACAAAAAATAGATAGTGAAAGAACAATTCATAAAATAAAGACAAAATGTGGGACACAGTGTATCGCAAATAAAGAGATAAACCAATGTTTTAAGGAATTTTACTCAAAGTTATATTCTTCAGAAACTGATTTGGACCCACAAACAATGGATGGATTTTTACGTAAATGTACTCTTCCCACTCTATCTCCAGATGATCAAGCATCTCTTAATAAAGATATCTCTTTAGAGGAATTGAAGAACACAATAAACTCTTTAAAGAGCATGAAAACCCCTGGCCCAGACGGGTTACCAGCTGAACTATATAAAAAATTCAGCGACATCCTTACTCCTTATTTGCTTAAAACTTATCAGCAAGCACTAACAACTGGACTACCGCTGACTTTTTCTGAAGCCATTATCACAGTAATTCCTAAAAAAGGTAAAAATCCTGAAGAAGTTGAGGGATACAGACCTATCTCCCTTATTAATGTTGATCAAAAAATATTATCCAAGACACTTGCTAATAGACTTGGCAAATTAACTAGCAAACTGGTTAACACAGATCAGAATGGATTTATCCCAGGAAGAAGTACTATACATAATACTAGACGCCTGTTTAATATAATTTATCATCCCAAGGCAATCCGAGACAATTTGGTTGTAATCTCATTGGATGCCGAAAAGGCATTCGACCGAGTGGAGTGGCGTTATTTGTTTGCTATCCTTGAGAAATTTAATATGGGGGATGAGTTTATAAAATGGAATCCATCAGCATGGGTTTTAACAAATAAAACAATATTGGACTCCTTCTATCTTCAAAGAGGAACCAGACAGGGCTGCCCCCTCTCACCCCTTTTGTTCGCTTTAATAGTAGAGCCCCTGGCAGAAACCATTCGATGTAACCCATGCATACATGGCTTTAACACTTCAAACACTGTTAACAAAATATCACTCTACGCGGACGATATTTTGCTTTATATTACCCAATCTCAGGTGAGCCTTCCTGTTGTACTCGAAACTATTACTAACTTTGGAAAATTTTCTGGCTTTAAAGTAAATTTTGAAAAAAGTGAACTCATGCCCATTGGTTTAAAGGATTTATCTGTAATACACTCCTCCCCATTTAAAGTTTCCACGGAAAAAATTACATATTTAGGAATAGTGGTTACTTCTAAATATAATTTACTCCTCAAAACTAATTTCAACCCCTTACTATCCAAGTTACAAACCTGTATACACTATTGGAAAACTCTCCCGATCTCCTTAATTGGCAGAATAAATGCAATAAAAATGATATTTCTACCTCAAATATTATATTGATTTTGTAATATTCCAATACTTTTGCCCAAGTCCTTCTTTAAACACCATGATTCGATTGTTCTTCCTTTTCTATGGAACTACAAGGGTCACAGAATAAAAAAAAATACACCTTTGTAAACCTAAACATGAGGGGGGGTTGGCCCTTCCGGATTTTCGCCTTTATTATTGGGCCACTCACTTACAAGTTTTTGCACTATGGTTGGAACAGTCGGCTAATGCGCCAGAATGGCTTCAGATGGAGCGGGATTATTGCCATCGCTATGATCTTGGAGCAGTGCTGCTTTCTCCAGTGATATTAGACCAAACTGTAGTTAATGGTTTCGTCATAAAAAGTCAGTTACGTATTTGGAGACAGATAAGAGATTACCTTAATATAAAATCACTCTCCCTCTTAATCCCGATCGCAAATAACCCATCATTTCCTCCTTCGAGGTTGGATTCAACCTTTAATCAATGGAAGGAACTGGGTATATGCACAGTCAAGGACCTTTATTTGGATGGGGCGTTAGCTTCCTTTACGCAACTACAACAGAAATACAACCTTCCAAAAAATAATTTTTTAAGATTTTTACAGGTAAGGAATTACTTACGTACACATAATGTCGCCCTGGATGAGGTCCCGCCCTCAATCAGTGATGATTGTCTCACTCAGTTTAGAGGAAATAAAAATCAGTTATCTTTAATTTATGGAAAGTTACAAGCAGCTACTTCTCCCTCTACAAGCCTGATTAGAGAGGAATGGGAAAGAGAGATGGGGATTGGAATCTCTGAAGAGATTTGGCAGAATGGTTAAGAGGATATTGATAAACAATCGGTCAATACAAGATTATGCCTCATTCAATTTAAGGTCTTACATTGATTACATTTCTCAAAAAAGAAATTACATAGGATTTTTCCCAATGTCTCGCCTCCCAATGTCTTAGCTCAGTTTTATTTTCTGCCATAAAATACAGGGATTCTGGTGTGAGGTTTTTAAAATGCTTTCAGATGTACTTAATGTAAACTTGGAACCAGACCCGGTGCTCATTATATTAGGACATTCTAACCATATATATTCGTTGAACAGTGCTCAACAGAAATTTCTCACATATTGTCTGATAACAGCCAAGAAACAGTTACTACTGTTTTGGAAAAAGGTTTATCCTCCTGATGCTAAATTATGGCTTGAGGAACTGACATCTACTCTACACCTGGAACGAACTAGATACCTTTGGAAAGGCAACAATTCTTTGGAATCGGACAATTCCACAAGATTTGGGACCCTTTCATCTGCTACCTCAATAGGAATGTTACTCCTTAATGCAATGTATTGTAGGCTGTCTTAAGTGCTGTGTATTAATGTCACGGGATTATATATTAACAGGCGGGGGATGGGGTGTTGGTTATAGTTTTATTTGTTTTTATTTTTATTTTTTATTATTATTATTATTATTATTATTATTTTTGCATATAAGAAAATTAATCCTGGAACCTGTAATTATTTCAATGTCATTTGTTGTTTGAATAAAAAACCCATTTGACAAAAAAAAGAATAATATTGTATAATAATATAATTAAAAATCAACATCTAAAAATCTAACAACAATCACATGCCTCATGCAACAAATAAAAAGGAAAACTTGGCTATTCACTGCCCACCTGTAGGCCTATGTCTCCTCTGTCTGTGCAGACTCTTCTGTAGGCCTTTCTGTAGATGTGGAATCCTGCAACTTATATTGCAGCCATAAAGCATACAAGTATAAATTAAGTAAAGTTATTTATGCACTTGCAGGTAGGCTAGTTCCTCCATATGACAGTTATCTGAGAGGGTTTATTCACTGTCCAGTGCAATGGAAACAAATGGACATTACAAAGTCTTATACTTTCTTTCCTTTGGAAAATTAGAAAATGTCCACTTACTGCACATATTTCAGCCACCACTTTCTTGGGAACAGATACAAGTGTTGGTGTATTATGTAAAAGTGCACAAAAGAGGAAAACACAATGTCATTACAATGAACCACACTCTGGAAAAATGTGATCAATAACTCATGGCAAAATATTTTACATTAACATAAGTTTATCAGTTTTCACTTTCACAAGTCAAAGCAATTCATCATTACTCAAGATTTAACCCTCAGGGGACCACAAACGCGCCCGCGCGTTTTGCTCGTTTTTTTTTTTTAGCAATGAAAATAAACACCAAATGCTCTGTTAATTTTGATCTTTCATTTTCGTGTAATACATCAATCGATCCTGTTCAGTTTCTATTTTTTTTCTGTATACTCACAATAAAAATAAAGTGTTTTGCTTTTTGACAAATAAAGAAAAATTAACATGATGCGATTTCTGCCTTCCCTCTGTCCGTGAACTCCCATTTGAAACGCGTTCGAAAATGATCAATAACTCCGCGAAAATTTAGTCAAACGGGCAAACAGACCCACGGGCATAAAGCTTGACATCGCATCTGTTAAAAGAAGTAACTTATATAAAAAACAAATATTCTCAGTTTCTGTAATCTGTATAAAAAGAGAGCGACTCCTGTCGAGCTCATTAGGAGTTCATTCACAGTAATGTGACCACTCCCCGGAGAGCGCGTGCTATTCAAACGCAAATTCTGAGGGGTGTGAAACGCCCATCAGCTGTAAACACAGCGCGTCGCGATCGAGTGAGGCATAATATAGCCTACCTTATGGAGAAACGATTCCTCAGAACAGTGCTGATGAGGAGCAATATCTCCTGATATGAGGAGCAGATCCCGCTGCGCTGAGGAGTGAGGTAGGCTGTTTTCTTTTCTCACGTGTGGAATAACGTTATGGAATAACGTTAGTGTAGGCCTATGCAAACCGCAAAAAGATGAATCGCATTTCTATAATATGACTCGCCTTTCTGTGAGATGAATGAAGGGTACATATTTGTAAAGACATTTTAGCCTGAATATGAATCGCGTGTCTGTGTGTGAAAGAATAAACTGCTTTGCTATAGCCTACTGAGATGAGTAAAAATCCACTGGAATATGTTGAAAAAAATGTATTTGTATAAGCAACGTATTAAACTGCAAAAAAAAAAAAAATACTATTTTTGTCAAAAATAAAGTCATAGACTAAGATGTTAGATGTTCCAATGTTGGCTATATTCAAACTAATGAATACATATGATAAAATTTAGGCCTATAATCTTTTTTCTTTTTTTTTTTTTACAAAGAAAGAGTACACTTGAAATATTGTTGAAATTGTAATTATTGTTGTAATTGTAACATTTTTAATAAAATAGCAAAACATATTTACAAGAGAAATGTAAGCGAAATCTTAAATGGTCAATATAAGTCTTCTTCTAAATACATCTTTTGTCGTTGCATTGTGGCTCAGTCAGTGTCACACCTGAATGAATGGCTCATTAGGCAGTCATTATGCAGAATGGGTGGGGAGATTATGCAGAGATTATGCAATCTAAGGTGTAAACTACTCCTCCCCCTTGCATATTGGCTTTCCAAGCAAAACCTGTTTTACACCATTTAAATCAATGTATTTTTTTTTTGTGAACGATAAAGCAAAACTATTTTCACATAATTTTGAAGCTAGAACACAAAGGGACAACATCCATTAGTCAAAAGTCTTGTGGACACATATTTAATATGTGTTTTGTGGTCTTAATTCAGCAACTTTCATTTTAATTTTTTCCAATAACCACGCATAAACATTATTCTCTTAAAAATACAAACATCTACATACACGTTGCTCGCATATTATGGTAGCCCTGTTTGTGCTATATAGAGTGAATTTACACCTTTGCCATTAACATGTTTATAAATAACTGAAAAAAGCACAAATGTCAAGGCATGTCAGAACATC
This sequence comes from Vimba vimba, assembly GCA_022828995.1. Taxonomy (NCBI): domain Eukaryota; kingdom Metazoa; phylum Chordata; class Actinopteri; order Cypriniformes; family Leuciscidae; genus Vimba; species Vimba vimba. The sequence goes on from CM040821.1 coordinate 44,729,590, forward strand.
TCAAAGGCCCCCAAAACACTGTGGTCCCCTGAGGGTTAACAGTTGAAATGACTATACGGCTTTAATTTAATGCAGCAAACATGATTTACAGTGTAGGCTACTAAGATCTTTTCTTTCTTTTTTTCTCAGCCTTTTTCTTGGTTGCTTTTATAAACAGACAACCATTTATTTAACAGTGCCTTTTATAAAAGAGACTATAATATAACAAAAAAATTACCATTATGTAGAATATTTTTGTACTTCACTTTTATTTGTTCCCGTGTTCTAGTGTGGTGACTCTGACATTACAATGAACAAAGTAATTATGCAATTATTAAAATACAAAAATATAGGCTAATTAGTGATAAAAACATCTAACATCCCATACACAAAAGAAATATATTTTCAGAGTATATTTTGGAATATATGCAAATATTTGAAATTGGCCCAATAAATATATTTCACACTTAACATCATATATTTTTGTTATATTTCAGAATATATTTCAATGTATTTGGAATATATGCCACATATATTTTTGACACTTTTCGGGAAATATATTCTGAAATATAACAAAAATATATGATGTTAAGTGTGAAATATATTTATTGGGCCAATTTCAAATATTTGCATATATTCCAAAACATACTCTGAAAATATATTTCAAATATATTTCTTTTGTGTATGGGATGGCCACTTCTAACGGGTTTAAATTGTCTGCTACTTTGTGCCAGCCCTCTCTCCTTGCAGACTTTGAGGTGTTCCCTGGCGTTTTGATTAAACATTAAAATTCAGAATAAACTTCGACTATTAGTTCTTGCTCTATTGAGGAGAAAAACTGTGCGCGCTCTTTGGCCACGCTGAGCAGCCAATAGCAGCGTTGCTGATCAATGTTTCCACTATCGATACAGATCCCCTTTTAAACTTCGCATGAATGCGCAATTATCTCAGATAACTCAATCCAGCGATACTAATCATATCCGGCAAGTGTGTTCGAAGAACCTAATTAGCCAGATCATGAGTAGCACGATGATATCATCTTGGATGTCTCATTTGATCTCGGATGTTTTAAGCAACGTACGAAGATCGGACCCCTGAACGGCCTTAACAGCTCTATTAGAGAAAGATAGACAAGACGCAGGACAGATACACCTCTTTTAGTTAAATAAATCCTTCCAAAGAGAGACAAATCTCGTTGATGATCAAGACCTCATCCTTAGAAATGTTTATGCCTAAATATCTGACATTCGACTCGATCAGAATATTATATGCAGTTTTAAGAGGGCATTCATGTATGGTAATGATTTCACATTAACTGAATAACTGAATAACATTACACAGATTTTCACCAAACCCATACATTTTCAAACATTTATACTGTAAATAGATGAATGTTCTAACATATCAAAGGCTTTATAGAAGTCTAAAGATGAAATGACCCCATCATCCTCTGTTTCTTGATTATACTCCAGCAAGTCCAAAACCAGTCAAATATAGTTACGTATAGATCGGCCTCTAATAATCCAGTTTGTGTCTCCTCAATAATTTTGGATAAACCAAGTTTCAAGCGATTATTATATATGTGGGTTAGTCATAGTTTAGTAAAGTTATAGGTCATAAATTGTCCAACAATCTAGAGTCTCTTCCTGGTTTGGGAATAAGCGGGATTAGGCCTTGTCTCACTGAATTAGGCAAAACCAAGATTTTAGTAATTTCCTGAAAAGATGCAAAAATAAATTCCCTTAATAAGTCCCAAAAATTAGATGTAACAGCGTCTGGGCCAGGTGATTTATCCAATGCCAGCTCTTCGACTGTTAACTCTGCATCTACATCTATATGAGGGAATGAGGGTCTAATATTGAAGAGGACGAAGAATATAAGTCCTGATAAAAGTTGGCCATTTCTTTAGCTATTACTTGTGGATTAGAACACTCTGCCCCATTAATAATTAAAGTTTTAACAGAGTTTCTTTCTTGCCGCTTTTTTTCTAACTTACAGAAATAATCTGAGTTTTTCTCCCCTTTTCCCATCCTCTTAGCTCTTGATCTAATATATCCCCCTTAGCTTTTCTCATACAGATTTCATCCAAGGACCATGGTGCTGTTTTGTCTAATTTTGTCTGCGATGTCCTCCAGCTTTCTATCTTGAGAATCTAATCTCTCCGTTAAGGAGTTAATCGTCTGCAGCAAAGCTGGAGATTTCGCAGTCGTCTGGCTTCACCTTTTCTTGAAGAGTTTTGGTTGGAGTAATGTGAGAAGCATCCCGTCGTCTTTCCTTTGGGTTCTCTCGGCCGTAACTGTGATCCATTTCCATGGGTACATGTTGGGCTCTGTTTGCTGAATGCGCCATGTTCCCATCAAAGTTTACTTGTTCGATCTAGAGCGTATCAAAGAAACAACTGAACGCAATAGTAACGTGTTTAATTGGTCACCTGAGTTTCTGATACTGGTTTATGAGAAGGCGGCAATCACAAGTATAAACTGAAATAGTTCTGCCAGAGCTCAGCAAAACATGAGCGGCTAGCTCGCCATCTTGCTGGAAGACCCTTCTGTGGTTTTACTGAAGGAATTAATACTTCTAATTAGGAATTAATTAACACTCATGAACTTAAAGCAGTGCTTTCCAATATGCAGGAGAGAAGTTAGATTTCCAACAGGTGTGTTATTAAGACTTAGAATAGTTTAAACAGAGGTTTATGTGAGGAAACATCCTCTTAAAGTGCAGTAAACATACAAATGAACGTAATACATTAATTGAAGATATGAGTAAGAAAGGAGATCGATTGATTTCTTATCCTAGAGCTGAAAACATTAATATTACAGCCGTCATCTGTCATTCCCATTGATATAACGGCTGGTGTTTTAAAACTGAAGCTCAACAAACATCAGTCCTCAGAATGTCCTGTTGTGTACTTTTGTGAAGTTCGGAGTAGTGATGGGAGAAGCTGAGCTTTACAAAGCTCTGAATCAACTGGACAAATGATTCAGTGTTTCGAATCGTTTGAATCGCCTCACGCTGGCGACTCCTGCTGGTCAGAACAGTGGGAATGCAAGAACTCAGGCCAAACATGCACTAAAACAGCTTTTACAAACACATTTCAAGTGTTTTATGTAAGGGATAATGTATAGAGAGGCGGTCGTTATAGCGAATAACAAGCCCGACAGGCTGAACGAGTGCGTCGGGGTCTTGACAGCCTGAAGGGCTTGTTATTCGCTATAATGACCGCCTCTCTATACATTATCCCGCTTATTACATGGCTACCTACAAAATAAATAATTAATTTGACACAAATTATTGATTTAAAAAGGAGTTTATTGTTTTAAAAACGATTGTATTGCTTCCGCCAAAGAAAATAGTCCGTTCCGCGTCCATAACAACGCGCTGTTTTGCATGCGGTCTGTTATCGGTCTGTTATCAAGAAATAACAGACCGCATTCTACATTGGAATTCAGCCAAGCCATGTAATAATGAAAGTATAATCCATCAGATGCAGTGAACTAAACATCTAATAAGATTAAATATCAGATGTCTGTATAATATCTGTTCTTTGAAAAATTTTCAGTGCTTGCTGTGTTTCGAAGCTTCACTAGGAAACAGAGTTATTAGCAAAAAGGTAATGTTGCTTATTATAGCGCCACCATGTGGCTGAATCTCACAAGATTTGATACACCGCCTCATTTTAACACAAATATGTCAATTTTCATAACAGTCAGACATTATGAATTGACCTTATTGGCTGCTGTGATTTCATTGGCTGCTGCCGGTGATATTTGAAGATTATATATTATTTGACCCATGGAAGATGAATATCAGGATTCGTTGGGATTGATCATGTGACGTACAGCAGATATAGATCAACACATAAAAATTATCATTTAATATCTTCACAGTGTTTTGATGTTTGAGGGGATTTTTGATGAGTTTCGAGTAAATGGATCAGAGACGGGTTTTTTTATATATTTCCAAGCTTAAGATCTTTATGCCTTACAGTCTCTGACGCCCAGGGATGTTTAGAGCAGGAAAATAATAATTGATAAAACACTGCAAATATAATAATGTTACAGCTGCTTCAGTGCTTGAACCCACACAGCAAATTCTGGTCTTTGGAATAAACTCCATGCGAGTTAAAATCAACTCAGTTTGAGTGTACATGCGTGACCATCAAATAGACTCCACCGCAGAGTTACAATAAGACTAGAGTTACAATAACTCCGCTCTTGGAGTTGAATTTGTAACACTTTTTCAGATTTAAAATAGAACTCTTTCTGGAGTTAAAATACAAATCATACGGAGAGTAATTGTAACTCTAAAATTAAGTTATTCATAATATGAACTCCTTAACAGTGTTAAAAATCAACACTTAAAAATATTGAATTTAACACTTCTTAGAGTTAACATTTATTTAACATAATATAATGTTTTATGTGAAAATGATATACTGAACGCCATACTCTCAACTCAGTGCTTTTATTTGATCAAATTCATACATTTGGTTTAAAAATTCCATGTATGGACACACTTTAAAATAATATCTGTCATAAAATACTGTAAAATCTAACAGCAAAACATTTACATTAATGCAGCTAACAGAGTGCCAACTAAAAAAAAATTTAATTGTATAAAATCAAGACTGCAGGATTATATAAAAAAAAACGGTAACACTTTACAATAATAGTACATGAATAATCATGTACTAATACCTGAATTAATAATTACTTTACTATGAACTAATGATGAGTTAAGACATGTATTAATGAGGTACTAACCTTAATTACGACATGAGTATCATGAATTCCTACATGAATATACCATCTTAATTACACATGTTTTATACATATTCAGCTCTTCTAAATCAGATATCATTTGGTGCTTGTCGGTGGTTTGTAAAGAAGTGGAAGAGCAGAGGTGCTGTAAATATTTCAAGACATCTTGTGTCATTCACTGATGTATGTGACAATTGATGGTGTTAAATTTATGAACAATTTAACATTGTGCCCTTTTAGTACATCTTTCTTCTGATCTAGAGCATGTTTGATTTACTTTACCTCGAAATGTTAATACATTAATTAACAAGCATGTACTAACGCGTAGTTAAGATGGTATAGTCATGTAGGAATTCATGATACTCATGTCGTAATTAAGGTTAGTACCTCATTAATACATGTCTTAACTCATCATTAGTTCATAGTAAAGTAATTATTAATTCAGGTATTAGTACATGATTATTCATGTACTATTATTGTAAAGTGTTACCAAAAAAACATGTTGTTACAGTAGGATTGTGTAACCTGAGGTAGACACGTATACATCAGATGAAGTAACAATGAACAACTTCACAGTGAACTCATCTAAATAAGAAATCAGAAAATACAACCGTCTGATACAATATAAAATTGCGAATCACACCCGTATGACATTTGGGCATCAAAAGACTTGAAATGCCTTAATCTCTCCTTTTCTATAACCACTATCTTCCTTGGTAGGGTTTCGCTCACTTGAAAAGCATGGAAGTGATCATGGAAACACGTTTTATGCTCAATCAAAACAAAAATAATTTACCATTGTGTAAAATGAGTGCGGTTATTTTGCTGAAAAGTGGCATGTTTTCATCAGTACCTGTGCAAACAAAGAGTCCAACACGATACACAACACCACAACATTTTACCCACTTTGTCAGATTGACAGTGGCTTGTAATTCAGCTTGGAGATATGCAGTTAAATCTTCTGAAAATTCAAGTGTCTCAAGTGAACACATTTTGACTGGACCAGACTCAACTGCTTTTAAAGACAAGCATTCCCAATGAAATGCTACTGCAAACTGGTGTTTATTTGCAAGCGATACAAACTCCTCTTCCGACGAAGACATAAACGTCACCAAGGATGCACCTCCGCACTTCGCCGGTCCCACGGTCATCCCTCCTACGCCGGTCGCCGCACTTGAGCCCCCGGCTTCTCCTCGCGGCCATACACCAGCCCGAACAACCCGGAGCTCAACAAGACGCCAAGACCAGTCTTCGCCGCCCCCGGCAAGACAACCTTCTTCTTCTCCAGCTTCCTCCTACCGCTCGGCAGTCCCGACGATCCCACCTATCGGGAAATGGACCGTAGCTGGACTAAAACAAGCACTGGGGAATTCAAACATACAGGTTTCGCGAAAAATGTCAAAGGCGGAACTGTATGATCTGTACGTTTCCTTACAGTCAACGCCCAAGACGACCCACAGGCAGAGCAAAGCCCGCAGGGCCCAAAAATCGCCTGCCCAGTCACTACTGTCGTCTTCCCGCACAGGATCCGGATCGCTTCGCCCATCAAGACGCAGCAGGGTCATTATACGAAAACGTGCCATTTCCCACTTTTAAAGTTTGATTTTCAAAGTACTGTTTTGAAAATCTTTAAGCCCCTTTTGGGATGAAGTAGATCCTTACCTCTCAGGAAAATGTACCGTGCCATCTCAGGCTATCTTTTTTTTTTTTTTTTTTTTATATAACCAACGTAAATGCGTGTGTTTGGTCAACCCTGTTACCGACATATTAATTACTTTTTGAAAAGGTTTTAAATACATATATAGAACAAATCTGATATTCTGTGAAAGATAAACCCCCCCTTGTTACATTAAGAGTGTTTGTGAATTGAGAATATTGAAAGTTTTATTGTTTTTAGTGGATGAATACGTTCATTTCCAAATGACACTCTCCCAGCATCTTCTGTTTTAAGAAAAATATGGAAACAAAAATAAAACACCTCAATTCAATTTTGAATGGATTATTAGCCTCTCTTACTAAACATTTACAATTAGTTGATTACATTTTTATTTTCATTTTTTAAATGATATTAGAATATTATACAAGTAACAGGGTTGACACATTAGTAACAGGGTTGACAACAGTTACCGTATTGGTTATACTGCTTGTTTGAGTTACAGTTATGGGTGTAATGGAGTCTTAATTGGACATTCATAAACATTTAATTCAACATGACTAATCAGCATATTTTGGAGACAGCGCTACTGAGATATTTTAGCATAAAAATGATGAAAAATGATGATGATTCTGCGGATGTAAATGTAAACCAATTGTTTTATTAAAAAGTTAACATTACATTACAATTAAATGACCAATTGAACATGTTTGGCCTTAACAGAATAAGCAAAAACCACTAACGATCACTTCCTTTCTCATTCATTCATGTTTTATTATTAATAACTTAACTGAAGTCAACTGAAATCTGCGCGGATTATCAACAATACGACACATTTATAGGACATAAAGGGTCTCTGCGGCAAAAGTGAAAGTACCAGCGGCCAGTGGGTGAAATGTTTCGAAATGTCTCTTTGAAAAGCAAAGCACCCGTTTCAATAAAAGGATATATTACAGTTTATATAGCCTACTTTTACATTTTCGCTGCTATTCTAAAATGATTTTCGCCATCACCTTAAACAAGCAGCAGCTGCTTGAATCCCAGTGCAGGAGCTGTAACTGTTAGGTTACCACAGAAACATAAGTGGTCAGTTGATTGCTGTGGTGACTCGTGACACTCGCGAACAGCACTGAACACGCACGTCTTAATTTTTTTATCGTTTGTTGGTAAAGGGTGAGAGACCTTGCGAGCCACATGATTTTTGCCTAAGAGCCAGGTGTGGCTCGCGAGCCAGGTTCCCAATCACTGGTGTACACACGAACACGAACTGCCGTGAGACTGGGCTGGTATCGTCCATCGGCACAACCCTACTGTGTAAGGACATCAGGAATAAAACTGTAGACCTGCACAAGGCTGGGATGGGCTACAGGACAATAGGCAAGCAGCTTGGTGAGAAGGCAACAACTGTTGGCGCAATTATTAGAAAATGGAAGAAGTTCAAGATGACGGTCAATCTCCCTCGGTGTGGGGCACCATGCAAGATCTCACCTCGTGGGGCATCAATGATCATGAGGAAGGTGAGGGATCAGCCCAGAACTACACGGCAGGACCTGGTCAATGACCTGAAGAGAGCTGGGACCACAGTCTCAAAGAAAACCATTAGTAACACACTACGCCATCATGGATTAACATCCTGCAGCGCACGCAAGGTCCCCCTGCTCAAGCCAGCGCATGTCCAGGCCCGTCTGAAGTTTGCCAATGACCATCTGGATTATCCAGAGGAGGAATGGGAGAAGGTCATGTGGTCTGATGAGACAAAAATAGAGCTTTTTGGTCTAAACTCCACCCGCCGTGCTTGGAGGAAGAAGAAGGATGAGTACAACCCCAAGAACACCATCCCAACCATGAAGCATGGAGGTGGAAACATCATTCTTTGGGGATGCTTTTCTGCAAAGGGGACAGGACGACTTCACCGTATTTAGGGGAGGATGGATGGGGCCATGTCTCGCGAGATCTTGGCCAACAACCTCCTTCCCTCAGTAAGAGCATTGAAGATGGGTCGTAGCTGGGTCTTCCAGCATGACAATGACCCGAAACACATAGCCAGGGCACCTATGGAGTGGCTCCGTAAGAAGCATCTCAAGGTCCTGGAGTGGTCTAGCCAGTCTCCAGACCTGAACCCAATAGAAAATCTTTGGAGGGAGCTGAAAGTCCGTATTGCCCAGCGACAGCCCCGAAACCTGAAGGATCTGGAGAAGGTCTGTATGGAGGAGTGGGCCAGAATCCTGCAGTGTGTGCAAACCTGGTCAAGAACTACAGGAAACGTTTGATCTCTGTAATTGCAAACAAAGGTATCTGTACCAAAAATTAAGTTCTGCTTTTCTGATGTGTCAAATACTTATGTCATGCAATAAAATGCAAATAAACTACTTAAAAATCATACAATGTGATTTTCTGGATTTTTGTTTTAGATTCCGTCACTCACAGTTGAAGAGTACAATTACAGACTTCTACATGCTTTGTAAGTGGGAAAACCTGCAAAATCGGCAGTGTATCAAATACTTGTTCTCCCCACTGTATATTATGTAAATACTATTAGTAAGAAAAGTACGTCTGTGAAAATTCTCAGTCATCCAGGTCACAGTTATCCAAGAAGGGTTGGCTCAGGGGTGACAACCCCACAGAGGTTAAATACCTGGCACTCCCCATCAGTCATTTAGAACTGAAGAAACTCCTTGGATGAGAGACAAAACATCTTCAAATATGAAAGTACCAAGTCCAGTTGCCCTTGATTTAACCCTTCTTGGGTATACAACATGGGTAAGACACGCAAAACCATACTTTCGTCAACCCTGTTATCCTGGAATGGTAACAGGGTTGACGGTAACAGGGTTGACGAAAAATGTTATTGGTGGCCATTACTAGCCATGAGGTATAGGTAATGACACCACATTATGTGCCTTAATGAAAGGCTTAAATGTTGTTATATATGTACATTTTTAAATATGTACAAATAACTTTTTAACGTATGCTTTTCTGGTAACAGGGCTGACACAATGAGCGTGTCCCTGTCTTTCAGACATTACATAAACTCAAAGAAAATTCATTAAAAGAAGAGAACACTTACTTGTCTTCTACCATCAACATCATGAAAGGCAGATGATGTCACTTCCTAGAACTGATGCAACTTTGGGAACAGTCCATTATCTTTAAAGAGGTGTTTTCATAAAAAGTAACAGGGTTGACGAGAACCTAGGGACCCGACTAAATTGTGTGGTTTTTTTTTATTTGACACATGTTAAGAATAAAATCCATTCATGACTAATGAACTGACACTTAAGGCTTTATACAAGTATATGTTTTTTTTATGATAGTTTGACTTTTATGGCCTCGATAGCAAGTAGAAGTAGAAAAATCATACTGAGGGACAGGCCATTTTCAACATTTCTGCAAGATGCTTTGCACAAAAATGTGATTTAAAATCCTTTAAAAACAAAAGAAACAGAAATTAATTTATTCTTATATTATGATACATATTATGGAAACTAAATTATAAAATATTTAATTTATTTTATGGTTTATTAAGATTTACAGAGCTTTTTTTTCCTGAGGGACACAAAATGGCACGTTTTCGTATAATGACCCAGCAACAGGCCTTCAGCGAGCCTGGGCCACGCACCAGATTCTGCCATGGCACTCCCACTTCTCGATGAGGCCCAGCCCTCCACCATGGCTTCTGCTGCCACAGCGCAGCATATAGCCGGGCCCAGCGGCCTCCCTACAACCACTCAGTTTTTTACTCCTGCTGTTTATAACCCTTTTCCTTTTCAGTGGCCTTCAGCTCCTGTCGCAGACACTAGCGCGAGGCTATCGCCGCTAGCAGCGCAGGCGCAACCATTTCAACAGTCTCATACAACAGGTTACAACCCCGCCCACTTTCAGTGGCCTGCAGCTCCAGTAGCTCAGACAAGCACGGGCCTGCCTCCGATTACAGCTCAAGCCCATATTTCAGCACATAATCCTTCAATTCCTTTATATCATGCAACTAACTTTCCTTTTCAAGTCACAGCAGGTCATCCAAGCGTGAGGCCGCCGCCGACATTCGCAGACCCGGCTTATACCCTTCCCAGCTCTATGTTACAACAAAAATCACCTTATTCTTTGTTCACAGCAACACCGATGCCCGTGCCATCCAACGCAGTCGCCATGGAACCACCACCAGTATCCCAAAGCATCCGCGCACAAATCCTCTCAGGTGCGGACGTAGACCTTTCTTCTCTTCTCTCTCTTGTAACCGCACTGGCATTAGTAGTACATTTAACATTTAGCTCAAATGATCTATAGGGAATTTTAGCAATTAATCATGAATATGATTAATATTTTGCATTTTACAGTTACATTAATTTATTCGAAGTTGAAAATAGATCGATTTGTATATCTGAATAATCAATCACAACTAATTATAATTCATCATTCATATACTAATAATTCTATTTCAGATCGATTATGAGATAACCCTTAATGGAAATGAATAATCATCAAACGGGAAAACTTTGTCCAGCAAAACGGCCGTAAGATTAACTTAACAATTTCCCAACAAAAATTATCTCTTTCTTATAATTTGAAGAAAGCTATTTTCTGGCCATAAAAACAACTCTCCTGTTCTTATAAGATTAGGTTACTTAAAGTAACAAATCAGCTTTGTAGCTTAAGATCGAAAACATCTCATTGACTTTAGTTATGAGCAGGCAGACAGAATCAATCAAGTATATATGGAATTTTAATAATTGGACTAATACATTGAACTAAGGAATACAAAATACTACAATTTACACGAGTAAATATGTATGTACAGGACACGTAAACAAAATACAAGACTAAACGAATAACAGATGAGAGAGGGAGAGGATGAAAGGGAGAAAGTGAAACTAAAGTTCAGGATGAGAGAGATCACCGAGATGATCTCAGCATGGCAAAATCACAGGCAATGTAACCTTTTGAGAGACAGCAAGGAATCAAATCACATTAGAAGTTCAATAAACTTATCTTGCAAAATGGTTCTCTTTGTTGCTGAAGAACGCCGAGTTCGTGCGTGTGTCCTAAGAGCAGCGTGCGTGTGTTTCTTTAAGAAAGCAGGGCTTGCTTCGGTGCGAGCGTGCTGTGTCTTCCATGCGAGCGCGAGCGCGGGAGGTTCAAAGAGTCTCTTTCTTTGAGGTGAAGTTGCCGGGAATGATTCAGGCTAAGTTCATTCAGCTCGTGAATGAACAGAGGCGAATAGGAAAATGAAACTAGACTATAGAAAAACATAAAAAGAAATAAAAGAGAAGAAAAGAGAAGCAGGCCGAAGCCGGTCCGGACTTGGGTTTCCAAAGTTTTTGAGGAGGGAGAAGAGAGAGAGGAAACTGAAGGTTTAGGCTTTTATCAGTGTCCCGTGTACCGTCCCCTTTTTCGTGGTCGACGAATCCTCTTAGAGCATTCCGAGCAGAAGATTTTCTTGTGTGTTAATGTAGCCCGACCCGCGTGTGGAATCACGAGGGGGCAAAGTATGATATTATGCTCAGGGAATTAAAAACGCATGGAACCATAACGTTTATCACAGTCTCTTATCAAAAATCTTCTTCGTCATGCAGAGGAGATCAAAACAATACTAAGGACGTATATTGACAAAGATAGCAACATAGAGATACATTCTTTTGTTGAACAAAGGCACTTAAAGATTACATTACTGTAATTCAAAAACACAACTATTCTAATATCACACTGGTGAACATGCAAATCACCTGGAACACTCTTTGTACATTTTTAATAGTTAGTAAAATTAAATTTTACTAGTGGAAGTCCATATATGTCAATGTGTGTGTGTATCTGTGAGGTCGGCATCTGTTGCATCTCGTGGTGCATACCACGTGAGGGGTTGGGGGCTATTTGAGAATGTGTTACTCGGCAAAAACAAAGGTAGTTCTGTGGGCAGACTAACTTGACAGCCTGAGGCGTCATATAATTTTGCTGAGAGAAGCAAGATAGTCCTAGTTGTCCCAAAACAACTGAATGGGGTATTTTCCAATTTTCCTTCAGTACACAAAGAACAAACGTTAGACACAGTAAGGGAATTGTGGTCGCAGCACGTGATAGTATGAGAAACAAACAGGTGCCTGTTCGCTGATTTCATTAGGTCGGGTAAAACATTAATCAGGGCCTGCTTGTAGAGACTTGTGTCAGAAAGCTAGTCAATTAGGGCTTTCTGAATATGAACGTGTAGTGTTCATATTTAGTCAGCATGAGAAGAACAATCATGATTCGCTACTTCAGAACATCTGACCGGACAGACGGTCAGTGTCGTTACATCTCCCCCTTTTCGTCGGATGAAGTCCCTGTGTGGACTTCATCGGACGACAATCATCACGATGGGCTGATGGCAGGTGAATCATGATGGTAGGATTGCAGGTGGATCATGATGGGGGAAGGCAGGTGGTTCTTGGAGCTGAGGCTTCAGCTCGATGAGGTTTGGCGTGGTCTCTGACTTGACACCCCCTTTCCGGGGATTCCATCTGAGACCTTCGGACACAGCTTTCGTGAGCTCGGCTGTATCGCATCTCGCTGAGTCTTCTGTACAGGATGGAGGCCAACCTAGTGTTAGGGTGTGGCTGATTACCTGCAGAGACGCACAGCTCAATGTCGGCAGCATTCCAGCCTCGGACCGCAGATGAAGTGTTCAGAACGGGCCGTCGAGCCGGTGCTCGGAGGGCTGTGTTGACAGGAGCAGGGTCAGTGAGTAGGGACCCCCTTTTCTCAATCCAGAGTTTCAGTCCTGGATTCAAGGTGAAGTTGAAGTTCTTGGAGGATGGTAGTTTCAGTGCTGTCTGGTATTCTTTGCTCGGAAGAATGTACAATGCTAGGTCATCAAGGTGTAGGGTGACACTTTTCGGTACTTGAAGTCCTGTATTCTGGTTAAGCATGTTGACACGGCTGGTTATGTCATGCTGGTCGTGAGTGAGAGTGGCTGTGCGCACGGAAGTGTTGACGAGCCCTCTGTCACCTGCAATCTCTGCTTGCATCTCGGTGACTTGTGTACGAGGCTTAGCGTCGGCAGGGCAGAGATGATGAATGTCTTTAGTCAAAGTACACATGTGCGGGTTTGAACCCGAGTACCGTTGTGTATTGCTGTCGTGGTAGGCCCCCACGTCTGGAGGGCGTACCTTGATGTGGGTGTCACGTTCCCAAAACCTGACTTTGACAATGTCTGTAAGTCTGTAGACTTGGCTTGACTCGATGATAGGCAGATTTGGGAGAAAACCCACTTCTCTCTGCTCGGGATAGACGTAGAGTGGGATGGCGCTACCCAGAGAGTAGGCCAGGTGTTTTTGTAGAAGGTCAGCTGGCATGTTGACGGCGGAAGCCAGCACAGTTAGCACGAGGCTTGAGGGTATCAGGTGCGGTAGGATTACGCCTGTGGCTAGGCTGTTACTGGAAGAGTTAACCTCCCACAGCATGTCTGTCGTTAGCGCTGTAACCAGCTGAGTCTGGACAAAGTCACTCTTTAAGACAGTAAACAGCGGCTTCATGGAGTTTTGCGGTCTGTTTCGCTGCATTTACACTGGACATACCAATGTTAAACAGAGTTCTGGCGGCAGCTACGACTCGGAGCAACACTCCCAGGAGCCGTCTGGAGTGGTGGTTGGTGCTTAGGAGTCTCGATTGTGCGACAGTCACTTTCTCCAGTTGGTTGAGCATGTGTTCGACCTTGGCCTCGGCATGAGAGAGGGAGTCCTCTGTCCGTCGGGCACTTGTCCCGATGTATTGGGCTACGGAGCTGGGGTTGTGTGCTCTGTAGACCGGGCAGGCCTGGATGAGTCGAACATGCACTTGCTGGGGGTAGGTCTTGCGGTCGGTGATCTGGAGTCTCAGTTGTTCTCTCGGTGGCAGCTGTCCTCTGGTTGGCTGACAGTACAGCATGGCGAACCACAGCAGCAACCTGGTACAAACAACAGGGAGAGAGAGAGAGAAAGGGGAGGAAGAAGCCAGCAAGGGTTGTCTTTGATTGGACAGGGCAGTCTTTTTACTTCGTGGGCGGCGACTGGGTTTAGTTCGCCTTGGCCCATGTTTTGCCACATCTTGCTGTCGGCTTGTCGCTTGCTTCAGTGTCTCGTCAGTGTCTCTGGTGCTGCTGTGTGTAGCACATGATGCGTTATAGACGAACATTAGCAGTTTACCCCCCTTTGTGCGCCGTGGCATTACAAGCCTTGGCATTGTGATGTCAATCGGTGCACAACTCAGAATGTTTTTCTGTTCACGCAGCATGTGCGTTGTGTCATGCAGTGGTCTGAGGCACTGGTTGTCATTGAGGTCAGATGGCATGCAAGGGTGGTTGGAGGGGTTTGAGAGGTGGGCATTTAAAGTCTTTATGTAGATGTCAGAAGCCCGCATGTCCGTTATGGTTGTCTTTGCAAACAGCGGAGCCAGCGTAAGCGGCTCTGAGGTAGGTAGTTGAGCTTGTAAAGTTCTTATGCTGTGTTTAATCTTCACTTTCTTTAGGGTGGGTGGGTGGGTGGGTTGAAAGTGACCACAGCTTGTTGTTTAGTGCGCCAGGCTTGGCAATGGCTTGAATGAGGTAATGTCGCTGCAGGTCAGTCATGACATTGAGGCAGCAAGTGTCCAAGTCTTTGGTGGGCTGTAAGGTGCAGGGTAGCGGATTCGAACCTTCAGTTGGTGCTGAGTCTGTGTCTTCCTGGCTGGCTGTGGGAGTTCCCATGAACTCTGTGACCTTTGTGACCTGACCGTCTGGCTGTGACTGGAGGGGGCAAAGTTCTCGTACTTGAGCCCAGACTTTGAGCTGTTTCAAGTCCAGTAACGGTTCAAAACGATCTAGAAGGTCTCTGCCGATGAGGAACGGAAAAGTGTCCATTTTTGAGATGAACACTGGATGGACTAGACTTAAAGGACCAATTGTCAGGTGAATGTGAGCTACCTGTTCGAGCCGTATGTCATGTTGACAGTATGACTGTACGTTCAGTTCACAAGTTTGAGGTGTAAGAGTTCGGTCTTGTCTCTTAGCTTCAAATTGGAGTCTTTGGAACAGTTGAACTGAAATTATCGTAATGTCTGATCCTGTGTCGATCAAGGCTTCCATGCTCACTTCCTTTTCCAACGTGATGTTCAGGTAGAGTTTTCGGCCTGTGCCCTTTTCAATGAGGTTGCCCAGGAACATTGGCATCGGGACAGGTGTAACGGTCGTTGGGTGGTTAGGACCGGTCTCGTGTAGCTTGCTGTGGAGGCAGTTAGACAGAACAGCGTTTCCTGGTACCTTTGTATTTTGGTACCTGGTGTGAGGAAGTGTGCCATCTCGTTCAGGGTGTGCAGCTGTCAGTTGTGGAGCTTTGGTGATGCTGTCACCTTGTGATGTGACAGTTAGCTCTGTGGTCTGTGGATGATGAGCAGTGTTCGAGGTGCTTGGCTCAGTCAGATGGCGGTCAGACGGATTGGTTTCAGTTCTTATGCTTAGGCATAAGATGTCTGGCTCGTCCTTCTTGTCTTTCTTGCGACGTTTCTGGTGAAGAAGCTCTTTCAGCACCCTTAGGATCTCTGCTGTCTCAGACGTGGCTGCACTGTGGTTATCTGATGTGAGCTCAGGCTTGAGCTTACCAGTGTCGTGTCGAGAGTGGTTCCACTGCCGGTTGTCTGGGCTTGGTGTCCTGGACGGTGGAGATCGGCTCTTCTTGGGTCGCCCGCCGGCTTCCCAGAATCTTTCAGAGCGCTCGCTCTGATGCTTTGGACGAGCACCACCACGATTGTGTTGCCCTCTGCTGGCTTGGAACGGTCGTGACTCTCTGTAAAAATGTCTGTGACTGTGGTGTTGTGGGGCACCCTCTAAAGTCAGTTCTGAACAGTGCTCAGAGACAGAATAGATTGTGGGGTTTTTCACAGTCTTTTCAGAAATAGTCTTTTGCTTGGTGTAAGCTTTATGGGCTAAGTCACTGTTGGGTAGACATGGTCCGTGCATCGGCCAAAACCCCAATATGATGGGATAAGGTTGGATGGAGATTCCGCAGGAAAAGAGTTTTAAAGGTAACATCCTGTTCCATCCCGGGCTAATTCCGTGCTCCGAAGAAGGCTTGTCGGAGTCGGTTGTAGTAGATCTGGGGGTGTTCACGCCGACCTTGCTTGAGGTCTACAGCAACAATGAAACCTTGATCGGAGTCTGGATCAGAGAATTCACGGATCAAAGCTTGCCGTAATTGTTGGAAGTCCGTTTTGACAGCCTCAGTTTGACGGTCTAGGAAGCTACGAACATCACTGCTAGCCGTTATTCTTAACAGATACAAATTGTCCCAAGCTGTCACGTTGGCGACAGTTTGCAAGTGAAAGTCAATGTCTTTTAAATAAGCATGAATGTCACAACCTTCTGCAGAATCTGGATCGAGCATAGGAATGTTTCGAGCTAGCTTGTCAAGTTCTCAGGGGGTCGTGCCGTGGTTAGTGGCATGGGTTGTCTGAAGGGGTCCTCCCCCTTTTGCTGCTGACAGGTGTTCTTGAAAGCTGGCTGGTGATGTCTTGAGCCGTGGGCTTACATCTCCCTTTTCAGTTTTGGGTTCTTGGCTGAAAGGGTTGGGGTGGCTGGCCGGGAGAAACTCTGTGATGTGTGTTTCTCCGTTCCAGCCACTCTGCAGTCTGTAAGATTGTCTCAGTTCTGCATGAACAGTGTCAAGTTCATCTTGGAGCTCTTCTCTCTGCAGAGTAAGCTCGCCGATTTTAGCTCAGGCCGTTTGCAAATGTTTTTCGCAGGCCCTGGCTTTTGCTTCTGCTTCTCTTAATTCAGTCTCGGCTCTCTCTAGGAGAGCGTCACTTTGTTGGAGTTTTTCGTCGAGTTCTTTTCTGGTTTCTCTCTCCAACTGTTCTCTTTGGTCTGTGTCGAGGCGCAGATCTTGCAGGGCATTTCGAAGTCTTTCTACTTCTTTCTGTAGTTCTGGATCTGTGGCGTCCTCTTTCTCGCGTCGGTACTGGGTCTCGAGGAGGAGCTGATCTAGACGACTCTGGGTTCGGGCCTGGTCCCTCCGGGCCTCCTCCGCTTGAAGCTTAAGCGTTGCGGCTTGCTGCTCCAGGTCGATGTTGCTCCGTTCGCTGTGCCTCGCCTGGATGGCGACGCTGCTGACGATCCTGGCCCCGTCTTTGTAGTTGTAGCTTTGGGTAGGATCGTGTGTTATCAGTTCATCTAGCTCGGTGTCCAGTTGCGTTTGGCTCAGATGCTGCAGGTCACTGGCGTCCTTGGCTAAGTGCTCCCGACGGACCACGGGACTGGATGCACGGGACATATTGGCTTCACTGTAGGCGAGAGAAGCACAGCACACACACGAAGAGACCAATGCAAGTTTGTTCTAAGGTTAATGAGCTATACTCATACGGGCTATGCCGTTTATGTGAATTTTGGGCTAACTGATGCACAGTTAGACAGTTAGCGGAGCCAATTGACTTGGGTCTAAGGACCCGAACTAGAGATTTGACAGGCAGTAGCCTCGCGGGTCACGTGATGACACCGGCTGCTTGGTTTGTCACTCTACTATTTAGCTTCCTTGGTGGCTCTCAAAGGTCACTTGTCTCTAGGTGAAATGAAAGAACCAAATCACAACAGAACAAAGGATAGAAAAGATCAAAGTGAAACAAAACACTTGAAATGAGATAAAACAATAGTAACACGGTATGTGTTAGGGAGAATAAGGAGGCCTAAGCCTGCTGCTAGGGTTTAAGATAGGGCCAACAGGTGAGTGGGGCTATCGGGGTAGAAAACCTAGGAAGATGGTGTGGCTTAGAGAAGAGATGGGCCAAACACTTAAAGTATTAGGGAGATATCTAGTGTTCTGTGGCTTATAGTAAGTGGAATGGGTTTTACCAAATTTAGTTTACCTGCGGTGAATTGAGGCCACTCAGGTGGAAACCAGTGGCTCGGTCACCCTCTCCGACGGTTCTCCAACACTTGACCGCAGTGCTCTCGGGCAACCTCGTCTCTCGGTACCACGGTGTGCCCACTCAAACCACTTGCGACTTTAAACACAAAGTGGCAACGCCAAGGTGTCAATCATCAGACGGCACGGAAAGATTGAGTTTTCCTCAGAACTCTCCTTTCGGAGTGGTCCTTTCAGCAGACCCCAGTTCGAGTGATTGTCTCAAAATTGCCTTGTGTGTCGCTGACGTTGACTTAACCTTTTGGCGGGCCAAATTGCTGATGTCAGGGTGGCGTGCCACAACCGGAGGTACGAGATTCGGAAGAGTCCGAGACACACGGCCAGTGCCAGGTAGCGTCGGACAGATGACCTCGCTCGCGGAAACCAACCCGAGATGACTGCAACTCCCCACAGTGCTCTAGTGAATGCCACCTATAAATACACAAAGGATAAACAAGTGAAACTTAAAGTGAATTAAGGCTAGTTTGTTTAAACCAAATGGATTAGTTATTTATGTGGCAATAAAAGTCAAAGGTTTTACTAAATAATAATAAACAAAAGGAGATTATGATAATGTTACTTATCAAAATGACCTAACCCAAAAGAGAGAAGGAAAAGAATAACAGTAGAAATAAAATAATAGAATAAAAATAAAAATTTAAAAATAAAATCTAAATGAAATGACAGGATGAACCCAGGAGAAGAGGCAGGCCGCAGTAGTGGGTTTTCACCACAAGGGGGCGTGCTCCCTCTCTGTGCTCAACCTGGCAAACCGAAAACTTAATTCAAATTAAAAATTAAAAATTTGTGTAAATTAAAATTTGAAATAAGCATGCAAGGACATGTAAAAATCGGAATGATATCCTATAATAATCCAGATACAATAAAGTATCAGTCCTATTTATAAAAATAATCAGGAGAGAAAGACGATATAAAAGAGTGAAAGGAGGAAAATAGTGATGCCGACTTAGTATCCACAAGGCCACACGGTGGCGCTGTTTCCTCCAAGTGGATATCAGTGGCTGAATAGACAACTCAATTTAAATTTAAAATTCAAACTAGTTCAAATCAAATTTAAATGAGCATGTAAAGAAAATGTACAAGGAGAACTCAGAATAATATCCCATAATAATTAATGGTGACAATGAAGTGTCATCCATAACTATAAAGTAAATCAAAAGAGAAAAGTGGAAATAAACAATTCCCGACAGGATTTGAAGAGAGAGAAAAGAGAGCTGAGTGAACCGACCTAGCGGGAGGCGGCCACTAGGTGCCGTTGTTTCCTCTACGTGAATGGCTGGGATTTAATCTAAGTTTTAATTCAAATCTAGTTTGAACCAAACTCAGAGTAAATGTATCAGTCAAAAGCAGGAAAATTTGTCAAACATGAAATAATATTTGCACAAGCCAAGCTGTAAATGCGAATAGTTATTTAGAGTTTAGACATTAATTCACCGGGAAATGAATTCAGCCGTAATTGGAGACTGCTAAACACAAAGGACTCCCTCTGGTGTTTAGTCAGTGGAATTACAACCGATTCACTGTGATTTTAAATCTAAGAGCGTTCAGATCGCGTCACGCGCTGATTCTCTACAACAAATCACAAACTAGACAGAGGTCTCGGCGGACCTTTTGGTGCTATTAATACTGCACAGGAGAGTATGGCGGGGTTTCTTCGCCGCAAATACTCAAATGTGGACAACAGGAATTTTCCGTCTGTTGCTAGACTCCCATATTACACACTTATCAAAATAGCACTTATGATTTGTGTATTTAGGATTGATTAGCTAGGTCAATGTTAACCAGGAGTTTACCGTTTTGTTGAATATCACTGGACTAACCACGAATTCAATAACGATAGCATGCATGCAAGGGCCATATATGTTTAAGGAATCTCGCTTAAAAACATATTTATTAATACCGGTTATACGCACGTGAGAATTCTTCATTCACAGCGATTTACAACAAATATTAGAAATGTCTCCACTGCAGAGCGATTCTTTCGTCTCTAACAGGACATTTGTA
Organism: Vimba vimba; assembly: GCA_022828995.1. Lineage (NCBI taxonomy): Eukaryota > Metazoa > Chordata > Actinopteri > Cypriniformes > Leuciscidae > Vimba > Vimba vimba. The sequence goes on from CM040821.1 coordinate 44,749,884, forward strand.
ACATTGATACTGCAGGTACTCAGCACTTAACAGTGATAAAAATGTCTAGGCACATTTTAGCAGCTGTTAAAAATGTAACGTTAGGCCTACTGACTTTGGCTTTTGCCTTGGTCAGTTAGAAGTGAGTTCGCGTTTGCGACTTATCTCACAATTTCATAATTTCCTAAAATGTGTGCACAAAAATTATTAATATTCATATAAACAGATTGAAACTGAATTGCTCATAAAACAAAGTTTGAAATGCGTCGCGTATCTCCACCATAAACTGTAACCGCACTGGCATTAGTAGTACATTTAACATTTAGCTCAAATGATCTATAGGGAATTTTAGCAATTAATCATGAATATGATTAATATTTTGCATTTTACAGTTACATTAATTTATTCGAAGTTGAAAATAGATCGATTTGTATATCTGAATAATCAATCACAACTAATTATAATTCATCATTCATATACTAATAATTCTATTTCAGATCGATTATGAGATAACCCTTAATGGAAATGAATAATCATCAAACGGGAAAACTTTGTCCAGCAAAACGGCCGTAAGATTAACTTAACAATTTCCCAACAAAAATTATCTCTTTCTTATAATTTGAAGAAAGCTATTTTCTGGCCATAAAAACAACTCTCCTGTTCTTATAAGATTAGGTTACTTAAAGTAACAAATCAGCTTTGTAGCTTAAGATCGAAAACATCTCATTGACTTTAGTTATGAGCAGGCAGACAGAATCAATCAAGTATATATGGAATTTTAATAATTGGACTAATACATTGAACTAAGGAATACAAAATACTACAATTTACACGAGTAAATATGTATGTACAGGACACGTAAACAAAATACAAGACTAAACGAATAACAGATGAGAGAGGGAGAGGATGAAAGGGAGAAAGTGAAACTAAAGTTCAGGATGAGAGAGATCACCGAGATGATCTCAGCATGGCAAAATCACAGGCAATGTAACCTTTTGAGAGACAGCAAGGAATCAAATCACATTAGAAGTTCAATAAACTTATCTTGCAAAATGGTTCTCTTTGTTGCTGAAGAACGCCGAGTTTGTGCGTGTGTCCTAAGAGCAGCGTGCGTGTGTTTCTTTAAGAAAGCAGGGCTTGCTTCGGTGCGCACGTGCTGTGTCTTCCATGCGAGCGCGAGCGCGGGAGGTTCAAAGAGTCTCTTTCTTTGAGGTGAAGTTGCCGGGAATGATTCAGGCTAAGTTCATTCAGCTCGTGAATGAACAGAGGCGAATAGGAAAACGAAACTAGACTATAGAAAAACATAAAAAGAAATAAAAGAGAAGAAAAGAGAAGCAGGCCGAAGCCGGTCCGGACTTGGGTTTCCAAAGTTTTTGAGGAGGGAGAAGAGAGAGAGGAAACTGAAGGTTTAGGCTTTTATCAGTGTCCCGTGTACCGTCCCCTTTTTCGTGGTCGACGAATCCTCTTAGAGCATTCCGAGCAGAAGATTTTCTTGTGTGTTAATGTAGCCCGACCCTCGTGTGGAATCACGAGGGGGCAAAGTATGATATTATGCTCAGGGAATTAAAAACGCATGGAACCATAACGTTTATCACAGTCTCTTATCAAAAATCTTCTTCATCATGCAGAGGAGATCAAAACAATACTAAGGACGTATATTGACAAAGATAGCAACATAGAGATACATTCTTTTGTTGAACAAAGGCACTTAAAGATTACATTACTGTAATTCAAAAACACAACTATTCTAATATCACACTGGTGAACATGCAAATCACCTGGAACACTCTTTGTACATTTTTAATAGTTAGTAAAATTAAATTTTACTAGTGGAAGTCCATATATGTCAATGTGTGTGTGTATCTGTGAGGTCGGCATCTGTTGCATCTCGTGGTGCATACCACGTGAGGGGTTGGGGGCTATTTGAGAATGTGTTACTCGGCAAAAACAAAGGTAGTTCTGTGGGCAGACTAACTTGACAGCCTGAGGCGTCATATAATTTTGCTGAGAGAAGCAAGATAGTCCTAGTTGTCCCAAAACAACTGAATGGGGTAAGTCTTGCAATTTTCCTTCAGTACACAAAGAACAAACGTTAGACACAGTAAGGGAATTGTGGTCGCAGCACGTGATAGTATGAGAAACAAACAGGTGCCTGTTCGCTGATTTCATTAGGTCGGGTAAAACATTAACCAGGGCCTGCTTGTAGAGACTTGTGTCAGAAAGCTAGTCAATTAGGGCTTTCTGAATATGAACGTGTAGTGTTCATATTTAGTCAGCATGAGAAGAACAATCATGATTCGCTACTTCAGAACATCTGACCGGACAGACGGTCAGTGTCGTTACACTCTACTCCCCTCAGCCGAACCTGACCGCCAAATAGATTGCGGGGATTTCTCGGTCACCCTGAAAAACACAAACACTCACTCATCTCGCGTTCTTTCATTTTCCGAATTTTCAATTGCTTTTTCCCGTTACACTGAAATAATCTGTTCAGCTTTCCCCCACAGGCGGCGTGAACTGAATGATTACCAAGCAATCATAGCCGAACTCGCGCTGTCCTATGGGGGCGGCCATTTCTACACTTACCACAAACTTTTTTCAGCCAAAAGTGCCGTGAGAGTCGCACAGTGGAACCAGTGCACATACTGGGGCGCTCTCGACCAGGATCTCCACAGCAGGGTGTTTCTAGGTTGCAAGAACATCACTTGCGCGGTCTGCAGGTCAGTAGCGCACACGACCGCGTTGTGCCCGCAGGTTAACCCTTCCTCTCTTCCCTACCCGGGAACAAGCAACGCTAAATCCACCAGCTATGTACCGCGTGCTGCAACCACCAGTGCAATACAGGACTCTGCTTTCGATGAAAGCAGGCAGCCTTGTAACCATTTCAACGCGGGTAAATGTCAAAGACCGCGCTGCCGGTTTATGCACATCTGCAGCTTTTGTGGCGGCGCCCATGCTCGCATTGTATGTCCAGTCTTTAAGTCTGTGAATAAAAAATCAAAAAATTATTGGGAGACTCCTATGAATGTTTCGCGCATGCACTTCGAACTAGCTCATCACCCGGATGCCGAATTTACTGATTATCTGCTGTCAGGTTTAAAGAACGGCTTTAAACCCGGCTTAGAATGCCCGCTTTCCCAAAACATCATATGTAATAATCTCCAATCCGCCCTTTTAGAACCTGAAGTTGTAGATAAACTGATCAAAAAAGAAGTTGAGTCAGGCTTCATGATCGGTCCGTTTGACAATCCTCCATTTAAACTGTTTCGTATCAGCCCCATCGGAGTGGCTACAAGGAAATTCTCGGGCAAAAACGCATAATTCCCCGTTCCCAAGCATAAATAGCTTGATCCCCCTCGGTGAATTTTCGCTCAAATACCACGACATAGATCAGGCTATAGACATGATCAAAATCGCAGGTCGGGGTGCTTGGCTCGCAAAACTTGACGTCACATCTGCTTTCAAAATAATGCCTATCCATCCAGGTTCATGGCACCTATTTGGAGTGCGCTGGCTTGGAAAATATTATTTCGCAGTACGTCTAACATTCGGATGCAAAAGCAGCCCGAAAATATTTGACATACTATCAGAAGCCGTTTGCTGGATCTTGTCGAACAACTACGCCATTCCTTACCTCATTCACCTACTAGATAATTTTCTAATAATCTCGCCTCCCGATGCTATCCCAGCCCCGCACCTCCTCACGGTACAAAACGTTTTCTCTGAGCTAGGAATTCCTATCGCACAGGAAAAAACCATGGGCCCTGCAACATCTATCGAGTTCCTAGGAATTAATTTGGATTCAGACAAATTCCAAGCATCCCTCCCCAAAGAAAAAATCGACCGAATAATCCTCGTCTCTTCTACTTTCCTTGAAAAATCTAATTTTTCAAAACGCGAATTCCTGTCCCTGCTCGGACATCTAAACTTCGCAATGCGTATTATCCCACAGGGCCGCCCCTTCATCTCGCATCTCCTCTCACTCGCGTCCTCCGTCCACTCGCTAGAAGACCGCATTTCCATAACTCAAGCATGTCGCGACGAACTCAGGCTATGGTTAACATTTCTAAAACAGTGGAACGGCCTATCCTTTTTCTACAACAACCTTGTTTCATTCCCCACCGACATCCAATTGTTCACAGACGCCGCCCCCTCAATAGGGTTCGGGGGATTTTATCAAGGTCGTTGGTTCGCGGCTCCGTGGCCACCACAGCTCCATGGCCACCACAGCACCAGGACATATCTCAATCCTCAGCTCTATTTGAGCTTTACCCTCTCGTAGTAGCAGCTTTCCTGTGGGGGAAAGAATGGGCCGCTTGTAGCGTTTTAATGCATTGCGACAATGACGCAACAGTGCATTGCACTCTTTGTCTCGTTTTCTGTTTCAGAGATTCAGGATGCTGGCTCCAGAGGCGGATCAATTCCCAACTCCAGTTCCTCGCTATTCAGAACTAATATTCCCGTAACCCACCCGTTAAATACTCTGCTGGAAGCATCACTCGACACTATCCTCCAAGCAGTATCTCCCAGGACCCTTCAATCTGACGTTACTGCTTGGAGATGTTTCAAAACATTCCATGTCTCTTATAACTTGCCTTTCCCTGATTTTTCTCTTCTTTCAATCACCTCTTTTATCTCCTACCTTAACATCATTAAGGGTCTACAAGTCGGGTCCATCAAAGGTTATTTGAGCGGCATCCAGTTTTTCCATAAATTGATGTACGGCGCTCCTTCCACGGAGATAAACAATTCACAAACCTCCCTCCTGATTAAAGGGATTCAAAGATCCCAGCCCACCCGCCCCGACGCTAGACAACCCATAACGCTAGACATTCTCACCAAATGTATTCTGGCCCTCCATACAGGCTACCAGCCCCTCGGTTCCGCTCGCACACTCGATGCTATGTTTATCCTAGCCTTTTTTGGTTTTCTCAGATGCTCGGAACTCGCCATTACTTCTAAATTCGACCCAAAAAATCCACCCCACCATCTCAGACTTATCAGTACTAGACGGCGAAACCATTTCATATCTGATTAAACAAAGCAAAACTGACCAAACCAAAAAAGGTCATTTCATCTACATTTTTAACCTCGCTTCGCCAATCCAACCATACCAGTCAATTCTGGCTTATCTGCAATGGAGAAGTTCCCATGCTAAATCTCCCCTGGAACCCCTGTTTCTAGACGAATCCAAAAAACCCGTGACACGTTTTTGGTTTCAGAAACACCTCAAATCTGTTCTCCAACAGTCAGGCATTCCAGCAAAGAATTTTCAAGTCACTCATTCCGCATCGGGGCAGCAACTTCAGCAGCCCAAAAAGGCCTCTCCCAACAGCAGATTCAAGCCCTTGGGAGATGGTCCTCCGATGCTTTCCAAAGCTACATCAGGACCAACCGGTTCAACATTAAAAAAGCTCACCAAACCCTCATCGAATAAAAAAAAAAAACTCCTCTTTCCTGTCTCCTCTTTCTGTCCAGCGAGCATTGGTCTCACAGCGGACGGAGTGAGAACTCTCCCAGTAGAGCACTTACGTTTTCTCTTTCATCCAGCGATGCAGTGTGAGAAAATCTCCTGGGCAAGCACTCATTTTCCTGTTTCCTCTTTCCGTCCAGCGAGCATGGTCTCCCTGTGGACGGAGTGAGAACCTTCCCGGTAGAGCACTTACGTTTTCTCCTTCATCCAGCGAGCAGTTGGTCTCACTGCGGAAGCAGTGTGAGGAAATCTCTTGTGCAAGCACTCACTTTTCCTCCTTTCTTTTTCCTCCTTTCTGTTTTCTCTCTGTCCAGTGAGCATTTGGGCTAAGCGGAAAAGCACAATCCTCCCGATCGGTCACTGTAAACTACAACCGCTCCTCGTTCGCAGACCACAGGGGCCGTCAGTCCAGGCGGTGAGCCATCATTACGGGCCTCCCCGGTCAAGCATCCAGGCCCCTTCTTGAGATGCCAGCCCGCCAACCTCGGCACTCATTTGGGGGGGTCTTAGTCCGGTGGCTGTCCTCTGCTTTAGCCTTTGGGGGGAGTACTCTGGGTTCGGGCCGAACTCCGAGCTCGGAGCCCTCCCTCCGGACAGCACGCCAAATACGCATTAAACTTTACCCCTTCAAATTATATGTAAGTGTGAACTCGTGAAATGATGTTTTATTAACAAGGTTCGGGAGGAGCACGTTCAGATAATTAACACAAGTGGAGAGCACTCAGCAATCATGGTAAGAGGTATATATACTCAGCAGTCTCACCTCATTCTATTGACAGTTTTTTGCAGCATCCCTCCACCACCCCTTCTCCACACTTCTAGTCCTAAACACTTACATACGGGGGGAGTACTCTGGGTTCGGGCCGAACTCCGAGCTCGGAGCCCTCCCTCCGGACAGCACGCCAAATACGCATTAAACTTTACCCCTTCAAATTATATGTAAGTGTGAACTCGTGAAATATCTATAAAACAAAACAAACAGTCTTAAATGTCCTACCATCACCAGTGTGGATGAAAAAACACACATGGTCGTTGCAAGTTCTGGAAAGAAATCCTCATCCACCTCTATGCCCTGGTCATCTGTGACTTTCAATGTTGTGTTCTCTGGTATCAGAAACTTTTGCTGGACTACACCATAGCATCAACAACATGTTATTCAAAAAACAAAATACTATTACTGTACTCTTTATTAACTGGATACTAAACATATAACTCACCTGCATTGAGAAAATCTGAGAAACAAACTTCTTCGCACTTTTTAATGGTCACGAATCTAAAACGCTTATTACAATTCAAACCGTTGCAGGCCAAACGTTACACTTTCACGGCTCAAATATCTTATTATCCAGGGTAACGTTAGACATTGCAGTTAGGACGTCTGTAAAACAGGCTATATGACAGCTATGGCTGTATAAAGTGTATTAACGTTAGCTGCTACCTCGTCAGCATTAACGTATGGAAGCTCAACAGAAGGTTTCCTGAGTTGAGTCACTACTTCAATTTGACGGCAAAAAAACGTACACGCAGTACAGAGAGCTTTTCCCTCACCACTAAACGAGCTGCTTTAGTAAGGTTCCGTGAAAATGTTTCAGGTTTTATTTTCCTTTTACGCCCTTTAGAAGATATCACGAGTTCATTCATTGAAATTATCCATCCTCGATCACTTTTAGTCAGCTTTGACGAAACTCCTCTTAGCCAGCGCGTCTTTTCAAAGTGACATTTGACCTGAATACTGCGCGCTGAGTCGCTAAAACGGACTTATCGTGTTGTGTTCACCAACAAGGGTGCGAGTGCTTGTCTGTTTCTGCTGTAAAACATGAACTCGCGATGCCTTGACAGCTGACAATACCGGCTTTTGCGAAAAAACAACAACTGGTTTAGGGTTTAGTCAGTCTTGTGAGGCGTCTTTTTCACATGAGGAGATTAACGTTACACACCGGCAGGCGGTTGGTGAGTATACGAAAATGTGCGCTTTGGCGGAAGGATGGACAAAACAAATGGGCCGCCGATGTACGAGTTTTATGGGCCGTTAAGACAAAGACATAAAAAATAGCCTATTAGATGTATCGGCCCAAAAAGCACGTCGGCCCACCGGGAATCTCCTAGCCTACATGCGTGGATGTCACACTTTAAATCCCACCTGATGCCTTTGACCATCCACTTATTTAGCTGCTGGCGCATCAATTGACATGCCATCTCCTTTTCCCTCTTTCTTTTTCTATTTTTAGTCCCGACAGCTTTTTTGCTTTATCCATCTTTTTCGACTCGTACCTGCTTGCTCAGCGCAGAAAAAACGGGGGTGCCCCCACCTGCTCGCGATATTATTTTGTTAATAAATACGTTTTTACATACCTCACGGCGGATCCATTAGGCCTTGTGCTGCACCATGGTCGTGACTCGATCGTGTGGCGCACTTCTTAATATTTAACTCCAGATGTAGTGTTAAAACACGCTTCTGAACACAATTGAATAAACTCCAAAATACAACACAAACAGGGAGTATCCCATAACACAAACTGTATTCAGAGTTAAAAAATAAACTCCAAAAATCTAACTCTTTCGCACTTTTTTGCCTAACTCGGGATTTTTCAACTCCAGAAATTTGCTGTGCATTAAATACACCTGGATTAAAATATGTTTAACAAATCCTACTTCTACATGATTTATAAATGATTGATGTGAAACTACTGTGAAACTAAATGAAGCTGATCTTCATCAACACAAACAGAGCTTGAGAAAAGCAGAGATACACACCGTCACACACACTGATGTCTATATGAGGATTTATTACACAGTTATTCTGACATGATATTTCACTGACAGAAGTTCAGCTGTGTTATTAATGTAATAAAGAGACAATAAGAGACTCTAGAACATCATCTCACTGTCACTGATTTATCATGCAGCTCAAAGCATTATGGGTAGAAGCTCTCATCAGGCTATTCTCATTCATCAACACAGATTCACTGATGATCCAGGATAAACCCTAAACCCTGGATAGAGTGGCTGAGTGAATGTGGTCTGGACTGTGTGTATGAGGCTCATTGTGTCTCCGCTGACGCTGTAGAAGGACAGAGTTCCTGCACTGTGATCCACATACACTCCTGTTCTCCTGCTGATGGGCTTTACAGGGAGTTTAGTCTCTATGTCATTGTGCCAGAATGAGTAACAGGAGGAAGAGCAGTCCAAACTCCAGGACTGATCATTAGATCCAAACTTACACTCATTTATTCGTCCCTTCCTGCTGATGCTCATATATGACACTGATATAGACACAGCATCAATCCCACTCCATTCAATCTCCCAGTAAGAGTGTTGTTCACTCATACTCTCTCTACACAACACCTGCTCCCACGCATCAAATCTGCCTGGATGATCAGGATACGACTGAAGCTCTGGGAAAGTGTTAGTAATCACTCTGTTCCCCTCAGACAGGTGGAGGTATTTATTCACTGTGTTCAGATCCAGAGTGAGCTGATGGGAATCTGATGGAGAGAAAACATACCAGAATCAGGAGTTATGAATCTGATCTTTTAATGTAGCTGAACTCTTCATGTTCAGTATATCAGCAGTGTCTCAGTGCAGTTTAATCATCATTCACATGATCAACTCTAAACTCTTCTGTCATGTTGTCTTTCAGCGTCTACAGGAAGAACATGAACACACTCTGTGAGTTTCTCTGCTTGTTTTCTGACTTACAATATAGGAAGTCACTCCTGGTCTTGGGATCAGTGGCTGTGGAAATCAACAGACATGAAGAGTGTGATTATCAAGTCAAGAGAAAGTGATCCTGCATTTATTAACACATGCAGAAATCCTCCAACACAGAAGATATTTAGAGATGTCTCTGCTGTTTACAGAGCCCAGAACCTGACACAGCCACTGTTGAGGGTTTGATATTATTGACATGTCACCATATTTGATTTGGCTTCTGCAGACATGAACTGAGCACAGATTTGATTTGAAAGAGAATAGGACTTAAATTTCACTTTGCTCATCATACAAAGTAATCATATCGCTTTATAAGACTTGGATGAAACCTCACCCTCCTTATTAGTCTTTTTCAAAGAGACATCAATAGATCAATAAATGTCTCATGCTCAATAATTGAATTAGCCTGTATTATAATTCTACTGCTTATTAGAATTTCTGTGAATACATGGAAGCCACATTTTATTAATAAGTTAAATCATAAAAATGCATCATTGATGTTTGGATTTAAATGCTGATTTCACTTAAATTCTTAAAGGGGTGGTGTGTATGTGTGTGTAACGATCACCAGCTGGCGTGCCTCTGAGAGTCACCAGAGGGCACTCCACACCAGACTGATCACATCACAAACTCAACTTCCCATCATGCCGCTTACCTGGGACTGATTGCACATACAACTGCAGCTCATCCACACTCATCTCATCCACCTGCAGCTCATTCACATACACCCATATAAACCTCTGTCACTCTTCAGTTCACTGCGAAGTATTGCATTGCCCCGGCGTACAATTTCTGAGCGTTTTCCCCGTGTTTGCTGAACGATCTCTGACCTTGGATTGTTTATATCGACTACTGATTCTTCTGCTGCCTACCTCGACTCGGACTGTTATATCGACCTCTGATTGTTCTGCTGCCTGTATCGACCCGGATTGTTCTTTGGGACTGTGATTCCTGCCGCCTGCCTCGACCCTTGCCTGTTATCGACTTCTGCTTTGTGATTACCTCCGTTGTTCTGTCTGCCCCTGATTTACCCTGCCTGTTAAATATTCTAATAAAGCTGCAAATGGATCTTACTGCGTCCTCCACTTCGTAACAGTGTGTATGTGTTTCCAGGACCACAGAAAGATCCTAAAAAGGAACTCAGCAATTTTAGATCATACGATTTTCTTGTGGTGGGAGCTCTGGAAGTCAAAAGTGACTCAACATCCTCAGTTTAGAGATCAGAATCTATGAGCTGTTACCTTTCAGGGATAAGACCCAAAGTTTCCAATTCTCCAGCCAGAAAGTAAATTGCCCTCTGGAAGAGCAGTTTGGTTTCTGCCCAGAAAACAAGTGTGTATGTGAAGGTTTAGCTCAAAATACCCCACAGATATTCTTATATAGCATGTTAAAATTGACCCTTTTTGAGGGTGAGCAAAAACACACTGTTTTTTGTGTCTGTCCCTTTAAATGCAAATGAGCTGCTGCTCCCAGCACAGGGGGCGGAGCTCAAGTGTGTCCTTTTACCTCACACACACATGCACGGAAAATTTCAAAAACTTTTAGCCTTTTATGTTCAAACCGGAGTCAGACAATGATGTCAGAGAGTCTCAAGAAGAAGTGAAAACATGTAGAAGCAACAGGACATTTCTGAATGTTAGTTGGTGAATTTTTGTAGCTGATGTGGAGTTATCTTCTAGTCATTTCATACTCTTCTAGTATGAAATGCCATCATACAGTGGGTTTAAGTGTCAACAGTTTTTGTGTTAAGTTGATTATTTTTGTGTTTTGTTTATTATTGTTTTTTTTTTTTATGTCAGTTTTAAATGTCATATTGGATTTCATACAGAGAAATGTAAGTTTTACTTGTTCAAGGTATGATTAAGTACACTAGCCTATATTAGACATCAAATACATAATATACTCTGTTCATGTTGTTACAAATAGTCATTAAAGTTGCAAAGGAAATAAAACTTTCATATATATACACTCAAATGGGAAACACTTTACAACGTTACACGTTTATTAATAGCCACACCTGTTAGGAAATATTGTTAACAATACAAACATTGACTGTGTGAATGAAGCTAATTATATATTTGAAAAAAATATATTAATGCAAAAATGTTTTGCATATAACTCTCACCTGAAGACTGTATGGGGCCGATAGTGTCACTGGCTTCACTCACTCCCACTTTACCCACTATCCTGTAGCGGATCGAGTACTGCTTTCCAAACTCCAATCCAGTCAGATTAAAGACTTCCTCAGCGGTGTTTTTGATAATCCACTGTTCCTCAGCGCCAGAATCTGCTTTCTCCTGCTGGTACTCCACTCTGAACTGCACAGTTTCTCCAGTTGGGGACTTCTGCAGTTTCAGGGTCACACCGCGCTCCAGGACCTTCATCACTTCTGGTGGAAGAGGCTTCGACACGGGCTGGAACTGTGTGTCTGTCAGCTTCCCTGATTCATACAGATAGATAGAGGAGCCAGGATTGGAGGGATCAGAGATGGCAGAAATAATGAATCGATATCTCTTTTCATCTTTATTAGCCTCTGAAAAACTTCTGAAAAGAGATAAGTTCTTTCTCATCTTTGAGATGACATCAGGATCAGTGAACCACTTTCTGACAGATGCTAACGTGCTAGAATTGTGTTTCATTCCCACATCAAGCTCTTTAAACTCATCAGATTCCAGAAACTTCTTCAGGGTTGAGAGATACGGGTCTTCATACTTCAGAGATGTGAAGGTCAAGCACACCACAACATCAATATCAGGATTAAAGAGGATGGTGTTGAGATGGTTTGAGTCTTCAGTATGGATTCCCTTCAGTGTCTCGGTGTGAGAACTCAAGAGGTTAAGTTCAGCCTTTGCATGACCTAACCACTGGTAAAGCATGTCGGCATTAAAGGGGGAGCTGTGGTGGATCTTTAGGATGTCTTCCAATGACTTTTGCTCCATCTCTCCTCCTCGAATAGCAGGCAAGACCTTGGCCACTTCTTTCAGGAGCACCGTTTCGTAAATGCTAAATGAGCTCTGAAATAAACGGAGCCTCTCTTTGATGTCTTCCAATACATTTACCAGAGTTTTTCTGGAGAGGTCGTTGCATGTCCTCTGTACTTCTCCCAGCCCCTCTATTATATCTTCAGTGTTGGAAACCAGACGTGTGGTGATTTCTCTCTCCAACTGAGCAGCTTTTGTATCCAGTAGAGAAAGAGGATAGAGCCAGACTTTTATTGGAACTGCATTCTCTGGTTTCTCCTTCAGTATAGTGGGGAGCTTCTTGTACACCTCTAGGGCCTCCATGAAAGTGGTGGGGTTCTGATCAAGGCGGACGTCACCATAAAATGTGCAGGCGATATTCTCAGCCACTTTCTTTTGAGTATCTGTCATATTTACAGCTCCTTGTCCCTCAATGGAAAATAGTGGAATATTCTTGACCATGACATTCAGTCTTCCCTCAATCTCCTGCTTTTCTTCGTCTTCTGTAAATGTCCGATCAAACACCATGAAGGCCTGAGCTCCGTATAGTACACCTGTGACCACATGAGTTGCAGTTTTCTGGTCAAAGACCTGAGGGTAGGTGATCTGACCCAGATGGCTCATAGTGAGCTGGTCGAATCTTGTGCGTTCGCTGTAATACATTGTAACTCTGGACTGTTGGTTTGAGGATTTGGTGTCACGCAGGAACTTGGCAGATCCTTCCACCTCCACCAGCCCGCCTAAGAAGCTGGCCTTCAGGGAAGCACTCACATCCAGGAGACTGGACTTACTAGAGAGAGAGTCAGAGCTACTGAACTTCAAATCTGTCCTTGGCTGTGGATGACTGTCCAAATCTTCTCTCAATGATTTCTTATCCCACAGAGTGACACCTGAAATGAGAAATTACTTTTTAAGTTATGTACGAGTAAGTGATGTACTGTTGAAGAAACATGCAGGTTTTATAGTGTTGTTACACAAGGATTTGTAATTAGTGATGCAATATTTGATGAAGAGGGGAAAATAAACTTGTAATTATTTATATATTTATTTAGGTTTGTAAAGCACCTGGAATGAAGGTATCCTTGCGGCAGTCATACAGCATACCAGGAAACAGAGGTCTTCCTAGAGCTGCCACTTCAATGGTCTGTGATGCCAGGGCTGCAGTAAATAACAAATAAAAGGTATAATTTATACTTAGAATATTTATAATAGATATTAACAAAATTATAGTAATGAATGAATGTAATGGATAGTAAATGAATGTAATGGATGGTAATGAATACTGTTTAACTCTTTACCCGCCAGCATTTTTGAAAAAAGTTGCCAGCCACTGCCAGCATTTTTGATCATTTTCACAAAATTTTCATGACCCACAGAATATTTTGTTGTATGAATATCTCAAACATGCAAAATTTCAAAAGAAAGAACACACCCTCTGCTTTAAAAAACAAAAAAGGTTTTATTCTAGCTTCATGCATTCCCTTTTAAGTAAAAAAAAGCAACAATTCGAGCAAAAAGCTGAGAAAATCGCATTTTTGTCAAACACTACGTCTGGATCTAATTCAGAACGATGATCAAAACATAGATGGATAGAGTAGATTGAGTCAACACCCTCAAAGCTTGCAAAGTCCTATAGCTTGTCCTGGGTCGACTTTTCATTCGGTAACATTAGGCAGTTTTGATTAATGTGATATTTAATGTTGATGAATGAATGCTTCTGCTTCTTTTTCACCTGCGTTTTGATCAGGAGATGCGTAATATGCCCCCTACCGTAAAAAAGCCGGAAGTTTCCGCCAATGGCGGGGAAAGAGTTAATACTGAAGAAATCCATTTTAAAATAAAGATGCAAGCAGCAAATGGGGTCAAGCAAGCACTGAAGCCATAGCAAGCACATGGCATGGCAAATAAATACAGAATTAAACTTTCGACCTTCAGGTCAGTATAATTATATCATATAAAATGCTTAATTTGCATGTACACATTTAAAAGACGCTTTTATCCAAAGCAACTTACAATAGAGTCTCTTACATCAATTACCAGAGCGAGCTGTGCTTGCACCTCCTATTCAGGCAGATGCAGCAGTTCCTGCTCTGGGCAGAAACCAAACTGCTCTCCCAGAGGGCAATTTACTTTCTGGCTGGAGAATTGGAAACTTTGGGTCTTATCCCTGAAAGGTAACAGCTCGTAGATTCTGATCTCTAAACTGAGGATGTTGAGTCACTTTTGACTTCCAGAGCTCCCACCTCAAGAAAATCGTATGATCTAAAATTGCTGAGTTCCTTTTTAGGATCTTTCTGTGGTCCTGGAAAGTTTTTTTTTATTATTAGAGGCTCCATTTGAGCTCTTAGAGTCAGCCTCAGAGAGGCTTCTCACTTTTAAGTACTAAAGAAATACTGTTTTTGTCAAAAATAAAGTCATCAACTAAGATGTTAGCTGTTCCAATGTTGGCAATATTCAAACTAATGAATACATATGATAAAATGTGCCTATAATCTTTTTTTTTTTTTACAAAGAAAGAGTACACTTGAAATATTGTTGAAATTGTAATTATTGTTGTAATTGTAACCTTTTTAATAAAATAGCAAAACATATTTACAAGATAGATGTAAGCAAAATCTTAAATGGTCAATATAAGTCTTCCTCTAAATATATCTTTTGTCCTTGCATTGTGGCTCAGTCAGTGTCACACCTGAATGAATGGCTAATTATGCAGAGTGGGTGGTGCATTGTATTCTCAGGTGTAAACCACTCCTTGTTCACGCCCCCCTCGCATATTGGCTTTCCAAGCAAAACCTGTCTTACACAATTTAAATCAATGTATTGTTTTAATGAGAACGAAAAAGCAAGACTATTTTCACATCATTTTGAAGCCAGAACATCCATTAGTCAAAAGTCTTATTGACACATATTTAGTATGTGTTTTGTGGCCTTATTTCAGCAACTTTCTTTTTTTTTTTTCAATAACTACGCATAAACATTATTCTCTTAAAAATACAAACATCTACATGCATGTTGCTCACATATTATGGTAGCCCTGTTTGTGCTATATAGAGTGAATTTACACCTTTGCCATTATCATGTTTATAAATAACTGAAAAAAGCACAAATGTCAGGGCATGTCAAAACATCCCAAGGGCCCCAAAAACACCTTAGACCCCAGAGGGTTAAAAGCTGCTAGATCTGCTTATTTTTCAACCCTATTAGAAGAAAATAAACAAAACCCTAGGTATATATTTGAAACGGTGGCTAAACTAACGAAAAATAAAGCTTCAAGCCCAGAAGTTTCCAAGCAGCACAGCAGTAATGACTTTATGAAATTCTTTACTTATAAGATTGATAATATCAGGGACAAAATTATAACTATGCAACCGTCTACTACAGTATTGCATCAGGCAGTGCATTGTAGTCCCCCTGAGGAAAAATTTGATTAATTCGTTGCTATAGGAGAGGAAGAATTTTGCAAACTCGTAAATTCATCTAAATCAACAACATGTATGTTAGACTCTATTCCGACTAAGCTACTGAAAGAGATGCTTCCAGAGGTCATAGATCCTCTTCTTAATATCATTAATTCGTCTTTGTCTCTAGGATACGTACCAAAAAACTTTAAGCTGGCTATGATTAAACCGCTTGTTAAAAAAACGCAACTTGATCCTACAGAATTAGTCAATTACAGGCTGATCTTGAATCTACCTTTTCTGTCAAAGATATTAGAAAAAGCAGTATTTTCACAACGGTGTTCCTTTCTTGAAAGAAATGATATCTGCGAGGATTTCCAGTCCGGATTTATACCGTACAATAGTACTGAGACTGCTCTCGTTAGAGTCACAAATGATTTGCTCTTATCATCCGATCGTGGTTGTATCTCTCTATTAGTGTTACTTGATCTTAGTGCTGCATTTGACACTATTGACCACAACATTCTTTTAAATAGACTAGAAAACTATGTTATGTTGGCATTAGTGGAATTGCACTAGCATGGTTTGAATCATACTTATCTGATCGTTATCAGTTTGTAGCAGTAAATGAAGAGATGTCTCATTGATCACAAGTTCAGTATGGCGTACCACAAGGCTCAGTACTAGGACCGCTGCTGTTCACTCTGTACATGCTACCCTTAGGAGATATCATTAGGAAGCATGGAATTAGCTTTCACTGTTATTCCGACTATTATACTGATCAAAGAGGTCAAAGTATATAGAGCTAGATCTGAGTATATACAAATATACTCAGCTCTATATTTCTTCAAAACCTAACAAAACTTACCAATTCACAAAATTAACGGAATGCATAGCTGTATAAAAAATTGGATGACTAGTAATTTCCTACTTCTAAATTCTGAAAAACAAAGATTCTAATTATTGGACAAAAAACTTCCTCACGTAATAACCTAGAATACTGTCTAACACTTGATGACTGCTCTGTTAAGTCTTCGTCGTCGGTTAGGAACCTGGGTGTGTGTGTGTGCTCTTTGATACCAATCTTTCATTTGAAAGTCACGTGTCTAGTATCTGTAAAACCTCATTTTTCCATCTTAAAAATATATCTAAATTACGTCATATGCTCTTATTGACAAATGCGGAACAGTTAGTTCATGCGTTCATGACCTCAAGGCTAGATTATTGTAATGCTCTACTGGGTGGTTGCCCTGCACGCTTAATAAACAAACGACAGCTGGTTCAAAACGCAGCAGCTTGAGTTCTTACCAGAACCAGGAAGTATGACCATATTAGCCCAGTTCTGTCAAAACTGCACTGGCTCCCTATTAAACATCGCATCAATTTTAAAATATTGCTGATTACTTACAAAGCACTAAATGGTTTAGCTCCGCAGTACTTGAGCGAGCTCTTAACGCATTATAGTCCTTCACGTCTATTGCGATCTCAAAATTCCGGCCAGTTGATAATACCTAGAATATCAAAATCGACTGCTGGCGGTAGATCCTTTTCCTATTTAGCACCAAAACTCTGGAACAATCTTCCTAACATTGTCCGGGAAGCAGACACACTCTGTCAGTTCAAAGCCAGATTAAAGACACATCTCTTTGACCTAGCATTCACATAATACATTATAGACTTCTATAATTCAATGTTAGGCTGCATAGATTAGGTCAGCCGGAACCGGGAACACTTCCCATAAATCCTGATGTACTCGTTACATCATGAGAATGGCATCTACGCTAATTTTAGTGTCTTTGTTTATCCCAAGGTTTTCCCGCAGCCTGCCGGATCCGGGCCGTATCCAGATCTGACGAAGGACCTTCGCCTGGACCCGATGACAATGCAGTGCTGAAGTGCCAACTAGTCTCTCCCTATGGAGGATCCCTTTACCACTCCAGATAAAGCATTTTTGGGAAAATTCGTTTCGCGTACCTACCCCGAAGTGATAAAATAAAATAAAATTCTATATCAAAATTGGTAGGGAAAACCCGGTACTTTGTTTAGGCTTGGTCTGTGGGGAATTCCAAACCTACGCACATATATTCAAACGCACATAACTATAGAACCAATTCTTAATGCGCATGTGAACGCCATCAGCGTTTCTCACACGTCAAAGTCTGTATAGAGAGGATGGTGTCGTCTAAGCGGCCCTAACAAATAATTGTTAAGACGGAAGCAAATCAATCAAAACTAACTTTAGCTGGAAAATAACTTTATTAAAGAACCGCTATAAAGCCAAAACAAATCTGTTACCATAAATTATAAGTTTATCTCTGTAAAGTTGCTTTGAAACAATCTACATTGTTAAAAGCGCTATATAAATGAAGATGACTTGACTTGCATTGACATTGCTCAAAAGAGTAGGAGATCTGTCGGCCCTGTCAGTAGCTTCCTCCTGCTTAGACTTTCCCCCAGGTATGATCAGAGCTATTTTGCACACCTCCTGTAATCGGCCACCCTGTCGTACTTCCCTTCGCCGCATGAATTGCTGTAGCAATAGAGAGACTGCATCTACTATATCCAGTCCAGGCTCTTAGGATTTATGTCGGGCCAGTGGCGTACATTCTCCCAGTTTTTTTGCAAGTGTGTGTGGGGGACCGAACGTCACCCCAAGTATTGGGATGTGTAGGCTCACTAGCTTGCGATGGTGGAGGTGGAAAAGACGGCTACCAGATCTCAATTGTTCCAAAAAATAAAATAAAGTTTATTTATATTTTAACTCAGAATTCAAGAAAACAAAATAATCAAAAATAAATCGAAATAGCACAATGCTTTTAGCTTCCAACAATAGCAAACACTTTGTACATAGCCTCACAGCAAGCTAGTACTCACCCTCACTCTTCCGAATACAGAATGAGGCCCTCTTAAATAGGCCAAAGCATTAAGCCAAATTGGACCATACCAACATTCAGGGTATTATCTTTAGCCTAAGGCCATAAATAAGCTATAAGCTAAGTAGAAAATAAACATTACATGAAAACAAAATATTATCCTCATATCACTAACATTTTATACAACATTTACACCACCTATTCACACCACACATATACATACAACACATTATTACAAACAAACACCCCTGTGAACAATGCTCTGCACCCTCTGCCCTGTGACCGAGATAAATACCGCCCCTACAGCGGCGCGCGCATCCGCATAGGAGCAGTCGAATCGGACCGGGATGCAGGAAATGCGTGAGTCACAATATGTAAGAATTAACTAGGATTTCAGACAGAAACGGAGTAAATGGGACATGAACTAGTGGGTACCGCACTACATGTCATGGAGGTGGTAAAGTAGGAAGTAATAAGCAGTGACAAATTAGGTTTGAATGTTATGAATGAAATCGCGGACTAACCGTTCTACAAACAAATGAACGGGAATGCATTAATGGCGCATAGCCCCGCGTCAGCCTTCTCTTTAAACACAACCCCCCCTGTGTTCATAAGCCATCCATACCCCTTCACAAAATAACACAAGTTGCCCAAGCATGGCATCATGTTTATAAAGGAGCGTGCAGGTGTATGTGTGTGTGCGTGTTCAAATGTCCAGAGTCTCTCCCGCTCTTGCGTGTAACGCCATTCACAGTCAATGTGAGAGTGCGTAACAGTGAGAAGTGAGGTTCACTTTCTCACAGTGTGGATATATGCAGGTTGGAGTAACGAGCATTAAGAAAGGTTGGGGCATGCCGAATGGTAGGGGCGCGGAGAAGGGTCTTTAATATTGGTCGTGAAAGTTGTCGGCCAAGGTGTGCGGCAGGGTTAGTTTCTGATGTAGCAATTGACCTGTCGGCACACCTCCTTTCTGCACGCTCATTGCTCCAACCTGCAGCTACCCCTGTCTTGTTTTCTGGTCTGCTTTAGTAACACAGTCACCAAGCAGTGTCTTGTCCCACTGGATTATAGATGCTATCGCTCTGTCCTATGAGGCTCTTGTAATGGCTTTGCCTCTGGAAATCCACAAGGAGTATAGCATCTTCTATAGCTCTATCTGGGGGTGAGCCCTTAAATAAGGTTTGTGCTGCAGCCAGCTGGCCCTCTCCGTACACATTACTCAGGACTTACAGTATGGACATGGGCTCAACCCCAGGGTCACAGGTCCTTCAGGGTTTGCCAAGTCATGTCTGCATTCAACAGTTGTCTGTGTCAGTATTACACAGCCTTGTTGGGCAGGCAATCTTCCTCAGTGTGGCAGCGTTGGTAATGACATTCCCATAGTGTCAATACCATGACAGCGTTGATTTCCCTTCGAAAGGGAACGCCTCAGGTTATGCTTGTAACCTGGTTCCCTGAAAGGGGAACTAGATGCTGTCATGGCGTTGACACTATGGGAATGTCATTACCGACCCCTCTTAGGGAACTGGGTTACAAACGTAACCTGAGACGATTTTTCCTTCAAATGATATTGAATCTGTGCAGTGATATTTTTGATAGCACATTCACATTTTGTAACAACATTTCAATCTTACCTGGATGTTTTTTGTCTTCGTCTGCTAAGAAATGAAGTCCTCTGGTGTCTTTGTTTAAAATCTGAAGTTCATCAGGTTTGGGTTGTAACACTTCCTATTTTTGAAGGAATGGTTCATAAAATAATAATAATAATAAAAAAAAACTTCCACAAAGATTTTTTATCTTTTAATCTCATGAAATTCATCTGGTTACACTTGCACATTTTGTCTGAGGGAATGCACTTACCTGTGCATTCACCACAGCTAGGGTCGCCAACCATAGATATGTACAGTAGATGTAGCTCGGCTGATTCAGGTATGTCAAAAGTGCCGCCATCTTGGAATCGTCAACCAGGAGACCTGTTTGAATGTCAGTGTGAAGGAGATGCCTGTCACAACCTTGTCTTGTTTAGTTTCATTGTCATATTCTGCTTAGTTTTCCCTGTCACCATATGTTCTTGTTTTTTGTTTGTTGTTTCTTAAGTGTTCCTCTCTAATTATTTATAGTTATAGGCTGCCTGTATTTTTCCTATAAAATAAAGGTAAAGGTAAAATTATTATTATTATTACTATATTATATTTATTCTTAAATACTGTAATTTTATAATAATGAAATGGTGTTATTACTACAATTATAATTATTTTTTATATATATTTTTTATTTAGTACTACTACTAATATTAATCATAATAATTATTATTAGTCATATTGATCTATAAGCATCCATTTTTGGGGGCCAAATTGTGCAACCCTAAAAGTAGGCACAACAAACCTGGTGTTCTTTATCATTTTTTGTGAATGTTTAATCTCAATTTTCACCACAGTTTAGCCAGATTTCCCCCCTTAATTGTGCAGCCGTAGTTGCTCCTGATATCAGCTTGTTCACAGTTGTTTTGTTGTTGTTTTTTACAGGAACCAGATGCCACTGATGAGTCCTGCTGACTCAAACTTTCACACAAGTCTTTAAACTGTTTTCTCTGATCAAGTCAAGTCAACCTTTATTTTTATAACACATTTAAAAAGAAACAGAAGTTGACCCAAAGTGTATTACAGATCAAGTAAGAATAAAAAACACATTTAAATACAACATCATACATTCTATCAGCTTCAAAAACCCATTTCATGATCTATTCAAATGCCAAAAAAAAGAGATATGTTTTTAAAGAAGACTTAAAAATGGCTAGCGAGGAAGATGACCTCACATAGAAAGGAAGACTAATCCATCATTTCTGACCCTTCACCGAAAAGGCACGGTCACCCTTAGATTTATAACAGCAACGAGGAACTGTCAATAGCAATTGGTCAGAAGACCTGAGTGCTCTAGTTGGAGAGTCTGGGCATACACTGAGGAGGAGTAAGATTCTATGTAATCTTGTATTATCCTCGCAGCATGTCAGTTATGTTGTGATGCGCTATGAATTTATTGCATGGCAATATGCATGGATGAAATTATTGCATGGCAAATGAATTATACATTTTATAATAAAAGTAGACTTTCCATAATAATAATAATAATACAATAATACAAATAATAATTTTATATAAAAAATGAAAATGCTAAATCCTCTTGATATTGATAGCTGATGCTTGTTTTGACAATATCTCTGGATACACAATATCACGGGGGTTTATCGCACATATTTCACACGTATAGTGTGAGCAGTGAAGTCACAGCTCGATGATCGGACCGTATAGTGTGAGCACATAAAACGTGAGCTTTGGCTTTACATCGCATGAGATCTACTCATTCAGTCTGAGTAGGTAACTTTGCTGAAATCGCACGGTGTATGCCTGCCTTAAGGGTGTAAAAGGTCACTTATATATTTGGGTGCGAGACCAATAGTGCCTTGTAAACAAAAGTCAAAAATTTTAAATCAACCCTGAATTTCACTGGAAGCCAGTGTAGAGATACTGTCACAGTGTCTGGTTTGTGTTTCCTCGGGTGTCCACTAGAGGTCTCTTCCCCATACGTTCACCTTTACTTATAGAACTGCATTTCCCATGATCCTTTGTCTGTTCTCATCACTCATCATTGCACGCAGCTGTTCCCCATTACATTGTTAGTTTCTGTGTATTTATAGCCTGTCTGGTTAGTGTTTGTCACGGAGTTGTTGTTGAATGTCATGCTACACTTCCAAAGTCTGTTTCTCGCCTGTTCTTGTTTTGGTTCTTGTTTATTTTGTGTTATTGTTTATTGGACTGATTAATGGATTTCGACCCTGGCATGGATGACTATGATTCTGATTACTTTGATTTTGACCTTTGCATGGATGACAAAGAATTGGATTGCCCTAACAATAAATATACTGCTAATGGATCTTACCATTTCCCATGTGTGTTCCGTGACAGAACGACTCCGTCCACTAATAGATCCAGCAGTATGGACTTTCGTGGATCTTCCCCAACAGCCCATAGGGGGAGTTCACAGGTTGAAGAGATTCCCCCCCGTATGAACATTTTTCAGTGCCTGGCATTGTGGGCCCGCCAGACTGAGGAGGCCATGGTGGTCAACAGCCCAGAGCTCCCTTTGCCGCTGGTCCTGTCCAGCCCGAAGCCTGCACCTCGCCATAAGAAACGGCGGAGGAGGAGGAGGAAGACTTTCTGTCTCCCTAAAATCCCGGAGATAGTCCCCGTACTGTCCGCTGTCATCCAGGAGGTCGTTCCCGTGCAGCCGGCTGTCGTCCAGGAGGTCGTTCCCGTGCAGTCCGCTGTCATCTCGAAGATCATCTCGGAGCTGCCCACCATCAGTCCTGCCACGGTAAAGAGGGCTGTCTTCCTCTTTTATGCAGTGGCAGTACTACATGCATGAAGGAGACACAGCACATCTGCCGATCCAGAGACTGTTCAGGTCACGTCTGCCGAGCCAGTGTCTCAAATTGTGCATACACAAATTCCAAGTCAGTAAGGGAAAGGAAAGTTTTTATTTTAGCAATTGATCTCAGATGGTAAAAACTACTCTTTACAACAGCACTGATCTGCTTATTGAAAAGTAGAGAGTCAAAAATCACTCCAAGGTTCCTCACATGATCTTGTGAGTTCAACGATAACGGGCCTAACTGGACAGCTAGGCCAGGTTAACGAGACAAGAAGGAACCTAAGATCAAGACTTCAGTTTTGCTCTCATTTAATTGCTCTCAATTAGCCAGCCAATGTTTGACATCTTTAAAACAATTTAAGGCATTTTCAGATAAGCAATTTTTGTCTGTACTCACTGGGAAATAAAATTGGGAATCATCGGCATAATAATGATAGGATATGATGTACTTCTGAAAGATAAAGCTAAGGGGAAGCATATACAATGAAAATAACAGGGGTCCCAAAGTTAACCCCTGAGGGACACTACATAGTAGCTGAGCCGGAAAAGTTTCCCAAATTCACAGAGAATGTCCTTTCTTTTAGAGAGGATGGAAACCACTGGAGGGTTGTCCCCTGCATGCACACCATACATTATGAACTGTTTAAAAGACTATCATTGTTGACTGTATCGAACTAAGCAGAATATAATTTGTGACCTTCAATAATGCAGATTCAGTGCTGTGCAACATATCTGAAACCAGACAGAAATGTATCCAAAATGTTAAATGTATTTAGATAAGGGTAGAGCTGGGAATAAACAACTCTCTCCAAAATCTTTGACATGAGAGGCAGTTTGGAGATTGGCGGTCTGTAGTTCTCATGTATTGCCAATGTAACAGGTCAAAGAATGACAAGTATTTTTGCAACCTTTCATCTTTTATTTTCTATTGTTTGTGAGTTTATTTCACCAAAATATTGTATTGTTCAGTCATGTCACGGTAGCTTATAGGTATTGGGAGAGTAATTTGTTATGTAAGTGCACTCTCTATTGGATGTGAAATCATATACTGATTTTTCGCGTTCTTTTCTCAGTCTGCATTCTACTTGATTGAGAGAGGTATGTGTTTGCGTCAGCCAGGCCCGGGGTGGGTAATCGGCCGCTTCTCTTTTGGGCCGGTCGAGGAAATATATATTATTTTTTTTCACATTTGTCACATTAGTTACATTAGGCTACACGCTCCGCATTCTGACACTGCAGCGCGCAGCCGCTGCATGGGTTGTACCATGTGAGCCTCAATTATCACCCCGCAAGAACAATTACAGTGCTTTACAACTATAGAACAAAAAGAGTTACAAAAACTTATCACTTCATCTAAACCAACAACATGTTTATTAGATCCTATACCCACTAAACTACTGAAAGAAGTGTTACATATAGTGGAAGAGCCTCTCCTCAATATTATTAACAAATTTTTATCTTTAGGTCATGTTCCAAGAACATTTAAACTGGCAGTTATAAAACCTCTCATTAAGAAACCACAATTAGACCCACATAATCTAGCAAATTATAGACCCATTTCAAATCTACCTTTTATGTCTAAAATACTAGAAAAAGTTGTGCCCGCCCAACTGGGCTCTTTCTTGCAAGAAAATGACATCTATGAAAAGTTTCAGTCTGGATTCAGACCGCACCATAGCACTGAAACTGCGCTCGTTAAAATCACAAATTATTTACTTTTAGCTTCTGACCAAGGCTGTATCTCAATACTAGTTTTACTTGATCTTAGTGCTGCGTTCGATACTATAGATCACACAATACTCTTAGATCGACTACAAAATTATACTGGTGTTCAAGGACAAGCATTAAGCTGGTTCAGATCATACCTATCTGACCGCTACCATTTTGACTATTTAAATGGAGAAAAATCTATCATAATTCAAGTAAACTATGGAGTGCCGCAGGGATCTGTGTTAGGCCCTCTGCTATTCTCAATATATATGCTGCCACTTGGAAATATTATAAGGAAACATGGAATTAGTTTCCATTGTTATGCTGATGACACTCAAATCTATATTTCATCACGGCCGGATGAAAACGCTAAATTATGCAAATTGACAGAGTGCGTTTAAGATATAAAAGATTGGATGATGCTCAATTTTCTTTTATTAAATCCAGACAAGACAGAGGTACTACTTATCGGTTCAAAAAACCGCCTACAAAACCTCGCTCACTACAACTTTAACATAGTAGGATGTCCTGTTACTTTATCCTCTACAGTAAAAGACCTGGGTGTTATACTCGACTGTAACCTGTCTTTTCAAAATCATATTTCATATGTTACCAGAACAGCCTTTTTCCACCTTAGAAACATTGCTAAGCTACGTAATATGCTATCAGTTTCTGATGCAGAAAAGTTAGTTCATGCATTCATGACCTCGAGACTAGATTACTGTAATGCTTTATTATTAGCCGGTTGTCCTGCATCCTCAATAAACAAGCTACAGTTAGTCCAAAATGCAGCCGCTAGAGTTCTTACTAGATCAAGAAAATATGATCATATAACACCGATTTTAACATCACTACATTGGTTACCTATAAAGTTCTGTATTAATTACAAGGTATTGCTACTGACTTATAAAGCCCTAAACGTCTTAGCTCCAGTCTATTTAACGGATCTTCTATCGCCCTATAATCCATCGCGCTCTTTAAGATCACTAAATTCAAGGCTTTTGGTCATACCTAGGATATCTAGGTCCACCAAAAGAGGGAGAGCATTTTCATATTTAGCTCCAAAACTCTGGAATAGTCTTCCTGATACTGTCCGTTGCTCAGACTCGCTCTCCCAGTTTAAAACTAGATTAAAGACGCACCTCTTCACCCAGGCATTCATATAATCTTTTAATATAATTCATATATTATATATTCATATTCATATTCATATAATCTTTTAATCTTACAGTTAAATCCGACCTCTAGGTCATTAACGCCAGAGGAGAACTGGCCCCCGACTGAGCCTGGGTTCTCCCAAGGTTTTTTTTTTCTCCATTAGGTCACCTGATGAAGTTTTTCAGTTCCTTGCCACTGTTGCTTTTGGCTTGCTCAGTTGGGGATATTTAATTTAATTAATCAATCAACAATACTATTGATCAGCATTACCAAACGTGGACGTTTTCCACTAGAAACAAACACTGATGTTTTATTTTTAATTTAATACTGTGAAGCTGCTTTGATACAATCTGTTTTGTGAAAAGCGCTATATAATTAAACTTGACTTGACTTGACTTGAGGGAGTTCTCCCCTCACTTCCCATAGAGTTGGTTGGGTCCTGAGCCCGTCTTTTCCAAAACGTTTTCTCAGGCAGGCTACCGCGGCACAGCCGGCGCCTACCGATAGCTGGGCCGGCCCTCCCGTAACGGTACGCGTCGCAAAGCTGCCAACTCTCACGCATTCACCGTGAGACTCACGCATTGACACTTTTCACACGCTCTCACGCCACACATCCATTTTCTCATGCACAGAACAATAGCGAAGCAAAGAGGACACGGAGACCGACAGACTAGACAGAGCAGGTTACTTATGATATAAAAAAAATCTCAGCTCTCAGATTCTGTAAATTTTATTACGAAATTCAAACAATAAATACCGTTTTGACGCTTGTAAATGTGACGTGACCCTAGCGGCACGTGAACCGATCATCTCTAGGCCTACTAGTAAAAAAACACGAACACTGTTGAAAGATACAGTAACGTTACAACTTACCGAAATGTATATTCCTCATACATAATATCGATCAATCAGTGTTTTTCATCAGCGTGAAGAGGTCAATAACATAGCTGGAGAACAATTATGTCACATTTACCTCAGGAAAGCCATTTAATGAACATAAGCTATAGCATGTAGTTGGCAAGAAAAAAAAAGAGCTATAGAGAGTATTTAGCTAAATAGGTGTTCTATATTACATATTTATTATATTTTTACTTATATCATTAACCCTCTGGGGTCTGAGGTGTTTTTGGGTCCTTGAGATGTTCTGACATGCCCTGACATTTGTGCTTTTTTCAGTTGCTTATAAACATATTAATGGGAAAGGTGTAATTACACTCTATATAGCACAAACAGGGCTATCATAATATGTGAGCAACATGAATATACATGTTTGTATTTTTGAGCGAATAATGTTTATGCATGGTTATTGAACAAACTAAAAACTAAAGTTTCTGAAATAAGGCCACAAAACACATACTAAATATGTGTACATAAGACTTCTGAATAATGCATTTTGTCGCCTAGAGTTTTTTCTTCAAAATGATGTGAAAACCATCCTGCCTTATCATTCACATACAGCAATACATTGATTTAAATTTTGCAAGACACTTTTTGTTTGGAAAGGCCATATGCGGAGTGGGCGTCAACGTTCCAACACCGTCATGCATATTTAGTGATTCACACCAGGGAGACAATGGCCCTGCATAATGGGGCTGCATACTTAATGAGCCTTTCATTCAAGTGTGTCACTGAGTTCATTCTCATACTGTATTTTCAGTTTTGGAATATGTATCCTCTCTCCAAACTTGTCACTAATAAAACACAATAAAAATGATTTAAAGAAAAGGCTTATATTTACCTTTTAATAGTTTGTTTACATCTACCTTGTAAATATATTTTTTTTTATTAAAAGGGTTACAATTACAACAACAATTCAAATGTAATATTTCTTTGTAAAAACCAAAGTATACATTTTATCATACATATTTCAAAGTTGAGGATTCATTACTTTGAATAATAGCCTAAGCTACATTGGAACAAACACTATAACATATTATTTGATTACTTTATTTTTGACAAAACATATACTTTATTTAACATATGAGCAAAAATTGGCAAACAAAAGCTTATTTCAGGTGGCAGATATTTTACAGTAAAAATGTATAATCTATCCAAAACTAGTCAACGAAATGTTGTCTTTCAGATGTCTGTAACATAGGCCTTTCGTTTTTATTATAAGAAATATAAATGTTAATTTGCAGTTTAAAACGTTGTTTATACAAATACATTTTATTTCAACATATTTCAGTCGATTTTTACTTATCTCAGTATAGCAATACAGTTTGCTAAAACATCATCATTCATTCACACACAGAAAACGCGATTCAAATTTAAACGGTCTTTTTAGAGACTGTGGTAAACAGCGCGCGTGTCTCTGCCGTTCATTCATCACACACAGAAACGCCATTCACTTGAGAATGAAAAAAAACTTACTACAGTATTCAGCTCAGCTCGGATCTGTTGCTCCTCGAAATACCAGCACTTCTGTTCTGAGGTACATTTTCCATTATTATTATTACAATAGTATTATTCCACACAGCGCTGCGACGGTGTAAACAAGAACAAAGTCATTTGTGTTTGAATAGCGCGAGCTCTCCGTGGGCGGGGTCACATTAAAAATAATTAGCTGAGATGAGAACGACTGACATCTCGCTCTTTTCTTACAGATTACATGAACTGAGAATATTTGTTTTTTATATAAATGACTTCATTTAAAAGAAGAGAATTCAAGCTTCATGCCTGTGTGTCTGTATGCCTGTTTGACTGAGTATTTGCTGAGTTATTGTTCATTTTCGGACGCGTTTCAGAATGGACTACACTGACAGAGAGAAGGCAGAAATTGCTTCGTGTTTATTTTTCTTTATTTGGCAAAAAGCACAACACTTTGTTTTTATTGTGAGTTTACACAAAAATAATACACATTTAACAGAATCGATTGATGTATGAAACTGGTATTTAAGATCAAAGTCAACAGAGTTTGGACTCTCGTTTGAACTGATAAAAAAAAACCCCCGAGCAAATCACGCCGGCGTGATTGCCGACCTCAGAGGGTTAAATAAAGTTGTTATTATAATAATAATAAAAAAACAACGCATTAGGCTATATTTAATTTGAGTTATTTTTAACCTTAAATAGCTTACTACCAGCTGATAGGGCTCTCTGTATGTTTACAGCATTAGGTGAGTTGTTTTTTTTTTCTTGAGAAAAATTAACACCCATCTTGTGTAGCCTACCTAATATTTATCCAAATGAGTCAATATTAAATCAAATCACATTAATTTAATTGAAATAATAAAAAAGCGTAGCTTACCAGAAATTGTACCATGTATACATTCTACTTGATTGAGAGAGGCTGATTCTGGTCAAGGATAGAATCTTGAACTTTTGCTCTCTTTGACATTTAAAGCTGCCGTCGGCAATTTTTTTTTTATCATATTCAGTGAAATCGACACTATAATCCGACAGAACAACAAAGATAAGGTGGTTTTAGAAAAAAACCGAGCTTCTAACTCCACCTGGAGCCTGTTATTTGTTTTGCAAAAATCCACCGCTCCGGCTTCATCGGGTCCAATCAGCAGAGGTGGGAGACTCGAGTCATATGACTTGACTCGAGTCAGACTCGAGTCGCAATTGGACTTGAGACTTACTTGACTAGATCTCTGAAAAGACTCGACTTGACTTTAGACTTGCTCCTTGTGACTTTAGACTTGACTCGGACTTGTGCCTATTTACTTGAAATGACTTGTGGAAAATAATTTTTTCAATTATTGTGAATTTTTTTTTTTTTTTTACGGAAACTCGTTTTCCCTCCTCTGCGGCTGTCAATCATTTTCCATTCAGTATTCAAACAGCGCGCGCGCCTCGTCCGGTTACAGCAGGATGCACGGTAAAACTCTCTCCAATATGATATATTCACACTATAATGCATGATCTGTAGATAAAAGGCTGTGGATTTGCATAAAATGACTTTATTTTGTTGGAGTTTGTTGCTGTTTTTAAACGACTCACTACCGTGTGCTTGTTAGATCACGCACATCACAAGGACTATCAACATCGGCATCAAACGCACAATAACTGGAATTTAAAACTGTGAAGAAGCAAATGATCAATAAACTGTTGGACAGATATACACTAGGATTTGTGCGCTCGACATTTCTTCGCTTTGTGCCGTGCCCGTGAACTTTTAAATTCGCACTTGTGCAGCGCAGCGCTGAACACTGTGACCCCATGTTGCTTTGAGCACATCATTCTGCACCCGCGATGCGCATACGCGCTTTGTGCGCTCTGTTTTGAAGCGTTTCATATTATCATGGTTTTGCGCACTGAAAGATTATTAAAAGCCTATATTTTTTGTATAGGCTACCTAGCCTGCTCAATACATTTAAAATAAGCATGATTTAATTGTATATTATTTCTGTGTAGTGTAGTCTATATATACACTTCTGAATTCTTGACATTAATATATATAAAATTGTGAAATGTATGATTGCCTGATTGAATTTTATAAGAGTACTAATAGTAATTTGTTTTTATTAACATGTTTAGATTTTATAAAATTACTGTGCAGATTTTTTCAAGAATTACTTTTTGCTGCTGATTTATACACTCATTAAGTTTAATAAAAATACATAATACATTTATGTAATATTTAAAGGTGTTAACTGTAATCTTACACTGCAAAATATTAACTTAAAAAGGATTAAATTCATCACAATTATGTAAGTATCTGGAAATTTGCTGCGGGGCGAGGACTTCGATAACCTCTCTCTTTTTTGACCATACATGTGTTTGCATCCCTGGACACTTATAGGTATTATTACTGTTTGTTGAGATGGGGGCATGTGACAATGTTCACTCCATGTTTACACAGATACATCAGGGTATTCATAGATAGAAATGATCCGATCCAGTTTAACAGCTGTAGTTCTGACTCCTCCTGAGAAGGGAACATCAGCACATACTCTCTGAAAAACTTAAAATAATATGAAATTCCCAGATATATGTTCTTAGTTCTTTTTGAAGCGTGTTTACGTTGGCCTAATTGAAATTTTGAACGTTTTTGTTTAGTTTACACTTTCATAGGGGACATCACAGCAAAATAACTATATGTAGGGCTAGCACAAGATGGGAAAATTTTTATTAATTCTTGTTTACTTGTGTTCATTTATTTTAGAGCATTTAAAGTGCTTCTTAACGATATTTTATTTATTACACACAAGTTATTTTATTTATTTTTGTAACCCATCAGCCCTCTGTGTCTAAATAAGTAATAAAAGTCCCAGAGTTAAAAAATGTGTAAAACGAGCCTGTGTGTGACTTGGTATGACTTGATGACTAAGTTGCGACTTGACTTGACTTGACTTGACAAAGAGTATGACTTGACTTGACTTGACTTGACCCTTACAACAGAATGACTTGACTTGACTTTGACTTGCAATGTTAAGACTTGGACTTGACTTGAGACTTGCATTTAGTGACTTACTCCCACCTCTGCCAATCAGCGCAGGGGGGTGTGAGATCGGACTGTCAATCACAGATCGTGCACAGGCCACAGATCCCACTCCCCCCTCAGATCCCACTCCCCCCTCACTCACGTTACAATCACATGCACATGCCTGAAGTTCGCGCAGTAACTGACGAGCACAAACTCGATGGGAGGGTATTCACACTTGATCTCGTCTGCACTACTGGTTTACATAATGTTTCCGTGCTTGGTTCTCAGATTGGATTGTCTGATCACCACCTTGTTGAACTAAAATGTGAAATGCCTCTTCCCCGCCTCAGGGTGAAATCCACTATAACATACCGTAACCTAAATTCTGTTGATTCTATACTGTTTTCTGAATCTGTACAAACTCATCTCTCTGACATCACTGAAAACACAAGCTCACTTGATATCCTTACCAAATATAATGCCTGTATTTCCACTGCCCTCAATATCCACACCCCTCTTAAAAGTAGATTTGTGCCTTCTACGCACACGTCTCCCTGGTTTACCCCAGCACTTCGCAATCTAAAAACAGCTGGTCGTCGTCTTGAACGCCTGTACAGGAAAACTGGTTTAACTGTTCACCTTACTGCTTACAATGACCATATTCAGTTCTACAAATCTGCTATAAATACTGCACGCTCTAATTACTACTCTACCATCATTAACAATGCATCCTCTCGACCAAAAACACTGTTTTCTATAGTCAACAAACTCACCAACCCTCCTGCACCCGCTATGAGTAACTCCGCAGACCTCTGTGAGTCATTTCTGCACTTCTTTCAAAGTAAGACTGATAGAATTTATACTCTCTTCCCATCCACTACCTCTACTGTTCTTACACATGTCTTCCCCTCCTCTTCTACATTTGGTACTCTCACTGCTTTTGCCCCGCCAACCCCTGCTTATATCTCTGAGCTAATTAACAAAGCAAACTCATCTTCCTGTCATCTTGATCCTGCTCCTACTACTCTACTCAAAAAATGTGCACCCGTTATTTCACCATCGATTTCACTTCTCATCACTCAACTTTAAGCACTGGTGTTGTTCCTCTGGAACTTAAAACTGCTGCCGTCACTCCTGTCCTAAAGAAACCTGGCCTCGACCCCTCTGACATGGCCAACTACCGACCTATTTCTAATTTACCATTTCTTTCAAAACTGCTTGAGAAAGTGGTTGCTGCTCAACTTCAAACTCATTTGTCATCCAACAACTTCTTATTGGTTCACCTCAAACTACATCCCGGGTCTGTGTTGACAATCTCAGTATTGCTGGAGTTCCGGTTCATCCTTCCACCACTGTCAAAAACCTGGGTATAATCTTCGATTCCTCTCTTTCCTTTCTTCCTCACATCTCCTCTCTCACTAAATCTGCCTTCTTCCACCTTCGCAATATTGCACGCTTACGTCCATTTCTTACCATCAGTGATGCTAAGACCCTAGTTCACGCTTTCATCAGTTCATGGCTTGACTACTGCAATTCTCTTTTCTATGGCCTACCAAACTCATCATTAAATAAAATTCAATATATCCAGAACTCTGCCGCCAGAGTCCTCACTTACACTAAGAAATCTTCCCACATTACTCCCATCTTACGCAGTCTACATTGGTTACCCATCCGCTATCGCATTCAGTACAAGATACTCCTTATTACATTCAAAGCACTCCATGGTCTTGCCCCAAACTATTTCTCTGACCTCATCCATACATACACACCTGTCCGCACACTTAGATCGTCTGATACTGCTGATGTCTGTTGACAATCCCACGGCACAAACTATCATCATTTGGTGGAAGGGCTTTTTGCACCGCTGCGCCAACTCTTTGGAATTCAATTCCACAACAAATCCGCAATCTCTCATCACTACAAGACTTCAAAACCCACATTAAAACACATCTTTTTGTCACTTGTTTCCCTGACCCCTGAATGTTCTGATTCTATATGGTGGCGCAATGGATAAGACACATGCCTTTGGTGTGAGAGACCCGGGTTCAAATCCACTGTGAGACACCAATGTGTCCCTGAGCAAGACACTTAACCCCTAGTTGCTCCAGAGGCGTGCAACCTCTGACATATATAGCAATTGTAAGTCGCTTTGGATAAAAGCGTCAGCTAAATGAATAAATGTAAATGTAAATGTAAATATGTACTATACCTCTACTATGTTATCCTTCAGAGTTTATATGTATCGTCTCTATGTCATGTTTCTATGTTATGTGTATTTGTAATTATTGTAAAGCGACCTTGAGTCCTCAGAAAGGCGCTATATAAAATAAACATATTATTATTATTATTATTATTATTCGATGATAGTGGGGGAGGGGCATGAGAGTTGTAAACATTCAAAATTTTGGCTAAGTCCACTCAATCTTCCAGGGTTGCCGACGGCAGCTTTAACAGAATAAAGTGCCTTGAGGAACGTCAGTGTCCTTTCATCAGTGCACCAGAACACAACGCAGTAGTCGGCGAAGTGCAGACTGCGCCGGCTACATTGGTGCCGTGACCCGGATATCTCTGCTTCAGATCATCGCCAGGGTGATCGCCGGTGGTTGCTGTGACGAGTAGGAATCTATTTGGGACATTGACAAGTATAAGGGCTGATATTAATGTCTAAATTTTAACTTTTTATTGCCTCTATCTCAGCTAGTATCATTTTACATCAGGTTTTTTTTGCATCCCATATTCGCATGTACTAGTAATTCACATATTATTATCATAGTCAATCACATTACAATTTTTTATTTAAAAAATGACTGATGGCAAGCATGTGCAGACCCCACTTAGTGCTGGGAATTCTGCGGGGGTAAGCCTAGGGAGGGGTAGGTTTATGAGTAGGGTGGAGAGCACGCCGGTTGAAGGTGCTGGTGTACTAGGCCGACCTGTACTCGCGCTTACGCACTGATGAACAATCTCCCGCACCACACATGCGTAGGTTAGGAGATGCTCCTGACATTGGGAGTGGCGTTAATTCAGTGGGCCGTCCTTTATTCTCATATACTCACACGCATACGGATGAATATTCTCCACGTCAGCCAGTGTCTAGTCCAGATGTGAGTTCCGCAGACCTAGGGAATCTCATCACACAGTTAGCTCACGAAATAGGAGAGAACAGAGATATGTTGGTAGTGCAGATAGCCAAACCACTCCTACACCTAGCCTGAACTTAGGATATGGACAGTCTGACTTGAACATTTTAGAAGGCTGGTTTGGGCAGTATGGCGCCATTGTGTGTGGCTGGCCGTCTGTCACTGTCATTGCTGTGTGTGTTTTTGCTGTTTGTTTTGCTTTTTGCCCGGGATGTCGACTCTCTACTGGTGTATGATCGCCAAACACTGTTGGATCTGCGATTTTCTGCTGAAAATATAGTAAAATTGAATGATGGTGGACGTGAAACTTTGCCCCCGCTCCTGGCGGGGCTCCCGGCGGGGCTCCCGGCTCACCTTTGGCACGCCCCAGCTCCACCTTCTCGGCGTGAGCGCCGACGAAAGCGCACCCGCCGCCGGGGAAAACGCAGCGGCCGGCTGGTGAGGTTGAAGGCCCGTCTTGCATGTTGTTCTACGCCTTTTTGGACTGAGTTTGGAGTCGTGCCTAGCCTTGTTATTCCTCGACGCTCGCTGGACCCTGTCGGCGCCTGGCTGATACCTGTCGTCGGCCCGGAAAAGGTGTTCCAGCCCCGCGGCCCCTGCTCTCCTCGTCCCCGCTGGCGCGGAGTGAATCACAGCAACTTGCGGTCTCTGTGTCGGATTTCACGAACATCCAGCGCCGCGGATCCGCCGGTTCCTGCCAGGTTTGGGCTGGTAAATGCTAGATCTCTAGCAAATAAGACTTTTGTCTTAAAGGATTTCTTCACGTCCCGAGGATTGGATTTCCTCTGTGTAACGGAGACATGGCTGAGTGATGGTGAGTCCAGCGCTTTCACTGAATTTTTACACCATGATTGCTGCTACCTTAACTCCCCGCGAAAATCTGGCCGAGGAGGAGGAATAGCGACTGTATATAAGAGTCATTATAAATGTAAGCAGATATTGCTGTCATCCACTTTCAGCAGCTTTGAGCTGAGTTTATTTGAGATTGGTCGCTCTCACACAGTGTTGTGTGCTGTGGTCTATCGGCCCCCCAAGTACAATAAGGACTTTTTAAATGATTTTTCTGATTTTCTGGCTGAAGTCATGCCTAAATATGATCGTGTTCTTATTGTTGGGGATTTTAATGTTCATGTGTGTTGTCCAGATAAGCCAATGGCAAAGGGTTTTCTAAACCTCATTGATTCTTTTAATCTTGTGCAATCTGTGTCTGGAACCACACAAGAACATGGACACACACTTGATCTTGTTTTATCATATGGTTTGCCTATTCTTAATCTAGAGATTTGTGACGCAGTGTTTTCTGATCATATGCCTGTATTATTTGAGACTGCTCTTGCCTGTCATACAGTTAAAACTCGCGCTGCTGCACGGCGCTGTCGCATGATTTACCCTTCCACTGCTGCTCAGTTCTCGGTTGCTTTCAGTCAGAACTCCATCACTCCTGAGTCTGTATTGCACACAGAAGAGCTTAGCTCATGGTTTCACTCCACCTGCCAAACTGTTTTGGACACTGTGGCTCCATTAAAATCCAGGCAGCCTAAAACTAAATCTGAGCCCTGGCTTAATGTCATGACTCATGCTGCCAGACGTGAGTTGCGTAGAGCTGAGCGCAAGTGGAAGAAGGACAAACTGCAGGTGTCTCTTCAAATGTTAAGGGATTGCTGGCGTCATTACCAGGAAACTGTGAAAGATGCTAAAAGAAAACATTTCTCAGATATTATTCTGGCAAATTGTCACAAGCCTCGTGTTTTGTTTAACACCATTGACTCACTTTTAAATGCCCCGCAGAATGCTTGTATGGAGGCATCCCCTGCTATGTGTGAGAATTTTCTTTGCTTTTTTATTGAGAAGGTCACTTCTATTAGATCTCAAATTGCACCTCCAGCTTCAGACCCTTCAATCTCTGTCACCTGCTCGGCTGTCTTTGATCATTTTGAGCCGGTGACTTTTTCTTTTTTAGAGGAGGTTGTTGGTCACTTGAAGCCCTCGGGTTCTCCAAATGATGCTGTCCCCCCTCGACTATTTAAGGAGGTTTTCCCCACTGTAGGACCATCTGTTGTTGCAGTTATAAATAGTAGTCTGACCTCGGGTGTGGTCCCTGAAATTTTAAAACATGCAGTAGTTCAACCTCTGATTAAAAAACCTGCTCTAGATCCATCAGTTCTTGCTAATTTCAGGCCTATTTCTAAATTGCCTTTCCTTTCAAAAATCCTGGAGAAGATCAGTCAATTATTGGCCTTTTTGGAAGAACATAATATACTAGAGGTTTTCCAGTCCGGCTTTAAAACCTTGCACAGCACCGAAGCCGCTCTTTTAAGAGTTTTTAATGATATCTTTTTAGCGACTGACTCTGGTGACTGTGTTATCCTTGTGCTTTTAGATCTAACTGCTGCATTTGACACAGTGGATCATGAAATATTGATTTCACGTTTAAGGCAGTGGGTGGGCATCAGTGGCATAGCACTGGAGTGGTTTAGGTCATACTTAGCGGATCGAACTTTTTGTGTTAGCGTAGGTGACTCTGTATCCTCCTCTGCTCCTCTCTTGTGTGGGGTCCCACAGGGCTCAGTCCTCGGCCCTCTACTTTTCTCTCTGTATTTGCTTCCACTTGGTTCCATACTTAGAAAATATGGCATTTCATTCCACTGTTATGCAGATGACAGTCAGATTTATGTACCTCTTAAAAAGAAAAATGATAACTCTGTTGGACAACTACTCAATTGTCTCGACGATATAAAGGCCTGGATGGCTCTGAACTTTTTAAATTTTAATGATAAAAGAACAGAAGTGATGGTTTTTGGAGGCACCACTGGGACCCCGCCTGTAGATCTGGGCTCCTTGGCACCCTATATTACATCTAGCATTACAAACCTAGGAGTTAAAGTGGACCCTGAGCTTAAATTTGACAGTCAGATCAAAGCTGTTGTCAAATCAAGCTTCTTTCATTTGAGGCAGCTGGCCAAAATAAAGCCAATTCTGTCAAGACAACATTTTGAAAATGTAATCCACGCCTTTGTAACTACACGGCTGGACTACTGTAATTCACTATATGTGGGGGTTAGTGGGTCCTCCATCACCCGTCTCCAGATGATACAAAATGCAGCAGCGCGTCTTTTAACGGGCACACGTAAACATGAGCACATTTCCCCTATTTTAGCTTCATGACACTGGCTGCCTATTCAATTTAGGATCCATTTTAAAATTCTGTTATTTGTTTTTAAATCACTAAATGGTCTTGCCCCGACATACCTCTCTGAGCTTCTACACTCTTATAAACCCGTCCGCGCTCTCAGGTCAGATGATCAGCTGCTCCTGACTGTGCCTAAAACTAAGCGTAAGCTCAGAGGGGACCGTGCCTTTGCTGTGTCTGCCCCTAAACTGTGGAATGATCTGCCTTTGAATGTTAAGCAGGCCTCTTCTTTATCTGTTTTTAAAACCCTTCTTAAAACCCATCTTTTCTCTCTGGCTTTTGACACCTAATAAGATGTCAACTTCATTTACTTGATTTAATTTGTTACTTTGAATGTTTTTTATTGTGTGGTTATTAATTGTACTTGTGTTTGTTTATTTTTCTGCACAGCACTTTGGTCAACTTTGGTTGTTGAAAAGTGCTTAACAAATAAAGTTGGTATGGTATGGTATGGAACATGACTGGAGTTAAGTTAGTTATGAAGACATATGTCAAAGAGCCGCCGTACTTCAGGGGTGATGGAACAGATAAACACACAGTGCATGAGTGGGAAGAAATTATGAGCGTTTACCTGAATAAGAGGGGCATACAGCAGCAAGAGTACTCCCAGGAGATAATGTCAAGACTAATGGGAAAGGCTAGAGACATTGTAAAAGTTACCCTGGGAAGCATGCCATCGCTGCAGCCAGCAGAAAACCCCAAGCTCGTCTTTGATATTCTGAAACAACATTTCAGTGAGGTAACCTACTCATCGATGCCTTTAGCAGATTTTTATAACACACTTCCTTTGGCCGGAGAGAGTCCCATGGACTATTGGATACGCTTGAAAAAAGCCGTGGATGTTGCGGATGAGTGTTTGAGAAGACGGGCGAAACATTGAGGACCCCTCTCACGAAGTCACAATGATGTTGGTGAAACACTGTCCCGACTCCACTCTTGCAAGTGTCCTAAAGTGTAAAACAGCTGAAAAGTGGACGGCAAATGAGATTCAGGAACACCTCGTTGAACATCAAAGAGAGGCCAGAACAATGTCTCAAGCCAAATCTTATCGGCCAAAGAACATTGTCTCTGTTGCTAATGTCTGAGCGTGCACACCAGTCATTGTTAATAACACCACAGACCTTACAAGCTACCCGAAGGAAATGGGGCTCCCTTCTTCTCCTCAGACCGAGAGCGTCTGCATCCAGTCTCTCATTGGCTTGCTGAACCGTGTCCTGGAGCAGATGGCACAGACAGCAGCAGTCGTGCCACGAGCAGGGGGCTTGCGGCCATTGCTCAGAGTAGATGTAGAGTCTGTCAGTCTGCTGAACACTCAACTACTGCACACTGTAGACAGGAGAAACTCTGTATGGGCTGTTACAAGCCCGGCCACTGGAAGAGGGAGTGTCAACAGCACCGGTCAAGAATTAACACACAGCCACAGTCAGCTCAAGCACCGCCTAACCCAGTGCAAGGTGGAGCCAGTTTAAACTAGATAGCTCACATACGGAAAGGGGATGTGTGAGCACTAAAGTTTCAACCCTTGATGAAAGTGAAGAATTGAAGATGTATGTCAATGTTTGTAAAGCAATGTCTGATAATTGCACAGTAATTGTTCAGAATATTCACACAGTCGAGACATTCAGTGAGTTATTTCATGCACCAGTGACAGTTAATGGCTGTGCTCAGTTGCAAGGGCTCCTCGATACGGGCTCAATGGCCTGAACGATAAGTGAAGAGGCAGAGCAGAGACTACTATCAGATAGCGTCTTGACCCAACAGCAAGAACTCCCACAGCGCGTCATCCTTGTTGGCTGTGGTGGAGTACAGGTGAGCCCAAAGTGTATGCATGATATGGAACTAAGTCCACCCTAGAGGTCCAGGAGTGCCATCGTTGGCTAAGCCTGGGTGATATGGCGGATGCGTCAAGGTTCGGTTGCTGGTCTTCCAAGTTTTCCCAGGTTGGGCTGGTCGGCGACGCGGTGGAAAGCTGCGCCCTGTCAGACTTTGTTGTTGTGATTAACGTACACGCAAAGCAGAGAGCTTCCGTGAAAAAATTTCAGCTTTTATTTTCCTTTTACCGTTACGCCCCGAAGAAAATATCACAGGTTCATCAAGTTCGCTGAAATCCATCCTCGATCACTTTTAGTCAGCTTTGCCGAATCTCCTCTCAGCTAGCGCGTCTTTTCAAAGTGACAAGCAAGCAGCCTTGTCACCTGACCTGAATACTGCGCACTGATTCACTAAAACAGACTTTTCGGGGCTTGTCGTTTCTGCTGTAAAACATGAACTTGCGATGCCTTGACAAAGGTACCGTATATCGATATTCCTGTGCTATCACCTAGCTATCATCATATAGAGACTGTGCCTGTTCTCCGAATTTGGAAATCAAAAAAACGTTTAAACCCATCTAAGGTAAAATTTTTTATTGATGTTCAACAAATAAAAAACAGCTATAATACAGATGAGCAAATGCTAAAGCTTACATCAAGGTTTGTTTCAAGTGGAATTTATTGATTGATAAAATAAAATAAAATATCCCCAAAATATCCCCAACTGAGCAAGCCAAAGGCAACAGTGGCAAGGAACCGAAAAAACTCCATCAAGTGACCTAATGGTGTCCTAAAACTCCATCAGGTGACCTAATGGAGGAAAAAAAAAAACTTGGGAGAACCCAGGCTCAGTCGGGGACCAGTTCTCTTCTGGCGTTTATGAACTAGAGGCCGGATTGTAGTTTGAACTGTAAGATTAAAAATATTATATAAATGCCTTTTATATCTTTAACGCACTCTGTCAATTTGGATAATTTAGCGTTTTAATCCGGCCGTGATGAAATATAGATTTGAGTGTCATCAGCATAACAATGGAAACTAATTCCATGTTTCCTTATAATATTTCCAAGTGGCATCATATATATTGAGAATAATAGAGGGCCCAACACAGATCCCTGCGGCACTCCATAGTTTACTGGAGTTATGATCGATTTTTCACCATTCAAATAGACAAAATGGTAGCGGTCAGATAGGTATGATCTGAACCAGCTTAATGCTTGTCCTTGAACACCAGTATAATTTTGTAGTCGATCTAAGAGTATTGTGTGATCTATAGTATCGAACGCAGCACTAAGATCAAGTAAAACTAGTATTGAGATACAGCCTTGGTCAGAAGCTAGAAGTAAATCATTTGTGATTTTAACGAGCGCAGTTTCAGTGCTATGGTGCGGCCTGAAACCAGACTGAAACTTTTCATAGATGTCATTTTCTTGCAAGAAAGAGCCCAGTTGAGCGGACACAACTTTTTCTAGTATTTTAGACAGAAATGGAAGATTTGAAATGGGTCTATAATTTGCTAGATTATTATGATCTAATTGTGGTTTCTTAATGAGAGGTTTTATAACTGCCAGTTTAAATGTTCTTGGAACATGACCTAAAGATAAAGATGAGTTAATAATATTGAGGAGAGGCTCTTCCACTACAGGTAACACATCTTTCAATAGTTTAGTTGGTATAGGATCTAATAAACATGTTGTTGTTTTAGATGAAATGATAATTTTTTTTAACTCTTTTTGATCTATAGTTGTAAAGCATTGTAATTGTTCTTGCGGGGTGATAATTGAGGCTGAATAATAAGGTGATTAATAATATAAAATTATAATAATAATAACATCTGATATATTCACCATTTTAACAGATGGACAGTAAGTTAGCCAAGACGCTACCAGTGATGCTATCAATATTAATACTAATTTATGACTAAACTCTTGGATATAATCCGTCTTTTTAGTGGTACGGGTGTAGAGTAGACGCACGATAGGCGAGAAAGAAAAAAAAATGTTTGTTTGTAAGTGAGTGTGGAGAAGACGCGTTCAGCCGTGATCCACGGACGTAACCTATAAGAGTATCCAGCGTTGGATCACTAATAGGCTTGAGACGCGTCTGCTCAACAGTCCGCGTTGTAATTATGAGGTTTGAGCAGTAGTGCTTCTCAGTGAGGAAAAGTGGAAAATGTTCATTGTAAGTGAGTTTAAAGAGAAAATCAAGAATTATAAATCAAATCGATAGAGCTCCAAAGACAACAACGTGTTCAGACGCGACGCATGCGCAGATATTCAATCGCTTACTTCAAAAGCACTCATTGTTAATGATATGATTTCAGATAATAACCTAGATGTGCTGTGTTTGACAGAAACCTGTCTAAAACCAAATGATTACATTACTTTAAATGAGTCCACCCCGCAAGATTACTGTTATAAACATGAACCTCGTCTGAAACGCAAAGGGGGTGGTGTTGCTGTAATTTATAGTAATATTTTCAAAACCACTAAGAAATCAAGTTTTAAATATAATTCTTTTGAAGTGTTAGTGCTTAATGTAAAAATATGTAGTATAAATGATAAATCACGTTTGAGATTTATGCTGGCTACTGTATACAGGCCACCAGGGCACCATACAGACTTTATCAAAGAATTTGCTGACTTTCTATCAGAGTTAGTATTGGCTGCAGATAAAGTACTAATTGTTGGTGATTTTAATATACACATCGATA
Organism: Vimba vimba; assembly: GCA_022828995.1. Classification (NCBI taxonomy): domain Eukaryota; kingdom Metazoa; phylum Chordata; class Actinopteri; order Cypriniformes; family Leuciscidae; genus Vimba; species Vimba vimba. Next base: position 44,791,802 of record CM040821.1, read on the forward strand.
ATGAAAAAGATGCATTGGGTTTGGCATTTAAAGACATTGTAAACTCAATTGGAGTTAGACAACACGTGTCAGTCAAGTTCATTTATTCGTCTCCCTTGGGAGAAATTTGGTTTAGAGACAGGGTACTGCTGCATAAACAGACATAAAACATATAGACAGCATAAAACATAAAACATCCAAACAAAGGAGAGGGTACATAACTGGCAACCAGATAGGGACCAAAGTGCAAGAGGATCAGAGCTTCAATACTTAAAGTACATTGCTAATACACATTTAAAGTGCAATGCACAGTAAAGTGCTGGTGCATGTTAAAGTGCGGTGCACAATACAGTACACATTTGAAACCACACTACAAATGTTAATACATATAAAAAAAAAAAAGAAAAAAAAAAGATGCTGGTACATGTTACATGTTACATTCCTGGTAAAACCTCCCTACATTTGCTCATTAATGAGCTTAACTGACACTGGGACAAAGGAATGTTTGAACTGGTTGTATTTACATAAGGAGACCCTGTATCTTCTCCCTGAGGGCATCTGCGAGTATTCGCTGAACAGAACATGGGAACTGTCATTTAAAACATTTTTTGCCTGAGTAATGACAGCCTCATTGAACAGTTCCTGAGGTTTAAGGGGGGGGGGGGGGGGGGGGGGGGGGTACTCTGGCCCGCTACTCTGACCAGGTTGAGAATCTGTGATTTAAGTTTGACACTCAGATTACCAAACCAACTGGTGATACCATATCGTAAGATAAACTCTATTGCTGCCCTATAAAAAATTAACATTATGTTTTTACTGACACCAAACAACCGCAGTCTGCGTAAAATGCGGCGCTGATGGATTCTGGCGCAGACAGTGGCTACCTGTGTCTGCCAGCTCAGGTCACTATCAATGTGAATGCCTAGGTACTTGCATGAATTTTGTTGATTAATGTTATTGCCATGTATGGTCACAGGGCTTCGGTCACCAATTGATTTGGGATCAAAGAGCATTTCTACAGTCTCACAGGTGTTAATCTGTAGTTTATGATTGTCGCACCAGTCCACAAACCTGTCCACAGCATCTCTGTGAATGGATGAGTCGGAGTTCTTAGTGAGCAGACTAAGAACAGCTGTATCATCCGAAAACTTCACCACATATTGATTAGGCTCAGAACTAACACAGTCATTTGTATACAGAATAAACAAAAATGGTGAACTGACACATCCCTGAGGGGCACCAGTACTACATATTTCTGTATTTGATAAGGAGGAGTTAAACTTCACCTGCTGTGGCCTCTTAGTAAGGAATGAGTGGTACCACCTGATTAAAAATGGATTTACATTCAGAAAGGCTAATTTTCTTAGGAGAATATGTGGCTGAATTGTATTAAAAGCAGAGCTAAAATCGATAAGAAGCAGTCTAGCATATGCACCTGGGGTTTCAAGGTGCTTCAATGTAAGGTGCATTATAGTTGATATGGCATCACTTGTACTTCGTTTCTTTGTGTATGCAAACTGGTATTTGTCTAATACTGGCTCCACCTCTGAGCGAAGTACATTTAACATAAGTCGTTCCAGGCCCTTGAAGACATTGGAAGTTAATGCAACAGGTCTATAATCATGCCTTTTTTGGAACTGGAATTATAGTGGACTTTTTCCAGATCTCAGGTACAACATGTTTATCAATAGAAATTTGGAACAGCTGATGCCATACCGGAGTCAATTCCTCTGCAAATGTCTTTAAAAGAAAAGTGAAGAAAAATGAAACAAAAGCACGCACATCAGTCTCAAAAAGGGTGCTCGACTAAAAAACAACAAGTGAAAAATCAGACTGATGAAGAGCCTGCGTGCTTGAAACGTTACATACGCTATGCAATAGTTGTCTTGAAAATAAATACTTTTGATAATTTTGGAGCTTAGGTGTTGCCGACTTTATACTTTATTTTTCACTAAAAGAAAAGTGGACATATTATCTGGTCCCATCGCTTTTTTCAAGTACAGTACTATTTTCTTTGGCGGAAGCAATACAATCGTTTTTAAATCAATAAACTCCTTTTTAAATCAATATTTCGTGGCAAATGATTTATTTATTTTGTAGGTAGCCATGTAATAAGCGGGATAATGTATAGAGAGGCGGTCGTTATAGCGAATAACAAGCCCTTCAGGCTGTCAAGACCCTTCCGCTTCGCGTTGGGGTCTCGTTCAGCCTGTCGGGGTTGTTATTCACTATAACGACCGCCTCTCTATACATTATCCCTTACATACCTTTATGGGGCTAAGTAAGCAATCAGACCTGCAAATGAACACTTAGTTGTTGTCTGAATTGTTGTTCAGACAACATGAGTACAAATACATGAAATTCTGCTCCCAACTAAGCCCAATGTTGCAATATTACAACATTTCTCTAAAAAGGTACATAAACATTTTTTTTTTTAAACTCTTTCTTTTCTGCATCAAAGAGATTTGATTTGAGTTGTTGCCTCCTACCACAACACCTGAAAGGTAAAATATATATATTTTTAGGTTTTTCTATATTTGGGTCTTACAGGGTTAATTAAGCCTGCTAAAATGCATTGTATGAGTTTCTGTTACTGTCACTGTGTATATTTTATCTATCATTTAATAGCGCAGCACATATTTAGAGCTGCTTCAGCAGGGCTCAGGCTTGGATCGGGTCAGTGGTTCAGAGGCCAGTGAACTATCACAAAATGATCTATTGCAATTTTGATACTACAGCAAAACTATAAGATAATTAATGTCAATTTAAAAGATTATTAAAGACAAGTAAATAGTCAGTAATAAAATATGAACACATAATCAGTTAACATTTTCTGAAGGTTCCAAAACAAATTCACTAAGCAACCATACTGTAAAATCCCTGATAATAACATCACATTTTGCACAAACCAAGTCAAAACCCATATCTATAGGAAAAATATATATGCAATTTTTTTTCCATGATACCACAATTGTTTGATTAACATTAATGAGACAGACAGACTATATATTATGACCTACTTTACTGCATGGATGTAATATAATGTTACAATTCAGATGTTTTCCCCCACTAGTTAACCATATGTTAATTTAAGACAACAGATAATGTTTGCGCTATGCAGCACTAAAACAGTATTTTGCATGGATTATTAAAACAAAGGAAAGATTTAGGAATGTATACCTCTAAGAGAACCTCAAATTTTTCCAGTAATATAAAAGTTAAAATATAATGTAATAGTTAATTCAAACTTTGCACTTTCTAGTCTCTCTTCTAGTCTCTTTATGGTTTCACAATTTCTAATGTCTATCCTCTGAAAAACTTGCATTAACGTTTCCTTTCAATGAACCTTTACTCCAACACCTTCACACTGACACTGCCTGTTGATATTGATTTAAAATCACATCTTACCTGGAGTCTCTGTTCTTGATATGGTAAGAAGTCTGAGGCTGTAGTTATAGTTAAAGTTCTGTTACTGAGGAAATGTCTCATGAAAAAGTGTGTTGTCAGTAAAAAAGTGTTCTCAGGGATGTTGAGGAAGGTTGGAGGGGAGGTGGCCCAGTGGTCATTGCCCCTTTGACCTCGAAATGCTTTCTGGCAGTATACAATCATTTAGAGTGAGATACAGAGTAGAATTGATCAAAATGTTAGTTTCTGAAAATTGTATCCAGATCCAATCAGTGAAGTTACACATTTCAAACGCAGACATCACGCCCTGTCCCAAACGGCACACTTCTGCCGTTTAAACTGTTTTAACTGAAAGCATATCTTTTTCTAAGGCAGGTTTGTAGTTTTTATAAACCTGCCTTAGAAAAAGATATGCTTTCAGTTAAAACAGTTTAAACATGCATTTTAACCCTCAAGCCTTGTCCGGCAGAAGTGTGCCGTTTGGGACAGAGCGTGATGTATGCGTTTGAATGTGGGACTTCACTGATTGGACTAATCCTGACTTGATCTAAAACCAGGCCTATAAGTGCTTAGCATAAGTGAACATACCCATGCTAAAGTTGACTAAAAACAGGAATAAAAAATCATCTTTTGGAAATTGATCTTAATGCCTTAATTTAAAATAAAAGAGGAAAACTCCAACCTTTAAAGGGATAGTTTGCCCATTTAAGACATGAAGTTGTATGCAATCCTTACCAGCACTATAGTGCATACACACTGACCCACTCTGTGGTCACCTCCCTGGTCAGAGTTCTGGCCGCTGGAAGTTTTTCAAGAAAGTAGTCTCGGTTATGCCGAGTTCAGACTGCACGATTTTCAAAGTAGTCAGGTCACAGTTCTTTTCACACTGCATGACTATCCGAGGTATCATTCAGTTGCTCCTGTGTTCACACTAGAGTGCGGATCGGGCCGAATTTTTCTGTCCGAGCCCGGCCCGCGTCCGACAGAGCAGTAACCGAACCCGACCCGCGTCCGACAGACATAAAGATATATTTATGTCCGAGCCCGACCCGAGACCGACAGTTAAAATCCCATTTTTTTCTCATACTAATGACACATGTACGTTTGTTTGTGTGGAAAGCCCGCTTCTATTAAGCAACTGTAGGAAGTAATTCGGAAATGTCAACAGGATGAGTGCATCAGCGCGCAAGGAGAAACAAGCGCACTTAACACAGACGCGCATGCATGTGTTTCGTTGTCACGGCTACATAAACAAATTTCCACACACAGGAAGACAGATGTTATGGTAATATTTTACATGTAACGTTATTTAAAAAAAAAAAAAACGAACGTTTGCATCAAGTGAAAGCATCAGGCACCTTGGCTACCTACATAATAAGCTGTTTTAAATTTAAAATGTTCAATGCCTTATCGCGCTGACGTGACCGAACCCGAACATAATTTCTAAATATCTGTCCGAACCCGGCCTGGCCCGTCGGGTACCGGCGGGTCCCGTCGGGCTCGGGTCGGGTATCCATCCTCTAGTTCACACTGCACGATGGAACGATGACAGGGGGTTTCACACTGCATGACTTTACAAAAGAAAGAATCGCAGACAACTTCTGTCTGATCCGCAAGCTACGTTTCACAACCAAACACACGCGAGAAGTGATAAGGCAATAGGCTTGTTTGAGATGAGCAAAATCTGCGCAGAATCGATCACCGGTGATCAGTGCGAGATGCATGCCGGTTAGAAATGTGTCCGAGTGCGGTCCGCCTTGCTCTGATGTAATGCTGACGTATGTCAAAAATCTCTCGCGAGCGCAAGGCGCACGTGTCGGATTCTGCAGTCGCGCGCAGTTGCTCTCCACCGACTGCGCTGATCAAAAGCATGATGGGAAACGACTTGCTGACGACACAGCTTAATGTTCATTGGTTTAAACAACAGTGATGTATTGTTCACTTTTAAAATGTTTGATTTTAAAACTCTGATATCATGTTTTATGTGTATACGTTATGTGTGAATATTCCCAAACTATCTGACAGTGCGATCTCTATGGGTTATGCAATGTAATTTTAATTAAAAAAACAAACAAAAAAAACCACATATGTCTGTATTAAAGAAAAAAAGATTGAAAAATGTAAATTGGAATTGAATTAAATAAGTAGGCTACTTTGGGTGTCTTGTTCATTATATTTATTTTCATATAAAAGCAACAGAACTTAAATTCCATCCAGTTTATTAGCAACACTGTGCACAAGCGTGATCTACAAAAAAATGACTGCAGTTTTTTAGAAGTATTACTGCGGTTTTTGTTACATATAGAAAATGCAGTTTTTTGGACACGAAAAAACTGCAGTATTGCAGTATAGCTGGAGTACAACTGCAGTTTTACTCAGTAGTAGTGCTACAATAATACTGCAATATAACTGTGGTAGTGCTACAATAATACTGCAATATAACTGTGGTAGTGCTACAATAATACTGCAATATAACTGGTATTACCGCAATAATACAGCAATATAACTGTGGTATTACTGCAATAATACAGCAATATAACTGTGGTAGTACTGCAATAATACTGCAATATAACTGTGGTATTACCGCAATAATACTGCAATATAACTGTGGTATTACTGCAATAATACTGCAATATAACTGGTATTACCGCAATAATACAGCAATATAACTGTGGTATTACTGCAATAATACAGCAATATAACTGTGGTAGTACTGCAATAATACTGCAATATAACTGTGGTATTACCGCAATAATACTGCAATATAACTGCAATATAACTGTGGTATTACTGCAATAATACAGCAATATAACTGTGGTATTACTGCAATAATACAGCAATATAACTGTGGTATTACTGCAATAATACTGCAATATAACTGTGGTATTACTGCAATAATACAGCAATATAACTGTGGTAGTGCTGCAATAATACTGCAATATAACTGTGGTATTACTGCAATAATACTGCAATATAACTGCAATATAACTGTGGTATTACTGCAATAATACAGCAATATAACTGTGGTATTACTGCAATAATACAGCAATATAACTGTGGTATTACTGCAATAATACTGCAATATAACTGTGGTAGTACTGCAATAATACTGCAATATAACTGTGGTATTACTGCAATATAACTGTGGTATTACTGCAATAATACTGCAATATAACTGTGGTAGTGCTACAATTATGCTGCAATATAACTGTGGTAGTACTGCAATAATACTGCAATATAACTGTGGTAGTACTGCAATAATACAGCAATATAACTGTGGTATTACTGCAATAATACTGCAATATAACTGTGGTAGTACTGCAATAATACTGCAATATAACTGTGGTATTACTGCAATAATACTGCAATATAACTGTGGTATTACTGCAATAATACTGCAATATAACTGTGGTAGTACTGCAATAATACTGCAATATAACTGTGGTAGTACTGCAATAATACTGCAATATAACTGTGGTATTACTGCAATAATACTGCAATATAACTGTGGTAGTGCTACAATTATGCTGCAATATAACTGTGGTAGTACTGCAATAATACTGCAATATAACTGTGGTAGTACTGCAATAATACTGCAATATAACTGTGGTAGTACTGCAATATAACTGTGGTATTACTGCAATAATACTGCAATATAACTGTGGTATTACTGCAATAATACTGCAATATAACTGTGGAAGTACTGCAATAATACTGCAATATAACTGTGGTAGTACTGCAATAATACAGCAATATAACTGGTATTACCGCAATAATACTGCAATATAACTGTGGTAGTACTGCAATAATACAGCAATATAACTGTGGTATTACCGCAATAATACAGCAATATAACTGGTATTACCACAATAATACTGCAATATAACTGTGGTATTACTGCAATAATACTGCAATATAACTGTGGTAGTACTGCAATAATACTGCAATATAACTGTGGTATTACCACAATAATACTGCAATATAACTGTGGTAGTGCTACAATAATACTGCAATATAACTGTGGTATTACTGCAATAATACTGCAATATAACTGTGGTATTACTGCAATAATACTGCAATATAACTGTGGTAGTACTGCAATAATACAGCAATATAACTGTGGTATTACTGCAATAATACTGCAATATAACTGGTATTACCGCAATAATACAGCAATATAACTGGTATTACCGCAATAATACTGCAATATAACTGTGGTATTACTGCAATAATACTGCAATATAACTGTGGAAGTACTGCAATAATACTGCAATATAACTGTGGTATTACCGCAATAATACTGCAATATAACTGCAATATAACTGTGGTATTACTGCAATAATACAGCAATATAACTGTGGTATTACTGCAATAATACAGCAATATAACTGTGGTAGTACTGCAATAATACTGCAATATAACTGTGGTAGTACTGCAATAATACTGCAATATAACTGTGGTATTACCGCAATAATACTGCAATATAACTGTGGTATTACCGCAATAATACTGCAATATAACTGTGGAAGTACTGCAATAATACTGCAATATAACTGTGGTAGTACTGCAATAATACAGCAATATAACTGTGGTATTACTGCAATAATACTGCAATATAACTGTGGTATTACTGCAATAATACTGCAATATAACTGTGGTATTACTGCAATAATACTGCAATATAACTGTGGTAGTACTGCAATAATACAGCAATATAACTGTGGTATTACTGCAATAATACTGCAATATAACTGTGGTAGTACTGCAATAATACAGCAATATAACTGTGGTATTACTGCAATAATACTGCAATATAACTGTGGTATTACTGCAATAATACTGCAATATAACTGTGGTAGTACTGCAATAATACAGCAATATAACTGTGGTATTACTGCAATAATACTGCAATATAACTGGTATTACCGCAATAATACAGCAATATAACTGGTATTACCGCAATAATACTGCAATATAACTGTGGTATTACTGCAATAATACTGCAATATAACTGTGGAAGTACTGCAATAATACTGCAATATAACTGTGGAAGTACTGCAATAATACTGCAATATAACTGTGGTATTACTGCAATAATACTGCAATATAACTGTGGTAGTACTGCAATAATACTGCAATATAACTGTGGTAGTGCTACAATTATGCTGCAATATAACTGTGGTATTACAGCAATAATACAGCAATATAACTGTGGTAGTACTGCAATAATACTGCAATATAACTGTGGTATTACTGCAATAATACTGCAATATAACTGTGGTATTACAGCAATAATACAGCAATATAACTGTGGTAGTACTGCAATAATACTGCAATATAACTGTGGTATTACTGCAATAATACTGCAATATAACTGTGGTATTACTGCAATAATACTGCAATATAACTGTGGTATTACTGCAATAATACTGCAATATAACTGTGGTAGTGCTACAATTATGCTGCAATATAACTGTGGTATTACTGCAATACATAATACAACTAAAGTACAATTAGCCTACAATACTACCGGAATGCAATACTAATAAAATGCTGTACAATACCATTAAAATACAACCAGAATAAGTTTATTTTTACACATCTGCAATATAATGAATTAAGGTACAAAACAACTGCAATGCAACAAATGTGATTTTACCTCTTTTTTTATATAACTTCAAATAACAGGCTGGGAGTTAGACAATGTATTTAAAGTGTTTATTTATAGATCATGCATATATCTTCCCCCACATTATTCAGAGAGGTTGCCTTTTTTTGAAGAGCTTATCCACATTATTCCACTTGGTTCTTTTAACTGCCTTCATCTCAGATGTGGAAACAATAGTTTGGATGTAGTCTGGAAAAACAAACAAAAAGAATCAGAGAAACTCTTTCAGTTACACTCTTCACCACAGGCATATATTATGCTTAAAATGAATCTGCAAGTTAATCTCTTAAATTTAACTTGGTGTCAGCAAGTGTTTGTGGAAAGTATTCATACTATTTACTGTTGTTTTTTATGGTTTACTGTTCAGCATTAATAATAGCTTTGAAGTTTGAACACTCCAGGTAAAAGAAGTTAAATTACTCACCCTCATGTCGTTCCAACCCCGTAAGACTTTCGTTCATCTTCGGAACACAACTGAAGACCTTTTTGATGAAATCTGAGATCTTTCTGTCACTCCATTGACAGTCTACACAATTTGCCCAATAAAATGCATTTCTGAAGAAAAGCAGAAAGACACAATCATTTTTAAATGCTGGGAGTGCATCTGTTTCACCACAGCCATTATCTTCTGTTTTTACATGTTACCAGTGCATCTTTTTTTTTTAATTTATGTGAATAAACAAATATTTTTTTTATACAAAAACAGCCTTTTATGTAAAATTAACTTTATAAAAGACCCACAGTTCTAACTTTCATTCATGGTTTAGTGTAAGATTTTTGCCCATCTTGTGGAAAATGCTGTATTAAAAGTTAAAAATGATCACTTTAACCAGTAGATCGCTGCAGAGCTCAACTATTTGCTATTTGACTAACTGAAATAATCTTTTCACAAGTTTTTCCAGTTGGATTCATATCTACATATTATAAGATCACAATTATAACAATAAAATTACTTCGTCAAAGGTTAGCATTTTTTGAACTGATATAGCAAATAGTGGAGCTCTGCAGTACTTTTTTACTTTTAAAACAGATTTCCAAAAAAATGATACACTCAACCATGTCAAATTATCCATGTTATCCCCATTAATGAAAGTTAGAAATGTGGGTCTTTTAAGTGAATTTGTTTATTTATATACATTTTTAAATATATAATAAATCCTCCAAAAAATGCACAAATGTGGAGTAAAAACATTAATAATCTGAGTAAAATTGGGCTATAATTTGTTGCCTGGGGTCTCTGGAGACCCCAAACAACCCGAGTGTAAACCACAAACGAACAGCGCCCAAGGGTTAACGTTTGTGAAGCACAATTTGATGGAAGAGCAAAAACTAACAGTTCATTTTCATTCGTTTTTTTTTTGGCTACGGGTCATTAGATCTTGCATTCTGCACACTCAGCATTCAGGCAACAGAGATAAATTAGTCTGGTTGGATTACATTTATTTGAATGAATGAACGAGGGAGGGAGAGAAAGATTGTGCATATGTGAATTACCTGTGTCTGTGCAGCATCACTCTAGTGAAGCTGTCAGTTTAATTACTCCAAAAACAGCAACGTTAAGACCTTGTTGCTTAGAAATATGTTTCTGTGTGAGAGGGACTGTATGTGTGTGTGTTACAGTAAAGCAGCACATTAATTCAGAATGATGATTAATCTGACTGTAACTATCTGTGCATTCATCATTTGAATGCACACCTTCCAGTCAATCAGAATCGAGTATTTAAACAGACTATGCTATAATACAAAAGAAGAGTCCACGAGCAAACTGTTGAGAAATGATGTTTAGTACTGAGAATAATTGCTGTGGTAGAACTAGATTTCATTACCTTTCCAGCTCTCTCTCGGTTTTTATCCTGAATCTGCGCTAATATTGTAAATCTTCTTTTAGCTCTTTGACTTCATTTTTTAAATCCTCAATCTCTTCACGTCTGAATTCTTTAATGGCTGATGAAACGGAGGACTTCGTACACTTGATTCCTCCAGCATTCCCTTGGTTCCTGAAGTACAATATCAGTCATTATGTATTCTAAACTATAAAGATAATAGTTTATAAAAGGTATAATAAAGAATGTACAGTAGCTTACCGTTATTTGAGTGTATCTTTGTTTAACCGCAGCCATTATTTTCTGTTGGATTACATTTTTAATCTTCTGTTTTTAGTTGTTACCAGAGCATTTTCCTGAAAACACCAATCACACAATAAAAAGTATTTCTAAAAAAAAAAAATCCTTTTCTACACATTAATGTCAAACTATTTAACATAATTGGTCAGCATTAATAATGGCTTTGAACACTCCAAGTAAAAGTAGTTAAAGTAGTTAGTTCACCCAAAACCCCATTAATTACTCACCCTCACGTCGTTCCAATCCAAGACGTTCATTTAATCTTTTTGATGAGATCTGAGATCTTTCTATCACTCCATTGACAGTCTACACAACTTGCACAATAACATGCATTTCTGAAGAAAAGCAGAAAGACACAATCATTTTTAAATACTGTGACTGCATCTGTTTCCCCGCAGCCATTATCTTCTGTTGATTACATTTTTAATCTTCTGTTTTTAGTTGTTACCAGTGCATTTTCCAGAAACTAGCAATCACACACAAAAAAATCCTTTTCTGCACATTAATGTCAATTAACTATTGAACATAATTGCTTGTATTTTTTATGTATATCCAGTAATGTCCGATATTCCAAAGAAATGTAACTGTAACACTTTACAATAAGGTTCGTTAGTTAACTACATTAGTTAACATGAACTAATAATGAACTGCACGTATACAGCATTTATTAATCTTAGTTAATGTTAATTTCAACATTTACTAATGTTTTATTAAACCCTTGTAAACATTAGTTAATGCACTGTGAACTAACATGAACAGCTGTATTTTTATTAACCTAAACAAAGATTTACAAATACTGTAACAAATGTATTACTCATGGTTAGTTCTTATTGTAAAGTGATACCAATTTAACATAAAACAAAGATAAGTACAATTATCATTATCATTAATAAACTGAAGTTTGTGTACAGTGATAAAAAATTAAAATAATGCTGCAAACAGTGTCACGGTTGTGAATTCATTGTTTCCTCTGTGTCTCGTGTCATTGTTGTTTACATGTCTGTGAGTTTGCGTGAGTGGGCGTTGTCCCGCTCACGTGTTTGTTCAGTGCTCCAGCTGCTCGCAATCTTCTCATTCTCCACCTCAGCTGATTCACATTACCGTTCCCTATTTATACTCACTCACCTCTCCATTCCAGTGTCCATCCGTTGTTTGCCTGTTCCTGCCTGTTTGTTCGTGTCGTCTTCCGGGTTGTCGTGTCTACAGTGGATCCCTGTTGTTTCACCGCACCCGAGCACAGACCACCGAGCACCTGCACTCAGCACCGAGCACTTGACCATCGAAGTCCCTGTGTGTCCGAGTCTGAGCGTCTTCCCCTGTGTGGACCGTCCGGAGCTGCTGTTTACTCGCGAGATCGCGACCACGCCTTGAGAGGAACCTTCTTTCCTGAATTGTCTTATTCTGTGTTGAAGTTCCAATAAATATATTGTTCACCCGCAATTGCTTCCAGTTTTGTATCATGACAGAACGGATGGACCAAACGATGGGAGCAGCGGGTGATTCATCGGCTTCCTTAGAGGATTTCATTCGAGTGTGCATCGGCCGGATGGATGCACAGGAGCGCAGCCAGGGGGAGACAGGACGCGCCATCCAGACTCTGGTCACACAGGTGTCCGAGCTCACCCAGCGATTCCATCAGCTACAACCCCCCACTGCGCCAGCACCTCCAGCAGCACTTGCAGTTCCCCCCACACCACCCGTGCCTCTCTCCCAGTCGGAACCCAGACTGCCCACGCCTGAATTATACTCTGGTGAGCCGAATTTCTGCCGTCCATTTCTGACACGTTGCAGTATGCATTTCTCATTACAGCCCAGAACTTTCGAAAAGGAGGAGGCGAAAGTAGCCTTCGTGCTGACGCTATTGACTGGGAGAGCGGCGCTTTGGGGAACTGCAGTGTGGGAGAATCGAGACCAGTGCTGCTCCTCGTTCCAAGCCCTCTCGGCGGAAATGAGACGGGTCTTCGATCGAGCCGTCGAGGGGAAGGAGGCTGCCAGGGTCTTGACTGACCTACGTCAAGGAGACCGATCGGTGTCAGATTATTCCATCGAGTTTAAGACCCTGGCGGCCGGGTGTCGCTGGAACGAGGAGGCGCAGTGGGACCATTTCCTGCATGGGCTGGCCGAACGTGTCCAGAGAGAAATCTACGCCCTGGACCTTCCTTCAACGCTCAATGGACTCATAGACCTGGCCCTGAGAGTGGACGCCCGTCTGTCCAGGATAGGGCAGAGAACAGCCACCAACCCAGTTCCGAGTAGGAGTGAGAACCAGCGGTCCAGCGGCCTGGACACGTTCGGCTCCCACGATCCCGAGCCCATGCAGGTGGGGCGAGCTCGGCTTTCCCGGGAGGAGAAAGAAAGGCGGAGATCCCAGGGCCTTTGTCTCTATTGTGGTGGCAACGGACATTATGCCTACAGCTGTCCAGTAAAAGGCCCAGCCCGATAGTAAGTTTGAGGCTACTATCGGGTGGGATCTCCGCAGGTAAGACCTCATCCACTTCCACCATCCTCCCGGTAAGACTGAGATGGTCAACTCTGGATCACCACTGCACTGCACTCATTGACTCTGGGGCAGAAGGTAACTTTTTGGATCATCAGTTTGCACTTCAATTACAGATTCCCCTTCATACACTTTCCCAGAAGATCACAGTCAACGCATTGAACGGACAGACTTTACCCCCCATCTCCTTGGTCACCGAGAAACTTACACTCATCACTTCTGGAAATCATGCTGAAACCATATCATTTTACATCACTGACTCTCAACTCACACCCATAGTTTTAGGACACCCTTGGCTCAGTTTACACAACCCCCGCATCGATTGGAAGAGACGTACCATCTCAGCTTGGAGCACTGAGTGTCACAGTTCGTGTCTTGTGTCTGCTTGTTCTGTTGTTTCTGTTCCTGTGTTACAGGAGGAAGCGGTGGATTTATCAAACGTGCCCGAGGAGTACCGTGACCTGAGTGAAGTGTTCAGTAAGTCTAGAGCTGCTTCTCTCCCTCCGCATCGTCCCTATGACTGTGCTATAGATTTATTGCCAGGTAAGTCTCCGCCTAAGGGCAAGATTTATTCACTTTCAGTTCCTGAGAGAGAGGTTATGGAGAAATATATTTCTGATTCTCTAGCAACCGGGTTCATCCGCCCTTCCTCTTCTCCAGCGGGGGCGGGGTTCTTTTTTGTGGGGAAGAAGGACGGTTCTCTGCGACCTTGCATTGATTACCGAGGGCTGAATAACATCACGGTAAAGAATACTTATCCTTTGCCGTTGATGTCTTCAGCCTTCGAGAGGTTGCAGGGAGCGTCTCTCTTCACTAAATTGGACTTGCGTAATGCTTATCATTTGGTCCGCATCAGGGAGGGGGACGAATGGAAGACTGCTTTTAACACCCCCAGGGGGCATTTTGAATATTTGGTTATGCCTTTTGGGCTTTCCAATAGTCCCGCAGTCTTCCAGGCACTAGTCAATGATGTGTTGCGAGACATGATCGATCAGTTCATATATGTTTACCTGGATGACATATTGATTTTTTCTTCGTCTCTCCAGGAACATGTGCAACACGTACGACTAGTACTTCAGAGGTTGCTAGAGAATGGGCTTTTTGTCAAGGCGGAGAAATGCGTTTTCCATGCACAGTCAGTTCCTTTCCTGGGACACATCGTGTCGTCTGAAGGTATGCTTATGGACCCTGACAAGGTTAAGGCTGTGGTAGAGTGGCCAATCCCAGATTCCCGCAAGGCCCTGCAGCGGTTTCTGGGATTCGCCAACTTCTATCGGCGTTTTATTCGCAATTTCAGCCAACTAGCCGCACCTCTGACCGCCTTGACCTCTCCCAGAACTGCGTTCAGGTGGTCAGACGCAGCTGAGGCTGCGTTTGCCAAACTCAAGAGCCGCTTTGTTTCAGCTCCCATTCTCATAGCCCCTGATGCTTCACGTCAGTTCGTGGTAGAGGTCGATGCGTCGGAGGTGGGGGTAGGTGCAGTGCTTTCACAACGTTCACCTTCAGACGACAGAATGCATCCCTGCGCGTTTTTGTCACATCGATTATCTCCTGCCGAACGAAACTATGACATTGGTAACCGGGAGTTGTTGGCAGTCAAGTTAGCCTTGGAGGAATGGCGTCACTGGTTAGAGGGTTCAGGGGTACCCTTTACAGTCTGGACTGATCACAAGAATTTGGAGTACATTAGAACCGCTAAAAGATTGAACTCCAGGCAGGCTCGGTGGGCACTTTTTTTCGGTCGTTTCGATTTTACACTTTCCTATCGTCCGGGTTCCAAAAACGTCAAACCCGATTCTTTGTCGCGTATTTTTGATCGTCCCGAACACGAAGCTACTCCTGAGCGCATTTTTCCTGAGAACCTGATTATCTCTTCGCTCACATGGGAGGTCGAATCGAAGGTCAAGAGGGCCTTAGAAGGGGTAACGCCTCCGATCCGGTGCCCACCTAACCGCTTATTTGTGCCGGAGGAATTACGATCAGAAGTCGTCCAGTGGGGTCATAGTTCCAGTCTAGCTTGTCATCCAGGGGTGAGTCGTACCATATTTCTAGTTAAGCAGCGATTCTGGTGGCCCCTGATGGCTCGTGATGTTCACAATTTTGTTTTGGCTTGCTCTAGTTGTGCCATTGGTAAGTCGTCCAATCGACCCCCAGCTGGGTTACTTCAACCGCTGTCGGTGCCTTCGAGACCTTGGTCCCACATCGCTCTAGATTTTATCACCGCCCTCCCACCCTCCCAGGGTAACACGGTAGTTTTGACCGTGGTGGACCGATTCTCGAAGGCAGCCCACTTTATTCCCTTGCCCAAATTACCTTCAGCCAAGGAGACAGCGGTGGCAGTCGTTGATCACGTCTTTCGGTTACATGGCCTCCCGACAGACGTGGTTTCTGACAGGGGACCCCAGTTTGTGTCCAGATTTTGGCGAGAGTTTTGTAAGTTACTGGGGGCGACGGTCAGTCTGTCCTCTGGGTTTCATCCCCAGAGCAATGGCCAAACTGAGAGAGCCAACCAAGATTTGGAAAGATCATTACGATGTTTGGTCTCCAAGAATCCCTCCTCCTGGAGTCAACAACTGTCCATGGTGGAGTACGCCCACAATACGTTACCAGTGTCATCCACGGGCCTATCTCCGTTTAAGTGTAGTGTAGGGTACCAACCACCTGTTTTTCCTAGTGCTGAGTCCGAAGTCGCGGTCTCCTCCGCCCACGCCTTCATCCAGAGGTGTCACCGTACTTGGACGAGGGCCCGTGAGACTCTCCTCCAAGTGCGGGAACGCACCAAGGCCAAGGCCGATCGCCACCGGTCAAGGCCTCCCGTATACGTCGTCGGTTCCAAAGTGTGGCTTTCTACTAAGGACATTCCGCTCCGCTCCGTTTCCAATAAGTTGGCACCCAAATTCATTGGCCCGTTTTCTGTCACTAAGATCGTTAGTCCGGTGACAGTCCGCCTCAATCTTCCTCCAGTGTACAGGAGGATTCATCCCGTTTTCCATGTGTCCAAAATTAAGCCCGTCTTTTTTGCACGCATTAATCCGCCAGCCCCGGTTCCCCCCCCGCCGCGTCTCGTAGATGGGGAACCATCCTATTCGGTTCGTCGTATTCTGGATTCCAGGCGGAGGGGACGCGGATTTCAGTACTTGGTGGATTGGGAAGGTTACGGTCCGGAGGAGAGAAGTTGGGTTCCTGCTCGTGACATCCTGGATCACTCCCTTATCGATGATTACAATCGACAGGTAAGGAGTTCTGGGAATGCCGTGAGGCATTCCTAGGAGAGGGGGTACTGTCACGGTTGTGAATTCATTGTTTCCTCTGTGTCTCGTGTCATTGTTGTTTACATGTCTGTGAGTTTGCGTGAGTGGGCGTTGTCCCGCTCACGTGTTTGTTCAGTGCTCCAGCTGCTCGCAATCTTCTCATTCTCCACCTCAGCTGATTCACATTACCGTTCCCTATTTATACTCACTCACCTCTCCATTCCAGTGTCCATCCGTTGTTTGCCTGTTCCTGCCTGTTTGTTCGTGTCGTCTTCCGGGTTGTCGTGTCTACAGTGGATCCCTGTTGTTTCACCGCACCCGAGCACAGACCACCGAGCACCTGCACTCAGCACCGAGCACTTGACCATCGAAGTCCCTGTGTGTCCGAGTCTGAGCGTCTTCCCCTGTGTGGACCGTCCGGAGCTGCTGTTTACTCGCGAGATCGCGACCACGCCTTGAGAGGAACCTTCTTTCCTGAATTGTCTTATTCTGTGTTGAAGTTCCAATAAATATATTGTTCACCCGCAATTGCTTCCAGTTTTGTATCATGACAAACAGAGCACAATCTGTTGTGACGCAGCTCTAAAAAAGTAAACAGTGTAAAACTACAGTATAAGCGCGTTTCCTCTTGCTCACACCGGTTTGAATAACATATAACGTTACTTAAAGTCTTTTTACATATCTATAAAATTAAAATAAACAGATTTGAGGACATTATTATACTCGCCGCTAAACTGAATGACTTGACAAGACCAACCTCGCTTATTTAACTTCTTTTCTTCCAGAAAACGCTTCTCTTCCGTCCCACTTGTGAATGACCACGGGTTGTATTTCTGTCATGTCTTTGTGTTTTAATTGTGAGAGTTCACGAATATGAACGTATATGAATGATAGTCGTCAGTGAATAATCAACCAAACCGTATTTTATGGAGCAGACACTACGGGAAAATACGCTGACTGACCCATAACCCGTAACGAGCATCAGCTGATCTCGAGACTCGTTGTCAGGACAACGACCGCTGCGCGTTCGCGCGAAGGAAGAAGATCTGGTCACGTGCGGGCAATTTATGCGGGTGAAAAAGCTCGTCACACAATACAGCATAACCAAGCGGCAACATTCTGATCTGAGAAATGAAGCCTACCCGGAAGTGCGAAAAACTGCAATACATCGAAAATCCGCTAGGGGAAGGTCCCAAAAGGGAGCAAATGTCAATAGCCCTCATGTTAAAATGTCCGTTTTCACAGCATAAATTCATGTCTTTACAGGTTGGTCCCATGGACTTTTATTGTATTTTTCGATAGGTTCCGAGTGCCTGACAACGGTGAGGGTAGTGAATTTTTTTCTAACTCGTTAGTTTAGATCGTATTTAGATATAAAATGTATGACAATAAGGGCGTGGTTAACTTTGATTGACAGCTTGATTGACAGCTAACAAGGCAGCGCCACGGAGAATGACAACATAAGAAGCGCCATTTTTTAATACAGTTGACATATAATACTACTGTTTCTGTATCATGAAATGTAGTTTTAAGAGTTTTTCAGGCGAAAATGTAGTTGTTTAAAGCTCAAATCTGTGGTTTATTTAAAGATTTATGAAAATTTTATCCAGTTGATCCAGCGATGACCGGGTGCTCGGCGCGATGTACCCCGCCTGGAGCAGTCTTTCATCGGCTAGTCGTTCTGAGGTTTGCCGCCAATGCCGCGGACTCTGGCGTCTCTGTAGTGGTTAAACATGAGATATAATTCATCTTGTGTAACGTTTTAATCTAATGGGCGATTTTTGGTCTCGTGAATCTATATTTTTTTCCCTGGGCAATCGTTTTGGCTGAGGGGAAGTTTCATAACTTTATAAGCTATTTAACTTTACCGATGTATGGTTAAACTCGCGCTGACTTTGTATGTTTGATTGAATTGTTTGCTTTATTTGTATAGCTTCTTATACCTTTTACTTATACTTTTATAATGGCTAACATTGATAAAACTGAAATTTAACAAAAAGAGACTGGGTTGAGTTTTGTCATTTTAATACAACGAAGATGATATGTAATGTTGTTTACTGCAAAATCTGTTGTTTAATACAAATGCACATATTGCCTGGACCATAAAATGTTTAATATTTTTATATTATATTTAAAATGAAAAGAGGCAGATTTGTGTTATATTTTGTTTTGTTTTTCATAAATAGGCAAACGTTATGTGCAGTTGAATATAATCAATATGCGTTGCCTGAACCACATTTGTGTGGCTATAATGTTTAAGATTTCTTTCAATGAAAACGAAACGAGTTAGTATGGTGTTTTATAACATATTTCATTGCCATAGACTGTAAAAAAATAGTTCATTGCCTGAAATATAACCGGAGTAGCAGAGCGAGCTGAGTGACACGCGCTGCGTCAGAAGCTGGGCGGGGTTAGCATTTCCCAAGATTTTCCAAGATGGCGCCGCCCATACCCCCCATAAACGGCTTCAAACCCGTTCTTCAGAAAGTCTATGGGTGACGTCACAGACGCTTTGTCCATATTTTTTACAGTCTATGAGCATAACTGCAGTACATATATAAACGGTAGACCTATGAAGACTTCAGATGCAAGTCAATCTGAAGGTTTTTTATTTATTTAAATAAGCTTTTTTATTATTATTATCATTATAAAGCTCCTTTATTTAGGTTCAATAATTTCACTTTAATGGCAACTGAAATGACCTCATTGCCATCAAAGTGAAATTACTAAACCTAGCTAGGAGCCTGATTAAAAAAAGCTCATTTAAAAAAAAAAAAAGTCAGATGAGGTTTTTTGCATTTAAAGTTTTAACATGCATATCAGTGCATCAGTGTTATTGTTTCAATCTGGTTTCAATACTTCATTATACTGCAGATCTACAGTTGTACTGCAGTTTTACTGCTGTTGAACTTCAATGTACTGCAGTTATATTGTATCTATACTTCGATATACTGCAAATCTACAGGTGTACTTCATTGTACTGCAATTATACTGCTTTGAACTGCAGTTTTACTGCAGTTGTACTTCATTGTACTGCAGTTATTTTTTGTAAGGGGAATCCCGTGAATCCCGCGATATCCATCTTTGATCTCACAGGTGTCAGATCCACTGCGAGAAGAGAGAACTGTTCGTCTTGCCTGCGCATTTTTCACTCCTCCCCTCACTCTGCCTACTCTCGACTACATTTCAGGCAAGGCAAGGCGCATCGTGAGACCGGAGTTCTCTCGCGAGACTGAAATTGTTATTAAAAATTATAGCCTGCAAGAAGCTTGCGTTTCAAATTGTCTGTGCGCTGATTTGCAGCGAAAAGGAGACAAATAAACAGTTAATGCTGGAGGTAATGATTGGGAAGATGAGGGGAGCAAGGACTGTGTGTCTGCAAAGAGAGAGTTGGGTTTAAATAAATAATTTTGCAATGTGCTGCTGTTGCTGCTGGTCAAGCAAATGTTTGTGCTTTGATTGATTCTGTTTGATATAACTATAAATCTATTAAAATACTGATATTCTGATCAATAACTCCTCCCCGAACATCCTTCTGTCCTGTATCTTGCTCTCTCATTGGCTGTCGGTCATCACCGATGTAGTTTTCAGTCAGAACACTTTCACACAGCAGGATTGTGAATCGCCGACAGGTCCAGATATTTAGCATGCCAAATATCCCACGGGCGTCGGCGACTCGTCGGCGATTCTCTCAGATCGCGTCATTGCTCATTCACACTGCGTGAACGAGCACTGATTTGCCTGTGATTTCGGGCATTTGTTGGCGATTTATCAAAACCTGTCGGCGAGCCAAAAATCGTGCAGTCTGAACTCGGCATTAGTTTCCGGGGCCTCAAAACTGTGCATTTTTACGTGAAAAAATTATATGCGTTTCAAAGCTTGATTAATTTACATCACAAAAAAACACTCCAGACAAAATTCATACCTCAGTTTTAATCGGCACTATTTTCTTTCCATTTCTATCAATCCGCGCTGCTGTCAACGTCAACAGTGTGCACGTTCCGATCAGCTGTTCCATAGTGTTTATACAATCGAATGACAACGACGTAAAAAGTAGAAAATTAACAATGGTGCGAACTTGTAAATTCCCAGGTTGTGACCACAAGAATATACTTTAAAACCTGCATGTAATAGCAAATTATCTAACAAACAACGTAAACTTTACATTACTGTGATGGAGAGTAGGTAAATGTAACTGCGATGGAGAGAGTAACTAGTAAAAACACTGCAATGCACAATATCCGCTGAACGAAGCTTGCGCGGAATTATGAGGTCACGATTTTCGTCTTAGCACGCGCTGGTGCGCTGAGGGGAAACCTATGGGGGAAACAGGGGAACCGAATTCTCCGGAACACCGGGATCACCGTTCAGATTCCATCGTTTTCCTGTTTCGGATATAGCTATGAGACAGCTTTGGCTGGTTGACATCGGCTACTCTGCGGAGCTAAAATATCCAGAATCAATTCATGTGTGCAGTGCTCACTTCAGCGAAGACGATTACATCCCCAACCAAGGAGGAAAAAGAAAAAAACAGATTTTAAAGAGTTTTGCTGTACCAGTACCACGGGTAAGCTCTATTTACTAACTTTTTGATCCCAGGTGTGTAAACACTATGGAACAGCTGATCGGAACATGCGCACTGTTGACGTTGACAGCAGTGCGGATTGATAGAAATGGAAAGAAAATAGTGCCGATTAAAACTGAGGTATGAATTTTGTCTGGAGTGTTTTTTTGTGATGTAAATTAATCAAGCTTTGAAACGCATATAATTTTTTCACGTAAAAACACAGTTTTGAGGCCCCGGAAACTAACCGAGACTACTTTCTTGGAAAACTTCCAGCGGCCAGAACTCTGACCAGGGAGGTGACCACAGAGTGGGTCAGTGTGTATGCACTATAGTGCTGGTAAGGATTGCATACAACTTCATGTCTTAAATGGGCGAACTATCCCTTTAAGGACACCAATTTTCTTTGTGAATGAATAATGTATCGTAAATAAATAAATGTTCTTCCTTAAAATACAGGGTGCATTACTCAGGAGGACACAGGCAGATTTTTATTTTTAAAGGCCAGTTATTTCATGGATCCAGGATACTATGCATCCTGATAAAGTTCCCTTGGCCTTTGGAATTAAAATAGCCGCACATCATCACACACCCTTCACCATAGAGATTGGCATGGTTTTATTTAAGTTAGCCTAATAGCTGGTTTGATTTGCATTGAGAGATGAATTTACCCCATGCTCCGTGGTTGTATTATTAAACAGAATGAATATGTTGAAAGTGAACTCTGAACGGTGAATATGGATTATTGAGTTTTTAATAATGAAAATGTGTGTGAAATGTTTTGAATTGAAATATTCACAGCTTAAATATACAACCATGTTGAATTTCAGCCCATAAAAAATGTAAACCCTAATAATACAGTGCATTAAAATGCAAGTGTCACCATTATGTTCAGTTATATTCAGTTCATAGACTTTTAGTTTGTTTTCATTGCTCACATGTGTTTCCTTGTATGTGTTTCCCGCCACTGATCAGTCACCATGGACACTAATCACATTCATCACAGCTGCTCATCGTTTAGTTAATCGGCACTGTGTATTTAAGTTCTGAGTATCATCGGCATAACAGTGGAAGCTAATTCCATGTTTCCTAATGATATCTCCTAAGGGTAGCATGTACAGAGTGAACAGCAGCGGTCCTAGTACTGAGCCTTGTGGTACGCCATACTGAACTTGTGATCGATGAGACATCTCTTCATTTACTGCTACAAACTGATAACGGTCAGATAAGTATGATTTAAACCATGCTAGTGCATTTCCCCTAATGCCAACATAGTTTTCTAGTCTATTTAAAAGAATGTTGTGGTCAATGATGTCAAACGCAGCACTAAGATCGAGTAACACTAATAGAGAGATACAACCAGGGGCGCAACTACCCAGTGTCAGAGGGGTATGCAGCAACAATTTTGGTGCCCCCAAAGAAATAAATAACGGTGCCATGTAGCCTAATGAGTGAGGAACGAGTAGGGATGGGTACCGAAACCCGGTATTAAACGGGCCCCGGTGCTGAATTTTGAAATACCGCTGGATCGATAAGCTCGGACGTTATCGGTTCTGCTGTCGGTACTGGAGAAATTAAGAAAGTGCTATTGCTATTAAGAAATTATTATCTTGCAAATTTAATCTCGCCATCCACTTCTATATATAACTAGAAAAAAAGTTTGAGACAAACTTTAAGTTGGCTTGAGAAAGCCGGACCAGATAGTTTGAAAGAAATAAAAGTAGAAGTTTAAAGTATTTTGAATTTTGATTGATAAATTAGTTATAAAGAAAGAAAAAATATTAGTTAGAAAGAAAGAAAGATTAGTTAGAAAGATAGATTAAAAGAAAGATTAGTTAGAAAGAAAGAAAGATTAGTTAGAAAGAAAGAAAGAATGAAAGAAAGATTAGTAAGAAAGAAAGAAAGAATGAATTGTGGATTAGAAAGAAAGAGAAAGAAAGAATTGTGGATTAGAAAGAAAGAAAAAGAAAGAAAGTTGGAAGAAAGAAAGAAAGAAAGAAAGAAAGAAAGAAAGAAAGAAAGAAAGAAAGAAAGAAAGGAATTGTGGATTACAAAGAAAGAAAGAAAGAAAGAGAAAGAAAGAAAGAAAGAAAGAAAGAAAGAAAGAAAGAAAGAAAGAAACAAAGACTGATTAGTTGGAAGGAAGAAAGGAAGAAAGAAAGAATGGTGGATTAGTTAGAAAAAAGAAAGAAAGAAAGAAAGAAAGAAAGAAAGAAAGAATTGTGGATTAGAAAGAAAGAGAAAGAAAGAAAGAATTGTGGATTAGAAAGAAAGAAAGAAAGAAAGAAAGAAAGAAAGAAAGAAAGAAAGAAAGAAAGAAAGACTGATTAGTTGGGAAGAAAGAAAGAAAGAAAGATTGATTGGTTAGAAAGAAAGAAAGAAAGATTGATTGGTTGGAAAGAAAGAAAGATTGATTGGTTAGAAAGAAAGGAAGATAGATAGGTTAGAAAGAAAGAAAGATAGATTGGTTAGAAAAAAAGAAAGATAGATTGATTGGTTAGAAAGAAAGAAAGATAGATTGATTGGTTAGAAAGAAGAAAAATTATTGATTTGTTAGAAAGAAAGAAAGAAAGAAAGAAAGATTGGTTAGAAAGAAAGAAAGGAAGAAAGAAAGAAAGAAAGAAAGAAAGAAAGAAAGAAAGAAAGATAGATTGGTTAGAAAGAAAGAAAGATAGATTGGTTAGAAAGAAAGAAAAAAGATAGATTGGTTAGAAAGAAAGAAAGATAGATTGATTGGTTAGAAAGAAAGAAAAAAGATAGATTGGTTAGAAAGAAAGAAAAAAGATAGATTGATTGGTTAGAGAGAAAGAAAGATAGATTGGTTAGAAAGAAAGAAAGATAGATTGATTGGTTAGAAAGAAAGAAAACAAGATAGATTGGTTAGAAAGAAAGAAAGATAGATAGATAGATAGATAGATAGATAGATAGATAGATAGATAGATAGATAGATAGATAGATAGATAGATAGATTAGAAAGAAAGAAAGAAAGAAAGAAAGAAAGATAGACTGGTTAGAAAGAAAGAAAGATAGATTGTTAGAAAGATAGAAAGAAAGAAAGATAGATTGGTTTGAAAGAAAGAAAGATAGATTGATTGATTGGTTAGAAAGAAAGAAAGAAAGAAAGAAAGAAAGAAAGAAAGAAAGAAAGAAAGAAAGAAAGAAAGAAAGAAAGACAGACAGGAAGAAAGAAAGAAAGATAGATAGATTGGTTAGAAAGAAAGTAAGATAGATTGGTTAGAAAGAAAGAAAAAAGATAGATAGATAGATAGATAGATAGATAGATAGATAGATAGATAGATAGATAGATAGATAGATAGATAGATAGATAGATAGATAGATAGATAGATTAGAAAGAAAGAAAGATAGATTGGTTAGAAAGAAAGAAAGATAGATTGTTAGAAAGATAGAAAGAAAGATAGATTGGTTTGAAAGAAAGAAAGATAGATTGGTTAGAAAGAAAGAAAGATAGATTGATTGGTTAGAAAGAAAGAAAGAAAGAAAGAAAGAAAGAAAGAAAGAAAGAAAGAAAGAAAGAAAGAAAGAAAGAAAGAAAGAAAGAAAGATAGATAGATAGATTGGTTAGAAAGAAAGTAAGATGGATTGGTTAGAAAGAAAGAAAAAAGATAGATTGGTTAAAAAGAAAGAAAGATAGATTGTTTGGTTAGAAAGAAAGAACGAAAGATTGATTGGTTAGAAAGAAAGAAAGATAGATTAATTGGTTAGAAAGAAAGATAGATAGATTGATTGGTTATAAAGAAAGAACGAAATATAGATTGGTTTGAAAGAAAGAAAGAAAGAAAGAAAGATAGATTGATTGGTTAGAAAGAAAGATAGATAGATTGGTTAGGAAGAAAGAAAGATAGATTGATTGGTTAGAAAGAAAGAAAGATAGATTGTTAGAAAGATAGAAAGAAAGATAGATTGGTTTGAAAGAAAGAAAGATAGATTGGTTAGAAAGAAAGAAAGATAGATTGATTGGTTAGAAAGAAAGAAAGAAAGAAAGAAAGAAAGAAAGAAAGAAAGAAAGAAAGAAAGAAAGAAAGAAAAAGAAAGAAAGAAAGCAAAAAAGAAAGAAAGAAAGAAAGATAGATAGATTGGTTAGAAAGAAAGTAAGATGGATTGGTTAGAAAGAAAGAAAAAAGATAGATTGGTTAAAAAGAAAGAAAGATAGATTGATTGGTTAGAAAGAAAGAACGAAAGATAGATTGGTTAGAAAGAAAGAAAGATAGATTAATTGGTTAGAAAGAAAGATAGATAGATTGGTTAGAAAGAAAGAAAGATAGATTGATTGGTTAGAAAGAAAGAAAGATAGATTGGTTAGAAAGAAAGAAAGATAGATTGATTGGTTAGAAAGAAAGAAAACAAGATAGATTGGTTAGATAGATAGATAGATAGATAGATAGATAGATAGATAGATAGATAGATAGATAGATAGATAGATAGATAGATAGATAGATAGATTAGAAAGAAAGATAGATTGGTTAGAAAGAAAGATAGATTGTTAGAAAGATAGAAAGATAGATTGATTGGTTAAAAAGAAAGAGCGAAAGATAGATTGGTTTGAAAGAAAGAAAGATAGATTGATTGGTTAGAAAGAAAGATAGATAGATTGGTTAGAAAGAAAGAAAGATAGATTGATTGGTTAGAAAGAAAGAAAGATAGATTGGTTAGAAAGAAAGAAAGATAGATTGATTGGTTAGAAAGAAAGAAAACAAGATAGATTGGTTAGAAAGAAAGATAGATAGATAGATAGATAGATAGATAGATAGATAGATAGATAGATAGATAGATAGATAGATAGATAGATAGATAGATAGATAGATAGATAGATAGATAGATAGTTGGATAGATAGATAGATTAGATAGAAAGATAGATTGATTGGTTAAAAAGAAAGAGCGAAAGATAGATTGGTTTGAAAGAAAGAAAGATAGATTGATTGGTTAGAAAAAAAGATAGATTGTTAGAAAGATAGAAAGAAAGATAGATTGTTAGAAAGATAGAAAGAAAGATAGATTGGTTAGAAAGAAAGAAAGATAGATTGATTGGTTAGAAAGAAAGAAAGAAAGAAAGATAGATAGATTGGTTAGAAAGAAAGTAAGATGGATTGGTTAGAAAGAAAGAACGAAAGATAGATTGGTTAGAAAGAAAGAAAGATATATTGATTGGTTAGAAAGAAAGAAAGATAGATTGATTGGTTAGAAAGAAAGATAGATAGATTGGTTAGAAAGAAAGAAAGATAGATTGATTGGTTAGAAAGAAAGAAAGATAGATTGTTAGAAAGATAGAAAGAAAGATAGATTGGTTTGAAAGAAAGAAAGATAGATTGGTTAGAAAGAAAGAAAGATAGATTGATTGGTTAGAAAGAAAGAAAGATAGATTGATTGGTTAGAAAGAAAGAAAGAAAGAAAGATAGATAGATAGATAGATTGGTTAGAAAGAAAGTAAGATGGATTGGTTAGAAAGAAAGAAAAAAGATAGATTGGTTAGAAAGAAAGAACGAAAGATAGATTGGTTAGAAAGAAAGAAAGATAGATTAATTGGTTAGAAAGAAAGATAGATAGATTGGTTAGAAAGAAAGTAAGATGGATTGGTTAGAAAGAAAGAAAAAAGATAGATTGGTTAGAAAGAAAGAAAGATTGATTGATTGGTTAGAAAGAAAGATAGATTGATTGGTTAGAAAGAAAGAAAGAAAGATAGATTGGTTAGAAAGAAAGAACGAAAGATAGATTGGTTAGAAAGAAAGAAAGATAGATTAATTGGTTAGAAAGAAAGATAGATAGATTGGTTAGAAAGAAAGATTGATTGATTGGTTAGAAAGAAAGTAAGATGGATTGGTTAGAAAGAAAGAAAAAAGATAGATTGGTTAGAAAGAAAGAAAGATTGATTGATTGGTTAGAAAGAAAGATTGATTGATTGGTTAGAAAGAAAGATAGATTGATTGGTTAGAAAGAAAGAAAGATAGATTGGTTAGAAAGAAAGTAAGATGGATTGGTTAGAAAGAAAGAAAAAAGATAGATTGGTTAGAAAGAAAGAAAGATAGATAGATTGGTTAGAAAGAAAGAAAGTACATTGAATGGTAGTTTAATTGAGTCTAGGGCTTCAGAGAATTTAGATTTGAGTTTTTGGCTTGTACACTAATGGGCCACCGTAGTCTTGGCTCATTTTGAGCAGTCTGCAATGAAAGTCAATGGGGTTTTTATGATTTTTAATATTAATTTTTAAGAAAACCGTAACTCAAACCAGTGTGAAAAGATATAGCAACTCAAGTCAGAACAGTCTGAAGGTCTGACCCAAGTTTGAAATATGTAGCTTGAACGGTCTAGGAGGAGTTAGTGTCTAAATTTTTTGGGTCAGAAGAATAATAATAACTAGAAAAAAAAGTTTGTTGGACAAACTTTAAGTTGGCTTGAGAAAGCCGGACCAGAGAGTTTGAAGAAGTTAAAAGTAGTTAGAAGTTTAAAGTAGTTAGAAGTTTGAAGTAGTTTGAAGTTTAAAGTAGTTTAAATTTTGATTGATAAATTAGTTAGAAAGAAAGAATAGTTAGAAAGAAAGAAAGAAAGAAAGAAAGAAAGATTAGGTAGAAAGAAAGAAAGAAAGAAAGATTAGGGAGAAAGAAAGAAAGAAAGAAAGAAAGAAAGAAAGAAAGAAAGAAAGAAAGAAAGAAAGAAAGAAAGAAAGATTAGGTAGAAAGAAAGAAAGACAGATTAGTTAGAAAGCAAGAAAGATAGAAAGAAAGAAAAGTTAGAAAGAAAGAAAGAAAGAAAGAAAGAAAGAAAGAAAGAAAGAAAGAAAGAAAAAAGAAAGAAAGATTAGTTAGAAAGGAAGAAAGAAAGAAAGATTAGGTATAAAGAAAGAAAGAAAGAAAGAAAGAAAGAAAGAAAGAAAGAAAGATTAGTTAGAAAGAAAGAAAAAAGCAAGATTAGTAAGAAAGAAATTAAAGTAAGAAAGAAAAAGAAAGATTAGTTAGAACGAAAGAAGAAAGAAAAAAGAAAGATTAGTTAGAAAGAAAGAAAAAAGAAAGATTAGCTAGAAAGAAAGAAAGTAAGATTAGGTAGAAAGAAAGAAAGAAAGAAAGACAGATTAGTTAGAAAGAAAGATAGATAGAAAGATAGAAAGAAAGATTAGTTAGAAAGAAAGAAAGGTGGATTAGTTAGAAAGAAAGAAAGAAAGAAAGAAAGAAAGAAAGAAAGAAAGAAAGAAAAAAGAAACAAAGATTAGTTAGAAAGAAAGAAAGATTAGGTATAAAGAAAGAAAGAAAGAAAGAAAGAAAGAAAGAAAGAAAGAAAGAGAGAAAGAAAGAAAGAAAGAAAGAAAGAAAGAAAGAAAGAAAGAAAGAAAGAAAGAAAGAAAAAAGAAAGATTAGTAAGAAAGAAAGAAAGAAAAGTAAGAAAGAAGAAAAGTAAATAAGAAAAAAGAAAGAAAGATTAGTTAGAACGAAAGAAGAAAGAAAAAGAAAGATTAGTTAGAAAGCAAGAAAAGTAAGAAAGAAAAAAGAAAGATTAGTAAGAAAGAAAAGAAAGATTAGTTAGAAAGAAAGAAAAAGAAAAAGGAAAGATTAGCTAGAAAGAAAGAAGAAAGATTGGCTAGAAAGAAAGAAAGAAAAAAGAAAGAAAGATTAGTTAGAAAGAAAGAAAAAAGAAAGATTTGTTAGAAAGGAAAGAAAGATTAGTTAGAAAGATTAGATAGAAAGATAGTTAGAAAGAAAGATTAGAAAGAAGAAAGATTAGTTAGAAAAAGAAAGAAAGAAAGAAAGACAGAAAGATTAGTTAGAAAGATAGATAGATTAATTAGTTAGAAAGAAAGAAGAAATATTATTTAGAGAGAGAAAGAAAGAAAGAAAGAAAGAAAGAAAGAAAGAAAGAAAGATTAGGTAGAAAGAAAGAATGAAAGAAAAAATAAAGAAAGATTAGGTAGAAAGAAAGAATGAAAGAAAAATAAAGAAAGATTAGGTATAAAGAAAGAAAGAAAAAGATTAGGTAGAAAGAAAGAAAGAAAGAAAGAAAGAAAGAAAGAAAGAAAGAAAGAAAGAAAGAAAGAAAGAAAGAAAGAAAGAAAGAAAGATTAGGTAGAAAGAAAGAATGAAAGAAAAAAGAAAGAAAGATTAGCTAGAAAGAAAGAAAGAAAGAAAGAAAGAAAGAAAGAAAGAAAGAAAGAAAGAAAGATTAGGTAGAAAGAAAGAAAGAAAGATTAGGTAGAAAGAAAGAAAGAAAGATTAGGGAGAAAGAAAGAAAGAAAGAAAGAAAGAAAGAAAGAAAGAAAGAAAGAAAGATTAGGTAGAAAGAAAGAAAGACAGATTAGTTAGAAAGCAAGAAAGATAGAAAGAAAGAAAAGTTAGAAAGAAAGAAAGAAAGAAAGAAAGAAAGAAAGATTAGTTAGAAAGGAAGAAAGAAAGAAAGATTAGGTATAAAGAAAGAAAGAAAGAAAGAAAGAAAGAAAGAAAGAAAGAAAGAAAGAAAGAAAGATTAGTTAGAAAGAAAGAAAAAAGCAAGATTAGTAAGAAAGAAATTAAAGTAAGAAAGAAAAAGAAAGATTAGTTAGAACGAAAGAAGAAAGAAAAAAGAAAGATTAGTTAGAAAGAAAGAAAAGGAAGAAAGGAAGAAAAAAGAAAGATTAGTTAGAAAGAAAGAAAGAAAGAAAGAAAGACAGATTAGTTAGAAAGAAAGATAGATAGAAAGATAGAAAGAAAGATTAGTTAGAAAGAAAGAAAAGTTAGAAAGAAAGAAAGAAAGAAAGAAAGAAAGAAAGAAAGAAAGAAGAAACAAAGATTAGTTAGAAAGAAAGAAAGATTAGGTATAAAGAAAGAAAGAAAGAAAGAAAGAAAGAAAGAAAGAAAGAGAGAAGAAAGAAAGAAAGAAAGAAAGAAAGAAAGAAGAAAAGTAAATAAGAAAAAAGAAAGAAAGATTAGTTAGAACGAAAGAAGAAAGAAAAAAGAAAGATTAGTTAGAAAGCAAGAAAAGTAAGAAAGAAAAAAGAAAGATTAGTTAGAAAGAAAGAAAGAAAAGAAAGATTAGTTAGAAAGAAAGAAAAAGAAAAAAGAAAGATTAGCTAGAAAGAAAGAAGAAAGATTGGCTAGAAAGAAAGAAAGAAAAAAGAAAGAAAGATTAGTTAGAAAGAAAGAAAAAAGAAAGATTTGTTAGAAAGGAAAGAAAGATTAGTTAGAAAGATTAGATAGAAAGATAAGTTAGAAAGAAAGATTAGAAAGAAGAAAGATTAGTTAGAAAAAGAAAGAAAGAAAGACAGAAAGATTAGTTAGAAAGATAGATAGATTAATTAGTTAGAAAGAAAGAAGAAATATTATTTAGAGAGAAAGAATGATGAATGGTGGATTAGTTAGAAAGAAAGAAAGAAAGAAAGAAAGAAAGAAAGAAAGAAAGAAAGAAAGAAAGAAAGAAAGAAAGAAAGAAAGAAAGAAAGAAAGAAAGAGAAAGAAAGAAAGATGGATTAGTTAGAAAGAAAGATTAGATAGATAGATTAGTTAGAAAGAAAGATAGATAGATTAGTTAGAATGAAAGAAAGAAAGATATATTAGTTAGAAAGAAAGATGGATTAGTTTGTTAAAAATAAAGAAAGATGGATTATTTAGTTAAATAGATAGATAGATAGATTGGTTAAAAAGATAGATAGATAGATAGATAGATAGATAGATAGATAGATAGATAGATAGATAGATAGATAGATAGATAGATAGATAGATAGATAGATAGATAGATAGATAGATAGATAGATAGATAGATTAGTTAAAAAGATAGATAGATAGATAGATAGATAGATAGATAGATTAGTTAAAAAGATAGATAGATAGATAGATAGATAGATAGATAGATAGATAGATAGATAGATAGATAGATAGATAGATAGATTAGTTAAAAAGATAGATAGATAGATAGATAGATTAGTTAAAAAGATAGATAGATAGATTAGTTAAAAAGATAGATAGATAGATAGATAGATAGATAGATAGATAGATAGATAGATAGATAGATAGATTGGTTAAAAAGATAGATAGATAGATAGATAGATAGATAGATAGATAGATAGATAGATAGATAGATAGATAGATAGATAGATAGATAGATAGATAGATAGATTAGTTAAAAAGATAGATAGATAGATAGATAGATAGATAGATAGATAGATAGATAGATAGATAGATAGATAGATAGATAGATAGATAGATAGATAGATAGATAGATTAGTTAAAAAGATAGATAGATAGATAGATAGATAGATAGATAGATAGATTAGTTAAATAGATAGATAGATAGATAGATAGATAGATAGATAGATAGATAGATAGATAGATAGATAGATAGATTAGTTAAAAAGATAGATAGATAGATTAGTTAAAAAGATAGATAGATAGATAGATAGATAGATAGATAGATAGATAGATAGATAGATTAGTTAAAAAGATAGATAGATAGATAGATAGATAGATAGATAGATAGATAGATAGATAGATAGATAGATAGATTAGTTAAAAAGATAGATAGATAGATAGATAGATAGATAGATAGATAGATAGATAGATAGATAGATAGATAGATAGATAGATAGATAGATAGATTAGTTAAAAAAATAGATAGATAGATAGATAGATAGATAGATAGATAGATAGATAGATAGATAGATAGATAGATAGATTAGTTAAAAAGATAGATAGATAGATAGATAGATAGATAGATAGATAGATAGATTAGTTAAAAAGATAGATAGATAGATAGATAGATAGATAGATAGATAGATAGATAGATAGATAGATTAGTTAAAAAGATAGATAGATAGATAGATAGATAGATAGATAGATAGATAGATAGATAGATAGATAGATAGATAGATTAGTTAAAAAGATAGATAGATAGATAGATAGATAGATAGATAGATAGATTAGTTAAAAAGATAGATAGATAGATAGATAGATAGATAGATAGATAGATAGATAGATAGATAGATAGATAGATAGATAGATAGATAGATAGATAGATAGATAGATAGATAGATAGATAGATAGATAGATAGATAGATAGATTTATGAGTCCATAGAATGGTAGTTTAATTGAGTCTAGGGCTTCAGGGAGTTTAGATTTGAGTTTTTGGCTTGTACACTAATGGGCCACCGTAGTCTTGGCTCAATTTGAGCACTCTGCAATGTAAGTCTATGGGATTTTTATGGTTTTTAATATTAATTTTTAAGAAAACTGAAAGTCAAATCAGTCTGAAAAGATATAGCACACCAAGTCAGAACAGTCTGAAGGTCTGACCCGAGTTTGGAGTTTGTAGAGTTAAAGCTCTAGGAGGAGTTAGAGTTGATAAATTTTGGGTCAGAAGAATAAGAAGAACTAGAAAAAAAAGTTTGTTGAGACAAACTTTAAGTTGGCTTGAGAAAGCCGGACCAGAGAGTTTGAAGAAGTTAAAAGTAGTTAGAAGTTTAAAGTAGTTAGAAATTCGAAGTAGTTTGAAGTTTAAAGTAGTTTAAATTTTGATTGATAAATTAGTTAGAAAGAAAGAATAGTTAGAAAGAAGGAAAGATTAGTTAGAAAGAAAAAAGATTAGTTAGGAAGAAAGAAATATTAGAAAGAAAGAAAAAATATTAGTTAGGAAGAAAACGAAAGATAGATTAGAAAGAAAGAAAGATAAGTTAAAAAGAAAGATTAGTTAGAAAGAAAAAATATTAGTTAGGAAGAAAAAGAAAGATAGATTAGAAAGAAAGAAAGATAAGTTAAAAAGAAAGATTAGTTAGAAAGAAAAAATATTAGTTAGGAAGAAAAAGAAAGATAGATTAGAAAGAAAGAAAGAAAGAAAGAGAAAGAAAGAAAGAAAGAAAGAAAAAGATTAGGTAGAAAGAAAGAAAGAAAGAAAGAAAGAAAGAAAGAAAGAAAGAAAGAAAGAAAGATTAGGTAGAAAGAAAGAAAGAAAGAAAGAAAGATTAGGTAGAAAGAAAGAAAGAAAGTAAGAAAAAGATTAGGTAGAAAGACAGAATGAAAGAAAGAAAGAAAGAAAGAAAGAAAGAAAGAAAGAAAGAAAGAAAGAAAGAAAGAAAGAAAGAAAGAAAGATTAGGTAGAAAGAAAGAAAGATAAGTTAGAAAGAAAAAAAGAAAAGTAAGAAAGAAAGAAAAGAAAGATTAGTTAGAAAGAAAGAAAAAGAAAAAAGAAAGATTAGCTAGAAAGAAAGAAGAAAGATTGGCTAGAAAGAAAAAAGAAAGAAAGATTAGTTAGAAAGAAAGAAAAAAAAGATTTGTTAGAAAGGAAAGAAAGATTAGATAGAAAGATAAGTTAGAAAGAAAGATTAGTTAGAAAAAGAAAGAAAGAAAGAAAGAAAGAAAGAAAGAAAGAAAGATTAGTTAGAAAGAAAGATAGATTGATTAGTTAGAAAGAAGAAATATTAGTTGGAAAGAAAGAATGAATGAATGGTGGATTAGTTAGAAAGAAAGAAAGAAAGAAAGAAAGAAAGAAAGAAAGAAAGAAAGAAAGAAAGAAAGAAAGAAAGAAAGACTAATTAGTTAGAAAGAAAGATAGATTAGTGAGAGAGAAAGAAAAAAGATTGATTAGTTAGAAAGAAAGAAAGAAAGAAAGAAAGAAAGAAAGAAAGAAAGATGGATTAGTTAGATAGAAAGATAGATAGATTAGTTAGAAAGAAAGATAGATCGATTAGTTAGAAAGAAAGAAAGATAGATTAGTTAGAATGAAAGAAAGAAAAATATATTAGTTAGAAAGAAAGATGGATTAGTTCGTTAAAAAGAAAGAAAGATGGGTTATTTAGTTAAAAAGAAAGATAGATTAGTTATTTAAAAAGATAGATAGATAGATAGATAGATAGATAGATAGATAGATAGATAGATAGATAGATAGATAGATAGATAGATAGATAGATAAATAGAAAAGGTTTGAAGTACTTGAAGTATCATACTTGAACATGGTAAATCATGGTATACTATAGTAAATCATGGTAAACTATGGTAAATCATGGTAAACTATATTTGGCTAAATCTATATTTACCATGTTCAAGTATGATTTACTGATTCAAGCATGATTTACCATAGTTTACCATGATTTACCACGATTTACCATAGTTTACCATAATTTACTATAGTATACAGCGATTTACCATGTTCAAGTATGATTTACTGATTCTAGCATGATTTAGCATAGTTTACCATGATTTACCACGATTTACCATAGTTTACCATGATTTACTATAGTATACCACGATTTACCATGTTCAAGTATAATTTACTGATTCTAGCATGATTTACCATAG
The DNA here is from genome assembly GCA_022828995.1 of Vimba vimba. Classification (NCBI taxonomy): domain Eukaryota; kingdom Metazoa; phylum Chordata; class Actinopteri; order Cypriniformes; family Leuciscidae; genus Vimba; species Vimba vimba. Next base: position 44,826,549 of record CM040821.1, read on the forward strand.
TTTACCATGATTTACCACGATTTACCATAGTTTACCATGATTTACTATAGTATACCATGATTTACCATGTTCAAGTATGATTTATTGATTCTAGCATGATTTACCATAGTTTACCATGATTTACCATAGTTTACCATGATTTACCACGATTTACTATAGTTTACCATGATTTACTATAATATACCACGATTTGCCATGTTCAAGTATAATTTACTGATTCTAGCATGATTTACCATAGTTTAGCATGATTTACCATAGTTTACCATGATTTACCATGATTTACCATAGTTTACCATTATTTGCTATAGTATACCATGATTTACCATGTTCAAGTATGATTTACTATGATTCTAGCATGATTTACCATAGTTTACCACGATTTACCATAGTTTACCATGATTTACCATAGTTTACCATGCTAGCATGATTATCATGTTGCTAGCATGATGCTAGAATTTTTTTACCATGTTGCTAGCATGGTTTACCATGATTTACCATAGTTTACCATGATTTGCCACGATTTACCATAGTTTACCATGATTTACTATAGTATACCATGATTTACCACGATTTACCATAGTTTACCATGATTTACTATAGTATACCATGATTTACCATGTTCAAGTATGATTTACTGATTCTAGCATGATTTAGCATAGTTTACCATGATTTACCACGATTTACCATAGTTTACCATGATTTACTATAGTATACCACAATTTACCATGTTCAAGTATAATTTACTGATTCTAGCATGATTTACCATAGTTTACCATGATTTACCACGATTTACCATAGTTTACCATGATTTACTATAGTATACCATGATTTACCATGTTCAAGTATGATTTATTGATTCTAGCATGATTTACCATAGTTTACCATGATTTACCACGATTTACCATAGTTTACCATGATTTACTATAGTATACCACGATTTACCATGTTCAAGTATAATTTACTGATTCTAGCATGATTTACCATAGTTTACCATGATTTACCACGATTTACCATAGTTTACCATGATTTACTATAGTATACCATGATTTACCATGTTCAAGTATGATTTATTGATTCTAGCATGATTTACCATAGTTTACCATGATTTACCACGATTTACTATAGTTTACCATGATTTACTATAGTATACCACGATTTGCCATGTTCAAGTATAATTTACTGATTCTAGCATGATTTACCATAGTTTACCATGATTTACCATAGTTTACCATGATTTACTATAGTATACCATGATTTACCATGTTCAAGTATAATTTACTGATTCTAGCATGATTTACCATGTTTTACCATGATTTACCACGATTTACTATAGTTTACCATGATTTACTATAGTATACCACGATTTGCCATGTTCAAGTATAATTTACTGATTCTAGCATGATTTACCATAGTTTACCATGATTTACCATAGTTTACCATGATTTACCATGATTTACCATAGTTTACCATGATTTACCATGTTCAAGTATGATTTAATGATTCTAGCATGATTTATCATAGATTACCATGATTTACCATAGTTTGCCATGATTTACCACGATTTACCACGATTTACCATAGTTTACCATGATTTACTATAGTATACCACGATTTACCATGTTCAAGTATGATTTACCGATTCTAGCATGATTTATCATAGTTTACCATGATTTTACCATAGTTTACCATGATTTACCACGATTTACCATAGTTTACCATGATTTACTATAGTATACCACGATTTACCATGTTCAAGTATGATTTACTGATTCTAGCATGATTTAGCATAGTTTACCATGATTTACCATGATTTACCATAGTTTACCATGATTTACCACGATTTACCATGATTTACTATAGTATACCATGATTTACCATGTTCAAGTATGATTTACTGATTCTAGCATGATTTATCATAGTTTACCATGATTTACCATAGTTTACCATGATTTACCACGATTTACCATAGTTTACCATGATTTACCATGTTCAAGTATGATTTACTAATTCTAGCATGATTTATCATAGTTTACCATGATTTACCATAGTTTACCATGATTTACCACGATTTACCATAGTATACCACGATTTACCATGTTCAAGTATGATTTACTGATTCTAGCATGATTTATCATAGTTTACCATGATTTACCACGATTTACCATAGTTTACCATGATTTACTATAGTATACCACGATTTACCATGTTCAAGTATGATTTACTAATGCTAGCATGATTTATCATAGATTACCATGATTTACCATAGTTTACCATGATTTACCACGATTTACCATAGTATACCACGATTTACCATGTTCAAGTATGATTTACTGATTCTAGCATGATTTATCATAGTTTACCATGATTTACCACGATTTACCATAGTTTACCACGATTTACTATAGTATACCATGATTTACCATGTTCAAGTATGATTTACTAATTCTAGCATGATTTATCATAGTTTACCATGATTTACCATAGTTTACCATGATTTACCACGATTTACCATAGTATACCACGATTTACCATGTTCAAGTATGATTTACTGATTCTAGCATGATTTATCATAGTTTACCATGATTTACCACGATTTACCATAGTTTACCATGATTTACTATAGTATACCATGATTTACCATGTTCAAGTATGATTTACTGATTGTAGCATAGATAGATAAGGTTTGAAGATAGATAGATAGATAGATAGATAGATAGATAGATAGATAGATAGATAGATAGATAGATAGATAGAAAAGGTTTGAAGATAGATAGATAGATAGATAGATAGATAGATAGATAGATAGATAGATAGATAGATAGATAGATAGATAGAAAATGTTTGAAGATAGATAGATAGATAGATAGATAGATAGATAGATAGATAGATAGAAAATGTTTGAAGATAGATAGATAGATAGATAGATAGATAGATAGATAGATAGATAGATAGATAGATAGAAAAGGTTTGAAGATAGATAGATAGATAGATAGATAGATAGATAGATAGATAAAGTTTGAAGATAGATAGATATATTTATTAATCCATAGAATGGTAGTTTAATTGAGTCTAGGGCTTCAGGGAGTTTAGATTTGAGTTTTTGGCTTGTACACTAATGGGCCACCGTAGTCTTGGCTCAATATGAGCACTCTGCAATGTAAGTCTATGGGATTTTTATGGTTTTTAATATTAATTTTTAAGAAAACTGAAAGTCAAATCAGTCTGAAAAGATATAGCAACTCAAGTCAGAACAGTCTGAAGATCTGACCCGAGTTTGGAGTTTGTAGAGTTAAAGCTCTAGGAGGAGTTAGAATTGATAAATTTTGGGTCAGAAGAATAAGAAGAAGAAGAAGAATAATAATAAGTTTAAATAGGATTTCAGTAAGTTGGCTTTCTCAAGCCAACTTAACTAGAATGTGTACATTTCCTGAAGAAAATGTGAAGTGGTGCTTGCAGAAGCAAAACTCGCCACTCGGTTGCTAGGGTGTTGTACATGATTGCATTTGAGCCAAAAACCATGTCTGTACGATGTTGTGGAGCTGAAATATGGCTTCTATATGTTGCAATTTGGTTGCTAGGTGGCTATAAATGGTTGCTAGGGTGTGAATACACAGATACCATGGTGATATTTACAGACTGTTTTCCAACTGAAACTAATGAGCCAACCCCCATCTCTATACGATGTTCTGATGCAGAGATATAGGTCTTGTAAAATGGTTGCTAGGGTACTCTGTTTGGTTGCTAGGGAGTGGCTTGGCAGCTGCTAATGATGAAACTGCAAAGGCTGCTTGTCAGTATGAATGATATAAATCAACTCCCATGCCTCTGTGACATTCCGAATGGAAGATATGCCTCTTTGGAGTTGGTTGCTAGGGTACTCTGTTTGGTTGCTATGGAGAGGCTTGTCAGCTGCCAATCATGAAATTCCAAAGGCTTGTTGTCAGTATGAATGATATAAACCAACTCCCATGCCTCTGCGACATTCAGAATGGAAGATATCCCTCTTTGGTTTTTGGTTGCTAGGGTACTCTGTTTGGTTGCTATGGAGTGGCTTGTCAGCTGCCAATCATGAAATTCCAAAGGCCTGTTGTCAGTATGAATGATATAAACCAACTCCCATGCCTCTGCGACATTCAGAATGGAAGATATCCCTCTTTGGATTTTGGTTGCTAGGGTACACTGTTTGGTTGCTAGGGAGTGGCTTGTCAGCTGCCAATCATAAAATTTCAAAGGCTTCTTGTCACTATGAATGATATAAACCAACTCCCATGCGTCTGTGACCTTCAGAATGGAAGATAGCCCTCTTTGGATTTTGGTTGCTAAGGTGCTCGACAATGGTTGCTAGGGAGGGGCTTGGAAGTGTTGAGGTGATTCATGATTGGCTGTTTGCTGCCCCGAGTCAACTGAGACCACCCCCATGTTTCTATGACAATTCAGTCTGGAGATATCTCTTTGAACTCTTTCAATGGAAGTCTATGGAACTTGTTGCTAAGGGGCTCTAAATGGTTGCCAGGGCGTGGCTTGATAGCTTCACAATGATCTTGAGAGACTGATTGGTCGTCTGAGTAAAATGAGCCCTCCCCCTTGTCTCTATGACACTGTGATCCAGAGCTACGTTCAATACAAAGTCCCTATGCAATTTACCATAGTAGGAAAAGCATGTGTGTTTCACGGGACGTTCCTTCCCCATAGTAAGTCAATGGGGCAACTTTGGGCCTCTCCTGCCCCCCAGGGGTGCAACTTTTACCCCATTGTGAGGTATGTTCCTACAGAGCCTGTCAGCCTCTTCAAATGTGGCAAATTACATGTTTCTGCGAAATCCTCGCTCAGAGCTCCGAGTGCTCAAAGTTTGGCGCAATGTTAAGTCAATGGGACTTTTTGGGCTTTTCGTTCGCCCCTGGGGCGAACACTGTACCCCCGATCTCTTATAAAAGTCAGTGGACACTTCTCATCAATAGGCCGCACGATTTGACGCCTCATTCATGGGTCTGTGACAAAAGCTGCGGGAGGAGGAGTGCTCTAAAAAAATTTACGGAATAGTAAGAATGTAATAATACTAGAAAAATTTCAATGGGGAAACTTTGGGACGCTCCTGCCCCCCAGGGGTGCAACTTTTACCCCATTGTGAGGTATGTTCTTACAGAGCCTGTCAGCCTCTTCAAATGTGGCAAATCACACGTTTCTGCGAAATCCTCACTCAGAGCTACGAGTGCTCAAAGTTTGTCGCAATGTTAAGTCAATGGGACTTTTTGGGCCGCTTTTTCGCCCCTGGGGCGAACACCGCACCCCTGATCGCTTATAAAAGTCATAGCACACCTCTCCTCAATGAGCCGGTCGATTTGACACCTCATTCATGGGTCTGTGACAAACGGTGCGGGACGAGTTACGCGCCAAACTTTGTCCAGAATAATAATAAGAACTAGAATGTACATTTCCTGAAGAAAATGTGAAGTGGTGCTTGCAGTGGCAAAATTCGCCACTGGGCAGATGCTAACACAATTACCATGTTGTGATACCATGAGATACCACGTTTTAGCATTATTTACCATGATTTACCATGATTCTAAGATGATTTATTACGATTTACCACATTCCAGCATGATTTACTATGATTAACATGTTGTTAGAATGATGCTAGCATGATTAGCATGTTGCTAGCATGATTAGCATGTTGGTTGGATGATGCTAGCATGATTAGCATGTTGCTAGCATGGTTTTAACAAGATTTTAACATGATTAGCATTTTGCTAACATGTTTTTAGCTAGATGCTAACATGATTAGCATGTTGCTAGCATTATGCTAGCTTTATTAGCATGTTGCTAGCATGATTAGCATGTTGCTAGTATGATGCTAGCTTGATTAGCATGTTGCTAGCATAATGCTAGCATGATTAGCATTATGCTAGCATGATTAGCATGTTGCTAGCATGATTAGCATGTTGTTAGCATAATGCTAGCATGATTAGCATGTTGCTAGCTTGATTAGCATGTTGCTAGCATTATGCTAGCATGATTAGCATGTTGCTAGCATGATGCTAGCTTGATTAGCATGGTGCTAGCTTGATTAGCATATTGCTAGCATGATGCTAGCTTGATTAGCATGTTGCTAGCATGATGCTAGCATGATTAGCATGTTGCTAGCATGTTTTTAGCAAGATGCTGTTGCCAGGTGGTTGGTAGGGTGTTGTGGGTGGTTGCTATGGTGTTGCTAGGCAGTTGCTAAGGTTGCTAGGCAGTTGCTAGGGTATTCTTGGTGGTTGCTAGGCAGTTGCTAGGGTATTCTTGGTGGTTGCTAGGGCGTCGCTAGATGGTTGCTAGGGTGTTCTGGGTGGTTGCTATGGTGTTGCTAGGCAGTTGCTATGGTATTCTGGGTGGATGCTAGGGCATTACTAGGCAGTTGCTAGGGTGTTCTGGGTGGTTGCTAGGCAGTTGTTAGGTGTTCTGGGTGGTTGCTAGGCAGTTGCTAGGTGTTCTGGGTGGTTGCTAGGCAGTTGCTAGGGTGTTCTGGGTGGTTGCTAGAGTTTTTTGGTGGTTACTAGAGCATTCCTAGACGTTGCTAGGGTGTTCAGGGTGGTTGCTAAGATATTTTTGTTAGTTGCTATGGTGTTACTAGGTGGTTGGTAGTTGTCAAATATGGTTACTATGGAGTTTTTATAGAGTTCTTAAAATCTTTAATAACGAGTGCCTTCAGTACGGCACTCGGCCTGCGGCCTCGTGCCTATGGCCGAATAGGCACAAGCATGGAGTGATATTGCAAGGCCACGAGAGTAAAATTGCTTTAAAAAATAAAAAAAAAATAAAAAAATGTTTTTTTTTGGTTTAGGGTGGTTGCTAGGGAGCTCTTAGTGGTTGCTAGGGTGCTGTAACTGGTTGCTAGGGTGTGGCTATGAAGATTTTAGGCCATTACTTATTGGCTGCTTGATAATATAAATCCTCTGAGGGAGAGAGAGAGGGAGAGACGCAGGGGTGTCAGGCCCTTTGGAGTGGTGTGTGTGTGAAAACGTCGGTTGGGATTCAAATATTTTTAGAACTCCCAATGTAAAGTCAATGGGACTTTTTTGGCCGCTTTTTCGTCCGCTGTGCGAACATCGTACACCCGATCGCTTAGAAAAGTCATAGCACACCTCTCCTCAATGAGCCGGTCGATTTGACCCCTCACTCAGGGGTCTGTGACAAACGGTGCGGGGCGAGTTTCGCGCCAAACTTTTGTCCAGAATAATAAAAAGAAGTAGAAGAATAACTAGAATGTACATTTCCTGAAGAAAATGTGAAGTGGTGCTTGCAGTGGCAAAATTCGCCACTGGGCAGATGCTAACACAATTACCATGTTGTGATACCATGAGATACCACGTTTTAGCATTATTTACCACGATTTACCATGATTCTAAGATGATTTATTACGATTTACCACATTCCAGCATGATTTACTATGATTAACATGTTGTTAGAATGATGCTAGCATGATTAGCATGTTGCTAGCATGATTAGCATGTTGGTTGGATGATGCTAGCATGATTAGCATGTTGCTAGCATGCTTTTAACAAGATGCTAACATGATTAGCATTTTGCTAACATGTTTTTAGCTAGATGCTAACATGATTAGCATGTTGCTAGCATTATGATAGCTTTATTAGCATGTTGCTAGCATGATTAGCATGTTGCTAGTATGATGCTAGCTTGATTAGCATGTTGCTAGCATAATGCTAGCATGATTAGCATAATGCTAGCATGATTAGCATGTTGCTAGCTTGATTAACATGTTGTTAGCATTATGCTAGCATGATTAGAATGTTGCTAGCATGATGCTAGCTTGATTAGCATATTGCTAGCATGATGCTAACATGATTAGCATGTTGCTAGCATGATGCTAGCTTGATTAGCATGTTGTTAGCATGATGCTAGCATGATTAGCATGTTGCTAGCATGTTTTTAGCAAGATGCTGTTGCCAGGTGGTTGCTAGGGTGTTGTGGGTGGTTGCTATGGTGTTGCTAGGCAGTTGCTAAGGTTGCTAGGCAGTTGCTAGGGTATTCTTGGTGGTTGCTAGGCAGTTGCTAGGGTATTCTTGGTGGTTGCTAGGGCGTTGCTAGATGGTTGCTAGGTTGTTCTGGGTGGTTGCTATGGTGTTGCTAGGCAGTTGCTATGGTATTCTGGGTGGATGCTAGGGCATTACTAGGCAGTTGCTAGGGTGTTCTGGGTGGTTGCTAGGCAGTTGTTAGGTGTTCTGGGTGGTTGCTAGGCAGTTGCTAGGTGTTCTGGGTGGTTGCTAGGCAGTTGCTAGGGTGTTCTGGGTGGTTGCTAGAGTTTTTTGGTGGTTACTAGAGCATTTCTAGACGTTGCTAGGGTGTTCAGGGTGGTTGCTAAGATTTTTTTGTTAGTTGCTATGGTGTTACTAGGTGGTTGGTAGTTGTCAAATATGGTTACTATGGAGTTTTTATAGAGTTCTTAAAATCTTTAATAACGAGTGCCTTCAGTACGGCACTCGGCCTGCGGCCTCGTGCCTATGGCCGAATAGGCACAAGCATGGAGCGATATCGCTAGGCCACGAGAGTAAAATTGCTTTAAAAAATAAAAAAAAATTTAAAAAATTTTTTTTTTGGTTTAGGGTGGTTGCTAGGGAGCTCTTAGTGGTTGCTAGGGTGCTGAAACTGGTTGCTAGGGTGTGGCTATGAAGATTTTAGGCCATAACTTATTGGCTGCTTGATAATATAAATCCTCTGAGGGAGAGAGAGAGGGAGAGATGCAGGGGTGTCAGGCCCTTTGGAGTGGTGTGTGTGTGAAAACGTCGGTTGGGATTCAAATATTTTTAGAACTCCCAATGTAAAGTCAATGGGACTTTTTTGGCCGCTTTTTCGTCCGCTGTGCGAACATCGTACACCCGATCGCTTAGAAAAGTCATAGCACACCTCTCCTCAATGAGCCGGTCGATTTGACACCTCATTCATGGGTCTGTGACAAACGGTGCGGGGCGAGTTACGCGCCAAACTTTGTGTGGAATAAGTATGAGCAATAACAATAGTGATGCCTTGCTTTCAGCAAGCACCACTAATAATAAGTATGAGCAATAACAATAGTGATGCTTTTAAAAAAGCACCACTAACTAGAATGTACATTTCCTGAAGAAAATGTGAAGTGGTGCTTGCAGTGGCAAAACGCGCCACTCGGTTGCTAGGGTGTTGTACATGATTGCATACGAGCCAACAACCATGTCTGTACGATGTTGTGGAGCTGAAATATGGCTTCTATATGTTGCAATATGGTTGCTAGGTGGCTCTAAATGGTTGCTAGGGTGTGAATACACGGTTACCATGGTGATATTTACAGACTGTTTTCCAACTGAAACTAATGAGCCAACCCCCATCTCTATACGATGTTCTGATGCAGAGATATACGTTTTGCTAAACGGTTGCTAGGGTACTCTATTTGGTTGCTAGCGAGTGGCTTGGCAGCTGCCAATGATGAAACTCCAAAGGCTTCTTGTCACTATGAATGATATAAACCAACTCCCATGCCTCTGCGACATTCAGAATGGAAGATATGCCTCTTTGGATTTTGGTTGCTAGGGTACTCTGTTTGGTTGCTAGGGAGTGGCTTGTCAGCTGCCAATCATGAAACTCCAAAGGCTTCTTGTCACTATGAATGATATAAACCAACTCCCATGCCTCTGCGACATTCAGAATGGAAGATATCCCTCTTTGGATTTTGGTTGCTATGGTACTCTGTTTGGTTGCTAGGGAGTGGCTTGTCAGCTGCCAATCATGAAACTCCAAAGGCTTCTTGTCACTATGAATGATATAAACCAACTCCCATGCCTCTGCGACATTCAGAATGGAAGATATCCCTCTTTGGATTTTGGTTGCTAAGGTGCTCGACAATGGTTGCTAGGGAGGGGCTTGGAAGTGTTGAGGTGATTCATGATTGGCTGTTTGCTGCCCCGAGTCAAATGAGACCACCCCCATGTTTCTATGACAATTCATTCCGGAGATATCTCTTTGAACTCTTTCAATGGAAGTCTATGGAACTTGTTGCTAAGGGGCTCTAAATGGTTGCTAGGGCGTGGCTTGATAGCTTCACAATGATCCTGAGAGACTGATTGGTCATCTGAGTAAAATGAGCCCTCCCCCTTGTCTCTATGACACTGTGATCCAGAGCTACGTTCAAAACAAAGTCCCTATGCAATTTACCATAGTAGGAAAAGCATGTGTGTTTCACGGGACGTTCCTTCCCCATAGTAAGTCAATGGGGCAACTTTGGGCATCTCCTGCCCCCCAGGGGTGCAACTTTTACCCCATTGTGAGTTATGTTCTTACAGAGCCTGTCAGCCTCTTCAAATGTGGCAAATCACACGTTTCTGCGAAATCCTCGCTCAGAGCTACGTGTGGTCAAAGTTTGTCACAATGTTAAGTCAATGGGACTTTTTTGGCTGCTTTTTCGCCCCTGGGGTGAACACCGCACCCCCGATCGCTTATAAAAGTCATACCACACCTCTCCTCAATGAGCCGGTCGATTTGACACCTCACTCAAGGGTCTGAGACAAACGGTGCGGGGCGAGTTACGCGCCAAACTTTGTCCAGAATAATAAGAATAACTAGAATGTACATTTCCTGAAGAAAATGTGAAGTGGTGCTTGCAGTGGCAAAACTCTCCACTGGGCAGATGCTAACACAATTAACATGTTGTGATACCATGATATACCACGTTTTAGCATTATTTACCACGATTTACCATGTTTCTAAGATGATTTACTACAATGTACCACATTCCAGCATGATTTACTATGATTAACATGTTGTTAGAATGATGCTAGCAGGATTAACATGTTGTTAGCATGATTAGCATGTTGGTTGGATGATGCTAGCATGATTAGCATGTTGCTAGCATGCTTTTAACAAGATGCTAGCATGATTAGCATGTTGCTAGCATGTTTTTAGCTAGATGCTAACATGATTAGCATGTTGCTAGCATGATGCTAGCTTGATTAGCATGTTGCTAGCATAATGCTAGCATGATTAGCATGTTGCTAGCTTGATTAGCATGTTGTTAGCATGATGCTAGCTTTATTAGCATGTTGGTAGCCTAATGCTAGCATGATTAGCATGTTGCTAGCATGATGCTAGCTTGATTAGCATTTTGCTAGCATGATTAGCATGTTGCTAGCATTATGCTAGCTTGATTAGCATGTTGCTAGCATAATGCTAGCATGATTAGCATGTTGCTAGCATGATGCTAGCTTGATTAGCATGATGCAAGCATTATGCTAGCTTGATTAGCATGTTGTTAGCATGATGTTAGCTTTATTAGCATGTTGGTAGCATAATGCTAGCATGATTAGCATGTTGCTAGCATGATGCTAGCTTGATTAGCATGTTGCTAGCATGATTAGCATGTTGCTAACATGATGCTAGCTTGATTAGCATGTTGCTAGCATGATGCTAGCTTGATTAGCATGTTGCCAGCATGTTTTTAGCAAGATGCTGTTGCCAGGTGGTTGCTAGGGTGTTCTGGGTGGTTGCTATGGTGTTGCTAGGCAGTTGCTAAGGTGTTCTGGGTGGTTGCTAGGCAGTTGCTAGGGTATTCTTGGTGGTTGCTAGGCAGTTGCTAGGGTGTTCTGGGTGCTTGCTAGAGTTTTTTGTGGTTACTAGAGCATTTCTAGACGTTGCTAGGGTGTTCAGGGTGGTTGCTAAGGTGTTTTTGTTAGTTGCTATGGTGTTACTAGGTGGTTGGTAGTTGTCAAATATGGTTACTATGGAGTTTTTATAGAGTTCTTAAAATCTTTAATAACGAGTGCCTTCTGTACGGCACTCGGCCTGCGGCCTCGTGCCTATGGCCGAATAGGCACAAGCATGGAGCGATATCGCAAGGCCACGAGAGTAAAATTGCTTTAAAAAATATTTAAAAAATAAAAAAAATTTTTTTTTTGGTTTAGGGTGGTTGCTAGGGAGCTCTTAGTGGTTGCTAGGGTGCTGAAACTGGTTGCTAGGGTGTGGCTATGAAGATTTTAGGCCATAACTTATTGGCTGCTTGATAATATAAATCCTCTGAGGGAGAGAGAGAGGGAGAGACGCAGGGGTGTCAGGCCCTTTGGAGTGGTGTGTGTGTGAAAACGTCGGTTGGGATTCAAATATTTTTAGAACTCCCCATGTAAAGTCAATGGGACTTTTTTGGCCGCTTTTTCGTCCGCTGTGCGAACATCGTACACCCGATCGCTTAGAAAAGTCATAGCACACCTCTCCTCAATGAGCCGGTCGATTTGACACCTCACTCAGGGGTCTGAGACAAACGGTGCGGGGCGAGTTTCGCGCCAAACTTTTGTGTGGAAGAATAATAATAATAACTAGATTAAAAAGTTCGTCGAGACAAACTTTAAGTTGGCTTGAGAAAGCTGGACCAGAAAGTTTGAAGAAGTTTAAAGTAGTTTGGAGTTTAAAGTAGTTTGAAGTTTAAATTAGTTTAAAGTTTAAATTAGTTAGAAGTTTAAAATAGTGTAAAGTCTAAATTAGTTTGAAGCTTAAATTAGTTTAAAGTTTAAATTAGTCTAAAGTTTAAATTAGTTTAAAGTTTAAAGTAGTTTAAATTTTAAATTACTTTAAAGTTTAAATTAGTTTAAAGTTTAAATTAGTCTAACATTTAAATTAGTTTAAAGTTTAAATCAGTTTGAAGATTAAAGTAGTTTACAGTTAAAAAGTTGTTGGGGGTTTTCTAGTGGGTTGCTAGGGTGTTTTGGGTGGTTGCTAGGCGGTTGCTAGGGTGTTCTGGGTGGTTGCTAGGGTGTTCTGGGTGGTTGCTAGGGTGTTGCTAAGCAGTTGCTAGGGTATTTTGGGTGGTTGCTAGGGTGTTGCTAGGCAGTTGCTAGGGTGTTCTGGGTGGTTGCTAGGGTATTCTGGTTGGCTGGTATGGTGTTCTGGGTGGTTGCTAGGCGGTTGCTAGGGTGTTCTAGGTGGTTGCTATGCTGTTGCTAGGTGGTTGCTAGGGTGTTCTGGGTGGTTGCTAGGGTGTTGCTAGGCAGTTGCTATGGTATTTTGGGCGGTTGCTAGGGTGTTGCTAGGCAGTTGCTAGGGTATTTTGGGTGGTTGCTAGGGTGTTGCTAGGCTGTTGCTAGGGTGTTCTGGGTGGTTGCTATGGTGTTGCTAGGCAGTTGCTAAGGTATTTTGGGTGGTTGCTAGGGTGTTGCTAGGCAGTTGCTAGGGTGTTCTGGTTGGTTGCTATGGTTTTCTGGGTGGTTGCTAGGCAGTTGCTATTGTGTTTTGGGTGGTTGCTATGCTGTTGCTAGGTGGTTGCTAGGGTGTTCTGGGTGGTTGCTATGGTGTTGCTAGGCAGTTGCTAAGGTATTTTGGGTGGTTGCTAGGGTGTTGCTAGGCAGTTGCTAGGGTGTTCTGGTTGGTTGCTATGGTTTTCTGGGTGGTTGCTAGGCAGTTGCTATGGTGTTTTGGGTGGTTGCTAGGCGGTTGCTAGGGTGTTCTGGGTGGTTGCTATGGTGTTGCTAGGTGGTTGCTAGAGTATTCTGGGTGGTTGCTAGGCGGTTGCTAGGGTGTTCTGGGTGGTTGCTATGGTGTTGTTAGGCGGTTGCTAGGGTGTTCTGGGCGGTTTCTATGGTGTTGCTAGGCAGTTGCTAATGTATTCTGGGTGGTTGCTAGGCGGTTGCTAGGGTGTTCTGGGTGGTTGCTATGGTGTTGCTCAGCAGTTGCTAGGGTATTTTGGGTGGTTGCTAGGGTGTTGCTAGGCAGTTGCTAGGGTGTTCTGGGTGGTTGCTAGGGTATTCTGGTTGGCTGGTATGGTGTTCTGGGTGGTTGCTAGGCGGTTGCTAGGGTGTTCTGGGTGGTTGCTATGCTGTTGCTAGGTGGTTGCTAGGGTGTTCTGGGTGGTTGCTAGGGTGTTGCTAGGCAGTTGCTATGGTATTTTGGGCGGTTGCTAGGGTGTTGCTAGGCAGTTGCTAGGGTATTTTGGGTGGTTGCTAGGGTGTTGCTAGGCAGTTGCTAGGGTGTTCTGGGTGGTTGCTATGGTGTTGCTAGGCAGTTGCTAAGGTATTTTGGGTGGTTGCTAGGGTGTTGCTAGGCAGTTGCTAGGGTGTTCTGGTTGGTTGCTATGGTTTTCTGGGTGGTTGCTAGGCAGTTGCTATGGTGTTTTGGGTGGTTGCTATGCTGTTGCTAGGTGGTTGCTAGGGTGTTCTGGGTGGTTGCTATGGTGTTGCTAGGCAGTTGCTAAGGTATTTTGAGTGGTTGCTAGGGTGTTGCTAGGCAGTTGCTAGGGTGTTCTGGTTGGTTGCTATGGTTTTCTGGGTGGTTGCTAGGCAGTTGCTATGGTGTTTTGGGTGGTTGCTAGGCGGTTGCTAGGGTGTTCTGGGTGGTTGCTATGGTGTTGCTAGGTGGTTGCTAGAGTATTCTGGGTGGTTGCTAGGCGGTTGCTAGGGTGTTCTGGGTGGTTGCTATGGTGTTGTTAGGCGGTTGCTAGGGTGTTCTGGGCGGTTTCTATGGTGTTGCTAGGCAGTTGCTAATGTATTCTGGGTGGTTGCTAGGCGGTTGCTAATGTATTCTGGGTGGTTGCTAGGCGGTTGCTAGGGTGTTCTGGGTGGTTGCTATGGTGTTGCTAAGGTATTCTGGGTGGTTGCTATGGTGTTACTAGGTGGTTGGTAGTTGTCACAGATGGTTACTATGGAGTCTTTATAAAGTTCTTAGCATGACCTTGGCATGATATAGCACTTAACTAATCGCTATTAGCATGTAGCTATTCACTGCTAGCATGTGTAGCATGTTGGAAGTGCTGTTTGCTAGCATGAGTCAAAAGAGCCAAACCTCATCTCTATACGATGTTCTGATACAGAGATATAGGTCTTGCAAAACGGTTGCTAGGGTACTCAAGTTTGGTTGCTATGTAGTTGCTTGGGAGCTGGAAGCTTTAAACTTAAGAAGTTTAAAGTGGTTTGAAGTTTATAGTTTACGAGTTTTGAGTTTACAAGTTTAAATGAGTTTAGAGTTTAAGTTTAAATGAGTTTAGTGTGTGTGTGTGTGTGTGTGTGTGTGTGTGTGTGTGTGTGAACAGCATGTTTTTAGCAAGATGCTGTTGCCAGGTGGTTGCTAGGGTGTTGTGGGTTGTTGCTATGGTGTTGCTAGGCAGTTGCTAAGGTTGCTAGGCAGTTGCTAGGGTATTCTTGGTGGTTGCTAGGCAGTTGCTAGGGTATTCTTGGTGGTTGCTAGGGCGTTGCTAGATGGTTGCTAGGTTGTTCTGGGTGGTTGCTATGGTGTTGCTAGGCAGTTGCTATGGTATTCTGGGTGGATGCTAGGGCAATACCAGGCAGTTGCTAGGGTGTTCTGGGTGGTTGCTAGGCAGTTGTTAGGTGTTCTGGGTGGTTGCTAGGCAGTTGCTAGGTGTTCTGGGTGGTTGCTAGGCAGTTGCTAGGGTGTTCTGGGTGGTTGCTAGAGTTTTTTGGTGGTTACTAGAGCATTTCTAGACGTTGCTAGGGTGTTCAGGGTGGTTGCTAAGATATTTTTGTTAGTTGCTATGGTGTTACTAGGTGGTTGGTAGTTGTCAAATATGGTTACTATGGAGTTTTTATAGAGTTCTTAAAATCTTTAATAACGAGTGCCTTCAGTACGGCACTCAGCCTGCGGCCTCGTGCCTATGGCCGAATAGGCACAAGCATGGAGCGATATCGCTAGGCCACGAGAGTAAAATTGCTTTAAAAAATAAAAAAAAAATAAAAAAATGTTTTTTTTTTGTTTAGGGTGGTTGCTAGGGAGCTCTTAGTGGTTGCTAGGGTGCTGAAACTGGTTGCTAGGGTGTGGCTATGAAGATTTTAGGCCATAACTTATTGGCTGCTTGATAATATAAATCCTCTGAGGGAGAGAGAGAGGGAGAGATGCAGGGGTGTCAGGCCCTTTGGAGTGGTGTGTGTGTGAAAACGTCGGTTGGGATTCAAATATTTTTAGAACTCCCAATGTAAAGTCAATGGGACTTTTTTGGCCGCTTTTTCGTCCGCTGTGCGAACATCGTACACCCGATCGCTTAGAAAAGTCATAGCACACCTCTCCTCAATGAGCCGGTCGATTTGACACCTCATTCATGGGTCTGTGACAAACGGTGCGGGGCGAGATACGCGCCAAACTTTGTGTGGAATAAGTATGAGCAATAACAATAGTGATGCCTTGCTTTCAGCAAGCACCACTAACTAGAATGTACATTTCCTGAAGAAAATGTGAAGTGGTGCTTGCAGTGGCAAAATTCACCACTGGGCAGATGCTAACACAATTAACATGTTGTGATACCATGATATACCACATTTTAGCATTATTTACCACGATTTACCATGTTTCTAAGATGATTTACTACGATTTACCACATTCCAACATGATTTACTATGATTAACATGTTGTTAGAATGATGCTAGCAGGATTAGCATGTTGTTAGCATGATTAGAATGTTGGTTGGATGATGCTAGCATGATTAGCATGTTGCTAGCATGCTTTTAACAAGATGCTAGCATGATTAGCTAGCATGTTTTTAGCTAGATGCTAACATGATTAGCATGTTGTTAACATTATGCTAGCTTGATTAGCATGGTGCTAACATGATTAGCATGTTGCTAGCATGATGCTAGCTTTATTAGCATGTTGCTAGCATTATGTTAGCATGATTAACATGTTGCTAGCATGATGCTAGCTTGATTAGCATGATGCTTTTAACAAGATGCTAGCATGATTAGCATTTTGCTAGCATGTTTTTAGCTAGATGCTAACATGATTAGCATGTTGTTAGCATTATGCTAGCTTGATTAGCATGTTGCTAGCATGATTAGCATGTTGCTAGCATTATGCTAGCTTGATTAGCATGTTGCTAGCATTATGTTAGCATGATTAACATGTTGCTAGCATGATGCTAGCTTGATTAGCATGATGCTAGCATTATGCTAGCTTGATTAGCATGTTGTTAGCATGATGCTAGCTTTATTAGCATGTTGGTAGCATAATGTTAGCATGATTAGCATGTTGCTAGCATGATGCTAGCTTGATTAGCATGTTGCTAGCATGATGCTAGCTTGATTAGCATGTTGCCAGCATGTTTTTAGCAAGATGCTGTTGCCAGGTGGTTGCTAGGGTGTTCTGGGTGGTTGCTATGGTGTTGCTAGGCAGTTGCTAAGGTTTTCTGGGTGGTTGCTAGGGCATTGCTAGGCAGTTGCTAGGGTGTTCTGGGTGGTTGCTAGGCAGTTGTTAGGTGTTCTGGGTGGTTGCTAGGCAGTTGCTAGGTGTTCTGGGTGGTTGCTAGGCAGTTGCTAGGGTGTTCTGGGTGGTTGCTAGAGTTTTTTGGTGGTTACTAGAGCATTTCTAGACGTTGCTAGGGTGTTCAGGGTGGTTGCTAAGGTATTTTTGTTAGTTGCTATGGTGTTACTAGGTGGTTGGTAGTTGTCAAATATGGTTACTATGGAGTTTTTATAGAGTTCTTAAAATCTTTAATAACGAGTGCCTTCAGTACGGCACTCGGCCTGCGGCCTCGTGCCTATGGCCGAATAGGCACAAGCATGGAGAGATATCGCAAGGCCACGAGAGTAAAATTGCTTTAAAAAATACAAAAAATTTTAAAAAATGTTTTTTTTTGGTTTAGGGTGGTTGCTAGGGAGCTCTTAGTGGTTGCTAGGGTGCTGAAACTGGTTGCTAGGGTGTGGCTATGAAGATTTTAGGCCATTACTTATTGGCTGCTTGATAATATAAATCCTCTGAGGGAGAGAGAGAGGGAGAGACGCAGGGGTGTCAGGCCCTTTGGAGTGGTGTGTGTGTGAAAACGTCGGTTGGGATTCAAATATTTTTAGAACTCCCAATGTTAAGTCAATGGGACTTTTTTGGCCGCTTTTTCGTCCGCTGTGCGAACATCGTACACCCGATCGCTTAGAAAAGTCATAGCACACCTCTCCTCAATGAGCCGGTCGATTTGACACCTCACTCAGGGGTCTGTGACAAACGGTGCGGGGCGCATTACGCGCCAAACTTTTGTCCGGAATAATAATAAGAAAAAGAATAATAATAAGTATGAGCAATAACAATAGTGATGCTTTTAAAAAAGCACCACTAATAATAATAATAACTAGAATGTACATTTCCTGAAGAAAATGTGAAGTGGTGCTTGCAGTGGCAAAATTCGCCACTGGGCAGATGCTAACACAATTGACATGTTGTGATACCATGATATACCATATTTTAGCATTATTTACCACGATTTACCATGTTTCTAAGATGATTTATTACGATTTAACATATTCCAGCATGATTTACTATGATTAACATGTTGTTAGAATGATGCTAGCAGGATTAGCATGTTGTTAGCATGATTAGCATGTTGGTTGGATTATGCTAGCATGATTAGCATGTTGCTAGCATGCTTTTAACAAGATGCTAGCATGATTAGCATGTTGCTAGCATGTTTTTAGCTAGATGCTAACATGATTAGCATGTTGCTAGCATGATTAGCATGTTGCTAGCATGATGCTAGCTTGATTAGCATGTTTTGCTAGCATAATGTTAGCATGATTCGCATGTTGCTAGCATGATGCTAGTTTGATTAGCATGATGCTAGCATTATGCTAGCTTGATTAGCATGTTGTTAGCATGATGCTAGCTTTATTAGCATGTTGGTAGCCTAATGCTAGCATGATTAGCATGTTGCTAGTATGATGCTAGCTTGATTAGCATTATGCTAGCTTGATTAGCATGTTGCTAGCATGATGCTAGCTTGATTAGCATGTTGGTAGCATGATTAGCATGTTGCTAGCATGATGCTAACATGATTAGCATGTTGCTAGCATGATGCTAGCTTGATTAGCATGTTGCTAGCATGATGATAGCATGATTAGCATGTTGCTAGCATGTTTTTAGCAAGATACTGTTGCCAGGTGGTTGCTAGGGTGTTCTGGGTGGTTGCTATGGTGTTGCTAGGCAGTTGCTAGGGTATTCTTGGTGGTTGCTAGGCAGTTGCTAGGGAATTCTTGGTGGTTGCTAGGGTGTTCTGGGTGGTTGCTAGGCAGTTGCTATGGTATTCTGGGTGGATGCTAGGGCGTTGCTAGGCAGTTGCTAGGGTGTTCTAGGTGGTTGCTAGGTGTTCTGGGTGGTTGCTAGGCAGTTGCTAGGGTGTTCTGGGTGGTTACTAGGTGGTTGCTAGGTGTTCTGGGTGGTTGCTAGGCAGTTGCTAGGGTGTTCTGGGTGGTTGCTAGAGTTTTTTGGTGGTTACTAGAGCATTTCTAGACGTTGCTAGGGTGTTCTGGGTGGTTGCTAGGCAGTTGCTAGGGTGTTCTAGGTGGTTGCGAGTGCCTTCAGTACGGCACTCGGCCTGCGGCCTCGTGCCTATGGCCGAATAGGGTGTTCTGGGTGGTTGCGAGTGCCTTCAGTACGGCACTCGGCCTGCGGCCTCGTGCCTATGGCCGAATAGGCACAAGCATGGAGCGATATCGCAAGGCCACGAGAGTAAAATTGCTTTAAAAAATATTAAAAAAATAAAAAAATGTTTTTTTTTGGTTTAGGGTGGTTGCTAGGGAGCTCTTAGTGGTTGCTAGGGTGCTGAAACTGGTTGCTATGGTGTGGCTGTGAAGATTTTAGGCCATTACTTATTGGCTGCTTGATAATATAAATCCTCTGAGGGAGAGAGAGAGGGAGAGACGCAGGGCTGTCAGGCCCTTTGGAGTGGTGTGTGTGTGAAAACGTCGGTTGGGATTCAAATGTTTTTAGAACTCCCAATGTAAAGTCAATGGGACTTTTTTGGCCGCTTTTTCGTCCGCTGTGCGAACATCGTACACCCGATCGCTTAGAAAAGTCATACCACACCTCTCCTCAATGAGCCGGTCGATTTGACACCTCACTCAGGGGTCTGTGACAAACGGTGCGGGGCGAGTTTCGCGCCAAACTTTTGTCCAGAATAATAATAAGAAGAAGAAGAAGAATAACTAGAATGTACATTTCCTGAAGAAAATGTGAAGTGGTGCTTGCAGTGGCAAAATTCGCCACTGGGCAGATGCTAACACAATTGACATGTAGTGATACCATGATATACCACATTTTAGCATTATTTACCACGATTTACCATGTTTCTAAGATGATTTATTACGATTTAACATATTCCAGCATGATTTACTATGATTAACATGTTGTTAGAATGATGTTAGCAGGATTAGCATGTTGTTAGCATGATTAGCATGTTGGTTGGATGATGCTAGCATGATTAGCATGTTGCTAGCATGCTTTTAACAAGATGTTAGCATGATTAGCATGTTGTTAGCATGTTTTTAGCTAGATGCTAACATGATTAGCATGTTGCTAGCATGATTAGCATGGTGCTAGCATGATGCTAGCTTGATTAGCATGTTGCTAGCATAATGTTAGCATGATTCGCATGTTGCTAGCATGATGCTAGCTTGATTAGCATGATGCTAAGATTATGCTAGCTTGATTAGCATGCTGTTAGCATGATGCTAGCTTTATTAGCATGTTGGTAGCCTAATGCTAGCATGATTAGCATGTTGGTAGCATGATGCTAGCTTGATTAGCATGATGCTAGCATTATGCTAGATTGATTAGCATGTTGTTAGCATGATGCTAGCTTGATTAGCATGTTGCTAGCATAATGCTAGCATTATTAGCATGTTGCTAGCATGATGTTAGCTTGATTAGCATGATGCTAACATTATGCTAGCTTGATTAGCATGTTGTTAGCATGATGCTAGCTTTATTAGCATGTTGGTAGCCTAATGCTAGCATGATTAGCATGTTGCTAGCATGATGCTAGCGTGATTAGCATGTTGCTAGCATGATGCTAGCTTGATTAGCATGTTGCCATTATGTTTTTAGCAAGATGCTGTTGCCAGGTGGTTGCTAGGGTGTTCTGGGTGGTTGCTATGGTGTTGCTAGGCAGTTGCTAAGGTGTTCTGGGTGGTTGCTAGGCAGTTGCTAGGGTATTCTTGGTGGTTGCTAGGCAGTTGCTAGGGTATTCTTGGTGGTTGCTAGGGCGTTGCTAGATGGTTGCTAGGGTGTTCTGGGTGGTTGCTATGGTGTTGCTAGGCAGTTGCTATGGTATTCTGGGTGGATACTAGGGCATTGCTAGGCAGTTGCTAGGGTGTTCTGGGTGGTTGCTAGGTGTTCTGGGTGGTTGCTAGGCAGTTGCTAGGTGTTCTAGGTGGTTGCTAGGCAGTTGCTAGGGTGTTCTGGGTGGTTGCTAGAGTTTTTTGTGGTTACTAGAGCATTTCTAGACGTTGCTAGGGTGTTCAGGGTGGTTGCTAAGGTGTTTTTGTTAGTTGCTATGGTGTTACTAGGTGGTTGGTAGTTGTCAAATATGGTTGCTATGGAGTTTTTATAGAGTTCTTAAAATCTTTAATAACGAGTGCCTTCTGTACGGCACTCGGCCTGCGGCCTCGTGCCTATGGCCGAATAGGCACAAGCATGGAGCAATATCGCAAGGCCACGAGAGTAAAATTGCTTTAAAAAATATTTAAAAAATAAAAAAATGTTTTTTTTTGGTTTAGGGTGGTTGCTAGGGAGCTCTTAGTGGTTGCTAGGGTGCTGAAACTGGTTGCTAGGGTGTGGCTATGAAGATTTTGGGCCATAACTTATTGGCTGCTTGATAATATAAATCCTCTGAGGGAGAGAGAGAGGGAGAGACGCAGGGGTGTCAGGCCCTTTGGAGTGGTGTGTGTGTGAAAACGTCGGTTGGGATTCAAATATTTTTAGAACTCCCAATGTAAAGTCAATGGGACTTTTTTGGCCGCTTTTTCGTCCGCTGTGCGAACATCGTACACCCGATCGCTTAGAAAAGTCATAGCACACCTCTCCTCAATGAGCCGCTCGATTTGACGCCTCACTCAGGGGTCTGTGACAAACGGTGCGGGGCGAGTTTCGCGCCAAACTTTTGTCCAGAATAATAAAAAGAAGTAGAATAATAATAACTAGAATGTACATTTCCTGAAGAAAATGTGAAGTGGTGCTTGCAGTGGCAAAATTCACCACTGGGCAGATGCTAACACAATTAACATGTTGTGATACCATGATAAACCACATTTTAGCATTATTTACCACGATTTACCATGTTTCTAAGATGATTTATTACGATTTACCACATTCCAGCATGGTTTACTATGATTAACATGTTGTTAGAATGATGCTAGCAGGATTAGCATGTTGTTAGCATGCTTTTAACAAGATGCTAGCATGATTAGCATTTTGCTAGCATGTTTTCAGCTAGATACTAACATGATTAGCATGATGCTAGCTTTATTAGCATGTTGGTAGCATAATGCTAGCATGATTAGCATGTTGCTGGCATGATGTTAGCTTGATTAGCATTATGCTAGCTTGATTAGCATGTTGCTAGCATGATTAGCATGTTGCTAGCATGATGCTAGCTTGATTAGCATGTTGCTAGCATGATGCTAGCTTGATTAGCATGTTGCTAGCATGATGCTAGCTTGATTAGCATGTTGCCAGCATGATGCTAGCTTGATTAGCATTTTGTTAGCATGATGCTAGCTTGATTAGCATGATGCTTGCTTGATTAGCATGTTGCTAGCATGATTCTAGCATGATTAGCAGGTTGCTAGCATGATGCTAGCTTGATTAGCATGTTGCTAGCTTGATTAGCATGTTGTTAGCATAATGCTAGCTTGATTAGCATGATGCTAGCTTGATTAGCATGTTGCTAGCATGATTCTAGCATGATTAGCATGTTGCTAGCATGATGCTAGCTTGATTAGCATGTTGCTAGCATGATGCTAGCTTGATTAGCATGTTGCCAGCATGTTTTTAGCAAGATTCTGTTGCCAGGTGGTTGCTAGGGTGTTCTGGGTGGTTGATATGGTGTTGCTAGGCAGTTGCTAAGGTGTTCTGGGTGGTTGCTAGGCAGTTGCTAGGGTATGCTTGGTGGTTGCTAGGCAGTTGCTAGGGTTTTCTTGGTGGTTGCTAGGGCGTTGCTAGGTGGTTGCTAGGGTGTTCTGGGTGGTTGCTATGGTGTTGCTAGGCAGTTGCTATGGTATTCTGGGTGGTTGCTAGGGCGTTGCTAGGGTATTCTGGATGGTTGCTAGGGCGTTGCTAGGGTTTTCTAGGTGGTTGCTATGATGTTGCTAGGTGGTTGCTAGGGTATTCTGGATGGTTGCTAGGGCATTGCTAGGCAGTTGCTAGGGTGTTCTGGGTGGTTGTTATGGTGTTGCTAGGCGGTTGCTAGGGTATTCTGGGTGGTTGCTATGGGGTTGCTAGGCAGTTGCTATGGTATTCTGGGTGGATGCTAGGGCGTTGCTAGGCAGTTGCTAGGGAGTTCTACGTGGTTGCTAGGTGTTCTGGGTGGTTGCTAGGCAGTTGCTAGGTGTTCTGGGTGGTTGCTAGGCAGTTGCTAGGGTGTTCTGGGTGGTTGCTAGAGTTTTTTGGTGGTTACTAGAGCATTTCTAGACGTTGCTAGGGTGTTCAGGGTGGTTGCTAAGGTGTTTTTGTTAGTTGCTATGGTGTTACTAGGTGGTTGGTAGTTGTCAAATATGGTTACTATGGAGTTTTTATAGAGTTCTTAAAATCTTTAATAACAAGTGCCTTCAGTACGGCACTCGGCCTGCGGCCTCGTGCCTATGGCCGAATAGGCTCAAGCATGGAGCGATATCGCAATGCCATGAGAGTAAAATTGCTTTAAAAAATAAAAAAAAATTAAAATTTTTTTTTTTTTTTTTTTAGGGTGGTTGCTAGGGAGCTCTTAGTGGTTGCTAGGGTGCTGTAACTGGTTGCTAGGGTGTGGCTATGAAGATTTTAGGCCATAACTTATTGGCTGCTTGATAATATAAATCCTCTGAGGGAGAGAGAGAGGGAGAGACGCAGGGGTGTCAGGCCCTTTGGAGTGGTGTGTGTGTGAAAACGTCGGTTGGGATTCAAATATTTTTAGAACTCCCAATGTAAAGTCAATGGGACTTTTTTGGCCGCTTTTTCGTCCGCTGTGCGAACATCGTACACCCGATCGCTTAGAAAAGTCATAGCACACCTCTCCTCAATGAGCCGGTCGATTTGACCCCTCACTCAGGGGTCTGTGACAAACGGTGCGGGGCGAGTTTCGCGCCAAACTTTTGTCCAGAATAATAAAAAGAAGTAGAAGAATAACTAGAATGTACATTTCCTGAAGAAAATGTGAAGTGGTGCTTGCAGTGGCAAAATTCGCCACTGGGCAGATGCTAACACAATTGACATGTTGTGATACCATTATTTACCACGATTTACCATGTTTCTAAGATGATTTATTACGATTTAACACATTCCAGCATGATTTACTATGATTAACATGTTGTTAGAATGATGCTAGCAGGATTAGCATGTTGTTAGCATGATTAGCATGTTGGTTGGATGATGCTAGCATGATTAGCATGTTGCTACCATGCTTTTAACAAGATGCTAGCATGATTAGCATGTTTGCTAGCATGTTTTTAGCTAGATGCTAACATGATTAGCATGTTGCTAGCATGATTAGCATGTTGCTAGCATGATGCTAGCTTGATTAGCATGATGCTAGCATTATGCTAGCTTGATTAGCATGTTGTTAACATGATGCTAGCTTGATTAGCATGTTGCTAGCATGATGCTAGCTTGATTAGCATGATGCTAACATTATGCTAGCTTGATTAGCATGTTGTTAACATGATGCTAGCTTTATTAGCATGTTGGTAGCATAATGCTAGCATGATTAGCATGTTGTTAGCATGATGCTAGCTTGATTAGCATGTTGCTAGCATGATGCTAGCTTGATTAGCATGTTGCCATTATGTTTTTAGCAAGATGCTGTTGCCAGGTGGTTGCTAGGGTGTTCTGGGTGGTTGCTATGGTGTTGCTAGGCAGTTGCTAAGGTGTTCTGGGTGGTTGCTAGGCAGTTGCTAGGGTATTCTTGGTGGTTGCTAGGCAGTTGCTAGGGTATTCTTGGTGGTTGCTAGGGCGTTGCTAGATGGTTGCTAGGGTGTTCTGGGTGGTTGCTATGGTGTTGCTAGGCAGTTGCTATGGTATTCTGGGTGGATACTAGGGCATTGCTAGGCAGTTGCTAGGGTGTTCTGGGTGGTTGCTAGGTGTTCTGGGTGGTTGCTAGGCAGTTGCTAGGTGTTCTAGGTGGTTGCTAGGCAGTTGCTAGGGTGTTCTGGGTGCTTGCTAGAGTTTTTTGTGGTTACTAGAGCATTTCTAGACGTTGCTAGGGTGTTCAGGGTGGTTGCTAAGGTGTTTTTGTTAGTTGCTATGGTGTTACTAGGTGGTTGGTAGTTGTCAAATATGGTTACTATGGAGTTTTTATAGAGTTATTAAAATCTTTAATAACGAGTGCCTTCAGTACGGCACGAGGCCTGCGGCCTCGTGCCTATGGCCGAATAGGCACAAGCATGGAGCGATATCGCAAGGCCACGAGAGTAAAATTGCTTTAAAAAATATATAAAAAAAAAAAAAATGTTTTTTTTTGGTTTAGGGTGGTTGCTAGGGAGCTCTTAGTGGTTGCTAGGGTGCTGAAACTGGTTGCTAGGGTGTGGCTATGAAGATTTTAGGCCATAACTTATTGGCTGCTTGATAATATAAATCCTCTGAGGGAGAGAGAGAGGGAGAGACGCAGGGGTGTCAGGCCCTTTGGAGTGGTGTGTGTGTGAAAACGTCGGTTGGGATTTGAATTTTTTTAGAATGCCCAATGTAAAGTCAATGGGGACTTTTTTGGCCGCTTTTTCGTCCGCTGTGCGAACATCGTACACCCGATCGCTTAGAAAAGTCATAGCACACCTCTCCTCAATGAGCCGGTCGATTTGACACTTCACTCAGGGGTCTGTGACAAACGATGCGGGGCGAGTTTCGCGCCAAACTTTGTCCAGAATAATAATAATAATAACTAGAATGTACATTTCCTGAAGAAAATGTGAAGTGGTGCTTGCAGTGGCAAAATTCACCACTGGGCAGATGCTAACGCAATTAACATGTTGTGATACCATGATATACCACATTTTAGCATTATTTACCACGATTTACCATGTTTCTAAGATGATTTATTACGATTTACCACATTCCAGCATGATTTACTATGATTAACATGTTGTTAGAATGATGCTAGCAGGATTAGCATGTTGTTAGCATGATTAGCATGTTGGTTGGATGATGCTAACATGATTAGCATGTTGCTAGCATGCTTTTAACAAGATGCTAGCATGATTAGCATGTTGCTAGCATGCTTTTAACAAGATGTTAGCATGATTAGCCTGTTGCTAGCATGCTTTTAACAAGATGCTAGCATGATTAGCATTTTGCTAGCATGTTTTTAGCTAGATACTAACATGATTAGCATGTTGTTAGCATTATGCTAGCTTGATTAGCATGTTGCTAGCTTGATTAGCATGTTGCTAGCATAATGCTAGCATGATTAGCATGTTGCTAGCATGATGCTAGCTTGATTAGCATGATGCTAGCATTATGCTAGCTTGATTAGCATGTTGTTAACATTATGCTAGCTTTATTAGCATGTTGCTAGCATAATGCTAGCATTATTAACATAATGCTAGCTTGATTAGCATGTTGCTAGCATAATGCTAGCATGATTAGCATAATGCTAGCATGATTAGCATGTTGCTAGCTTGATTAGCATGTGGCTAGCATAATGCTAGCATGATTAGCATGTTGCTAGCATAATGCTAGCATGATTAGCATGTTGCTAGCATGATGCTAGCTTGATTAGCATGTTGCTAGCATGATGCTACCATGATTAGCATGTTGCTAGCATGATGCTAGCTTGATTAGCATGTTACTAGCATCATGCTAGCTTGATTAGCATGTTGCTAGCATGATGCTAGCATGATTAGCATGTTGATAGCATGTTTTTAGCAAGATGCTGTTGCCAGGTAGTTGCTAGGGTATTCTTGGTGGTTGCTAGGGCTTTGCTAGGTGGTTGCTAGGGTGTTCTGGGTGGTTGCTCTGGTGTTGCTAGGCAGTTGCTATGGTATTCTGGGTGGATGCTAGGGCGTTGCTAGAGTGTTCTGGGTGGTTGCTAGGCAGTTGCTAGGTGTTCTGGGTGGTTGCTAGACAGTTGCTAGGGTGTTCTGGGTGGTTGCGAGTGCCTTATGTACGGCACTCGGCCTGCGGCCTCGTGCCTATGGCCGAATAGGCACAAGCATGGAGCAATTTCGCAAGGCCACGAGTGTAATATTGCTTTAATTTTTTAAAAAAAAGCAGTTGCTAGGGTGTTCTGGGTGGTTGCGAGTGCCTTCAGTACGGCACTCGGCCTGCGGCCTCGTGCCTATGGCCGAATAGGCACAAGCATGGAGCAATATCGCAAGGCCACGAGTGTAATATTGCTTTAAAAAATACAAAAAAATACAAAAAAAATTTTTTTTTGGTTTAGGGTGGTTGCTAGGGAGCTCTTAGTGGTTGCTAGGGTGCTGAAACTGGTTGCTAGGGTGTGGCTATGAAGATTTAAGGAAATTACTTATTGGCTGCTTGATAATATAAATCCTCTGAGGGAGAGAGAGAGGGAGAGACGCAGGGCTGTCAGGCCCTTTGGAGTGGTGTGTGTGTGAAAACGTCGGTTGGGATTCAAATATTTTTAGAATGCCCAATGTAAAGTCAATGGGGACTTTTTTGGCCGCTTTTTCGTCCGCTGTGCGAACATCGTACACCCGATCGCTTAGAAAAGTCATAGCACACCTCTCCTCAATGAGCCGGTCGATTTGACACTTCACTCAGGGGTCTGTGACAAACGGTGCGGGGCGAGTTTCGCGCCAAACTTTGTCCAGAATAATAATAATAATAATAATAAGAATAATAAGAATAATAAGTATGAGCAATAACAATAGTGATGCTTTCAAAAAAGCACCACTAACTAGAAGAAAATGTGAAGTGGTGCTTGCAGTGGCAAAACTCACCACTCGGTTGCTAAAGTGCGTTTAGCTAGTTTTTAGCAAGATTATAACAAAATGATCATCATGCTAGCATTAAAAGCATGTGACTAACATAATGCTAGCATGTTGCTAGCATGATGCTAATATGATTAGCATGTTGTTAGCATCATGCTAGCATGTTTTTAGCAAAAGCTAACGTGAATGTAGCTAGCATGATTAGCATGTTGTTAGCATTATGCTAGCATTTTTTAACAAGATGCTAACATGAATAGCATGTTTGCTAGCATGTTTGTAGCAAGAAGCTAGCATGATTAGCATGTAGCTAGTATCATGCTAGCTTGATTAGCATGTTGCTAGCATGATGCTAGCTTGATTAGCATGTTGCTAGCATAATGCTAGCATGATTAGCATGTTGCTAGCATGATGCTAGCTTGATTAGCATGATGCTAGCATTATGCTAGCTTGATTAGCATGATGCCAGCATTATGCTAGCTTGGTTAGCATGTTGTTAGCATGATGCTAGCTTTATTAGCATGTTGTTAGCATAATGCTAGCATGATTAGCATGTTGCTAGCATGATGCTAGCTTGATTAGCATGTTGCCAGCATGTTTTTAGCAAAATGCTGTTGCCAGGTGGTTGCTAGGGTGTTCTGGGTGGTTGCTATGGTGTTGCTAGGCAGTTGCTAAGGTGTTCTGGGTGGTTGCTAGGCAGTTGCTAGGGTATTCTTGGTGGTTGCTAGGCAGTTGCTAGGGTATTCTTGGTGGTTGCTAGGGCGTTGCTAGGTGGTTGCTAGGGTGTTCTGGGTGGTTGCTATGGTGTTGCTAGGCAGTTGCTATGGTATTCTGGGTGGATACTAGGGCATTGCTAGGCAGTTGCTAGGGTGTTCTGGTTGGTTGCTAGGTGTTCTGGGTGGTTGCTAGGCAGTTGCTAGGTGTTCTAGGTGGTTGCTAGGCAGTTGCTAGGGTGTTCTGGGTGCTTGCTAGAGTTTTTTGTGGTTACTAGAGCATTTCTAGACGTTGCTAGGGTGTTCAGGGTGGTTGCTAAGGTGTTTTTGTTAGTTGCTATGGTGTTACTAGGTGGTTGGTAGTTGTCAAATATGGTTACTATGGAGTTTTTATAGAGTTCTTAAAATCTTTAATAACGAGTGCCTTCTGTACGGCACTCGGCCTGCGGCCTCGTGCCTATGGCCGAATAGGCACAAGCATGGAGCAATATCGCAAGGCCACGAGAGTAAAATTGCTTTAAAAAATATTTAAAAAATAAAAAAATGTTTTTTTTTGGTTTAGGGTGGTTGCTAGGGAGCTCTTAGTGGTTGCTAGGGTGCTGAAACTGGTTGCTAGGGTGTGGCTATGAAGATTTTGGGCCATAACTTATTGGTTGCTTGATAATATAAATCCTCTGAGGGAGAGAGAGGGGGAGAGACGCAGGGGTGTCAGGCCCTTTGGAGTCTGTGTGTGTGAAAACGTCGGTTGGGATTCAAATATTTTTAGAACTCCCAATGTAAAGTCAATGGGACTTTTTTGGCCGCTTTTTCGTCCGCAGTGCGAACATCGTACACCCGATCGCTTAGAAAAGTCATAGCACACCTCTCCTCAATGAGCCGCTCGATTTGACGCCTCACTCAGGGGTCTGTGACAAACGGTGCGGGGCGAGTTTCGCGCCAAACTTTGTCCAGAATAATAAAAAGAAGAAGAATAATAACTAGAATGTACATTTCCTGAAGAAAATGTGAAGTGGTGCTTGCAGTGGCAAAATTCGCCACTGGGCAGATGCTAACACAATTGACATGTTGTGATACCATGATATACCACATTTTAGCATAATTTACCACGATTTACCATGTTTCTAAGATTATTTATTACGATTTAACATATTCCAGCATGATTTACTATGATTAACATGTTGTTAGAATGATGTTAGCAGGATTAACATGTTGTTAACATGATTAGCATGTTGGTTGGATGATGCTAGCATGATTAGCATGTTGCTAGCATGCTTTTAACAAGATGCTAGCATGATTAGCATGTTGCTAGCATGTTTTTAGCTAGATGCTAGCTTGATTAGCATGTTGCTAGCATAATGTTAGCATGATTAGCATGTTGCTAGCATGATGCTAGCTTGATTAGCATTATGCTAGCATTATGCTAGCTTGATTAACATGTTGTTAGCATGATGCTAGCTTTATTAGCATGTTGCTAGCATAATGTTAACATGATTAGCATGTTGCTAACATGATGCTAGCTTGATTAGCATGTTGCTAGCATGATGCTAGCTTGATTAGCATGTTGCTAGCATGATGCTAGCTTGATTAGCATGTTGCCAGCATGTTTTTAGCAAGATGCTGTTGCCAGGTGGTTGCTAGGGTGTTCTGGGTGGTTGCTATGGTGTTGCTAGGCAGTTGCTAAGGTGTTCTGGGTGGTTGCTAGGCAGTTGCTAGGGTATTCTTGGTGGTTGCTAGGCAGTTGCTAGGGTATTCTTGGTGGTTGCTAGGGCGTTGCTAGGTGGTTGCTATGGTGTTGCTAGGCAGTTGCTATGGTATTCTGGGTGGATGCTAGGGCATTGCTAGGCAGTTGCTAGGGTGTTCTGGGTGGTTGCTAGGCAGTTGCTAGGTGTTCTAGGTGGTTGCTAGGCAGTTGCTAGGGTGTTCTGGGTGGTTGCTAGAGTTTTTTGTGGTTACTAGAGCATTTCTAGACGTTGCTAGGGTGTTCAGGGTGGTTGCTAAGGTGTTTTTGTTAGTTGCTATGGTGTTACTAGGTGGTTGGTAGTTGTCAAATATGGTTACTATGGAGTTTTTATAGAGTTCTTAAAATCTTTAATAACGAGTGCCTTCTGTACGGCACTCGGCCTGCGGCCTCGTGCCTATGGCCGAATAGGCACAAGCATGGAGCGATATCGCAAGGCCACGAGAGTAAAATTGCTTTAAAAAATATAAAAAAAATAAAAAAATGTTTTTTTTTTGGTTTAGGGTGGTTGCTAGGGAGCTCTTAGTGGTTGCTAGGGTGCTGAAACTGGTTGCTAGGGTGTGGCTATGAAGATTTTAGGCCATAACTTATTGGCTGCTTGATAATATAAATCCTCTGAGGGAGAGAGAGAGGGAGAGATGCAGGGGTGTCAGGCCCTTTGGAGTGGTGTGTGTGTGAAAACGTCGGTTGGGATTCAAATATTTTTAGAACTCCCAATGTAAAGTCAATGGGGACTTTTTTGGCCGCTTTTTCGTCCGCTGTGCGAACATCGTACACCCGATCGCTTAGAAAAGTCATAGCACACCTCTCCTCAATGAGCCGGTCGATTTGACACTTCACTCAGGGGTCTGTGACAAACGGTGCGGGGCGAGTTTCGCGCCAAACTTTGTCCAGAATAATAATAATAAGAACTAGAATGTACATTTCCTGAAGAAAATGTGAAGTGGTGCTTGCAGTGGCAAAATTCGCCACTGGGCAGATGCTAACACAATTACCATGTTGTGATACCATGAGATACCACGTTTTAGCATTATTTACCACGATTTACCATGATTCTAAGATGATTTATTACGATTTACCACATTCCAGCATGATTTACTATGATTAACATGTTGTTAGAATGATGCTAGCAGGATTAGCATGTTGTTAGCATGATTAGCATGTTGGTTGGATGATGCTAGCATGATTAGCATGTTGCTAGCATGCTTTTAACAAGATGTTAACATGATTAGCATTTTGCTAACATGTTTTTAGCTAGATGCTAACATGATTAGCATGTTGCTAGCATTATGCTAGCTTTATTAGCATGTTGCTAGCATGATTAGCATGTTGCTAGTATGATGCTAGCTTGATTAGCATGTTGCTAGCATTATGCTAGCATGATTAGCATTATGCTAGCATGATTAGCATGTTGCTAGCATGATTAGCATGTTGTTAGCATAATGCTAGCATGATTAGCATGTTGCTAGCTTGATTAACATGTTGCTAGCATTATGCTAGCATGATTAGCATGTTGCTAGCATGATGCTAGCTTGATTAGCATGGTGCTAGCTTGATTAGCATATTGCTAGCATGATGCTAGCTTGATTAGCATGTTGCTAGCATGATTAGCATGTTGCTAGCATGTTTTTAGCAAGATGCTGTTGCCAGGTGGTTGGTAGGGTGTTGTGGGTGGTTGCTATGGTGTTGCTAGGCAGTTGCTAAGGTTGCTAGGCAGTTGCTAGGGTATTCTTGGTGGTTGCTAGGCAGTTGCTAGGGTATTCTTGGTGGTTGCTAGGGCGTCGCTAGATGGTTGCTAGGGTGTTCTGGGTGGTTGCTATGGTGTTGCTAGGCAGTTGCTATGGTATTCTGGGTGGATGCTACGGCATTACTAGGCAGTTGCTAGGGTGTTCTGGGTGGTTGCTAGGCAGTTGTTAGGTGTTCTGGGTGGTTGCTAGGCAGTTGCTAGGTGTTCTGGGTGGTTGCTAGGCAGTTGCTAGGGTGTTCTGGGTGGTTGCTAGAGTTTTTTGGTGGTTACTAGAGCATTCCTAGACGTTGCTAGGGTGTTCAGGGTGGTTGCTAAGATATTTTTGTTAGTTGCTATGGTGTTACTAGGTGGTTGGTAGTTGTCAAATATGGTTACTATGGAGTTTTTATAGAGTTCTTAAAATCTTTAATAACGAGTGCCTTCAGTACGGCACTCGGCCTGCGGCCTCGTGCCTATGGCCGAATAGGCACAAGCATGGAGTGATATTGCAAGGCCACGAGAGTAAAATTGCTTTAAAAAATAAAAAAAAAATAAAAAAATGTTTTTTTTTGGTTTAGGGTGGTTGCTAGGGAGCTCTTAGTGGTTGCTAGGGTGCTGTAACTGGTTGCTAGGGTGTGGCTATGAAGATTTTAGGCCATAACTTATTGGCTGCTTGATAATATAAATCCTCTGAGGGAGAGAGAGAGGGAGAGACGCAGGGGTGTCAGGCCCTTTGGAGTGGTGTGTGTGTGAAAACGTCGGTTGGGATTCAAATATTTTTAGAACTCCCAATGTAAAGTCAATGGGACTTTTTTGGCCGCTTTTTCGTCCGCTGTGCGAACATCGTACACCCGATCGCTTAGAAAAGTCATAGCACACCTCTCCTCAATGAGCCGGTCGATTTGACCCCTCACTCAGGGGTCTGTGACAAACGGTGCGGGGCGAGTTTCGCGCCAAACTTTTGTCCAGAATAATAAAAAGAAGTAGAAGAATAATAACTAGATGCAAAAGTTCGTCGAGACAAACTTTAAGTTGGCTTGAGAAAGTTTGGACCAGAAAGTTTGAAGAAGTTTAAATTAGTTTAAAGTTTAAAGTAGTTTAAAGTTTAAATTAGTTTAAAGTTTAAAGTAGTTTAAAGTTTAAATTAGTTTGAAGTTTAAAGTAGTTTAAAGTTTAAATTAGTTTGAAGTTTAAATTAGCTTAAAGTTTAAATTAGTTTAAAGTTTAAATTAGTTTAAAGTTTAATGTAGTTTAAAGTTTAAATTAGTTTGAAGTTTAAAGTAGTTTAAAGTTTAAATTAGTTTAAACTTTAAAGTAGTTTAAAGTTAAAAAGTTGTTGGGGGTTTTCTAGTGGGTTGCTAAGGTGTTCTGGGTGGTTGCTAGGCGGTTGCTAGGGTGTTCTGGGTGGTTGCTATGGTTTTGCTAGGCGGTTGCTAAGGTATTTTGGCTGGTTGCTAGGGTGTTCGTGGTGGTTGCTATGGTGTTGCTAGGTGGTTGCTAAGGTATTTTGGGTGGTTGCTAGGGTGTTGCTAGGCAGTTGCTAGGGTGTTCTGGGTGGTTGCTATGGTGTTGCTAGGTGGTTGCTAGGGTATTCTGGTTGGTTGCTAGGCGGTTGCTAGGGTGTTCTGGGTGGTTGCTAGGGTTTTGCTTAGCGGTTGCTAGGGTATTTTGGGTGGTTGCTAGGGTGTTGTTAGGTGGTTGCTAAGGTATTTTGGGTGGTTGCTAGGGTGTTACTAGGCGGTTTCTAGGGTGTTCTGTGTGGTTGCTATGCTGTTGCTAGGTGGTTGCTAGGGTATTCTGGTTGGTTGCTAGGCGGTTGCTAGGGTGTTGCTAAGTGGTTGCTAGGGTATTTTGGGTGGTTGCTATGGTGTTGCTAGGCGGTTGCTAGGGTGTTTTGGGTGGTTGCTAGGTGGTTGCTAGGGTGTTCTGGGTGGTTGCTATGCTGTTGCTAGGCGGTTACTAGGGTATTCTGAGTGGTTGCTAGGCGGTTGCTAGGGTGTTTGGGTGGTTGCTATGGTGTTGCTAGGCGGTTGCTAGGGTGTTCTGGGTGGTTGCTAGGGTGTCTTGGGTGGTTGCTAGGCGGTTGCTAGGGTGTTTTGGGTGGTTGCTAGGCGGTTGCTAGGGTGCTCTGGGTGGTTGCTATGCTGTTGCTAGGCGGTTGCTAGGGTATTCTGGGTGGTTGCTAGGCGGTTGCTAGGGTGTTTTGGGTGTTTGCTATGGTGTTGCTAGGCGGTTGCTAGGGTGTTCTGGGTGGTTGCTAGGGTGTTGCTAGGTGGTTACTAGGGTGTTCTGGGTGGTTGCTAGGGTGTTGCTAGGTGGTTGCTAGGGTATTCTGGTTGGTTGCTAGGGTGTTCTGGGTGGTTGCTAGGCGGTTGCTAGGGTATTCTGGGTGGTTGCTATGGTATTGCTAGGCGGTTGCTAGGGTATTCTGGGTGGTTGCTATGCTGTTGCTAGGCGGTTGCTAGGGTGTTCTGGGTGGTTGCTATGGTGATGCTAGGCGGTTGCTAGGGTATTCTGGGTGGTTGCTATGGTGTTGCTAGGCCGTTGATAGGGTATTCTGAGTGGTTGCTAGGCGGTTGCTAGGGTGTTCTGGGTGGTTGCTATGGAGTTGCTAGGCGGTTGCTAAGGTATTCTGGGCGGTTGCTAGGCAGTTGCTAGGGTGTTCTGGGCGGTTGCTATGGTGTTGCTAGGTGGTTGGTAGTTGTCACAGATGGTTACTATGGAGTATTTATAGAGTTCATAGCATGATCTTGGCATGATATAGCACTTAACTAATCGCTATTAGCATGTAGCTATTCACTGCTAGCATGTGTAGCATGTTGGAAGTGCTGTTTGCTAGCATGAGTCAAAAGAGACAAACCTCATCTCTATACGATGTTCTGATACAGAGATATAGGTCTTGCAAAACGGTTGCTAGGGTACTCAAGTTTGGTTGCTATGGAGTTGCTTGGGAGCTGGGAGCTTTAAACTTAAGAAGTTTAAAGTGGTTTGAAGTTTAAAGTAGTTTACGAGTTTTTGAGTTTTGAGTTTATAAGTTTAAATGAGTTTAGAGTGTGTGTGTGTGTGTGTGTGTGTGTGTGTGTGTGTGTGTGTGTGTGTGTGTGTGTGTGTGTGTGTGTGTTCACACACACACACACACACACACTCAGAGTTTATGAGTTTAGAGTTTATAAGTGTATAAATTGATGAGTTTATAAGTATAAGAGTTTTTGAGTTTAGAGTTTATAACTTTTAAATGAGTTTAGAGTTTATAAGTTTTAATGAGTTTAGAGTTTATAAGTTTAAATGAGTTTAAGAGTTCAGAGTTTATTAATTTATGAGTTTAAGAGTTCATAAGTCTATGAATTCATGAGTTTATAAGTTAATTAGTTTATAAGTGTATGAGTTTAGAGTGCATTAGTTTAAATGAGTCTCAATGGCTCATATAGTATATAGAACGGCAGTTTGGTTTAGTCTTCAAGGTGTTTAGATTTAAATTTTGTCAGTTTGAATTTTTTAGAACTCCCCAATGTAAGTCAATGGGAGTTTTTGAATGAGTTTTTTCGAGTTTTGATCGTCATTTTTAGGAAAACCGTAAGTCCGATCAGTCTGAAAAGATATAGCACACCGAGTCAGATCAGTTTGAGCGTCTGAGCCGAATTTGGAGTATGTGGAGTTAAAGCTCTAGGAGGAGTTTGAGTTGTAAATTTTTACGGTCAGAAGAATAATAATAACTAGATGCGAAAGTTCGTCGAGACAAACTTTAAGTTGGCTTGAGAAAGTTTGGACCATAAAGTTTGAAAAAGTTTAAAGTAGTTTAAAGTTTAAAGTAGTTTAAAGTTTAATTTAGTTTAAAGTGTAAATTAGTTGAAAGTTTAAAATAGTTTGAAGTTTAATTTAGTTTAAAGTTTAAATTAGTTGAAAGTTTAAAATAGTTTGAAGTTTAATTTAGTTTAAAGTTTAAAATAGTTGTAAGTTTAAAGTAGTTTGAAGTTTAATTTAGTTTAAAGTTTAAATTAGTTGAAAGTTTAAAATAGTTTGAAGTTTAATTTAGTTTAGTTTAGGGTGTTCTGGGTGGTTGCTATGGTGTTGCTAGGCGGTTGCTAGGGTATTCTGGGTGGTTGCTAGGGTGTTGCTAAGCGGTTGCTAGGGTATTTTGGGTGGTTGCTAGGCGGTTGCTAAGGTATTTTGGGTGGTTGCTAGGGTGTTCTGGGTGGTTGCTATGGTGTTGCTAGGCGGTTGCTAGGGTATTCTGGGTGGTTGCTAGGGTGTTGCTAAGCGGTTGCTAGGGTATTCTGGTTGGTTGCTAGGGTGTTCTGGGTGGTTGCTAGGCGGTTGCTATGGTGTTTTGGGTGGTTGCTAGGGTGTTGCTAGGCGGTTGCTAAGGTATTTTGGGTGGTTGCTAGGCGGTTACTAGGGTGTTCTGGGTGGTTGCTAGGGTGTTCTGGGTGGTTGCTAGGTGGTTGCTAGGGTGTTTTAGTGGTTGCTATGGTGTTGCTAGGCGGTTGCTAGGGTGTTCTGGGTGGTTGCTAGGGTGTTGCTAGGCGGTTGCTAGGGTATTCTGGGTGGTTGCTAGGCGGTTGCTAGGGTGTTTTGGGTGGTTGCTAGGCGGTTGCTAGGGTGTTCTGGGTGGTTGCTATGGTGTTGCTAGGCGGTTGCTAAGGTATTCTGGGTGGTTGCTAGGCAGTTGCTAGGGTGTTCTGAGTGGTTGCTATGCTGTTGCTAAGGTGTTCTGGGTGGTTGCTAGGCGGTTGCTAGGGTGTTCTGGGTGGTTGCTATGGTGTTGCTAGGCGGTTGCTAGGGTATTCTGGGTGGTTGCTATGGTGTTGCTAGGCGGTTGCTAGGGTGTTTTGGGTGGTTGCTATGATGTTGCTAGGCGGTTGCTAATGTATTCTGGGCGGTTGCTAGGCAGTTGCTAGGGTGTTCTGGGCGGTTGCTATGGTGTTGCTAGGTGGTTGGTAGTTGTCACAGATGGTTACTATGGAGTTTTTATAGGGTCCTTAGCATGATCTTGGTATGATTTAGCACTTAACTAATTGATATTAGCATGTAGCTATTCACTGCTAGCATGTGTAGCATGTTGGAAGTGCTGTTTGCTAGCATGAGTCAAAAGAGCCAAACCTCATCTCTATACGATGTTCTGATACAGAGATATAGGTCTTGCAAAACGGTTGCTAGGGTACTCAAGTTTGGTTGCTATGGAGTTGCTTGGGAGCTTGAAGCTTTAAACTTAAAACGTTTAAAGTGGTTTGAAGTTTAAAGTAGTTTACGAGTTTTGAGTTTACAAGTTTAAATGAGTTTAGAGTTTAAGTTTAAATGAGTTTAGTGTGTGTGTGTGTGTGTGTGTTCACACACACACACACACACACACTCAGAGTTTATGAGTTTAGAGTTTATAAGTGTATAAATTGATGAGTTTATAAGTGTTAGAGTTTTTGAGTTTAGAGTTTATAAGTTTTAAATGAGTTTAGAGTTTATAAGTTTTAATGAGTTTAGAGTTTATAAGTTTAAATGAGTTTAAGAGTTCAGAGTTTATTAATTTATGAGTTAAAGAGTTAATAAGTCTATGAATTCATGAGTTTATAAGTTAATTAGTTTATAAGTGTATGAGTTTAGAGTTTATTAGTTTAAATGAGTCTCATTGGCTAATATAGTATATAGAACGGCAGTTTGGTTTAGTCTTCAAGGTGTTTAGATTTGAATTTTCGTCGGTTGGTGAGTTTGAATCTAAATTTGAATTTTTTAGAACTCCCCAATGTAAGTCAATGGGAGTTTTTCCGAGTTTTGATCGGCATTTTTAGGAAAACCGTAAGTCCGATCAGTCTGAAAAGATATAGCAACTAACTTCAGATCAGTTTGAGTGTCTGAGCCGAGTTTGGAGTATGTAGAGTTAAAGCTCTAGGACGAGTTTAAGTCAACAGTTTTTAACAGAAGAATAATAATAATAATAATAAGTTTAAATAGGATTTCAGTAAGTTGGCTCTCTCAAGCCAACTTAATAAGTATGAGCAATAACAATAGTGATGCTTTTAAAAAAGCACCACTAATAATAAGTATGAGCAATAACAATAGTGATGCTTTTAAAAAAGCACCACTAATAAGTATGAGCAATAACAATAGTGATGCTTTTAAAAAAGCACCACTAATAATAAGAATAATAAGTATGAGCAATAACAATAGTGATGCTTTCAAAAAAGCACCACTAATAATAAGTATGCAAGAGAACACTAATGATGCCTTGCTTTCAGCAAGCACCATTAATAATAATAAGTTTAAATAGGATTTCAGTAAGTTGGCTTTCTCAAGCCAACTTAATAAGTTTAAATAGGATTTCAGTAAGTTGGCTTTCCCAAGCCAACTTAATAATATTGAACCATTTGACTGTGATGCATTTTTGCTAGAGAGAGAGAGAGAGAGAGAGAGAGAGAGAGAGAGAGAGAGAGAGAGAGAGAGAGAGAGAGAGATATGTTTCACGCGGAGCCACGGCGCGCACAACACAACAGCCCTGCTTAATGAGTGACGATGAGGACAGAACTAAACATTCAAACGGTTAGGCTACACTTTAGATCTTTGATATTAAACTAATTTTATTTTAGATTTTAGCTTCCAATGATTATAAAAAAGATATTTGAGGTATAACCATTAAAAACTAAAGCCGCATTCATTCTGTTTAATAGCGCAACTTCCTTCACAGCGGTGCGCTGTCATTTCTCCCTAAAACCCAAACGTAACTTCAGAATCTGCACGATCGGTGATTGTTGTAAAATGTAGTATATACTGTTGCTAAACTGCGGGACGCGTTTGATAATAAAAGGCTATTAAAAGTACCAAAACTGACGCAATAGACGCTGTTCCAAATGCGGCGCGCGCTCTGAAACACACCGCAACGAGACAAGCAACGTATATTTTGGGCTTCGTGTGCGCATCTAAACGATAAAATATACACAAAAATATGTCAAAATGGCCGTCTTGGAGATTCACTTAAACAGTTTAGAATACAGTTTATGTCTTAAATGGGCGTAAATAGTTGGGAGAAAATATGATGCGTAATAATGATTAGATCTGCATTTGGTCTTAAAGAGGCAGCAGTCTAATAATCCTGCTGACGATTGCTCCATTAATGTGAATCAAACAACAAAAGGCAAAGAGAAAATCAGTCGCAGCTTTTGAATGAATAATTTTGGCTTTTATAAGCTTTAATCTATCAATGATAAACTATGCTGTGTTATTTTACATCTGACTTTATTAGATGTCTTTTTAGCCCATATTACTCCTGAACAGTAATGTAGACATTACTGAAATTAAAGCACTGGGTAAATAATATGTATATTTGTTTTATTGTATACTTTTTTTTTTTGTTTGACCATGTGTTTGTAGTTTGTTTTTGGTGTCCTATGTCTTCTGTATATAAAGCACAAAAGCCTGCACCCTTCTGCATAACATGCATGTTTTATTTGTTTTGTTAAAGCATTGCTTTTTCTTTTGCTATAGATATTTATTTTACATTTCAAAATATAAAGCAATATTAATTATGTTCTAAATTCTTTTTTTCCTTTTTTTTAATATAACAAAAAGAACCGATAAGAATACCGTTAAAGTACCGGATCGATAAGGAGTATCGGTAAGAGTAGTAATACCGTTAAAACCTTAACGATACCCATCCCTAGGAACGAGTGATAGCTAACAGATGAAATAAGTACAAAATTGTCATTTATTAATAAAATTGAACTATACTTCACAGTGATGAATCCATTGCTGACTGGATCTCTCTCCCTCTAGGGGGGTTCGGGGGCATGCCTCCCCGTAAGAAAATTTTGTGCTTTTTTATGTTGAATTCATCAATCTGGTGCACTTTGAGAGTTCAAAATTAAAAGCTCCAACCCATATTCAGTGTGCAAATTAAACAAAGAAAAAATCAAACCTTTTTTAGTAACACTGTCTGTCTACATTACACTACATAATAATAGTTATGATATTAATCCC
Source organism: Vimba vimba (assembly GCA_022828995.1). NCBI lineage: Eukaryota > Metazoa > Chordata > Actinopteri > Cypriniformes > Leuciscidae > Vimba > Vimba vimba. The sequence continues at coordinate 44,866,530 of CM040821.1, forward strand.
ATGATAGTAATAGCCATATATTGTAAAACAAATGCACTGAAAAATAAAGGAAACTTTCATAATTAGTTTTGTACTAATTTCTATACTTCACATTAAAGATGTGATTTTTTTTTTTTTTTTTTTTTTTGACCAATGCATTAGGCTACAACGGCACTAACCCAGCGCCGCCAATTAAGCAAAACAAAACAAAACAAAACGAATGGGCCGCCGATGTACGAGTTTTATGGGCCGTTAAGACAAAGACAAAAAAAAAAAATAGCCTATTAGATGTATCGGCCCAAAAAGCACGTCGGCCCACCGGGAATAGAGCTTACATGCGTGGACGTCACACTTTAAATCCTACCTGTTGCCTTTGACCATCCACTTATTTACCTGCCGGCGCATCAAATGACATGCCATCTCCTTTTCCTCTTTCTTTTTCTATTTTTAGTCCCGACAGCTTTTTTTGCTTTATATCCATCTTTTTCGACACGTAGCCTACCTGCTCGCTCAGCGCTCACGGCGCCCCCGCCTGCTCGCAATATTATCCTCCCCTCTCTATGTCAAAATTATATGATGGAATCTTATGAATATCCTACTCTAGCCTGTTAGTCCTCTAAAAAGTAATATAACATTGAGGAAATGCAGAAATTATTTAGAAACGCACAATAGCAGCTACGCATAGATTTAAAAAAAAATTAAAAATTACCATCGCTTTGGCGCCCCCCCTGGTGCTGCGCGCCCCTATGCGCCGCATATAGCGCATACCCACTTTTTGCGCCACTGGATACAACCACGGTCGGATGATAAGAGTAAATCATTTGTGACTCTAACGAGAGCTGTCTCAGTACTATGGTACGGTCTAAATCCGGACTGAAAATCCTCCAGATATCATTTCTTTATAAAAAGGAACACAGTTGTGAAGATACTGCCTTTTCTAGTATCTTTGACAGAAAAGGTAGATTCGAGATCAGCCTGTAATTGACTAATTCTGTAGGATCAAGTTGCATTTTTTTAACAAACGGTTTAATCATAGCCAGCTTAAAGTTTTTTGGTACGTATCCGAGAGACAAAGATGAATTAATGATATTAAGAAGAGGATCTATGACCTCTGGAAGCATCTCTTTCAGTAGCTTAGTCGGTATAGGGTCTAACATACATGTTGTCGATTTAGATGATTTAACGAGTTTAGTAAATTCTTCCTCTTCTATAGCAACGAATGAATAAAAATTTTCCTCAGGGAGACTACAATGCACTGCCTGATGCGATACTGTAGTAGACGGTTGCATAGTTATAATTCAGTCAGGACCACTCGAGTCAAAAATAACAGACATTTGTCAAATATTCAAATTTTTATTTGCATTATTATTAAAGTTACATTTGGCGGTATGGCTCTGTTCTGAGTTACCCATCATTTTCATGAGCTCCATGAAAGCTAGTCAGGGAACAGCAGCAGCTTCTGGGGACATCTCCCATTTAACTGGGAAAGCAGCAAAAACAAATCCCCATTTGAGAACAGAGCATGCATCAATGACAACAGAATGACACTGATTAAGTTAAACAGAAGTTAAAGGAGGAGCTAGGGGAGGAGGTGGGTTGCAAGCAATGCAGTGGAAGCAGTCAAGCAGGCACACTGAAGAATGACTTTAAATACGGCGCCCTGTTTGATAGGGACCAATTGACCCTGTGCACGAGAAAAATGCTAACTTCTGGTTTGAGGGCGGAAGGTGGGTACTTCGTTTCCGGTTGCCGCCTTGTTTACATCAGTGGACCGGCGTTAACCGGCGTTAAGTTAGTTTAACCGTTCGCAATGGACCTAAAACATAAAAAAAAACGATTCACTTTTCAAAGGGCAGTCGGTGGTAATAACCACCATTGCTGCGTGCCACTATGTACCGCCGGGGGGAGATTCAACACAACCTTGAGCTTCCATAGTTTCCCAAAGGAACTTAATTTACGCGCCCAGTGGCTTGTTAAAATCAGAAGGGAAGGTTTCACCCCCACCACCAACTCCAGAGTGTGCAGTTGCCACTTCGAGAAAGAAGAGATAGTAATATCTTCTTCGGGAAAGCGGTGTCTTCGACCAAAGGCAGTTCCATCGTTGTTCGGTTGGAATAATTACACTAAAAAAACCCAGCGACCCGGAGTTTGGGAGCGCCGCCCTCGAGCAATCCAGGCTTTGGACCGCGCTCCAGAGGATGACTCCGCCGTGGACATGGTGACTGAGGTGGATGAAAACACTGTCTCTGGTTGTGCTGAGTTGGCTACGACACCCCTGATGAAAGACCACGATTACACAGCCAGCTCTTTTATCGTGGTCGACCGGATGAAATTTGAGAACATGTCGAGGCAGATCGAGGAGCTCACAAGGCAGCTCGAGTCACATCATTTGGAGAGATTTGGGTTGCAGCGGTTTGCCACATCACCTGATGACTTTCGGTACTATACCAGGTAAGAAATCAGAGATTTCACACCATCACATTTGGTGTATTTTATTTACTTTGTTCTGTAAATAATACATTATGAATATATACATACATGTCTTTGCTGACGAGGCAATAAAAAACTTATCAGCAGCCGGTGATGTGATTAGCTTTAAAGTTTCACGATAGCTGTATAATAGTTTGGCTAGTATGGATTTTTGCGGTTCCATACAATGCGTGTGTGGTGTGTGTCTGATGTGTGTGGATTGTGACTTTGTGTGTTTCAGTAAAGAAGAATAAAATATAATTAACAGATCTAGAGAAAACAACGCTAGATTCCATGTTCACAACATGAGAATGTTTTGATGTAATCTGAATGCCATCAATAGAAAAACTATATGATATGTGCTTTTTGTATGCAGATTTCCATCATATGAGCATTTCATGGCCTTTTGGAATCTAATCCAAGAGGCAACGAGCAGAATGGTGAGAGTCACCAGTGGTCAGAAGAACCTTTCCACCAGTACATCCACTGAGAGCCCTATGAACAGATCAACAGTAAGTTCTACAATAAACATGTGAAGACTTCAGATGCAAAAGCCTCTAAGTGCCACCTGAAATTTTCTTCAAAAATTAGCATTTTTATCAAGCTTGTATATTTAAGTTAAGTAATTTCATTTTATTACAATTAATAGGTAATTTGAATTGCCATTAAAGTGAAATAACTGAACATAAACATACAAGCTTGACAAAAAATTATCATTCTAGAAGAAAATTTCAGATGGCACTTAGAGGCTTTTGCATCTGAAGTCTTGATATATACTACCAGCTTGGTCCATGTGAATTACACATTTTGCACTGTTAGCTGTTTTGTTTTTTGCTTGCTCTGGCACTCTTGTTGTCTGTGCAAGCGACTACCTGCTTTTGTTGCTCTGCTCCTTTGGCTGCTCAGCTCCACGCTGGCCTGCTATAGGCAGCTTACTCTTTTACCACCAGTTAAATCATTGATGAAAGTTTCCAATTTTTAGATTACATACACCCCCACATGCACTGCATATTTTAATCACCTTAGTTTGTGTATTTTATCTTTCTTGTATAGTGTTTCTATCTATTAATAATACGGTAACTATTTTCCCCAGAAATTGCTGCCAATTGACGAGCTGTTCCTCTTCCTTAACTATCTATCAACCGGCTGTACACAAAGGGAACTTGCTCACAAGTTCAACATCCACAGAGCTACAGTGAGTCGAATAGTTGTGACGTGGTCCAACTTTCTATATACTTTACTTGGATCTCTCTCGATATGGATGACAAGCGGATCAGTGAGAGCAAACTGCCCCACAGATTTCCATGGGACTTATGAAAACACCCAGGTCATCCTCGACTGCACAGAAATGAGGTGCCAAACCCCTACCTCCCTTCTGCTCCAAAGTGAGGTATTTTCCACATACAAGTCGCACTGTACATTCAAAGCGCTTATTGGCATGTCCCCCCATGGAGCATTGACATTTGTGTCGGCACTTTTTGAAGGCTCCATCAGTGACAAGGAGATTTTTCGTCACTCCGGCATCACCTCCCTCCTAACACCCGACATGGAAGTTATGGTAGACAAGGGGTTTCTGATAGATGAGCTAGTTTCCGGGAAAGTGCATCGCCCAGCTTTTATGTCCAAACAGGATCAAATGCCCGAGGTGGACGTCCTTAAAACCCAGGCCATTGCACGTCTGAGAGTCCACGTCGAGAAGCTCATTAGGGTCAAAGAGAACAAACTTTTTGACACGGTCATCCCTCTCTCCATTTGTGGGAACCAGCTTTTTACTGTTGCATGTCTCCTCACTAATTATCAGTACGGACCCCTGGTCAAGAAATGGATGGTCTGATTTTCTGGTGGCCGGATTTCCTAATCCATTCTATAATGAACTTTGACATCACACTCTCCTGGCTAAATAAAGGCCAATAACACATCACACAATACTCATACAGTTTTGGAAATGATTTGCTGTTACTCTGCAAATAAAACTGCTTTACTTTTAGTGCTGTCTACAGCTTTGTTCTGTGTGCTTCCTGTTGACTGTGATATCTTTTTTTAGAAGACCCATTTATTTAAACTGGCTTTTTGATTTTTTTTTAGCACTTTCATATTTTATCTTAAGGTGTTTTATATTTTAATAATTTAGTTATTATATGGTTTTGATGTGTTTTTATCTATATATATATATATATATATATATATATATATGTGTGATTCTTGCTCTGTATTGTTCTGTATTATCTGTTTTTGTGGGTTTCACAGTTGTAAAGCACTTTGGTCAACCTGAGCATTGTTGTAAGGTGCTATATAAATACATTTTGATTTGATTTTGTAAAAATGCAAAGACCATTTGTCTGTTCTTCAGAAAGCAAAAACACATAATAGATTTCATAGAATGACAAGCAACCAATTTACGCCACTGCCAGGTATTTGTCCATGTACACGTGGAAGTAGAACTTATCTATCCCACGCTTAATTTGTTCCATCACACTCTCATCCCTCTGTATTCTTTGTATGAAAACATCATCTTGAGCGGAGACGACATAATCGCACCAACTCATACCAGTGACAAGTAGTTGGCCCTGAACTTGCCAATAATAGGCATGGGTTGGTTTGAGCTGCAATGACCCATTGATGACCTTGAGATACGGTGCGTCTACATAATTTGGAATGTTTGGACATTTTATTTCCAGAAGGCCAAACTGAGGCTGCTCCAAGGGGTCAAAAACAACTCCATCTGGTGAGGCACCAATCCATGGTGCATCCGGTTGTACCACAAACCCACATTTGTAGTGGTTCACACGTTTTATCTGGCAATATTCCCAGATCGCATCTGCCTCCAACTCCAAACCCCTCTTCATAGGCCCTGTCTGATGAGTACCTCTTAGAATGCGTTCAGCAAGTCCCTCTTCAGAGGCCTTGCCCACATGGCAGATCTCTCTAAAACGAGATGCAGTCACCCGTGGTTTCCGTACATTGTACCAATCGGCACACAAACTCTGCTCTCGCGTAGCACATTCAATCTTCTGGGCCAATTCCAGGGTAACCTCGAGACTTTTCATGTGCAGCTGTTGCTTCCTGGAACAGACAAACATGCACTCTGATGGTTCAAGTCTGAAGCCTTGCAGTGGCAATGATGGAGGAGGTGGAGCATCATGGAGAGTCTTTGCTTTCTCTTTGGCAGGTTGCTGATAAGAAAGGGGACTTCCATGTTGCACCTTGCCGAACAGTGAGTCCACAAGTGGGATATCCTCAGTTATTCCCATGCTGCAGATCATAGGGCGGTCAGCATCAGCTAAATCTTTGTACACCTCGGACACCCGAAGAACTGAGAGGTCAGGAAGTTCCCCATGAAGGCCTTTGTACAGTTTACTCCTGTATGTTAGAAAACACACACACACACACACACACACACACACACACACACACACACACACGCTAAAAATCTGCAACAGAGTAATACATTTTGCTTGAGGGGAAGAGCATTCTGGAAATAGAATACAATAACCAGTACAGTGACAGGTCATCAGAATTAATAATAAAATTGAATTTCATGATTTAAAGGGATACTCCACCGCCTTTTCATATTAAACTATGTTATTCCCTTAACTAAGACGAGTTGATACATACCTCTCTCGTCTCAGTGCGTGCACTCAATCGCTCTGGCGCGCAGCGAAACTTTGTTCACTCAGTTCATTCAATATGGGCCAAGCAGAGAAGCTACCAAACACCTCCACGTTTTCCCTATTTAAACACAGTTACTCGCGTAGTGTAACTCGACCTAGGACGGTGACACAAAACAAAACGTTGCGCTTTTCTAAGCGTGTAAAAATGGATAACTATATTGTATGGCGGAATACCATAGCAAGTGCTTATGAGCACTTCGACTTGGCGCAGTAATATCTTCACTCGTGAAAAATCCTCTCACCGGCCCCCGCTCCCTCTAGTGAAGATATTACTCCGCCAAGACGAAGTGCTCACAAGCACTTGCTATGGTATTCCGCCATACAATATAGTTATCCATTTTACACGCTTAGAAAAGCGCAACGTTTTGTTTTGTGTCACCGTCCTAGGTCGAGTTACACTACGCGAGGAACTGTGTTTAAATAGGGAAAACGTGGAGGTGTTTGGTAGCTTCTCTGCTTGGCCCATATTGAATGAACTGAGTGAACAAAGTTTCGTCGCGCGCCAGAGCGATTGAGTGCACGCACTGAGACGAGAGAGGTATGTATCAACTCGTCTTAGTTAAGGGAATAACATAGTTTAATATGAAAAGACGGTGGAGTATCCCTTTAAGGTGTGCCTGCTTTGGCCAACTTGAAAGACACCTGCAGAAGGATTTGACACATTTTAAGTGGCATCATTCATTTATGAAATTGGTTGGACCTCTAACTCACTAGATGTAAAACACATAGAACCTACCTTGTAACAATAATAATTTCAGTTTCCCCCCACTGGTTTAAAATGCTATTGTCCAATGGAATGTTGTTTTCTAAAATCCCATAAATGGAGCACTTACCGCACTCCCTCTGCGGTCTTTCTTGTTTTTGGTTTGGCTGAGATCACAGCCATCTTGTCAACAGGGCCCGGCTTTATCCCCTATGTCAATATAGTGAAAAATAAATAGAGAATGTAGGCAAGTAGGATTGTTTTTAATCCACTGTAAAGCAGGTACAATGTATTTACGAAAAGTGCTTTATAAATAAAGTTTGATTGATTGAACTCACCATAACTCTAGGCTTATGCCACTGTTGTTCACCTTCAGTGCAGCCTAATATTGGGGGAACAACTTGGAGTTTCAATTGCGAATAGTGTGCAGATTGAAACAGAAGAGCTACACAATGGTTGCATAAAGCTTTCCCAGCCTTGCAGGTGCAGCAGAAGTGCAGAAGTTGCACAGGCTGCAAATCTTTTAGGACAACCTATTAAGTAAAACATATCAATGTATTTAATGTAATCAATGCATATCCCTTGACAGTATTACTCATTTCTTAAAAAAAAAAGCCTGTCTGAACACCCCCTTGACATGATGCAGCCTGACATGATCCTAGAAAAATAACAATACCCTACGTCCATCACTACCCTACAGCCTAACAATACCCTACCCAACATTAGGATTTGTACACTGACCACAATTTGACACTGCTGCTGACTGTAACCATACTCTGAGCTTGTGAGGTTTCTCAGCTTTCCTCATGGACCTGAAGCACTCTGCCCTGAAAACCACCTCTCCTGAGCCCTGATCTTTCTCAGACACTGCAGAAAAATAACAATATTAGCAAGTTAGTAATAGAATAACATGCAAGTTAGTTGGTAAGTATAATAATTAGCAACTGTAATAGGAACATATTGTTGTCAAGCTATCTAAAGCTTAAGCTATCTAAATCCATTTATCTAAAACTATGTTCGTTTGTTCATAGTCAAGTCAATCAACACAGTTTTCACACATATTTGGGTGGAGCCAGGCGCTGCTGCATTGTGAAAAGTAAACAATGTTTTCACATCTGCTTTTTGTCACCGCACCCAAGCAGTTGCTTTACAGAGTGGAGCGTTGCGTATCCATGACAACTAGACGGAAGATTTTAGGCTACTAATTATTTATTTATTATTATTATATTATACCCTTTAACCAGGAGAAGCCCTTGGGGTTAGAACATATTTTGCAAGGGAGACCTGTCTAGAAATATGTGTGAAAACCTTACAGTCTATGGTGAAAACAGCCTAACTTGATAACGAACGAACAACGTCGGATACCTTTACTCCCTGTATGACATGTGTAGGAGTGGTTGTCAACAACATAGCCTCCGAACATCATAAACAAAACAACGGCTAACACAAACTGTTCGGGAAAATGCACTATCTAACGCATGATTTTTATATATGACTTTTATAATGTATAGAGAGATAACATAACAGTTACCAGATAGCATAGCTTGAGCACGTAACTTAGCATGGATGTTTTTGTGACTTACCTTCAAAATTATGCAAATACTGTAATATTTAAACCCCTTCTCTCTCTTGCTCTGGGGAGCTGGGGAAAAATCACTAACCAGTCGATGAACATCATCGACTGTAATATTTGGCAAATGTCCAAGACATCTGGAGAAATATACATCCTCTGCGTCGTCCATCAGGCTACCGGAAACTAGACACCCCCTATCGGTTTCGCAGCCGGAAGTAGCATATGCTAACATGCACATAGTCAATTGAGTGCTTAGGAATCAGATCAGCTGTTAGGTCTGGATAGAATCAGCTGATAGCGGAGCTTGACTACGCGGCCTGCCTGAACTGACGCTGAGCGCTATATTTCAGTCAGGACCACTCGAGTCAAAAATAACAGACATTTGTCAAATATTCAAATTTTTATTTGCATTATTATTAAAGTTACATTTGGCGGTATGGCTCTGTTCTGAGTTACCCATCATTTTCATGAGCTCCATGAAAGCTAGTCAGGGAACAGCAGCAGCTTCTGGGGACATCTCCCATTTAACTGGGAAAGCAGCAAAAACAAATCCCCCCCCAAACAGACCACACCAGGCAATCATCCCTGGCTCTTCTGCTAAATCGAAGAGCCAGCAGAGGATTAAATGAACGTTTCAAAAAGCCAATCTTATTTAGTTGAAAAGAATGAGCCAATAGATCTATGAGAAGCTAACAAGAGGAATGAAGCTAGAGCAAATAAGGCTGTAAAAATAAATAAGCACATTCGTAACTGAAGCAATGATTATTTCAACTACAGATCATAAGCATCACTCATAGCTTTCTGAGCCTCAAGGATGGCTCGAGTATCTGGCCGGAGGTACCGTTCATAAGCTGCCGAAGACCATCTTCCCATAGCTTTTAGGGTAGAAACGGGAGTAGAGGAAGCTGCAGTTGTAGCCGCCCCTATGCGCAATGAATGAGCCGAATAACGCTCTGGGGGAAGCCCACAGTATTCACAAAGCAGGCGGAAACGGGATGCAAACCAAGCTCTAGACATAGGCTTTCCCTCCTCCGTTGTAAATAATGGGTCCTCCGGACGAGCTTGTGAACGACTCCTCAGATAAGCCAACATAGATGACAGAGGACAAAAAGCAGAGTTAGTTTCAGAAACATAAACAAAAGATCCTTCTCCATTTCTATCAGTTTTTGAGTGTTTTAGAAATAGGGTGAAGTGGTGAGAAAAAATTGAAACATCAGATATAGTGAGGTCATGTGCCGGATTAAAGGAATCTGTGCGTGTTGAAAACTCACCACCACTGAGAAAGCCATAGAAAGCCGTAAGCAAAACAGATTCTAACAACATATCAGAATAAATCCCAAAGCATCCCTTTCTCAGACGTGATATTAAATTTTTTAAAAGTGGAAGTGTGAGAGGGAGACGATGATCATTGCCTTTTGGTTTCTCTTTTTTGAGTCCATTAAGCAGGAGACGAATTGATGAATTTTCGAGCAAGCTGATGGTGGATGGATCCAAGCAGCGCAGGTGGAATTGGATGCCAGCAATCATACTTTTGATGGATGAAGGCTGCATTTTACGGGACTCAAAACAGTGTACTATAAAAGCACTAACATGAAACATTGACAGGAAGTACATCTACAGAGAAGGTGACACAGAAAGAACTAAAATGAGACCAAGCAGTGTCGTACATTTTTAATGTCGATGTTGCTAGACCACTGCGCATGTACTTTGCTGCTGAATGTAAATAAGATTGGAAGGTCATGTCTAATCTATCACAGTTTGGCTGAAAGGAGGGCACACCAAGCTGGCTGACGCTGAACCTGGACACAGGAGGTGGAATTTCTGAAATTCAAATTGAGAAAGAGAATCAGCAATTTTATTGTTTAAGCCTGGAATATGAGCAGCACGAAAAATGAAGTTATTCATTACCGATAACCAAGTAAGGCGCCTTACGAATCTGTTAATAAATGGAACTGATGAGCGACCTTTGTTAATAATATTAACAGTTGCTTCATTGTCGCAAAAAAACTGAATTTGTTTTCTAGACCATTGTTTGCCCCACAAAATACAAGCTATCACTATGGGATATAATTCCAACAGAGCGGTGGACATGTTATTATCAGGCACGGATAGCAGCTCCTTTGGCCATTTACTAGCAAACCAATGACCATTAAAAAAAAAATGCGCAGCATCTGTATACAATTTAAGGGCTGCAGAAGACTCCAGATTATCATAATGAAAAAAGGAAATGCCATTCCAATTTTCAAGGAGCAAAGACCAGAACCTGAGATCTGATCTGCAGCCTGCATCTAAGGTAACTATGTCCTTAAGATCTTTAACTTATTTGGATAGATCGAGGAGTCTGGCAATAAAAGACCTGCCTTGTGGAATTATACGCATCGTGAAATTAAGATGGCCTAGTAGAGAAAGCAAATCTCTTTTTGAAAAAGAAATTGACATCTGAGCGTTTCTCATGATTTCTCTAATGCGATTTAATTTCTCAAGGGGCAACGAGGCTTGCATTAAGTTAGAATCTAATGTAATGCCTAAAAACTCAATAACTTTAAAGCCTGGAACACACCAAGCCGACGCCGACGAACTAGTGGCGACGAAAGCAGACTGCAACGTCGGCTCAGTTACTCTAGTCTGTTTAGTTACTCAAAGCGGAAAACCGGAAGAGCTACAGGGATACAAAACATATACAAAGAAAAGGCATATCAGAATCTCGCTATCTCGCTATCCACAGACGGGTTTGTGATATTTCGGAAATGTCTGACACGTTGCAAATGGCACTGGCGTTGTCAGCCCTTGGTATTTTGCTTGTGGAAGAGGAAAGGAAGAATCGGGCGCGAAAAATACGCAGAAAGCGCACTAAATGGGTGAAAGCATGGATTCTCCAGAAACAGGCTCATGGGGCTTTCCCGAACCTGTGTAGAGAGCTGGAACTAGATGAAACCTCCGATTTTAAAAATTTCGCACGGCTTTTTCCTACTCAGTTTAACACGTTAAAGGAACTTATCAGTCCAATCATACAGAGGAGAAACACGAACTACCGGGATTGTATCTCCGTAGGGGAACGTCTGATGATTACACTACGGTTCCTGGCAACAGGTAAGCAAGATAAAGGTTATTCTTTGTTTTAACATTGCAACACCTTTTCAGTTGTGTACATTTTGGTGTATTATTAAGCTTTATAAACTGAAAAGAAATAGATTATTTCGGATGGCAATTGTAGCCTACTTAAAAAGAAACAGCATATACAATATAATAATATGAAAATGCATTAAAAGTGTTTTGTTCTTGATGATTGATTCTGGAAAAGGTGTGGAGAATTGATGGAGTTATGTGATTGTAATCTTTGCAGGAGAAAGCTTCAAGAGCCTTTCTTACCAGTTCCGAGTGGGAATGTCTACAATTCAGCAATTCGTTCCTGAAACCTGTGCAGCAATCTACCAGGTCTTAAAAGAGAAATACCTAAAGGTTTGTACACATTCGGACAATGAAACATCCCAAAATGACTACGAGTTATAAAGGGTCTGACAAATAAACCTTTTTTTTTTACATTTTACTGTTTTTCAGTGCCCAGACACAGTGGAAGAGTGGCAGCGAGTTGCCATTGGATTCCAGGCTCAGTGGAACTTCCCAAACTGCCTGGGTGCTCTGGATGGGAAGCACATCAACATTCGTCCCCCACCAGGAACTGGATCGACATTTTACAACTACAAGCGTACATTTTCCATTGTTCTAATGGCACTGGTTGACAGCAATTACAGATTCCTTTATGTTGATGTGGACTGCAATGGGCGCGTTTCAGATGGTGGAGGGTTTGGTGGATGCTCTTTACAGGATGCTTTGGAGAAAAGAACATCGAACATACCTGCACCTGCACCACTTCCTGAATCTGACCAGCTAGCCCCTTACTGCATTGTGGCAGATGAGGCATTTCCCTTGAAGGAATACCTCATGAAGCCATATCCGAACCGCAGGCTATCTGTTGAGCAACGCATATTCAACTACAGGCTTTCGCGAGTTCGGAGGGTGGTTGAAAATGCATTTGGCATCCTGGCAAATCGCTTTCGAGTTTTTCTAACTACCATTAATATTCAAAACACTGCCAAAGTGGAGGACATTGTGTTGGCTTGCTGTGCACTGCACAACTTTCTGCGTACAGAGTGCTGTGAAGCATACATGGCAGGAATCGACCAGGAAGGACTAGATCAAGACCCCGGCCTACAGCAGGCCTCTCTGCCACACACAACCAACAGTACAACACACGCCAAACAGCTCAGGGATAAACTGTGCCAGTACTTTAATTCAGACATTGGTGCAGTCCCCTTTCAATGGGACAAAATATAAGTCACAGCAGAACACACACACACACACACACAGCAGAACACACACACACACACACTGACAGCAGAACACTGACAGCAGAACACACACACACACACACTGACAGCAGAACACACACACTCACACACTGACAGCAGAACACTGACAGCAGAACACACACACACTGACAGCAGAACACACACACACACACACACACTGACAGCAGAACACACACACACACACTGACAGCAGAACACATACACTCACAGCAGAACACTGACAGCAGAACACACACACACTGACAGCAGAACACTCACAGCAGAACACACACACACACTGACAGCAGAACACACACACACTGACAGCAGAACACTCACAGCAGAACACACACACACACACTGACAGCAGAACACTGACAGCAGAACACTCACAGCAGAACACACACACACACACACTGACAGCAGAACACTGACAGCAGAACACACACACACTGACTGCAGAACACACACACACACTCACAGCATGAGTTCATGATCGCGTGTGTTGAGTCACATTGAGAGATCACGTCACACGCGGGTCACGTGACGCTGTGTTTGTGTAACGCTTCTCATCCGACAGCACTCAAATCACAGAAATCACAGACGGACACGGAGAACTGCGTTTCATGCGTTGTTTACTGTAACACAAGGAAAAACATATATCCTCTGGCGACAGTGGGCATTTACACATACATGCATCACCATCTTCAGCATTGGATAACCTTCTCTGCTATTGCTCAAAACACCAAACTGCGACGCAGCGCAAATTTGTCTTAATAGAACAGTTTTAACAGTCAATCAAAAAAAAAAAAAAAATACCTGTAACACAAGGAAAAACATATATCCTCTGGCGACAGTGGGCATTTACACATACATGCATCTACAAAAGCAAACAAAAATGAGAGATTCATTTGCGTTTGATTTGAAAAGATGGCGTCAGCCATGCAACGCTCATATTGAGAAAGTTGCATCTAAACTTCACAAAGTTAGTCACATACAATCAACATCAATTTATATATTGTTACATAACATCCACAAACTCTATCTCAATATTATTCGCGAAATTAACAAATGTTTAGTTACAAAAACACTCATTTCAACGGAGCACATTTTACCTACCACCATCTTCAGCATTGGATAACCTTCTCTGCTGGGGGTAGGGGTGTGGTTTCACAAGTGAAAGGACAAATGACCCACTAATTACACATGTCGCCACAAGAGGTCACCAAACAGTTATTAAATGAACAAAACAGTAATTTTGGTGAAAGACATAACATTTATAGAAACATTTATTTCTTTTTTTAACCCTGTTACATCCACCCCTGCTGAATTTCACCAAAATTTTATAAATCTCAGTAACAAAATACACACAAAAGGTTCACCAAGACAAGACAGGTTCCAATGAAAAACAACTGCCAACTATCAAAGTATCCCGTAAGGACGAAATGAGAAGAGACTGGCGCCATAGTCCCAACCCACAACTGGCTGCAGGATGCCCATTTTACACCCCACTACCCTGCCACTGATTATACAATACAAGTGTGTACATTTCCTTACAACTTTTAGAAAGAATAGTAAAAAAAAAACAAATAAAAAAAAATAAAAAAAACTTGTTCACACGGAATTAGAGCATTCACAAACAAAAATCTTGTTAACTTTTAACACTACTCTCGAAGAGCTTGAACAACTGACTTACAAATGGTTTTAACATAACCTTTAGGGTCATAACTTAGATCTTGTCTTGACATAGTATATATCAGTCTGTTCACCGGCTTAACAATACGTCCAAATCGAGATGTCACTCGAGCAAATCCACGTGATACGTCATCATTGAGTTGCTCTTGAACCGACTGACTACCACTTAGATCACACTGCAGGTCTGGTGGTGTAGCAATAACAGAAGACTGCTCTGGAAGAGTAGTAAATCCAACTGACATTCCTTCCATCCCATCAGAATCATTGGTCACTTTGACAGGATGAGACACTTCGCTGGATAAATCAGGACCAGCTCGATCAGAATTATCATCAGGTAACTGAGAAACCCATTCCAGAGTTCTATCGACACAGTCAGTGACACATGAGCCCGAACAGGCCGCTTCTGTGCGTTCACAGACATCAGATTCGTCTAATGTAGGCAAAGATTCATCCGGAATGGGGACAACACTCACATCAACATTAAGACTTGCATTGACAGGCTCATCTGAACAACTACCATCAGAAACACCATCAACAGTATTCTCATCCTGACTGCACAAATTGGTATCATGCAAAGGGGGATTCTCAATTGATGAAGGGTCATCAACGTCGGCATTACTAGAAGAGGGCAGAGATCCTGAATCATTATAGCGAATACCAGTCACTGGAAGAAAGTTGGCCAATAACAACAAATTACGGTGAACTACTTTTTCCTGACCAGTGATAGTATTCTGAATTCTGAATGTGTGTGTGCTAGGAAATTTTTCAACCACAGTATACACAATTGATTCCCAACGATCAGCAATTTTTTTCTTCCCCCTTTCAGCACGGTTTGCCAATAGCACGCGATCAGAGACGCCAATATCAGACCCCTTTGCCTTTCTATTGTACAACACAGCATGGCGGTGTTGCTCCCTAGAAGTGAGTTTTTGAGCTATGTTCATAGCTTCAGAAAGATCCTTTGACAAGGTGGACACATACTTAGAGAAATCTGATAATGTGGAATCACTCAAAACACTTCGAAATATCATATCCACGGGCAGACGGGGGACCCTCCCAAACATGAGATAAAAAGGGGCAAACCCTGTAGTCTCATGCACTGTACAATTATACATGAAAGTGAGAGTCTGTAACCGTCTTGGCCAATCATGTTTTTCGACAGGGGGTAATGCACGAATCATATTACCAAGCGTCCTGTTGAAACGTTCAACAGCACCGTTTCCCATTGGGTGATACGGGGTTGTATGAGATTTCTTTACACCTGAAACTTTGAGAAGTTCACTGATGAGGTTACTTTCGAAAGTAGCTCCTTGATCGGAGTGAATTCTCTCCGGAAACCCGTAGATACAGAAGTATTTATCCCATAGAACCCTGGCTACCTCCTTGGCTGATTGATTTTTACATGGGAAGGCCTGTGCCAGTCTAGTGAAATGATCAGTCACAACAAGGACATCAACAGATTTGTTTTGTGAATTTTCTGCTGACCAGAAGTCAATGCAGACAATCTGCAGAGGCCTGCCGGACTGTATATTCACCAGAGGAGCTCTGCCATCTGGTTCAACAGTCTTACTGTCGACACATCGCTGGCAATGACGCACATATTCACGCACATCCCTGTCTAAATGCAACCAGAAAAACCGTTGTCTCACCAGGCTGAGGGTTCTGAACTGACCCTGATGACCTGCGAGGTCATGAGTGCCTTTCATCACCTCAGCTCTGAGAGAGTCGGGTACCACAAACTGAAATCGCTTCATCCTCATCAAGCTGTCCCTAGACACCCTGTAAAGCACCCCATCGACAATCTTAAGTTTCTCCCAATGCTTCAAATATCTCACAACTGCAGCAGGCTCATTTGCTCTCTCTCTCCTCGAAGGCCTACGGCATCTCTCAACATACTCCAAAACACGAGAGAGAATTCTGTCACTGTGTTGTTTGTCACAAAGTTCCTTCACCGAATAAGCAGGGGAAAAATCAAAATCAATGTCGACCATCTGGGGCAAACTCTGCAAAGTTGTCAGAGCGCGGACTCGCACACCAGCTTCCCACTCATTGTGAGACTGCAGGACCGCTGAAACAACATCACTTGGCACAAATGTAGAATTCTGGACGACAGAATTAATGTGAGTGAAATGATCAGCACCATTCACTGCCTGCCTAAAAGCATTCTGCACAGAGCCATCAGACATCTCCTTCATATTGCACCTAAGTCGAGCAAACGATTCATTCAGCAACCTGTGACCCACATTCACAAAGGGCACACGGCTCAAAGCATCAGCAACTGAATTCTGAGAGCCTGGGATATATTTGATGTCGAAATCATAACTGGCTAACTTCGCCACCCATCTCTGCTCACAACAATCCAATTTTGGCTTGGTCATAATATGGGTCAGTGGATTATTATCAGTGCAGACAGTGAATTTGGTACCTCTTAGCCAATGGCTAAACTTGTCACACACTGCCCATTTTAAGGCCAGAAATTCTAATCTATGAGCAGGATAGTTCCTCTGAGACCGAGACAGCGATTTACTAGCGAATGCGATTGGTCTAGCAATAGTGTCGCCCTCTTGCACTTGAGAAATAACAGCCCCAATGCCATCCAATGAAGCATCAGTGGAAAGCACAAAAGGCTTATCAAAGTTCGGATGTGCTAGAACCACACTATTAAGAAGGGACGACTTTAACATCTCAAAGGCCCTGACATGGTCTCCAGTCCAGTGCTCACGACTCAGCTTATGGGCCTGTGAAGATCTCTTCAATCTCCAGCCTCCCTTAGACTTCCTTGTCTGTCCTGTAAGCAATTCAAAGAGAGGTCTAGCAATGGATGAGTATTTGGGTATGAAATGTTGGTAATAATTTACCATGCCAAGAAATGACCTTATATGTTTCTGACTTGGAGTCACACCATCCTGTTCCATCAGATCAGTGCAAGTCATTCTTGCAATACTCTCAACTTTACAAGGGTCAGTAGAGACACCCATCTCATTAACTATGTGCCCGAGAAATTTCACCGATTTTTTGAGAAAATAGCATTTCTTTGGAGACAGCTTCAAGTTGTGCCCACGCAATCTGCTAAAGACCATTTCCAGTCGCTCCAAAGCAATCTTCTCATCAGGAGCGAAAACGAGAAGATCGTCAAGATAACAGAGGAGACTTAAGAAGTTCTGATCACCAAAAATTGCAGTCATCATTCTCATAAAACTACCAGGACTATTACATAAACCCTGTGGAAGGCGGTTATATTCGTATAGCCCCATCGGGGTTGTGAAAGCCGAGTATTTCCTGTCATCAACATGCAAGGGCATGTTGTAAAATCCCGATGTGAGATCCATGGTGCTGAACAAACAATTACCACCTAGTGCAGCCAAGCAATCAGCCTGGTGGGGAAGTGGGTACGCATCTTTGTACGTTCTTTTATTCAGCCACCTAAAATCAGTGCAGATACGTAGATCCCCATTCTTTTTCCAAACCAGCACCAGTGGAGAGGCAAATTCGCTGGTAGACTTCCGAATTATCTCTCTCTCCTCCATCTCATTAAGTACTTTGCGAAGAACCTGATACTGACTCGGGGGCACTCTCCGATATGGCAAACGAAAAGGTCTGGCATCAGTGAGGTGAATTCTGTGCATGAATCCCTCAGCCTTACCACAATCAAGATGATGGCGGGAGAAAATATCCTCGTACCGCAAAACGAGGTCCAGAAGTTGTTTCCGACAACCTTCAGAAACTTCACATGAGTCAATGTCCAACCCACCCAGACCAACACGCAGCAGATGCTCATTTAACGCATTCTCCCCTCTATCCTGGCTTGATGTGGAGTCAGCCACCTGAGAACAGCTCAACAGAGGAACATCTTTACCAGTAGGTACAACATCTTCCATATCTTCAAGTGCCACACATGCAAACACATCAGCAATCTTTGCATTAAGTCTCAACAAAATTTGCTGATGAGACATGTTAATGAGCTTTAGTGGCACCCATCCGTCACCCCACAAAGGTGTGACAAGTCTAGCCACTAACACATGTCTGGGAGCTGATCTGGAAGTAGTAGGTTCAGTTATCACAGTACTACCTGGGGAAATGGCACAAGACTTATCCAACTTTCCCCACAACAGGTATTCACGGCCAGGTTCCAGACACACTGCTGAAGTACATCTGACTGTACCAATCTTGTCTGGAATTTCCCCACCCTTCCAACGTTCCACCCCTGCTAACATGGAAAGAAACTGTTCAGATTCTAAACCAGCATTCCAACATGGATTCGACAATGCTTTCCAGTATGCAGCACAATGTTTAGACTGATGGATCACATGTTTGATTACGTTTGTTCCGATTATAAGTTCATCCAATTGGCCTGGAACAACCAGGGTAGGCACACTGATCTTGCAGCCATACACTTCCATTTCAACATCATAAGCAGATTTAGGCTTCACTCGACTACCGCCACAGCCTATTAGAACTACATCAAAATTGAATTCATTCTCTTTTTGCAACACACCAGCCTCAAGGAGTTTGGCCTCAGCCCTTTCACTCATTGTGCAGGCCATTGACCCGCTATCGAGCATGCCACCAAGAGTTAACTTGTTCCCCACGATGATTGGTGTGTAAAACAAACTATCGCTTCTGCATATTTTGCTGGTGTTCTGCACAATGACATTTTCAGTCGAATCACAAAAGTCTTTGATCAAAGTAAATTCAGCTTCAACGTCAACATCAGCCATATGGGAGTCGTCGCTTAGACCCATACACCCCCCCACCATATACGGGTCCATTAGTTTCCCCCAGTCGGACTGCGCTGGGCAGACACTCTGTGTGGACATGCATTGTGAGAGTGTCCTGAGGAAAAACAAGAGAAACACAGTCTTTCTCTAAGGCAATGAGTTTTGGTGGAATGTGTTCGAGCTTGACAAACATCACATATTCTCGGTCTATCACCTTGTCTAAAAGTAGCGTGCGAAGGATGAACACTGCTATTTTGCTCCACCTTCTCTAGTACTTGTTCCAGCATACTTATCATGCGACCGAAGATCTCCACATCTGGCTTTCGCACACTTTGTGCCATGGAAGTGACCGGGTCAGTACAATGAGTACCACATGACTTACTGTCTGCAGAAAGGGAAACATTGGAACAGTTTGTCTGTGCAGTCAATAGACAATGTTCAAATGGCTGTGATTGGTCATTGCACTGAACGACAGCAGCAAGGTTACGGAGATGAGGACTACTCTGTCTCAATGGCGCTCTTTTGTCTCTCTGGTAATCATCCAGCCGCCGCTGAATGTCTCTTGCATTCCACTCATCAATCGGCTTGCACTTAAAGAGGCATGATAACTCAGGGTCAGGGCAGTGTTTCACAAACATACGTGCCACTTCCATGCTAATATTATCCATAACTCTACCCTGTCTGCGCAACCCTTCCTCAGCCAAATCAGCTGCTTTGTTAAGTCTGATCCAGTAGTCGACTGGATTTTCTTTTGGCTCTGGACATGTTGAATAGAAATCAGCCAGAGGCAAACAAGAAGATGCATCACTGAAATACTTGAGCAGTATGGAATAGATGTCAGGGTTACGCACCACATCCAGAGAAACATCACTCCGCAACCCAATTTTAACAATGTCCCTTGCCTTGCCCATTAATCTCGACATTATCTCGTCAGCTTGGTCGGATACTGAACACTTCTGTTTGTTTAGTTGAGATTTTGTCAATTCAATCCAATCACAGACAGAGTATTTATCAGAGCCGTCACCTTTAAATGACACTGGTTCTCTGTCTGTTTTAACATGAACTGTGACTTGAGGCGTATGTTGACTGACGTTATCAAAGCCTGTATCTCTGCTAACTTGCGAGTTACAATTTGCATTTACAACTCCTGTTTCAGCGAGTCTCGCCATGATCGAATCACCTATTTGGGTTCCGAGTCTACCCATCATATCTGTCAATTGTTGCAATGCATGGTCAGTATTATCAGCTCTTGGACTGGAAACAAAAGGCCCATCCCCCAAAAATTGTCTCGGATTTGTTGTAGTATGTCCACGCCCTGTACCCTTTTCACTATCACACATAAACTGCAGATTGCCAACCCCTCCACAAAATGACTCATTTCGTGTCATGCCACCATTATTCAACCCAGAAAGTAAAACACCCCTCCCTCTAGGGACAAATGGGCTAGTAGCATCATAATCTGAAGAAAATTTCTCAGCCATTAAATCAATGTAGATAGGAGGGGAGAAAGAAAAAGAAAAGAAAAATAAATAAAATAATAATAATAAAAAAATTGGGAGAGAGAAAAAAAAAATAAAGAAAGAATGAAAATGGATTTTTTTTTTAAATCGCAAGTACACAAAACCAAAAATAAACTTGCATAAACGGATGTAATTCGATTACAAAAACATAAAAAGGGCGAATTGAGTCCAAAGTTCACCAAAGGTTCCACTTGTTTTGAAAAGTACCTGTCAGAGTGCAAAAGGAACAACTAACCAGTCCACCATTCATTCAGTTGTCTCAATTTCGTGATGAAAATATGAAGTAGATGAAGATTCAGCAACCACGGCAATCTGCGTCGTGCAGATCTTCGCGATGCGACGAGTCACGGCACCAGTGTAACGCTTCTCATCCGACAGCACTCAAATCACAGAAATCACAGACGGACACGGAGAACTGCGTTTCATGCGTTGTTTACTGTAACACAAGGAAAAACATATATCCTCTGGCGACAGTGGGCATTTACACATACATGCATCACCATCTTCAGCATTGGATAACCTTCTCTGCTATTGCTCAAAACACCAAACTGCGACGCAGCGCAAATTTGTCTTAATAGAACAGTTTTAACAGTCGATCAAAAAATAAATAAAAACATACCTGTAACACAAGGAAAAACATATATCCTCTGGCGACATTGGGCATTTACACATACATGCATCTACAAAAGCAAACAAAAATGAGAGATTCATTTGCGTTTGATTTGAAAAGATGGCGTCAGCCATGCAACGCTCATATTGAGAAAGTTGCATCTAAACTTCACAAAGTTAGTCACATACAATCAACATCAATTTATATATTGTTACATAACATCCACAAACTCTATCTCAATATTATTCGCGAAATTAACAAATGTTTAGTTACGAAGGGAGGTCCGGTGATGCAACTGAGCTAGGAAGACGTGTGCTCCGGAGCTCTTCAGGAAAACTCGGTTTTAAGTTATAATTAACTCCTGCTGTACCTCAAACTTTACTCAACTGGTGAAATATGGACTTGAGATCTGGAAATAAGATGCAAAGTTCAATTATCGACCATTTTTCTTCTCAAGCAACACGTGCAACGAGCACCGAGCACAACATGGCTGCGGAAGAGCAACGTGAAGTGGAAGGAAGCCACGCTATACTGCAAGAAATAAAACGCGGTAATGAAGCACTCTCACAGAAGCTCGACGCCAAAACTGCCGAAATTAACCACTCTATTTCGGGGTTGAAAACGGTGGTGGACGGGATGTGCTCACGCATCACGGAGGCAGAGGAGCGAATTAGCACTGCCGAAGATAAGCTAACTGAACTAGACTCCCATGTCCTCCGCCTGACGAAGGAGAAGGACTTTCTCGTGGACAAAATAGACCAACTAGAAAATCAAAGCCGACGCAATAATATCCGCATCGTTAACCTACAGGAGGGCGGAGAAGGAACAGACCCAGTGCGGTTCTTTACAGATTGGATCCCCTCGGTGCTTGGACAACAGCACTTTCCCGAGCCGTTGATAATTGAAAGAGCGCATCGGTCCCCGACATCCCGCGCGCCAGGGGATAAGCGACCCAGACCCATTCTCATCCGCCTACTCAAGTACCAGGACCGGGATAAAATCCTACGAATGGCTGCTAAGACATCCAGAGAAAAAGGTGGACCGATCACTTTCAAGGGAGAGGCAGTAATGTTTTTCCCAGATCTGAGTGCAAACCTGGTGAGGCGAAGAAAAGAATACAATCATGTTAAGAAGGAACTGCACGCAAAGAAGCTTCAGTTTAGCCTCCTCCACCCAGCGACC
Source organism: Vimba vimba (assembly GCA_022828995.1). Classification (NCBI taxonomy): domain Eukaryota; kingdom Metazoa; phylum Chordata; class Actinopteri; order Cypriniformes; family Leuciscidae; genus Vimba; species Vimba vimba. Next base: position 44,888,999 of record CM040821.1, read on the forward strand.
TTGAGAGTCATCCTACCTAATGGAGAAAAAAAGTTCTTCAAATCACCAGAAGCAGCGGCATCCTTTCTCCGAAACTTCCCGGGAGGTGATTAATCCCGCGTCTCACAGGTGATTACAGGTGCAGCACCATAAACTCCTCTGATTCTGAGGAGAAGCGATTCCGGTAGATCCACAAATTATCCAGTGACTATTATGTAAGTGCAACGATATCCCCGCCACATCTTTTTTTTTTTTTTTTTTTTTTTTTTTTTTGGGACATTAAGCAAACTTATCCTATTGGTATGGGGTTGCACTTGAACTTTGAACTTTCATTTACCTCTGGTTAGAGCGGGTGTTATAATGTTTACACTTGAGTTTGTTTATATACCGAGTGATTACAAACTTAAATACAAGAGAGCTCTGGGGACAATAAGGTATTAGTCGGGTATGATAGTTTCAGGGAGCATTCAACGGAGGTCCCGATTGGTGTTTTTGGATGGCGCCGAGTGTTCAGGGGGTCGGTGCCTGGGGGAACGGAGAGGTTTTTTTTTTTTTTTTTTTTTCTGTTGGTTTCCGTAGATGCATTTTCTTTATGCTTGTTGTTGAGAGGCTACTAGGCAGGTTACTGCAATTCTTTAAACTTTTTACATGAATAAGGTGGTGAAATTTGTCAGTTTTAATGTCAATGGTCTTAACGGACCCGTTAAAAGGAAGAGGGTGTTAACATATTTAAAAAAGATTCAAACAGATATAGCCTTTGTCCAGGAGACTCATCTGACTGCGCAGGAACACAATAAATTAAAAAGAGGATGGATTGGTCAAGTCTTCTCTTCATCTTTCAGCTCTAAAGCCAGAGGAGTTGCTATTCTTATAAACAAAAACATTCCCATCACTGTTCAGGAAATAATAAGTGACCCATTAGGCCGCTATGTCTTAATAAACTGCCTAATTTATTCTGAACAATGGACCTTACTAAACCTTTACGCCCCTAATTATGATGATACTTCCTTTATTCAAGACATTTTTCTCAAAGTATCGGGGGGTCGTGAACATATTCTTATGGGGGGAGATTTTAATTTCTGTCTGGACCCGATTTTGGACAAATCAGCAACCTCCACTGCAAAGTCTAAAGCAGCCTCAACTACTTTATCATTTATGAAAGATTTAAATTTAACAGATGTTTGGAGGCAAATACATCCCCAGACCATAGACTATTCTTTTTATTCAAATCGTCATAATTCACATACCAGAATTGATCTTTTCTTACTGTCAACACATGTGGCTTACAGAGCATTAGAGTCGGATTATTTGCCAAGGACACTTTCTGATCATTCCCCACTCACTCTATCTATAGTAATGCCTGAGAAAATGGCCAGCATGTACAGGTGGCGTTTGAATCCAACCCTACTGAAAAAAAGTGACTTCTGTAAATTTGTCAGGGATCAAATCAAACTATTCTGTGAAACAAACTATCCTTCCTCCCCTAATAGTTTCATACTATGGGATACATTAAAAGCTTATTTAAGAGGACAAATAATCTCGTATACAAAAGGGCTTAAAAAATCATATGTAGCAGAAGTGGAAGAATTAGAAAAAGAAATTCTTGGGCTGGAAAAAGACTTTCAGCAACATAGAGATAAGAATATATATAGTCTATTGGTAGAAAGAAAACTCAAGTATAACACATTATGCACTTATAGGGCTGAGAAAGATATTTTGAGAACGAAACAAAGATACTATGAGCTGGGGGAGAAGGCTCATAAAGTTTTATCCTGGCAATTAAAGAAAGAGGAGAGTTCAAAAACAATTAACCAAATTGAAGATGAACGTGGCTGTATTACACAGAACCCAAAAGAAATAAATGAAACCTTTAAAAAGTTTTATGTTAATTTATATGAGTCGGAATCACCAGAAGATCCGTCCACGATAGATACATTTTTAAATAATATTGATCTGCCTAAACTGAGTCAGGACGAACAGAGGTATTTAGACTCACCATTTACCTCCAAAGAGATTGAAAACGCTCTAGCTACACTGCAATCTAATAAATCCCCAGGGGGAGGATGGGTTCCCCCCCGAATTTTATAAAGAGTTTAAGGATTTGCTTATACCTCTCTTTATGGATGTAATTAATCTAGCATATAAAACACAAAGCCTCCCTGATTCATTTTCAATGGCTATAATTACAGTGATCCATAAAAAAAACAAAGACCCCTTAAAATGCTCCTCTTTCCGACCAATCTCACTCCTAAATGCGGATTATAAATTGATTTCTAAAGCTATAGCATACAGGTTGAGTGAATTCTTACCAAAATTGATAAACCGAGACCAGGTCGGCTTTATCCAGAAGAGATCCTCTGCCAATAATATGTGTAGGTTATTTAACGTTATTCATATGGCAACCTCCAGTACTGAACCTAGTATAGCCGTTACCCTAGACGCGGAAAAGGCCTTTGATAGGCTTGAGTGGCCATATCTATTTAAGGTTCTATCTAAATTTGGATTTGGCTCCTATTTTATTAATTGGGTCAGAACGCTGTATAAAAAACCACAGGCCAAAATAATCACCAATGGACAAATGTCCACTGCCTTCCCCCTTGGCAGATCAAGCAGACAAGGGTGTCCATTATCCCCCGGGCTTTTCGTTATAGCTATTGAACCTCTGGCCGAGACAATCAGACAAGACTCAGAGATAAAAGGTGTGAAAGTGGACCAGACGATACATAAAATCAATCTTATGGCAGATGATATAATTCTGTATTTAACAAAGCCATCTGACTCCCTTGCTAAATTAAAAACTGTTCTGCATGCATTTGGATCTGTCTCTGGATATAAGGTAAATTACGACAAATGTGAAATTCTCCCACTCTCGAATTTTAACTACACTGAACATCAGCAAAGAGGTCCATTTAAATGGTCTCCAAGGGGGATAAGATACCTTGGAATTATGGTGGATAACAACCTTAAAAATGTGTACAAACTCAATTACTTACCACTAGTTAGTAGAATAATAGAGGATTTACAGAAATGGATAAATTTACCAATTACTTTGATTGGCCGAATAAATTGTATTAAAATGAATATATTACCAAGGTTGCAGTACCTCTTTCAGTCCTTACCGATTCCAGTGCCATCCAGTTTCTTTAAAAACCTGAACAAACATATTAGACAATTCATATGGAATGGTAAGACTCCAAGGGTTTCAATGGAAAAACTTACATGGGACTACAAACTCGGGGGTCTTCGACTGCCTAATCTTGAAAAGCATTATCTGGCTGCCCAAATGCGACTTCTCTCTTTTTTATTTGAAAAGGAAAATGTCCCACCTTGGGTTTCAATTGGAATGTATGCTCTTAAAGAAAATGTTCCTGCAGACTTTATCTATAAATGGACACCTTCAACCATCTCCAGAAAAACGGACAACCCTGTCTTGACTCATTTCATCAAAACATGGCATAAAGTCCGGGAAAATATTGGACTAAAAAATATATTTTCACCTAGAACACCATTGAAACAGAATGAACTCGTACCTATGTCAGTGGATAATAAGATCCTGGAAACGTGGCACCAAAAAGGGATTCATCATTTGGAGGACTGTTATAAGGATGGATGCCTAATGTCTTTTGAGGACCTAAGGAGGAAATTTGATCTGTCCAACAGAAACTTCTTTTGTTATTTACAGTTAAGATCATTTCTTAAATCTGTTTTGGGACCTGAAATGACTTTACCCACGCTCAGCGAACTGGAAAAACTGCTTCATGAGGGTAACACACCTCGTCTTATCTCAAAAGTGTACTCTCTCTTGATGGATGATGCTTTAAAACCAGGTTTACATAAATCAAGGGAGAGATGGGAGTCTGACTTGGGTGTGACAATGGGTACAGAGCTCTGGGCTGAATTGTGTCAAAAAAGTTTAACTGCCACTCTTAATTCCAGATACAGGCTGACTTATTATAACTTTCTTCATCAAACCTATCTTACGCCACATAAATTACATAAATATAAATCTGAGATACCTAACCTGTGTTTTAGATGTAGTATAGAAGAGGGTTCATTCCTACATTGCACTTGGTCATGCACAAAACTTAACACATTCTGGCACGACTTCTCTGACATCATGACCAAACTCCTAGGACTACATCTCCCATTAGATCCTCAAATCTGCTTATTAGGAGATACTACAAATATTGATGCACAATTAAGAAAAGCTCAAAAGAGGTTCCTTTCACTGGCCCTGTGCGTTGCAAGGAAGTGCATCGCTATCACGTGGAAGTCGGACTCTCAACTTTCCATAGGAAGATGGGTTTCAGAAATGAATAGCTGTCTTCCACTTGAAAAAATTACATATATACTCAGGAATGATTATAATACTTTTACAGAGATGTGGCAACCATATTTAGCAAATATGGACACGTTGTCAGCTCCAATGATGGATGGGTTGTAGCATTTACAAGCTCTTTGTTGTCAGTGATTACTGTTGTCTTCTCTGCCTCTCAAATTTTTTTTTTTTTTTTTTTTATTAAATCAATATTCATTTTATCGATATTAGTACTAGTATTATTTTCGTTATGTATTAATTTTATTTATTTATTTACTTTTTCTCCTCCTCTCTTTCCAGTTCGTGGGTGGGTTGGGGAAGGGGTTTGGAGTTGTTTGTTTTTTTGTTTTGTGTTTTCATGTATATTCTGAAATTGAAAACTGAAAAATAAAATACTCAAAAAAAAAAAACAAAAAAAAAAAAAAAAAAAAAAATGTTTAGTTACTAAAACACTCATTTCAACGGAGCACATTTTACCTACCACCATCTTCAGCATTGGATAACCTTCTCTGCTGGGGGTAGGGGTGTGGTTTCACAAGTGAAAGGACAAATGACCCACTAATTACACATGTCGCCACAAGAGGTCACCAAACAGTTATTAAATGAACAAAACAGTAATTTTGGTGAAAGACATAACATTTATAGAAACATTTATTTCTTTTTTTAACCCTGTTACATTTGCTCATGGAGGCGCAGCTTTTCTAATTCAAAATATAATTTTGTATTTTGTAATATTTTTACTTGGATTAAAATGCATGTTGTTTGTGTTGCGAGATTCTCAACTTTCTCTTTTTGTAAACTTCAGTTGCTTAGTCATGATTTGAGCACAGAAGAGACTCCACACACACTTCTTAACACTTCTCTATGTGTTTGCAAAGTTCTTTGTATTTTTTGTTGCTGATATTTGATATCATATTTTATCATACGCAGTAATATGCTTGGAGCTAAAAAAAATTGTTTTGTTTTAAACAAAAAAAATTGTTTTATGACGATGGTATGAATTTGCTAAATAAAAGTCAGGATTTTACATCATTATGTGTTTTGTGATCTCTTTTTGCATAAAGAATTGTGAATGCAAATACTTTTTTATCCAAAGTCAAAGTGCTTTATTTCCAATGTTCAGAAAAATGGCCAAAAAATTAGCTAGAGGGTAAATGATATAAAATTACCAAAAATAGGAGAGACTTTAAATTCTAAATAGAATTGTGCAAGCACTATAATATAACTATAATATAAATTACAACTGTGCATGTACTTGTACAACTTACAATATACAACAAACATGTTTACACTTTTGCAACATAATACATTACAGATGTGTATACTGATTGACAGATGCATCCAGTGAATGGTTGTGGCCCACTGAATATTTGAAAATACAATCATCAACCTCGTGCTGGAAATGTGGCAGTACATGTGGTGGCAAATTCCGCATTCTGTGTTCTAGATTTTTGCAGAAAGCTGAGATGGCATCATTGGTGTTTTCCTGTGATGCCAACTTTTCCAGAGTTTTGCCGATGGTCGCATCAAGTATGTGGACTCCTCACTGGAGGATTCATCCTGCATCTTCCTGCGCTTCCCCGGAGGCTTTGGAGTATTTGGTTTCTTTCTCATGGCTGTGGACTCAGCTGTGGATTCAGGCAAGGGTGTACTGGGCCGTAGCTCCGCCTCAATGAAGCTGGGCTCTTCATGGGTGCCAGGCCAGGTGTCACTGATGGTACCATCTGAGGGTGAACAGGAATCACTATCAGCCGAAGGTTCCTTAAAAAAAATAAAAAGATAAAAATCAAAATGCAAATGATGTGATACCATAGATTCACCAATCTGTTCACCCATATCAAAAATAACAGGGCAAAGTTAAAACAATACCCTGAAAATTGGTGAAATGGCTCTATTTAGATGCACATTGTGGAAGATAATGTGACAAATGAATTTAACAGCTTGAGTTACTATGTTGAATTACTTGTACATAGACCCATCTGAACAATCAGTGGCCACTTTAAAAAAGCAAAATGATTCATTTTATTATATAGATTTGTTTATTTACCCTGATAGTTAGATTTGAAGTGCTCTCATTCCTTTTTGTGTGAGGCTCTAGAAACTGCAGGCGGTTCAGGATCCATTGCTGCCTGCCAGTCTTCTGAGCTCCAGAACTTCCTGAGGGTCCTTGTTTCTTATAACGCATGTACTGGGTTCGCAATGAATCCCACCGCTTCTTGAGCTCTTTCTCTGAGGGATAAAGTCAAATTTTGTAAGCATTATGCCTAGTTATTTGTCAATTTCATGATTATTTGTAACGCCAACAAATGTTACTTTTTGCTCTACTGGACGTATACTAGATGCTAGCACATAATATTATTAAATGCCTGTTTCCATAAACCAAATTATTTTTGGTACACACACACACAACTTTAACACGTCATTATTTTAATATGGACTATTTAAAAATAACAAACAAGTTTTCTAAAGACCTCGATTGTCAAAAAGGATATCTTACCTGATATGACAAGTTTATTTTCAATCTCTCGCCACTTTTCAGCTTTCGCCACACGGTTGGCATAAGATTTTTCTGTAATGTCATACAAGGCCGGCCTTTCCTGGATCATGCTGATCAATGCGTCTTCACTTGCCTCGTTCCAGACAGCCATATCTTTTTAAAAATAATCACGAATAATATTCACAAGAAATAATCACGAGAAATGAGAAAAGCACGTATGTCCCACGTTGACTTCGTTGTTTACTTGCTTCGTCACCTCCGTTTTTTTCTTCTAGAGCACTGGTTCGCTGGCTGAACAGCCAATCAGAATGATCAGATGGCCCGACTGACTGACAAGCCCCGACGCCGACGAGGACCAATTTCAGCCGACGGTGCGGAACACACCGTGAAGATTTAGTCGGCCGACGCACGGAAACTGCCCGACGGCCGACCGTCGGCTTGGTGTGTTCCAGGCTTAAGAGGGCCTAAAGTTTTCTCCTCCTAAAGGGGAACACCTAAATCGGCAAAAGTGTGTTTTAACGCCGAAATGCATCTCTCTGGCTTTGCATTTTTATGATCTACAAGCAGAAAATCGTCTAAAAGATGGAGCACGTGCGGTTATTTGCAGTTATTAAGGAGAATCCAACATAGTGCCTCTCATAGTGTATCAAATATTTTTGGACTACTGCGACAACCGAAAGTGAGCCTGACCGAAAAATATAATTTTTCCCTCCATTTAACGCCAAATAAATGCCACTGCGATGGATGTAAAGGCATAACTTTGAAGGCGTCTGAAATATCTGCCTTTGCGAGCCATGCACCCCTACCTGCTATTTTTATGAATTTAATTGCATCGTCAACAGTTGCGTAAAACAGAGAAAACGGAGCTAACGGAATAAGACTGTTGATACTTTGAGCAGCGTCATTATTAGGGATGGGTACCGAAACCCGGTATTAAACGGGCCCCGGTGCTGAATTTTGAAATACCGCTGGATCGATAAGCTCGGACGTTATCGGTTCTGCTGTCGGTACTGGAGAAATTAAGAAAGTGCTATTGCTATTAAGAAATTATTATCTTGCAAATTTAATCTCGCCAGCCACTTCTATATATAATAATATTGAACTATTTGACTGTGATGCATTTTTGCTAGAGAGAGAGAGAGAGAGAGAGAGAGAGAGAGAGAGAGAGAGAGAGAGAGAGAGCGAGAGAGCGATCTTTCACGTGGAGCGACGGCGCGCACAACACAACAGCCCTGCTTAATGAGTGACGATGAGGACAGAACTAAACATTCAAACGGTTAGGCTACACTTTAGATCTTTGATATTAAACTAATTTTATTTTAGATTTAGATTTTGGCTTCCAATGATTATAAAAAAGATATTTGATGTATAACCATTAAAAACTAAAGCCGCATTCTCTCCAGCGCAGCTTCCTTCCCTTCACAGCGGTGCGCTGTCTTTTCTACCTGCGTGAAGTTGGCCCCCCACCCAACGCAAAACGTCGTCAAACTATGCTCAATCGTTTGTGCTCCGTTTGTGCTGGTTTGTGCTGTAAAATTTTTCGTTTGTGCTGTTTCGGTTTTTTAGATATTAAAAAAATATTTTTAGGTCATTCTGAGGTCACTCAGCCCCCCCACATGCTCCAAATTCACCCAAAATAGTCTCGTTCGTTTGTGCTTCGTTTGTGCTGGTTTGTGCCGGTGAAATTTTCGTTTGTGCTGCGTTGGGTTTTAAAATATCAGAAATTTAATTATTGACGATGACGTCACCAGCCCCCCCACATGCTCCAAATTCACCCAAAATAGTCTCGTTCGTTTGTGCTTCGTTTGTGCTGGTTTGTGCTGTAAAAAGTTTCGTTTGTGCTGCTCCGGTTTTTTAGATATTAAAATAATATTATGTGGTCATTCTGAGGTCAGTCAGCCCCCCCACATGCTCCAAATTCACCCAAAATAGTCTCGTTCGTTTGTGCTTCGTTTGTGCTGGTTTGTGCCGGTAAATTTTTTGTTTGTGCTGCGGTGGGTTTTAAAATATTATACATTCAATTATTGTTGATGACGTCACCAGCCCCCCCACATGCTTCAAATTCACCCAAAATAGTCTCGTTCGTTTGTGCTTCGTTTGTGCTGGTTTGTGCCGGTAAATTTTTCGTTTGTGCTGCGTTGGGTTTTAAAATATTATACATTCAATTATTGTTGATGACGTCACCAGCCCCCCCACATGCTTCAAATTCACCCAAAATAGTCTCGTTCGTTTGTGCTTCGTTTGTGCTGGTTTGTGCTGTAAAAAGTTTCGTTTGTGCTGCTTCGGTTTTTTAGATATTAAAATTATATTTTTAGGTCATTTCTGAGGTCACTCAGCCCCCCCACATGCTCCAAATTCACCCCAAATAGTCTCATTCGTTTGTGCTTCGTTTGTGCTGGTTTGTGCCGGTAAATTTTTCGTTTGTGCTGCGTTGGGTTTTAAAATATCAGAAATTGAATTATAGACGATGACGTCACCAGCCTCCCTACATGCTCCAAATTCACCCAAAATAGTCTCATTCGTTTGTGCTTCGTTTGTGCTGGTTTGTGCCGGTACAATTTTCGTTTGTGCTGCGTTGGGTTTTAAAATATCAGAAATTGAATTATAGACGATGACGTCACCAGCCCCCCTACATGCTCCAAATTCACCCAAAATAGTCTCGTTCGTTTGTGCTTCGTTTGTGCTGTTTTGTGCCGGTACAATTTTCGTTTGTGCTGCATCGGCCTTTAAAATATTAGACGCTGAATGAAAGCGAATTATAGACGGTGACTTCACACCTGCGTTGCTCCAAATTCACCCCAAACATGCTCAATCGTTTGTCTTCGTGTGTGCTGCAAAACGTAGGCTATATATATAGGCCTATATATATATTATATATATAAATATATATATATATATATATATATATATATATATATATATATATATATATATATATATTTTTTTTTTTTTTTTTTTACAGAAGCTAGTTGAAGTAACAAGGTAAGACCGAAACGGATTAAATTAATCAAAAGTAAAAAAATTATCAAAAATGTAATTTTCCACAAAAAATATTAAACATAAAAAACAAACAAATAAAACAATATTTATTAAAATAATACAAAATACAATACAAAATAAGAGCCTTTCTTAACTGAGCAGTGAGCACCAATAATAATTGAGCACAAAATCAACATCTTATGATTTTCTAAAGAATAATGTGACTTTGAAAACTGGAGTAATGATGCAGAAAATTCAGCTTTGACATTACAGGAATAAATTACATTTGAATTATATTAAAACATTAAAATTTTAATTATATGAAAATATCTATTTATAGGCTAATCATTTTTCACAATATCAGCAGCACTCCCAAACTGTAATACATTACAGATTACTTTATTACTTTTATTTAAAGGTAATTATTTACCTTACAATAAAGGCTGTCTCAGAATTGTAATGCATTAGCTACTCCAGTTACTTTCACCAAAATAACTACAGAAGTAGAACTTAACATTTCTAAAACGACTAGGGCTGTAACAATATGCAATATGAAACCGAAATTCCGACGCTCCATCCACGAACCTGTGTTGCGGTGTGAGAAGGCAGAATCGCGACACACCCCTTCCAACTCCTGAGTCCAGATCCAATGCTACTACATGTTCATATCACTATTATTTGAAGTTAACATTATAAAATACATAGACTTAGCTACACCACAAAAATAGTTGAGGATAAATTCTTTAAAATTGGTTAGTTCCAGCGTTATGGACGTGACATTTGCGCATATAAATTATCAGAAAATGCACTTAATACCAATATATTGAAACGTCTGTTATATATCCATAGGCTTATCCCTTAATAAAGGAGTCCAGATATTAGAAAAATATCAGTCTACTCATGCGTTTTATATTTATGAGGGAAATAGCATGTGCGTTACATTTTTTTTTTTTTTGTAATTCTATGAATTACTGCGCAAACCAAAAGTAATACTTGCCTACCTACCGGATGAAGAAGCGTTGTCTCTCCGCAGAATATAAATTATTCATTTTATTTAATTCTTTAAAACTTTCACAGAGACCTCAGAAAGCACAAAGCCTTTCTTTAAAGTGAAATTCGTTTTGTATTAATTGTATCTTAATTTTAATCATTGTTTCATATACCAAATGCCAGGATTTAATAGGCAAAATAAGAAGTAAAGGCCTATATCAGACATAATCAGGACATAGAGGCGCCGGCGCCTAAACTGCAGTTGGTCCAAATGAACCGAAACTCAGTGCCTAGGACTTGCATCAGACATGTCTACTTTTAAACAGAACAATTCAAAACGAAAGAAAACAGACTGCTCTCTGCGTATGTATGAAATGTGCATTTCTATGTGGTGCGTTCACGAAGATGCAGGCTGGTTGAAGTCACCGTCATTTTTAACGGGCTGGTGAAGTCACCGTCTATAATTCGCTTTCATTCAGCGTCTAATGTTTTAAAGGCCGATGCAGCACAAACGAAAATTGTACCGGCACAAAACAGCACAAACGAACGAGACTATTTTGGGTGAATTTGGAGCATGTAGGGGGGCTGGTGACGTCATCGTCTATAATTCAATTTCTGATATTTTAAAACCCAACGCAGCACAAACGAAAATTGTACCGGCACAAACCAGCACAAACGAAGCACAAACGAATGAGACTATTTTGGGTGAATTTGGAGCATGTAGGGGGGCTGGTGACGTCATCGTCTATAATTCAATTTCTGATATTTTAAAACCCAACGCAGCACAAACGAAAAATTTACCGGCACAAACCAGCACAAACGAAGCACAAACGAATGAGACTATTTGGGGTGAATTTGGAGCATGTGGGGGGGCTGAGTGACCTCAGAAATTACCTAAAAATATAATTTTAATATCTAAAAAACCGAAGCAGCACAAACGAAACTTTTTACAGCACAAACCAGCACAAACGAAGCACAAACGAACGAGACTATTTTGGGTGAATTTGAAGCATGTGGGGGGGCTGGTGACGTCATCAACAATAATTGAATGTATAATATTTTAAAACCCAACGCAGCACAAACGAAAAATTTACCGGCACAAACCAGCACAAACGAAGCACAAACGAACGAGACTATTTTGGGTGAATTTGGAGCATGTGGGGGGCTGAGTGACCTCAGAATGACCACATAATATTATTTTAATATCTAAAAAACCGGAGCAGCACAAACGAAACTTTTTACAGCACAAACCAGCACAAACGAAGCACAAACGAACGAGACTATTTTGGGTGAATTTGGAGCATGTGGGGGGGCTGGTGACGTCATCGTCAATAATTAAATTTCTGATATTTTAAAACCCAACGCAGCACAAACGAAAATTTCACCGGCACAAACCAGCACAAACGAAGCACAAATTGAACGAGACTATTTTGGGTGAATTTGGAGCATGTGGGGGGGCTGAGTGACCTCAGAATGACCTAAAAATATTTTTTTAATATCTAAAAAACCGAAACAGCACAAACGAAAAATTTTACAGCACAAACCAGCACAAACGGAGCACAAACGATTGAGCATAGTTTGACGACGTTTTGCGTTGGGTGGGGGGCCAACTTCACGCAGGTGTCATTTCTCCCTAAATCCCAAACGTAACTTCAGAATCTGCATGATCGGTGATTGTTGTAAAATGTAGTTATACTGTTGCTAAACTGCGGGAGGCGTTTGATAATAAAAGGCTATTAAAAGTACCAAAATTGAGCCATAGACGCTGTTCCAAATGCGGCGCGCGCTCCGAAACACACCTCAACGAGACAAGCAACGTATATTTTGGGCTTCGTGTGCGCATTTAAACGATCAAATATACACAAAAATATGTCAAAATGGCCGTCTTGGAGATTCACTTAAACAGTTTAGAATACAGTTTATGTCTTAAATGGGCGTAAATAGTTGGGAGAAAATATGATGCGTAATAATGATTAGATCTGCATTTGGTCTTAAAGAGGCAGCAGTCTAATAATCCTGCTGACGATTGCTCCATTAATGTGAATCAAACAACAAAAGGCAAAGAGAAAATCAGTCGCAGCTTTTGAATGAATAATTTTGGCTTTTATAAGCTTTAATCTATCAATGATAAACTATGCTGTGTTATTTTACATCTGACTTTATTAGATGTCTTTTTAGCCCATATTACTCCTGAACAGTAATGTAGACATTACTGAAATTAAAGCACTGGGTAAATAATATGTATATTTGTTTTATTGTATACTTTTTTTTTTTGTTTGACCATGTGTTTGTAGTTTGTTTTTGGTGTCCTATGTCTTCTGTATATAAAGCACAAAAGCCTGCACCCTTCTGCATAACATGCATGTTTTATTTGTTTTGTTAAAGCATTGCTTTTTCTTTTGCTATAGATATTTATTTTACATTTCAAAATATAAAGCAATATTAATTATGTTCTAAATTCTTTTTTTCCTTTTTTTTAATATAACAAAAAGAACCGATAAGAATACCGTTAAAGTACCGGATCGATAAGGAGTATCGGTAAGAGTAGTAATACCGTTAAAACCTTAACGATACCCATCCCTAGTCATTATGGGGGGCAGACAAGTCAATTATTAAAGTGTAAGTTGCAGGTTAAATTTTTCACGAAGATAATGCAATGTGTTTATTAAAGGTGCTGTATGTAACTTTTTTTATAAAATGAATCCTTTTTTTATTGCCCGTCTGTGAAGGGGTTGTAATCACACATTACATTGATCCACTTTTCGTGTTTTGCTATTACCTCTGAAGGCCAGTATTCCTATTTTTATGTGAAGTCTCCGGGTCGGATTTTCTGCGAAATCCACCGGATGTGACGTGCATGCGCGCTCCCGAGCCTACAGTCTATTGCAACTGCACTGCAGCTAACGACATGGAGTCTGATAACACCAAAAAACGACCTGCCTCCAGCACAACACAGACTCCAACACAAACTCCAAAAAAAAAAAAAAAAAAAATATATATATATATCTGCTGAAGCTCGTCAGGCCAAACGTCAATCGGATCGACTCAGGACGAAAACACGGATCAACATCGGCAGAGCGTTTGAATTGTGGAGAGACCTCCGTTTTGAAATAGCAAGGTAAAATATAACATACATAAGACATGAAATGAATACAAAAGACTGTTCCATGATAACAAAAAGCAGGTGCTTTAGGATGTAACTTTTATTTTATGTTCTAGATCTACTGTCTAACGTCACTCATCCCACTACTATCATATTGTTTATAATACACATTTCCAGACATGTTCAGTACAGTAATATTACTTACTGTCTTATTGTTACACTGAAATTGTCCAGTCTAGTTGACTAACCGTTTTCGTTTTCATTCATTGACCTTATATTGACATTGCTGATTGTGAAAGATACACAAATAGTTAGTAAAATAATGCTAGATAACACCACATGTCGGCAAAATACAGTCAATGTAACGTTATCATGGTACGAGCATGGAGCATTAGTTCTACGTCAAGCTGATAAAAGTAGCCTATTATGGTAATGTTGCAGTGGGAGTTTACATGAGTTTCCAGCATGTTGTGTGATGCTTTCTCCGTTGTGTTGAAAAGTGTGGCCGCCGGTAGTGAGTTCGCGCTCTTGAGTTTGAGCACGCGCACGAGCACTGTTGTTGCAATCTGAAACATCACCGCTAGAGGCCGCTGGATCCTACATACAGCACCTTTAAACATAAAGATAAGAACTGCCCACCATTGTTTTTTATACCAAAATGCTGATATAATATGAAAAGTTGGCACTTTTAACAGTGGTTTTAACCGCTCCCGCTCCCTTCCACTAGATGGGGTGTGACGTCACAAGAGGAACTCACTAGTAGAGTTACCGTACGCTAGCAGCTATAGATGCCTTACATAACTTCAGAAAAGTTGGTTGTATGTTTTATTTGATAAAAAAATTATCGATAAAATAACTCCATTGTAAACATGCTCGTGTGTGCTGACTTCAAGGGGACCGTGATCATGCCTGAAATGAGAATAAGCTATTCACAAAACAAACGGGTTCAGGCACGTCAGATCAGCCGGTCGCGGGTCGAGCTGTTCCACTAAACAAACCGCGTTCATCACCTCACGGCAGCACACACTCTCCACTGCTGATAGCCCACACAAACACAGTGATGGGGACATCCATCTCTCTTTTTCTTTCTGACAATAAACATCGCTAATTAAATCGTGAGAAATTGATAACGCGTGGATTGAGGAAGGGTATTATGACGTTTGAGGCGGCGATGAGACTAGCGATTGCGCCTGACGTGCATCTCTAACGTGCAGCTCTGATTTGGATTGACTTACTGTAAGTAAATATTGTCTTCAGTCGTTGTCCCTCCTTGCTATTCTACATGACGGCAATATTTTAAAAAGACTTGCTTGTTCCGTTATATTATCCGGGTTAAGTTTGCACCAGGCTTGACTAGCTTTAACGTAGCTAACGTTACTCACCGGGACACCTGGTTCTCTCTGCCGCTTGCGCATAGAGATCAATGTATTTTGACCACTGCGAGGGAAAGCTGTTTGGAGGAAAATTAGGTTGTAGCTGATTGTCTACATTACTACGATTAAAAAGAGGTGATATTT